>CM062807.1:963337459-964679392 GCA_031772625.1 Pinus tabuliformis
TTTGAAGAAGGAACATTCTGGTACCCTAAATGTTTAAATCCTCTGACCACCATTTGGCTATGTTGCTGATGAAATCTGGGTGGGAAAGCCAGATGTTCTCAAATCGAAAAGGTTTGTTCCTGGGAGTGCCAATTCCTTGAACCTCCAGTTGTACCGGCCAGTGATCTGAGCCTCCAAAGGGGAGCACTCTTGCTACCATTTCCTTGTCATTGAGCATAAGATCCTCTGAGATTATGAATCTGTCTAATTTTGAGGCCACCTGAGACTCTCCTCCTCTTTTATTGTTCCAAGTAAAGATTCCATTACTTGTTACAATGTCCACTAGCTTCATCTTATCAATAAAGGTTTGAAATGCCAAAGAGTCTTTGCCTAGAAATCTAGTTCCGCATTTTTTTTCCGTAAGTGATCTGATCATGTTGAAATCACCCCCTAAGATCCAGGGTATTTCTGCATGTATGTCTCTAAGATTCTCCAGAGATTTTAGAAGTCTGAGTTTTTCATCCATCCTTTGAGGGCCATAAACATTCATTACCATGTAGGTTTCCTTGTCTCCTACAGGTGGAATTACTACAGATAAATATTCCCTAGATGCCTCCACTCTATTAAGCCAATTTTTTGTGGGTTCCAAAGAGTGAGAATACCTCCTGTTGTATTCTCTGCGTTGACTTCTAGAAACTCAAATTTATTGAGCCATTTACTATGGATATCTCTTATCTTCTGGATGGAGCACCTAGTTTCCTGGATGAAAATCACATTTGGAGCTTCTTGTTTCATTCTATTACTTAGTAATCTTTGTTTTTTTTTACTACCAGACCCCTGATATTCCAAGCAGTGAACTTCATCATTAAAGATTAGTAAAACAGTAAGTGGATAGGTATTTCATCTTACCTGAATCTATCATTAGCCTTCCACATTCCATCAACAACTCATTTTGCTTTTTTCTGCCCCTTTTCTTTCCTGGGTTTCTGGGTGCTAGTCCTATTGTGTTTTTCATCGTTTTCACTCCTTCATTGCCCTGCCTATCTTTGTATCTTTGTCTGTCCACCCCTTTAGTCTGGGTTTTACATAAAAACAGTTGTTCAAATCTATTGAACTCCTTTGTAGGTAATGAGTCTAACCCTTCTTTGGTTCCTTGATTCAAGAAATCTTCCAAATCCAGGTTCTCTTTCTCAAGAATTTCCTGGAGTTCATGGTCCTCAATTTCCATATCACTTTGGGTCATTTCTTGGTCCATCTCCTGTTCAGCATCACTCATCATAAATTCTTTCTGTTTGTTATTTTCTTGTATTTGTTCATTGTCATCTGCTTTCTCCTCTTCAACTGGACTTCCTTCATTTGCTTTATTTGCTTTTATTGTACCTTCGTCTACTTCGAGGACTTGAAACATGTTCTAGTTAGCTTGTTGCCCTGCTGATTTACGTGTTTTTGGTCCTCTTTTGCCTCCTTTTCCTTTATGTTCCACCTTGAGGAAGCTTTCTGAATCCTTCATTGTGTTAGTTTTGTTTTTTTTCTTTGTTTTACTGAGAGGGCAGTCTCTGACCAGGTGTCCATGCTCGTGATGTTTGCAACATCTGAAGGGAATATGTTCATAATCTACTGTTTGTATCCATTCTTCATCAAAAACTTCCAAAATAACCTCGTTCAGTAGAGCTCCAGAGATATCCATCTCCACACATATTCTGGCAAAGGAAGTATACTTTCCCCTTCTAGTGGCCTTAGAAACTTTGACAAAACGTCCTAACTTATTTCCTATGGCAAATAGAGATTCCATTTGCTAGTAATCAAGAGGTAGGGAATAGAGTCTTACCCAAACTGAGACCGATGTAAAAGTTTCGCATTTCGGAACAAAATTCATAATCCAAGGTTGCACAGAGAGGCCTTCTGTAGCATAAAAGTAGGGCCCTCCTTCAAACACTCTGTCCTTTTCTTCAATATTTGCAAATACAACAGTGAAAAAACCCTTAGACACAAGATGTAGGTCAATGCTGCCTTTTGGTTTCCACTGGTATTTAATCCACGCTTGTAAGGCTTTTTTAGTGGGCCATAAACCCATGAATTTACAAATGATTGCATATGTTTGCATCTGATCCCTATGCGCATGCAGTGCCGGATCATTTAAAATGACCCTAGGTATTACTGCCACTTTGGGTTTGCATGGTCCTATGTGTGCCTTGTCTTTTGTTCTTTGCTCCTTGTCTTCTTCCTCATTTTCCTTTGCATCATTATGCTGCTTGCTTAACTTAGTTCCCTCCTTTTCTTCTTCACTATTTCTTTCCCTTCCTTCTGAAGGCTCTATATCATTTTCCATTGGTTTTTTCCCCTGCTGGCCATAGCCTGCTTCTAGGAGGGAGTGGATCTCCCTCCTTTGCGTCCTTCCATGGAGGGCAGCCTCTGTAACAGTCTGATACCTTAGTTTTTCATTCTGTTGCATTCCCGCCGTTCTCTTCCGGATCTATAGTTAAATTGTGGTGCTTGTTCTACAAGTAACGGATCTTCAATTTGAACATTTTTATCCCCCTCTGATTCTATTATATGCCCAGATCTTAATTGAAGGTCATTGCACTCCCTTACCTTGGTTTCTGGTTCTGGTCCTTCAATAATTTGCATAGATTGAACTAGTCTGTTGTTGGGGTTCGGGTTGGGTTGGGCTGGGAGCTGCGGTCTTAAGTTGGTCTGGGGGTTCTGTTGCAATGTGTAAGGTGATGACAGTGTGGGTTGAGGTAGGGGGATTGTTCCTGCTGGCTGGTTTGTAGGTCTCTGCCAGCCTGACTGCCAGTTCTGATTATGTGAAGTTAAGGGTGGTCTTTGTGGCTATGCTTCTTTTTGCATCTAGGACAGAATATCACCAAGTTTTGTTCTGCTTCTGCTTGCTTTTGTTTGGCTTGCATAATGTCCAATTGCGTTGTCAGAGTCCCTAGAATAATAGTTTTTTTATCCCTTGTGATCATGTCATGTTTTGTTGGCTTCAATCTTGTGCTGCCTCTTAAACACCTGATACACAAATTAATGAAGTCAGCAAAATTTTCCTGATATATATCACCTTTACCCATAATATTCAATGTTTCTAGCCATTGTACTTTCATCCCTTTAATTAATGTAGTTTTCAGCACATTATCAGGTAAAGGCAGAGTTGCATAGGGAGACCGTTGAAGGTTATATTGAAATCATTCCACACATTCTTCTATTGTTTCACTTGGTCTTGCTACCATCTAAAATATTTCATCTTTCAATTCCCTAGATCTACAATAGTCCTGATACTTTTTTAGGAAAACATTTTTCATTTGTTCCCAATCGTTTATTGTGCCTCCACCTAATCCCATAAACCATCGCAAGGTTGCTCATTTCAATGTAGAGGGAAACAATTTTAATTTTTGGGGGTCGGTGGTATAATCATACCCCTGGCACAATACATCAAACTCAAATAGGAATGTGTCTGGATCCTCTGATGTCATCCCATGAAAGGTAGGAATATTTTCGAGAGGGATGGATTTCATAGGTGCGTTGACTGTTGTGTCAATGATGGGATACTGCAGGGTGGAGGTCTGAGGTGCTTGTGGGTTATTGGCCATTTGATCAAATATGTGCCAATACCCTTCTGGGATTTCTAGAGAGTTATTCCTAGGATGACTAGAAGGGGTGGGAATGAGCTTAACAATGATTCCCTGGTCAGGAATAATGAGTGTTCCTTGCTGACCTACTATCTGAGGGGATATTGGCTCCTCTGTGTCCCCATTTTATTCTTCGATGAACTTAAGGACACTCCCTTTATTTGGGGTGCTAAGTGTTCCTTGTTGAATTATTACTTGAGGGGATCTTAGTTCCTCTGTTTCCCTAGTTTCTCCTCCTCCTTCACAGAGATTACTAGAATTCCCCTCTTGTAAAGAAATTGGGCGAGAATTTTCAATTTCTTGAAAACTCTATGTAGTCTCTTTTGTTTTGCTGTGGACCTCAGTGAAGGCTACAGATGGTGAGCCTATGGCCCGAGGGGAGCCAGTAGGTTGTCTGGAAGCAACTTTTCTAGGACTTACTGATGGCTGAGTTTCGGCTTTCTTTATAATGTCATCTATGAAAGTTGATCATCCAAGGGTCACTGGTCCTTTAGATATGTCGGGTTTGGGTAGGGAAATTGGATTATTTTCAGGTTTTTTCTTCTTATTCATACACACAATTCAAATATTTACCTCTAACCTAAATTCTTAACAATTTTGCTGGAAAGCAAGCAGGGGAGCAAGCATTTTACATGCTCCATATGCAGGTTCTTACCTTTCGTTTTTAATACCGAATTCTCTCTTAACAAACAAACATCATATGTACACTACTCTTCAGAAATGGCTAAACTCTCCTCGGAAACAGCGCCAAAATGTTGAGTGATAAAAGGTGTCTTTTTAACTCCTAATTATCTTCACATTAGTTATCAATCCGGGTAAGACTTTCTATTTCAAGAGTGTACACAGTATGTGGTGGCTATTTAACTCAAAGAGTAATGCTTCTAGATTGCAGTATAGTTCTTTCGAATACAAGAGTAAATGGATGCAGCTAGTAAACTCTAATTACAATTAAAAGAAAGCTTAATTCGCTAATGAAACCAAATCAGACATTCATTCAAGTATCAGTCAAGAATACAGTAACAATAACTCATTTCTCTTTTAACTGATTGATTTTCCAAATGCAATTTCTAATCTAAATAGCAAGGATCTCAGTTTGAGAGTGTAGACAACATTAGTCAATACTCTTTACAGTAGAGAATCTCAAGATAGCACGCTGAGCTAAATAACTGGATTGGAAATAACAATAATAGAATGTTGAAGTAGATACTAGATTGGAGAGAGTAACAACTTAAATCAATATTACCAAAGAATGTAAAACAAAGTAATTTTTTTAAGAGTAGAAATATGAAATAGCAAAGCGATGCGATTAAATTAAGGGGAAATCAAACCAAACCATCACACGACAGAAATCATAAAAGAATGGTACAGGAATGGCAAGTGAATCCACTAGATCCAGGCCCTTAGCCGCTAGTGAATGCCACCAGATTACTTCAGTAGATGAGAAGGAACATCAACTATTTTATATATTAATCATTGCAAAGTGGTTACAACTAGTTCATACTCTACTTTAATTACAAGAGTCGATGATCAAAGTTACAAATACAATAGTAATTCTCGAATAATGTCTCTTCCTTTTTCTTTTTTCTGCTTATAATCGCTGCCTTTTATAATGGCAAAGAGGTAAAAGGGATAAATAGTAACAATGATCCCTCAGGATGAAGAGATCATGAGGGATTCACGCAATCTTCTAACTTCAGTCATCTTTCGCTCCTTGTGCTGGTTCTATGATTCGCTTTGCTTTTGTCCATAACTGCACGCTTTATCCTTGGCTTGCTTGTATCTTTGTTGTTCCTTGGTTGAGGGAAAATAGTTGTTCCATTTCGTCTTTTTCCTACATAAAGAGGGATAAAAGTGAGCTAAATTGTGATGATAGATAATTTCCTCATTTTTACCATAATCCTTTGATATAATAACATTTTAGGATATATAAGGGAATATAACTAAAGAAAAGGATGATGAAATAACTACATATGCATACCTTTTCCATAACTCAACATTGGCTTCGCATCTCACTTGACAAACTATGCAATGGTGGCTGGCAGTGTAGATGTGTAATAATCGACAGTGATGGAGTCATGAGTTTTGGTGTCTACTACAAACTTATTCAAAATACGCATAAACCTCTAATTGAAATCTTTCACTTTCTCTTTTCCCTCCGTCTTGAGTCTTCCCAATTCTTTGAGTGGCATGGCTAGGGTCTTGTCATCAACAAATGTTTCAAGGAACGTACGTTTAAAAGAACCCTAGTTCTGTATGGATTTGGGTGGAAGGCTGTGATACCAAGTAGTTGCATGGCCATCCAAGGTACATGGAAACAATATACATGCTACGTCGTCATAACGTACCTCAAGGGTCTGCAACTATAGGTAGAAGTTGTCTAAGTGGTCTTCTACCTTCACCATGCTATTAGGGTTAAACTTGATGTTCATTCTCTCCGCTCGCTTCGGTATTTTGTGTAGAAGAACCAGGAGAGCCAATGGTCCCCAAGTCATCCATTCAAGATTTGGGTCAGCCAACTCTTTGTCTTCTTTGTCCTCTTCCTCTTCTTCCTCTACATCAGAATCTGATTGTTACAGATCTAAGTCTGTCGGTTCATCTCTACCTCCACCTCCTATACTGGAGTTCGATCCCAAGACCACAAGGGTGCCTTGTTTGTCCTCAAGGAAGATTGGATGTTCTTCTCCATCTTCAATATCTTCTTCCAAAACTTCAAGAGTAGTAAGGACTGCTTCTTCTACTGATGATACAAAAACTCTTGTGGGAGTGGCTTTTGGCTTCGTAGATGTGTGTGGAAGATATTGTACACCTGGTTCTATCACTCATAATTTTCCTTAGAAGTTACCAGAAGAACGAAGAAACCTAGGTAACCACAAACCAATCTTTTAGGTATAGGCTCTAGCCAACCTATGACTCAGAGAGGGCTCTCTCTATATAATTTAGCTTTGTTTTAATGGGATTTTAGGCTAGTTCTTAATGTTCATTAGGGTTTTGGTTTTGAATTTAAGGTTGGGTGGTGGAATTCTTGGAATAGATGTATATAGAAAGGTCTTTAAGCCATTGGGCTATGGATTCAACAAATGGATAGTAGAACTGGATCAATTCATTAAAGGGAATGTTCACAGGGCAAGCTAGCAAAATAAAGAGCAAATCTGTAGGTTGAATGGGTGAAATGATCCTAACCATGGTGAGAGAGCACTTAAGAATCCTCAGACCAAGGTTAAAATGAAGAACAAGGTATAATCATGAATAAAGAGCAATTAAGAATCCTTTTCTATAGATCACAAGGAATAACCTAAACTAAGGAGAAATCAAGAATTCCTTAACTTAGATTTGTGAAGAAAACATTCAATATGCATAACAGTCAGGATAGAGTGCAGTTAAGCAATTTCTATGATATCATTCCATGTTATAGCATTCAAATCTTTAGAGATACAAATAAGATTGTGGAAAATTTAAAGAAAAATAACATTGAATGTGAGAGAATACTTATTTGAACTTTGTTTTACACAAGAATCCAGTGAAATACCTGATCTTTATTCCTTGATCCAGCTAGCTGATACAATCATTGATACAATAGAATTTCAGACATAAGAACAAGAAGTCTATAGAAATGTTTTAAATCCACCCTTCATAGTTCGAATGGTGAAGTATATATACAAAAAATTATTACAAAATATCTCAAACTGATTTGAGATTAAATTTAGGAAATACAAATATCTTTTTACAAGATAGAGAATGTTAATGAATTGTTTCATGTTCTCCCTTTTTATTTGGTACTGTTGGATGTTATGGTTGGATTTGTAGCGCTTTATGTTGTCTTGTAGTTGTGGAGTTTCATGCTGGAGTCTTATTTACTTTCATCTTTCACGTAACACTCTTTGACCCTGCTGCCCTGTTTTCATCTGTTTACGTGGCTGCCTTCATTTTTATTGTGTGGTTACTTTTAGTTGTAAATTCATCACAGTAAATCAGTCATAGTCTCCCACCATTTTGCATCTAGTAATATTACATTCATCATTCTCCTATATATCTCATCAGCTTCATTATACTTGGAAAAATTGGGCTTGGTGAGGAATAAATGTTTAACCTCATGTTCCAGAAAAAACAAGTTTTCAAATGTGTCATATAACACTTTGCCTATTGGCAATGCTTTTATGGATGAAGAGTTGGCTTGTTCCTTAGCCAACTTTCTGAGTCTATCACCATAGTCCAACTATGTCATGAGTTTGTCGTTGATAACCATAGGACCGGGCAAACCTTTTTCCATCAAAATCGGGAATTTAGACATGAACCTATCGATGGCTATCTGCATATTGTGGCAGTGGGCACTTTTCCTCTAAGTTAAACATAAGGTTCCTTTTGGAAAGGACCTTCCTTATTTCCAAAATGGTCTCAGTCCTATCTTCAATGTTTATCTCATGGAGCTCATATCTATTCTTGCTGTTGAGGAAGTGGAAGAGTCTCTTTGCACCCTTAGGTTTATTACCCAATTCCTCCTTTACTTTCTGGATAGCTTCTGTAGCTACCTTTACTAACTCTGTTTATTCAAAAATAACTTTGATTGATGGCCAAATATCATTGACAGAGTCAATGATATTGGCCCACAACATTTCCTTGGTTTGTCCAAGTGGTTTCTCCTGTGTTAAATCCTTCTCTAGGATTTTGATTCTCTCACCTATTCTCTAGGCCTTTTGTGCTTCTTCTTTTTGCTTGAGTTGCGCAAGTTTTCAGTCAGTTTCCAAAATTCCCACCTTTTCCTTTAGTCTTTTCATCTTTGTAGCCTGGATAGACATTTCTTTCATGACTTTAATCAATTCTTCTACTTTTTCTCCTTGTGCACTTGTTGTTGTTGTATATTCTGCTGTTACTGGCAATGCTATGGCAGGTGGAGTAGTGGGTGCCAGTGATGCTACCAGTGTAGAAGGAACTATTGTAGATACTGTTGGGATGACATCCTTGGAAGTTGTGGCCAAGTCACTTTGCTTCAATTGAATTAAAGCATCCAACTCCTTTTCTGTCTCCTTAAGTTGATCATTCAGCTTCAGGACCAAGTCCATCAACTCCTCATGTCTGGTTTGATTCTCTATGACTTCTAGAGTTTGAGGATGATGTAGCTGGGGTATTTTCAATTGCCTCTTAAGTGCAACAATATCATCATTTTTCTTCTTAATAAGCTTCTTTTTAGCTTTATATCCTTTGTATCCTTGGCCTATGAGGAGGGCTTCTCTAACTAAAATTGTGTTGAGATATTGTTCAGAGAGTTCTATCGCTGATGGGCAGCTATGGCTTTACCTGTCAGGATGGAGTATATCATCTCTCCAGCCTATTTGTGTAGTTCAATCTGGTCTATGGGATGAATATCCCTTGCTAACACTTCAAAATCCACCTTCTTAAAATCTGATGCTATCTTGGGCTGCTGAGCTATGGGTTTAACAAAAGTCATATGCAGCTTTCCCTCCTTAATGTCAAAGGCTAACATTAGCCTTGTTTGATTGGTGGGAGTCATATTTAGGTATTGTGCATATGTTTGGGCCTTAAGCCTCTCATTTCTGGCTTCGGTTTCCTTGTATCTCTCCTTCATATCTTGATCTTCATCAGCAGGAATTCTAAAGGAAGACAGTTCAACACTAAGCTACCTTTCCAACATCTGAGTTTGTGATGTGGAAGGCCCTTGCATGCCTTCAGATGGAGTGGTAGGCCTACTTCTTTCTGCTTCTGTATTTCTGACCTTAGGTGAGTCTTCAGTATATTCTTACTCAGAGGCTGGATTTAGCCTTTGCCTCTTATTTGATTCCTACTGCAAATCAGAGGTGGCCATTCCTAAAGTGGAAGCCCCTTCTCTGTTTCTTCTTTGGATCTTTTCCTCATTCTGAGGAGTTTGCATTACCGGAGGGGTACTCATGGTTCTTTTTGGTTCTTCTAGTACCTGCAGAAAAGAGTTATTATCAAGCTATTTTTCTAAATCAATTAGAGCATTCTCTACGTCTACATTGGTGCTGTCTTGGTCTACTAGGGTGCCTTCCACCCATTCTATTTGATTTTCATATGCTTCTATTTCAGGTATGGGATGATGAATGAAAGGTCCTAGCTTGCCATTTTTCCTCTTCTTTGTGATGAATTCCAATGGATCATATCTCCAAACAAAACTTCTTTAGAACTTCATGTTTGTAATATCAAATCTGCCTCTTTGCCAGCCTCCCTAGTGTTGCATATGAAGGGGCCTAGTTGGTCTTTTATCTTGAAATAAGCCTTCTTCTTGGCATTGACAAAGTTGACTTCATATGCATTGATGATTTGTTTATAATATTCTAGGGCAAACAACCTCATGGGGAGGTATCTTGGCAACTTATATGGTGCAAGCATGCAACCATATATCCTAATTTATGTATGGTTCTGGTAAAGGTACTAGTCACCCACTTTGGTCTGCTTAGACAATTGAAGGACTCTCTTTATTTCTGGACTGATTCTAGGAGGAGGGCTTCTAGTCAACATTGCCATGACTAGATGTACAAATAAATCAATGAAATCAGAGTAAGAGTATGGAGACTGGTATTGGTGGATCAATGGGGTCCAAAAAATGACTGACGTGGGCTGACCTTTGGTGTCCAGTTTCTGAAGGGCGAATGGGAACTTATCAGGTTGGTAAAATAAGAACATATGGTATAAGACTGAGGAATACTTGAAAAAAATTTCATTGTTCATTCTAAGGAATTGCTCATGCATCCTCTCAGCTATAAATTGGGCATAGTCATAAATGACAGCAGGAGGCTACCCTGGAGTGTAGATGGACATGAAGGCAAGGATTATTTCATCAATGTATTCACTGGTGGAGTAGCCCAAAACACAAGATATCATGGATACAATATTTTGTCCCCATGGAGAGAAAATGATTGATAGATATGGAGGGGAGTCCTTAGGGATGTTTTTTTCCTCTCTGATGAAGGTTTGGAAAAATTGGGCCTGTTTGGCAGAACTGAGCTTGGGGTACTGATCCAACAGGTCTCCAATTGGGAGGGGAGTTAGGTTTGGCCTTGGTTGGAGCTGCAGCATTTTGTTTATGGACTTAACAATGATGGTGAAAAGTATGGTTTGGTTTGGAGACATGACTGCTCTCTGATTGGGGATGTAATTGGAATAGCACATATGAACAATCTCAGGAAAAATGTGACTTGGGGGAACTAGTACTTGGGAAAATTTGACTTTCAAAGGCCAATTTTATCAGCATGGTTCAGGAACCTATCCCTACTTTGGCAATGGACTTTGAGTAGGAGCTCTTGGGCAGTGATATCCTTTATTTGGAAATCTTTATTAGCTAAAGGAAGGTGGTCCAAGTCTAAGTAAGGTGTAGAGATGGGCCTTACATCCATTGCAATTGGGGCAACCATACTCAGTGCTTGTGGATTTGAGCGTGGGGGGTGATTCATTGTTTTTTAGGGCAATAACAGTTTTGTAGATGGTTCAGAGTGTAAGAAAAAATCAAAGTGAATTTGATATTAATTAACCGTGTTATGAGGGTGAATTACTGGAATTTGACAACTGAGTGGGTTTTCCACAGTTAAATACCTGGAATTAGGTCAAATTAACTGTAACTGGTCATTGATGGAGGTTGCAGAGGTTCGTGCAGTTTTGGTACAGACTAATGGATGAGCTTGGCTGTCTACAGCGTCTGTGGAGCAATGGTAGAGGTCTGTGAGCGAATTTTTTGTTTGTAGGGGTCACAACGACTTTTCTAAATTCTCAAAAGCAAATGCACGGAAAGAGTGAAAAGAGGGATAATTGGGCTTTTATAGGAAAAATGGTTAATTTTTGCGGGTTTACTAATTTATGAATAGTGACGATTTTCGGTTGAATGGGGAAAGCGTTTTGGAGGGTCATTGCACTACTTTTGTCATGTGGGTGGTATTTGGGAGGGGTCGCCCGATTCCATTCATTGTTTGACACGTAGCATCAGTGGCTAGGAGGAAAACCATTCTATCGGGCGGTTAAAGGGTTGACATTAGGCACGGCTGATACGATTATGGGTCGTTGGATGTGGGGGGGGGGGGGGTGGGGACAATCAACGGTGATCAGGAGGTGAAGCTGCGTGGGGGTAAATGACGGGAAATAATGGGGGGGATGTGGATTTAATTGCGGTGGTTTTGGGATTAGTTTAAGGACTAATCTACGGTTAGGGGATTGGGCCAGTCTATAATGAGGGATTAGGGACTGAAGGCAGGGTTTTAATGTATTTTGTGGGATATGGGGTAGTAATATAGTTTATAAATAAACTAAGGGGTGGGGTTAATTTATATAAGGGATTTAAATATATACGGGTAAATGGGTTTTTCTGGATTTTTATATATTTAATTAAAAAGTTAATATGGGGTGAGATGAGCGGAAGGGGTGTTTTTACTTAGGTATTGAAATCTTATGCACGTTCCATACACTTAGTACTTAGGATAAATGTGTTTGGTGGGTTTTGCACATAAAACATGTTTATAAAGGGGTTTTCCTAGGCAAGAGAACTTAACCTTAGGAAAAGGGGTTTCATGAGGGGGGTGAATGATTTATGAGTGAATTCTAACACCTTTCCTTCTTAAGTCATCATGCTGAGGGTCCAGTACCACTAGAAGTCAGAGAAATGCTCTGAGCCTCTTTGACTTAAAGAACTATAGGTACTAATATTTTTATTGTGAAAGGGAGGTTAGTAACTGTCATAGGGGTTAAAATGAATGAGGGGGTGTTAAGTAAATCATATTGTAAACCATTTGTTTTTGCTTTGTCCTCTACTTATGCACTTCTGAAAATTGCATTTAATATGATGACATAAGTGCATTTCTATAATCATAAGACATTTCTGCAACCTTTCTACTACTTACCCACTTACTCATCCTACCATTTTTTCTTCACTTTGTTTGGGTGCATTTAGGCTAGAAAACCCTCAATCTTTTTCTTTTATTTACAAAATAAATTATCTAATTCTAACCTTATATCATCCAAGGGCTTAGATTAAACTGATGAGCTCCTTTTATTCACTCTACCCATCTAATAATCTGCCAAGATTACACTGTTTGGTCAGATTTTATTCTCTAACTATAAAAATCAAATTCAAAGCATGAAATAGCCAAGTTTAAACAATTTGACTATCATGGATTGTGGCATGATTAATAACCTGCACACAATCATTTATTATGCATAAAAGGTATATAGTAGTGGCACTTTGACTTGCACACTTTCATGGTCTCCTTTTGTCTTTTAGGGTTCATATATTTTCATTTTTTTTTACCTTTTAATTCTTTTGTCCTTTGATTATTCTTTTAGGACATACTCTCTTTACATTTTTTAATATGGAAAACATTTGCAAAAAGCAAGGGTATGTACAATATTACAAGGCTTAACCTTAGTCACTCAAAATTATGACTCCTATTGGTATAGGAACCTAACACCTGGGATCAGTCTGACTAATTTCAGGAACTGGCGAGTGATGGGATGGAGGGAGGGAAGGTGTTGATATGAGATCTCGTGTTCAATTTTGGGAGGTGAGGAGTAACCAACTGCTGACTCGTGAGAGAGGGAGTGTGAGTTACTGCCTTGAACAGATGGTTGATGAGTGACTGTGAGGGGAATTTTGCCATGTAGAACTGGATGCTCTCCTTCTAGTGCCAGAAATGTTGACGGTGCTTGACCCACCAACATTCAGGGGATGACCCCGATATGAAGTCCCAACTAGACCTCACACCGTCTAGTGTGGGAGTCCCATCTGTTATGATGGCCCAGTTGCCATTGGCTTAAGGATTTGCCTCAACTCTTTCTTGTCAGCACAAGAGAGTGGTTCACTTTGTCTTCAAGAAGTGAGGTTCGTGTGCCTAGTGAGTGTAAGTGTACTTGTGTTAATGGTTCTTTCACTATGAGGGGAAGAAGGTGAAGGTGAGTTCTAGGTTGAAAGGGATTAATCCCAACTTAGCTAGGAACACACAACACAAAATGACATACACATCTTTTGGTGGAGTAGTCACTTGGATGTTGAAGTCACAACATACAATGTAAGATAACATTGTACAACACTCATGGAACAGTCTGAACGAGTGCAATGGTAGTTACAGAAAGGTTCATGTGAAAGTTCTGTTTCATGTTCGACAGAGCAGTTGACATGGACAGGACAACATTAACAACATATACAACACATTTCCATTAATAGAATATGCATTACAACAAATGGATCAGTTTGGAGGTAGAACACAGGTTAAAGAAACATGTATGACAAGTATTAAAGATTAGTCTTACAACAAATACAATACATGTGTGAAAACATGCTAGCTTGTTAACAAGGTTTTGAATTAAGCGAAAGTGCCAAGACACATCGTTACACCATACATCACTAACCCCGTCAGTGAGGCGTTGGAGCCACTACTTACTCCTCAAAGAAAAAATTATTGACTCTCTTGGCTATGTGGGATGAGCTGAGGTGAAAAGTCATTTCATGTACAAATGAGGGGGGTATTTATAGCCAAGGATGAAACTAAACCTTTGTGGCTATTCGACTACCATCATGACCATTCGACTTCCATGAATTTCTGACTTACATGACTCTATGTTTCAACAAGTGGGTCTCTTGGATTTCCATGTTACATCACATTGATTGACAACAAGCCCATAGTTGAGATGTGGGCAACATGACTCATGACTTGACAAGACAATGCTTTTACATTTGTGCTACTGCTAGAGTGCATGTCAAGATACAATGCCGCTGAGTGATGGATGTCTTCGTTGTGTATCATAGCTTCACCTTCGCATGGCGAAGTGCACAGAGTCTTCAATGGTCCTTGGTTTTCTTGATGAAGCTTTAGCATGTTGTTCCTTTCTTTCATGCTGGAAGGTTTGACAGGCTCACTTGTTCACGGAGGTGCATGTTCGTTGCATTCGTTCACTTAGCATGCTTCATTTGTTCTTCCATTGGTGAACCTGTCCATCTACATGTGCTCCCTTCATTCATCTCGTTCATTGTCTAGACATGTTTGTTGGTGTACCTGTACATGTAGTCACTCATGACAAGATGACATCAAATCCAAAACCTCCTAGTCTACCATGACACATGATCATTTGGATGCAGGTGACCAGGAGAGGTAACAGGGCTGTGATGCAGGGTGATGGCTCCAGGAAATTGCTGATGAAAATTGTGCAAGAGTCACTAGAAGATGGGGACAAACAATCTGGGTCGACAATGACTTTCTGCAAGGTCTGGCTCAGCTGGGAGGAAAAATTGTGCAAATTTTGGGAATGACAGTCTGTGTTACAGGAGGGTAAGGCAGGTATGCTCTGTGCATTTTCTAGAATGAATAGTCAGAAGGGGATGGAAAGCCAAAATTGTATAATTTTCTAGAGGAACAGGTTGGGCTGCATGAAGGGTCAACAAGCAGGGATTGTGTAGTTTTTCTGGGGAACTGCCTAGGAGACTGGCAACCAGAATTACACAATTCCTAGAGGGAACTACCAATTGGCTACTGGGGTCACAGGTAGCCAACTCTGCGCAGTTCCCAAAGGGAACTGGCAGTTGGTTGCTCAGTCACTAGCAGTAGAAACTGCACAATTCCTGGAGGGAACATGTAGTATGATCCTAAGAGCTGCTCGCTAGGAGGGTGGTTGTAGCTGCTACAACACTTCTACAAATTTAAAGTATATCAGATGGATTTTAAGTCTTCCCTTTGAATGGGGATCTAGAATAGGAGGTTTACATTGATCAAACTGAATGATTTATTCTTGGAAATGAAAAGGATCTTATATGTAAACGAAAGAAAGCCTTGTATGGGTTAAAGCAAGCCCTCGACATTGGTACTACTGTCTTGAAAAATATCTTCTGCCACAAAGCTTCAAGACAGGATCAACTAATAGCAACATGTATATTAAAGCAAACAAAGGTAAACTCTTGGTGGTAGTTTTTTATGTTAATGATATCATACTTGGTAGCAATATTAACTCAATGAGTCAATGGTTTGCAACAACCATGCAACAAGAATTTGAAAATGTCTCTACTGGGTGAACAAACCTTCTTTCTTAGATTATAGATACACCAAATAAGGGATGATGTCATTCTTTCTCAAACAAAATATCCCAAAGATATATCAAGGAAATTTGGGATGGAATACTATAAACTTGTAAGTACACTCATGGAAAAAGGGTGTAATCTCATCAAAGACAATAAATCCCCAAAAAAATCAATATGAATACTAACCTATGATTGGTAGCTCGCTCTATCATACCATAACTAGACTAGATATTATGAATGCAGTTGGCATATTGTGATGCTTTCAAGCAAATCCTAAGGATACTCATCTCTAAGAAGTCAAAATAATATTCAAGTATTTACAGGGAACTTTAGAATTTGGACTATGATATGTAAAGAATATGTATTTTATTCTTCAAGCATATGCTGATGCAGTTTGGGTTGGAATCATTGACGAAAGAGTACGAGCAATGGAACCTTGTTTTTAGGGTAGTGCTTAGTTTCTTAGTTCAACAAAAAACATAGATTTATTTCCTTATATATTGTTGAAGCAGAATACATTGTAGTTGTAGCATGATGTAAACAATTTATTTGGATGATCCAAACTCTACAGTATATTCAAGTTACATGTTCACTACCTGTGTCTATTTTCTATGACAATAGTAGTGGTGTTAGCATATCTAAAAATACAGTCATGCCTTCCAAGACTAAGAACATTCCAATCAAATATTATTTTCTCAAAGATTAAGTCTTGGATCAAAACGTAAATTTGGAATATGTCCCTTCAAATGAGCAGATTGTAGATCGATTTACCAAACCTCCTCCCCGAGACCCCTTTGAATATTTTCGACAACACTTGGGGATGATCCCTGCTTCTTCCCTTTCATAATTAACTCTAGCAGAAATTCCATTCCTTGTCTCAAAGGGAGAACATGGATGCAAAAAAGAAGGTAGTTGTAACAATAGACATAGTGGGAGATAGTTGTATCTTTTCTTTCACTTCTTCTAGTGTATAACAACTTGATATATATGTTCTTGACATTCTGATTGGATAGTCTTTGATTTGGAGGTTTATATCTATATATATATATATATATATATATTTCTCTCATGTAAAGCATATGCATGTGTAATATTGTAGCCATGTATCATTATTGAGGTCTGTAACACTCTACTCCCACATCTACCCAAGTAACTAGCCAACCGAGGTAAACATGTGATGAGAGGCCACTATGATATGATTCAACCTCCTAAGTCACCTTAAGGAAGTGGAACCGATGGAAACACACCATACAAACATCCAACATCATCAACAAAACCCTTAGAGGACAAGTCAACCACTCAAACAACCTATCCCTGGGTCCCACTGTTGTTTTAGGTCTCTTGGGCCATAGTCTCTCTCATGTTATGGGAAAGGGAGCAACCAACAACCTAAAGTCGTTCTCAAAGGCTTGCCCACCAGCAACTGTGGATATGCCAACGACTCTAGGATTTGAGCCAATTTTTCAGGCCCAAAGCCTAGGCCATTGCCCAGAAATAAACCGTCTCTTCATAGAAGTAAAGTATCATGGAAATGAAAGTACTAAATAAAATTATTGTTAAAGACCTTGACTAGATCCCTACTAGCCATGATAGGCATTTCGTCAAACATTTCATCGATATGCAATCTATAGGTGTAAATAATAGAGTTAAGTGGAGGGATCTCATACTTATCTAAGAATAGCTATGAACCATTGTTCCCTCATGCCATTTGTTGCATTATCATCTATTAGGTCATAGACACACTATCCATTCACATACAAATAAAAACATGTTGAGGGCCATACATAGCTGCTATAAAAAATGTGCGTATAACCAGCATAATAGGAACAAAAATACAATAAACATACCAGCCATCAAATACATAAATACATCAGTACCTTTACACATGAAAATCAAGGGAATGAATTTCTCATTAATAAATCCAATGAACTAACTAAATATGGGACTACCATGTTCCACCTGACGTAGAACGGATGAGCCAAATCTCTCTTCATCCATTCACCCATGTTCCATATTCCAAGCATGAATGTGGGATCTCATAGAACACATCAATAAAAAATGAGCCAGGGCTTCCAGAGGCCATCCACCTCAACCAATCAAATAATGATTCCACCTCATGGTCAGACATCACCAAAACCATCAACAAATCGGTCTACATCCTAGCCATCTAGGGCTCTAGAGTGTTTGTTCCAACCAAGGCTCCAGGACTAGTAACTCAACCCAAGCCAAGGAAACATGAGAACCAACCAAAACAAAATAATGAAAATAACCCACAATCACCATGGCTATCCATGAAATGGAAAGGCTAGGAAATCCATTGTCAATCTAGGCAATCTTCCATGCCAATGACAGATCATGACCAGGAATCCACATGAATATGCCATGCATGTCCAAACTAGTGGAGAAATCTTTCATCCAGCTCGGTACCTGCAAGAAGATATGATGTAGTTGTAGATTTCGATGCCTTCTTGCACTTTCCTACTCTTCATTTTCCTTCTTTCTCCAAGAATCCAAGAATGCCACACCCTCCAAGAGTGCTCCAATAAAAACTCTAAGTATCCAAGAGTATGAGAGAGAGAGAGAGAATGAGAGAGTTCCGACACTGAACTAAAAAAAGGTTACGAACTGATCCTCAGAAGCCTTTTTATGAATGAGGCCTCTATTTTCTTCATTTTCTATTATTTTCCTTCGTTTTACTCCTCACATGCAACCTATGACCTTTGAGCTCCTCTTTCTCTTAATTTCCATTATTTTCATAAATAATTGTGTCAAAATGCCTTTTAATTCCTTATCATTTTCCTCTTCCAATTTCCTTAGCCATAAAAAAACAAATGAACACCCCGTAGGATGTCTTACCAAACATTCAACTTGGAATAAGTGTCCCAGTTATCCATGGTTATTGTTTTTAACATTTATTACATAGAATTTTCACCAGAGTTGTTACAAGGTGAACTTGAGTCATATGTGGGTATATTGATGTCTAAATCTCACTAATATTATCATGTATCTCACTCACTAAGCCTTGTACTTCTACTATATCTCATTTATTACTGGGATGTATGAATTCATTGGTCAATTTGTGCCCTCTTTCCTATGACAACTAGGCAAAGGCAATGCCAATAGTGTTGATAAAAAAGAAAGATGAAATTGTTTGCAGCCTATTATAGCTCCACTCCATGTTCAAGGGGAGCTTATTTAGTATTTCAATAATGTTCTTCTAGGGGAAATAATTCATGAGTTGGGCCACCATTTTCCCTTCATGTCAAAGGGGGAGAGTGACACAACTACTGGAAAAAAATTGAGTAGTGCTCAGTTAGCTTACAGAGCAAAAGATCGAGTTGGTGGATGAGGTTGTAGATTGAAATCAACACTAAAGGGGGAGATTATTGACATTCTAGCTGGTTGGTTGGTTGACAATGATTTCAACTTGGTATTGGCCTCTGGTCCTATTGCATTCTTGATGTTTGGCATATCAAATTCCCCATGTGATAGTCCTAGAGCATGAATTTGAATTGGTCTTCAATGTCTTAGTTACCTACACAATGAATGTGAATGCATTTATTAATTAATTATGGTATCAACATAATCGATTTGGTCGACAAGTTTGACTTAGGATCGTATTGGTTTTATTTTGTTGATTTTGTCATGATTTGTTATTTTTGGTGTGAATGCATTAAAGTTTTTGGTGATCGTTGAACTAGCTCAGTTAGCAAATTTGGTCATTATTCATTATTTTTGGTATGAATTCATTAAAGGTTTGGGTGATCATTGAGCTGATTGAAAGGAGTAAAGTTGCATTCAATAGGTGACTAGGAATACCAACAAATGACTCTGTGATTTATACCCATGGTAAATGGAAAAATTGACTTGGTGAAGAGCCAAAAACTTTGTATAAATATAGAGTGTGATCGGGAAGTGGTTATGTGCATTGTGTGTAATATAAAGAGCTCCTTTTGGCACCTACACTATTTTATCTTTGTATTTTTCTTATATATATCTCTTGGCATATGTTTTAAAGGAAGTGTGTTTTGCGACTAAGAATTTTGAAGCACAATTATTCGCCCTCTGTAGAGAACTTCGTCTGGGTGATATTATTTTATTTTTATTTATGTTCTAGCCTAGGTATAAAGGATAAAAGGCATGATTGGTCAAATCTTAGCTTCCCACTATGGAAGTGCATTGTGATGGTCTGTATACAATTTTTTCTGAGATAAATATGCGCAAGGAATTGATCGATGAATACTAGAGGTGATTTTATCTAATAGTTTTGGTTCATTAGACATAATCTCATCACAAATTTGAAGGATGATAATCCTATATGTATCGATGGTTATATTTTTTGCACAAACATATGATCCAACACACTAAAATATTGATTGTGATCAATCTGGTTAGGCTGATCTTGTGTGCATATAATATGTATATGCAACCAAGTCTATCCATGCACATATGACAGAATGAGATCATGGTAGTTGGCTCTATTATTGAATTAACACATTGAAAGGGTTGTGCGTACCTATAGTATATTGAATTTGTGCATAGAAGTGTTGAAATAAATCTTGAGTAAAGAATCAGAGTATGCATTATGCAAGACTATTTATATGATCGATTGGAGCAAAGTGTACAATGACAACTAGAAAAAAGTGTCACAGAGGTTGTCATGGGGTTTTCATTGGGGGAAGCAATACCATACCACATGCCTTCCTATTGGGGGATATATATTGAGGAAAAAATGACATAATATTACTGAGCATATAATAGGGGGTAAAGGGTTTTTATATTCGTATGTATAAAAATGGAGCTCAAAGTTAATAAAAAATATAAAGGGGAATAAAAAATATTAGTGAAAAAGTGGATACCTATAATATCTAGTGAAATAAGTTTTTCTTTGAATTTTGAAGGTGTATTGGGTTTGTATTGGTAGGGGGTTAAATAATATGATTTTTGGAGGTATTTTCCAATATGTAGTAAAATTAAGGGTGTTGTTTAGTATGCCATGAACACATTTGATATATCAGAACTTCATTGAGTGAAGCCCCTATGGAGTTTGCAAAGATCAAAAGGTTGTGGATAGAGGCCAAATCTGAATGATTTTTGATAGTGTATTGTTGTTTCAGACACACATGTAGTTGATTGTTATTTTGTTAGTACTATGAATGTTATGTTTCATATCATTAAAATTGACCCTAAAGATCTATAGGAGGGGGAACGCCTCTTCCACTCACAGATGTGGGTGAAGGGTTCTCTGCTGCAATTCATTGTCAACGGTGGGAGCCAAAATAACCTCATTTCAGTAGAGGCTTTGAAGCGATTGGACTTAAAGACTACAACACGTTCACAACCATACACCATTGGGTGGCTTCACCAAGGATGAGATCTTCACGTCAGCCAGCAGTGCCACCTTCCTTACAACATCAAGCCCTTGATAGATGAGGTATTGTGTGATGTTGCTTCTCTTGAAGTTTTTGATGTATTGTTAGGACAACCATACTTGTGGAAACGACATGTTATATATGAGTCTATACCTCATTCTGTGATTATTACTTTGGCTAATAAGTTGTACGGGATACCGAAGGTAGAATTATTTTTGAGGGGGCGCTATATGACTGCATTTGTGTGGTGTGGCTGTAGAGTTTGTGATCATTATCTTAGATGGTGCCCCAATGGATTATTTTTTTGAGCATTTACAAAGATATGTTGCTACCATAAGTCATGTATCCTTATGTTTGTGTTATAAAAGTGTTAGTAGCATTTGTATGGCTTAGTATGAGCTCATATATATATATATATATATATATATATATATGGTTGTAGTGTTGTGTCAGGGTCTTATGCCTTAGTGTGTTTGTCATGAGGAGAACATATTTTGATGAGTGAGGGCTTATATGATTGTTGCTAATATGAGAGATGTATGGTTGAGATGTTGTTATTATATAGAGTGATTTTTTTAAGGAAAAATATTTTTTTTGTAGGTATCTAGATGAATTAACAAATATTTATTTGGAAGAGTGACTTATGCAGGGTTGGTGCTAAGTTCTTGGGTGAACAGAGAGAGTTTTACACTATCATATGCATGTTGCTACTATGTTTCTAGGGTTTAATGAACTGAGTTGTTATTGTTAGTGCTAGGGTTTAACACCATTGGTGTATTGTGCTATTTTGTTGAACACAATGAACTAGGGTTTGAAAACTTCATAATATGTTTGTTATGGTAATTTATTGCTGAGTTGTAGGGGGTTTAATGGTGTTTATGTATTGCTAGGGTTTAATTGATGCTAGAGTTTTCTTTCTAGGGTTGTGGAAGTTCTGTGTTACAAATTGCTCTGAGATATGTCTTGAGGACACATTTTCTTAATGATTGTATAAACAACATTTGTGAGTAGATTAGTTATTGATAAAGGATTTTATTTCTCATTCATATTGATGAGAATAATGTTTAGTATTGGCCCAGTATCAAAATGGATGAAATGTGGCATATGGTTGTTCAAGTTTGTTGTAGGTGGATCCAATGTGAAATAGTTTGAAATGAGGTCCACAAGAGTCTGAGAATTGGAGCCTTTTATAAGGGAGTGGTAGATTCCTTCCATTGGTGGTTAGATAAACAATTGGAGGTGGTAGCCTTAGTAGGTAGGATCCTACACACTGGTAGAAGCTTGCTACAATGCAAGATGTAAAAATAATTTTTTTAATAATAATAACAAATATTACAAAGACAATGACCATGGCGGTTTTTTCCAATTGGGTTTTCCACCTAATATTTGGTATCTATGTGTACTTGTTGATGTTTCCATGGATTTTCTAATGTTCACTTGTTTCAATTAAACTGACGCTCATAATACTATTGATTTAACACGGGTATACTTAGTGGTTTATGAAGTAGAAACTAAGAAAAGTTGTATTATCATGAAATATTGATTCCCCCCCTCTCCCAATATTTTTGACAATTGGTATCAAATTAGGTCCTTCAAGAAATTGCTTGTTGCTAAAAGGAATATCTTGGAAAAATGGGCAAACAGGATGAGGCCTGCTCAACCAAGCCTCATTTATTCAATGGTACAAATTTCACATTTTGGAAAATAAGAATCAAATATTTCTTGAGGTCTCATGGAGCTAATGTTTGGGAAGTTGTGAAAAAGGGTATCAATACCCTAGATCTACTCCAATAGATGAAGAAAGAAAGAAGAAATATAAAAATAATTCCAAAGAATTTAATGTTATATTGGGAGGTCTTCAAGAATCAGAATCCGTAAAGGTAATGCAGTATGAAACCGCTAAAGAAATATGGGGAAAACTAGTAAATAGCTTTGTTTTCAGCGATAATCACATCAAAATTCATGTGTCCATGCGTTTCAAACCAGCAAGTGTGGTTCATTGTCAAGACAAGATGATGAACAAAGATCATGGCAGCAAATTAAATAGAGAGACCCATCATTCAAACAGCTAGAAAGAAACAACTAATTTTTACCAAAAGGAAACGGCTAGAATTGACTGGACTATAGCTAAATTTGACTGGACCAAGAGTTAGGGAATGTTTATTAATTGGTTAGTTAATTTGTTAGATTTAATAATTTTTATTTAAATCAAATGTAACTAAATATATTCATTAATAAATAACTAAAATTATTCATGAACCTAAATTGAGAACATTAAAATTTTAATCCTTTATACAACTAAATCAACTATATCTAAAAACCTATATTATCATGCGATAAATTAAGGTAAAATTAAAAGTTTATTAGCTAAGTAATTAGTTAAATTAAAATAGCTAACTTGTTTATCATGTATATTTATTTAAATAAATAAGTATTATACTCTTTTAATTTAGGAAAATATTCATATATGAGGGAGCCAGGATAAAGATTAATAAATGTTTATTAAATAATTAAGTAATATGTTTATCAAATGATTAATTAAATATGTAATATGTTTATGAAAATATCTATTTATTTTTAAATATATATGTTACTAAATATGATAGTTAGTTAAAATGTTTATTAAGTTTATACAATTTACATATATATGCTTATAATTCTTTATGTATATGAATAAAAAAACAATATGACGTTATAATTATTTATGCTTATGAATAAATTTATTAATTTATATATTATGTTAAAAAAAAATTATTAAAAAGAAAAAATATATATAAGAACCTAACCTAATGATTATTAGGAGAAGTATTGAAACTTCTTAATACAAATCCATATGATAGAATAAGTAAAGGAACAATTCAAAAGAGAAGGGAACAAAAGGGAAATTCAAATGATGTAGAAGCCGAGGAAATAAATAAATAAATAGAGAAGGGGGAGCGGGGGGGGGGGGGGGGGGACGGGGGCTAGGAGGAGAGGGCAGGGATCCAACAGCTGCTAATCTTCCAGCCATCATCCCTGTTGAGATTATTTGGCCTTCTTTCAATTTCTATGGCCTCCCTAAATTTGCGGTGATGAAAATGAGCAATCTTAGCTATAACCTTGGCCTCCTGAATGCATATATGATGCTTAGTCTTCTCTGCATGCTTGATCAGGGCTGAAGATCGGGTCCTCCCATGCTTAATGTTGACTGCATGTTCATGAATCCTCTGATTTATAGAGCACCCAATCTCACTGATATAGGGGGTCCCACAGGAACAAGGAATAACATAAACCCCTTTCATGTCCATGGGGTCAACAAGGTCTTTTACAAATCTAAGCGAGCTACAGATGGTGTTAAGGGATCTAAAGGTTGAGGGAACATTATGTTTCCTAACGATTCTAGCAATCTTGTCCCTGGTCCCTTCTATGAAAAGTAGATGCACCTTAGATATTTGATCTTTAGGGTCTTTTCTAACCTTGGGATCTTTGCTAGCTTTAAGGAAAGCTTTCCGACCTTGGTGCCTATTATATCCATTATTAACAAAAACATTCAGGAGATGGGCCTTCTCTTTATCTAGGTTCATTTCATTATAGATTCTCAGCGCACCAGTGGCTAGTGTGTTGAGAACACCCAAATTCTGAGTAGGGAAATGATGAGAGTTGGCATGAAGATACTTCTTAGTATGAGTTTTCTTCTAAAACACCTGGTGGGAGAAAGAACCATCATCCTTCTTCGAAATGAGAACATCAAAAAAAGGCAAGCACCCATCAACTTCCTGCTCCATAGTAAACTTTATGGAAGAAGATTGATTGTTCAGATGTTGAAAGAAGTGATCCAAATATTCTTGGCCATGAGACTAGATGACACACGTGTCATCCACAAATCTTTTCCATAGCTTAGGCAGGAGATGGGCTGAGGCTAAAGCCCTAGATTCAAAGTCTTCCATAAAAATGTTAGCAACAACCAGGGGTAGGGGGAAGCCCATGGCTACCACAGATGTCTTCTCGTAGAATTCCAATTTGAAGCCGAGAAAAGTAGAAGTAATACAAATTTCTACTAATCCAGTGGTATCAGGGTTAGTAAGTCGATTGATGACCTCAATGGCCTCCTTAATAGGGATACAAGTGTAAAGGGAAACTACATCGAAACTAACAAGAATGTCAACAGGGTCAAAATTTATGCCCTTTAACTCATTGACAAACGAAGAAGAGTCTTTGACGAAGGACTCTGTAAGACCAACAAGGGGCTTAAGCTTCAAGGCAAGGAATTTGGCTAGGAGGTAGGTAGGCCCTCCTATGGTATTGACAATGGGTCTCAGGGGGGCCCCTTCCTTGTGGATCTTTGGAAGGCCATAGATCCTTGGAGTGATGGGGCTACTCTCAATAAGCTTGTGGCAAAAGGAACCCACAGTATTACTAGACTTTATAGCTAGAGCTACTGTTCTAGAGATCCTTTTCAAGGGATTCTTATTAAGATTTTTATAGCTACCACTATTACATAGGTGATCCAACATCTTCGAGCGATAATCCTCTTTGTCAAGGATAACAACAGCCCCACCTTTGTCAGCTTTAAGAATGACGATGTCCTTATTATGGTTCAAGGATTTGAGGGCATCGAGTTCATCCTTGTTAATATTGTTTTTAGGGGGCTTTGCCTTCCTAAGGAAGAAAACGCAGTCTTGCCTTATCATATCCTGAATATTATTAGGCAAGTCCCTAATCCCAAACTCTACGTCACACATAATGTCTTCCATGGGGATTTTCTTAGGAGCTATGGAAAAATTTAATCCCTTATTAAAAAGACTATAGATATAAGAGGGAAAGGAGAAATTTGAAAGATTGACTACCCTACTTCCATTATTATTATCACTATTATTATAATTTCCATATTAAGCATAACCTCAATATTCCGGTCTTTGCTCAGATTAAGCATAACCTCAATATTCCTAGGAAGCGTGGAGTCTTTCAGAATGTTAGCTTAGCATCGCTGAGATATGAGATTTGCAGAGCTAGAAGAGGTCTAGATCAACTTTCTCGGCATGCTATTTCTTTACATTTAGAACTTTCTAGCCTATTTTCCACATCCCTGTGGACAAAGATCGACTCTTGTTCAACTCTTAAATCTCACCAGATGGAAGACATATGCAAGCAGAAACAGTCTTCCAAGTTACTCAAGTTATCTAGGCGATCCTCTGCACTCGGCGGTGTCTCTTTCTCCTCCAGTCCTTCATCCAATAGCCAGGTAACTCTGAGTCAAATATTTGCGCTTCAATCTTGGGTTAAAGGATGTCCTCGGACGAACTGTTCCCCTGCTGATAATTATATTTCGTCTAGTTCTGGTGATGGGGTTTTCTCCCCAGAGTTCCGCTATTCGTTTTATAGCTTGTCTCAGTCTGTTACACCACTTCCTAGCTTCGAACGAGATCTGCTCTCTGCTAATATAAGCGACCCCAATCTAGTCCCTCCGGTTTTGCATTCTGGTCTGACGTCCTCTTTAGACAGCCAAGATATGCTAGCTATATCTTTGGAGCTCTGTTCCGAACCCAAGGTAGATAACTAAGCACCTATGAACATTTCCGTAGGTTTTATCATCCCTATCCTGTCAGTCCCTTCCGGAGTCACTTCGTTGTCCTGTCCCTCCCATCTCAACCATTCAGATCTTTATCTCATTCACTGTTCTCCCTCGTACCCTTCAGCCAGTGGTCTTGTCACTAACTCTCCCCTGAGCGTCATGGCTTGTCTCTCCCCTCGAGCGGTGGATTCTGTTGTTATTCGCCACCCTCTCTCTCCTCCATAACCTATCTATAACAGTCAAAGCAATTTTTTTAGGATTAAGAATGATAAGGATTCCGGTAATATTCATTTTTATAAGTTACCTAGTTCGAAGGTATATAATAATGATTATATTAAGATATCCGATAGTGATTGTAATAATATTATTGGATGTAGTAATAATAATAATAATAATAATATTTTTTTCAAATATAATAATATTACTAATAGTAATAAGAATAATGATAATGATATTAATATCAATAATCATGGAAATTATAATAATATTAATAATAATAATGGAAGTAGAGTTGTTAATCTTTCAAATTTATCTTTTCCCTCTTCTCTCTATAGTTTTCTTGATAAGGGATTAAATTTTGTCATAGCTCCTAGGAAAATTCCTATGGAAAACATTATGTGTGACGTAGAGTTTGGCATTAAGGACTTGCTTGATAATATTAAGGATATGATAGGGCAAGACTGCATTGTTGTCCTTAGGAAGGAAAAGCCCTCTAGAAACAATATTAGCAAGGATGAACTCGATGCCCTCAAATCCTTGAACCATAATAAGTACATCATCGTTCTTAAAGCTGACAAAGGTGGGGTTGTTGTTATCCTTGAAAAAGAGGATTATCGCTCTAAAATGTTGGATCACCTGTGTAATAGTGGTAGCTATAAAAATCTTCATAAGAATCCCTTGAAAATGATATCCAGAATAGTAGCTCTGGCTATAAAGTCCAGTAATACAGTGGGTTCCTTTTGCCACAAGCTTATTGAGAGTAGCCCCATCACTCCAAGGATCTATGGCCTTCCAAAGATCCACAAGGAAGGGGCCCTCTTGAGACCCATTTTCAATACAATAGGAGGGCCTACCTACCTCCTAGCTAAATTCCATGCCTTGAAGCTTAAGCCCCTTGTTCATCTTATTGAGTCCTTCATCAAAGACTCTTCTTCGTTTGTCAATGAGTTAAAGGGCATACAGTTTGACCCTGTTGACATTCTTGTTATTTTTTATGTAGTTTCCCTTTACACTTGTATCCCTATTAAGGAGGCCATTAAGGTCCATAATCGGCTTACTGATCTCGATACCCCTCGATTAGTAGAAATTTGTCTTACTTCTACTTTTTTCTACTTCAAAGGGGAATTCTATGCGCATATATATAAATAATTATAAGCATATATATGTAAATTATATAAACTTAATACACATTTTAACTAATTATCACATTTAGTAACATATATATTTAAATATGAACAGATATGTTTAATAAACATATTACATATTTAATTAATTTTAAGACTGGATGCACTATGTCCAATATCATTCGGGGTGGAATTGACTTCGTTTTAGCAATTGGATATGTGGATTTATCGAATCCCCCACCGCCTCAGTTGACTTAACTGCTTGAGCAAGCTACAACGATCATTCATTCAATTGAACCTATATTCTTGGCCATTCCCTCCTTTCTTAGGATTCCAAGCGATAGGGATCAACCGCCAAAAACATGTGAAGCAATAGGATCAATCAAACCCCGGTATATATTGTTAGCCATGTTACCCTTTGCTACAAGCGCTAGCGATAACAAACCTAATGAGGCAAGCAGGCAATCAGAGAAGCATGGGGAAGCTACGATGAGTCCTCGGCTACTCAACCACCCACCATCCAGCCGCCCCGCTATATAATCCAGAATCGGGGGGGAAGCAAGGGAAGCAAGGTCCTCTCCCTTATGGTCGAGCCTGCTTACGCATCCTCGTTGAATTGATAATGCACCCGTGTCTAATAAGTTCTGGCTTTCCTATCCTCATGAAAAGAGGGCAGTGAAAACGATCCAACCAACCCAACAGAGCTGTCTAACTGCAGCAGGATGGGGGTCAGATAGTGGCTTAAAGGTACCTCTGATCTCTCCCTCTCTCACTCACTCACTCAACTCCTCACTCTGCATCACCGGAACATGAAATTACCACATGGATTTCATATTCACTTATATAATAGTAGATGATCTGCTAGTAAAGAGATGCGGTTGCGGTAGTGACAATGTGTGGTGTGTGATGGAAGAATGAAATGATATGAAGGAAAGATTCTCTGCTCAATCAAGGTCCGTAGGGCTTGCGCTTCTGAGGGCAAGGGGAATGCTCAATCAAGGTCCGTAGGGCTTGCGCTTCTGAGGGCAAGGGGAATGCTCAATCAAGGTCCGTAGGGCTTGCGCTTCTGAGGGCAAGGGGAATCAATGGAGAGACTACCCCAACCAATCTTATCTTACTACCCGAATCCAAATGACTAAAAAACCTTATATAGCCTAGACAATTCTATTAATGGACGATCTACGCGTTTAATCTGTATTAACTAACATCAGTGAAAAATAGAGATTGAAAGCTAGTAGCCTAGATTGAATCTGTTTAATAACCGGTAGTAGCATTTCCTGGCCCACTAGTGGCAGAAGTAGAGCCAGTATATCCAGAAGTCGATCCAGCACTAGAAGCAGCAGCGGATCCACCAGCTTTTGTATTTGACCGAGTGAAAGCATTGGTAGCAGGGCTGGTTTCCCTTCTAAGTAAGGTTCCATATTCAGTTGACCGAGATGATGATCTTGACCCGAGACCAGTATTTATTCCTCTCCTTAACAGTCGAGCCCCTACCGGTCCTTAAGATTGATATCGAGCTTAAGGTTCATCCCTAGATCCAAAGCTAGTAGTTCCATATCCCATTGAATAACCAGGTAACTGGGTGGACAAAGTAGCATATTATTAAGTAGTAGAGTCCCTAGTGGCAGAGTAAGACCTAGCAGCAGATGCGGATCCATAAGGACTTCCTATTCCATATCTAGGTGCATATCCAGATACAGATGCATATATAGATCCATTAATGAGAGATCCCGTTCCGGCAGAATCATATCTAGTTTACCGATTAAAAGCAACAGTTCCAGCTTTTGACCTTGAAGCAGATCTAAATAAGGATCGAGTTTACCTTTACCTAGAGTAGCAGCACCAATTGAAAAGTAAGCATCCTTGCCTGTGCCAGTACCAGCTTCCTTCCCTTTGCACCATGGTTCCATATGCACTTGATCCAAAGCCAATCGATGAAGATATAGCTCCATAGTCAGCCTCAGTAGAGCCAGTTTACCACCCAGGTGAACGGAACCCTACCTGGATAACACAGAAACCAACATGCTATAAAATTCATTTACTATGGGAGCTATGGGATGGGAGCACATGTTCTCTACCTAGCAACTGAGTCTTGAAAAGTGCTTCACGTCCACTACTCTCCCCTTATCGCACTCCTTGCTAAGCTCATTTATGTAATAAACATATTACTTAATTATTTAATAAACATTTATTAATCTTTATCCTAGCTCCCTCATATATTAATATTTATATAAATTAAAAGAGGATAATATTTATTTATTTAAATAAATATACATGATAAACAAGTTAGCTGTTTTAATTTAACTAATTATTTAGTTAATATACTTTCAATTTTACCTTAATTTATCCCATGATGATATAGGTTTTTACATATAGTTGATTTAGTTGTATAGAGGATAAAAAATTTAATGTTCTCAATTTAGGTTTATGAATAATTTTAGTTATTTATTAACGAATATATTTAGTTACATTTGATTTAAATAAAAATTATTAAATCTAACAAACTAACTAATTAATTAACTAACCAATTAATAAACTTTCCTTTAACTCTTGGTCTAGTGAAACTTAGGTGGAGTCCACTCAATTCTAGCTGTTTCCTCCGGTCAAAATTAGTTGTTTCTTTCTAGCCGTTTGAATGATGGATCTCTCTATTTAATTCGTTGATATGATCTGTGTTCTTCATTTATCATAAACTTGTTATGGATCACAGAAGCCTCAATTCAATAGTAAATAGCTATAAAGGGAATACAACGGTAAAAAGTGCAAAGTTATAATCATATTGAATTCAATACAAAACTCTTAAGATGCTTGAAGATGAAAGTGTTGCTAACTTTTTCCTCAAATTAGATGAAGTAGTGAATACTATGAAAGGTCTTGGTGATAAGTTTGAGGACTCTGGAATTGTTCAGAAGATACTAAGATCACTCACACCCAAATTCAATGCCAAAATTTCAACAATTGAAGAAATGTAGGACTTGAACTAGCTATCCCAAGAATGGGTACATGGGATTCTGACAACTTACGAAATGAGGAAAAAGTGGGGCCAATCAGAATTTGGAGAAGCTACTTTAAATCTACAAGAAAAGATAAATAAAAAAAAGAATATGAAAGCACCAGTTATATCTTAGACGAAGAGGAGGAAAAATTTGACAAAAATCTATAGACGAAAACCTCAAAATTCAGAGGTAAGCACCCATTTAAGTGTTTTAATTGTGGAAGGATTGGACACTATGTTTCTAAATGTACATACAAAGATAATATTGAAAAGAGAAAAAACATCTCTAAAAAGCATGCCAAAAGGAATTTCACTAAAATGAAGAGTTTTAATTCTCATGAAGATAGTGATTGTCCATCGAATGATGAGGTAGATAATGACTCTAACTCTAACCTTTACAAACGCATGATGGCTCATGACGTTGATGATCAATAAACAAGTGAATCATATAATTGTGATTCAGCTGATTTCATGGATGCATTGACAGAAATTGATAGGCTGGGAAATATAAACAAAGACCAAGAAAAGGTTTGGCTAATCGTTGAAGTGGCCGAGCTAGTTGATTTGGTCATTATTTGTTATTTTTGGTGTGAATGCATTAAACGTTGAACTAGTTGAAAGGAGTAAATTTTCATTCAATAGGTGGCTAGGAATACCAACAAACGAATCTCTGCTTTATGCCCATGGTAAATGAAAAAATCAACTTGGTGAACACCCAAAAACTTATGTGTAAATACACAGTGTGATCAAGAAGTCACTTCTGCACATTGTGTGTTATATGAATAGCTCCTATTGGCACCGACGCTAGTTGATCTTTGTCTTTTCCTTATATATATGTCCTAGCATAGGTTTTAAAGGAAGTGTGATCTGTGACTAAGATTATGAAGAAAAATTATTTTCCCTCTGCATATAACTTCATCTGGGTGATATTCTTTTGTTTTTCTTTATGTTCGGGCCTAAGTGTAAAGAATCAAAGGCGTGATTGGTCCAATCTTATATTCTGACCATGGAAGCACATTGTGATGGTCCATATACCATGCTTTCCAAGACACCTATGCAAATTGAACTGATTGAGTTGAGAATAATTAATATCCTTTTGATATTAATGGAGAAAATAGTTACGTTGTTGTAACTTTCTCCCTAGTTTAGGATTAGTTCCTATAGTTATGGGGTTTGGGTGCAACTTCCTATTTCCTAGTATTGTATTTAATAATGTAATCTTTGATTGATTGGGAATAGAGTGGACGAGAGTGATCTCTCTGTTGTTGGTGAGTGTAGTCTCCAGGTGCTGGCCACCCCTGAGAGCTACATCTCTTTCTTTTCAATTCTGTTCACATTTTATCTTGGTATCAGAGCTCAGCTTGAGTGAGCCTGTTCTTTTGTCACCTGTGTGGTGGAATTGCCTGTGTGGCTGGAATAGCCTGTGTGGCTTGAAGTGCCTTTGTGGTTGTGTGTACACGAGAGCTGTGTGCTCAATTGAGCAAGTGGACTGCAGAACACCTGGCTCGGACTCGAAATTTATTTATTTATTTATTTATTTATTTATTTATTTTCTTTCTGAGTGGAAAGGCCGATTAGCGAGGTTTTTGCACTGACAATCGCGCCAGAAGAGGGATTAGCGCAGATTTTAGGGGATAAATCGCGCCAAAGCGCCAGAAAGCCCGATTAGCGCGGGATTTCACCGGGAAAATCATGCCAATTAAGGGTTCCTTACACCGATTTTTAATTAGCGCGAATTTTTCGCTCGGGGTAGCGCCAAGGGGATCTGTGAATAGTGTGAACTTCGTTTGGCGGTTTGCAAACGGTGCAGATCGGTGGAGTTGCAGATCCATCCAGGAGAGACAGATCGAGAGAGTGCTAGAGGAGATCTGCGGGAAACCTCGACTTCGTTTGGCGATCTGCAGCAGGATCGGCGAAGTAGCAGATCAATCTGGGAGAGGTGGATCGGATCAATTGTGATCAGATAATTGTTTCGGCTGTGTTGAAAATGCCGAATTTGCTCATTGGAGCGGGAGTGCCAGACACTGTAGATCGGTGGTAGAGGTGACAGATCCATCTGTTAGGTATTGTTTTTTGTTGTTGTTAAGTAGATTCACAATGAGTAATACGATGGAATCTTACCTTAACGAATCTGGTAAACTCAACGGGTCTAACTTCACGAATTGGAAGTTTAAGATCCAGACCCTGCTAGAAGTTGCGAATGCTTGGACTATAGTGACAGGTGATGAGCAGAAGCCGACTGCAACAACACAGAAGGAAGACTGGGAAAAACGAGAAAACAAGGCCAAAGTCCTATTGAAGATGTCTGTGAAAGACAATGTCATTGCACACATCAGAGACTGCAAAACGTCCGCAGAGATTTGGACGAAAATCAAAAGTCCGTATGAGACCCAGAATGCAAACAGAGTTTTGGCTCTGAAAAGCAAGCTATTTTCAATGAGGATGGACGAAAGGGAGTCTGCTACTGCATTTGTTGCGCGAATTAACGATGTTAAAGATGGATTGGGGGCCATTGGAGTGGTCGTGGCTGATGAAGATCTTGTTGCAATTACTATGAATGGGATGCGTGATGATTTCCAAACCTTCATCACTGGAGTCTCGGCAAGGGAGAAAACACCCACGTTTGATGATCTCACTATGATCTTGCAGCAAGAGGAAGAGTGATGGCAGAACCTAAATCTGAACCCCCAAAGTGAAGGTCTTGCGCTGGTGGCAAAACGACGACTATATAAAGGGAAGCAGTCACAGCAGCAATCAGTCCAGAAAGGAGGAACAACACAAAAGCATCACTGTCATAAAGGTATGATTGCAAATCATTCTTAAAAGAAATGCTTTTATTGTGGAAAGAAGGGTCATATACAGAGAGACTGTTATTATAAGAAGCAAGATGATGAAGCAAGAAGGAGACAGGTAAATCCAAAACACAGAGGATATTTTGTTGAAGAAGAAGACTTCAGTCATGAATTTTGACTGTTCACAGTCGACTGTGCCCTTTCAGCATCGAATGAAGATGACATCTGGTATGTCGATTCCGGAGCATCCTCTCACATGACAGGTAATAAGGAATTTTTTGATAGTCTTGAAGAAATTATAAATGGATCAAAAATATATTTAGGGGATGATAATGGATATCAGATTAAAGTTCATGGGGTGATTTCAGTTAAGTTACCAAATGGAAAGATTAGTCATCTTTCAAATGTTTTATATGTACCTGGAATAAAGAAAAACTTGATATCTGTATCCATGATGGCTGATCAAGATATGCATGTCGAATTCTTCAAGACTCACTGTGTGATAAAGGATTGCAGGAATGAAAATGTAGCAACAGGCATGCGAGTTGGAAGCCTATACAGATTGGATGCAAAAAGTATATCAAAGCAAGCCATGGTTGCAGGAGAGTCGACAGCTGAACAACTTTGGCATCAGAGGTTTGGTCATCTGAATATGCAGGATCTCATATTGTTACAGAAGAGAGGTATGGTCGAAGGTCTCCCCATCTTTCGTAATATTCAATTAAACTGTGATGGTTGTGCCTTAGGGAAGATGCACAGAGAACAGTTCCATGTGCATGATAGGAGGAGGCAAACAGAAATCTTAGAGCTAGTGCACACTGATGTATGTGGTCCCATGCAGACAAGGTCGCTAGGAGGAGCATACTATTTTTTGTTGTTTACTGATGACTGCACTAGGTATTCATGGGTTTATTTTTTAAACAAGAAAAGTCAGACTTTCCAATGTTTTATAGATTTCAAAACCCTGGTGGAAAAACAGTTTGGAAAAAGTATTAAAATTCTTCGATCTGATCAAGGAGGAGAATACAAATCAAAGGAATTCATGAAATACTGCAAATCTCACGGGATTGTTCAACAGTATACAGTACCACACAGCACAGCAAAACGGAGTTGCAGAACGTAAAAACAGAACCTTGGTGGAATGCACAAGGAGCATGCTGCAAGGTAAAGGTCTATCTAATATTTTTTGGGCAGAAGCAATAAATACTGTTGTATATTTGAAAAATAGAAGTCCTACTAGGTTTCTTGGCTTCAAAACCCCTTTTGAAGCCTTATATGGATTTAAACCAGCAGTAAACCACTTAAGAGTCTTTGGGTCAAAGGCATTTGCACATGTACCCAAAGCTGATAGAAAGAAACTAGACCCTAAAGCAGTAAAATTTATCCTTGTTGGTTATGGTACAGAGTTTAAAGCATACAAACTGTTCAATCCTGAGTCTCGTAAGACATTTGCAAGTAGAGATGTAGTCTTTCATGAACAGGTACAAGAAAGGAAAGCTGATGTTGGAGATGATTGGCACATTCCATTGCTGTTGGAGGAAAGCAGCGAGGATGAAAGGGAGCAGGAACAGGAGCAGAAAGAAGAGAATGAAGAAGAACAGCAAGAAGGTGAAAAAGAAGGCCCAGTTATGGCAGAAGAAAACAAATTTGAGGTAAGTCCCCTACCAAGGAAGTCAGGTAGGAAGACTCAATTACCATTGAAGTTGAGAAACTATGCGTTGATGTCAAAGCTTTTGAACATTATAGAGCCCTCTAATTATAAAGAAGCTAGTCAATTTGAGGAATGGAGAGCTGCAATGAATGAGGAGATGGAATCAATTCTTAGAAATAATACTTGGGAATTAGTAGAGCTGCCTAAAAACAAAACACCTATAGGAAGTAAATGGCTGTTTAAACCCAAAATTAATGCAGATGGAAGTATAGATAAGTTAAAAGCTAGGTTGGTTGCAAAAGGATACTCACGACAGGAAGGTATTGATTTTGATGATACTTTTGCACCTGTAGCAAAGCTAAATACAATCAGATTACTTATTGCTTTAGCTACTAAATGTAAGTGGGAATTACACCAACTAGATGTTAAATCTGCATTTTTAAATGGTGATTTAAAAGAAGAAATTTACTTAGTACAGCCAGAAGGATTTGTAAAGCAGGGGCAGGAACAACTTGTTTGTAGGTTGAAAAAGGCTTTATATGGTTTAAAGAAAGCTCCCAGGTCTTGGTATGAAAAGGTTGATTCTTTCTTTATAGAGCATGGTTTCCATAGAAGCTTAAATGACCCAAATTTGTATACCAAGTACAATAATCAGGGGCAGATTATTTTGATTTCTCTATACGTGGATGATATGATTCTAACAGGAAATGCAGATGACTTAATCAGAGGAATCAAAAGGCTCATGGCACAAGTCTTTGAGATGAAAAATCTCGGAAGCCTTAACTATTGTCTGGGATTAGAAGTATTCAGAGATACTGGGCAAACTTTTCTTACCCAAGGGAAGTATGCTAGAAATCTATTGGAAAAGTTTGGGATGGATTGGTGTAGATCAGCAACGACACCTTTGCAGCAAAATCTGAAATTGAGCAGTGACGATGGCACTAAGGAGGTAGATGCCACAATCTACAGACAATTGGTTGGAAGCCTGATATATCTTACAATAACCAGACCTGACTTGGCATACTCAGTTAGTGTGTTGAGCCAATTCATGTCAAAACCACGTGAAAGTCACTAGACAGCAGTAAAAAGCGTGTTGAGGTATCTTTGTGGTACTGTTCATTTTGGTATTTTATACACTGATGTATCTGATGTTACTCTAGCAGGTTTTTCAGACTCAGACTGGGCAGGTAACCTGGATGATCGGAGGTCCATCACAGGTTATGCATTCAACATAGGTTCCGGGGTCATAGCATGGAGCAGCAAGAAACAGAGTACTGTAGCTTTGTCATCATGTGAAGCTGAGTATCAAGCATTGTGTGCAGCAACATGTGAAGCGATCTGGTTGAGGAGACTTCTCAAAGATGCAGGAAAAGAACAGAAGCAACCCACTTCTATCAAAAGCGACAACCAGAGCACCATCAAATTAGCATACAATCCAGTGTTTCACAAAAACACCAAACATATAGACACTCAGTTCCATTTTGTTAGAGAGAAAATACAGTCAAAAGAAATTGCTGTTGAATATTGTAAAACTTGTGACAATGTGGCTGATATTTTTACAAAGCCTCTTGCACGAGTGAAATTTGAATTGTTTAGAAAAATGCTAGGAGTCCAGGAGAACCCTTTCTCCATTAAGGGGGGGAGTTGAGAATAATTAATATTCTTTTGATATTAATGGAGAAAATAGTTACATTGTTGTAACTTTCTCCCTAGTTTAGGATTAGTTCCTATAGTTATGGGGTTTGGGTGCAACTTCCTATTTCCTAGTATTGTATTTAATAATGTAATCTTTGATTGATTGGGAATAGAGTGGACGAGAGTGATCTCTCTGTTGTTGGTGAGTGTAGTCTCCAGGTGCAGGCCACACCTGAGAGCTACATCTCTTTCTTTTCAATTCTGTTCACATTTTATCTTATTGATGGATATTAGAGGTGATTCTATCTAATGTTTTCAGTTCATTAGCCATAATCTCATCACAAATTCGAAGGATGTTATGCCTATAAGTATCGATGGTTATTTTTATACATAGAAATCTGATCTACCACATTAAAATATTGATTGCGATCGAATTAATTAAGCTAAGCTTGTGTGCATCTGACCTATATACGCAACCAAGTCTGTCCATACACATATGACAAAATGAGATCATGGTGGTGGGCTCCAGTATTGATTTGACACATTGAAAGTGTTGAGCACACCTCGAGTAGACTAAGTTTGTGCATAGAAGAAGTGTTGGAATAGATTTAGAGTACAGAGTTAGAGTATGCTCTATGCAAGGTTGTTTATATAATCGACTCGAGAAATGTGTAGAGTGACAACAGGACAAGAATGGTGAAGAGGTTGTAGAGATCACGAGATCGTGGATAGAGCCCAAATCCGAATGAGTTTTGACATTGTACTGCTATTCGAGACACACTTGTAGATGAGTGTGTTTTTTCAGTAATATGATTGTTGTGTTTCATATAACTGAAAATTGTTTTTTGCGGGGTTGCTCTTTGACTGCACTTTTATGGTGTGGTTGCATAGTTTGTGACCATTATCTCAGTTGTTGTTGAAGGGGATTATTTGGTTGAGCATGTATAGAGAAATGTTGCTACCATAAGTCCTGTATCCTTATTTTTATGTTTTAAAACTACTGGTAGCATTTGTTTGGCTTAGTATGAGCCAATCTATTAAGTATAGCTATGAATTGATGTATATGTTGTTAATGGTTGTAGTGTTGTGTCAGGGTCTTATGCCTGAGTGTGTTTGTCATGACGAGAGCATATTTTGATGAGAGAGAGCGTATATGATTGCTGCTCATCTGAGAGATGTGTGGCTGAGCTATTGTGACTTTATACAATGATGTTTTGAAGGCAGGATATTTTTTGTTGCAGGAATCTTGATGCATTGACAAATATGTATTTGGTAGAGTGACTTATACAGTGTTGTTGCTAAGTTGTTGGGTGAATAGAGAGAGTTTTACATTGTCATATGTATGTGGCTACTATGCTGCTACCATTTAATGCATTCATTGAGTTGTTATTGTTAGTTCTAGGATCTGGCACCATTGATGTATTGTGTATATGTTGTTGAAACTGATGAGCTAGGGATTGAGAACTTTAAAATATGTCTGTTATGCTAATGTATTGTTGAGTTGTAGAGGGTTTGATGGTATTGATGTATTCCCAGAGTTTGATTGATGATAGAATATTTGCTGGCTATAGAAAATTTTAAAGATGAACGCTGATCTTAAATTTTAGCAACCTTGGCTAATCTGACTAATCCTTAATATTCAAATTTTAAAATGTTTGATGATAATTTTGTAAAAATGTTTAAATTTCTAATCATTTTATATTAGAAAATATATAATATTGGTGATTTTTAGGGTAGAATAATTTTATACTATAAAATTTGGGGGAATTCATTTTTAAAAAAATGCAAATTGGCGAATCTTTTTTTGAAAAAACATGGAATATTAGCCTACCTACGAATATTAGCCCCTAAAATTTTCCCAGTTTTTGGCTAGGGTTGTGGCAGTTTTGTATTATATATTGTTTTGAGATATGTATGGAGGATAGATTTTCTTGATAATTATATAATCAAAATTGGTGAGCATATTGGTTATTGATGACAGGGTTGGTTTTGCATTAAGATTGATGAGCATAATGTTTAGTATGAATTCAATATGAAAATGGATGAAACGTGGCCCATGGTTGTTCGAGTTTGTTGTAGGCTGAACAAGTGTGACAAATAATTGGAGTTGATAGCTTCCAGCACACTCGTAGAATCCTACGTCTGTGTAAGATGTAAAAGAATTTTTTTAATGATAAGAAGATAGAGAGAAAAACAACGGTGGTTTAACTAGTTAAGTTTTCCACCTAATATCTCGTGTTTATGTATATTTGTTGATAATTTCATATATTTTCCAATATTCACTTGTTTCACTTATATTGTTGCTCAAAATGCCGCTGATTAAACATTGGTACAGTTAGTGGTTTATAAACCCCCCTCTCCCCTAGTATTTTTGACACACGCCACATTATCCAATTAGTTAATTATAATCTTAGTCCAATCTGCAGATTAATTAACCTTTAAATTCCTTTTCAGTACAGTTTCAACATTTGAACAAAAGTCTCTTAGTTTTAATCAAGTGCAAACTCTCGTGAGAAAATCCCTAATTGCATCCAAAATTTGTCCATTGTGCCAAAAAAATCTGAATTGTTCTTTAGAAATTCCTTCAAATAGAAATTTCTTTATAACCGATTTGTACTAATCTTGGAAATGAGTTTGTAAACTAAATTGCAAAAACATATAGGACAAAAATTATTTGGACTACAAGACATTAGATTTAATGCTATATTGGCAGAATTAAGAGCCGCAAAGACCCTCCTTTCCCTTCGAGATTCTTCATCTACCTTCAAAATATTTACTCCCAAACAATAAAAAAGAGAGAGAATACAAGAAAAAGTAAAGAATCAAAAACCACGGAGTGGATGATCTATAGGAAAAGCCACGGGAGGTGGATCGATTTACTGAAAGCGCCTTGGAGTGGGTGCCTACCTTACCTATTGGGATCTCATAAATCCCATGCTATCGGGTTATAAATGAACGGCGGGTGTATATGCCCACTGTTCGATTTTGTTAAGGCTGAAATCGAACTGTGGACATATACACCCGCCGTTCATTTATGGTCTGATAGCATGGGAAATATGACTCACCTGTGTTTCTAGTCCGTTTACTTTTCTTTGTATTCTCTGTGTTTATTTATAAATTCACCATGTGACCTCGAGTTATTCCATTCGTGAATCTTTCTAGAGTCTTTTTCATCTCCTCCAAAATAATTATCCCCATAATCCATTCAACAATCTCTAGATCAACCATTATGGGAAAGAAGTGAAAGGCCTCATTCATCTCCTCCAAAATAATTAGCCCTATAATCAATTCAACAATCTCTAAATCAAACATTATGGAAAATAAGTGAAAAACTTGTGTCTAATCTCTAATAAAATTCCTTTAAAAAGAAGAAAACGAGGATTACTAAAAGTGACAAGTTTATTACAGTTCACATCATCCAACTCCGCAATCAAATTCAGATTCTTCCTAAACTCGCAAATTTATAAAACATGTTTGTATTTTTGGTACAAATTTATAAAACAGGTTTGTATTTTTTGTCCTCTTTAAACACCAAGATTCTACTTCTGGCCAAGGGATTGTTTAGCTTTTTTACATTTAAATAAAACCAACTTATTTTTTTACCTAATTTAAAAAGAAGTCTATTTTTATTAATATAATTGCTAATAAATTTGAAAACAAATTTAACATAAAATAAAATAGAAGTTTTTCTTTAATATACCATTTTGATTTTTTAGTTTTATATAAAAATATATCTTTTATTTTTAGTTTCTTAAAATTAAATTAAAAATATATATTTTTATAAAATTAAATTAATAAATATATAATGATAAATTTTGTAACTTTTTTCATTTAAAAAAAAAATATTCAAATAATTTATAAAAATAAATTTATTTTTGTCTCAAAACCAAAATCAATTACAATATAAAGTTCAAAAGATTTTAAAGAATTTTAATTTTTTTAAGTTAATATGAATTTATAATTAATGCTCTCTTTATAAACTTTTCTTTTATTAATTTTCTTTAAAACTTTGACTCTATATAAAATGCATAAATAATGCATAATTGAGGTGAACTCAAACTTTAACGGATTTTAAGCTATTTCTATTTTTACATAAAATTAACTAAAATTATTAAAATATAAAATATATTTTATTTTTCTCATCACAATAGGTTTATTATAATATTTATAAAATTATAAATATATACAATTTTTTTTTGTGATGAAAATAAGGAAATTTTTATATTTGCAAAATCTATACTTGGAGTATATAATTCAAAGTACATTAAGCTCGTAACCCACCCAAAAAGACACTAGGTTATTGATTAGGCTTCCATGAAATTTGAAAAAAAATACGCAGGACGGAAAATTTTATTCAAACAGAAAATTCAGTTCATAAACCATGTAATATACCTAATACAAGGGTATGAAAGGATTGTAAAACCCTGTATTAAAAAAAGAATCCTAGAAGAGGCTGAAACCATAATTTCCCCATAATTTTCAGTCAGAGACTTCTCTGGGCCTGGAGCTTTTAAGCCCAGAATGCAAGGAGTAGCTGTGTCTGTTGAACGCGAATTACATTGCATGCCAGTGAGTTGTTGATTCCTTTTCTTGAATCCGTAGAGGTCCATATTCATGCTGGATATGCTAGCTCCGCATTCATCATCATCTGATGGCTGGTGGTGTTAAACTAATATCTCCATTAATGATGCTACTTTCATTGACAAATTCAAAAACCAGGCTTGAAGGTGGTGGAGCTTGTAGTGTAGCTCCTCCATTTCCTCAGAAAGCAGTTGAAAGACAGACTTTTGCCAGCTTGCAATTTACAATGGGAGGGTACACAAGATCAGGAGGGGAGGGCAAAACAGACCACCACATAAGAGGTGAGTATGAATGAAAGAAATGAATATGAATTTGGAATTGATGTAGAACATTCACAGTTACCCTTAATGTTAATCCAAGTCATAAGTGCCAATCCCATAACTAGGGGAACCTGCTTTGTAATAATGGAGAGTATACTAGAAAACAATACATGACAATCCAAATCATAACTACTAATCCCATCACTAGGTGAACCCTGGCCTTGTAATAATGGAAAGGATGCCAGACAGCAAAGGATGCCAGAAGACAACGTGAGAAATCCAAGCTTGGAGATATCTCTAATTCCAACTTTAAGAAACAATTTCAAAAGTAAACAAACCCCACTAATTAACTTTACCTCTTCCAAATGAAATTACTTAAATTAGACATGAGATTAGACGCATATTCCAAATGACATTACTTAAAATAGACATTCAGTGTCTTTCTGTACAACAAAATGTAAAAAAATAAATACTTCCAAGTCAAGGGTTAAATTTGACACCCGTATATCTGTATTTGGCTTTTTTACACATAAAATACTTTCTAGTTCCAAATTTCCACGTCATTTGTAACTTGCCAATAATTTTTAAAAACGTCAATATGACAGCATATTAAAAAATGAAAAGTTTTAATTATATCTATATATATATATATATATATATATATATATATATATATATAGATAGATAGATAGATATATTTAGCCTTGCGCTGAAGAGAGAGTGAATCATTGTGAATAGTGATTCATTAACATTATTAATATCTTATTTAATAATCTTTCGATCTGTTACTCGTATTCGCAAGTGAGAGCGATCTTTGGACTAAGTCATAAATGACAACTTCTAGTTTTCAAGAGGTAAATGATATAGTAATTAATTCTCAGCTACCCACTTTGCTTGCAAGTTGCAACTTCCAATTCGTGTCAAATTCCAATCAACTGTAATCTGTAAGTTATAGGTAAATGATATAGTAATTAATTCTCAGCTACGCACTTTGCTTGCAAGTTGCAACTTTCAATTCGTGTCAAATTCCAATCAACTGTAATATGTAAGTTATTGATTTTTGAATGTGGAAATGGTATAGTAATTAATTCTCAGCTACCCACTTCGCTTGCAAGTTGCAACTTCCAATTCGTGTCAAATTCCAATCCACTGTAATCTGTAAGTTATTCATTTTTGAATGTGGGGAGGAACAGAAGTTATTCATTGTTGAATGTGGAAATGGTATAGTAATTAATTCTCAGCTACCCACTTCACTTACAAGTTGCAACTTCCAATTCATGTCAAATTCCAATCCACTGTAATCTGTAAGTTATTCATTATTGAATGTGGTGAGGAACAAGGGCATAAGAAAAACTCTGCAAAGGCTGGAACTTCGAATGCTACAGAGCCTAGAACTCAGCTTACCAAGTAACCAGTAAGTGATAGCCAATGGCCATAAACAATGATTCACACTACTTATATTTGAGAGAGATGCTGATGCAGGAGCATCTAGCTGAAGGGGATCATCATGATAGAGGGTCATTTGGTCTCTGAGAGAACTGAGGAGGAAACTTCAAATGAACACTTTAATTTCTTTTCTTTTATTATTTTAATTTCTTAGAGAAGTAGTATTTAGAAAGATAAAAGTTGAATTAAACAAACTATTGTAGTTAATTGTTTTCATTTATCATGTTATCTTTTACAGATCATAGTGTAGGGAAAATAAATAGTTTTAGAACTGAAAACAAACCATCAAATGTAACTAACAGCAGTTAAGAGAAACTGTTTTCCAAAATCATTCAAAAGGAGATAGAATGCATTGTAATAGGTTCGACTTTTGAAAAGAGAAATAATAATAGAAATCTCTGAGCACACAGAAGTTACATTTAATATCCCATAGTTGTCTATCTACAGATTGTTATGTTGAGTTGCTTGATATAGTAAAAGCAAATTCTCTTGTGTCTATTCTACAAAGCATATATATTGTTCTATTTGGATTAACTAAACAAGCCGACAAGTCAGTAAGATCTTGCAAGTGTGAATATGGAAGAAGATATAGAGACGTGGACAATTAGTCGCAGACCCATTAAATCAAAAGAGCAAAAGAAGTTCCTGGATAACACACAAGTTCTAGACAGCATGGGCAAAAACCAATAACACGGGTATTTCCTGAAGACGAAATCCTTTCTTTTATTCACAAGAGTAATCATAAATCTCTATTAAATATACATTATAGTCCATACAAAAAAAGTAACATTGTTCAAGTCCAGTGAGAGCGTAATAAAGGAAGAGTTGAAAAACCCTAACTTGTAAAACCCTACAGCGATAACCCAAGAACTGTAATAATACAACCTAAGGACCTAGCTACATTGTGTCGGACAGACAAAGGTTCTTGCGCCTAATAGCTAGCCAAACCATATTCTAAGATAGTGACAGAGACAAACAAACAAATCAAGATTAACAAGGAGCGACCCTACCTAGGTCTTGCCAGCGCATGACAAAGCAGAAGCCAGGTCCTTCCGAAAGAATCCACCTGCAACAAAACCACCGAAACAAAATATAAGTGTCATGTAGAAGGAAAAGAAGAACCATGGAAACAAAATGCTGGAAGCGTAGGGTTCAGGACTTACCCATAAAGAGGCAGAGCACCGAGGTTGTGGTCACCCAAGGGTCCCTCTGCTCACAAAGCAGCAAATGCGTCAGACAATAGCGTGATAAGTGGAGAATGATGATAGTGTAGAACAGTAGCTTATCTTCATTGCCGAGGAAGATGCCGAAGCTGTAGACCTCCGAGACCACAACCTACCAACGCAACAGAGTAACATGCCAGTGAAAATTCGAGAACGAGTGATTTAAAGAAACCAAGATAGGGAACAGTCGCCACAGTTCAACAAAACAACTAGCTGAGACTACACATATTGAGAAATTAAAAATCCTTCCAGACAAGCGTGTTTCAATAAAATAACAGAAGAACAAGAGAAAACTAGCACAGAATAGTGTCTCCTTACCAACCAGTGAAGTCGAGCAGATATCCAAGTCAAGACTGAGTAAAAACAACGGTAGCAGCATAATCCCATGGTGAAATCGCACCAGAAGAGCCAAACGGTAAAACCCTCGACCTCCAACAGAACGATGCACAAATGACCAGGAGAATAGGGTTTGCGGGTCATTAACCAAGGCAGGAGTGTGATTACCTAGGAGAGGACACATGTCCAACATCCAACGATGCTGGTACAAGTAATAAAGACCGGGAGTAAGAAAATCTATGTTAATTATTGTAATCAACATCTGACTAATCTAATCACACAATTAATCAACCCCAAAATCATTCATATTAATTTATACCCATTTATTAAAGTTTGTTGAGTGTAAAGAGGGCTAGACTCATCAAGTGGTATCAGAGCAGGAAATTGAAAGTGCCAGGATAGATAAGGAAGTTGGACGACGAGGAGGTGGGAGAGGTGTGCGCAGAGTAGCAGATGAAGGACTGAGAGAAGAAATAAGGATCCTTACTGCTCGTTTGGAGGCAGTTGAAGCAGGAAGGAGAAGGGATCTAGAGGCAGGGGATGACAGTGAAGAAGAAGCCATAGTTACAACAGATGGATCAGATGAAGAAGGGCCGGAGATGCGGTTGTTGAGGTTGGTCTTATTGGCTAGCAGAAGCGTAAAACAGAGATCCCAAATTATGATAGCAGCTTGTCCATAGAAGTTCTGTTGGACTGAATCAACGAATTATATAAGTATTTTGAGCGTGAAGAGGTCAGTGAGGACTGGAGAGTTAATTTCACTGCAACATAGCTAAAAGGACACATAGCCCGGTGGTGGGATAGTGTCTAAGCAGAAAGAAGAAGGATGAACAAGTTTCCAAAAAAGAAATGGCCAAGGATGGTGGCCAAGATGAAAAGTAGATTTTTGCCTAAGGATTACCAGATTGCACTGCATCGGCAAGTGCAGAATTTGAGGTAAAAAGGGATGACAATGAGAGAGTATATGGAAGAATTCTACCGGGTAAATTTACGAGCTGGTTACACAGAGGACACCCCAGAGAAAACAACAAGGTACGTAAATGGTTTGAGACTGGAAATATTGGATGAAATTAGCATTCTTTCCTCGAAAAATATAGAGGAAGCCTACCAGAGTGCTGTGAAGGCAGAGGAGAAGATCACCAGAAAACAGAATGCTAGGAGAGGACGGGGAACTGGCAGAGGACGATGACAGTCCTATGGCAGAGGACGGACTTCCAGTAATAGTGAAGAGGGCAGCAGCGCCAAGGCTTCAGGAACAGCAGAAAAAGGAGACAACACTAGAGGTGGCAGGCCATATCAGCGAGGAAGAGGGAATGGCTGAGGTAGAGGAGCTAACTATCAGTGCTACAGGTGCCAAAAATGGGGGCACAGATCTTTTGAATGCGTTGAAGTGGAACAAGCTGGCTAGAGAGGGATGTTTGTTGCATAGCCTGAGCAAGCGGAGGCACTGCCCCAAGAAGCAGAAAATGTACTAGAAATAGGGGAAGCCTTAGTTTTGAACAAAGTGTTGTTAAAACCAACCAAAGAAACAACTGAACAAACTCAAAGGAAAGCATTATTCTGGACAATTTGCAAGTCGCACGAAAAATGCTGCAAGTTGATCATCGATAGTGGGAGTACAGATAATTTGGTTGCCACCGAGATGGTAGAGAAGATGGGTTTGAAGCGACTGAAGCAGCCCACTACTTACAAGGTGTCATGGCTGCAGAAAGGCCATCAGCTGTTGGTTGACGAATAGTGTGAAGTTGAGTTCCACATTGGCCAGTACAAAGACAAAGACAAAGTTATTTGTGATATTATGCCAATGGATGTGTGTCACATACTGCTAGGAAGACCATGGCAGTATGATCGGAAGGTAGTGCATGACGGGAAGACAAACTGCTATAAGTTTATCAAAGATGGGATCAAGCACACACTTGTTCCCATCGAGGAGGAAACAATAGAAACAAGTGGGATGAAAGCATTACTAATGGGTGGAAAACAGTTTTTGAAGCAGATTGAAGAAAGTGAAGTGAACTACGTTGTAGTGAGGAGGGCCAAGACAGTGTTGTTGCACACATAAATGTTTGATTTGCCTACAAAAATTCAGGAAATGCTGCAGGAGTTCAGTGATATTGTAGTCGACGATTTTCCAGACAAGTTACCTCCCAAAAGAAGTATCAGTCATCATATCGACTTTATACCTGGAGCAAGTCTACCAAATAAGGCAGCATATCAGATGAGCCCCAAAGATAATGAGGAGATCAGAAAATAGGTGCAGGAGTTGCTAGATAAAGGGCTGATAAGGGAGAGTTTGAGCCCTTGTGCAGTACCAACAATTCTCGCTCCCAAGAAAGGAGGAGAATGGCGAATGTGCACGGATTCGAGGGCCATCAATAAAATCACCATTAGGTACAGATTTCCACTACCACAGATGGACGATATGATGGACTGCCTGAGTGGGGCAGCATACTTCACGAAGATTGATCTAAAGAGTGGCTATCATCAGATTTGGATCAGGGAAGGAGATGAGTGGAAGACAACCTTCAAGACCAATGAAGGGTTGTACGAGTGGCTAGTCATGTCGTTCGGTTTGAGTAATGCCCCTAGTACTTTTATGCGACTGATGAACGAAATGTTGAAAGAGTTCATCGAAAAGTTTGTAATAGTGTATCTTGATGACATATTAATTTTCAGCAAGACTAAAGAGGAACACTTTCGACATGTACGAAGTGTGCTGGAGAAATTGCAGCAAAATAAGTTGTTGATGAATCTAAAAAATGTACTTTCCTACAAAGAGAACTGGTTTATTTGGGCTTTGTAATTGCAAGAAAAGAGTTAAAGATGGACCCAGAGAAGATTGCAGTGATCATTAACTGGCCATCCCCAAAAAGCTTGTTTGAGGCATGTAGTTTTCATGGGCCGACAAGTTTTTATCGCAAATTTATAAGGAATTTCAGTGAAATCTGCATGCCTATGTTGGACACTATAAAAAAGTCAAGTCAGCCTTTTCGTTGGACCAATGTAGCAGAAGAAATATTTTAGCTCCTAAAGAAGAAAATTACAGAAAGACCAATTTTAAGGTTACCAGATTTTAATAAGCTTTTCCAGGTTCATTGTGATGCAAGCGGTACAGCCATTAGAGCTGTACTTAGCCAAGAAGACAAACCTGTTGCATTTTTCAGCAAGAAGTTGAACGAGAGCAAGTAGAAGTATTCATCCTAGGGTAAGGAATTCTATGCTGTCATCCAAGCACTGAAGCATTAGAGACACTATCTGTTGGGGAGTGAGTTTGTCTTATTTTTTGATAATTCTGCACTGCAATTTGTGATGCAACAGCATAAATTAATCACAAGCATGCCAAGTGGGTTGAATATTTGCAGAGTTTTACCTTTGTGTTGAAACACATCAGCGGGCAGGTCAACAAGGTGACAGATGCGTTGAGGAGAAAAGCCTTGATCTTACAGGAAAGTATGATACAAGTGTTGGGCTTTGAGCATTTGAAAGACTTGTATCAGACCGACGTGGATTTCAAAGAGGCTTATGAAGCTTGTCAGAATCCCTTGCTGAGGAACAATAGTCCATGGTTGGACTACAATTTACAGGAGAAGCTATTGTTTAAAGGGGGACAGTTATGTATTCCTGATTGTTCGATGAGAGAAAATATTATTCAGGAGAAGCACAGTGGAAGTCTAGCCGGACATTTCGGCATAGACAAAACTTTAGATCAGCTTGGACACTTTTATTATTGTCCAAGAATGCGAAGGGATGTGCAACGATATGTGAGTAGGTGTAAAGTTTGCTAATTGGCGAAAGGACACAGTCAAAACACATGACTTTACACACTACTACATGTTCCAAGTAGACCATGGGACTTAATCAGCATTGACTTTGTCTTAGGACTGCCTTGAACGTAGTGAGGTTACGACTCGATGATGGTAGTGGTAGACAGGTTTTCAAAGATGGCACATTTCATCCCTTGTCGAAAAACCAGTGATGCCACTCACGTACCTCACTTGTTTTTCATTGAGATTGTCAGATTACATGGCCTACCCAGAACTATTATTTCCGACAGGGACATGAAATTCACAGGACACTTTTGGCGCACCCTGTGGAAGAATTTGGATACACAATTGAACTTCAGCTCTGCATATCATCCACAGACTGACGGGCAAACAGAAGTGGTGAACAGGAGTTTGGGGAACCTGCTATGGAGCCTGACTGGAGAAAATTCACGGTTATGGGATCGTGCGCTTGCTCAAGCAGAATTTGCTTATAACGATTCACCGAACCACAGCACCAGACATAGTCCATTTCAGATCCTATATGGCATGCATCCTCGCAGAGTACATGAATTGCGGGATCTGGGAAAATTGGAAAAGAGAAGTGCTGATGGGGAAGATTTTGCCAAAGCAATGAATGATCTACACGAGCGAGTGAAATCAAAGTTGCAGGACAATAGTCAGAAATACAAATAGCAGGTAGATTTAAAGTGACGAGAAGTGCAGTTCAATGTAGGGGATGAAGTCCTTGCACACTTACACAAAGAACGGTTTCCTAAGGGCACATATAACAAGCTGAAATTCAAGAAGATTGGTCCCTGTAAAATTTTGCGTAAATTCTCAGCTAACGCTTATGAAATACAGCTACCACCAGATATAGGCATATCGCCTATTTTCAACGTGGCAGACCTATTCCCATATACTGCCAACCCTAAAGATGATAGTGTGATACAGCTAAAATAGGATACCCAGATTGAAGGCAGTTCTTGGATGAGGAAAATGCCTTCGGTTCAACCCTATGAGATCGAGAAGATTCTCGACACACAGGTAGCCAAGTGAACTCACAGGAAGGAGTATCTGCAGTACCTTGTCAAGTGGAAGAATTGTCCTATCAAGGACAGTTCGTGGCTCGACGTGGCACAGATACAGAAGGCAGGTTATTCTGTGGAGGAGCTCATGGAACGAAGCCATGACTTTTTATTACCTCGGGAGCCTGATGTAGGAGAATCTAGCTTAAGGGGATCATCATGACAGAGGGTCATTCGGTCTTTGAGAGGACTGAGGAGGAAACTTCAAATGAACACTTTAATTTCCTTTCTTTTATTATTTTAATTTCTTAGAGAATTAGTATTTAGAGAGATAAAAGTTGAATTAAACAAATTGTTGTAGTTAATTGTTTTCATTTATCATGTTATCTTTTACAGATCATAGTGTAGGGAAAATAAATAGTTCTAGAACTGAAAACAGACTGTCAAATGTAACTAATAGCAGTTAAGAGAAACTATTTTCCAAAAAATCATTCAAAAGGAGATAGAATGCATTGTAACAGGTTTGACTTTTGAAGAGAGAAATAATAATAGAAATCTCTGAGCACACAGAAGTCACATTTAATATCCCACAATTGTCTATCTACAGATTGTTACGTTGAGTTGCTTGATATAGTAAAAGCAAATTCTCTTGTGTCTATTCTACAAAGCATATATATTGTTCTATTTGCATTAACTAAACAGGCTGACAAGTCAGTAAGATCTTGCAAGTGCGAACACGGAAGAAGATACAGAGACGTGGATGATTAGTCCCAGACCCATTAAATCAAAAGAGCAAAAGAAGTTCTTGGATAACACACAGTTCCAGACAGCATGGACAGAAACCAATAACACGGGTATTTCCTGAATACGAAAACTTTTCTTTTATTCACAAGAGTAATCATAAATCTCTGTTACATATACATTATAGTGCATGCAAAAAAAGTAACGTTGTTCAAGTCCAATGAGACCGTAATAGAGGAAGGGTTGAAAAACCCTAACTTGTAAAACCCTACAGTGATAACCCAAGAACTGTAATAATACAAACCTAATGACTTAACTACATTGTGCCAGACAGACAAAGACCTAAAATCTAGCCAAAACATATTCTAAGCCAGTGACAGAGACAAACAAACAAATCACGATTAACAAGGAGCAACCCTACCCGGGACTTTCCAGCATGCGACAAAGCAGAAGCCAGGTCCTTCTGAACAAACCCACCTGCAACAAAACCACCGAAACATAGTATAAGTGTCGTGTGGAAGGAAGAGAATAACCAGGGAAACAAAATGCTGGAAGCATAGGGTTCAAGACTTACCCATAAAGAGGCAGAGCACCGAGGCTGTGGTCACCCGAGGGTCCCTCTACTCACAAAGGGGCAAATGCGTTAGACAACAGCGTGATAAGTGGAGAATGATGATAGCTTAGAACAATAGCTTATCTTCATTACCGAGGAAGATGCCAAAGTTGTAGACCGACGAGACCACAACCTACCAATGCAACAGAGTAACATGCCCAGTGAAAATTCGAGAACGAGTGATTTAAAGAAACCAAGATAAGGAACAGTTTCCATAGTTCATCAAAACAACCAGCTGAGACTACACATATAGAGAAATTAAAAATCCTTCCAGACAAGCATGTTTCCATAAAATAACATAGAATATCAAGCGCCGAGGCAGAAGAAAAAGAGAAAACTAGCACAGAATAGTGTCTCCTTACCAACCAATGAAGCCGAGCAGATATCTAGGTCAAGACCGAGTGAAAACAACAGTAGCAGCATAATCACATGGTGAAATCGTACCAGAAGAGCCAAACGGTAAAACCCTCGACCTCCAGCAAAACGATGCACAAATGACTGGGAGAATAGGGTTTGCGGGTCATTAACTAAGGCGGGAGTGTGATTACCGAGGAGAGGACACATGTCCAACATCCAACGATGCTGGTAGAAGTAATAAAGACCGGGAGTAAAAATATATGTGTTAATTATTGTAATCAACCTATGACTAATCTAATCACACAGTTAATCAACCCAGAAATCATTCATATTAATTTATACCCATTTATTAAATTTTCTCGAGTGTAAAGAGGGTTGGACCCATCAGATGCTCTACTCTATTCGTTTTTCTATGCATGCTTGCTGGATATATCTATTCGTTTTTCTATGCATGTTTGCTGGATATCTCTTTGAGGCAGCAGTCTTTTGTTTTTCTATTTTTTAATAAATTGAATTTTTCTCTATCCTTACTTGTCTTTGTGTATTTTGATTGTGGTTTTATTATTATGTGATGGGTCTGTTATATTTATCACAAAAATTATAGAGAAATAAACCCTAAAGCCTGGCCATCTAAAAAATATATGAATGCCTAATTTCTTCCTATCATCTTTACCCTCATGCCTAGTAAGGACTTCCAGCTCAAATTGATGAAAGCGGATATATATGGGCCATGATTGAAATGGACGAGGAAGTAAGGTTACTCTGGAATCCTTATCAAGATTGATGGTCAGTTAAGGATGGGGTTCGTTCAGTGGTCACACAATCATATGTTGTAGTTGTTTTCAGTCTTCCCTTTCTTTCTTCAGAGATTTAATATATTCACAATGCATCTTAGTTCACTTTTCGAAGCCCCATGTTTTACTTCTTTTCAATCTTTTTGCAGGGATTGAATATATTCACAACGCATCTCTACTCACTTTTCAAAATCTTTTTAGCCAACCATTGGATCATTTTGGTATATAATGTTCATAATGGAAAACATAACTTGAAGTTAAATGAAAATAAATATGAGTATCTCAGGGAATTTTTCTAAATTTTTTTGGCATCTTTTCAAATTTAAGAGATTTTTGATAGGGTTGGGTATATGGTTCATAATATATTACAGAAAAAGGAATTAAATGAAAATAAATATAATTAGAGGAAGAAATATTTTTTTTCTATTTGCATAGATTTTTTGATATATTGGATATATTGTTCATAATAGAATACATAACTAGAGGTTAAATCAAAATAAACATAATTATATAAAAAATACTTTATAAAAGTTTATATATATACGCTGCAGTGGAATGTGTGCTACACTTTAAAGAGAAATCCAAGAGATATTTAAAAATTATTACAACTATAGTTCTCATTTATGACCTATACACTATAGGCATTAAACACTGATAATGCTGAAACCCTCTCTAAAAGAAATGAAAAGAAATCCTAATTCAATTCAGCGAATAAAACTTGAGCAATGTTAAGGAAACCTACAAGTTGAGGTTAACAAGGAAGAATTGTGTGGTGACTGTAATTTGGAGAAGGAGCATTATACTGACAACAGGCTTGGCATCTAGCTAACGCATACAAAACCAAAGAAAGAAAAAATAAATTGTAATGGTTTGCGGGAAAAGTAACCACACTCTAAAATTTTGCGGTTAGGATAAAAGAAACGAGAAGCGTAATTCTTCCTCAATAGCCACAATACCTTATTGGAGTCGATAGAAAAATTAGATAGAGTAATGGTATTTCGAAGAATTGTTGGATGTTTGGGAAAGGAATTTACCCATGTGATGATTAGCCACTAGTTATATTTTACAACATTTTGAACAGTGCAATTATTTTAAATGTAAATAGTGTTAGTTTGACAACGAATTTGGGTAAATGTAGTTAAACAGTTTTTGTAACGAGTAATTTAGTTATGTAACAGTAGTTATTCACATGAATATATCGAATGCTTAGGTAGATGTAAATTCATCCTTGAATAAAGCATATACAAATTCAGTTTCATTTTTCTTGGTCTTCTCCCATTTTTCTTGCTATTCTTTCTTCGATCTCTGCTATTATTTCAGCAAGTGGTATCAGAGCCGTGAGTCCAAAACCTGGGCGTATCAGGGTGAGGCGTTTGTGAGACATGAGGCTGTGGTGAAGCGTGAGGGAAATTGCTGCTGTGCGTGAGGCTGTCCAGTGAAGGAGAGGTGAGGCTTGGGAACTGTCCAGTATTGGAACCGTGAGTGTGCTGCGTGTATCCAAAACGTGTGGCTGTATCAGCGTGAGTGTGCTGCGTGTATCCAAAACGTGTGGCTGTATCAGCGTCGTCTGTCCAGTGACCATTGCGTGAAGAGCTAGAAGAGCCAGGCTGCTGTGCGTGAAGGATCTTGGATTGCTGTTGTGCGTGAGGGAAATTGCAGGCCCCTGTAGACGTGCTACGTGCTGTCCCTGTGTGAAGAGCCAGAAGAGCCAGACTGCTGCGTTTTTTTTTCCTGCGTTATCTGCCTGCTGGCCTGCATAAAGTTGCAGAGGATTTGTGACAGAGCGTGAAACCCAGGTATTTTTTTTTAAGTTTTGAAATCAAGTCAAGTTGTGGTTTTTATAAAAATATTGAAAAAAAAAGGAAGGGTTTGCAGAAATTTTTTAAAAGACAGCAGCAGATTGAAAAGGTTGAAATTTTTTTTTAGACAGCAGTATTGTAGAACAACAGATTGAAAAGGTTGTTCAGAATTTTTTTTTTAAGACAGCAGAGATTGAAAAGAGTGTTGTTTTTACAAATATTGTAGAAGGAAAAGTTTGCAAGAGATTTGCAAGAATGTTTTGAAACTAGAAAAACAAAAGGGTTTGCAAGAAACAAAGGATTTGAAACTTGTCTTTCTGTTTGAATTGGGGAAGTTATTTTTTTTTTTTGAAAGCCTGAAACCCTAGGAAGGAGGAAAAATGGCCAAGATGTCGAATGCAAGATTCGAGGTGGAGAAATTCACCGGAAAGAGCAATTTTGCTCTTTGGAAACTGAAGGTTAAGGATCTGCTTGTGCAACAAGGGTTGCACAAGGCATTGGATGGGGTTACTAAGAAACCCACAACCATGACTACTTCAGACTGGGAGGACTTGGATGCCCGAGCTCTCAGTACCATCCGGTTATGTCTAGCGGATGAAGTTCTCTTCAACATCGTTGAAGAGACTACGGCGTCAAGTTTGTGGGAAAAACTTGAAAACCTTTATATGACAAAATCATTAACCAACAGAATTTATCTAAAATGACAATTATACAATCTTCGAATGAAAGAAGGTTCAAGCGTTGCAGAACATTTGAATGTTTTTAATACACTAATTTGTCAATTAACAGATATGGAAGTCAAAATACAGGAAGAAGATAAAGCCATAACCTTGTTGTGTTCTTTTCCTGAATCATGGGATCACTTTGTAACCTCAATCAGCTTCAGCTCTACTAATTCTTTGAAGTTTGAATCAGTTGTGGGAGCTCTTCTATCTGAAGAAGTACGAAGAAAATCCAGCACTGGTACAACTGCATCAGAAGCCATGGTCGCTAGAGGACGCTCAAAGGAAAGAGGAGACAAACCAAGGGGGTCTTCTAGGTCGAAATCGAAGGGCAAGAAGTGTAAGGCGAAATGTTGGAACTGCGGTAAAGTTGGACACTTGAAGAAGGACTGTTGGAAACGGAAGGAATCCGAAAACCCGAAGAACGAAGCGAATTAGGCTGATTCAGGTATGGTAGACGAAGTTTTATCTGCTGAAGAATTGTGTATGATAGATGAAACTTCACCTGAATGTAATGTCTCTCAGAGTTTTGATAGCTGGCTGTTAGACTCTGGTGCTTCGCATCATATGTGCCCACATAGAAACTGGTTTACTTCGTATGAAAGTGTAAACGGTAGTTCTGTGTTCATGGGTAACAATATGTCATGTCAGACTGTTGGGATGGGAGATATCAGGATTAAGATGTATGATAACACAGTTAGGACATTAATGTTGGCATTATGATTCAAGTGTTGTCCTTGATGGCAACTCACTCAGAGGATGGTACAAGTGCTCAGAGGTTGGTACAAGTGATGGCATCTTAATCAGAAGACAGATCTCAGTACAGCATGCCAAGGAAGCTCATACACGCCGTTTCGTTAAGCCCAAGTCGCGTGTACACGCTAGTTCGATTCATAAAAAGCGCGTGTATGTGGAAAGGTTCCTTTGGTCCATGGTGGTTAGTCCTTGGAAGTTGTGCCTATGATTTCGGACCATTGTGTCTCGACGGGCGTGTCGATCCCTAGTTTTGAAGTTGATGGTATTGTGTTACTATGGTTTTGGCTCTTGGTATTGAGCTAGGCCTAAGACTATATAAGGAGAAGAAGATCATTAGGCAAAATCATCTTTCGACAAGGGCTTGAATATCTAAGAGTGAAAGAGATCTGATTTGCAGGTGCTGGGTTGCTTGATCTAAGCCAAGGAGAGATCACATTGGTTGATGGAAGACTAGATCTAAGGATAGATCGGGATCTAATGGTTTGAAATGCACTATCATGATATGGTTGATTATGCTTATTTCTAGATCTGCATATTGTCGCAATGCTATGTTCTGGGTCTAACTAATGTCTGGTACAGCTGCAAATTGAGAAAGTTTATTTTTAGATCTGTACGCAGGTTGGCTTCGGTAAAAGAGCGTGTATACGCGGGTTTGGCTCCTTGAAGTAGCGTATATCTTTTGAAGCTTGTTTTTGGGTTTACAGTGGGGTCTGACAGTTATTGCAGAGTTCTGTAGTCTGCTCTGTGTTCTGATAACTGGTGATTGACAGGGTTCAGTGGTTCAGTGATTCAGAGTTTGGTTGTTTTATGCTTCAATGATCTGTTGTGGAAATTGAATGAATTGTGGTCTTCAGATTGTAATGTTGTGCTTCAGGAATATTCAAGTCTGAAAATGTATGAAAGGTGATACCTGAAGAAAAGAAGATTGTAGGTCAGCACCTACGTACTAGTATCTTGGCTAGTACAAGAACAAAGGGGGTTGGAGCTCCCTTCCAAGGAAGTTTGGAGAACGAGAGAAGGTTGTAGCCTTCTGCAGGTTGTAGCCTGCGTACTGGTATAAGGCTGCACCAGTACAAAAGATTGTAAACTGAAGTTTCTTAAAGAAAGATAGAGATAACTTGCAGCAGGTGGTTTTCACCCACATTGGGTTTCCACCTTATATCTTGGTGTTCATGTGTGTGACTTTTGATCCGTTCTGTTATACTGCATCTGCTTACTGTTAATGTGCTGAATAATGTCCTGATGAACTTAACTGAAGAATAAGCTAACTAAGTTATGAGTTTTCTGCTTATACGCTGTTTTATTTAGTCACAGTAGCGTGTACACGCTGTTTTACTTAACTGAAGTAGCGTATATGTTTCTGAGCATTGAAAAGGTTTGATTGATCTGATAATACTGATTCACCCCCCCTCTCAGTATTATTTCCAACAATTGGTATCGGAGCCGGTCCTTCAGGGAAGCTTGATCGCTTGAAGGTAGATCATTCATCATGAGCAACTACGAGAAAGAAGCATCAATCAGGCCACCGGTTTTTGATGGAACAAATTTCAATTATTGGAAGGTAAGAGTTACTGCATATCTTCAATCTCTTGGTACAGAAGTTTGGAACATTGTAGAAACAGGCTATGCTTTTCCTTCAGTTACTCCTACAGATCCAGCTGAGAAAAAGACATATGAAACAAATGCAAAAGCAGTCAGTACTCTATTAGGAAGTATATCCCAAACAGAATTCATGAAGGTCATGCACTTCAAATCAGCAAAAGAGATATGGGACAAAATGATCACTAGCTATGAAGGAGATGAACAGGTAAAGGAAGCTAAACTTCAAACTCTCAGGATTCAATATGAGACTCTCAAGATGTATAATGATGAAAGTGTGGCAAATTATTTTCTTCGGGTAGACGAGATTGTTAATTGTATGAAAAATTTGGGTGAAGAAATAAAAGAGACTATAGTAGTTTCAAAGATTCTAAGATCATTATCCCCCAAGTTTGAATCTAAAGTATCTGCAATAGAAGAAAAGGAAAATCTCAAAGTTCTCACTATGTCTCAGTTACATGGAATTCTAACTGCTTATGAAATGAGAAAGGGAGGTCCATCAGACAGAAGGGAAGCTGCTTTTAAGGCATCAGGAAAAGAAGATTACTATGAGGCAAGCCATGTTCCAGAAGAAGAGGAAGAAGAATCAAATTTTGTTAGAAATCTTCAAAGGGGTGCTGGAAGGTTCAGAGGTAAGCTACCTTTCAAATGCTTTGCTTGTGGAAGAGTAGGTCATTATGCTGCAAAATGTCCTAATAAAGATAAAGGAAAAGAACCTGCTAGATGGAATAAGAAACAAAGTGCAAATAAGAAAAGCTACTACACCCATGAAGATAGTGATGGCTTATCAAACAGTGATGAAGATGAACAAGGTAATAAATATAAGCTATTAATGGCATTTGAAGATGATGATTATGAGGATGCTGTAGATGTGGATAATCTCTATAATGAAATTACTAGACTCAAGAGATGCATAGAAGAAAAGAGTGTGATCATTGATACTTTGCAATTTCAAATTGATGAAAAGGAAAAACATCTTGAAAAACTAGAAGGTGAAATTGTTGGTCTCAGAAAAGAAATTGAGAAAACAAAAGCTATTAATCTTAAGTTTGTCAAAGGATCTGAAACTTTGGATGAGATTATCAATGTGCAGCGGTCTCCTCTAAACAAGACAGGTTTGGGCTATAATGGAGAAACCTCTAAAGCATCCACCTCAAAGAATTATCTTGATGCAGCAAGAAGAAATGAGCAGAAGAACAATGAAGATAATCAGGTAAAGCAGGGACGAATTACAAACAGAAACTATCAGGGACAATCCTTCTTAAGGGTGAACAAAAGCTACAACCAACCACAGGTAAAATCTTCTCAGTTTGGCACAAGAATAGATGAAAATAGAAATTACAATCAGTTGGCTGGTAGATTCAATAACCGCAGAAGCTTCTTCAATGGACAATGCTTTTCTTGCCATAACTTTGGTCACAAAGCAGCTCAATGTGTTGCATATAAAACAATCATGACTAGGGAAGCTCAAAAACAAAGAAGTATGACAGGGATTACAAAGAGGACCTATAACAACTTTTCGGTTCTTGAAAATGAAGTTGAATGTTCTATTTGCAATAATTTTGGTCATAAAGAATCTGAATGCAGGAGCAGGTTTCAGGAGAAAAAGGAACAAGCCACGAGCACCAAAAAATGGAGAATAAAAGAACCTCAGACAGAAAGATGTGGGATAGCGTTTTATGCAGAAGGACAGGAAAATCTATGGTACATTGACAGTGGATGTTCGAAACATATGACAGGTGATAAAGAAAAACTTGAATCTTATTCTACTTTAGAAAAGGGAAAGAAAGTTTCTTTTGGAAATGATACTCCTGCAACTATAAAAGGAAAAGGTATTGCTCCTTTGAAAGAAAAGGTCAAGGCTGGAAATGTTTTGTATGTTGATGGATTGAAGCATAATCTTCTAAGTGTCAGTCAGATGTGTGATCAAAAAACCGAGGTTATTTTCAGATCGAATGGATGTCTTGTTCGTGATCTTGATACAGGTAAAACAGTTCTCAAAGGCAAAAGAACTCCAAATAATCTGTACATATTTGAAGAAGGACAACAACAATGCTATCTTAGCAAGGATGAAGAGCACTGGCTATGGCATCGAAGGTTGGGACATCTAAGCTTCTCACAAATAAGAAAAGCATGCAAATATCAGGCAGTTCGCGATCTTCCAGATATCAAAATTCCAGACAACACTATATGCAAATCTTGTCAGTTTGGAAAGCAAACCAGAACTAACTTTCCAGAAAAGGAAGGATCAGCTAGCTTGCCTCTTGAGCTAGTCCATACAGATGTATGTGGTCCATTTAGGAAAAGGACACCTCGAGGAGAAGAATATCTGATATTATTCATTGATGATTTCTCAAGGTTTGTTTGGTTAGGGCTTATGAAGCACAAAGATGAAGCATTCGAAAAATTCAAATCCTTCAAAGCATTGGCTGAAAATGAATCAGGACACAAAATTAAGTGCCTCAGATCTGACAGAGGTGGGGAGTTCACATCAAATGAATTTTTCGATTTCTGCGATGAACATGGGATAAGAAGAGAATTCTCTACAGCTAGAACTCCTCAGCAAAATGGGGTTGTGGAAAGAATGAACAGAACTATCCAACAAATGGCTCGTGCTATGCTCGATGAATCAGGTACTCCTGCAACCTTCTGGGGTGAAGCTGCACATGCTGCTGTTATCATTCTTAACAAAACAAATGTCCGAGTAAACAGCACTCAAACACCTCATGAGCTTTGGAGTGGTAAAACTCCTTCCGTGAAGCATTTCAAAATCTTTGGGAGCAAATGTTATATTAAGAATACTGATGAGCAACTTGGCAAACTTGAACCTAGAGCAGATGAGGGCATTCTTCTTGGTTATTCTCCACATAGCAAAGCATACAAGTGCTACAATAAAAGACTTGGCAGAATTGTTGACAGTATTGATATAGTGGTTGATGAGAAGGGATATATTCCTAGGCAAGTTCATCATGAAGACATTGAAGAAGATGAAGGTTACTCTCAAAGGCGAAATGATGAAGAAGAAGAATCTCAAGAAGAACCAGAGGAGCAGACAAGAATAGAAGAGAAGACTCCATCCAGATATGTCCAAAAGAATCATCCAGAAACTCAGATTGTGGGGCAGAAAGAAGCAGGAGTACAAACAAGAAGGACACTTGCAGAAGCTTCAAGCTACTTGGCTCTACTCTCCTCCATTGAACCACAAAATGTGAAAGAAGCATGCAAAGATGAATGTTGGGTCAAAGCAATGGATGAAGAACTTGAGCAAATCGAAAGGAACAACACTTGGGAATTAGTTCCTAGACCAAAAGATAAGAATGTAATAGGAACAAAATGGGTCTTCAAGAATAAGTTAAATGAAAATGGAGAAGTAATTAGAAACAAGGCCAGACTTGTTTGTAAAGGGTATGCACAGCAAGAAGGAATAGATTTTGAAGAGACCTTTGCTCCTGTGGCAAGACTAGAGGCCATCCGAATGTTCCTTGCTCTCTCAAGCTTTCAAAACTTCAAGGTATTTCAAATGGACGTGAAATCAGCCTTCCTAAATGGAGACTTAGAAGAAGAAGTATATATTGAGCAGCCAGATGGGTTCATTCTTGGAAATGATCCAAACCTTGTATGCAGATTGAAAAAGGCACTCTATGGGCTCAAACAAGCTCCAAGGGCTTGGTACTATCGCTTGGACAAATATCTTCACCAACAAGGCTTTTCAAAAGGATCAGCAGATAGCAATCTCTATATAAAAGTTGAAAATAACAAATTGCTAATCCTTGTTGTTTATGTAGATGATATTATTTTTGGCAGCAATGAAGAGACCATGAGTCAAAACTTTGCCTTGGTTATGCAGAAAGAATTCGAAATGTCACTTCTTGGAGAATTGACATATTTTCTTGGATTGCAAATCCAACAAAATGAAGGAGGTATCTTCTTGTCTCAAACCAAATACCTCAAGCAGATCTTGAAGAAGTATGGCATGGAAGAGTCAAAACCAGTATGTACACCCATGGTTACAGGATGCAGCCTCAGTGCAAATGATGAATCAGCAGCAGTTCACCAACCCACTTATAGATCCATGATTGGGAGTTTGCTTTATTTGACAGGTACTCGACCAGATATTACACATGCAGTAGGAATGGTTGGAAGATTTCAAGCCAACCCAAAGGAAACTCATCTTCAGGCAGTCAAAAGAATCTTCAAATATCTTCAAGGGACCCAAAACTATGGCTTATGGTATCCTAGAAATACTGATCTCACTCTTCATGCTTACACAGATGCAGATTGGGCTGGAAGTGTGGATGATAGGAAAAGCACAAGTGGAGGTGCTTTCTTCATGGGTTCTAGATTAGTATCTTGGTTCAGCAAGAAACAAAGTTCGATTGCCTTATCTACAGCTGAAGCAGAATATGTGGCTGCAGCATCTTGTTGCACACAACTTCTTTGGATGATGCAGACCTTGCAGGACTTTCAAATCACTTGCACTCCACCTGTCTCTATCTTATGTGATAATACAAGTGCAATCAGCATTTCAAAGAATCCTGTCATGCACTCAAAGACCAAGCACATACCAATCAAGTACCATTTTCTTCGGGAACAAGTGCTTGAGCAGAAGGTCAAGTTGGAGTATGTTCCTTCTAAGGAGCAAGTTGCTGATATTCTCACAAAACCACTGCCCAGGGAAACTTTTGAATATCTCAGACAAAAGCTGGGAGTAGTTGATGCTTCATCCTGTTGTTGAAGATTGTTTGTTCTACAGAAAAGTTGGTATACGCAGGTTACGGAAGGGATATGAGCGTATACACGCGGATTTATGGTGGGTAAGTCGCGTGTATGCTGGACGCTTGTTGCAGAAAGAATATCCGCGTACATACGCTTTTTTATATAGGATAAAACGCGTATATGAAGTTCTGAACAGCAAGGGAAAACTCTGAAGTTCTGAAAAGCAATAGGAATGTCAGAATTCTTCAGGCACAGTTTCAGGGAGTGCAACAGGCACAGGTTCAGGGGGAGCAGCTCAAAAGTCTCATAAAGCATTGTTGGCATTCAGATGTTTTGGTTGTTGGTTTCAGGAGAAGGAGCTCAGAAAGAAATTCTGGTTGCTGATCTAACAAGATGTTTATCAGATGTTGCTGGTGTCTTTCCTAAGTCTTGGTCTAGATCTGTTGTCTCTATGTCATGTATCTCTCTTGTCATATCTCTTTTATGGTGTCAAGGTCATGTAACGGCCTATGTTGGTTTCCCCACTATGCCTGGGATGAATGCTGTAATATAATTGGTTGTTTCTGATATGTCCCCTCTTGGTAGGGAGTATGGATGTATGTATTGAGTCTTTTGGTGATAGGAAGGTCCCTTATGGTGTATAAATCTTGGCTCTTGTTGAAGAACATCTTTTTCAGATCTGGCCTACTGTCAGGGGGAGCACGAGTCAGCACAGCCAAGCAGAGGTATCAGCATGTCCTCAGGGGGAGCACAGCCCTTTGCTCTTGATGTCAAAGGGGGAGAGTGACTTGGTGTGGTGGTTGCCATCAAGTCCAAAGGGGGAGATTGTTGGCATTATGATTCAAGTGTTGTCCTTGATGGCAACTCACTCAGAGGATGGTACAAGTGCTCAGAGGTTGGTACAAGTGATGGCATCTTAATCAGAAGACAGATCTCAGTACAGCATGCCAAGGAAGCTCATACACGCCGTTTCGTTAAGCCCAAGTCGCGTGTACACGCTAGTTCGATTCATAAAAAGCGCGTGTATGTGGAAAGGTTCCTTTGGTCCATGGTGGTTAGTCCTTGGAAGTTGTGCCTATGATTTCGGACCATTGTGTCTCGACGGGCGTGTCGATCCCTAGTTTTGAAGTTGATGGTATTGTGTTACTATGGTTTTGGCTCTTGGTATTGAGCTAGGCCTAAGACTATATAAGGAGAAGAAGATCATTAGGCAAAATCATCTTTCGACAAGGGCTTGAATATCTAAGAGTGAAAGAGATCTGATTTGCAGGTGCTGGGTTGCTTGATCTAAGCCAAGGAGAGATCACATTGGTTGATGGAAGACTAGATCTAAGGATAGATCGGGATCTAATGGTTTGAAATGCACTATCATGATATGGTTGATTATGCTTATTTCTAGATCTGCATATTGTCGCAATGCTATGTTCTGGGTCTAACTAATGTCTGGTACAGCTGCAAATTGAGAAAGTTTATTTTTAGATCTGTACGCAGGTTGGCTTCGGTAAAAGAGCGTGTATACGCGGGTTTGGCTCCTTGAAGTAGCGTATATCTTTTGAAGCTTGTTTTTGGGTTTACAGTGGGGTCTGACAGTTATTGCAGAGTTCTGTAGTCTGCTCTGTGTTCTGATAACTGGTGATTGACAGGGTTCAGTGGTTCAGTGATTCAGAGTTTGGTTGTTTTATGCTTCAATGATCTGTTGTGGAAATTGAATGAATTGTGGTCTTCAGATTGTAATGTTGTGCTTCAGGAATATTCAAGTCTGAAAATGTATGAAAGGTGATACCTGAAGAAAAGAAGATTGTAGGTCAGCACCTACGTACTAGTATCTTGGCTAGTACAAGAACAAAGGGGGTTGGAGCTCCCTTCCAAGGAAGTTTGGAGAACGAGAGAAGGTTGTAGCCTTCTGCAGGTTGTAGCCTGCGTACTGGTATAAGGCTGCACCAGTACAAAAGATTGTAAACTGAAGTTTCTTAAAGAAAGATAGAGATAACTTGCAGCAGGTGGTTTTCACCCACATTGGGTTTCCACCTTATATCTTGGTGTTCATGTGTGTGACTTTTGATCCGTTCTGTTATACTGCATCTGCTTACTGTTAATGTGCTGAATAATGTCCTGATGAACTTAACTGAAGAATAAGCTAACTAAGTTATGAGTTTTCTGCTTATACGCTGTTTTATTTAGTCACAGTAGCGTGTACACGCTGTTTTACTTAACTGAAGTAGCGTATATGTTTCTGAGCATTGAAAAGGTTTGATTGATCTGATAATACTGATTCACCCCCCCTCTCAGTATTATTTCCAACAATTAACTAGTGTTAGACATGTACCTGATTTGAAGAAAAATTTAATCTCTTTGGGAGTGTTGGATTCAGATGGTTATAAGTTTACAGGTCAGGATGGCGTCTTGAAAGTCTTCAAAGGTGCTCTTGTGGTTATGAAGGCAGAAAAGGTCGGAAATCTTTACAGGTTAAAAGGAAATATTCAGGTCGGTGAAGCAGCGGTTACGTCAGAAAAGGAAGAAGCAGGTACTCGTCTGTGGCATCAGCGTTTGGGTCATATGAGCGAGAAAGGTCTTCACATACTGATGAAACGTAAATCTCTTCCCGGTCTAAAATCCTTGAATTTAGATTTCTATAAACATTGTGTGTATGGAAAACAGTGTAAACAGAGATTTAAAGTTGGCAATCATAATAGTAAAGATGTTTTAGACTACATTCATTCTGATCTGTGCGGGCCTTCCCCTGTTATGTCATATGGAGGTGCATTGTATTTTTTAACGTTCATTGATGATTACTCTCGTAAAGTTTGGGTCTATCTGCTAAAAAGGAAAGCTGATGTATTCAATGTCTTTAAACAATTTAAAGTAATGGTAGAGAAAAGAACAGGCAAATCTATTAAATGTCTAAGAACTGACAATGGTGGTGAGTTCACTTATGTTGAATTTGAACAATACTGTAAGGATGAGGGCATTGTTAGACACAAAACTGTTGTTTATACTCCTCAGCAAAATGGTGTTGCTGAGCGTATGAATCAGACTCTTATGGAAAGAGCCAGAAGCATGATCAGCAATGCTAACTTGCAAAAGGAGTTGTGGGCAGAAGCAGTATCTACTGCTTGTTATTTGGTTAACAGATCACCTTCAGTAGCAATTGATTGTAAAATTCCTGAAGAAGTCTGGACAGGTCAGTCTTGTGACTATTCTCATTTGAGGATATTTGGCTGTGATGCTTATTCTCTTATTCCGAAAAATCAGCGTTCAAAGTTAGATCCAAAGTCGAAATGATATTTCTTTGTTGGGTATGACTATGCAGTGAAAGGATATAGGTTGTGGGATCCTACATTGCGGAAGATAGTTATTAGTAGAGATGTAACATTTGATGAATCCTCTTTGTTAAAATCAAATGTTGAAAGAATTGAACAGGAACAGGTATCGCCAAGTCAGCGAGTTCAGTTGGAGGCTAGATCTTTCGGTGACAGTCGAAAGGAAGGAGAGACTTCTGGAGACAAAGGTGTTGAAGACACAAAGGAAGCCGTTGAAGCTTCTGAACCAGTGCAAGTTTCTGAACCAGTTCAACAACCAGTCACTCTAAGAAGGTCTACAAGGGAAAGGAAAACTCCCAAAAGGTATGAAGATTCTGCTTCATCTTTTGCTTTGGTTACTGAAGATGGGGAACCGTCTTGTTATCAGGAAGCGATAGATGATACACATAGCGAGAAATGGAAAAAGGCTACGGAAGAAGAAATGGACTCCTTAGCCAAGAACAATACCTGGGATCTTGTAGAGCTTCCTGAAGGGAGAAGTGTTGTTGGATGTAAATGGGTCTTCAAGCTGAAACAGAAAGTTGATGGTAGTATCGAAAGATATAAGGCGAGACTGGTAGCAAAAGGGTATTCTCAGGTTGAAGGTATAGACTTTCATGAGATTTTTTCTCCAGTTGTAAAACTTGTTTCTATACGTACTATGTTGGTACTAACTGTGTTGCTTAATCTTGAGTTAGAACAGTTAGATGTTAAAACAGCTTTTCTACATGGTGATTTGAACGAAGAGATATATATGGAACAACCAGAAGGTTTTGTACGAGGTCGCAGCAGAAGATTAGTCTGCAAGCTCAGGAAATCATTGTATGGTCTGAGGCAGTCTCCCAGACAATGGTACAAGAAGTTTGATTCCTTCATGGTGAGCCAGAACTTTATAAGAAGTGAGTATGATCATTGTGTGTACTTCAAAAGTTTCAATGGCATATTCATTATCTTAGCTTTGTATGTTGACGATATGCTTATTGCAAGCAAAAGCATGGAAGAGATCAACAGGTTAAAGGCTCAACTCTCTAGGGCGTTTGATATGAAGGATCTTGGAGCAGCAAAACATATCTTAGGCATGGAGATACACAGAGACAGGAAAAATGGTAAGCTTTGGTTGTCACAGCAGAAGTATGTGGAGAAGGTTTTTGAAAAGTTCTCTATGAATAGTGTGAAACCTGTTAATGTTCCTTTAGCTTCCCATTTTAAGCTTTCTTCGGTTTTGAGTCCTAGAGCTGATGAAGAAAAGCAGTATATGTCTCATGTACCATATGCAAACGTTGTAGGCAACTTAATGTATGCGATGGTATCTACAAGACCTGACATTTCACATGCAGTTGGAGTTGTCAGCAGGTTCATGGCAAATCCAGGTAAAGAACATTGGCAAGCAGTGAAATGGGTGCTTCGATATCTAAGAGGCACAAGTGATCATTGCATCGTCTTTAATGGTAGTGAAGGATCAGTCTGCGGATATGTAGATGCTGACTATGCAGGTGATTTGGACAAAAGAAGATCTACTACAGGTTACGTTTTTACTCTTGCAGGTGGAGCAATTAGTTGGATGTCAAAGCTTCAAGACACGGTTGCATTGTCCACTACCAAAGCTAAATATATAGCTGCTTCAGATGCCAGTAAAGAAGCAATCTGGTTAAAAGGTTTGCTTGATGAGATTGGAAGGACGCAAGAGAAAGTGAATGTACTTTGTGACAGTCAAAGCGCTATTCACTTGGCTACAAACCCTGCCTATCATAGCAGAACCAAGCACATTGATGTGAGATATCATTTTCTGAGACATGTGATCGATGGTGGAAAAGTAGCTCTTAAAAAGGTCCATACACGAGAAAATTGTGCAGACATATTCACAAAGCCAGTTACAGTAGATAAGTTGCGGTGGTGTTTAGCTTCTCTTGGCTTGCAGGAGAGATGATGAATGGGAAAATTGTTGTCAAGGTGGAGTTTGTTAGTTTGACAACGAATTTGGGTAAATGTAGTTAAACAGTTTTTGTAATGAGTAATTTAGTTATGTAACGGTAGTTATTCACATGAATATATCGAATGCTCAGGTAGATGTAAATTCATCCTTGAATAAAGCATATACAAATTCAGTTTCATTTTTCTTGGTCTTCTCCCATTTTTCTTGCTATTCTTTCTTCGATCTCTGCTATTATTTCAACAAATAGGTGGAGACTGGTAACACTCTGTGATATCATAATATTTTTTGATTTTCAAATTATATTTTATTCATTTTAAATTTTGATGCGCAAGGGAGGCACTTTTTTGGAAATGTTCGTGCTGAATTTTCAAATGACAAGTCTCTGTCAAGACCGTGAGAAATTTAGAAAACACCAGTCCTGCAACCCAATATCAGTTTGAGGATTTACCTTCATCGAACTTTTTAACCCAAACTATCTTCCACACCAAATAAGAATTTCTTTTTTTAATCAAACGAGGTAAGAATAAAATAAGTGTATTAATTTTTATTTTTTTAAGATGAAATCAATATTTCATTAACGAATAATTTTAACCCAAACTATCTTCCACACCAAGTAAGAATTTCTTTTTTTAATCAAATGAGGTAAGAATAAAATAAGTGTATTAATTTTTATTTTTTTAGATGAAATCAATATTTCATTAACTAATAACTCAGATTACATTAGAAGGAATAGTAATTATTATTATTATTCTTTGTATCAATTTGTCTTACATGCTCAGCTATATGTTCCAGTAATTTATGTTTATAATTTTTACTGTTTTATGTTTATATAGTATGCTGCTACTTAGTTATTTGATTTTTTTAACTTTTTTATGTTTATTCTCACTTTTGGGTAATTCAAAGTTCCAGTAATTTATGTTTATAATTTTTATTATTTTATGTTTATATAGTATGCTACTCAGTTATTTTAATTTTTTTTTTTACTGTTTTATGTTTATATAGTATGCTGCTCTTTAGTTATTTGAATTTGTTTATTTACGTATTGATTTTACTATTTTCTTGCTATATTTTTTTTAATAGAAATAGAAATTTTCATTATTTAAAGTGTATTTTTTAATATATGAATTAATTATTTTAAAAACTTATATTTTTGAAGATATAAATTGATTATCTTAGAAGAAATGTTCCACGTTTATTTATCTTCAATATTTAGTAGAAATTTAGAATGAATATTTACAGGTTGTCCTCATACTTTTTGTTGGCATTTCAAAAATAGTTAAATTTGTTGTTTTGTTTTTGGTCACGACAGGACAACGACCACAATTCTGCAAATTTTTTAGTCCAAACGGTGAGAGAAACCTACTTTGTGGGCAAATTTCAACAAGTGCTTAAGGAGTAAGTCAATTCATATATAAATTTATTTATTTTTAAATGAGAAAAAATTGTATTTATATATGGCTTTAATACAATTTAAACCAAATAAAAAATTAGTGTTTTTTTTTTTCAAAAAGTGAATAGAGAAATAATAACTCAAATAAAAAATTTGAATATGTCTACTTTGAACTCCAAGAAATAGTGTTGTTGAAATCACCATTATTAAATGCAAACAGCAGTTGTATTTATGCTAAAACATTCAACTTTTTTGCCTATACAAATGACTGAAATGGATAGAAAAATAGACAACTTATTGTAAATATTGAAAAAAAAATTACCTAGACTTGAGAAATTATTAAATATCATAAAGAATTAACATGTATATTATTAAATATTATAAAGAATATCTAGGCATATTTCTTATTTTTTTAATATGGTTTTAGTTGATAAAATGAAATTCATATATACTAAATAATTTATTTTTATTATATAGGTATTATATATCAAAAATGTCTTCAAAAAAAGGGAATCAACTTTCTATCAAAAAATTCTTTGGATGGTCTACTACATCTCAAGCTTCATTGCCTGATAAAGAAGATCATGATTTTGATCTAAATGAAGATTGAGATGTCTTGGGGCATAATGAAGAATATGATATCTTGGAGCATAATGAAGAAAGTGATGAAGAATTTCACCAAGGAGAACCTAGCACCCAAAAGAAAAGAAAAATAAAAGTAAAAAGAGAGTTTCGTGATCAATGGAAAACTAAGTATAAGTGGTTGAGAGAGGCAAAGCATGAAGGAAAAACAAGTATGAAATGCATATATTGTGAAATGCATAAGGCAACGGGGCCATGGGGAATTGAGACTGGTTGCTCTACATTGTAGCATGATTCTATAGTTGTTCATGCTAGTTCAAGCATTCATAAACTCTCACTAACAAAGTGGATATGTGGAAATGAGAAAAGGTGAAGTCTATTACAGAACACATTGTATACATTGATGATATGAACAAAGTAAGAGTCACCACTACTATGAAATTAGTATATTGGATGGTGCAAGAGGATCTACCATTCTCAAAATATGAATCTCTTTGTTTGTTTATAACGTCTTTGCACACGCCAAACATGTCAAAGAACAAATATTATACATCATATACAAATCACATGGCTACAAAAGAATTCCTTTTTGCTATATCTCAATATCTTGAAGAGCTAAAAATTTCCAAAATGCTAGATAGCCCTTTTTCTTCATTGATGTTAGATGAAAGTAGAGACTGTACTTTAGAAAAACATCTTTTGGTTTATGCCACATTTTTAAACTCAAAAGGATTGGGTCCTCCAATTTCACAGTTTTTAAAGCTCATAAATGTTTGCGATCGAAGAGGGAAAATAACTTATGATGCAATCAAACATTTAATGGAATCAAGGGGCCTTTCAAAAGAAATATTGATAGGAGTTTCCACAAATGGTGCTTCTTCAATGGTTGGTAATGAAAATGGTTTTATCACTTTCTTGAAGAAAGATGTACCTAATCTTGTAGGTGTTCATTGCATTGCTCATCGTGAAGCTTTAGCCGCATCAGATGCTTAAAAAAAAATACCTGAATTATTATTTATTAAGAAATTAGCAAATAAAGTATATTCTTGGGTGCAAAATTCTACGAAAAGAAATAGCCAACTTATTACTCTACAGGAACTTATGCAACTTGAAACTCTTCAAGCTGTTCAAATCCATGGAGTTAGATGGCTCTCAGGGGGACAAGTCATTGAAAGACTTGTTGTACTTATGCCTCCCATATTAACATTGTGGAAAACTAAAAGAAAAGACTCATGGTATGATAAGGAAAGAATCTTTTCAGTACAATTTTGTTTACATATGCTTGTAGATATAATGTGTGAATTAAACAAGTTGAACAAGCAATTCCAAGAAGAGTACATTGATGTCATGGTAAACACTTTGAAAAGGTGGTTTTTAAGAAGCGGCACATTTGCAGATGGCACATGTTATTTATCTAAATTTATAGATGCCTCTAAATTTGGCTCTCTAGAAATTTGTGCTAAGGAGGGGCTTGTTCACAAGCATGAATTACAATTTGTAGCAAATCCATATGCCTATGTTGATTTTGTTGATATACAAAAACAATTATGGAAACTGTGTATGGAAGGTTCAATAGAAAGTTGCAAACAACTTACAAAAGATTATGTTCAAGCTCTCGTAGAGAATTTGAATAGAAGATTCCCTGATCTTGCATTTTTCAACTCAGCAAGGTTGTTTAGCCCTTGCCATTATTTAGAGGATGTTCATGGCAGAGAACAAAATTCAAAGCGTTGGCTCAAAAAAAAATTTCAACACTCACAACATCCTAATTATCAAAGTGAAGAAAACAAAACTACATTTGATTTTGAGGCTTGTTTGAAAGAGTTGCATCCATTTGTTGACACTCTTCGTGTTAATTTTGAGGGATCATCCATGAAAGATGCATGGAGGATTTTTTATGTTACAGGGTTGCATACAAATTTTCCTAACATGTCAAAATTATGGCAGGCAATACTTACTATTCCTGCAAGTATAGTTGCTTGTGAGAGAGGATTCTCAAGACAAAACATAATAAAGGATGTTTGAAGAACAAAGCTATCATTAATTGCATTGGATGCCTTGATGCGGGTGTCTCTAACTGGGCTTGATTCATCAATGGTGGAATGGGATAGGGTATATGACATCTGGAAAGATGCTAAAGAAAGAAGAATCTTAAATATTTAAAGTTTTTTCTTTTATTTTTATGTTTGTAATGGTGGTGTTTTGACAATTACCTCTTTTGGTGAAACTATCCAAAATTTAGTTTGTGTACATGTTGATATTGAATCTACTTTTTGAACATTTACATAGTTCATGCACATTATGTTTTTGGTTTGAAAATTATTTCACAATTATCATTCTTTTAATGGGATTAACATCGTAGTGACTTGGAGTCGACGGAGAAAAATCGATGAGAAGCTCTGCTCTGCTACTGCATCCAAACCCTAACCAGCCGCCGCCCTAGTTTTTGCGCCCTGCTACCGCCGTCGAATCCTTGCTGGTCGTTAGCAATGGATATGGCGGGAGGAGGGGAGAGCTCTGCTCCCCCTCCAAAACATTCTGAGCACTCTGACGCTGCCAGGAACATTCAGCATACGCCCCCTTCTGACGCCGATCCAGAATCAGGAAAAGGTGTAAATCAGAGAGAGGAAGAAAGGACCCATACGGCCCCTACAGATGAAGCAGAAGATGACAAAGAGAAGCCTGCTAAAGCCAAAAAGAATCAGCATAAGGTTACATCAGCCACCTGCATACCAAAAGCAGCTGAACCTATCAAAGTGGAGCTGCCCAGCCATCGCATCAATGGTGAAATCCAGTACATGCAAGACCATGCACTCATCGGAAAATTTTTAGGCTTCTGGCCAACGGAAAGGGCTTTACAAGGCTGGATAGCCTCCAAGTGGAAACCCAAAGGTCAAATAACTCTGCAACTAGGACCAAAGGGCTTCTTCACTGCTATATTCCACTGTGTGGAGGACAGAGTGAGAATATTCGAAGGAGGGCCGTACTTCTTTAACTCTTCAGGCCTCTATCTCACTGAATGGAAACCCAGATTCAATCCTGATACGGAGGACTTCAGCTGGGCGCCTGTCTGGATCAGGATGTACTCTCTCCCTGCAGAATACTGGAAAGAAGAAACCCTTGCAGACATAGGCAACAAACTTGGCACCTTCATCAGAGTGGCAGCTGAGACAAAGACTCGCAAGTACACCTCTTACGCCAGGATCTGCGTTCTGATGCACCTCACCAATGCTCTCGCGGATACGGTAAAGCTCTACCATGATGATTATGAATGGACTCAATCTTTAGATTATGAACACATTCCCTTTCGTTGCCGCAAGTGTCATGAGCACGGTCACCTCTTTCGTGACTGCCCCTTAAATGCACAGTCCAAAGCAGCCGCAGCTGGTTCTGAAATGGACTCAGAAGGCTTCATTAAAATACCTAACCGCCGCAGGCATGCCAAAAAGAGCCAGCCAGTCATTGAAAGCACCCCCAAAGTGGACAACCAAAACAAATTCTCCGTTCTTGCAACGCAAGAAATTATAGGCCAACCCAGTTCTGATCCCCCTCACTCTTCCTCCCCGCCCTCTCCACCTCCCTCGCGCCCAGATCCTATGCAAGAATCCGACCCCGATCCACTGAAACCCACACCCAGTCCTGCCATGGAGAAAGGCAAATCCATTTCCAATTTCAGTCCCTCCTCATTCTCCAAAGAACATTCCCCTGAAGCTAGCCAGCAGCAGGACACCGACATGGAAACCGATATCTCTCTTGCTCTCAGGCTCCAGCAAGAAGAGGATGAGGAAGCTCTAGATGACAACATTGATATGGTAGAAGATCAAGCGGAAGTCAATATTGATGGATTAGACATCTTCACACTTGAAACGGCATGCAAACAAAAGGAATATAACTCTATTCAACCCTGGCAGATCGACAAGCTGGAAGGAGTTCTAGCCAAGGCGCAGCATAGCAAAAGCCTGGGTATCCAGGGAGGTAGCCCATGGGATGGAAAAAAGCTTCTCAAAGACCTCAAGAAAAGAGGACGGAAGACAGAACTCCAGCGCACAATAGCCTTGGGGGAAATACTTATGGAATCGGGGCGATTCCCTAAGTTGACCAAATTCTACAAACCCAAACAATAGTCTCCATGAAGTTAATATCATGGAATGTAAGAGGATTCAATAGTCCCTCAAAACACAGAATGATCAAACACCTGATTCAGCAAGAAAAACCTACCATAGTTTTTTTGCAAGAAACCAAAAGCACCACGGATGCTATTGAACGAATCCGAGGCAAAGTCTGGGCAGGAAGCAGAGCCATCTCTGTTGATGCTTCTGGAGCCTCAGGCGGCTTAGCCATCTTTTGGAACCCCCAGATAGTCACATTATACGACTTTCATGCTACACTTCATTTCATTCAAGCATCATTCCATCTCATTGGCACTGGCATACATGGCCACCTCACAAACGTCTATTTCCCACAATCAGTTCAGCAAAAGATAGAACTCCTGGAAACAATTGCTCACCTCAATGAAAGCAGACAATTCCCACTATGGATAGGGGGTGGCGACTTCAACATAATCACTTCATTGACGGAGAAACAGGGAGGCCGAACCGGGCTCGACAGCGACAGCGAAAGCCTCAAAGATTTCATTCGAACCAACCATCTCATGGACATCCCCACCTCTAATGGAATTTTCACCTGGACAAACAAGAGACGAGGCATACAACACATAGCCTCCCGCCTTGACAGATTCTTCCTCTCTGACAATGCAATCCATCTGGGAGGGGATTTTCATGCTTCCATTCTTCCTCAAGGAGGGTCGGATCACTGGCCAATTCTGCTACAATGGACCAGACCAGGCAATCAAAGTAACAGACCCTTCAGATTCGAGGCATTTTGGTTCACAAACGCCACTTTCAAAAAGGTGGTCCAAGATGCATGGGCAGCCTACACTCCACCGGAGGGTGCCAAGATGTATCAATTTCAGCAAAAGTTAAAGAACCTGAAACATGTCCTTAAAATATGGAATCGCACAAGTTTTGGCAACATACAGGAGAAGCGCTTACAACTAGAACAACAAATGAATAAACTCCAACAAACCCTCATCCTCCAAGGCAGAACAGAAGAACAAGCACAACAAGAACAGGAATTATGGAACCAAATTGAAGAACGCAGAAAGCAAGAAGAAATACTCTGGCGCCAAAAATCCAGAATCAACTGGCTCAAAGAAGGGGAGAAGAACACAAAATTCTTCCATAAGACCACCATTCAACGGCGAATGCACAATAACATAGCATTCATCAACAACCAACAAGGTGAAAGAGTTGAAAAGCATGAGGATATGGAAAAGGAATTCACAGGGTATTTCAAGGAAATATTAACAGAGCCCATTGAAAACAGAGAAGCAGCCATCAGCGCTATCACACAGCACATTCCAAGCATAATTACTGAGGATCATAACAACAGATTACTACAGCCCACCACCATGCAAGAAGTCGAAGAAGCCATGGCTCAACTCAAAGATGGAAAAGCGCCAGGTCCTGACGGTTTCACGACTAACTTCTTCCATGAATTCTGGGACCTCATCAAGCAGGAAGTCTGGAATTTGGTTGAGGAATCCAGAAGCATGCATTCGATTCTTCCGTCTCTCAATACAACTTTTCTAGCTCTGGTCCCCAAAGGTGAAGAACCCAACAGGCCGGAGAATTTCAGACCCATAGCTCTCTGCAATGTGATATATAAGCTCATCTCAAAGGTCATTGCAAATAGGCTTAAGCCTCTCCTCCCTCTTCTCATATCTCAGGAGCAGACAGGCTATGTGGAAGGACGGCAAATTATGGATGGAATCATTCTTTCCAACGAGATCATACATTCTCTAAAGATCCTCAAAAAGCCAGGTATGATTTTAAAACTCGACCTCTCCAAAGCATTTGATAAGCTCAGTTGGAATTTCATCCAAAAAATGCTTCTTGCCTTTGGATTCAATGCCACTTGGACCAGGTGGATAATGAACCTCATCACTTCCCCTTGCTTCTCAGTCCTTCTGAATGGATCCCCCTCTCCTCCTTTTCGACCATCACGGGGCATAAGACAAGGGGATCCTCTCTCCCCTTTTCTATTTGTTTTAATGGCGGAGGGGCTCAGTAGACTACTCAAAGCTGCCACAGCCTCTCGCAAGCTTAAGGGCATATCCATTCATGGCCTCAATCCGCAGACCCATCAACAATTCGTGGATGACACCATGTTATTTGGCCACCCATCCTCAAAAGAAGCCTCCATGTTTAAATCGCTCCTCTCCCTCTACTCTGAAGCATCTGGCACCTCCATTAACGCATCCAAATCGCAGCTCTTCTTTTTCAATACCCCCCCCTCCACTCAAAGGAATATAGCCCGAATCCTGGGATTCACCATCTCCCACCTGCCTTCCAAATATCTTGGTGCGCCTCTTTCGTCCTCTGCTATTAAAAATACCTCTTGGCAATCCCTCCTTGATAAGCTGGATTCAAAACTCTCTTCATGGACCTTTCGTGCTCTCAATATGGCTGGCAGATTGGTCCTCATCAAGTCTGTCCTGCAAGCTATGCCGCTGTATCTCTTTTCCACTCTAGCAGCTCCAAAATGGGTCCTAAAAGCCATTCGCAACCTTCAACGCAACTTCCTCTGGGGCTCCTCTGGCAAAAACCGCAAATGGGCCCTCGTGAACTGGAAAGATGTATGTAAACCCAAAACAGAGGGAGGCCTTGGGCTTCGAGATCCTCTTCAAAGCAACAATACTATGGGAGCCCGCATGTGGTGGAATTGGCTCTCCAAGCCTCACACACCCTGGGCACGCTTATGGCAAGCAAAATATGCATTGGGCAGTCAATGGCAAGAACTAATCCGAATCAATCCCAGTGCCAAAGGCTCTCCAATCTGGAATGCGGCGAAGATACACAGCAGCTTCATACAGGATCATAGCTTTTGGGAAATACATTCAGGAACGTCAGCCAGGTTCTGGGAGGATTCATGGCAGCAACTCCCCAAGCTGACTAATCTATTCCAGATGCCACTTTGGCAATTGTACATGCATCACGAAAACCTCATTCACGTGCATCACTTCTGGCAGCAAATACCCCATCAAGAATATCGAACCTGGAGATCTGCTAACAGCTGGCAAAGAGATTGGGCAGGGGAAACATTCTCAGACTTGGACCAGGAACTGATGCAGCGGAAAATTCGCCACTCTGACCAGCAGGACAAGCTCAGATGGGGTCACAGGCACAAGGGCACTTTCACCACGCAAGAGGCGCATCAGCTGCGCTACTCTAATAGCCAAGAGGTTCATGACCAAATCTGGGCACGGGTCTGGCATCCTGGGCTCTGGCCCAAAATCTCAACTTTCCTTTGGCTGCTCAGTAAGAGGCGTATTCTCACTTGGGACAACTTGCTAAAGAGAGGATTCGTAGGGCCCTCCAGATGCCCGAACTGTAACCTCCACACTGAAACAATCGGCCATTTAATGGAGTCCTGCCCACTAGCAAAGCAACTTTGGAAGCGGGTGGAACAATGCAACAAAAGAGCAGCTCCGCGAAGCGAAGATGTGACGGACAATATAAGGAACTGGGCCAAGAATCCGTTTCAATGCCAAATCCTCAACTCCTTATGGGATCTCACTCCAGGTTTCATGTACTGGCTGCTCTGGAAAGAGCGCAACTCACGAATCTTCAACAGCTCCTCCAGATCAATAGATGCCCTGTGGCTCATATACAAAAGAAATGTCCAGGAAACCCTTGCCATTCGAACCTGGTATGACACGGATATGCCAGCGACGCAACAAGAAAAGGACATCTTAAAAGCATGGAACCTGGACCTCTCAGCCTTAGCAAAGGTCACCACGCGTCCCCCCCGTGGCCCCACCTCCCCTTCCTCTTGGTCCCCTCCGGCTCTCAACTCCTTCAAGCTCAACTTTGATGGGGCGGCCAAGGGCAATCCTGGTCCGGCAGGCTATGGAGGAATCATCAGAAGTCACACAGGTAAACCCGTGCACATATACTATGGCTCTCTAGGCAAAGACACCAATAATGTTGCAGAAATGGAAGGACTTTGGCATGGGATCTGCTTCGCAGAGCAACTTCACTTCCTCCCTCTGGAGGTTGAAGGCGATTCCCTCATCCTCATCAATGCAGCCAAGAAAATCCAAGCAGGAAAAGCAGCAGACAAGGTAGCAACCAGCTGGAGACTCTTGAGTAGGCTGGAAGCCCTGGAAACAAAGCTTACAAATCCACATAGCCTCACCTTTCAGCATGTGCGAAGAACAGCAAACAAGGTAGCCGATAGACTGGCTAACCAAGGCGTTTCCCAGACTTCAACTCACTTCTCAGGTCCCCTGGACACGGTTGAAGATGATCAACTCAAAAAAGAATGCATCACCCTGGTGCAACAAGATCTCTCTCCCCCGGATGCGGGTGATCGCTAGCCATGTGACACACAAGGCTCGTCCAAAGGGCATGTGTCCGCCCGGACGAGCCAAGCATGACAGAAGGACACGCATACATTCTACCACCCTTCAGCATTTAAGGAGGGGAATTAAGAAGGTTGACAGAGAAGTCCTGTCGACCATCAAGGCGATTCTTGAGAAGCGCATCATGGCGCTTCATAACAGCCTTCTCCCAGACATTCTTACGCCATTTCTCGCTGCAACTGTTTCGTTCTCGCCGGAGGTGACGGAGGTTCTGAACTTTGATTGTGAATGTGAGTGTGATGCTGCGGAGGAGTGGGGCAATTGGCAAGCTCACAAGCAAGCCAATTGCGCCTCTGAGAATTTGGTAACGCCTCTCTGTATGCGCCTTTCGTTAGCTCCTGCTCTGGCTTCGTTAGAAGGTGAGGGCACTCGGAGCTTCAGCTCGTATCCGCGTCCATTGTTAAGTCCTGTTCTGGCTTCGTTAGAAAGTGTGGAGGCTCAGAGTCTCAGCCCTCAATCAAACATTAAGAAAGAGGGTCAAGGCTCTGCTGCCACTGCTCTCGGCAATTGGGAAACTCAAACCTGGTCTGGCAGCATTTCTAGGCCGACTCCGCTGTTTCACTGTGGAATTAAGCGCTCTGCTCATAAGACCAGCATGCAGCGTACTAGGGGAAGAGGCAGCGGCGGCAGGGGTGGGTATAGTGGCAGAGCCCCCTCGACTTCCTCCTCAATTGAGGAATCCTCTGAATGCAGAAGGCCGAGGGGAAGGCCCCCGGGCAGAGGCAGAATGGGGGAACAGCCTGTGCGCATGGATTGTGGGCACACGGAACACCCAATGGTGCGTTACCGCCTCCCCTGCACCTTAGCTAATTCCACTTTCTTTGTGACTGTCTCTGTTGAGCATTGTAGCAACCCATGGGAAGATGAGGATGACATCCCTCGGGCCAACCCTCCGCGTGTTCCTGGGATTGTTCCCATGGTGGATATGGAATTCCCTGCTGTTGAGATGATGCGGCCCTTACATGACCAGGGAGCGAGCCTGAGAGAGCCTGTTGGTGACTCAGGCGCTGGCCCAAGCGACCGTGGAGCGCGCAACCTTGGCAAAGCTATCCTTCAGCCTCCACGCTGCAAGGCAGAAGATGAGCCGCAGACCACTGACGAAGATTGACATGCCCAGCTCGCACTCCAGGTTCTACAGCAAGAATTTTTCTCAGTCAGCTTCCTATGCGGTTATATATGAGTCTGTCACTCTGTCTCTATGTAATGGTGTCGGTTTTATGTTATCTCTGTTCTGTGTCGATGTTCTGCAAGTGTATATGTCCATGTGTCAGCTGCATGAATGTGGCTCTAAGTCTTTATCCATGTGTCCTCTGTCCATGTGTCCTATGCAATTCTGGCGAGAATTCTCAAGTGTCTACTGTCTGTCCACGGACAAATTTTACAGGGCCGCGGCCCCGTTGTAATTTTCACAATGTAACTCTGCTCTTGCTGTAATATAATAGTTTAGTATTACTTAGAAAAAAAAAAAACATCGTAGTGACTTAAATGGAAAACATGGTATGTGTAAGTGAATTATTTTTGTCAAATTTGTTGCAACAATATTAGCATTCATTATTTTCATGTGAGAGTAATTATGAATATATATTTTTTCACTTTATAATATTATTTTTTGTTGTTTCTATACATATTTCCCATCTATCTTATCACTATTTCCATCTTTAAAAATAACACAAAACATTTTAACAACCTGCAGAAAAGTTTGATCAACAGGTCTCAAAAGAAAGTTTAGCAATGATACTTGAGTCTAATGGTACAACAGAGAATGGAAAATTTGCAACAATTATGAGTACAATTTGAAATTAGATGAAACTTGTACAAATAAATATTAAAAGTCATATGATGGCTAGTTTAAAAGTAAAAGCATCATAAAAAAATTCCTTGACCGGTAAAGGCACCAGTGAAATTTAACCCGTGCTTACAACTTAACCCCATATCTTACATTCCCAAATAGATAGATTAGACACAACTTCCAAATGAAATTACTTAAAATAGGCATGAGATTAGACAAAAATTCCAAATGACATTACTTAAAATAGACATTCAGTCTCTTTCTGTACAGTAAATTTTAAAAAGAATAAACACTTGCAACTTAACCACATATCTTACATTCCCAAATAGATGAATTCATTTGCACTGACATCTGGAACAAATTAATTAGATTTATATAAACTATATTTTGAAATAAAAGATGGAATTCTCAATGGAAGTATCAAAGATAAAAAAGAAAATTAATTAGGGCTGCTTGGGAAGAGAAATTTTACATAATCAGTTAAGGACTTTGCCAATTAGCCCTTTTGGTTTTTTTGGGTTATTTTCCAGGAAAAATATTATTTTATTTGGTTAAAAATTTACTTATCAAATTGATAGTATATGTAAAAGATTTCTAGTTTTTAATGATTGATTATTTATTTATTTGAAAATTACCCTAGATTTTTCAAAACAGAATAATAGCCTAAAATAAATCATGAATCACAATTTAAATTCTAAAACAAACTGATATTTTCTGACCTAAATCAAGGAACCGAGCTAATCTTCTTCGTCCCACCAACAATACAGCTTTCCAGCAGATCAGCTTTGTTCATATTAAGCAACCCAATTTACACTCAACTTTTTGCTCATGAAATATCTCTGAAATAACTTCACTGTCTAAATACAGGACCTTTAAACAGCAACATGCTTGAATTTGCAGAGGAATTATTCTGTGGTTTATTAATAAAAACACCTATATCTGTTCAAAGATCAAACCTAATAAAAACAATTCAAAGCATACTGCCAGAGGATTACTACGTAGCTTACTTGTAGGAGCTTTCTTCTTTCAAGCCACAGGTTCAAAGACCTAATCTGAATATTCTTTTATTTGCAATACCCACACATCAAATCATAAATCTTTAATAAACAAAAAATATAACAGGGTTCATAGTTAACAAATTTCATGATTCCCACAGATCACTCCATAATATGTAAAATATAAGCAATATAACGGAGTTCATATCTCCCAACAGATCAAACACACATATTTTAAAGATAAAGCAGCAGTATAGGTTTGCAGATTAAGAAGAACAGCCCTAGTCTGGCCTAACTGGTACCATCTTAACAGCTACCATTATTAAAGTTGAGAGCATAGGTTAAAATATCATAATTGAATCTGAACTATGATGATATCCTTGGCTTATTCATTCTTCCCGACGCTGCCTTGAGCTTGCACAGGACATGAGCCCTCCTACTTATTTTTCTGCAACATCCCAACTTGAAGCGATCATCGTCCTCCATCACAAAACCTCTGTGCAGACGACCCATTTTGGCACTGACCCTACGCCAATCGCACTGCGGAGGTCTTCCATTGGTGCCCAAAGATACAAGCTTCTTTTTTTGGGAAGATTCACCACGGACCCGAAGATAGCTATCAGTGAAAAATAATCCCATGATCGTAATGAAATCAACAGATTTATTCCTCTGGGTTTGCCGCTCTAGTAAGATCTCTGTTATAACCTATAAAACCCGTTTTCTGCATAAAATCATCTTATAATAGATAGCCACTAATTAATGATCAGCCATTAACAGCACTACAAACAATACAATTATTCTCCACTGCTCAACATTATTATCTTCCACTTCATTCTCTCGAATTCAGTTCTGTTTAAAGTTTTACTACCTTTTTGAAATTTTAAATTTTAAATGTTATTTAAAGTATAAAAGTAAAAATAATTTTATTAATTTGTAATGTAGTAGTTTATATCTGAGTGTTTTATTTATTTATTTTTTTTTGAGTTTTTATTGGATTTTTGTTAGAATCATTATTGTGGTGAAATCTTGATTTCTGTTGTTTAAACTGGTTTTTTGGACGACATATATGGATAAAATTTTGTGGTGAAATCTTTATTTTTGTTATTTAAACTGGTTTTTGATTGCATATATATATTCAACACCCTCATACACTCCGACCACTTGGATTATGAAAAATTCACCAATCAAACTTGTGATTTCAATAAATCCTTCTAAAAAAATTAAAAACTAGAAAACTTAACATTTATGATTTGTAAATTATAAAATAATAAGTCATATTTATATAAAATTATTTTAATTTATAATAATTTTATATAGATTTTTTAAAAAATAATTTTTTTATAAATTTTGGTTTTTTTATTTATTTTTTATTCTTCAACAAAATTTAATTCTAAAAATCTTCACACCCGCAATGTTGTATTCTCTCCTATGATAGATTTTTAGAAGAGCGAGGATGGATTTGCAAAATAAGTTTCTCATTTTAATTCCTCTTCAAGATATATATTTGAATTTTTTTCCCCTCAAATAATCATAATCAAGGTCAATCTTGACTTTATAAGAATGAAAATGGGCAAATCCCTAAAATTGAAAGTTTTAGGATTCAATTCTTATAAGTAATATGTTGGAGTATTTTGATCAAGCTAAAAGGGTAGATGCTCCATAGAATAAAGGTCCATTTTGGTATACTTAGGGACATCTTGATTCTTGTTAAATTACAAGTTATTGGTATATCTTAATTACAAGTTGTTTAACATACCTTGAATTATATAGTGATAACTTGTAAATTTGATTTTAAGTTTAGTTTAAATCATTCCAATAAATCATTGATTCCCCACTATTAGACTAAGAGGCACTCTCCAAACTAGTATAGGGGAGATGTTGTAATGTTTAACATTGTCAAAATAAAATAAAATAAAAAACATATTTTGAAAAAATAAAAGAATAAAAAACTAAAAACTTGATACCAAACAAATTAAACAAAACATGGAAAACATCCAAAATGACAATAACAACCACTATTGCTTGTTACACCGATATGTGTGTCTATTTTGGAATAGGGTTTCTAGAATTTTAATTGAATTATCAATAATTATTAAGTAGATGGTACAAATTTAATCTCCATAAAATATTCTAGAATATTTTTATTAGTAGTCACAAATCAAAGGTTGAAATTTATCTCAAAAGTTTTTATGCTATTTTTTTATTTTAATTAAATTAATTAATAAAAAAATGATCATATAAATGTCAGTTATGATTTTTTGGGCATGTGGTATTAGTAAGTTTTGGTATTGGTCCATGATATTGTAACAAAAATTATACCCAAAATATTCTAGAATATTGGGTGGAGGTTAAATCACTACCATCCACCTAAGAATCATTGATAGTTAAATTAAATTATGAAATCTTTATTCCAAAATAGGGATACCCATCAATTTAACTAATCTATTTATATAAATTAAATGGCTAGCTGGTAAAGGTTGATAGGCATCAAAACGGTTATTTCAAAATACATCTCACATTGTCGACATTAAATTTTTTTTTATTAAAAATTAACCAAGTTATAACTTTATTTTAAATAATTATTATTTGTGCATACTACCAAGAATATTCCATAGAGGTTAAATCCCTAACATTCACCTAATAATTATTAATTTTAGCATCTTGAAGAGTGTGATGAAGTAAATTTATTGATTTATATCAAGGAAGAAGGAAACAACTCTCAAAGCAAGCAAGGAGAAAGCCCGCCCCAACAAATCAACAGTTATGAGGATTTGAATACCGCAGAAAATAAACCTTCATTTAACAGCAAAGACCAAACTTCTCCGACTATAGATCGCGAAGCTAAGACACCAATGTGGAGATGCAAGACAAAGGAAGTTGGAAGACCGTAGAGAAAAGAAAGAAAGCTACAACACAAATCTCGCCAAGAAAGACGAGGAGCCAGTCAAGTAAAAATTAAGAAAATTGTAGGTCTGATAGACCAATTTGGTCTCAGTGGACGTTAAACATCATCATCGTCATCATCGTCATCGCTTTTCTATTTTATAATTAAATTAAATTTTGAAAGCCCTATTCAAAATAGTCATGCATATCGATGATATTTAAATATGCATGACCTATTTAATTTATATAGCACAAGATTTGAACCCAAGACTTTTGGTTAGGTTAGACTTCATTTCCATAGACATATTGTAATCTGATGTTTAACATTTTGCCTATGTCAAATTAAAAAAGAAAAAAAAGATTAATGTAATGTAAACTAAACATTTTAACTCAGTCAAACAAAATAAAGCAATGGTTGTAGAATAAAGTCTCACCGAACCAGAGATCTTGGGTTCGAATCTTGTACTACCCTCCCCCATTGCGAGGTGAATAATGGACATGTAAAATTGAAAATGAGAGAGTCCTAGAAAGACAGATCAAATCTCTTGAGATGTGAATCTTTTTTAAAGTGAAAAGATATTTATAAGTTAGATCCATCTTAAATATGAATATACCAAGCTTCTAGAGGGACAAGTTTAGAGTTAAGATGGAACTAAGCTAATACTTTTGAATTCCACAATGTAATTTCCCCAATCCTTGAATTTAATTTAATTTTTATTTGACAGAGCCAAAATGTTTATGCTTACATTACAAAATCCTTTCCATACTAGCTATTATATTTATATAAAATTATATTTTTGAAATTAAATTATATTTAAAAAATTATATAATAAAATTTTGAGTGTTCAATGATCACCAATTAAAATGCCCCCATAAACTATAATAAATATTATTTTATTTTATAAAATATACAATTTTAAAAGTGAGATAATTCAATTTACCATGCATCATAAAAAAAAATTTCCATGTATCCTTATTATGTTTTTTCTAACATACCAACTATGATTGCATTTCCAAATTCTTATTTCACTCTTTTCTAAAGAGCTAGTCTACCTTATAGATGAATGAAAATGCTCCCATAGACTATAATAAATATGATTTTATTTTATAAAAAATATAATTTTAAAAGTTAGATAATTCAATTTACTATGCATTATAAAAAATTGTTTTCCATTTATGCTTATTATGTTTTTTCTAACACACCAACTATAATCGCATTTCCAAATTCTTATTTCTCTCTTTTCTAAAGAGCTACTCTAACTTATAGATGATACGGTAATTTTCACTGGAATCTTGTAACACCATCTTAGACCCATCTTAACTCCAGATCTATCAAGCTCGGAGAGGAATCAAATCTCTAGAGGTGCAAACATTTCTTCAAGTTTTGCACTCATAAGAGATTTGATCCCTCTGGGTAGTGGATAGATTAAGAGTTAAGATAGATCTAGTATGGTTTAATTATTAATTTTATTTTTTTAGTTTAATTTTTATTTCTATGTAGTTTCACTAAGTCAAAATGTTTTAATTGATAATTTTATTTTTATATAATTTGAGTGGATCAAAGTGTTTAGATAACCTAATATAACAAACATTACAACATCTCTTCTATACTAATATTGAGAGTGTCTCTCGACCCAAAAATATAATAAAATTAAATTAAAAAAATATATTTATAAAATATTTTGATTGTGAAATGAGAGGTGTTTTTTCGGCATGTGGTATTGATGAGCCATCATTTTGGCCATGGTATGGTATGGTTAATAATATCCATAGTAAAGTGGGGTGAATATCCATGGTCAAAAATCTGGCTATATTGTAAGTATTAATTTGATTGTCAAATAAGAGATGGTTTTTGGGCATGTGGTATTAGTGAACCATCGCATTGGCCCATGGTATGGTATGGTTAATAATATCCATGGTAAAATTGGGGTCAATATTCATGGTTAAAAATATTGTTTACCATTCTTTTAAGTATTTCCAACATATTAATATAAATTCAACATAGTAAGCTATCATGTAAAAATATTTACAAACTACTAGAACTTTATATATTAAACTACTTAAATTCAAGATTTAAAAATCTCTCCCTATTTACAAACTACTAGAACTTTATATATTAAACTACTTAAATTCAAGATTTTAAAAATCTCTCCCTAATTTTGGTTAATATTAACGTGGAAAAATGCTATAAAAAAGGTCATTTCCTCTATTAATTAGACTACACTTCTTCTAAATATATTTTTGTAATTGTAAACAAAACAAACTTTACATTAATCTCTACTCACATATTAACTTATTTTAAATCCTATACACACATTAGATCAAAATGTTGTGTGACTCAATTTTTATATAAATGTTTTCTCACATATGATATCAATATGATCACTACAAACAAAAAAAATTATTGCACCAAGGGATACTCTATGGAAGGGATGTTGTAATAACATGCTATGTTATTGTTATCCAAACATTTTGACTCAGTCAAATTAAATTAAGTTAAATTAAAATTAGATTATTTAAATAAAATTAATGTATATCACTGGTTGAAATATATATATATATATCCAACTTAAGTTTAGATTTATAAGTGTTGAGAGAGATCAAATCTCTTTGTGTAAACCTTTCCTCAAATTTTAAACAAAGAAAATATGTTTGCACCTTGAGATATGTGATCCTCTCCAAGCTTGATAGATTCAGAGTTAAGATGGATTTACCTCAGTGACGTCATGTAAATTTGATAATCCTCTTTTTGGTTATACTTGTGTTATGAAATGTTATAATATTTTTTATTGTCTTTAGGTGCTTTCTAGCTAAGTATGGTAGAGATGTTTTTTCCCCAAGGATTTGATTCCCAAGGAAAAATCACAATTTTATTCATTTTGAACAAAATTACATATTGTAGATGCTAAAAAGCATATGCATAAAAACAACAAATCTTGGTATCCAAGATCAATAAAAACTCATTGAAGAGTTATACTAGACTACTCTTTTCTACCTTTCTTTTCCTTCACTTTTGGCTAACCACTAAAGATACAATAGTCATTTGAGTTTCTTTTATATTTGTTGGGACTTCTTTTTCTGACTCCAAACTTTTTGATGCATGAATTTGTTTGGTACCAATTACTTCTTTTTCAAAAGTAATCTACTTCTGTTGAACTGAAGGTATTGGAACTAAAGAAGAGTTGTGCTCAGCCTCTTCCTTTTGTGGAGTGTCCTAAGAATTCTTATCATTTATGTTTGAGGTATTCTCTATAGTCTTAGCTCCTTTTGTTTCTGCTTGCCTATTTTTTGAAAATTGCTAACCTTTTGGCTTTTGAGGTTGTCGCTTTTTCCTTCTTGGCTATTTTTTTATTTGAGGACAAGCTCTTTGAATATGACTTGTTTGAAAACATGTGTGGAAGTGAAAGGCTGTATCCTCATAGTTAAGGGGTTGCTACCACTTCAGATTGTTGTGAAGAAACAATATGCCATTAAAATTTACAATGAAAAAACACATAGAACATAGATGTCTATCACAGTTTTCTGAAATCCATTGGTGCATTGCCTCTGATTTGGGTTAGAAGCTATTAAATCTACATATAACTACTTTTGAATGGAAACATGCATAAATCTCATTTACTTCAGTTAAGTTGACTGTCAAAACTGGTACCTAGGTCATTGGGTTAGAAGCTATTAAATCTACATATAACTACTTTTGAATGGAAACATGCATAAATCTCATTTACTTCAGTTAAGTTGACTGTCAAAGCTGATACCTAGGTCATCTGCTCCACGATACGAAAAGGTAGAGGAGTACCTGGTTGTTTTTGTTCCTCCATCTTCCTTTTGACTTCATCTTTGAATGAAACTGGGCCTTTTGAGTTGGATCCAAGACATCCTCCAAGAAGTCTCAAGTTAAGGATGATGGTCGCATCAGGGCCAATGCCATAATCCTGCACCTTGAAGTCCTCTTGCATTGATTTCCCTGCATATATAAGGTTTTGTAGTTTTGCTGGGATACCCATTTGCTCTTGAATCTTTTGTTTCAGAGTTTGTACCTACTCCCAGTTCCAGACCCTCATACAAACAATTTTTCCACTCAGTGATCTGATAAAAATTTGGATCTAGGATCCTTTGGGCAGTTCTCGTGAGATATCCATCCATTTATTAATCTCGTCTGGTTTGTTGTTTCCTCCTACGTTAAATTCGTTTGCGAAACATGGGTGACACCATATCCATTCTCCGCCTTCCACTACCTTACATATACCACGATACCAAAAACAACCGTAAAATAATCCTCCAGCTAAAAGCCGGATGCCATTAAAGGGCAGGATATCACACAGACGGTGCAGAGTTTGGAGCGAGAGGCACTGTTTTATGCAAGGATCTGGAAAGTAAGTTGAGAATGACCCATTCAAAGGCTTAGTGCCTATGTTCTGAACAGGGCATACTGATCTGGATCTAATCTCTTCGTCAAAACTCCCATCCTTCAAAAAATCGAGAGATCCAAAGTAAAGAATTGAGATCGATGTTTTGTGAATAAGAAACGGTGCCTGTTGTAAAACCTTCACCATCGCCTAGCTATATCTACTCTTGCGAGGTCGATGGATCCTGCAATGGATGGCTATTGCATCAAATCTGACATTTTGGAGAAACCCGTAACTTTCCTTTCGGAACCTGTCTGCCACTTTAACTCACCGTGTAGATCGAACAACTAATTCAAATTTGGGGGCTTCGTGTTTGTCCTTTGCATTAATCAATGTGCAGACAGTCGTGACCAATATAAGTTTTGGGCTTCTGCATCCTGCATTTGATACAGAAAGTATCAATGTCGTTGGAATTATGAAATTGCAGCGATCACCATACCCCTCGCCTTGTAATAAATAGTCAAGAGTAGTCTAGTGTTTTCAGTTCCAGCCGCTCCTTCGGCGATCAGATTTAAATCACAACCAGAAATAAGTCTGTCCTCTATAAACATAAGTGGGAGAGGGATTCAATCTGCGTACCGATGAAGAACTAGAGATTGTTCACCGAGCCATTGTATTGACAGTTTGGTCGATTTGGAGATCCGTGTCGCAGCGACATCCAGGAGATAGTCACAGACCATCGTAACCCTAGACTCCATCGCCGTTCTCCGTTCTCCTCGTTGCTCTTGTCACCAAAGGGCCGTTCTCCTCGTTGCTCTTGTCACCAAAGGGTTGTTATTTCACAAGTTATTTTAGTATTAGAGGTATCATTCAGTATTATTATTAGAGGTATCATTCAGTTACAAAAATTATTAATTATATTTATTATTAATTATAATTAATTGATTTGGGAGGCTTATTGAACACCCTAGTTTTAAGGCGATATATATGTATGTCTCTGCTCAATTTGGAGTTAACAAGTGTCCTCTTAAAATAAAAAATAAAATATTTTCTAAATAGAAAATAAATGTCAGCTATAATAAAAAGAAAGAAAAAGAATATGCTATGCATCTTTAATTAGTTCTCAAAAATATAATTTAAAAAATGAAAATTTACGCATTGTTTCTTGCACTCTAAAATAAGTTTTCACTTAAATAAATTTGATCCATCTTTGCTCATGTTAGATCTGTGCTTAAGATGAATCTATGTTGTTAATTAAACTAGCCTAGATCCATCTTAACTAGTATCTACCAAATATCTAGAAGAATCAAATATCTTAAGATGTAAACCTCTCTTAAAGTGAAAAGAGATTTGGTCCCTCTGCACGCTTAAAAGATTCGAAGTTAAGATGGGTTTAGTTTAAATTATATTTTTAAATATATAAATAAATTTAAAATTTTGAAGTATTTTAAAAGTATTTAGATTGTGCAAATACATTACATCAAATATTTAGTTAATTTAAATAAAAATAATTTAAAAAATACATTTTGAATTTTTGGTTTTAAATGTTAAAATTATTTTTTGTTTAAATTGTATTTTTAAAATATATAAATAGATTTAATGGTTTAAAATATTTTTAAAGTATTTAGATGATACAAATTATCTACTCAAATTTATAATTTAAATAAATATATTAATTTAAATAAAATTCGCTTAAAAATATGTTTAAAAAATAAACACAAAACAATTTACAATACCTTTCATAAGGAAAATGTAATTCCTTATTCCAAGAATTACATATCTATGTTTTCATAGATCAAAGAATGGGGTTACTTACTTACCATTATTTAACAAATGAAAGACAAAATTTCATGAATGAGTCACAAAGCTCACATGTGAGACAAGTTCCATCTAGATTGTGCCAAAATTGTGTTGTGAGTGCATTAATTAAACAATCAAAGATACATGCATTTATAGGAATATATTCAGTTAGGGAGATAAAACAAACTCTTAGAAAATAGGATCTAAGTCCTAAATACAAATACAATCAAAATACCCTAACAAATACTTTCTCCATTATTTTCAAGTCTCCCCCTTAATGGAGAAAGTATTTATTTCCACACCTATTATCTCCCTAAACAACTCAAATTTCATCTTCCCAAGAGGCTTAGTGAAAACGTGAGCAACATTTTCACAAGTATCACAATACATTAGAGTAATAAATTTAGATTGTATCTTTTCTCCAACAAAATGAAACTAAGCATCAACATCCTTTATTCTTGCATGATAAACCAGATTATTTAACAACTTGATCGAGCTCTATTTATCACATTTGATCATTGTAGCATTATTTTGTTCTTCTCCAACATCTTTAGGAACTCTCCTCAACCAAACAACTTCACAAGTTGTTGTGCACAAATATTTATACTTTTCCTTAGTGGATGATAAAGATACAGTAGGTTGCTTCTTACTACTCCATGAAACAATCCCAAATCCAATGCTAAAAGCATAACCTGTAGTAGATCTCCTATCATCCAGATTTCCAATCCAATCTGAATCTGAGTAACTTGTCAGCTCAACATCAAATGAATCAGTATACTTAATGCCGAAATTAATTGTTCCTTTAAGATACGCAAATATGCCTTTCACTTCTTTCCAATCTCTTTCTAGAGGTCTCACCATAAACTGACTTAACACACTAATAAAGTATGCTATAGTAGTAAGGTAATTCAAGCTTCCCACTACCTGGCTATACATTGTACCATCTACCTCCTTTAAGTCATCATCAATGTGAAGTTTAACATTTTGTTTCTTTGGAACAAAAGCAACTATATATTGATCCATTTTAATCTTGTTAAGCAATTATCTGACATACTTACTCTGAGAAACAAAATTCTAAACAACTTCTCTTCAAAGTTCAAGAGCTAGACAGTAATGTAGCTCTCCAAGAATTTTCATCTCAAATACTTGTGACATCTACACCTTAATTCCATCAATTATTTTACCAGAATCCTTGTAATAATCAAATCATCAAAATACAAGGAAATTAGTACAACATGCCCCTTTGAATCAAATTTGGTATACAGATTTGGGTCATTTTGGCTCCTCATAAAACCCTATTGAAGGAAGAATGAATCTATCTTCTCAAACCACGACCAGGGTGCCTGCTTCATCCCATACAAGGCTTTCTTTAAGCTATAAACTAGATGTTCTTGACCCTTTTTCACAAATCCCTCTGGTTGAGTAAGATAAACCTCCTCCTTTAATTCACCATTCAAAAATGAAGATTTTACATCTAATTGGTGAATATTCCAATGGTACTTTGTAGCTAATGCAATTAACAATCTAATAGTGTTCAACTTAGCTACAAGTGAAAATATTTATGCATATTCAATGCCCTCTTTTTGTGAGTACCCTTTTGCCATCAATCTGGCCTTGTATTTATCTATACTACCATCTACTTTAAATTTGGGTTTGTACAACCATTTACATCCTATGGGCTCTTTATCTTTAGGAAATTTATTGAATTCTGAGGTTTTTATTTTCATTATAGAGTCATATTCTTCCTTCATTTATTTTCTCCTTTTTTCATGTTCATTAGCTTCATTAAAACTCATGGGTTCTATGATATTCAAAACACTACTCATCAGGAAATAGTCCTTATACCTTTTAGGTAGGAGAATCTGGCATGTAGATCTCCTTCACACTTTGTTGTCTTCACCTCTATTCTCTAAACATCCTTCTCCACCTATGAGTGAACTTTGACTGCTGGTAATATCCATATCACTGGACTCTTCCTCAAACTTTTGTCTGTCTCTGTCTTCGGCTCCATCTTTGATACCTTCAACTTTAGGAAGTATATGCCACCTTTCATAGTTGTTGCCCTTGTTTCTTTCATCTGCCTACTCATGGAAAATTACATCTCTACTTGCAAATACTTTTTGAGTAGAGGGATCAAACATTTTATAAGCTTTAAATTTTGAATAGTACCCTACAAAATTACATTTGATAACTTTAGCATCAAGTTTCTTTCTATTCTCCTTCAGAATATGTGCAAAGGCCTTACACCCAAATACCCTGAAATGATGAACCTCTGGTCTAAAACCATACAAGGCTTCGAATGGGGTCTCGAGATCAAGATACCTTTTTGGACTTTTGTTCTTTAAATAAACAATGTGGTAACGGGCTTAGCCCAAAAATAATTTGAGATATTTTTACCTTTAATCATACTCTCGACACACTCCACCAATGTTTTGTTTTTCCTTTCTCCAACTCCATTTTGCTATGGAGTGTAGGGTATTATAAATTGCTACACCATTCCATGATCTTTGCAGTACTAGATAAAGTTTTCCATCTTGTACTCTACCCCTCGATCTGAACGAAATATTTTTATGAACTTCCCTATCTGCTTCTCTACCATGTTTTTGAATTCTTTGAAAAACTTAAGAACATCACTCTTTCTCCTAAGGAAGTACACTTAAGTGTACCTTGTGCAATCATCAATAAATAACAAAAAACAGTAAACACTTCCTAGGGATCTTGTCTCTATTGGTCCACAATCATCAATATGCACAAGTTCTAATACATCTCTTCTTCTTCTATCCGAATTAGAGGGGAATTCATCTCTGTATATTTTTCCTAATGCATATCCTTCACAAGAAACATACTAATTCTTCAACACAAGGAGTCTTTCAACCATTATTTGTTTCTGAAATAGCAACAAATGATGATAATTAATATGACCATACATTTGGTTGCAAAGAATTTCTATTGGCATAGTTGTAGAAGTGAGTTCTTTATGACTCTTGCTGGTGACATCAAGTTTGTAAAGGCCTCCAACTCTGACTTCTAAGGCAATAGGTTTGTAGTGATCCAATGAGTCCTTTATTATGCAATTCGTATTGAATAATTCAACCTTCAGGTTCTGATATGTGATTGTGGACATAGAGATGAAAAGTTTCTTGATCCTGGGCACATACATAACATTATGAATGTGTTTGACACTGCCATTTGGCAGTGTTACTGGAATGTCTCCATATCCCTTGATATGATGTGCATGATCATCTCCAAGATAAATTTTGGCACCATTGCTTGTTTCCTTGAAGTTCTCATACCATCTCCTATTACATGTCATGTGAATTAAGGCTTTAGAATCCACAAACCATGCATTAACATCATCAGTTTCAATAGAAAACACAACATTAAACACAAACAACTTAAGATTCTTGAGACAAGAATTCAATGCTTCACCTGCAAAATGTCCTGAATGTCTTCTTTGTTTATACCTGGCTTCATCACTTTTGTTCTTATAACAAACTCTGGTAAGATGCCCAATTTTACCACAATAAAAGCATTTTTTTCTAGGGTCGTTTCTAGTAGATAACATACCTTCATTTGGCTTTAGAGATGGCCTTTTATGAGATGGACTTCTACCTTTACTTCCTTCTCCCTCTTTCCCTTTGAAGAATTTCTTCTTTGCCAAAAGTGCTAAGTCTGGATTTTGAGGCTTCAAATTCCTATGCCTCTCCTCTTCTTGCATAAGTATGCCTGTCAATTCTTCATAAGTTGGATATTTCACCCTTGCTACAATACTTGTAATGAACATCTGATAGTCCCCTCACTAAAAGGAAACTATCTTCTAGTAGAGGTTATAATAAAGAATCTTAGTGTTATAAAATTGGCAAAAATTGTAAAAAAAAACATCCACTAAAACGTCTGTTTTTAATAACAGATATTTTAGTAGGGATTATAATGAACTTCATCAAAACTAAAAAATTGTAGGTAGCTGAAGGTTTTAGCTAGATGTTTTTTTGTAGTGCACTTCATAGAACAAGTAGCACCTATGCACTACACGTAAAAAATCACCATGTTGCATACATAAATCAAAACACCAAAGTGTTGAATGCAAAGAGAAATGGAGCCTGAAATGTATATTGCACCAGTGCTTATCTATAAAAAAATGCCTTAGGGCGTTCGTTTAAGGAATGACACCAATGCAAGCAAAAAACAATTATAGTCCCAGTGCTTTTGTTTAAACTTGAAGCTTTGATGCGTATTATTTTTATAAACGCATCAATGCATTAGGGATATAAAAGGACCAACGCTGTTAATTTTAATAATGCATTGGGTACGAAAGTAATATTTTGGAGGACTGGTTTGTTAGTTCCATGAAAGCAATGGTGCATTAAGAATTACAATGCACCAGGGCATTAATTTCAAAAAATGTCGGTTCTTGAAGAAATAAATGACATGATGTTATCATTTTCTGAAAAGTCACTGGTCATGAAAAAATGTGTTATCAAAGTGATTTTATATAACATAACGCACTAGTGCATTATTATGTTATGGATGCATCTATTTTGTATGATATTTTCTCTTTTTTGGAAACATCGTGTTGTGACAGTGCAATTATTGCAATTTTTTAAATCTGTTATTCATCGAAAAATCGACATATATATTATAACAATATTCATATAAATTAAAACTTGATTAGTGAATTTGTATATTATGTTTGGATTAATTTGTTATATTATCATATTTCACATCTATTCATTATAATATTTAATCATCCATATATTTAATCAGTGGTGTAACATTTCACAATGACATTGGATAACACAATATAATAAATTAAAATGTATTTTATTATATATCAATAAGATGCTCATTTTCATACAAAATGGGATTGTTATTGGTAATCCCTAGTCTTTCAATTGGGACACTATGTCCATTACATTAAAAAATGTATTATTTTCACAGACAATTATTTCAAAAAATACAACAGGTTCCATTGATATCCAAATAGATCATCATTCTTCGTTGGAACTGTCGTCAAAGCTCAAGATACTTCCATGACTTAGGTTATTTGGAGGAATGTTTTGTTGATTGCATTAATGGTTTTCGTCTTCTTAATATTTTTCCATCTGCAAACATAAAAATAAAGTGTAATAAGTGTATCTAGATTGGTGAGAATAATTAAAATTGAAACAGATAATATGCATCAATGTAAATTGAATAGAAATGTACCATAGCAAGAAGTGACTCATAAACAATGCACATGGTTTCAAAACAATGTCTCATTCCTTGTTGCAACATGTCTTCTGCTAGTGTAGTTCCATACTTTGTTTCCTGCATGTTTTAAACCCCATTGTAAATCATAGATTTAATATAATGATTTTTTTGTTTTATTAATTATAAACTCAAAGAAGCAAAACAACATAGATACTTGCAAATTCCACAATTAATTTTTGATATTCCAACATATTCTCACAAACCATATTTAACCCAATCTTAATCAATTATTCGGATGACTCCTATTTTTAGGTTAGCACCTATTTGAAGACATGCAAAGATGGTTGTTGTAAGAAAACTTAAAATATACAAAAATGAAACATTGAGTTGTAATAATGAAATATTAATAATTACTCGCAAACTTTGAGATCAACCATTTTCATCCTTGTCGTCCTATTTTATGTGCTGAATGAGTTTCATTTTATTTTTTTTCTGCAAGAAAATAATTGAAAATTGATATTTAATACTAAATTATTTTCTTATATGTACAAATTCAATCATGATTAGATACATTTGAAGCAATCTCTTGTTGATATGGCTCCTCCTATGATGCAATTATGTCCATTTCTTTGACCATCTCCTTGTACACTTTTTTTGGACATTCCTATTAGCATGTTTCACATATCGACTCGTTAATCATTTGGAATTGTCATAATCTTCCTAAGAAAAGTAATAAACTATTTGTATATTGATATATGAAAACTAAATATAACAAAATTGATATTAATAAATGAACGATTTGTAGTAATATATACATATAATTCTAGAAAATCATTTTAATTAAGAATATTACCTTTTGAATGATTATTTTTTGTTGTTGTATGTTTTTTCTATTGCAAGTGTGACACGTTTCATTGACCATTAGTAGATTAGATATAATTTGGTTCTTACAATCATTAGATTGATTTTTGTATTGTAAGTGGAAAGTATGTCTATACGTTTGTTCCACTAGATCCCTCATAGTTTTGTAAAAAAAATCCCCTTTCATTAACCTCTAGCACCACTCCAAATGAGATAAGGACCAATTCATCACCATTTACATGTTCTATAATTTTTCTTTTCTTAAAACGACATTGATCGTTTCCTTCAGTTTTGCTCCCTGTAGGACATTAAACATATATGAATTAATAGATTGTTTGAAACATGTTATCTAATATTATTAATTATATTATTAATGAAAATTCAAACAAAAACTCATATTGAATAGTATTTTTTCATTCACTTGATTCATCCTTCTGCAATTTTTCTATCATGCTTTTACACTCTTTTGCACTTATATTAGAAATAACCTTATCGACCTTCTTCATTTTGTGGTTATGCATGACACACACTAACCAATACATATTAGTTAAACTTACATATAGTTCAAACATATCAATTTTGTAAAGAATTTACAAAGAAATTGTCCTCTCTACTTTTTTCGATGTGCTATCATTATGTCGATTAGTATTTTTATTACTTGACACCTTCTCAAACATTTTTTATCAATATACACCATTCAATACAAAAGTCACTAAATATATTTTTTAAAGAAATCAAGTAATTTTCAACCAAAAAGAGCTTTTGTAATCGGTGCATTTATCTAAATAAATGCACTGGTGCGTTTAATGAATTAAATGTACCATACATTTAAATATTTTACACCATCAAGGAAATTTTTTTTTTTAATAATTTTAAATTATTACGGTGCGATTTGTAATACTAAACATACTGAAATGATTTAACGATGTTATTTGGAAGAGGCGCATCGATGTGTTATATTACACCAAGAGCAACGATGAACAAATTGCACTGAGTCAACAATGTTATAATATATTGTTGCATTGTATTACACAGGGTGCACATGTATGTTATATTACATAAAGCATATTGTAGAACATATATACATTTAAAAAAAAAACGGATAGGGCCAATAGGGTTTGGATCTAATTCGGTAAGTGAACCCCCTACTTTACAGGTCAAATGCCCTATATATAGTAAGTACACAAATCTATTAAGTCTAAAATGGCTAAAATGAATTAATGAATTTTAATTAAATTTAAATAGGAACAAAGATCTAAAAAAATTTACTAGTAAAATCAATAGTAATTTTTTATTATTATACAGGGTTTTTAATTAATTTATTTATTCTGAATTGTGAATAAATCTTGCAAAAAAAATTAACTGTAAAATTTAAATTTTTTTCTATCCAGGATTTTGAGTGAATCATCATACCTTTCAAATTATGATCTTTCTACAGTTCTAAAATATTTTGTTGCTCTATAGTGCTCTCAGTATGTCTCTCTTGCAAATGATCTCCTTTTAATTAAGCCCTAACAAGAATTGCAATTTTTTTATTAGTAAAATAAAAAATAAAATTTAAAAATTTTACTATGCAAGGTTCTGATAGTCTCAATAGTTCTACTGCTCCAAAGTATTCTATTGTTGCACAGTGCTCCGGGTATGTCTATCTTGCAAATCACTCCCTCGAAATTCTGGGAAAAATAATGAAATGGTGAATAACTTTTTAATATTTAAAAGACTTTATGAAATTATATTTCGAAAAATCAATTGGCTCTCATTTTTTAATTAAAAAGGGAAAAAAACACCCTTTTTTTTTACAAATTATTGAACATTGGTGCATTCAATAGTCAAGCGCACTAGTGCGTTTATAAAATAAAGTGTTCCAACATTGCAGGCATGCCAAATTTTTTCAACGCATTGACATATAATTCTTTTTTATTTTTGAAATCCCAAAATGGTGTGATTAATTTTTTTAACGCAACAATGCAGTTTGTATTTAAAAGAATCGGTGTTGTAATTCGTATCATAGCAACAAGATGGTTGAATTCTTTTTTAATTTCTAAAATCCATAAATATGTGTGTATCGATGTTGTTTTTCTTTGAAATGCATTGGTGCGCTTTTGTACAAGAGCACTGATATGATAACATTTTTTTCGAAATGCAGGAAACTGATGTGGGTATTATTTGAACGTAATGATGTTGGTATTGTTTAAACACATCGGTGCACTTTGTTCTGATAAGCGCACTGGTCGTGTTTAAAAGATATATGAAATTTTATTTTCACATAAAATGGCAAATTAGTCTCAAATTATCCTTTAAGATGCATACAAATGAATTATAATAGTTCATAGTATACATTTTCTGCTTAAAGTCGTCTTATTCTTGAAAAATGGTTTGAAAACTATATTGAAATTTAGATTGTAGTTATATGGTTCTCGAAATTAATTTTGGAATGCACAAAAAAAATTATTTCTAATTTTTATCAAATGCAGGGACAAAATCTCAATAATATCAAATGGTCAATTCTTCAAATTGTTGGGTTGTGTTATATTCTTTCCACGACTAGCCCACGTAGTTAATCGGGGGGTTAGAGGGGGGGGCTTCGCCCCCCCCCTTCATTGCATTGTTTTCATAGTAGAGGGGTCACAAGGGTTTGAGGCATACTTGTAACCCCACTTTATGGGGTCCCGTGTTCCATATGCAAGCGCAGTTGGTAGCGTGATGTATGCAATGGTCTGTACTAGACCAGACATTGCACATATAGTGGGAGTATTGAGTAGGTTTATATCAAAACCAAGGAAGGAGCACTGGACAGTAGTGAAGCGGGTTTTCAGGAATTTGCGTGGCACTAGTGATTATGGTTTGTGCTACCAAGGAAGACCAGGATTGGAAAAAGTGTTGGATATTCGTGGCTTTGTTGATGCAGACAAGGCTGGAGATCTGGATCAGAGAAGATCTACAAGTGGGTATGTGTTTAACCTATTTGGAGGTGTAGTCAGTTGGATGAGTAAGAAAAAATCTGTAATGCCATTATCAACTACAGAGGCAGAATACATGGTAACCACTCATGCAAGCAAGGAAGCAGTTTGGTTGCAGAGATTGTGTTCAAATATGGGGTTAGTACAGGGAGCTATAAGGATAGACTGAGACAGCCAAAGTGAAATTTTCTTGGCAAAGAACGCTGCATATCATTCAAAGACAAAGCACATTGATGTACAGTATCACTTTGTGAGGGATATGATAGAAGACAAAAAGTTGTTTCTAGTAAAGGTGGACACTTTGAAGAATACTGCAGATGCATTGACAAAATTTGTGAGCTCTGTGAAGCTCTCTTGGTGTAGAGAGACAATGGGCATTTTAGGGTTGGATAAATCACTAAAATCTCTTGTGGCCCCTTGTGGAAGAAAAAAACAAGTGGGAGAATGTTGGGTTGTGTTATATTCTTTCCATGACTAGCCCATGTAGTTAACCGGGGGGTTAAATGAGGGAGAAACCCCCCCTTCATTGCATCATTTGCGTAGCGGAGGGGTCACAGGGGGTTTGAGGCATACCCGTAACGCCACTTTATGGGGTTGGGGGTAGTGCACCAAAAAATTTTGGTTTTGGACCCTATGTTAGGTTGGGCGGACCCACCTATGGTTTTGTGCATGATTTTCGCACATGTTTTTGGATGCGATGGTTTTCGGTCCATGGTTTTGGACGCGATGGTTCGGTCCATGGTATTGGATGCTTTGGCATGTATAGATATGTATTATAACATTGAAAGGAACATAATGAAAAATCAAGCTGGTAGTCCCGATTTTGGGATCTAGGGGAAAATATCTGTGTATATGTGTTTTATGTGTTATGTTCTCCCATTGTTTATTTTCTGTGTTTTTAGAATTTGTATGCAGGTAATTTCCATACGGGGTTAAAACCTACACATTCCAACTCATTTCATATTTCTGATCAAAGTCCATCACAAAGTTCTCCCTTTCCATCTCCAGTAAGTTCAAATTTTATTTATATTTCGATTATCTAATTGAGTGTTTTTGTTTTAATCCATGTCAATTTGAATAAAAAATTATCCGAATTTGCAAGATCCTAATTCAAAATTGAGTTCAGATGTAGAAAATATTCCTCCATTTCAACAATGTTGGAAGCTCTTATTAGGAGTAACATATCTTTGACATTGTGGAAATCAATGTCCATCTGTTTCTTTTCCCTTCCAAAACAAAATGTATTTTAATTAGACTACAATCTTATATTACCTTAAGCTCTAAGCTCATTGTGTTTTAATTTGATTGCATTCAAGCATCATTTGGAGACTGGAACTGTGTATCTGCACAACTTCACTTTTTGATATTTTTGTTTTTGGAAAACATAAATTAGGATAAGTTATAATTTTGATTATTTATATATAATATATAAAGATATTTAACAACATTTAAAATTTTCAAATCATATAAATTACACAATTCAAAGTTATAATTTCAACAATTTCCTATGACATTTAAAACAAAATTCATTGAAAGAAATCGAAAGTAATTAGAATATGTGATTCAACAACTATTTCAAATTGAGAGGATGTCGTCGCAGCCTTGAAATAATATTCAACAATTTTTTCCAATTTGGAGGATGTCACTGGTGTCACAAAATTATTATTCCATGATTCCAAGTTGAAAATTAAATTTAACTTGATTTAAATATTTAGAAAAAGTGTAATTGGATTCTTTTGGTTTTGATTTTTTTTTTTAATATTTTTCAATCAGTATTATGAGTATTGCCATAATGTTAACAACAATATATTATATGCAGAACTTCAGTAATAATAAGTGATAAGGATACATAATAAGGTGTTTCATGTGATATATTATGAAAATATATCCTGCCCAGAATGATCATTGAAGGTCATGAGCCCAAGACATGTACATCATGTCATTGAAAGTCACAAGCCTAAGCCATATGAATCACGTTTCTAGTTTGAAGGACATCAACTGTACGATATGACCGTGGCATGAAAGGAATGCCTGCAAGTTCTCATGGTGTTTGGTGTGTGAATGATAAGACCCATGAAACCCTAATTTGATATCTTTTCTCTGTACCACTACCTTCTCATTTCAATTTTATTTTACCATTTGAACCGAAAACATTTAACAAATATAAAATTTTCAAATTTCCATTTATTAAATCCATGGCACCATGGTGACTTGTAGCAGGGATCTTTGAGATTCAAGTAAGACACCTCGAGTGTGTATTGTAGGAAAACAATTAGGTGTTTTCCCTCTATCTAGCCTCCCATGGTCAAACCATATTGTATGGGTCCGTCATTTTCCTCTGCTCCTGCTACTGCTCCCTCTACTAACGTCTCTGCTACATGATTGGCATATAAAATACATTAGCCTGATACATAAAATGAAATTTTGTTTATTAAATGAAAAATGTATTTTTAAATATGGAAACATAACTTTCAATTTTAAAAAATAAATCATCGATGCGCCAAAAACACAGTCATGCACCAAAAACAGTGTGCACATATGTATGATTCCTTGTTGTTGGTTCCCAAATTTAAATTTTCATGACTGTGTGTCACACTTATGCATCAGTGTTCACGTATAACCTTTTCACACTGGTACTTAATGTTCCATCATTGAACACACTAAGCTATAACTATATTTTATAATATTATTTTTCGGTGCATTTGGTAAATATAAAGACACCGAGTGTAACACACCAATGTATAATTTATAACTTTCCCAATGTGCTTTCTTTTACGAAATTAACCGCAACAATAATGGTGCATTATGTTCATGCACTGAACTGCGGTGCATTGCTGATACGTAATGGAGAATGTTGGACAATTGACATTTCTTGGTTGGCCAATGGCAGCAGGTATGTTGGCATTTATGAAAACTAGACTAAAAACAAGGATAGAAGCAATAAATGTTTGCATGGAGGAGCATGTTGTTCAACTGGAGTCCCATGGTTGTTGCGTTGTTTTTATAGAGAATAATCATAGTAGTAGGCTTATTGTAGAAGCCATAAAATGATGACTATGATGGTTAGGAGTCCCATGCTTTGGAGGCACATTTGCATCAGGAGACTTTCTCAAATTTTCTTTGAAACGAAACGGTTGGAAAGTGCTTGGAAATATATTTCCAATGGTCTGCGGAAGTTTTCTAATGGCCCTCTAGATCAAGAGTTATTTGCAATCAGAGTTGGGCCCACAATAAGTTAAAATACTAGAAGGCCTAGAATCCGAGAAGGACGAAAGCCTGGAAGTGCATTTTAAAATGGGGTTACGAGAATACAATGAGTCACGTAAGTGTTGGGTGCAGTTTTTGAGCATATTTTAGACACCTCTTTCCCCATTTTTAACCATTTTCTCTTTAAACCCACGAACTTTATGTCCTAATTATCACTTTCCCTGGTTACAAGAGCAACTCTTGCTTTGACATATTATTTTTCCATTTTTGTTAAATATTGAATGAAGTGATGTCTTTTTTATGGCTAATGAGGGTGAGTGTGGAAGAATTTTTCTGGTTCTTTTCCTTTCAGGTGTTTCCTATGAACTCAAGGCCAAAGGACGAACAAATTTGATGTTGTTCACAATTATACTCTAAAGATTTGATGTTACAGTTTTGTTGTTACACCTCAAGTTGTTGTTACATCGTGAGATGTTGTTACACTGCAATTGTCAAAGGTCATGGGTATTATTCCATGAGACAATTGTCAAGGATTATGAATTATATACAATTGGTCAAAGGATCTGAGTGGTTGTGATTATAGAGGACGATGTAACTTTAATTGGCCTTGTATTTAGAAACATTTTGTAACAATTTCTATTTTCTTTTAATATCAATCAGCATGAGAATCGTACGACTCTCATGACTGATTTGTTCCCTATTTTTGGGCATGTAAACTTTATAAAAGGATTTAGTTCCATGAAAGGGAACATTCAACACAAGATAGTATCGACATTTTGATCTTGTAATTCACAGTTATTTTTAATACAGAACATCTCTGGTGATGCTTTTATAGATTTTGTGTTGAGTTCCTAACTAGTTCTCATTCCATCCCTGCACCCTACTAGGGAGGAAGGGCCCTCCTCTTTAGCAGGGATTGCAACAGTAGTAGTAGATTAATTATTTTATTTTCGTTAAGTGTGGGTTTATTATTGTCACTGTATAATTCGTAGAGTAGATTTACTTCTGTTTTTCAGATTCATTATATGTTGTTACATAGGATTGGTTAGAACTGTAATGTTTGATCAGCTGATATAGTTTCATTAATATTGTGTGTGGCGCACCTGTTTCTTGATAAAACATGAAGTGTGATGAGTAATTTCATTCCTGTAGAATTATTTTTAATTTCTGCATGAGTGTTTTAAGTTCTACAATTGTGTTCAATGACATTTCTTTCAGTTCTTTTATTTCTTTCTTTGGTTGTTATGTATCAACACAGATAGTGTAGACACATTTGAAATAAACAGACTTACCTTGGTTGAAAATTAAATGGTTGTGGTTCAGTAAAATTAAACAGTGATTAAACCGACACAAAATTTTGGCTTCATTTCCGGGGAAGGCAATTGACGGTACAGTCAACCAAGTGTGTTTTGATAGTATAGTGTTTCTAGTGCATAGGTGTTGGGCGGTAAGATGAGAGGTAAGAACCCGCACATCATTCTAACATGCCTAAGTGGAGTCACCACTGTGATCATCAGAAAAATTAGGGTGTGTAAAAACTTTTTAATTTTCTTTTGAAGTGTTCTCAGCTTTACAGATGCTAGGCAGTAAGATGAGAGGTAAGAACCTGTGCATCGCTATAACATACTTAAGCGGGCTCACCACTTTAGAAGCTGAGAAACTTAGGGTGTGAAATAATTACACACAGGGTTCATGCGTAGGGCATATGAGAAGAAGAGATACCAAACACAACTAATCTAATAAATCCAGAGGAAAAAATGGGTCACAAAAGGAACAAGAAAATCACAGATTTGGGGAGGAAATCATTTATTTAGGAGCTAATATCAAAACCAGAGAAAGAATAGTCAAACTCACAGAGGGATACAAAAAAAATAAGGCCCAAAAAATATGTTACCCCCATATTAAGGTCATAGGTATCAGTTTCCTCTGTCTCAAGACCTCATCATCCTCAAACTAGTATACATACTCCCAAAACTGTAGACTCAATTCAAGAACAACAGGGAGAAACTAGTGGTCAGGACTTTAGGTTTGAGGGCCAAGGGGAAACCAGTGGGGAGCACCAAGGGCCTGAATCAAAAGAACATTCATTTACTTATCAATATCCAGATTCGGGCAGCGCAGTGAAACAGCCAGCCCCAGAGCAACCTGAATTAGCATCTCAAGAGTCTTCACCCACAGGACATTCACCTAGATAGTCTAAAGAAGGAGACTCATCACAACAAGAATCAAGAGAACCTACAATGGGAGACAACAATAAAAATAACAAAACAGATGCCACTGTTACCACCTTTGAGTTCCCAATAGGTGATATAAGGGGCGAAGCTCCCATGAAAAACATTCCTTTATCAACCCTTCCATCTTTTCAAGGAATGACTATAGAAGATCCTAACACCATTTTGTTTGAATTTGATGTCTTGTGCAAGAGCTATGACTATACTTCGGATGCTCAAAAGTTGAAATTGTTCACTGCTACTCTAAAAGGAGAAGCACTGAGATGGTTCATGGGACTAGGCTCTGCTACCATTCGGACATGGGGCAACATGAAAGCTACATTCCTATTAAAGTATCAGGACAATTGTCAGATTAGGGACATGAGGGAAGAATTATTCAGGATGACACAGAGGGAGGAAGAAATGTTGTAGGACTAGGTGGAATGATTCCATTATAATTGAATAAATCTAAACATAGTCATTTAGATTTAGAAATCTTGAAGACTATATTCATAAGGGGAATGAGAGATGACTGCCTCGATACGCTAAATCTTCAGGGGAAAGGATACATATCTCAGGAATCCTTTGATGAGATAATAAAGCTCTCCCTAAGATGGTCGAGAGGGTCATCGTGAGGAAGAAGTATGGTACAGATGCCTCTGTGAGGATACAAAAATCTGCAAATGGAGGTGTAACCAGAGCCAAGATCGGAAATTTGTTCGAAAATATAAAAAGTGATCTCCTCAGTACCTTATCTACTCAAATAATGACAAAAAAAGTGAAGAAGGAACAAGATGAAGTTGATACAACCTTAACCGTATTCTACCTGAAATGCAAAGAGAAACACTCCTTGAGGGAATGCAGTGTTAAAAACATCAACTTGTGCAACATTTGTGATCTAAAGCATTCTACAGGCTATTGCACGAAGCTTCCTAGACTGAAAGAAGTTCTCAAATAGTTAAGAAAGGAAGTTCAGTCCTCCTATTTTAATGGATCTAGGAAACCGTGGCAACAATGACCCCCTAGTATGTCTCAATATTTTTCTTCTTTTAATCCATGGAATAATATATATAATGCTCAACAATTTCCTTGACAGTATTCCACTCCTCCTCCAACACAGTTTCCTTCACCTTGGAACCAATGGTCTCCCTCTCCACCTTTCCAATACCCTCCATCTCAGCCATATCCTTGGCCTCAAAATTGGAGAGGAAATTCCTTAGGTCTAACCCCTCCTGCATTAACAATGCAACAACAATTACAACTGCCACCTCCTTAGACAGCTGCTGCTACATTTCCTATACAACCCCAATTACCTGTGCAAAATAATCCTAACCCAAATAATAAGGAAAACCAGAACATAGAGGCCCTCACTACTTTCCAGACTTACTATATTACTCATGTCGGATGTAATGAAATTCATATTTGATCAATGAGAGTGATTTATCTAAAAAAATCCCCTGTTATTACTAAAGAAGTGTGTGATTCATCCAAAGAAGATACCAAAGATCTTGAGGATGTTGTCACACCTGTAACAAAAAACTCGTAAAGGACAGATACACCTGTAACAGCCAATTCAAGTAGTGATGATACACCTATAATAATTGATTCAACTGTGATAACTAAGGATCCTCCGTATCCATAAAGACTAGTTGAAACTAGGATGATTCCACAACCTGAATCCGATTTTCTTAAGGAGTTAAAAAATATACACATACAGATTCCTTTACTGCAAGCCATTAAAGATGTGCCTATCTATGCAAAAACAGTAAGAGATCTGTGTGTTAAAAAACCTAGAAGGAAGCCTAAGGACCCTGTTACTATTCATGTGATGGGAAAGTTGTCCGAATTGATGACTGATCAACCTCTCTTAACCAAATATAATGATCCAAGGAATCCTACAGTCACTGTTTACATTGATGACAAGCCCATTACCAATACATTGATTGATTTGGGGGCGAAAATCAATGTAATGACCAAGGAGCTCTTCACCACTTTGGGATTACATAGACTAAGAAAAACACCTACGGTGTTAGAATTAGCAGATAGGTCACGTGTTAAACCTGAAGGAGTGTTAGAAGACATAGTGATCACAGTGGATTCTTGGAAATATCTAGTGGACTTCCTCATTTTACAAACTAAATCAAACCTGCGGGGGCATCCCTTGATTCTAGGAAGGCCTTGGTTGGCTACCGCAGATGCATTCATAGGATGCAGGTTTGGGTCTATGATAATTTCATATGGACATGCCACAAAGAACCTTAGCCTCTACCCCCCAGCAAAACCAAGTATGGATTTGGGAAACCCCTTGTGGGACAAATTCAAACCTGAATCAGATTACTCCCAGCCACTTCTTACCCTCAGAAAATCCCAGTACTTTAAAGATGAGACAAAAGATGATATTATAAATAGCTTTATCAGTAATCCACTTTCTGTTACTTCTATTGAGGACTCGAGGGAGGAAGATTTTGTGGAAGACCTGAGATTTTAACAGATGAAGACCACTCCAAATATTAACAATAGTCCAATTGAAATAGGACCAAGTAAATATATAAATGTCAATCCAAATCTAACTGCTAAACAAAACGAAATGTTGTTACAGCTTTTACAGAAGTAGAAAAATTCATTTGCATGGGATTATACAGACATGAATGGAATCTATCCTAGCCTGTGCGCTCACCACATCTATTTAAAAGAAGGTTTCAATCCATTTAACCATTCATGGTGATGTACGAACCCTACACTAAAGGAGGTAGTAAAAGAATAATTGCAAAAACTCCTAAATTCTAATTTCATTTATCTAATTTCTGATAGGCAGTGGTTATCCCCACTTGTCATCGTCCCTAAAAAGAATGGCAAGTGGAGAGTCTATGTAGATGATAGATAACTCAACAAGGCCACCGAAAAGGACCATTTCTCCCTGCCATTCATATATCAGGTCCTTGATACCCTATGTGCGAAGATTTTTTTTTCATTTTTGGATGGGTTTAGTGGTTACAATTAGATATAGATTGCCCAAGAATATCAAGATAAAACAACCTTTACCTTCCCTTGGGGAACTTTTGCATACATGGTTCTTCCTTTTGGACTCTGTAATGCACCAACAACTTTCCAAAGGGAAATATTGGGAATTTTCTCGAATTTGTTAAATGATTGTTTAGAAATATTTATGGATGACTTTACACCTTATGGTGATGCCTTTGAAACAAAATTAGTTAATCTTGAAAAAGCATTAGAACGATGTGTACAAACTAATGTTGCTTTAAGTACTCTAAAGTTTCAGATGATGATGAATGAAGGGATTGTGCTGGGACATATTATTTCTACTGATGAGAGTAAGGTAGACCCTGATAAGATAGAGGTAGTATTGAAAATTCCAATTCCCAAAACACAAAAAGAGGTACGCAGTTTTTTGGGACATGCAGGGTATTATAGAAGATTTATAGAAAAAATTTCAAAGATTGCATCTCCTTTATTTTATTTACTTGTGAAAGATGTGGAATTTGTTTGGATAGGGAAATGTGACTAGGCTTTTACCGAATTAAAAAAATGTGTGTCAGCAACCCTTATTTTTCGAGGACCAAACTGGAGTTTTTCATTTCACATAACCACAGATGCATCTGATACTTCTGTGGGAGCTTTATTGGGCCAACTAGAGGATAGAAAACCATATGCTATCTATTACATAAGCGAGAATTTGACTCCAATTGAACTCAACTCCATGGTGACAGAAAAAGATTTCTTTGTAGTAGTGCATGCCATCAACAAATTTTGACACTACATCACAAGATATCAACTGTTTTTACACACTAACCACTCTATCATTCTTTTTTTAAAGAATAAACCAATCACTAATGGTAGGGTTACACATTGGTTATTTCTATTACAAGAATTCGGTATAACAATCCTAGGTAAACTTGGGAAAGATAATGTAGTGGCTGATTTTCTTTCTAGGCTAACTATTGGTGATGAATAACTACATGTTGAAGACTCTTTTCCTGATGAACACCTTTTTTCCATTTCAACTCACTCACCATGGTATGCAGACATAACTAATTGTCTTGTTGAAGGAAAATTTCCACAACACCTATCCTCAAGAGAAAAGAAAAGTGTTGTCAAGCAAAGTGAAAGATATTCTTGGATTGAGGGAAATCTCCATCACATTGGGCCAGATCATCAAATTAGAGGGTGTGTGAGGGAGGATGAAATATTTGATATCCTTGGATATTGTCATGAGGAACCTTATGGAGAACACTTTTCATATAAAAGCATAGGGTACAAGGTGCTTTGATTAGGATACTATTGGCCCACAATATTTCAAGATGTAAAGAAATTTATGAAGGGATGTGACAACTACCAGAGAATGGGTCAACCACTCTAATCAGATGAGATGTTGTTACACCTTCAAATAGTTTTAGAACCATTTCAGAAATGGGGCTTGGATTTTGTAGGACAAATTAATCTCTCATCCCAACAAAAGTCCTACATCCTGGTCTACACAGATTATGTTACAAAGTGGGTTGAAGCAAAGGCATTGAACAAAGCCACATAGAAAGTTGTCTCATACTTCTTGTTTTTATTCGGTTTGGGATACCTCAGGAAATAGTGATAGATGGAGGACCCCAATTCACATCTCATTCGATTCAAAATGTAGTTGAGAAATACAAAATATTTCATGGGATTACTTCACCTTATCAACCATAGGTAAATGGCCAAGTGGAAAGCACCAGTAAGGTCATTGAGGGAATTACTACCAAGATTATGGCCAGCCACCGAAGAAACTGGGTTGATAAACTTCCAGAAGCATTGTGGGCATACATGACTACATGGAGGAACACTACAAGATTCTCACCATACGAATTAGTGTATGGTAAAAATCCTTTATTTCCCATAGAGTTCAAGATAAAGACACTCAAAACAACGCTACAGGTGAACTTGGATTTGGCTACAACACAAAAGCAATGGTTGAATCAACTAAATGAGCTAGATGAGAAAAGGTTGGCTTCTATTCAACAAACATATATCATTCAACAATAAAGAGCTAAGTGGCATGACAAATTCATAAAAAATAAGGTGTTTCAAAAAGGAGATTGGGCTCTACTATACGATTCGAGATTCAAATAATTCAAGTCGAAGCTCTGCACCAGATGGATAGGTCCTTATGAAGTACATATAGTCCTTGATAATGGGACTATCAATTTAGTTACCGTTAATAGTGCTAGGACACCATTACTTGCTAATGGGCATCGTCTTCGGTTATATCACAAACCAGCTTCAAGGGATTCATTTGTCAACATTGTCATGGAATCTGACCTTCAAATTACAGGGGCAGGGGAAAATTCTCCTGCGCTGCCAAATTTTTAAATTTTCAATAAGTGTAACAACTTAAAACAAACTTTTGGTAGCGTCTGATACACCAAATAAATAAATAGATAATAATAAAAAGAAGTAACAAAAAGATATAAATACAAATCTTCCCATGAAAACCTCTTACAAGGGCGTAGGAAGACAATTGTGATAGTTGAAAACCACCATGTGGCGATTGTGTTGGAAATAATACTGAGAGGGGGGGGGGGTGAATCAGTATTATCAAATCAGACACTTTTCATTTTTCATACTCAGATTTATATACGCGACTTCAGTTCAGTATATCCGTGTATATACACGACTATGTTAAATGCAACTAGTGTACATATAGTAATCTTATGATTCAGTTAGCTTATCTTCAGTAAATGCATCATAACATTATTAACCATATTAACAGTAAACAGGTGCAGTAAAATAGAATAGATCATCACACATAAGAAGCACACATGAACACCATGATATAAGGTGGAAACCCAATGTGGGTGAAAACCACCTGCTGCAATTCATCTCTTTCTTCCTTTAATAAGAAACTTCTTTTACAATGCACTGGTGCAGTCCTTTACTAGCACGCAGGTTGCAACCTGTAGAGGGCTAGAACCCTCTTAGATCTTGTACTAGCCGATCATTTACTAGTACTTAGGCGCCGGCCTACTAAAGTCTCCAACCTTCACTCGTTTTCCAGCTGCTCCTGGAAGGCAGCTACAACCCCCTGGCTCTTGTATTGGCCAATATGTTTACTAGTACGTAGGCACCGGCCTACAATCATCCAGGGACCACGTTTCATACATTTTCATACTGGACCCATAAATACAAAACAAACATTACTGCAATCAACAATCTCTGAATCACCCTGTTAACAACACAATCAACAACAGAACTCTGCAATAATAACCAGATCCAACTGAAACCTCAAATATCATATCTCATACTGTATACGCTACTTTGACGAACCAAATCTGCGTATATATGCGCTTTCACCAAAGCCAACTTGCATACAGATCTACAAATATTTACCTATAACATTGTCGTTGTTCCAAACATCAGTCATACCCAGATCATAACATTCATACAATAAACATGCGTTAATAGATCTAGTCTATCCATAATCAAACCATATAATGATAATCATTCCAAGCCTTAAGATCCTGATCCATCGTTCATCATCCTTCACATGAGTTCCTCCTTGGTTCAGATCAAGCAAGGCATCACCAACCCATAACCAACATCTAGATCTCACACTTCATCACATGCACACACTTCCACTTGGCCTAATGATCTTCTCCTTATATAGGTTTAGGCTTCTCTCAATACCATGGTCCAAAACCATGTAGAACCAATACCTTGGACCCAATACCTGGGGTCGACACTTCGGACCAAATACCATGGACCAATACCAAAATACCATGGATCAAATACCACGGACCAAAACCATGGTTTCCGACATGTACGCGCCTTTCCTTCTGTGAACCTGTGTGTGTACGTGTACGTGCCTTTTGTTCTGATAACCCACGTGTATACGCACTTTCATCATGGTCAACTTGCGTATACCTCTCTCTTGACCTGCTGCACTATGATCTGTCATCTGAGTGAGTTGCCATCAAGGACAACACTTGTATCATACCTCTGAGTGAGTTGCCATCAAGGACAACATTTGAATCATAATGCCAACAATCTCCCCCTTTGGACTTGATGGTAACAACCACACCAAGTCACTCTCCCCCTTTGACATCAAGGGCAAAGGGCGGACCAAGATATTCTCTTCTTTGATCTCCATCTGTTGTCCATACTCCCCCTGAGCACCTGCTGAAATCTCTGATTGAGCTCCCCCTTTGTACATGCCAAGATGTTCCAATCCGTCCATGCTCCCCCTGAGCATATGCAAGGTCTGCAAAAGCATAACATGAGTCTACACATACATCAATCTCCCAACCAAGCGGGGATACATCATTTAAACTCATCCACCCAACCAAGTGAGGATATACCAATTGTTTATACATGACTCAACCACAAGAACCATTACATTATCCATCCCATGCATAGTGGGGTAACAAAATAAAGACCAGCAATCTAATCAAGACCAGCAACTATCATACACCATGTATGATCTGCATTCAGACCTAGAACCTGCAATACCATTCTTTTGACCGACCAACAATAAGTAGCAAGATGTATCATTTAGCTACATAAGCATCATCACCAAAGACTTCTAACCATCATGCCAACAATGCATTATTTGAAGTATATGCTCCCCCTGAACCTGTGCCATGCCATCATCAACCAGTGACTGAAACATATCTGACTTCTGTACTATTGCTTTTCTTCAGAACTCCATATACGCGATTGTGCAGCGTCTAACTCATGTATATATGCGTATTGTCTTCATGAAACAGGCGTATGAGATTTAGAACATAGAGGTTCCACATTTTCAACTTCATCCGAGTCTGTCATGTCTGTGTACTCTGCTATGCCTCATCTTTCTGGTTGTACTTCCTTTTTCTTCTATATCTTCAACTGTGATGATGGCGTCCAAAATCTTCTCCTGCATTCCTTTGCTATTGTCCAATTTTGTTACATGTATAACATCTTACATGTTTCATATTCCTTTTGTAGCAATCAACAACTTTGTGACCAAACATATTGCAAGAAAAACAATATCCCTTGAAGTACCTAGAGTGTGATGATCTTTTGTGATGGTCTTGAACCATTCTACTTCTACATCTGGCTGCAACATGTCCAAGATTATGACATACATAACATTCAACATTATTCAGTGGAGGAAATAATTGTCTATCACTTCCATAGTTAGGAGCAAAGGATTTTCCTTGAGGAATTTCTTTCCTTGATTGTTCCATGTTGAGCATTTCAGATTTCTCATTAGAGTTCCTTGCCTCACCTTGTGAGCTAGATTCACCTTCAACAGATTCATAAAAGCCAAGACTAGTTTTGATAGTAGGAGACCGTTGAATACTAAGAATATCATTCGAAATCTTAGTACTATCTTGAAATCGCAATAGTTTATCCTTTTCTTCTAATTTACTTTTCAAGATATTTACCTCAACCTGATGTTGTTCTTCCTTTTCCGGACATTACTTCTTCAAAGTTTCTTTAGAATTTCTACCTTCTTCCACTTGTTGCCTTAGTTTGAGAATCTCATTTTCTTGTTCTTCATTCAGCACCTATAGCATTTGACAAACTCTGAAGGCACATTCCAGCTGAGATTTTAAGCTGATAATTTCTTCTTTGAGGGCACTCTCCCTTTTGCTAGGTAGATCTTCTTGATCTATGATTTTATCTAATACTTCATTTGCTTGTCCATCTTCAATCTGAGGTGATTCAGGATCTAAATACTTGCTTCCACTCAATGGTAGGCTATCATTGTTCCTTTGAGCTATTTTCTTCTTTTGACGCGCTTTCTTTCCCATTGTTCTACATATCTCCTTCAAGCGATCATGCTTCTACCAAAGGACCTGCTCTGATTCCAATTGTTGGAAATAATACTGAGAGGGGGGGGGGGGTGAATCAGTATTATCAAATCAGATACTTTTCATTTTTCATACTCAGATTTATATACGCGGCTTCAGTTCAGTATATCCGCGTATATATGCGACTGTGTTAAATGAAACTAGCGTACATATAGTAATCTTATGATTCAGTTAGCTTATCTTTAGTAAATGCATCATAACATTATTAACCATATTAACAGTAAACAGGTGTAGTAAAACAGAACAGATCATCACACATAAGAAGCACACATGAACACCATGATATAAGGTGGAAACCCAATGTGGGTGAAAACCACCTGTTGCAATTCGTCTCTTTCTTCTTTTAATAAGAAACTTCTTTTACAATGTACTGGTGCAATCCTTTACCAGCACGCAGGCTGCAACCTGCAGAGGGCTACAACCCTCTTATCTCTTGTACTAGCCAATCCATTTACTAGTATGTAGGCACTGACCTACTAAATGCTCCAACCTTCACTCGTTTTCCAGCTGCTCCTGGAAGGCAGCTACAACCCCCTGGCTCTTGCACTTGCCAATATGTTTACCAGTACGTAGGCGCCGGCCTACGATCATCCAGGGACCACGTTTCATACATTTTCATACTGGATCCATAAATACAAAACAATCATTACTGCAATCAACAATCTCTGAATCACCCTGTCAACAACACAATCAACAACAGAACTCTGCAATAATAACCAGATCCAACTGCAACCTCAAATATCATATCTCATACTGTATATGCTACTTTGACGAACCAAACCTGTGTATATACGCACTTTCATCAAAGCCAATCCGCGTACAAATCTGCAAATATTTACTCATAACATTGCCATTGTTCCAAACATTAGTCATACCCAGATCATAACATTCATACAATAAACATGCGTCAATAGATCTAGTCTATCGATAATCAAACCATATAATGATAATCATTCCAAGCCTTAAGATCCTGATCCATCGTTCATCATCCTTCACATGAGTGCCTCCTTGGTTCAGATCAAGCAAGGCATCACCAACCCATAACCAGCATCTAGATCTCACACTTCATCACATGCACACACTTCCACTTGGCCTAATGATCTTCTCCTTGGACCTAATACCTGGGGTCGACACTTCGGACCAAATACCATGGACCAAGACCAAAGTACCATGGATCAAATACCATGGACCAAAACCATGGTTTCCGACATGTACACGCCTTTCCTTCTGTGAACCTCCATGTGTACGTGTATGCGCCTTTTGTTCTGATAACTCGTGTGTATACGCACTTTCATCACGGTCAACCTGCGTATACCTCCCTCTTGACCTACTGTACTATGATATGTCATCTGAGTGAGTTGCCATCAAGGACAACACTTGTATCATACCTCTGAGTGAGTTTCCATCAAGGACAACACTTGTATCATACCTCTGAGTGAGTTTCCATCAAGGACAACATTTGGATCATAATGCCAACAGATTGTTACACTTTTTTTCTCTTTTTGTAACAACATAATTTATCTTATGTATATCTTACACTATGTTGTTACAAGTTTCAATTCTTTTCTTTTTCTTTTCAATTTTTTGAAAGTATCTGTAAGAGTAGTGTAAATAAGAATCTACTATAAAAATAGTGCTAGAAATTACATTTGTTTTTACAGCTGTAACAGCTGACAGTTTACAGCAATGAATGAGGCAAAATCATCTGTCACAATAAATAGTATCATCAACATCTTGGTATAGGAGCAAATGACACAATCACCACATCATCATCGAAATTAATCACATCATGGGTATGTTTTTACTAGTACCCTTTCACCACATCACCTCTGGTGCATCACTCGAAAGGTACATTGCTTTTTCCTATGTTTAACGTTTATGGAAATTAATATGGCACTTTCTTTGACGACCAAGGATGTTTGTTGCATTAAACTCTGGGGGAGGGAAAATCATTTCAGAATCTGCAATTTAAATCCAGACTTAAACCAACAACCTTGCAATGATTACCAAATATTGCAATTATTTTTATCTTCTTATGCCAATCATGCCTTAGGATTAAATTGCATTTAAGCAAGACCTCCACGATTGTTATGCTCTTAACCTGCGATAAATTCCAGAATACCAAATATGTGAAGAAATGAAACCCAGAACATAGAACAAAATGAGAAAAACAACAAGTATTTTATTATTAAGAGATGAAAGCAATGTTCACTTGCCTCTTCGAGGGGGCAACCTCCAACAGATCAGAGCTCGATTACAAAATAAGACTCAATATGTCTCAATGGGGACTCTCCATCCTTTATATAGGATTCATACATACAACACCATGGGTCATTATCATGGTTCTCTCAATACCAGCTACCTATTACCATGAACCATTTGCAACTAACTATGGTCCCTTTCTTAAATGCAGGTCAACCACTTACACTTATTAGTACAGCCTTTATTGACTCTTTGACTAACTATAACTATGACTCAACCCTATTACATAAAGCGGTTAGCATTGGACCCTAACATGCCCTCCCCCATCAAAAGCAGCATTGTCCTCAAGGCTCAAGCTGTGGAAACTGCTGAAGAATAGTGGTTGGTTCCCAGGTCACATATTCTCGAGAGGTGTCTTTCCACTTGACGAGGACTTCCTTTATCATGCGACCATGTAGATGTTGTTCTTGCGTATTGGGGACCTATTCAGGTTGGAGCCAGAGTGATCTTTCTTCATCCAATTCAGGTAGACTAGTTTGAATTCTATAATTGTTCCCCACCACTTTCTTGAGGAATGATACATGGAAGACTAGATGGATTTTTGAAGTTGGTGGCAAGGCTAGCTTGTAGGCTACTTCTCCAATGTGCTGAAGTATTTGACAAGGTCTGTAGAATTTTGAAGCTAATTTTTGGTAGCCCTTTTCTTTCAGCGATTTTTTCTTATATGGTTGTAGCCGCAGGAATACCTGATCCTCTTCTTGAAATGTGCACTCTGAACGATGCTGGTCTACCTATTTCTTCATTTGATTCTGAGCTTAATGGAGATTATCTTTGAGACGGGCTAGCATGGCTGCACGGTTTTGTAGGAATTGATCCACTGCTTGCACCTTAGAGCATCCAGACATATAAGAAATAGGTGAGAGTGGGAATTGGCTATACACTGCTTCATATGGAGTCATCTTGGTGGTTTCATGATAGTTAGTATTATACCACCATTCAGCTAAAGGTAGCCACTGTACCCATTGATGTTTCTTTTATGAAGTGAAACACCTTAGGTATGTCTCCAAACATTTGTTGACTACTTCAGTTTGACAATCAGTTTGGGGATGATAGGAAGTACTTAGTTGGAGTTGGGTGCCTTGTAGCTTGAAAAGTTCTTGCAAAAAGTTACTAGTGAAAGTCGAGTCACGCTTAGACACAATGGAACTGGGCATGCCATGCAGTTTGAAGATTTGGTCCATGAAAGTTTTAACCACCAAAGTAGGGGTAAATGGGTGGGGTAGAGCACAAAATGAGCATATTTAGAAAGTCTATCCACAACCACCATGATGATTGATTTGTTGCCTAACTTAGGGAAACCTGTAATGAAATCCATAGAAACATCTGTCCAGACAGAGGTAGGGATTGGCAATGGTTGTAAGGTGCTTGATAACTTGATTGTTTCTCCTTTGTGGTGTTGACACACATCACATTCAACTACAAAAGTAAGAATTTTATTTTTCATGGTTGTCCAAAAGAAATAACGACGAGTGCGAGCATAAGTCTTCAAAAACTAGTATTGCCTACAGTGGGAGATGAGTGCAACTCTGCCAAGATGCATGTTTTGAGGACAAATGTCGGCGATATAACTACTCTATCCCTATAGTGAAAAATCTCATCCTTCCAAGGGTAGCCAATTGATGAATTAGGATCTTCTCTCAAGTTATTATGAGTTGGGAGAGAGAGGGGTGTGAAAACAATTCCTTGTAGAATTCTTCAATCCAATCTGGTATGGGAAGAGAAATTGATAGCAGGGTGCTTTCATCCTCAAATTGGCGTGATAAAGCATCCGCTACTACATCGTCACACACTTTTTTGTAAATTATCTCATAATCATATCCCAACATTTTGGTCAACCATTTATTTTGCTTGGGCAAGGATAGATGTTGTCCCTAAAAATATTTGAGGCTTTTATGGTCTGTGTGGATTTGGAAACGCCACCCCAAAAGTATGGTCGCCAGGTATCTACTACATGTAAGATGGCCATCATCTCCTTCTCATAGGTAGAGTGTCCCATATGTTTCCCACTTAGTTGTTGGTTGGTGAAAGCCAAGGGTCAACCTTCCTACATTAAAACAACACCAATACAGTACCTGAAGCATCACATTCAATCACAAAATATTTGGTGAAGTCGAGCAGTGCCAATACGGTAGTGGAACACATGTCTTGTTTGAGAGCAATAAATGACTGTTGTGCTGCGTCAGTCTAGAGAAATGAATTTGTCTTGAGAAGGTTAGTGAGAGGTCTAGCAATGTGACCATAATTGCGGACAAATTTGCGATAGTAGCCAGTGAGACCCAAGAATCCTTAAACTCTTTAATGTTTTTGGCTGGGGCTAATATTACATTCCTTGTATCTTTTTGGGATCCACCCGGACACCTTCATGACCCACAATGTGTCCCAAATACTCAACTTCTTTCATACCAAAAGAGCACTTGGACAATTTGACAAATAATTTGTGATTTCGGAGCAGTTGCAAGTGCAGGTCTACATGCTGAAGATGTTTTTCCCAGGTTAGGTTGTAAATGAGAATGTCATCAAAGAAAACAAGGACAAATTTTCTGAGATATGGTTTTAGTAGGTGATTCATGAGGCTTCTGAAAGTGTATGGAGCATTACAGAGACCAAATAACATGACCAAGAATTCATAGTGGCCGTCATGAGTTCAGAAAGCAGTCTTGGGAATGTCTACTTCTTTCATGCATATTTGGTGATAGCCCGAGCGAAGATCTAGCTTAGTAAAGAATTGGGCACCATGTAGTTCATCAAGCAGATCATCAACAACATGGATAAGGAATTTTTCTTTGATAGTTAGATTGTTTAGGGCCTAAAAGTTTGGACACATGCACCATTCCCCATCTTTCTTGAGCACCATGATCACTGGTGATGAATAAGGACTAATGCTAGGATGAATAACACCGGATTCAAGGAGTTCCTTGATGATTTTTTTAGCTTCATTCTTTTGGGCGAAAGGATATCAATATGGGCACACATTCAGCAGCTGTGCTACTGGGACCAAAGTGATGCTATGATCATGTTCCCCTCTATAGGGTGGAAGCTCTTTAGGTTTGTCAAATACCTTCTGATGGCGGTTTAAGAACTGTTGCATCTCCAGATGAATATGAGGAGTAGTGGGCTCCATGGCCTGGATGGCATTAAACTAGGAAATAACTCCATGATGGCCTCTTTTCAACAACTTTTCCATTCGATGCGAGCTGATGATAGAAGGATCCCCTGCCTGGAGTCCACGGAGGGTATGCATGTGGTCATTTTTCTTAAAGCTCATATATAACTCCTAGAAATCCATTGTGATTGGGCATAGTGTGTGTAGCCATTCAACACCCAAGACAATGTCACAACCACCCATGTTAATCACAAACATGTGGGTCTTTAGGTGGTAGTCTCTCATTTGAAGTTTGATATTTTCGCAACGGCCTTCACATTTCATTGTCCCCCATCAACAATCTAGACCTGCAAATTAGAGACTGCCCTGACAAAACAATGAACAGCTTCAACAACTCAGTGATGGATAAAGTTATGAATGTTGCCACTATCAATCAACACTACTACAGGGCAATGTTTAATAAAGCCTTTGATTTTGAGAGGTTGGGGCACAGAAATGCTCGCCAATGCATGCAACGAGATAATTGGTTCCTCTGGCACAGCTGGGTGCTCATTGTCCTGCTCACTTTCCTCAATTTCATCCTATGATCCCTCAAGGGATGGGGCTTCCTCAGATGAGCTGTGATGAGTAACATCAATCTGAAATAATTTTGGTTTCTTTCATTTATGTCCTGGGTAGTATTTCTCATCACAGTAGTAGCACACTCCTTGTTTTCTTCTTTCATCCGTTTCTGCTGGAGACACATTTTGAACCTTAAATGTTTGGGTAGAGCCCTGAGCCTAGCTGGGGCGTCCCTTGGCTATGAAATTTGGACGAGGAGACTGGGCAGCTAAATCACGTTCCACTTCGATAGCCTTGTTGCAAGCGTCTATCCATGTAGGTGGTTGGTGCATCCGGACATGTGCTTGGATGGCTTCTTTGAGACCACTGATAAAAAATTCCAAGTAGAATTCATCTCCTAGACCTTCTGTGTAGATGTCCAATGTCTCAAAGGCTGCAATGTATTCTTTTACTACGCCTGTCTGTCAGAGCTTAGTAAGACAACCCAAAAAATTAGAGTCTCTTTCAAAGTAGTCACAAAGAGATTTTAAGAACACCTGACAAGTTATGCTCCCGGGATAGCATTTCAGATGCCACTACCACCATTGCCATTTCTCTTGGTCCAAGTAAAGGGCTCCCACATGTAGTCTAGTTTAATCATCTCGGATATCATTCAGAATGAAATATTGTTCCATTTGTGCTACCCATACTACCGGATTAGAGCCATCAAATTTATACATGTCCAGCTTGGGTGGCCGAGTGTGGGAATGTTGGTGATTTCCATGGAAGTGAATATGATGGCTAGCTTCTCCTTCAAGGTCTTCATTAAGACCATGTGCCTCCAGATGCAATGCCGATGTGCTGACTTTGAATTGATCCATTAATTTTTGCATCTGGTCCACAAGGTCTTTGAAAGAATCCAATTGTTTTTCAAGGTGCTTGATCTTATCGTTGGCCATGGATTGAGCTTTGGTTTCTACCATACACAGATCTTGGTCATTTTTCGTCACTTTGAAAAAATTTGGGACCGCCCGAAAATTGAAGCTGACAAGTTAATGGTACCACTGTGATTAGCTCGTTGTCCTGAATCTGATGAGCTAAATCTCTTGTAAGCATCCTGGGAAGGCCTCAAACTTTTTCTTTTTTTTTGTTGTACTCCGAACGGAGTTTTACTCACCTATGATCAGTACTACAATGGCCAAATTTTAGAAAACTTGATCTTTCCCAATGTCCAATGAAAATCGGCCTAGACTATAGGAACCACAAGCCTCACTTTGCAGATGGTCAGATCTACCTGCGAAACCCCAACCGCTGAATGTGACTTGGACTGTAGTTTCTACAGAATGCCAACTGCTAGATCTAAATGTTACTGTGGTAGTAGAACCTCAACTGGTGGATCTGATCTAGAAAATAAGATAATGGGCGATCTTTAGAGAGTCGAGGGAACTATGGTCATAAACGAGTGTTAGGTGCTACAGATCACAATATACATAATGGTCCAACAATAGTACTTTGCCCAATATTTCAGAGCACTAACTAAGGAGGACCAACCATACCCTTAGCCGTACTACCTGAATACCCTATTGTACGCACGAGTAATCTCCCTAATTATTGTTCTTAGTGTAATGTAGTAGCAAGATGGCTAACGACATACCTAAGGTGAGGTTTCAGGTGAGCCTAGGGGGCTTTTGATATACCCAAAGGGTATGTGGAAGGAAATCCATGCATGGTTCTATCTAATGCGCTACTACTCGAAGGGGTACCCAAGGGGGTTACAAGGGAGTGCAACAAGCATGACCACCTCCTATATTTCCTGCATGCAAGTTTATGTGCTCAACGACAGATCTCGTGGTTTAAAGACGCCAAAACACATCTCTAGCCTAATTTTTTTTTGCCAAAAATGGAGGTACCACCGGTCCTGGAAAGTGCTCTGATACCACTTGTTATGCTCTTGACCTGCGAGAAATTCTAGAATACCAAATATGTGAAGAAATACAACCCAGATTACATAACAAAATGAGAAGAACAACAAGTATTGTATTATTAAGAGATGAAAGAAAGTTCACTTGCCTCTTCAAGGGGGCAACCTCCAGTAGAGAAGAGCTCGATTACAAAATAAGACTCGATATGTCTGAATGGGGAGTCTCCATCCTTTATATAGGATTCATACATGCAATACCATGGATCATTACCATGGTTCTGTCAATACCTTCTATCTAATACCATGGCCCGTTTGCAACTAACTATGGTCCCTTTCTTAAATGCGGGTCAACCACTTACTATTGGGCAGCGGATCCCCTCATAGCAGGGTTTTGGGGCCTAAAGCCCGAATTTTGGTTAATGTAATGTAGAGACTCCACGAAATGCGGGCGCGGAACGCGAGAGTCTAGGGTTGTCCACCCTAAAATAATGTAATTTAATGTAAAGTGTGCCAGCCTACCCATGGTCTGCAGACCATGGGATTGTATAAATAGAGCGAGGCTCTAAGTGTAAAGGGAGTCTTAGTAGTTTTTGGCAAGTAATACATAGATGCGAAGGCATGATTAGAGGATAGAAGGGAATCTAAAGGTACTGGGTCATAATAGCAGGTAGAGGCTCTGCAACTGAGTGCGCAGAGGCCTAGTAGAGTCCGTAGCTCAGTGCACGGACCCCTGCAGCTGAGTGCGCAAGGTGGAGTCAGGTTTGTATTGAACTAAACTTGAAAAGGATCATTAATAAATCTAATTTGATTCGACATATTGTGCATTTGTTTCATAGATATATATTTTGATGTTTGGCGTTAATGGTATCTGTTTATTTATATGCACGCACTTGTATGTATGGTTATGTATGAAAACTTTTTAAGTAATTAATAAATAGAACCTAAGTAAGGAAGCCTTGGGTAATTAATACTGGTTGCACTACGGCTGGATTGGTGCGAAGGCAGTCCTACAAGACGCAAGTAGCTCGCTGGTGCACGTAATCAAGTAAGCATGAAGGTTGAATCACATACCTATCGCCCATATCAGACATCCCCAAGGTGCGAAAACTTGGTTCTAGCACCATCCCATACTACTTCGGGTGAGACCTCAGTCTGCGCTCCACGGACTGTTGCTAAAAGGTCCAATAGTACCGGGATTTGCTTGGCTAAACTTACTGCTAAACCTAGGTTAGGCCCCATGTAGCCAACAAATGGTTCCGTTGTCGGGACCGGGATCTGCCTAAGGGATGTCTGATGTCGTGCCACTGGAATCCAACAAAGAAGGAAATTGAAGAGTGGTTGGACTAGAATATTCACAAATTCGTGACACAGGGAAACAAAACTCCGCAAGTATCTGAGAAAAGGTGGCCGGATCGCTACGTGTATACAGAAATCCATGAGATTTTCTTTGCATCCTTTCCTTATGAACTGTATGAGTGGATCGCGAGATTAGCCAACAGCTAGGGAACATGTAAGCTCGACCAACCAATAGTGTGGACTCTGGAATTAGTGTGCAGACTAGAGGCATTAGAAGACAAGATCGCACGAGTTGTGGACCATTGGCTCGACCAGATAATAGGGGGATTCATCACTGAGTTTGTGGTAGACATGACCGTGAGCTACAGGGAAGTAGAACGACGTTTTCTCAAAGGACCGTGAGGTAAGTATATTAAATCTTTGAATACTTGGATTAAGATGTTGTTATGTGAAAAAAGGGTTATGCGGATATATTAATGTTTGGGATGACACAGAGTGGAAAGATCTACAAAGGTAGCAGGGAATTAAGAAACAGTCCCTTAATTTCACCTTTGCAAGAGAGTGAGTAAGAGCTCACTCGGGTCTCTCCGAGAAGTGCGGTCAGTTTGATAAGGCAGCACATATCGTAGTTACCACCTCCACCCATGCCACCACCCGCTTCACTCCCCTCACCTCCATCTCTAACCACTCCACCTCCACCAACCCTGCATTTTAGCATGGCGAGCGCGATCAAGCTACCTATATTCAGAGGAGTAGGGAATGAGGATTCGAACTAGTTCTAGTTCGTGGTAAGAGCAGTGTGGGAAGCGCATGGGGTCATGGACGACAACATGAAGAAGACTACATTGGTGAGTGCGCTACAGGATCACGCACTGACATGGTATATCAAGCACTCTAACGACCACCCAAACATAGGAATAGCAGAGATCCATAATGCGTTGAATAGAGAATTTAGCTGGACACAATTAGAGACAAAATCAATCATCGTATTTGAAGAGATCACGATGCTTCTAGATGAGACCCCCTAGGATCTGGATCAGCGGCTGAAGAGTACGATCCGTGAGGCTAATACGATGCTAATGGATGCACATCACCGCACATGGTTTGTGGCATCTCTAACACTACACCTGAGGATGGCGCTATCACAATAGAAGCTTTCAACCCAGGCCGAAGCATTGGAAATGGTGATGAGGTTGCATGAGACCCCGATACAAGATCCTAGGTTGGGAGTTCAACAAATCCACGCGCAACTACAGAATCTCTGCCTAGAAATGCAGAGCCTAAAGTAGGATAGGGCACTGCGGCAAGGGGCGCATGAGGAAGTATGGTGCATAAAATGCAAAGGCTAGGGCCATGACAAGGATCATTGTCTAGTATTTGTGAACTACTTGGCAAGAGGGGGAAAAATGCCATTGAGACTAGAAGCACAGGTAGGGCTGAATGCAACACCCGTGTTATGGTGCACGATCTGTCAGATAGGAGGAAAACACACAACAGACAATTGTCATTTGTTGCAGAAGTATACACAGACTCCCCAAAAATTGTTTTGTAATTTCTATAGGTTGGTAGGCCACGACGAGCGTACTTGTTGCAGTTACGAGCTAATGATGGATTGGAACCCAGCCTATAGGATGCAAACAAAAATGTGAGCCTTCGACCCAGCGGTGGGGATGGCGTGCGCTGGATTTTGGGGGCGAGGTTGAGGATGAAGAGGAATGGGACCAGGAAGGGGCCATGGACAGTTAATTTGTTACAATTGTGGAGGCCCAAGGCACTATGCCCATGATTGTATCAACTCTACAAGGATATCCTGTTCGTACTATGCTCAGTTTGATCATGAAATGATAGATTGTCCTACATTGATCACATAGATGTGCGAAAAAGGGGTACTCCAGCCTCCTTTTATTTAGAGTATCCAAATGATGAGGTCTGAACCCCGCGAAGAAGACTCAAATGTGAACATGATGCTCAAAAGCGGTGCGACCACAGGGGAAGATAAGGGGAAGCAGCCTGAGCAAGATACATCGGTTTGCAAGGCTCCTTCAGGGGAACTTGAGTTCGACTTAGAACATGCAAAGGAGACATTTATGGAAGCTAAGAAGAGCTTCACAGAGGCCTCCACTTCAGGTAGTAAGGATCAACTAGAGCCAAGAATGGATCCTTCCATGCTTACTACCATTTTGGAGACATGCATGAAACTGTTGCGCGACAACAAGGCAGTTAAGGGGCTAGAGGAGCTGAGCACCAGGTGTGCAGGATCGGGAGAACCGCGCCAAGTCTAGAAACTAGGAAAGCATGCATTGTGTACTGGGATGGAAATGAGAATAACGACGCAGATTGGTGAATATGAAATGGATCAGGTAATCCTGGACCTAGGGTCGAACGTGAATGTGTTACCAAAGAAAACATGGGAACGCATGGGTAGACCCGCATTACAGTGGTCCCCTATTCAATTACGAATGGCAAACCAACAGAAGATTTTTCCCATGGGGAGGTTGCAAGGGGTAACAGTTGATATTGAAGGCGTGAGCACATAGAGAGATTTTGAAGTGATAGAGATTGTCTATGACAGCAATCCATATCCTGTGTTGTTAGGAATAGACTGAGCCACTGATATGAATGGAGTCATCAACCTAAAGAAGTGGAAGATGATATTCGAGAAAATGTCACTACGCGTAGTAGTCCCGCTAGACCCAGTTGAAGGAGCGCTCTACAGTGAACTAGTGCGCGACGGTGGAAGCGACGATGAGCTAGATTGTATTTACAAGATAATTGTGCAAGATCAGGATGGGGTGAATCCAACTACAGATGGAAGGATCTCGTGGGAGCACGCAAGTTCCTGCACCTCGGATTCAGACGAAGAAGTTGAGCACTGGCACAATCAGTTGAATAAAGTGACAACGCTGAATTGCAACATGATGATTAGTTCACTGCATTACGTAACAACACAGGCCCGAGATCTGCCAACATATGATGGGTTGACAGTGGTGGATGAATTCTTGAGCAAGTTTGAAAGTGCGGTACCGGAACAACATCGGTTCGATGCATTGAAGTGGGCACTGCGAGCAACACCTCCACGTTGGTGGGGAAAACATCAAGAAAATTTTGAGAACTGGCATGGATGTAGAAGGATGATGTGCCTACGATTTTGGAAACCACAACTATGGATAGAAGATAAATACAATGGACGAGATGACCCATGCACACACCTCGCGAAATGGACCAAGCCCTATGGGGCAAAACCACAGCTTGAATGGGTACATTTATTCTACCATACCCTGGATGTCATACCCATGAATTGGTATACTAAGATGGAACTCCGACATGGTACGAGCAAATGGGATGTCATGCGCGAAGGATTTTCTTTAACATTCACAATTGAAGACCAATGGTCGGATACTATTGATGACATGCTGCATGCAGTAAAAGTTTCCATCTTCAAAATACCACAGAAGCCACTGGAAGTGCTTCAACCAGCATGGGCAACCCAATTAAGCAGTGCTCTAGAATGTTATAACATGCAAGTAGAGGAAGATGATGATGACCCCCAAAATATTAATATTCCAGAAACCGAAGGTTATCGTGAGGTTCAAGGACCATCAATTGAGGATCCTGACATTGCAGTGTTGCTAAAAACAAAGCAGGTAAACATTGGCACAAACACAGAGCTGAAGTACGTGACAGCTGGGGACTACTGGGACGATGCTATAGTAGATAAGGTCGCTAAGCTACTCCGCGAACATCAAGATTTGTTCCCGACCAAAATCACAGACTTAAAGGGGATCATTGGCAACTTAGGGATGATGAAGATCACTCTGAAACCAGACGTGAAGCCAATTAAGCAATGACCTTACCGCTTAAATCCAAAGTATAAAGAAAGGTCCGCGATGAATTGGACAAAATGCTCATAGCTAGCATTATTGAATCAGTGGTAGAATCCGACTGGGTGAGTCCTATGCTAGCACAGGAGAAAAAATAAAAGGGAAAAATTAGAATATACGTGGACCTCAGGAAGCTCAATGACGCCTATGTTTAGGATCCATTCCCGACACTATTCACAGGTGAAGTATTGGAGAATGTTGGCAGTCAGGAAGCTTACTCATTGATGGATGGCTTCTCAGGGTACCATCAGATCAAGATCACGCTGGAAGATAGGAGCAAGACAATATTCGCAATTGAATGGGGCTACTTTTAATACATCATTATTCCCTTTGGACTGAAGAATGCGCCAGCGATATTTTCGCACATAGTGGTGGCTGCGTTCAAGGAATACATTGTACCTAGTTTGTGAATAGTAGCACTTACAGGCATGTTGGACCGTGAAGCCTTGGAAGAGAGGCTCGCACAATTGGAAGAACTCGAGGAAGAACAGTTTCTGGCGGGATTCCATCAGCAGGTATAGAAATAGTGTGAGAAAGCCTGGCACGACCACCATATCAAGTTGCGCACATTCAAGGTAAACCATTTAATGTTGCTATATGACAACAAGTTCGAAAAATTTCCTAGAAAATTCAGCATGCATTGATTGGCACCATATGTGGTAAAAGAGGTCACAAATGAATGCACAGTCCAACTAGTCAAACTTAATGGAGAACCCTTCCTAGGAAAAGTAAATGGCAGTCCCATGAAGTCTTACACAGGTGGGCTGATTGTCTGACTAACCGACCAAAGCATAGTCTTCGCGACCAGAGAAGCTAGACAAAGGTGTGGGACTATAAACACGGGTACTAGAAGCTAGCATCAAGGTAGAGAATCAAGTCAGACGCAGATGATTCAGAAGTAGAAATGGAGCAGATCCAGCTGACGGCAACATGGTGTGTTGTGGACCTTCATGCCGCATAGGCACAGTTGGATGGACCTCGTGCACAGATCGTCATACCAGCAGAGTGACTCGGGACGAGTCACGATGATTGTGTTGGGGGCCTGTTGGTCAACGAATCCCCCCATAGCAAGGTTTTGGGGCCTAAAGCCTTAATTTTGGTCAATGTAATGTAAAGACTCTAGGAAATGCGGGTGCAGAACGTGAGAGTCTAGGGTTGTCCACCCTAAAATAATGTAATTTAATGTAAAGTGTGTCAGCCTACCCATGATCTGCAGAACATGGGATTGTATAAATAGAGTGAGGCTCTAAATGTAAAGGGAGTCTTAGTAGCTTTTTGCAAGTAATAGATAGATGCGAAGGAATGATCAGAGGATAGAATGGGATCTAAAGGTATTGGGTCATAATAGTAGGTAGAGGCTCTGCAACTGAGTGCGCAGAGGCCCAGTAGAGTCCGCAGCTAAGTGTGCGAACCCTTGTAGCTGAGTGCACAGGGTGGAGTCGGGTCTGTATTGAACTGAACTTGAAAAGGATCATTAATAAAGCTAAGTTGATTCGACATAGTGTGCATCTATTTCATAAATCTATATTTTGATGTTCAGCGTTAATGGTATCTGTTTATTTATATGTGCGCATTTGTATGTATGGTTATGTATGAAAACTTTCTAAGTAATTAATGAACAGAACCTAACTAAGGAAGCATTGGGTAATTAATATTTGTCACACTGCGGCTAGATAAATGCGAAGGCAGTCCTACAAGACGCAAGGAGCTCGCTGGTGCATGTAATCAAGTAAGCACGAAGGTTGAATCATGTACCTATTGCCCATATCAGACATCCCCAGGGTGCAGAAACCTGGTTCCATCACCCTCCCATACTACTTCGAGTGAGATCTCAGTCCGTGCTCTGAAAAGGGCTAGTAGTACCAGGATTTGCTTAGCTAAACTTACTGTTGAACCTTGGTCAGGCCCCACGTAGCCAACACTTACAATTATTAATACGGTCTTTATTGACTCTTTGACTAACTATAACTATGACTCTACCCTATTACATAAATAAATGGGATAGGGTTGGACCCTAACAATGATCCAGGATCAATAATGAGACCATAACGTCAACTGTACAATTCCATGATCTGACATTCCTACTTTTGTTGCCTACCTTACTACCCTAATATCAACCCTAATGAAGCATTGCACCCTCATTTCAAAAATTCTCAGAGAGAAAGCAGAGAAAACATAGAGTGTAGTGACTGAAATAGAGATGGGAGGAGCAGCAGTCAGGCATGAGCCCAATTCTATAGAAGCATTGGAAAATTGTCCTGAGGCATGCCATATTTTTAAGGAGGCGGGATGGTTTGAGTTCTTTGAACAACTCAACCCGTTACAGGAGACAATTTCCCTGGAATCCGCAAAACATTTGGACAGAAACTAGATAGAGGTTAGGGGGCTGAAGTTAGAGGTCATGGAAGAAGTAATTTCCTGAGTAACAACATTGCGAGCCAAAGGGAAAATATGGTTTAGCCGAAATATTAATGATCCCTCCCTCAAGGCAGAATTTCTACAAGGGGAGGAGAAATTGGAGAAGAAAGGCAGGGGAATTGACCAGTTATCACTCCCTCAGCTATGGGGAGATGTTACCTTATACATCATTAAGTACATTACTTGTGAAGGAAGGGAAATAATTCTGTTCAATTACCATTTCCTGTTGTTAAACCACCTTTGACACAGATGACTAGTCAAACTCCCATATTTACTATTAGAAAATGTAAGGCACATGTTTGTTGCTGTGAAGATTGCTGCGCACCTAGAGAGTTGCATTACCAACCATGGCCTCATCAAATTAATTGTGTTGGATGCATTGGAATGCAAAGGTAGGAGCTGGGAGGATTTTATGAGTAGAAAGATGAGGACTTGTGCCATTTTATGTTGAGGGCCCCGAAATCAGGTCGACAACAAAGGGGGATACCCACCTGGTCCGGAACCTGGTTGGCGGCTCCTTGCCCGTTTGGTGTAGCGGGTCCGACTGGGGGTAATGGGACCAGTTTCCCAATGTAAGGGGTGTGTGTGTGTGTAGAGTTTGATGGTGTTGATCTAGGGGTATTTTAAGCTAATTTAATTCTAACTTCTAAACTGACTCTATGCTATTGTAATCTAATGAAAAAAAATACATCTAATCTACGCTAACCCGGGGTATCTTTCTTCTATTATGCGATCTAAAAAGATTTCGAACAATAGCTGGTAATAAAGATCATTCAGCTATCGTAAGAATAGAAATCAATTAAGATAAACCATTCTGCATAAAAAGTTAGGCAAAACAGTTGTGAACAGCATATCGCACAATTAGTTATTCATATGTCAAGCACAAATAAATGACTCCACCGTACAGAAGTGCCAAATGGTAATACACACATTCATACATTAACATATAAAGAACTCAGCTGCATATCACTTTAGGAATATAAGCAGAAATTAGTCAAGAGATAAAAGTACCATTTATGACTGATTTCACTAATAGACTTCAAGCAATAACGATTTATCTCTACTTGTTCTAGTATCTACTAAGAGTACAGAAGTGCAACATTAGTAGCAGACATTAAAATGCAAACATAAATAAATCTTGATCCATCCATTCATCAAAAACCCCCTCCGAGGGTGCAAAAGTGCATGTTCTGAGGACAAGTTTTTTGACAGATTTCCGGACCCTTCTCCAAATGCCATGAGAAGGGTTAAATACTACTAACTAATTAATCTTAATTACACAAATTTAGGGAACGGCTTCAAATGACCGCCCTTTTACTAAAAGCAAATTTATTTCTAAAAATTGAATCTAATTTTCTAACCGTTTCTGTATCTGCTCCTTAGTGCTGTAAGCAATGCAACGTTCGCCTGGGAAGAGTGGGTTGGTCGTCTTCTCCTTTCGTTCGAGTGATAAAAGTAGAAATAACAAGAGCTGGCACCTCTTTCTGACAGACTAGAAGATATTTTCGAAAACCTTTCTCTAGCTGGGTGTATTCGCTGTGTGTATATTTAGTACAACCCAGATTTCTTTCGAACTGATTTTGTTGTTGCTATTTCGGTTTCCGGTCATGCGAATGACTCAATGAGTTAGGAGTTGCGTTGTCTGGACAATCCCCTGTGTCGAGAATTGCTTCCGTTCTTTGTTCCAGGCTTTTCTGGAGCGTCCTCCTTCTTTTGCGTTTCTCTTTTTGCTTTACCCGGTCTGAGCTTCAAGATCTTTTGCAAACATGCTGCTTTTGTGCGCCTTTGACTCTGAGTCTTGGATAGTCTATTTTCATCAGTGCCTGTTGGGTGATACTCTGGAATCCGCGGTCCTGCTGCATGCGGCATCCATTTGCGGAGGCATCTTCTCTCTGTTACCTCATTGGTGCTTTCCTCTTTTCCTTAGATGTTTCCTGCATATAGATTTATATCAGTTGCATGCCTTGCAGTTTATGCAAAGAAGAAGAGAAATGACGAACAGATTGACATGAAAGCATTAAGTTCTAATGAATGCATAATTCTGACACTCATCATGACTTGACTCTTTGAGAAACGCGACACAATCTTTCTTGGATACTCAAGCATGTGGTCATTAATTTCCCTTAAGGTGCGCACTCAATTTTGGGTTTACCGTGTATGTCGAAGAATTCTTGCGATGAGTCCTTTCTGCGATTGGTATTGTAGTATCGAGGGTTGCGATGTCATAAAGTGTTATCGCAGATTTCATTCAATCACTTATGTTGCTTTATGCGATGCTGCAATATGCGACGTCGCATATCGGCGGTCGGCGGTTCCATAAGATTTTCTTTTTAAGAGCACTTTGAATGTATGCGACGCGATGAACTTCACGTCGCTTCTTCGCAGCTTGTGTTTTTTTTTTTTTGCGCATAGGAAACGCTTCACTTTCTCTTCATGATGCGATCAAGCCTTAGGGAGTCTAAAATACAAAAACTTTGACAAAAATATTTTTTGGATTTTTTTTGTTCAGGGTCCGCTTTTGCTTGGTGTTATTGCTAATATCAAACATAGAGGGGGGTTGTTGGTGACCACAATAGACCCATCAACAACATTGAAGCTCAAAATCAATCAGCACTGCAATACAGCCATTGCTTTAACTAATCATTGTATAATCAATCATCAACAAGATCAATCACCACTGCAATACATCCATTGCTTTAACTAATCATTGTATACTCAATCATCAACAAGATCAATCACCACTGCAATACAACAATTGGATTAACCAATCATTGAATACTCTAATCAATCCCTGACTCACCCAACAACTGAATCACTGAAGCCCTATCATCAAAACACAATCACCAGAACACAGAGCAGAACCCAAAACTCTACAACAATCACTAGAACCAACTACAAATTTAGATATCATATTTCATAATGTATACGCTACTCTGATGAGCCGAACCAATGTGTATATGTGATTTTATCAAAGTGAACCCACTTACAGATCTGTAAATACTAACTTAAACACTTCACAACTATTTTAGAATTTAATCATACCCAGATCATAACATTTGCAGAATAAAACACGCGCTAGTATTCAGATCTAGTCTATCCATGATCAAACCACATAATGATAATACATTCCAAGCCTTAAGATCCCAATCCATCATCCATCATCATCCACATAGGTGCATCCTTAGTTCAGATAACGCAAAGCATCACAAACCCATAACCTACATACTGTATCTCACACTTCATCAGATATTCAATACTTGCACACATGGCCTAATGATCTTCTCCTCCTTTTATAGTTTTAGGCCTTTCTCAGTACCATGGACCAAAACCACTTAGGACTAATACCTTGGATCAAAATACCATGGACCAAATAGCTTGGACCAAAATGTAGTTTTCCAAGATATACACGCATTTCCTTCTATGAAAGTGCGTGTGTACATTATATGCTCCTTTTGGTCTGTTAACCTGCGTGTATGCGTTCCTTTGTCAAGGTTATTCTTTGTAGTCTGATATGTAATTCTTGGTTGTTGTCATGTTGCATTGTGATCTTTCATCTGAGTGAGTTGCCATCAAGGACAACACCTATATCATAATGCCAACAATCTCCCCCTTTGGACTTGATGGAAACAACAACACCAAGTCACTCTTCCCCTTTGACATCAAGGGCAAAGGGTGGACCAAGATGTTCTCTCCCTTTGACATACATTATGTTGTTCATGCTCCCCTTGAGTACATGCTGAAATCTTTGATTGAGCTCCCCCTTTGTAGATGCTGAGATGCACTAAATTGTCCATTCTCCCCCTGAGCACATGTATAGTCTAAAAAAATATTTCCGAAAGAATAACATGACTCTATATCTCAAATATGTGAGTATGACCTTTCTATCACCAATGGCTCATATGTACATCCATCTCCCAACCAAGTGGGGATATACCAAATTTGACTCATCCGCCCAACCAAGTGGGGATATACCAATTGTTTATACATGACTGAAAATAGAAATTATTACATCATCCTTCCCATGCATTTTAGGTCCTTTCATGACCTTTACATCAAATTATATACATGCCATTTATAACAAGGACAACTGATCTAAACAAGACCATGATAGTCATCACTATATATGATCTGCACCATCAGCAGCATCAAGATCAACAGCCTGTACATTTCCATCATCCAAAGAGTCACCTGAATCAAAACAATTATGTGGATTAAGCAATATAAGCATCTTCAAGTACCAAGATATTCTAACATAATGCCAACAATTCATTATTCAAAGCATATGCTCCCCTTGAACCTATTCCATCTATTCAGTGTCAGATCTGATTATGCATATATCATCAAAAAGTATCAAGGCATCATCATCAATCAGATATATATCAAGTTAATTTATGAGGATCAAAAATACTTCTGAATAACATCTTATGAGTATCAACACATTTCCACACATCATCAATAGACTGTAAGCATCATCAAATAGAGCAGATAATTGACTGAACCATATTAGACCCCTTTTCCTGAGTTTATCCCACTGCTTTTCCTCAAACTAACATATACGCAACTGTGCAGCTTCGAACTCACATATATACGTGACTTGTCTTCATGAAACTTGCGTATGAGATTTAGAACAATGAGGTTTCACACTTTCAGCTCCCCCTGAGTCTGTTATGTCTGTACACTGTGCCATGCTACATTTTTCTGACTATACTTTCTTCTTCTTCCATATCTTTGACTGTGATGATGTTTTCTCCTTTTGGTATGGTGCCCGAAATATTCTCCTGCATTCCTTTGCTATATGTCCAAGCTTGTTACATGCATAACATCTTACATGTTTCATATTCCTTCTATAGCAGTCAATGGCTTTGTGACCAAACATATTGCAAGAAAAACAATATCCCTTAAAGTACCTAGAACTTGATGATCTTTTTATGCAACGGTCTTCAACCATTCTACTTCTGCATCTCGCTGCAACATGTCCAAGATTATGGCATACATAACACTCAACATTATTCATCTGAGAAAATAACTGACTATCACTTCCATAGTTTGGAGTAAAAGATTTTTTTTGAAGGATTTATTTCCTTGGTTGTTGATGGGGTTGACGTCTTATCTCCTTATTTAGCATTTCAAGTTTTGCATTAGAGTTTCTTGCCTCACCCTGTGAGCTAAATTCACCTTCAACAGATTCATAAAAACTAAGACCAGTTTTGATAACATGATGTCTTTGACTACTAAGAATATCATCCAAAATCTTAATACTATCTTGAAATCGTAACAATTTATCTTTTTCTTCTAATTTACTTTTTAAGATATTTACCTCAACCTGATGTTGTTCTTCCTTTTCCAGATGTTTCTTCTTCAAGATTTCTTCAGCCTTTCTTCCTTCTTCCACTTGTTGCCTTAATTTGAGAATCTCATTTTCTTGTTCTTTATCTGCTTGAGGTAGTTCTTCATTCTGCTTATTTTTTAATGATATCACTTCATCCTGCAGTATTTTACATACTTTGAAGGCACACTCCAGCTAAGATTTTAATCTGGTAGCTTCTTCTTTGAGGGCACACTAGCTTTTGTTAAATAGATCTTGTTGATCTATGATTTTATTTGATGCTTCATTTGCTTGTTCATCTTCAATCTGAGGTGGTTCAGACTCTGAATCCTTGCTTGCACCTCATGGTCAATTGTCTCTCCTACTGTCACTATTCCTTTGAGTTGTGTTCTTCTTCTAAGGTGCTTTCTTCTTTAGCTTCTTTCCCATTGTTTCTACAGATCTCCTTCAAGCAATCAAGCTTCTACCAAAGGACCTGCTCTGACACCAATTGTTGGAAATAACACTGAGATGGGAGGGGGGGGGGGGGTGTTTTGAATCGGTATTAGCAATTCAATATAACTTTTTTATTTCCATAATCAGATTCATATACGCTACTTCAGTGAAGGGAACTTGCGTGTACACACAACTGTATTTAAGGCAACTAGTGTATATCCAACAAACATATGATTCAATTAATTCATCATATGTTGATGATTAATCATTGCATCAACACTTCATTAACAATATAAACAGTAACCAGGTGTAGTAAAAACATAACATACCATCACACATAAGAAACACACATGAACACCAAGATTTAAGGTGGAAACCCAATGCGAGACAAAAACCACTTGCTACTGTATTCTTTTTAATATAAGAAAAACCTGTTTACAATCTTGTACTGGTGCAGACTCATACCAGTATGCAGGAACCCACCCGCAGAAGGCTACAACCTTCTCCCATTGTCCAACTACTATTGGAAGGGAGCTACAACCCCCTAGCTCTTGTACTAGCCGATTTGTTTACTAGTACGTAGGCGCTAACCTACTAAAGGCTCCAACCTTCACTCACTTTCTAGCTACTATTAGAAGGGAACTCCAACCCCCTAGCTCTTGTACTGGCCAATATGTTTACCAGTACTTAGGTGCCGACGTACAGAAGGCTACAACCTTCTCTCTTCCTCCAGGGACCACGTTTCATCCAATTTTCATACTGGACCCATCAACAAAATTGAAGCTCAAAATCAATCACCACTGCAATATAACCAATGCTTTAACCAATCATTGAATACTCAATCATCAATAATCACCATTGCAATACAACCATTGCATTAACCAATCATTGAATACTCAATCAACAATCCCTGAATCACCCAACAACTGAATCACTGAAGCCCTGTCATCAAAACATCGTCACAAGAACATAGAGCACAACCCAAAACTTTGCAACAATCACTACAACCAACTGCAAATTTAGATATCATATTTCATAATGTATATGCTACTCTAATGAGACGAACCAACTTGTATACGTGCTTTTATCAAGCGAACCCGTGTACAGATCTGCAAATACTAACTTAAACACTTCACAGCTATTTCAAAATTCAGCCATACCCAAATCATAACATTTGCATAATAAAACATGCGTTAGTATTCAGATCTAGTCTATCCATGATCAAACCACATAATGGTAATACATTCCAAACCTTAAGATCCTGATCCATCATCCATCATAATCCACATAGGTGTATCCTTAGTTTAGATAAAGAAAAGCATCACAAACCCATAACCTGCATATTGGATCTCACACTTCATCAAATATTCAATACTTGCACACATGGCCTAATGATCTTCTCCTCCTTTTATAGTTTTATGCCTTTTTCAATACCATGGACCAAAACCACTTAAGACTAATACCTTAGGCCAAATACCTTGGATCAAAATACAATGGACCAAATACCTTGGACCAAAACTTAGTTTTCCAAGATATACGCATGTTTCCTTCTGTGAAAATGTGTGTGTATGTTATATGCTCCTTTTGGTCTATTAACCTGTGTGTATATGCTCCTTTGTCAATGTTAACCTATGTATACATATCTTTCATCATTCTTTGTAGTATGATCTGTAATCCTTTGTTGTTGTCATGCTGCACTGTGATCTTTCATCTGAGTGAGTTGCCATCAAGGACAACACCTGTATCATAATGCCAACACCCTAAAGCATGAAGGTCGAGAGAGTGGGAGGGGTGAAATTCTTTATGAATCCATAACTGAAATAGAACGTCTTCATGGAGAACCTGCGGACACAAGTACAACTGATATCTCTGATACATGAGTACATAGTGAAAGGAAAGACATGTGTAGAAGGCATGAGCGTAGCCATCCAGAAGATAAACATAAATGGTCTATGGTATGGATGTAGCCATCCAATCAGAAAGGCCACAAAAAAGACTCAGTTATGGTCGCAGCCATCAAATCAAAAGAGTCATGTATAAATCAATCCACGCAACCTGGATTTGTTTAATCTGAGCCCAGGGTCTTGAATTCCAACCTAACCATTGTACAATTTCTAATATGCGAATAGATGTGTTGAAGTTGAGCACACTACAAAATCACTTGATTACCGGTCAATGATGTGAAATGTTAACAAGCATGAGAGAGACCACCAGTAATGTCAATGGTTTTCAAGGTACTGCTAGTACAATACAAAGTGTGAAAAATGATCTGGAGTTGAACACTTATGAAATCACTCGATTGAAGACCAATGATGCAAGTCTGTCATCAAATGTGAAGAACTTGCCATTGAGGCATGCAAGCTCCAAGGTACCAGAAAGGAGTCTCTAGGTCAACTTCCCGGATAATGAGCTGAAGTCAAAAAGAAGTGACCAGTGGAAGGAGGGCCATAATGTTTCCCACATCATCGACGAGAGACAAAGGAACAAGATGATTGTGAATGAGATAGAGAATTTGATGAAGGTGTGTAAGGCTACAAACTTCAGAAGGATTAATCTCTTGAACATATTGGTGACACGACTCCGGAATTTGGAAGCATTTTGGTACTAAGGGATCAAAGGTTAGGACGATGCATTAGAGATTAGATGGAATGAGGAAAAAATGAATAACTCAAAACCTGGAAGGCCAATGATAAAATGAGGATAACCCCACCTAACACAAAGCAGAAAGAGTGTCAATGTCCAAGAGAAATAAGCTGCTATAATAACTAATACAATCAACAAAATGTTTCCAAATTTCCCCCCACAATTTTTGGAAATTAACCCAATTATTTTTGAAACACAAGCTTGAAGGGGATAGCATATGCTTGTAATTAAGTTCATCCTTCGGACGAATCTGACCTAGTGATTTTTAACGAGCCCTAGGAAGGAGAAGCTTGATCTCGTCATGATGACAAGTCCAATGTCATCAAGGTTTAACGAGTCTGACATGGGTAATACTCAGAGTCTTTTTCATGTTTAGAGAGTTTGAAAAAGACAGAAAAGAAAACTCCAAAGGTCCATTTTCGTAAATTTGTCCCTCCAACCCAAAAAGGTAGAAAATAATATCCAAGAGAACCTATTGACCATGAAAGATCAATGTATACCTTTTTCGTAAATAATCTATCCCAGCCCGAAAAAGGGGTAAATGTATACTGGGTAGATGATGCCTCATAGCCTTTAACAAGTCCAAAGCGACAAGAGCTCGATGATCTTTTCATGTTTTGAGAGTCAGAAAAGAGCTTAAAGATGACTCCAAGAGGGACTTTTTTGTGTTTTTACCGAGTCTAAAAAAGTATAAAATATAAATTGCAGGGAAGTCACCAAGGTTCACGAAACCTGTTGCTACACAAAAACAAGCGTAAGATCCATCTTTGATATAAAAATATGTGAAATAGACAAAATCCCTAATTTAGAAACCCTAATTTGACCAAAAAGGCTTATAATAGAGTCATTTGGTAAAATTCAAACTACTTTTGACCATTTTACCTCAGAGTGAAAAATTTACCCTTGTGCATTCAAAATTTCAATGGTCGACTGGAGAAAAATCAGCAGCCTGTCAGCAAATTCGTCTAGTCTAAGTAAGCTCTAATCATTTTCCTGCATATTTACATAGATAATACTTCATTTTTTATGGTTTTAGCTATCCCCAAGGAAGGATTTAGGGTCGGCATATGCGCGGCGGTCGTCGCGAGTTGCCAGCTCAGGACTATGACGACCCAAAATCTTCCATGGGGAGAAAATGGGGTCTTTGCGATTGTACACAGAAAAGTCACAAAGATCCCTATTTTTCCGAACGAGTGATTTTGGATTCTCAACATTTCTCAAAACTGAAGCCATATCTTTAGATTTTAAATACAATCAAAGTACTTATAATCCTTTATGTGTGTGTGCAAGAAGAAAAATGGTGATTGAGTGGAAAGAATGAGAGCATACTAGTGATGATGAACTAACTATGGGAGACTAAGATTGTCTAGACGTGGTTCGGAACTGTGGTCTGCTAAAATTCTTCATGGTGCCTAGTCTGAGGGCACAACCAAACTTGCTCCAATATCTGGTTGGAGTGTGGGATCCGAATGAGGCTAAGTTCAATATCCAAGGGCAAGAGCTGGATATTGAGGCAACATACATCTATTTCTTAACAGGTTATCACGGAGGGGGGGAAGGCCCCTGATGACCGGGACTCAAATCACTAGAGAAACTATGGACATGATGATGGGAAGAATGTGTCCAGAGGCAAAGAAGTTAGATAAGGGTGGAAAGCTCAAGATAGTACTATCAGAGACCTATCTCTCTATGTCCTCCTCTCGACCATCATTAGAGCAGCTGGCTCACAGGCCCCACATGAGGCCACCAAAACCCAACTTCGGCTAGCCGCCGACTGTATGGATCCCACCATCTTCAACTAGGCCAAGACCATGGTTGATAACATGAAACAAAAATTTACAAAGTGTTGGTGAGGGGATGTAAAACAATTCGGGTATGGGTCCATCCTGGTACCATTCATCCTTGAGCGCCTTCCTATATTTCAGAGATAGGAAGCAGTCATAGCATGGTTGACTCCACGTGAGCCACAGATGACTTGGTGGGTGCTGCTGATGCTCAGAGGAGGTGGGGGTCAACATATGTCATGGAGACCCAAGTTTTTCCAATGGTTGGACTGCCAACCTATCATTGTCGAGGACTGGGCATACACTGGGCTAGATTTCAAGGTGATCCGGAGTTAGTACTCCCCCCCGAGAACACTGGGACCATAGAGGTAACAAATTTTGATTTTTTAAAGATTTTGTAATTTTTATCATTTTTTATTTTATGTTCTGATCACTATGTTTCAATTTGGAAAATGTTGGGCTAGAAAGGCCTACAGTTTTGTCTCTGATTGCTCAGAGATTTGAGTGGGAGTTTGAGATTCCTCCTCCTAGTGGAAATGTAGAGGATGAGATCGCTCGTGACCTGGAGGAATTGACGAAGGAAATCCCTGACTAAGTGAGATTTCAGGATGTCCCTCGACAGTACCAATGACAAACAGTAGGGGTGTCGGGTAGGATTCACCGAATTCTCGGACATTTGGTCTGAGAATTCGTGTGGTATAGAGAGCACCACGTAGATTAGACTCCTAGGTTTAATTTCTACCATTTTTCAAAGACATGTTGCCTTGTGATGTAACCAAACACATATTTTTTGAGCACTGTGATGTGAAACACTGGTATACATACATACAAATATATATATATATATGTGTGTGTGTGTGTGTGTGTGTGTGTGTGTGTGTGTGTGTGTATATATATATATATATGTTTTTTTCTATATTGACTTATTATGTCTTTAATGATTTACTTTCATAAATGTCACAAATGTTTATCTAATACATGATTTTCCAATGCATCAATTAATGTATTTAGTCTTCTAAGAATGTGTCGATATGTAATATAATCAAAATTTCTTTCTAGTAAACAAATATGTAAATACAAACTTAAAATTTGAGGACTTCTGATGGAATAATGCCTGTTGAGTAGAAGAATAACAAGCTAGGAATCTAGATTCACAGCCAATGCATGAGTATTGAGGACAACAGCCTTACCTAGTAATTCAATGACTGCACTATATTTAGCGACATTGTTTGTGGTACACCCTAGACAAACACCTTGAAGATCCACCAACTCGTCGTGAGGATTGTAGATAACCCATGCCATATAGGAAATATTCGGGGTACTGCGACAGGCACCATCAGCGAAATCAACATAAGGTGTGATAGACATCTGCATAAGAAGCAAAAAGGACATAATAAGTGGCAAACTCTTACACACCAAGCCAAACACATAAAAAATGAAAAACACACTTATGTACACAACAATGCATGAAAGACTCATGCATAGTATTTCTTAAGATAAATCCCATTTCGGGGCTTATCTAAAGGGTTTCATTCGTAATCAATTAGCTCATAGGCCCCTTTTTGTAACACATGTTTGACAATATAGGGCCCATGCCACATGGGTTCGAATCTTCCTACCCCCAGCTTGTCATTAGCTTGATCATACAGTAGGACTAAATCTCCCTTTGTGAAGGAATATGGGTTGATTGTCTAATCGAAGTGAGTTTTGACTCTCTTCTTTTTTGCTTCAATGACTAAAGAAACAAGTCGACGAGTCTCGTCAAGCCACTCTAGATAAAGAAGGCATTCTTCCACTGGAGTAGTGTTTGGGAGCAGTTTGACAGCTAATTTGAGAGAAGGGATTTCGCATTGTTGGGCACTGGATCCCCCCATAGCGGGTTTTTGGGGCTTGAAGCTCGAGGTTTTGGTCAATGAAATGTAAAGACCCTGAAAAATGCAGGCGCGGAGTGAGAGAGTCTAGAGTTGTCTGCCCTAAAATACTGTAAATTAATATAGAATCTGTCAGCCTACCCATGGTCCACAGACCATGGGAATGTATAAATAGAGCGGGGCTCTACGTGTAGAAGTCAGTTCTTTGGCTAGTCTTGATATGAAATGTTATGACTTTTTGAATAAGGAATTTGATCTGAGTCTGTATGTCTGAGTCGTGGGTTGTAGTAGTAAGAAGAGGCTTTATAGCTATGTGTGCAGAGGCCTGGTAGAGTCTGTAGTTGTGTGCATGAACCTTGCAGCTGAGTGTGCAGGGTAGAGTTGGGATTATAATTGAACAAAAGTTTAATGAAAGATAAGTTGATTCTGAAATATTGTGCATCTGCTCGTAAATCTATGTGTTTATACTTCTATTATATTTTAATGCATATCTTTACAGTTTATGATTGCACGCACTTATTATGAATGTTGAGTGATTGATAAGACTACTGTGCCCACAAAATTAAGTCAAATCTATAATATTAACATAGTAAGGGTAAAGGATCCAAATAGTGCCTCCTTGCGCTCTATACCACAGCTACACGAAGGCCGGACAGCTGCACAGAATAGTGCAAGCATAAAAGATTGGTTCGTGAACTTCCCAGAGCCCATCAAGACATCCCTAGGGTGTAGAAACCTGGTTCCAGCACCCTCCCATACTACCTCAGGTGACACCTTAGTCCGTGCTCCGCAGACTATTGCTGAAAGTGCTGGTAGTTTCGGGATTTGTTTGGCTAAATCACTTCTGAACCTGGGTCAGGCCCCAACAAGCCAACAAATGGTTCCATTGTCGGGATTGGGATCTGCCTAAGGGATGTCTGATGTCAGAACACTGGAATCCTATGAAGAAGGAAATTGAAAAGTGGTTGGATCAGAAGCTTCATGAGTTCATGACACAAGAAAACAGAACTCCATAGATATCCGAGAAGAGGTGGCTGGATCACTACATATATACGGAAATCCATGATATCTTCTTCGCGTCCTTCTCTTTATAGCTATATTATTGGATTGCGAGGTTAGCTGACAACTAGGGAAGGTATAAGCTCGATCAACTGATAGTGTGGACTTTGGAGTTAGTGCACAAACTAGAGGCATCAAAAGATAAGATTGCATGAGTTGTGGACCATTGGCTCGACTGGATAATAGGGGGATTTATCACTAAGTTCATGGTAGACATGACAGTGAGCTATAGCGAAACAGAACAACGTTTCCTCAAGGGAGCGTGAGGTAGGTACATCAAATCCCTAAATACCTAGATTAAGATGTTGTTATGTGAAAAGCAGGTTACACGAATACATTGATGTTTGGAACGATGTGGAGTTGAAAGATCTACAAAGGTATCGAAGGATTAGGAAACAATCCCTTAATCTCACCTTCACGAGAGAGTGAGGAAGAGTGCGCTCATGTTCTCCGAGAAGTGCGGTCAGTTTGATAAGGTAGTGCATTCCACATTTATCACCTCCACTTACGCCATCACCCACTTCATCTCCTTCACCTCTATCTTCAACCATCCCACCTCCACCACCCCCACAGTTCAGCATTGCGAGCGCAATGAAGCTACCCGTATTCAAAGGAGTAGGGAATGAGGATCCGGACCAGTTTTGGTTTGTGGTAAGAGCAGTGTGGGAAGCACAAGGGGTCACGGATGACAACATTAAGAAGGCCACATTGGTAAGCACACTGTAGGATCATGCCTTGACATGGTATATCAAGCACTCTAATGATCACCCAAGTGTAGGAATAGCAGAGATCCAGAATGCACTAAACAGAGAATTTATCTGGACAAAATCAGAGACACAATGCATCATCAGGTTTAAGGAGATCGCGATGCTTCTAGGCAAGACCCCATGGGCTCTGGATCAGAGGCTAAAGAGTACGATTGGCGAGGCTAATATGATACTAACATATGCGTAGCCCCATGCGTGGTTTGTGGCGTCTTTGACACCACACCTGAGGATGGCGTTGTCACAATAGAAGCTTTCAACCCAAGCCAAAGCATTGGAAATGGTGATGAGGTTGCATGAAACACCGATACAGGATCTGGGATTGGCAGTCCAATAGATCCATGCACAATTGTAGAATCTATGCTTTGATATGCAGAGTTTGAAGCAGGATAGGGTGCCATGGCTAGAGGCGCATGAAGAAGTGTGGTGTATAAAATGCAAAGGTCAGGGCCTTAACAAAGACTATTGTCTAGTATTTGCAAACTACTTGGCAAGAGGGGGCCCAATGCCATTGAGACCAGAGGCATAGGCAGGGCCAACTACAGCACCCATGCTATGGTGTACGATCTGTCATATAGGAGGAAAGCACACGATGGATAACTGTCAATTGTTGCAGAAGTATACACAGACTCCCCATCAGCTGCTTTCCAATTTTTGTAGCTCGGTGGGCCACGATGAGCGCACTTGTCGCAGCTACGAGTTAATGATGGAGCAAACCCCAACATATATAATGTAGATAGAAACGTGAGGCCTTGACCTAACCACAGGGATGGTGCATGCTAGATTTTAGGGCCGAGGTAGAGGGCGAGGAGGAATGGGGCTAGGAAGGGGCTGAGGACAGTTAATCTGTTACAATTGCGGAGGACCAGGGCACTACACTCGCAATTGTACCAACCCGACGAGAATATTTTGTTTGTACTATTCTCAGTTTGATCACGAAATGGTAGATTGTCCTACGTTGATCGCACAAATGTGCAAGAAAGGGGTACTATAGCCTACACTAACTTAGAATATCCAAATGATGAGGTCTGAACCGCGCGAAGAAGACCCCAATGTTAACATGATGCTCAGAAGTGGCGTGACCATAGGGGAATATAAGGGGAAGCAGCCCGAGGAAGATACATGGGTTCGCAAGGCTCCTACAAAGGAACCTGAGTTTCAGTTGGAATGCACAAAGGAGATGTTTATGGAAGCTACGGAGAGCTTCGTGGAGGCCTCTACTCTAGGTAGTAAGGATCAGCCAGAGCCAGGAATGGATCCTTCTATGATAACTACCTTTTTAGAGACACACATGAAATTGTTGCATGACAATAGGGTGGTTAAAGGACTACAACAGTTGATAACTAGGTGCGCAGGGTCAGGGGAACTGCGCGTAGTCTGGAAATTGGGAAAGCATGCATTGCCCACCGGGAGGGAAATGAGATTAACGATGTAGATTGGTGAATATGAAATTGATTAGGTAATCCTAGACCTGGGTTTGGACACGAATGTGTTACCAAAGTAGACATGGGAACGCAAGGGCAGGCTCGCATTACAGTGGTCCCCTATTCAATTACGGATGGCGAACCAACAAAGATCTTGCCCATAGGGAGGTTGCAAGGGGTAATAATGGATATCGAAGGTGCGCGCACATAGAGGGACTTTGAGGTATAGAGATTGTGGATGACAACAACCCTTATCCCGCATTGCTAGGAATCGACTGGGCCACTGATATGAATGGAGTCATCAACCTAAAGAAGCAGAAGATGGTATTTGAGAAAAAGTCTCTACGCATAGTAGTTCCGCTAGATCCAGCCGAAGGAGAATGCTACACTTAACCTGTGCACGACGATGAGCTAGATTACATTTACCAGATAATGGCACAAGACTAGGATAAGGTGAACCCGACTACAGATGGAAGGATCTCATGGGAGCGTGACAGCTCCTGTACTTCAAATTTAGATGAAGAAATAGAATTCTAGCAGAGCCGGTTGCATGAAGTAACAACACTAAATTGTAACATGATGATTAGATCACTGTGGTGCATGACGACCGAAGCAAGGGAACTGCCAATATATGATGGGGTAATAGGAGTTGATGAATTCTTAGACAAATTTGAAAGTGCAATGCCAAAAAAGCAGTGGTACGACACACTAGAATGGGTGTTGTGCAGGACACCTGCACGATGGTGGAATACACACCAGAAGAATATTGGAAACTGGCGTGAACGTAGAAGACAGATGTGCTTACGATTTGGAAGTCCCCAGTGACAAACACGAGCTGGGCAGCTAGGACACAACAGTTTTCATGCCCACTTGTGTCAATGGGTGCAAAAGTGTGTTGTGCAAGCACCCCCCAGAGTAAGGATCAAAATCAGAACCAGACGTGATAGTAGGGAAGGCGACACACTCCACAAATGTTTTGCGATGGAGCATTAAAAAAGCTATGCATAATCATGAACAAAGTTCACTAGGTGAGACGAACTAACTGGGACCTGCACGTACTAGCAGTTCGATGGGCCTATGGGGCCATAAGAAAAAACCTGAGTGCAGAAAGGGTTCCGAAGATGACGAGTAGAGTCAAGGTCGTAGATTTTGGAAAGACTCCTCACGCAATCACTCCCATAGGTTGAGATTATGTAGCTACGCGAGGGTGAACATATCCAAATTCAAGAAGCCATTCAGCGAGGGAACCTTGAGCTTCACGAACTCGAAGAAGATCAGGTATGACTAAAGCAGAAAATCATTAATAGGATATTCGGAAAATGAAAACCAAAATCTCGTGAGCATTATGTGATGACAAAAGGATGGGGCCACATATGGGCAACCCTACCACTACATTAGAAGACTGTCACCAGGAGTTTTTTGCTATACTACCATGGATAATCCCACACCTTATCAAGCAAATCAACCAAGGAAGCGCACCGCATAAGGAAAAATGTGAGGCACTGATTGGTGCAAGGGTAACTAAGGAAGGCTCGCGGACTGGGCCGGAACATGACTTGAAGCCTCGCACCAGTAGTGCGACCACCTGACTATCCATAGGAAGAACAATCTCAGCACTCCAAGCAGTTGAAAGAGAGTGCGGGACTATAAAAGAGTCTATATCGGAGCTGCACGACCCGGAAGTTGCGCGTAGGATCAGTATGATGCACAAATCGCATTCGTGCATAAGGGACTATGCTGCTGCGTGGATAGGATGGAAAGTGACCATTGGTGTCACTTTTCATGACAAGATTTCCAATTTTAGGCAACAAGGAGCAGATGGTGGGCAATTAAGACACGAAGGCAGAACTAGATTTGAAATGATTTGCTGCCAATATAGCATTAATGAGAAAAAAGAGGGGGGAGCGATCAAATTTGAATTCTGGAAGGCCTATAAATACTAGATGGTCATCCATCGAACAACCCTTGGCATATTGAGAATTTAGTTATTGCATATGGACTTTATGGCTTTAGAGGCTTTGAAAGCAAGTTCAGTATTTGAAGCATTACCGAAAGAGACGCAAGACCTTCTGAGCAGAGCAATGTCGACCGCCATGGAAGCCACACCGAGCCCTATATCACCGGTGGGGGAGGTTCCAGAAATTCCAAAATCGCCGCAGAGCAAAAAGGATCCATAGGCATCAGGACCAGTCCATATGTCTTTGTGAAATCTACAGTTTGGCAAACTGTCGATGGAAGAAAAGGGAAAAACAATTAATATTGAGAGCGGTGATGAGGAGGAGGATCCTACCTTTATAGAAGAGATGGAACCAAAGAAAGAGATGGGAGAATACATCTAGCTAGTACACTCCACGAGAAAGTTGCCCAAATATTTACCTCCACAGAAAGGGAGGGTAAAGGTACATAAAGATTTGCATGTTGTTAAAAGTACACTCAACACCCCGTTCCTCCCTGCGGGAATTCTGTTTGAAGGTTCTACTGTGGGCTGCGTACCCACTATGAAGTTTGAATATTGGGACCTCGTGGATAGCGAGAAGTTCCCTCATTTGGAAACTAGCCAGCTGATGGAACAAAGCATGGAGGGGGCAGTTACAACACTACAACCATGGAAATGGCTACACGGGGTGGAGGAGGCCAGGCTACTCCACCTCATATCAATTCCACACTTTCATCAGGCCCCAATCATGATATTTTTCATCAAGCAACTACTTTTCCTGGTGCACGATGGGTACTTGTGGCTAGAGGATCCTATGCCCATTATGGCAGAGCTCATTCATAGGATTTCTCAGCTTCCCTGTATGGGAAGGGACCCTGCAAAAATGGCTGGTACAAGTGGAGACTTGGCGATTGTGGAGGCCATGAAAAGGAAATATAAGTTGGAGAAAAAGCAGAGGGGTTGCGTTATTACTAGAATTGAGGACAAAGGGTTTGCATCGCTACCCAGTTGTTGGCAGGAAAGGTGATGAGAAAATGTTGTGGTGATGAGGTTCCAGCAACGGTCATTGCACTAGCCAAGAAATGCACAAAAGGGGTACGGTTCAGCTGGGTGCAGTTCCTCTGCGAGGAGTTCTTGACGAACTACAGGGAGGCCCAGGAGCAGGGTAAGACCTTTCACTATGCATGGTTGCTCTTATCCATCTTGTTGGTTACAAGAGAATTCCTTGAGGATAGTTAGTTTCCTCCCCTTGACCAAGACTAGCCAGAGGCAGCAAAATATGCGTCACTATGGGTGACAAAGGATGCCATGTGAATCTGAGAAACTAAGATCTTCTGGGTACTGATGGAGGGTAGCATATGACTATGGATAAATAAATGGCCGCGCCTATCCCCCTCAATATACGACAGTTTGAGGAGCTTTGCAGACTTTAAAGCAGATATGCACAATGTGTATATCAGGGCATGGAAGGATCCAGAGTCGAAGTGGACCACACTCCCCTTCATCGCAATAGATGACATTGTTTTCTCGGTGCTTGAAAAGTGGCCACTGTAATGGCATGCAACAGATGTTGTAGTGCATGATAAGATGGAGATTCAAAGACAGAAGGCTGCCACCAAGCTGATAGCACAATAGAAGCAGAACAAATAGCTAGCTGAAGAAGTATGGGCTTCTCGAGAGGTAGCGAAGGTTGCTGCAGAAAAGGCAGCAGCAGTAGGGGCCACTTAGGACACAGGATGAAAGAGGCTCGGACTTTACCACAGCGCATGGGATAGATGATACGATGGAAGGCACGGACCCAAGAACCACTTCTACACAATTGAAATGGTTGTGCGAGACAAAACAAACTAGGCCATGGAAGAAGACCAAGGCTTCGAATTTGGATGGGGAGCCTATTACACTGACCAAAGGTGGCCTATATGAAATTGGTGACAGTGTTCGTGAAGTCACCAGGGAGGCGCACCAGGAGGCAATGACGGAGCAGCAGAATGTGTTGTGGGTGTTCAAGGTGCAACACTAGGAACTTTAGGTGCAGGCCCCACAACAGGGAATGGTAGCCGGGGCTATGGGTACATTAGCAACCATGCAATTTATGCAAGCCAAAATGGAAAATACCGTTGTGCTGCCGAAAGGAGCACTGACAGCGGACAATATAGAGGACAGAGCTATGGTACGCTAGCTCAAGGGACTTGGCCTAAACTTGGCTACCCTTCCACAAGAGAAATTATATTAGTTGCAGGATGGAGTGACGACAAAGCTCCGTGCTAGGGAAGGACGCATAGTATAGATGCTCAGTGAACACCAAATCAACATCGAGCAGCTGATCCTCCAACGTGATCAAGTGGTAGCACAGACTCAGCAGTTGGAGCAAATCATCGAGGAAGCATGTTACCACGCCCTCGAGCTAGAGATTGCAGCAGACTTACCAGTAGGTATACGGATCCACAAACTGGCCAATGGATTCCGCGAGGCAAAGGAGGAAGCAACAAGGATCTAGTTGGACCTCAACCTACAGATTGCAGAGCTAAGGCTGAAGGCGCAACCCTCTACACTACCAGAAGTCAGAGAGCAGTGGCACCGTGCCATTCAATCAGGGTTGGAAGTAATAGAGCACGCCATACAGGATTGCACAGGCTTGTTAGATTAGTCACCTTTCACCCTCACTTCACTATAGGAGGACCCAACACTAGAGCAGTTAGAGACAGAAGCGCAAGAGTTGTAGTAGGCCTATGACAATGTCTAGGGGACCGCACAGACGGTCGCCTTTACTCAGCGATTGGCCAAGATGAGGGAGGCCCAGGATCTAAAGGAGTAGGTAGATGCCACGTGTCAGAAAGAAGCAGTGCTTAAAGAACGCATCCAGCCTTGGCTCAAGGAAGCATTCACGATCACAGCTAATATCGAGGGAAAGTTGGTAGAGATGCAAGGCATATATGCACTTAGGCAAGGAATTGCACCTGACAATAAAGCATCAGAGATATGCACACAATGGGTACAGAGGAGAGTAGAACAATGTGTTGCGGACATAAGCAAAGTGCAAAGGTTGTTGGATGAACTTCACATGAAGATCATTGCACAAGCCAAGTGGCTCAGGACGAGTCACGATGATTGTGTTGGGGGCCTGTTAGGCAGCGGATCCCCCCATAGTAGGTTTTTGGGGCTTGAAGTGCAAGGTTTTGGTCAATGTAATGTAAATACCCCGTAAAACGCAGGCGCGAAGCACGAGAGTCTAGGGTTGTCTGCCCTAAAATATTGTAAATTAATATAGAATGTGTCGCAGACCATAGGAATGTATAAAGAGAGCGAGGCTCTAAGTGTAGAAGTAAATTCTTTGTCTAGTCTTGATCTAAAATGTTATGAGTTTTTGAATAAGGAATTCGCTCTGAGTCTGTAAGTCTGAGTCATGGGTTGTAGTAGTAAAAAGAGGCTTTACCGCTGTGTGCACAGAGGCTTGGTAGAGTGCGCAGTTGAGTGCACAAACCCCTGTAGCTGAGTGCACAAGGCGGAGTTGGGGTTGTAACTGAACAAAATCTTAATGAAAGATAAGTTGATTCTGAAATATTGTGCATCTGCTCGTAGATCTATGTGTTTATACTTATGTTATATTTTTATGCATATCTTTACAATTTATGATTGCATGCACTTGTTATGAATGTTGAATGATTGATAAGACTACTGGTCCCACAAAATTAAGTCAGATCTATAATATTAACACATTAAGGGTAAAGGATCTAGACAATGCCTCTTCACGCTCTGTACCAGAGCTACGCGAAGGTCGGACGACTGCGTGGAATAGTGCAAGCATGCAAGATTGGTTTTCAAACTTCATAGACCCCATCAAGACATCCCTAGGGTGTGGAAGCCTATTTCCAGCACCCTCCCATGCTACCTCGAGTGAGACCTCAGTCCGTGCTCTGCGAACTCTTTCCGAAAGGGCCAAAAGTTTCAGGATTTGTTTGGCTAAATCACTTTTGAACCTAGGTTAGGCCCCAAAAAGCCAACACACATTCAATCAGAAGCTTAGCTTCCAGACCATAAACAAGTTGAAATGGTGTGAATCTGGTCACGTCGTTAACTGAGGTACGGTAGGCCATACGGAGAAAAACAACATCAAATACTAGTTGGACTTGTGCATTCCAATGGTACGCTGAAGCATGGTAACCAACACTTTGTTTACTGCTTTGACTTGGCCATTGGCCTGAGGGTAATAAGGCGTTGAACTATTGTGACGCAAGCTTAACTGGGTTGTCAACTCAGTCAACATATAACCATAGAAATGGGAACCATGATCAGTGACTATAGCCTGAGGGACTCCGAACCGGGTAATCACATTATTGAACAGGAATTTCACAGCTGTCTTACCATCATTAGACAATGTAGGCATTGCTTCGGCCCATTTTGCAAAATAATTGACGTCAACAATGATATACCCATGCCCCTCGGTCGAGTGAGGGTTACAGGTTCTAAAATCAATGCCCCATTTAACAAAAGGGCCGACTGTAATGATAGGATGCAAAAGGGAAGGTGGTGCACGCATATTCCGCTGGTAAATTTGACATGCGTGATAGGAACGGACAACTAGAATGCAATCCTTGAAAATTGAGGGCCAAAAGTAACCAGCACAAAGAATCTTTTGGGCAGTAGCATAGCCAAACATATGATCGCCACAGGTGCTAGAGTGGCAATCATTTAAGACCTTTTCAGCTTCCTCGAAATTCAAACAATGATTGAGAACAAAATCAATGCTGAGATGATATAAAGTGTCTCCATCAATACGATAGGGCTGAGAATGGTGGTGAATGCGTCGCCGAGCATCCTTAGACAAATTAGGGTGGAATGAAGACGTCTGGAGGTAAACAATAATGTCACTGTACTAGGGATCGAGGGTATTGATCAAGAAAAGAGTGTCATCTGGAATGCAGTCCTCTATTCGATAGGGAGCAGAAGCAAACGGTAATGAGAAAATCAACTCAGTGAAGGCCATTTACTTCTTAGAGTTGGCAGTGGTAAACTCCAAATCAAACTTCTGAAGGATAACAATCCATTTTGAGTATTTCCCCCCAACAATTGACGTGACAGAATGTATGTCATTGGGTTGAAATCTAAAATCACGGTCATAGTGCGCAACAAGATATAATGACGAAAGTGTTAGATAGCTTGAACAATTTCCAAGGTGAGCTTCTCAACATAAGCATAGCAAGCTTTAGTGTCAAAAAGGTTGCAAATAAAATAATAGATGACATGCTTGGAACCATTGTCGTTGTCTTGAACCAAAACCATACCAATAGTACTATCAGTGGCAACTAGATAAAGTGAATAATCATGATGATAGTCGGGTGGACACAACAAGGGAGCAGAAACAAGAAGTGTCTTGAGTTGCTCGAATGACCTTTGGGCGATGTCATCCCAAATAAATGGAGTGTCACGCTTAAGGAGACGCATGTAACCTTTAGCAATCTCGACATAGTTAGGGATAAAACGATGTAGGAAATTGGCCTTCCCCTACAAACTCTGCAACTGATGCAAAGAAGCAGGAGGTAGGAGATTCAGAATAGCTTCGACCTTGAGGGGATCAAGATGAATACCCTCTTTAGAAATGACAAACCCAAGAAGTCTGTCGGATTCAATGCAGAAGACACACTTATGTGGATTGAGATGAATATGGTAATGTCTACAGCGAAGAAAAATCTGGTAGAGGTGGTCCGGATGGTCTACGTGTTTAGTTGAATGAGTCAGAAGATCATCTAGATAAGGTTGAACAATGTGTCGGATGTCATGAAAAGAATAGGACATTGCTTGCTGGAAAGTTGCACTGGAATTCTTTAGGCCAAAAGGGAGAATTTTGTAAGCAAAAGTACCCCATGGAGAGATGAAGGCAGTTTTTTGTTGATCAGTAGGCGAAATATTGATCTAGTTGTAACCAGAAAAGTCATCCATAAAAGAGAAAATCTCACTCCCAACACAGTCATCGATAAGCTGGTTAATAAAGGGAGTAGGATAGTTATCTTTCAAACATGCACGATTGATGTCATGATAATCAACACAAACCCTAATAGTGCCCTATTTTTTGGTCACAGGAACAATGTTAGATACCCAATCTATCAGTGGGATAGGGTAAATAAATCCTGCCTTGAGAAGTTTTTCAACCTCTCCTTTAATGTCAACAACCTTTCTCAAGTGCACGGGATGTAAACATTGACAAACGGGATTTGCACTAGGATACGTAGGTATCTTGTGTACCACAATAATCGGATCAATACTGGGCATTTCTTCATATGACCAGGCAAACACGTCGTGAAACTCTCCGAAAAGGTCGGTGTAAAGCTAGATCTCCTCAGGAGAACAAGTAACTCCAATGTGAATATTTTCAACAATCCTTGGTTTAACAGAGATGTCGATGGGCATGGTTTGCGTAATATTCCCCATATTCCCCTCAGAAAAAACCTCATGAGTCAAGATGGGCATCTTAAGCAGCTAAGAAGGAACACAGGAAGAAAACTTACCTAGACAAGAAGTCATGGCCCCATGGCTTGGGAGAAACGAGGAACAATGGTGATTATTGAGCCAAGGAGGATCCTCAAAAGGCATAGTCTCAAGAATTGCCTCATCAGAAGGAAATGTCTCTTGTAACGGATCCAGAGAAGTAATATTTCCAAGCCAAGGGAATTACATATGTGTCGAGAGATCTACTCGAAGGAGTAGAATCAGAATATGAAACTGAAGCTGAAACGATCTCAACATAGTTGAGCTCTGCAGGGATCAATGACATAACCTCACCCCGTGAATCCACCAAATCGAGGGGAGGGATCACCCAGGGATCAGGATTGATAGAGATCATATTAATGGAGGCAGCATTAGGAGGTGGGAGTGAAAAAACACCCATAAGGGCAGGATCTTTAAAGAGTCCAACACCCACACTCTCATAAGGAATACTGGTATGCTCCACAAATGGAACATTGCCATCTAAGGAAGAGGAAGCAAAGAAGGACAGTTGATCGACCATGACAATATTCCCTTGATGAGGAAAATAGAGTACACGAAATAATGACGAAGCCATGGCACGCATACCATACATCCAAATTCGACCTAACAAAAGTTTGTAAGTCAGATTAGTGTCAACAACTTCGACTTCGACTTTGACTGTCCTCCCTTCTAGGGTGATAGGCAAGCATGGGAGAATACCAAATGGATGAGAATCTCTTTCATCAAAGGCTTCCAAGGTATTAAGATATTGACTCAAAGATTGGGAACCGATGGCCTTCCAACAAGCAACAGACATGATGCAAGTTGAGGTGCCCTCATCAATAACAGTATGATGAATATTCTTTGAGTTAATGATGACTTGAATGAGAAAAGTAGTTTGATGAGGCAAACACAACACATGGTTTTCAAGATCGAATGTAATTAACTCTGAATCGGTCGAATCAATGCCACCTATGGCAGATAGCAGAGACTTCCATTGGGGGGGACAACTCTGGAGAACTTCCAAGGTGAACATAGCTGAAGGAGCTTGGGCTAAGTCTTTGACAATGTTATAGTGATGTGTGACATGAGCATTGGGGTTATAGAAATATTTCCAGAAAACTCCCTTAGTAGGAGGTCTAATGATAGACTCGGTGCTAGGTCATTCAATATGAAGAGGGCCAGAATTGGATGATGGAACATTAGAAGGTACTTCAGGTTCCCTGCCGGTGGATGGAGTATATTCTTTCGATCGAGTACTCACACGAATATGGATAGTCCCAGCCATAAAAACCTGCGAGCCAAAAGTGGAAGAGGACTAAGGTTTATCAACCACCATTTGAGTTTGCTAGGAGGGAAAAGGCTCTTTAAGAACAATAGGAGTTCCCAAATTCCCCTTAAGAAAACGACTAACCTCAAACCATCTAGGACAATCTTTAGTGTAGTGATCCTCATCAAAAATAAGACAAGGATACTTAGGTTTGAGTTTACAACCATCATCATTAGGAGTCTTAGGAGGATCTTGCTTCGGTGGATCACCCTTATTTTTACCTTTCCCCTTCTTCTTACCTTTCAAAGTTTTCTCTGCCGCAGTGGACAGAATGGCATTAACTTCTGAGGTTTTCCCAGTATTAGATGCATACTGAGAATCATTTTTGGGAATATTGAGCAATGGAACTAATAACACTGTCAACAAAAGGCGTCGATGGGGCTTTAGATGTTCCAGGTCATGGAGCGTTAGGTAAGACATCATAAAGCGTTCCAGATTGGGAATAAACCAAATCAAGATACTGAGCATGTGCAATAGCTTGCTCTTCAGTAACACATTCCCCCATAGCAATATCTTAGGCTATCGGATTGACAAAAGAGGTAGTAAACTAATCAATTAGATGTTGATCAGGGATGCAGAACTTAATCAAATGGTTCCACCTTCTCCATTCATGAATATGATCGGAGATGTGGGTAGTCGTGTCCTATTTCAGAGAAGTAAGGGGATGTGTTCCCATTTCATAACAAATTGGTAACTAAAAATGGATAAGGAATGCCATCGCAAGCGAATTGAAGTCTTGGAAAGTTCCACGAGTGAGCTCAATATACCATTTCATAGTGGAACCAGTGAGAGTCCTTTGAAAAATACTCAGGTAGATAGAATCATCCCGCCATGACTTAGATGACCACCAAGGTGATAAGTCATAACATGTGCTTGAGGATCCTCTCCAGATTTACCATTGAATTTAGGACAGTCACAGAGAATCTTGGTCGAAAGTCATGGCCAATATGGATTATGAAGGATAGGGTCATTCATCAACTTGGACACATCAGGCAGTTCAAAGTCGCAAGAAAAGGTAATTGAGGGTTAAAGTACATCATGGGCCTTTTATAAGGGCTAGCATTAGAGTTCAACCAGAGCCTTGTTGCCCCCATGTATTTTGTCCATAAGGGTTATAGCTGGGTAGATTAACATTATAACCTGGTTTTTGACCCGGATTTTGACCGCCAACAAACCATTTGGTTACCAGCTTGACCAATAGGGGTAGCATATGGCTGCTAAAAATTCTGATAAGGATTTACCTGAGGTTGCTGATAGTTCTGATATGGAGCACCCTGAGGTTGCCCTTGGGGTTGTTGAGGTACTTGGAGACCATATTGCGGCTAAGGTCCAAACTTTGCATGAGGCCTGGGTTGCATTTGATAAATAGGTTGGGCTTGAAAGCCAACTTGAGTTTGGGGACTGGGTTGAGCTTGGAGTCCAGCCCGAGTCTAAGTACCCGGTTGACCAAGAGTTGGATTGACTTGACCAAATTGATGTCCTTGATGGAACTGGGGCTGACCCAACTAACCAAAAGGTTGGCCTTGTTGGAACTAAGGTTGACCTATCTACCCACAAGGTTGACCTTGCTAGGCGATAGGTTGACCTTGCTGAAACTGAGGTTGTCCTACTTGACCAAAGGGTTGTCCTTGCTAGTCAACAAGTTGGCCTTGTTGGAACTGAGGCTGACCTAGCTGACCAGAAGGTTGACCTTGCTAGCCAAAAGGTTGGCCTGGATGGAATTGAGGCTGACCTGGTTGACCAGAAGGTTACCCTGAATAAACAAAAGAGAAACTTGTGGAGGCCGAAGGTTGTCCCTGAAAGGGTTGTCCTTGCAAGCCTGAATATTGTTCTTGAAAAGGTTTCCCTTGCAAACCCGAAGGTTTCCCTTGAAAAGGTTGTCCTTGTGGGCCATGATACATAGTACAATTCCAGACAACCGAAATTGGAATGTAATTCTCAACTGGGACCCTCGGAGGAAGAGACCCATTGTAATAAATATGAGCGCCATGGGATCATAGTAGTGTGGAGGGTTATGTAGAATGGATAGATTTTGAGAACGTAAAGGGTTATGAGTCGGATTTTGAAGAGCAAATAGGTACTGCTCATATGACAATCCCGCCAGAATGGAATTTGAAGAGATTGGTATATTACCTGTAGTTTGACCGACTCCAGAAACCAAAGGTGAAGGACCGCCGCTAGCAGGTCTGGATGATATCCCAGTAACAGCAATAATTGTCGAAGATGCAGTAATCGCACTAACAGAAGGAGTTGTGGATGCCACACACACTCTGGGCATTGATGGAATGGACGTAACTAATGTAACCTATGTCTAAGATATGGAATTCAAGGCTGACTAAGCAAACATGAAAGGTCTGAAAGACAGAATGGTAGTACAAGACCACATAGAGCTATGATGCAAAGATGTAGAACCAAGTATGTCAGCCAGAGCATGATAGTGAAGTGGCAACGACACATTTGGAGCAGTGTGGAAAGGAAAACCTTCTGGGGGAAATTGACGTTCCCCAGTCGACACAAGGCTCTCTTGACTACTAATGGGACTTGACTCATCCATGTCAGAGGTGGCCATCAGAATCGAAGCACCAAGAGGAGTAGACGGGAGTTCCTCATCTAAAAATTCCCAAATGTTGGGAGGAGTCCAATTGATATCAAAAGGTTCCTCACCTGAAGCTCGAGAATCAAGAGGCTGGACACTTGGGACAATAAGAAGAGTACCATTAACATATGATACCTCAGAAGAGACAGTAGAAAGGGGCTCTCTATCACCTGGCAAGGATGACGGATTTGGTGAGTCCGCCAAGATGGCCTAACACAAAACTCTGGGAGAAAAGATATAATCAATAGGGTTGCAAAAAAATTTCAAAGATGTGATCATGATGTGGGCAAGAATAATAGGGAAAATGTTATTGCAACCAAATAAATTTTATGACACCTGGAATGAAACGTTGCCTTTTCATGTTCAAAGAGTCGAGAAAAAGGACAAAATATGACTCTAGTCACCTTCGAAGTTTAATGAGCCTGAAAGGACAAGTGCTCAGATGATCCTTTTGCTTTTAAAGACTCGAAAAGGAATGAAAGTGACTACTTTAGAATTCTAGGCAAGAGGTTTACCAGACAAATCGAAAAACTACATATACACCTTGGTAATAAAATGAAAGAGAAATGACCAAGGACTTCCCGTACAACAGTCAATCTTCCCGAATGTTGTGTTCGGTGCGTTATGACTCGTAAGGAGGTAGACTCATATTTCTATGGATAATAGGATGATAACCTAGTGGGGTCTCCCAATATATACACGATGGTACAGGGAGCACAAATCCATACTAGCATCTAGTGTAACACAAAAGGAGGAATCACCCAACCTTAGTGAAACAATAGGGACTAGGTTTAACGACGCCGAAACACATCTCTAGCCTAGACCTCTAGATAGGTGAGCATTAGGTTCCAATGCGTTTTTAAGTCCATTCAATAAATTTTAATAGTTAATCTTGAATTAAGTCTCAATTTCAAGGCCCTATCGAATGTATCTTTAACGCTTCTAGAGTTCAACTAAATGAGAAAAAGGACCATTTTCGTTGGATGAACAACTAGCTAAGGAAGAGTGAGAGGTTCAATGCATAACAGCTGAAGGGAAATCAAGAAAACAAATCAAATAAAAAGGACACTTCTACCATTTACTCAAACTTGCAAACAATCCAAACAACAAAGAATGAGAAATACACTTTTAGCTTTTCAATGTCTTAATCTCAAGAATCTACTAATGCAAAAATCATCTTTCAAACCTTAAAACAAGATGAATGCAATTTTTTTTCATGAATAAATGATGAGCAACTACATGCACAAATGAATCAAAGACTCAAAACTAAAAAATTAATCCTTTTTTACAAAACTAGAAAACTATCTCATTGACTGGGAAGAAAATTGATTTATGCCAAGCAAAAGAAGGAGACCGAACAAACAAGACGAGGAAGTTTGGTGCCCAAACACATACACCAATCAAGAGGATGACAAACAGTGAAAAAGAAGAAGCCTCAAAAAACGAGAGAGATTATACCAAGAAAATCCTAAAGGTCTCAATGAATGAGTGACCCAAGCAAAATAAGCAGTGGACAAACCCTATGGTATTTAGGTCACACGGTTCAAGAGGGAGGATTTGAAAAGACTTGAAAATAGAAATAAAAAATCTTAACAACCAACACCTTTGATACAACAAAGAGGAGAAAAACAAGCTCTGAGGACAAAACACACTAGCCAACCAACCAAACAAACTTCAAAATTTGAAACTTACAGGAATCGTTGCAAGTAAAACACTAGTAGCATGCGCTGACAACAAATCATCGCACCTCCCTAACCAAGCACCTTGCGATGTCGTCACGAAAGTACATCAGTTAGCTACACCAAGATGATTTCAGGCCTTGTCGCGACTATTAGACAATTTAATTGCACCATACAGTAAAAGGTGCAACCTAGAAGACAATGCAGATGCGACTACTTCACGAATGTTAGGAAATAAACAACGACGACCCAAAATCAAAAGCAAAAAATGAAAGTTGGACTGGAGCAGGGCCAGATCTATCACTCAAAAGGGTAGGAAGGCTATAGAAGTATTCTAACAAGTTTTAGAATGAATTATGCTACTTAAACAATAAGAAAGACAATAAACCAACAAAGCAAATCAACACAAAAGACAAAAGACAAGTCCCCAGCGGAGTCGCTAACTTGTGACATAGGTAAGTTCCCTATGCAGACAGAGGCAACCCCTCTAGCCCTAGAGTGGGTCTAGTCATTGCATAGACAATACCAAAGCAAATTTCCTTAGAAATTTGGTGTTATGAAGGCCTATCTTCAATCCGACGTTCAATGAAGTCCTCGTCGTGTTTCTCTAGTTCTTGTTCTTCTAGTCACTCATACCTAAAAACAACATGTAGAGAAACACCATGAATGCAATAGAAAACGACCAAAAAATTTACTTGAAGAGTCAAGGAACCTCAAGCTATCAACATACATTTTAATGCATGATATAAGAAACAAGCTATTTATTTTTATTAATGTAAATCAAATTAAAACTTACAACCTAGCCTTGACGTTGTAAGCCTCCTTGAAGGGTCTTGTCAGTATGTCTCCATAAGCATTTACTTGTGAACCGTCTCCCAAGGGAACATATGACTAACTATACTCAAACATCTCTCAAATCAAAATACATATGAGGCTACTTCCACATTCCAATAACACTCTCTACCTCTACTCCTCTCTTAGAAACTTGAAACTATCAAATTACATCTTGCTATCATCCAGTTACATCCAATCTAGTTGATGTTATTCATGGAGGAAATATTTATAGGAGGGAGAGGTCCCATAAGAGAAGGAAGGAAGATCTTATGTATTAGGGAGGTTGCACAAAAGGTGGAACAATTATCCCAGAGGAGAAATATGAGCTCAACTAACCCAACAACCAGCCCTAGGATCATCCATGAAGCAATTTCATCTCAAAGTTTCGACGAGTTGTTGAAAAACTTGCCAAACCTAGCTCATCAAGGGTGCAACATAGGGACAAAGTGAAGACTTCTCTAGGGCTAGCGTTAACTTGACCATCTTCATGAGGGGGATAACTTCTGATTCGCAATGACCCAGAAACTTAGGTAAAAAGGGTCTTCTTCGGGGATAATGAAATGAGACACTCTTCCTGAGATTGCAAGGAAGGTAATGACACATAATTGGCAACATGACACAACACAGATGTCAATAACATGGACCGACAGTCTCCAGGATTAGGGAATGTAGAGTCGGTGACAAATTACTCTGTAGCAATCCTAAATCAACATGATATTATTCCAAAATACCTTTTGTTGATGTCTGAGTAAAGCATTCAATTCTTTAGCTTCTTTCTTAAACTCCATCAGTTGAGGACTGACATGCAATTTCTCTATTTTTCTCTACATTTCTTCAATTTTAGTATCTTTCATCTATGTCTCCTTTTCATGTTGAAGTATAAATGCATAAAATTTATTATGTAACTCCGTGAACTAATTCTACCATTGTTTAGTAATTCTTTGTTTCTCTCTATTGAGTGTTTGTTCCAACGAGATAATATTTTCTTCCTTTTCCTTTAGAATTTCTTGGACTTCTATAGCTTTGTCAATTGTGGTTGAAGCATAGGCTCCTATGAATTGGGTTAAATTTCCTAACTATTTTGTTGGTGTAGCAAAACAAAATTTCCACGAAACTTCAAAATAAGAAACCTTGCTAGGTACCAATGACTGCAATTGATCAAGTTTCCTCTTTTTCCTTCCCCTTTTGACAACAACCTTATGCTGGGGACTGTAGAAAATATCCGAGGAAGGAATTTCTTCAACATTGAGATTAACCTCTAAAGTAGGGAAAGAACGAATAATACAAATATCTTTCAGAAAAAGAATAGAAGACTTATCAGTAAGTTCTCCTGACCTTGTATCCTATTCAGAATTCTTAGGGGTATTCTGAACATTAACTTGTTGTGAAGAAATCACAATTTGAGAAATTGTGGTTTGACTTTCGGTCTTCAGATTAAATTCATATTAAACTTATTCTAGGCCTCATTTAATTTAGGATTAAAAATTAATTCTTCTACTTGAGTTGTAGAAGAAACTATAACAACTTTTGGCTGATTTTGAGGAGGAATCACCAATTGTGAAGAAATAAAAGGATAAACAATAAAAATTGATGATTTTTCAAGTGACAGTTGTAGACAATCAAGTGGAAGATTGGATATCCTAGAATTTATATATTGAATAAATTTATTTTTATCCTCTACAATCAATTGTTCATCCACTCGCTATAGTACTGATGCATAAGAGGAGTACTCTGCAAACATGTCATGTAACTTGTCTTCTTCATGCATGAATTGTCTGATTCCCTGGGAAGCAGTAAAATTGTTCACAACTACACTAGGACCATATTGTTTGTTACGAACAGTAGGAAATTTAAGAGCTTGAATAGCCAATAGTTCTTTCTCAGCATGGTGATAATTATCCATTGCAAATATGCCAAATTTGACAGGGAAAATATGCCATGTATTCTTGTTTGATTCCCTCAACACTTTAGTAATACGATAACCCATTGTCTAATAAGATAATTCCCTATTACTAATTTATTTCGGATGAACAGAGGAAAAACATGAGGATGGGAAAGGCTACCCCAAACTATGATATGTTGGAAATGTGCTCTAATACCGATTGTTGGAAACTTTTGAGAACCACACATTTTAACTCCTCTTACTGAACCACACATATATTAACCACCAAATAATAAACATCATAGAATTTGCATCACATAAAACATAACTAAAAATTATAAGCATCTACAAAGAAATAAACATGCACATCACATCAATCAAACATGAGGAACAAGACTTCTGGTGGAAATCCTTCAGGTAAAAAAACTACCGATGTTGTTGTTGCTCTGCTATGAAATTCTATTAGTTAATAAATTTGTATTTTACATATACTACTCACTCCCATCAGCATGGAGACTCAACCTCACATACAAATGCCAACATCGATCGGCTAGGAGACTTGATACTACTGATCATCTTGGATGACTTTGTTCTCTATGGATCTACGAACCACCATCCATTGAAAGCCACCTGATCAGTGATCCTTGCCCAACTCCAATTCGACTATCCAACTACAATTGGATGAGAAACTATTCACTTCACTAAAGCTTCACCATCACTACTCCTCTCTCATGAAGTAACTGCTCCTCAACACTATGTGGACCTCCTTTCATCTATTTTCAAACTGGATCCCAAGAATTTCTTCTCAACAAGAATTCAACTTTTCATATATGCCCTCAACAAAAAGCTCTCATCATCATTAAAAAGTCCACAAACAAATTCTCTTCGATAGCTAAAATTGTTGCCACAATAATATATGAATACAATCATATTCTCACAATAAAATAATGTTGCATAATGCAATCAATAATAAACAACACTACGACTATGTGCCAAATGCATCAGTAACAACTTCATAAAACGAGTGTGAGACTCACAAACATAAACACTACCCAATAGCATACAAAAGTTCTGCAACCAATATCTACTCCAACAACTTCAATTATGAACTGTTCTTAATCATACCTCAGATCTCCTCATTATGCAGCAATAAACACTCATATATTGAATCATATATGCTTTCCAATACATCTAAAGAAAACTCACTCTATTAGCCTTCTCTTGACACAGACAATCAACATCTAGAACCATTAAATCACCATCAAGCCCCAAAAAGATTCACAATAAAAGAATATAAAACCTATAGGAATAAATTGAGCTTGGGGCTAGGATTATAGGTGCACGAATTGGACCAAATCATAAGGTCAGTACTAGTGCACTAAATTAATTCATTTCATGGGAGAACCATTTCAAACTATTTTATACATTTTCAAATAATTCTAGAAGCCATTAGGAATTTATTTTACAACTAACTTCCAAACAACACAAAGAATGCAGAGAAAATCCTGTGAAATGCCTCGGTTGCACACTGATAGTAGATGAAATCAATCAAAAATTGCATTTACTCTCATAGGCATACCTCAGTGCACCTCAGACACTTTAGTCACTCTTGTGGATCTATAAGGGAGCGAATGGAGCAAAGGATATGGGAAAACCATAATCTCTCATCTATGAACCTCTGCCACCTATTGCATCATCTTCTCTAGCTCTTGTTCAAGCCTCCAAACCTTTATCATGGCCTTTGACACATCTGCAAGTATATCAAACATGTCTCCCAATTGTCACTACCAAATTGACCTTGAAGGAAAACAAACAAGGGTTGCAAGAGTGCCAACAAGTCCTCCACTCTCCACTATCATCTCCACAAGCTACAATGCATATGAACATACCTACAAACCTCTGTAGAACCATCATCATGTCATCACATCACTACAACAAGTCATATTCTTAAGCATAGACATGAAGACCTAATGAATACTCATTTGAAAACTCAACTAGCAAGCCATCAACCATATCTATTACATGTAGATTTGCATCAACCATTTGTAGCAACATCATCATCCAAACCAATGCCAACATCAGACAAACACATACCAACTGCTCCATCATCATTATGAGGTTGACATAAGTGCATGAAATCATAAGGTTGACATCATAAGATTTTTATTGATTCCAACACAATCATCCCAGTGCCAACCAACTAGCTGCAACCATGATACAATGAATCACATATGACATAAGCTAGGCTACAAGTGGTCAACATTAATGCCAACATGAGCTAGCTGTAATCATGAACCATGCCAACATCAGCTAGTTGGATCCATGCACACCATATGAAAACAATCTCTGCATGGATGCTAACTTGAGATAAGAGAATATTTCTTCACCGAACCAATTTCCGACCTTTCAAAGGTCATCTATATCTTCTTGAGACATCCGACGTGGCCAAGACTCAAAAATGGTTTCATATATAAAAATCATTACTCTGTGACAAATATAATAGAAATTTTTAGAGTATTTGGTCTCCCATAGTATATCATGTTAGATGTGAATATTATTTGTATCTTGAATGGTCCCTTTGCAACCAATAGAAAGAAAATCCATAGAGAAACACAGGGAATCCATAATATAAGCAAACATGTAAAAGGGGGCATCTTATCTTCATAAACACTTCTAGCACATCGAAAAGCTAAGATATGGTTACCTAACTTATCTGAAAGAATGGTAGCCCAATCAAATATGAAGCCTTTAGAAGCACTATCAATTAGCAGTACCTAGGTGTCCAGGAACTTTGACACATTAGGTTGAGTATGCAATCAACACATCATGGCTACTACTTGGGAAAAATGAGAGAAGAGGGAATCGAGTGAATACTTACCCAATTCCTTTGCTTTATGCATGTTCATGTCTTTTCTCCACTCCCTGATAGGTTTTGAAAAGTTTCCATGTTCCTTTATAAAATCCTCCACATAATCCTTATTATATGTATACTAAGGATTTGGAAGATGATACATACTTTGAATATCCTTACTGGTGAAAGATCCAATCACTCTTTCCCTTTTTGTCTAGATGAGTCTCCTAGAGAGATCTGAATTTTAAATTACCCAACGAACCATGTATGTATAAGGATGCAACCATGGCCTAGCTCCAATTATGTGACGAAAAGAGTTAGCAACATCCCTTGCATTAAATTTAGAGATAGGAGTCTTATCATCCACTCTGATTGCACTGGTGACAAACTTGGGCTCCTCATCCTCAAAATATTGGTAAATTGCTTCCCATGAAGGAAGCCTAGCATCTCTAGTATATTCGGTATATGAAAACTAGACTGCCCCTAGATTTTTGTCATCAACATCTTCAACAAATGGACCCTTGAATTGCTGTTGTGGAGCATTTTTTAATCTTTACTCCCTTTCTTCATTTCTTCAATGTATCGAGAATTTGTGCTCACTTTTAGAAAACATACGCAAAGACTTAAGAAAACTATTTTCATCAACTCACAATGGTGTAAAATGGAAACAAGCTTAATTAATCTAAAACTTTTATTCATTCAAGACCAATTATTATCACGTTAAATCATTTAAGTGAAAAGATAACGAACCACGTGAAGATATCCACATTAGATATCAGAACAGAGATATCAGAGGGGAATTTAAAATACACTTATGATATAATATTACTACGATATGCAAAGTTCTGAGACACGATGTTCCGAGAAGCGAGACTTTGAGGTATGAAAGTCACAATATACGAAGTTCTGAGATATAAAATCATTTTTATGAGAATTTCTTGGTAGAGCCTTTTCTCATAAGTTTTATTAAATAATAGTTACAAGATCTAAATATCTGATAAATATTGACCTGATACACAAAGGTTTCAAATATAAAGGAAGGAGATTTAGGAAGTTAGATCTTGAAAATGAAAAATCATGTAATGTTTTATTAAAATGTCCCGATAAGGCTACTCTGAGACTATTAATCTTCGATAGCTCATTTATTTAGTTTCCTTTTAAAATATTTCACGATTTATTTTAAACTTAATTTCCCTTTTGTCTTATTATTAGGAAAACTTAAAGTGTTTTTTGAAAAATAAGAAAAACTAAAGGGTCCCCATTTTTTATTATGTCTTAAAAGAAAAATGAAAAATCGGGCATTGTTTTTCTCTACAACAACTGGTGATGCACTGGGCGAAAAAATCATCTCTAAATAAATTAATGAAATTCAAAAGAAAAGGAATAAATATGAAAAGATTAGAATTATAAAGTTCAATTTTTCTATAAAAGTCTCTATGAAAATGAAAAGAAAAGTTTTTATTTGCAAATCTCATAACCCATTGATATGAAAGACTTAATTTATCTTTGGTAGCCAATTATTAATGTCAGTTATAATGATGAGGTAAAGACTATTTATAAGTTTGTCATTAAGATAGGCTTTGATGTCATGGGTAGTTCCATTGCTGCTTGATCTGATAATCACCCTATGAGTGACAACACTTGAATTTTTATTAAACAAAAAGTATTACAGACTCATGCTGGTGTGTGTTCTGTGTTGTTTAAGCAACGGATCGATCAGATTGTCAATACACAAACATTTAAATGGAAAGACAACAAAAAAATACAGTAAGCAACCATAAAGACACAAGAAATTTTAATAAGGAGTTCACCCTATTCTCCAGGGCTACGTCTCTGGTCCAGCTTTCAGTGGTGGCCTTGTTTTATTGTGTCTTTAAATAGAGAATTACAATGTAGGGACTCAATGTGAGTTCTCCTGAAGCAGGTTTTGCTTGGCAGGGTGGTTCTTGGATTCCCCAAGCCACTGGAGTACACAGTCTCTTCTTCCCACCAGCTCTGTGACCTTCTGGTCTACAATGGTAAGAGCCCAACGTAGTGCTTAGCCTGTATAGATCCCTCTATGGGGTGGCTCAAATCTCTCAAGCTCGGTGGTGCTCGATGTTGCCGCTGCATCAGTTCGACCCTCTGTCTCTTCCTACTTTTCTCTTGCTTTACTACCTTCCTCTCTATGTATTCTGTCCTCCTATTGGGATTCTGGTCTTTTCCCTTTGTCTCTCGAACCTCACTCTGACTTGACTGTGTATTCTGTCTGTATTCATGGATTTTAGCCACTCGTTTCCATGCATGTTCGGTTCCTCTTCCACCTCTGTCGATTCACCTTCTCCGACTGCGCTTGGAGTTCCTTGTTCAACGTCAACATGAACGCTCAGGGAGTGGCCACGTGTCCTCATGTGAACAGTGCCAGCCTGCTCATCGGTTCGTTTCTTCAGTTATGTCATGGATGCATTCTTCCTCCACCGTGGCAGTCAAACAGATTCCAAATCCCTTTAGAGCGCAACTTAATTCCCTGTCGATTCTAATTCCTCCATCGGGCACAATCTCAGCCATCTGATCTGGGATCCTCTAGATCCAACGTCATACGCATGTCCTGCGCGGTTGACTTGCTTGACCGATAACGCGTGATCAACAGTGGTTTTCTTTCACCTCCGGCGCCACACGTCAATTGTTGAGTGGGATTGCTCCGCTCTCCTCCAAAACTGTTTACCATTTGAGGGCGCCCCGATCAATACCATCAGTTTCCAGAGCACGGGTCCTGCCTTGTATGATTAGCGCTTTTCATTTCTTCACCCGCGGTTCTCCGGCTCCAAACGCGACCAAGTGCTTAAGGCTCCTCCATTTTGGCCCTATTTTCCCAGCGATGCATGATTAGAATCACCTCCTTTTCCTGATCTGAGGCTCCTCGGGGCTACTTTGACCTCCTGCACAATCTCCATGGGCCTCGGTTAGCGTGCTTTGACCAAGGTCCTCGTCGTTCCACGCTGGCTGCCATTGCCACTGGTTCAGGGTGTCTTTGATCACTGTTTTTCAAATTTTTAGATATTCGTCCCGACCTAATACAGTCATGGTTCTTTGCCAGTCTTTAATGGATCCAATTCGGATCACGGCTTTCCCACTGAAAGAGCTTTTGGACCACCAAAATTTGGTATTCTTCAAGCATCGACTAAGTGAGGAAATTGTTGTCTCACTTGCCCAATCTCAATCCACTTCGCACTGCTCAGCTTCGAACCTTTGAACCCAATCCTGAGGTATTCCACTTGTCAACTACACATCGTCCTTACCTTCCTATCCAACACTGTGTCTTCCCGTAATTCATTAAGATATTTAGGTAGCAAGTCATCAATAGAAGGTAATTAACTCTGCTCTTCAGGGTCCTCAATCATTGAAGGTTCAAGCAACCTCAAGAAATCTGCATTTACGACTGAGTAGATGTGCATGTAAGCGGGTAGATCAAGGTGAAAAGAATTTTCACCAATCTTCTCAAGTATCCTAAAGGGTCCATACCTAATATATTTTAGCTTTTTACCTTCACCTTGCATCCTGTCCTTGCTGATATATAGCCAGACTTTGTCTCCAACTTGAAAACTATGCTCCATCCGATGCTTATCGTGCCTAGCCTTATACTAGCCCTTTTCCAACTGTTCTTGTACTGCCTGGTGGATCTCCTAGATCTGTTCAATGAACCTAGTTGCCTTGTCCACATCACTATGTCTATCAACCATGGTATCTTTACCAAAGACAAAATCCAAAGGAGACCTTTTTATGAAACCAAGACAGGTCTCAAAAGGAGATCCCTATGTAGAAGAGCGTTTGGCTCTATTGTAAGCATGTTTCACATAACACAAGTGTTCATCCCAAATCTTAGGATGTTTTCTACAATATCCTCTCAGTAACTGGACCACCATCCTATTAACTACTTCTATCTGGTCATCTGTTTATGGATGAAAAGTTGTACTTTTCTTTAATTTGGTGTCCATTAGTTCCCACAGACTTGACCAAAACTTCCCCACAAATCGGGTGTCTCAATCAGATACAATAGAAGTGGGTAGTCCAAAATGAACCCATACATGTTCAAAGAACAATTTTGCAATTTGTTCATCTGTAATCTATTTACTACAGGGTATCAAAATACACATTTTGTTGAACCTATCCACAACAACATATAGATAATCATGACCTTTCCTAGATTTAGGCAGTCCTCCAACAAAATCCATGGAAATGCTTTCCCAAGGGTGAGAAGGAACTAGCAATGGAGTGTACAAGCCTAGTTTTCTATTACTGGGCTTGCTTTTCACACACATAGCACATCCCTTTACATATCTAGAAACTATCTCACTCATTCTTGGCCAATAGCAAAACCTTTTTAGTTGTGCAACTATTTTACTTACCCCAAAGTGACCTGATATCAGAGAAGTGTATGCTTCCCTAATTATCTTTACTCTCTCAGTTTGTGGAATGCAAAGTTTCCCACAATGATATAAGAGTCGGTCCTTCATGTGATAGTCCAATTCTTCTATTCTTTTGACTTGACTCAAAGTTGCATATACATCTTTAAAGTCCATGTCCTAAGCATACTGTTCTATGTAGCTTTCATGCAGCACAGAATTATTCTTAAGTATGGTAGATGCATTTATAATGAGTCTAGATAACATGTCTGCAACCTTGTTATGTATCCCCTTTTTCTATCTGGTGACTAAATGAAACTATTATAGAAAACCCATCCATCTGTAATGTCTTGATTGCTACAACTTAGTTTGGGAGTGTAGGTATTGAAGTGGTTGATGATCAGTGTGTATTACTGTTTCTTTGCCCATTAAGCAATGTTTCCACTTTTTCACACTCTAAACTAATGCATAAATTCTTTATCATATGTAGGATAGTTAGCTACTGCAGGATTAAAAGTCTCAGAATGATAACATATGGGTTTACCGTGTTGTGCCAACACTGCTCCCATGGCATAGTCACTGTCATCAGTTTGGATCTCAAATGGTCTTTGTAGATCTCGCAGTGCTAGTACCGATGTTGTACTAATCTTTTCTTTCAAGGTGTCGAAGGCTTTCTACTATTTGCCTCCCCACTGAAACACCTTGTTCAATCATGTCAAGGCATGTAAGGGAGCTACAATTGAGGAAAAATTTGAAATGAACTTCCTCCAATATTGTGCTACTCCTAAGAAGCTTCTCACTTCTGTAGCAGACTTGGGTTTAGGCCAGTTTACAATAACTGCCACTTTAGAGGGATCTATTTCAATTCACCTCCCCCTACTATGTGACCCAAATAATTTAGAGAGGTTTTGCCAAATTCACATTTGGAGAGTTTAATATAAAGTTTTTCTCTTTTCAAAACATCTAATGTCTACTTAACATGCCTTAAATGTTCTTCCCATGTTGTACTAAAAATCAGAATGTCATCCAGATATACAATAACAAAATCATCAAGAAAAGGTCTGAGTACATCATTCATTAATCTCATGAAAGTAGCAGGGGCATTGGTCAAGCCAAAAGGCATAACCAACCATTCATACAATCCCTGCTTTGTTTTGAAATCAGTCTTCCATGCATCTTGCTCTGCAACTCTAACCTGATGGTATCCACTGTGAAAATCCAGCTTGGTGAAATAAACAACTTCCTTCAGTTGATCCAAAAGATCATCTATGTGAGGAAGGGGATAACGATTTTTTATTGTTATCTTGTTCAGTGCTCGGTAGTCAATGCACATTCTCCACAAGCCATCTTTATTTCTCACCAAAACGATTGGTGACCCACATGGTGATGTGCTAGGCCTTATGAACCCTTTCTCGAGCAACTCCTGCACCTGCCTCTTGATTTCAGTATTCTCTAAAGCAGACAGCCTGTACATCCCAACGTTAGGAAATGGAACATCTTGCTGCAAAATAATATCATGTACTATCCACTTTTTGGGTGGCAGACCTTTAGGTTCTTAGAATAAGACATTATATTCTGAAACAATCTTTTCTATATCAGCTTGTTGATCAACATTACAACCCTCAAATGCATTGGTTTTATCAGGTTTCTTTTCCTTTACAACCATCAGTAGGAATTGTTTGCATGAATTTATCATTCTTTTCATCTGTCCTGAGTTTATGAGAGTATAATTATTTATGAGCTTATGAGCTCTTACAAAGTATTCGATTCCACCTTTAACAAGTAGATACTTGTTCTCAGCTCTACAGAAAATAGCCTTTCTATCATACAAGTAAGGACTTCCTAAAACAATTCCACATATATCCAAAGGAATTACATCTAACTCAACCTCATCTACAAATGCTGACCCAAAAGAAAACTTGAGTTTGCACTATCTAGTCACTTGTAGTTGTGCTTTATCATTCAACCATCCTAATGGGTATGGTTTCTTATGAGGTGTAGTTGCTAATCCCAATTTCTTTATAATTTCTTTAGAAATTAGATTTACTTGTGAGCCAATATCAAACAAGGTATCAATCTTTTTATTTTTGGAAACCTCGAATATGGAAAAGCTCATGTCTTTTTCTCTTATGTTCTTCATCAATAACAGATTGAGCATAATTACTAGTAGATGCTTCAAAATTCTTACCTTTTATACCTGTGGCTACAATGATTGTTTCGTCTCCCGAGTCTAACCCAAAATCTTTCTGAATAGCTGCAGTAGTCTTCTTCTTCTTGCCCTCTGACTTCTTCGGTCTGAACTCTAGATGCAGAATCCAACAATGCTCATCATCATGCCCATCCTTTTTACAGTGAGTACATGAAGCTTTGCCTTTCTGTACAATGTTAGCTTTCCTTGCTTTCCACTTTTGCTTTCTTTTCTCCTTGTTCTTGCTTACAGTGGGTTGGGATGGCACCCAACTTCTGGATTTCCATTCTTTCCTCTAGCTTCTAGATGAGTAGCTTGTACAGATACCTCACCTATACTAGTGGGATTAAACATGAGGATGGTATGCCTCATGTAGATGCGTAGACCACCAATGTACTTCAAAAGAGTTTCTGATGAGTCTAATGAGATACCCAACATCAATGCTCTCTTTCTAAACTCTTGAGTATACCCTTGTACACTTTGCCCTTTCAACTGCCGAAGAGTTTGCCAACTCATCATGGCTTGTTGCATGTAGGCCAATGGATAGAACTGCTTTTTCATTGCAACAACAAACCCACTCCAGATAGAGATGGTATTTCCTTGCTTCTTCATATCAACTTGGGTTCTGCCTTCCCACCAAACCAAGGCAATGCCTCCTAGGCGTAAGCTTGCCAATTGAATCTTACTCTTGTCCGAGTCTATGTTCTGTACCCTGCAATACACATCAATTTATCTAATCCAATTGTCCAACTTTTCAGCATTTAGCTCTCCATCATATATAGGAAAATCAAATTTAACATCTACTTTAATCAAATATGTTTTCTTATTATGCACAGGGCTATTAGGAGGTGTAGGAAAGCTTTCTTCTTTCCCTTTTCCTTTTGAGTAGTCATGGGAATGAGGCTCATATTTTTCTTTATCTTGTTTCGAACCTAATGAATCTTCACCCTTATGTTTTCTAAAGTCCCTATACATTTCCTCTACCATGGACTTTATAGCTAGGAAAATTTCTATGAATTGAGGATCTAGCCCTATAGAACCTTCCTCTAACATTGTCTTTCGAGAATAGACTCTCCCAATTTCAAGATTAGTTTCCACCAACTCTCCTTCTCCTAATTTGAGCTTTAATCTAGTGAGCATTCACAGCTAAACCAACACAAGCTTTTCCAACCTTACAGCCTAGAGCTCTGATACCACTTGATCTGATAATCACCCTATGAGTGACAACAGTTGAAGTTTTATTAAACAAAAGGTATTAGAGACTCATGTGCTGGGGTGTGTTCTGTGTTGTTTAAGCAACGGATCGATCAGATTGCCAATACACAGACATTTAGATGGAAAGACAACAGAGAAATACAGTAAGCAACCATTAAAACACAAGCAATTTTAATAAGGAGTTCACCCTATTCTCCAGGGCTATGTCTCTGGTCTAGCTTTCATTGGTGGCCTTGTTTTAATGTGTCTTTAAACAAAGAATTACAATGCAGGGACTGAATGTGAGTTCTCCTGAAGCACGTTTTGCTTGGTAGGGTGGTTCTTGGATTCCCCAAGCCACTGGAGTACATAGTCTCTTCTTCCCACCAGCTCTGTGACCTTCTGGTCTACAGTGGTAAGAGCCCAACGTGGTGCTCAGCCTAGACAGATCCCTCTCTGGGGTGGCTCAAATCTCTCAGGCTCGGTGGTTCTCGATGCTTCCGTTGCGTCAGCGTGGCCCTCTGTCTCTTCCTAATTTTGTCTTGGTTTACTGCCTTCTTATCTGTGTATTTTGTCCTCCTCTCAAGATTCTGGTCTTTTCCCTTCGTCTCTTGGACCTCACTCTGACTTGACTGTGTATTCTATCTCTATTCATGGCTTTTAGCCATTCGTTTCCATGCCTGTTCGGTTCCTCTTCCGCCTCTGTCGATTCGCCTTCTGCAGCTGCACTTGGAGTTCCCTATTTGGTGTCAGCATGAATGCTTAGGGAGTGGCCACGTGTCCTCATCTGAACAGCGCCAGCCTGCTCATCGGTTCGTTTCTTCAGTTACGTCATGGATGTGTTCTTCCTCCACCGTGGCGGTCAAACAGATTCCAAATCCCTTTAGAACGCAGCTTAATTCCCTGTCGATTCTGCTTCCTCCATCGGGTGCAATCTCAGCCATCCGATCTAGGCTCCTCCAGATCCAACATCATACGCACATCCCACACGATTGACTTGCTCGACTGATAACGCGCGATCAACGACGATTTTCTCTCACCTCCGCCGCCACGTGTCGATCGTTGAGTGGGATCGCTCCACTCTCCTCCAAAACTATTTACCGTTTGAGGGCACCCCGATCAATACCATCAGTTTTCAAAGCACGGGTCCCGCCTTGTACGATTAGCGGTATTCATTTCTTCGCCCATGGTTCTTCGGCTCCCAACACAACCGAGTGCTTAAGGCTCCTCCATTTCGGCCCTGTTCACCCAACGATGCATGATTAGAATCACCTCCTTTTCCCAATCCGAGGCTCCCCAAGGCTACTTTGACCTCCTGCGCAGTCTCCATGGGCCTCGGTCAGCGCACTTTGACCGAGGTACTTGTCGTTCCACACTGGCTACCATTGCCACTGGTTCAGGGTGTCTTTGATCACTGTTTTTGGAATTTTTAGAGATTCATCTCGACCTGATACAGTCATGGTTCTTTGCCAATCTTTAATGGATCCAATTTGGATCACTGGTAGAAGGCATCCATAGCTTCGACCTAGTTACCTTTTAGCCAAAGAAATACCAGTATCCCATCCACGTAAATATTTTAGAGAAATTTAGTTCAGACTTATATTAATTGTTTTTCCTTGAAAGTGATTGTCGTGGCTTGGTGACTAGACATTGACAATGGCATTCACAAGTATCAACAATAGTGAACAAGTTAGGTCATGATGAGACCTTTTGTATTACTGCTTTTGGCTATAAGCCATTACCCTGGCTTGGTGACCATATTTCGTAATGTCAATACCATTAGTACCCATGATCATGGTAAGATGACTCTTAATGAGACCCCTTATCTTTCAATTTTAATATTTTTTAATTACAATAAAGATATTTAATCAGTGGATGGAGAGGTAAATATTCACCTTAAGAGCTCAGGATGATAGATAGGTTCATAGAAATCTAAATATTTCAGTAATTATGGTTGGTTGTGAGATAAAACAACCTTTTATAGATTTAGATTATGAGTAGTTCACAAAATAATAATAAAAAAATTATTAATACCAAAGATTCTAATATTTATGAAATTCTAGAAAATAGCATCATAATCATGTTATTGATAATTTTCCTTTTAAAAATGTGTTGTCACTCACTCAATTGTGGGCTTCAACATTAGTCAAGGTTGCCTAGGAGCAGTGAATTTTATATCCACTTTCCTAGGCCACAAAGGATCTCAAATCTTTATTAGACCCCCTCCAGTGCCTAGTTCTCAAATTGAGCTTTCAAATGGTATATAAAAGTCCAAAAAAGGACTCCTGGATCATATGTTAGAGCTTGTTGAAGATTGCCTTGGAAATCCTCGAAAAACAAGAAAATGGATAAGTATGAGGGAAGACCCACATCTTGCAAATCAGCTGTCATAGCAGTCCCACAGTGACAGAGGAGTCCAAAGCTTGCAGGGGCCTATTTTGTGGTATAGGGTAACATTGTTGAGGTAAGGCCGAAAATTTTAACAAAGGAAATGTGAAGAAAACAAGAGTGGGTGGGTCCCCTTCTCTCTCCTCCGCATGGCGGTTTCCCACATCCTGCTAGCCCCATAGTGTTGCTAAGGAACTGTCACCCTTAGAGTGGGTTAGGGTCATTCCGAGATGGATACGTTCTTCCCAATTTTTCCCCAGTCATTTCTGACCAGTACCTCTTTATTTTTGTCAAGCTTGAGGAGGATAACATATGCTTGTTCTATAACCTGCCCTTCGGGCAAGCCCATCGCTATGTTTTAACGAGCCTAACGATAGGGAAACTCGTTCTCGTCTAAAGACAAGTTTGTCGCTATCTAATATTTTTAACGAGCTCAGCGACAAAGACAACTCGGTTCTTTTCATCTTTAGAGAGTCTGAAAAGGGTACATAAAGTAGACTCCAGGGGTCCTTTTTCGTCATCTAATCCCTTAAGTCCGAAAAAGTATAAAACAATACAGAAGGGATGAATGTTCGATATCTTTATCGAGCTGAACTAGACAAGCGCTCGATCTTTTTGTGCAATAATCCCTCAAGTCCAAAAAGATTAAAATCTAGAGGAGGGATAGCTCTTCCGTCCTTTTAACGAGCTGGAAGGCCAAAACTCGGCAAACTTTTCATATTTTACGAGTCAATTGAAAAGAGCTCAAAGAAGACTCGTGTTTTGAGGAACGAGTGATAAACAGGGATAGCAGCAGATTCCAGGTACAGGTTGGAATTTTCCAATCACGGCAGTGTTACAAGGATGGCTAAGCGGGATCACTCTTTGCAGCTGCTCCTCAAAACAGGTAAACAATCAAGTGGATGTGAATGATCGGCCAACTGCAGAGTGGAGGTGATGGTGCACAAACACGACCAAGGCTTTTATGGCTGATGAATTTACGGTCTCAGATGTTCATTTACCGGTACTGGGTTCATTTTTTAAAGAGCTTGAATGCGCCAAAACACTGCTCAATCTTATGTTTATTTTTTAACGAGCATGAACTATGCGCTAAAACTGCTCGGTTCTTGCGTTTATTTTTTAACGAGCATGAACTTTGCCAAAACTGCTCGTTTTTACCAGTCATAAAGTAGTAAGGTCTCATGGAAGATTCCTATTTTTTAAGGAGCTTCATCTCCCTACGCTTTGCTCCATATCCTCTCTTTATGCAAGCTGGGTATCGACCCATCCTACGGGTTAGAGGGGTTAGTCCTACCTAAAACTAAAAAGCCGCCCACGCTTGCATTCCAAGAGGTTTGCATGCCCCCAGGTATAAGTTGAATTTCAAGGTTACCCCTCAATTTGCAGGTAAAACATTCGTTTTACCGGGAGAGGCCTACCTCTTTCTGGTTACCCAAAGAATGGTTTTATTTGCTGCCGCAAATGAAACTCTTTCTTCGGCGATGTCTATCATTAGGGTACACAAAGATGGTTACAATCTGTGGCAACAACAGCGTCTCTATCTTTGGGGGGTACCCCTACTTATCCTTTAAAACATTTGTTTTAATGGGTGAGGCTGGCCTTTTACCCAAAGCCGGTACCTACTTGCTGCCACAAACGGATCCCCTTCTTTGGTAGAGCCTACCTATTTAGATAAAGGTGAATGACCTTTGTCAAACAAGTAACCTTGACAGAAGAATCCTTTTCCAGAACAACCCCATCCCTAACAGCCCCTTCTGAGAGTCCAACTCTCTCTTTGTCTTCTTGTCCTTCTTCTCCACGAAGATGGCTCAGAGGAAGATTCTCAAAGATGAAGGAGGGGGATGGGGTACGGACTAGTCATATTCTTCCGCGGAAATTCTACTTTACACCTAAGGTTTTTTCTGCCTCCAGAGCAGACCAGGATGCATGCCCCCTGGGCTCCTACATTCCTTTCCCGAATCACTCGCATTCATCAGGAAGAAGAACCGGGGGAAGAGACCTTTCTTGATCAAATAGATCATTTAGGGTACGTATGTGACTATTGGCGATGCGTGATCCCGGAAATGAAAGTTGGTCTACGAGCTTGACCATTCTTCCTTCGTATGGAAAACACATTATTCGAAAGAGTGAGGAGACTATTGCTTCCATGCAATATATGTAGTCTCGTCCAAGGAGTAGGTTATAATCCAAGGGTCCTTGGACGACCATCAAATTCATCTTGACAGCCTTCCCTTTCAAGGTAATAGGCACATTAGGCAGAATCCCTAATGGTCGACTGGTTCCTCTGTCAAAACCCGAGAGACGCCTTGTCTCGGGCAAAAGCGCCGGGCAACCCAGTGCTTTCCAAGCAATAGAGGACAGGATACTCACAGACGCCCCTTCATCAATGATGGTTCCATCCATCACCATTTTGTATATTTGGACTATAATTCTAAATGGTATATTGGCTGGTAACCGGGGTCTGCCTAGTTGGTTCCAATCAAAGGACACAACCAGGTTGCTTGGTGGTGGGACCGAATATACGGCCGGATATGATCCTGATGAAGCTCCTTCCTGCGATAAAGGAGTGGGCACCTTGCCCTGATGTTCATCAGAATCGGTGTTGATGAAAAGAATATGGACGGTGTCATCCTTATTCTCTTCGGTAGGGGTGTCAACTGAAGATGAATCCTCAGTGACTGTGGTATTTGAAGATGAAACTTCTGAAGGGAGAACCGGGTCAACTGCCGTTTCGACCTTTGGACTTCCGTCCGGTCCGGATTCAGTAGGTTCACTTTCAGTGACTGACACTTCAGCTGGCCCTCTGAGCAAGACAGTTGTATTTTCGACCAACGAAGGACCTGGCGCGAGTTTTTGATATCCAGGAGGAAGTAGCACCGGTGCCACCGGTTGATCTTCCAAAACTCTCTTTGCCTCGTCTAAAAAGGGACAACGGCGAAGGGTGTGATCGCCTTCACACATTTCGCAGGGGAATCTCATCCCTCTTCGTCGTCTGCGACCTTCACTTTCGTTGGTCGACGGTAAGCATTCAACCTGGTTGTCAGAGGTTGACGCTTCCGAATCGTGCAAACGAGGGGACCAGTCCCTTAGTATCCGGGGAATACTGGGACAATCACTGTGGAAGTGGTTCCCTCTACATATGACACATGGCGACTTGGGCCCGGTCCGTGCTGTGTGTGGGTTTTCGTTAGATACCTTCTGCTTGCCCCCAGGCGCCTTTGGCTCCTTCTGCTTCTTCTCTTTCTTCTTCTTTTCCTTCTTCTTTTCTATGGGAGCCGCGCTTTTGGCGGCTTGACCTTTCGAAGAAGAAGGATCGGAGGAAGGCTCATAAGAAGTGGAAGGTTGGAGGGTAGTTCTAGACTGGTCTAACTGTTGACTCGACTGTTCAGGAACCGTGGTGGTCTGAACTACAGCAGTTGAGAATAGCCAAACTGGCAGGCCAATTGTCAGTCCTGGAAGCGACAATGTGGCCATGTGGGGCGCACCAACTTCTCCCCAAGAGGAGAAAGGGCTAGGGGTCCCCCCCTGTGGGATCCCTTGGTTGGTGTGTTCCATGTTCTCAACTTTAAAGATCAACGTAGGAATCAAGGGTAATTATGTTCCGTTTAATATGAATTTTATATGACGACGCTTTTTTAAGACACAACTTGCTTTTTCATGTTTTAAGAGTCGAGAAAAAGCTAAAGATGACTCTAGTCTCCTTCGATGTATTAACGAGCCCGAAGTGACAAATGCTCGGATGGACTTTTTCAGTTATAGAGTTTGAAAAAGGCCAAAAGAAACTACTCTGGAGTTCTAGGCAAGGGTGTGCCAAACCTTTCGCGAAACCACAGAATACGTTTTACGGTACGAGTGATCAATCTTCATGAATGCTGTGTTCACTGCATCGCGATCAGTAGGGCGGCCGACACGGCTTCCTATGGATAAAGGCTTTGTTCCTATAGGGGTCCCCCAATATACGCGACGGTACGCGGGGGCACAAGTCCGTATTAGTGCTATCGTCCCTTAGGAGGAATCACCCACCTTCGTAGAGATCGACAGTCACTATGTTTAACGACGCCGGTTCACGTCTCTACCTAGACCTCTACTGTGTTTCGTTATGTTTCAAAGCGTTGTTAGATAAATTCAGTTCTTTTTAGGTTGATCTTGCTTAGCAGTTTGCCTTTATGGATCACCACGTGATGTATGAGACAACTCCTAAATGCAGTCTAAGAATGATAAGCAAGCTTTTTCAATTCTTTCAACTTATGAAAACCTTAACTACTGAAGGAAAAGAAAGACATCATCTTTTCAAACAGATCATAGAGCACACACTGATGCACTTTTCCTAAATCGACATGCAAGCTGTCAAAATGCACATGCACAATGCAAGTATTTCTTTTCTTCTTTCTTAATGTTTGGTGTATGACAAAAAGAAAGCTGTTGTACGATTTCGAATTCAATTTCAAGCGAAAACAAACAAGTATTGTCCAATAATCAAAAGAACACCTTAATATTTACTCGTTTCAATCACAAGAAATACTGAGATTCGAACCATATAACGAAAGCAAATGCTCAAGCAGCTATGAACAGCTATAAACTAACTCTTAGAATCACAACGACACTTTCTCACAGGTCTAGATTCAAGAGGTCATAGCAAGACTAGTTCACTTTCGCTATGGGAAACTGTGAATGATAGCAAGAAATACAATAAGAACAATCACGGTTTCTTCACACAACTGAGGCGGGATGAAGGCAAAGAGAAGTGGTTTCAGCTGGGTATACAGGTTGACAACAGGCTGCAAAAGCAATACTGAAAACTGGGCAACAGACAGTGGAGAATCCCAGCTGCACAAGGCAAGACTGGATCAGCGCAGGTGCTGCACTGTCAATCTGAGATGCAGCGCAGGTAGCCCCTTCAGGACTTGCGTTGCAGTGCAGGTAGCCTTTGTTGCAGCTGCACTGATGAGACAACTCTTGTCTCTCTCAGATTCCGGCTCACAGTTTGCTCAAAAATGAATGGTTTTTGGCCAAATCAGTTGCTATCAGTCAAGTATACTCTAGAGGATGATTAAAGGAAGATGAACACTATCACAAAGAGCTAAAAAGAGTCCTTGTGGATCAGCTCTTCAAATCATAAACATGCCCAGCACTGGGCTAGAGTAGCTGCCCTCTACTTTGCATTCGAAGAACTCGAATGCAGTTTTCGATTCGGTACTCCTTTGTTTAAGAAAAGAATAGCAAGAAACACAAGCTACCAACAAGACACGATCCCCAGCGGAGTCGCCAGTCTGTTGTGGGGGAAAGTATCCAACTCGGAATGACCCTAACCCACTCTAAGGGTGACAGTTCCTTAGCAACAGCTGAAAGCAAAGCTATCTAAAGTTTCTTCTTTATGACATGCAAGAGATAAGAAGGATAGATCCACTTACCGATGTCTTGCGCAAATGGTTGATCCAATCTCCTTTGATTGCCGCTTGCTCCCAGCTCCAAGTCTTTTCACGGGCCCAGCTACACGAGATCCTGCAAATAAGACAAGGAAAGGAAACTACAAGAAGCATGCATACATAAATGATTCAAGGATTAGCATAAATCAAAGACGCAAGTAAGACAATTCACCATTGAAACACATGCGAATAGAAAAACCTCAAATGCTTTATTAATATATGGAAGTAAGGTTCAGGCGGTGATACAACCATGAGAGGTCCAATCCAGCATCACCTTCCCGACGGAGAGAAATCTCTTCTTCACCTCCCTCAAGCAATCACCCAATGCTCACAACTGTAAACCAACAGCAATTCTTTGCACTAAATTCCGGCCTTCAGATCCCATGGGATGAGATCCTTATATAGAGTTTTGGAGTGAAGATAAGTCAGCTTGATGTGTGACTTGTTGTCCTCTTCAACTCCAATTGTTCTTCAGTTCTTCACTCGGAGTTTCTGTCTTCCACTTGGAGTTTTAGAAGCTCTTAACTCATCATTAGGCGAATCTTATCATCAAGTGTCTTTTAGAAGCTTCCTGGGCACTGGCACTTTGAGAAAAAGATTCCTCCACATGTCCAAGTACGCCCAACGCAGGTAGCCTTTGTTCTACTTACTATGCAACGTAGGTAGCCTTTGTTGTACCTGCTATGCAGCGTAGATGCCTAGTGGAGCAGCTGCAATGATCCAAAACTGACCTGTTTTTGAGTGTTTTTTAGTGGAGAACTGATTTGCAGTGCTGTGGTTTGCTGACCTTGTTCCTCTAAGGGTAAGAACAACTTGTTTAGGGACTTTGGATCCCTTAGATTATTGACGTTTCATGCTCTATGCTGTAAGGCACAAAAATGTCTATAACACCACAAGATAGGCATATCAGCAGGTTCCGAACATGAAAGACCATGTGGGGGCTGATATTGTGATTTAGTGCAAAATCGTTGGGGAGGACCAAAATTTGCTAACAAAGGAAATGCCTACAAAAACAAGGTAGGACATGCCTTTTTCTCTCTCCTCGAGGGGCCCATGTAGCAGCCATTGATTGGTCCTCAGAGTAGACATGGAAGCTGACATCATTAGTGACATGGCGATACATATGATGACATGGCAGATGACATGTGTCACCTAGTTTCAATGTTTTCAAGGGTGAAATGGGGACATTTCCATGTGCCACTTGTCACCACTACACTCACAGGGTGACACGTGGTAGTGATGACATCACCCTATAGATCAGCGATCATAGTTGTTAAGGAGAAAAGATAAAGACAATGGTGCCTACGATTGCGATATACGGGAATCCCAACCAGACGCGATAAGTTATTGCAACATGATCTATAAGGATCTCACATTTGGACTGTCAGCACGTGCTACAGAAAAATTTAAAGGGTCCCACACTCGAGCAGTGTGATTGCGATATGTGGGAACTCTCCTAGATGAGATATAATTTAGTGATTCCACCCCAGAAGAATATCACATCCAGTTTGTTGCATGCACTAAGGAAACAGGTAAAGTAGGGCAAAGCATAGGAAGGTGTCGAAATGCGGGATTCATCGATACAAAGGAAAAGGCTCGCAAACACAGGTCTGATGGCCTTACTGCCTAACAGCTAAGACCCTAGTTCAATCCCTCGGTCATATGAGGAAAGCCACACAAGGGGCTATAACAAAGGGGGCTAAGGGGGAATAACAAATTCTTGTTTCGCCTATTTTAGAGAAAAGAAGCCCGTGCCTGAGAGACTGCATTGTTACACTAGAATTCATGTCACCCACTACCTCAAGGCACTCATAGTGCAATACACATGTTTAATGGGTAGATGGGCTGGTAACTAGAAGACTTAAATGGAGCATGGCATAGCGATGGAGTAGTACACTGAACTCAGAAAGATTAATGACTCAGTATGGAGCCTCATCCCTCTACATAGCAAAGGACTCCAAATACAATCACTTACCGGTGACCCAACACATACTCCACAGAGGAAGGCCTTAAAGTAGTAAAAGAAGAAGTGATGGGAGCTAGCTGAGCCGCACGAAAGTCCATCTATTGAGCCAACTGAAATCTATAATAGAGACTATGACCGCGATGGGCACTAAGACAGTTTAATGCTTCTCTCTTACTGATATTTATTTTGATGTCCTGTAACATGACTTCATTTCAGTGAGGCTTTTATTTCTTTAATATTTTTTTGCCTCATAGTCATTCATGATTGATACACCTAGTTGACGTGACAACTGAATAGAGACCATATATATTTTTTCTATAATGAGGTCCTTGTCTCCTATCCAGATAAATAATGGAAAGTAAGACTTAGAAAATGTTTAGAAATTCTATAGAAAACACTGCATGCTAATTTCTTACTGTATCTCTTTGTAATACAGATCTTTCCAGAATATCAAAGAAATAGTGGTGATTCCCTCTTCAAGTATTACAGTATGTGTTCCCCTTGTCAAACTCATTTTTATGTTCATGGTTCTTCCCCGAATTCACGCAATTATAGTTCCTAGAAATATATCAAGCCCCCTCACGGATTCCTTAATATCTACATGTTAATGAAAATGGTTGTAACAGTTTCACAAATTCATTTGTCTCAACATTGTTTATTTATATGCATGTGCGTACTACTGAAATTAGATCTTTAAATTTGCAACACATGAATCATATCTTTCAGCTCCTCCTTGATTCATTATTTCTGCTTGTAACTCAAATAAATATAGAAATCCTTAATGCCTCAAGCTCTATGTGTTAAGTATAGAATGATTTAAGCCTTATGCTCTAGGTAATGAGTTTCTCCTTCTCTTGGTCCTCTCTCATCTGCTATGTAAAATCTTATTAAGCTATAGGACCTTGAAACACTCGGCCTCCACTATTTTTATGCTTTTTTCTGAGATCTAAACCTGTGAAGAAGTACCAGAAATCCATGTCTTATATATTTGGATAAATGAACCAATCCATTTCATATATATATATATATACATATATATATATATATATATATATATATATATATATATATATATAGAACATAAGTGATGTCTCCAATTTCCTATAAATCAGTTGAGACACACCAGTCTATATGTGCCCAGGCACTGGTCTTGCAAGCAATCCAAGGTTGTCTCTGGGAGCTACAACATCTTTTTTCATCATTGTTAGGGAGCTTATTGAAGGGTTTTGTTTTTCTTCTTCCCCTGGTATACGAAAAGTTGAACACTCTTTGAATAGGTGAGAAAAGTCTGTTCTGATTGCATTCACACCATCTTGGCGACTCCACACCCCCATCATTAACATTCATAACCCTAGCTTTTAAAAGGCCTTATACTCACTGAAATACATCCCAACAGAAAGCCCCATTTGTATCTGACACTGAAAAAACTATTTTCAAGAAATTCTGGAAAGAGAAAACTCTCACAGACTATGCTACCATCTCACCAATCTTTGAAGTTCCCTCCTCCAGTTCTTAGCCTACTGCTACTCATAATTCCAAACTTACGCCTAAGGCCTTGACATATCCTCCTTCCCCTCCACAAACTGTGGTCTTGACCCCATTCCCTCAATAAAATTTGAATCCTCTTCCACTAATCCATATGGCTCTCACAATCCTTTTTCTCAATAAGTATGGACCTCTTGATCCACCTCAACCTCTGAGTGCAATGCCCCAATACTACCTAAAGCATCTGCCTAGTTTCAATGGGGAATATGATAACACGACACAAAGTCCCATTGAAAACTTTAGTGCTTTTTCTGAGAACATAAACGTGGAACAACTGGATGTGGTTATGATATTTTTTGTACAATCCCTTGATGGATAAGCTAGAAAATGGTTCAAATCCCTACCTAATGCCTCCATCACTACATGGGAGAAAGTTGAAAACTCATTCACCAAGAAATAGGCATAAAGGAGGAATCATGAGTATCTCCTCACTAAGTCTAATGAAATAAGGATAAATCCGTAGGAAGATACTATAGAATTTATCAAAATATTCAATAAGCCATTCAATAACTTGCTAGCCAACATAAAGCCTCCCCTAGCTGCATCTCGTGTGGTTTTATTGGGAGCCTTTGACTCCGACATTGGCTTTACCCTAAGAGAAAGGAATTCTACCACCCTAGACTAACTTTAGATCGATGTTCTTGAAGTGGAAGAAAATCTGGTCTTGGCAGGGAAGTCTAGGGAAAAGAAATAACCTGCTGAACCTGAAAGAGGAAAAGAAGAGGCATCCTCCTCTCATTGAGATGGAGAATCATCAAACTTGAACTGGGGTGATCTGGACAAACTCATCAAGAGTTTATCACAAAAGGTTGGGAAGCTCAAAATCGATAATAAGAACCTCTCTAGGCATAATTCTCAAGTCAAAACCGGGGCTATAACCTGTAATATAGAAGGCCTCCACTGCAACTACTTCCAAGGGAAAGAAAGGAAGCAAATCCAGTCTCAGTAGATAAGTCTAGGGAAAAGAAAGAACCTACTGAACACAAAAGAGGAAAATAAGAGTCATCCTCCTCTCATCAAGATGGAGAATCATCAATCCCGAACTGGGATGATCTGGAAAAACTCATCAAGAGTTTATCACAAAAGGTTGGGAAGTTCAAAATCGAGAATAAGAACCTCTCTAGGCATAATCCTCAAGTCAACAAATGGGGCTATATGTTCGGTTGTGTTATATTCTTTCCACGACTAGCCCACATAGTTAACTGGGGGGTTAGAAGGGTGCCAAAGCCCCCCCTTTGTTGTGTTGATTGCGTAGTTGGGGGGGTGGGTCACAGGGGGTTTAAAGGGTGTTGGTAACCCCACTCTATGAGGTCCAGTGTAGCGCCCAGGAAAATTTTGTTTTTGGACCCTATATTAGGTTGGGCGGACCTACCTATGGTTTTGTGCATGATTTTTCGCACATGGTTTTGGACGCGATGGTTTTCGGTCCATGGTATTGGATGCTTTGGCATGTATAAATATGTATTGTAACATTGAAAGGAATATAATGAAAAATCAAGCTGGTAGTCCTGGTTTTGGGATCCAGGGGAAAATCTCTGTGTATATGTGTTTTATGTGTTATGCTCTCACATTATTTATTTTCTCTGTTTTAGAATTCGTATGCAGGTAATTTCTGTATGGGGTTAAAACCTACAATTGGTATCAAAGTTGTTTTGGCTTCAAGGGGACGCCTTTGTTGCTGAGGGGTTTCACTCAGGCCTCTGGTAGACCCTGTTTAGTGGGAGATCTGCGAGATCGATTCTGGTGGTGAAAGAAGATGGTCAGTAGTGGAAAGATGTAGATCGAGAAATTTAATGGTCAGAGTTTTGAGTTGTAGAAACTCAAGATGGAGGATCTGTTGGTGGATAAAGATCAATGGATCATGGTAGATCTGGGTACTAAACTACAAGAGTGTCCGATGAAGAATGGTAGAAGTTGGATTGGAATGAAAAGAGAAAAATATGATTGTGTGTCTCAGATTTATTATTGTTGAATGTATCAGGGGAAGCTACGGCAAAGGCTTTGTGGGACAAGTTAGGGACATTGTACCAATCTAAGTCTCTGGTGAATAAACTATTCCTACGGAAAAAGCTGTATAACCTGAGGATGAAATATGGAGACTCGGTGACAGAGCATTTGAATGAATTTAATACTGTGGTAAGTCAATTATTATCTATTGATATTAAAATTTCAGATGAAGATAAGTGCATCAGTTTGTTGTGTTGTCTACCAGATTCATGGGATAGTCTGGTTATTGCAATAGGTAGCAATGTAACTGCCTTACAGTTTGATGAAATAGTCTCATCCTTGCTGATGGAGGAAATGAGACAAAAAAAGATGGAGAACTAGAATGGTGATTCCTTGTCCAAACGAGGACGGTCCCAGGACAGAAACAAAAATAAGTCATCGAGTGGGAGGTATAAATCTAGAGGGAGATCTAAATCTCCAGGAAAACCTGTAAAGTTGGTGTGCTGGAAATGCGGAAAGGAAGGGCACTACAAAAGGAACTATAAATCTAAAGCTCCTAACAAAGGAAAGGGATCTGAGGATGCTCCTTCTGCAAAGGTGAAAACCACGTCAAATGAAAGTGGGGATGTGTACTTGGCTTCTTCAAGTACACATGTAGTTCATGAGGCAAGGTTGATTGACTCAGGTGCATCCTTTCACTTCACTCCCCATAGAGAGTGGTTCTGCGAGTATGAGAAATATGATTGTGGTGATGTCTTCTTGGGGGATGATAGGAAGGCTAGAATCATTGGTCATGGAAAAGTAAAGTTGAAGTTGCAAGGTGGAAGGGTTAGAACACTTCCGAGTGTTCTGCATATTCCTGCATTGGCCAAAAATTTGATTTTTGTAAGCACGCTGGATGATTCAGGTGTAAAAACACTGTTCGAGAAGGATACCTTCAAGATGGTTCCGGAGAACTGGTATTGATGCGGGGAGTTCGGATTGGAAGTCTGTACAAGCTGCAAGGTAGCACTTTTGTTGATGGGTGCAATAGCTCTGTGGTTCCTAAAAGTGGAGTAGAAAATCTAGTGGTCTCTGGAGTGAAGACCATGTTGTGGCATCAAAGGCTTGGGCATACTGGAGAGTAGGGCCTTCAAATACTTCATGGTAAAGGTATGGTAGAAGGTATGAGTAATAGCTCTTTGGATTTTTATTTTTGTGAAAATTGTGTATATGGGAAGCAGAATCGAGTAAGTTTCCCCTCTGATGGTAAAAGGGCAAAACATATGTTAGAACTTGTGCACAATGATGTGGTTGGACCTATGAAGGACAGATAACAATGGAGAGTTTTGCAATAAGGAATTTGAAGAATTATGTAAGAAGTGTGGTATAGCACGGCAGAAGACTACTCCATATACACCTCAGCAAAATGGAGTTGCAGAAAGAATGAATAAGATGTTGATGGAAAGGGAAAGAAGCATGCTCAATGGTGCCAGGTTAGGACAAGAATTCTGGGCAAAGGCAGTGGAGACTACATGTTACCTAGTCAATAGATCACCTTCATCAACATTGGAGGATAAGACTCCACATGAGGTATGGACTAGTAAGAAACCCTCTCTTTCACATATGAGGGTATTTGGATGTGATGCATATGTACATGTTCCAAAGGAAAAAAGAAGAAAGTTGGATAGTAAATCTGAAAAGTGCATATTTATTGGATATAAGGATGGTTTAAAGGGTTATAAGCTTTGGAACCCAGTAATAAGGAAGGTTGTGTACAGCCGAAATGTGGTGTTTAGAGAGGTGAAATATGTTATTAAAAATGAAGTCCAACTAAAGGAACCTGAAAAGATAGAGTTTGAGCTTAAGGAGGAAGATTAAGACTCTACAGTAGAGGATGAATCAGAAGATGAAGAGCCACAAACTCTAGGTGTGAGAAGATGAGTTTGAGAAAGAAGGTAGTCAGAAAGGTATAGTCCATCTAATTTATGTTCAAGTTTTTCTTTATCTATTACTGATGATGATCCTAGAACTATGAAGGAAGCAGTAGATTCAGAGGATGGCAAACTTTGGAAAGAGGCCATGGTTGATGAAATGGCATATTTGCACAAAAATGAGACATGGGATCTACTGGAGTTGCTAGCTAGAAGGAAACCCATTGGCAGCAAATGGGTGTTTAAGAAGAAGACACATGTAGAAGGAAAGGTGGAGAAATAAAAAGCTCGGTTGGTAGCAAAATGTTATTCCCAGGTGCTGGAATTGATTTTGGTGATATTTTTTCTCTTGTTGTCAAGGTAAATTTTATTAGATTACTTTTATCTGTTGCTGCTACTTTTGATTTTGAGGTAGAATAGATGGATGTGAAGACAACATTTCTTCATGAGGACTTGGAAGAGGAAATCTACATGAAGCAACATGAAGGCTTTGTGGTGAAGGGTAAGAAAGAACTGGTATGCAAGTTAAAGAAGTCCCTATATGGGTTAAAACAGTCACCAAGGATGTGGTATCAGAAATTTCATACATTTATACGAGGAAATGGCTTCACCAAAAGAAAAATAGATCACTGTGTGTATTTTAAATTAATTGGTGACCGTGTTATTTATCTGGTCTTGTATGTGGATGATATGTTGCTGGTGGAAATGAAAAAGAAATTATCTAAGATTTGAAGACCCATTTGTCCTCCAAATTCGACATGAAAGATCTTGGTGCTGCAAACTATATTTTGGGCATCAAAATTAAAAGCGATCGGACAAAGAGGAAGCTCTGGTTAAACCAGAGGAAGTATGTTGAGATAATATTGTAGAGGTTTAATATCCAGGATAGTAAACTAGTGAAGGTTCCTATTCCTGTAGGTGTAAAGTTATTTGCTGAACAGTGTCCCAAGACACAAGAAGAGGAAGAGTACATGTCTCGTGTTCCATATGCAAGTGCAGTCGGTAGCCTGATGTATGCAATGGTTTGTGCTAGACCAGACATTGCACATGCAGTGGGAGTATTGAGTAGGTTTATGTCAAAACCAGGAAAGGAACATTGGACATCAATGAAGCAGATTTGCAGGTATTTGTGTGGCACTAGTGATTATGGTTTGTGCTACCAAGGAAGACTGGGATTGGATAGAGTGTTAGATATTCGTTGCTTTATTGATGAAGACTGGGATAGAGATCTGGATCAGAGAAGATCTACAAGTGGGTATGTGTTTAACCTATTTGGAGGTGCAGTTAGTTGGATGAGTAAGAAATAATCTGTAGTGGCACTATCAACTACAGAGGCAGAATACGTGGCAGCTACTTATGTAAGCACGGAAGCAGTTTGGTTGTAGAGATTATGTTCAAGTATGGGGTTAGTACAGGTAGATATAAGGATGGACTGTGATAGCCAAAGTGTAATTTTCTTGGCAAAGAACCCTGCATATCATTCAAAGACAAAGAAAATTGATGCTCAGTATCACTTTGTGAGGGATATGATAGAAGACAAAAAGGTGTTGCTGGTAAAGGTGGACACTTTGAAGAATACTGCAGATGCATTGACAAAATCTATGAGCTCTGAGAAGTTCTCTTGATGTAGGGAAACATTGGGCATTTCAAGGCTGGATAAATGACTAAGCTCTCTTGTGCCCCCCTGTGGAAAGAAAACAACAAGTGGGAGAAAGTTGGGTTGTGTTATATTCTTTCCACGACTAGCCCACGTAGTTAACCAGGGTGTTAGAAGGGGGGAGAGCCCCCCCTTCATTGCACCGATTGTGTAGCGGGGGGGTCACAGGGGGTTTAAGGGGTGTAGGTAACCCCACTCTATGGGGTCCGAGGTAGCGCCCCAAAAAAAAAAAAAATTGGACCGTATATTAGGTTGGGCAGACCTACCTATGGTTTTATGCATGATTTTTCGCACATGGTTTCGGACGTGATGGTTTTCGGTCCACGATTTTGGACGTGATGGTTTTCGATCCATGGCATTGGATGCTTTGGCATGTATAAATATGTATTGTAACATTGAAAGGAGTATAATGAAAAATCAAGCTGGTAGTCCTGGTTATAGGATCCAGGGGAAAATATCTATGTATATGTGTTTTATGTGTAATGCTCTCGCATTATTTATTTTCTGTGTTTTAGAATTCATATGCGGATAATTTCTATATGGGGTTAAAACTTACACTATAACCCATAATATAGAAGGCCTCCATTGCAACTATTTGATGAGATCCCTCATCCCTTACACATGGAAGATGGTCCCAATGAACAATCGTTGGATACACAGGAGATGTGAGGAAATATATATGCTAGTTTTGATGAAGAGGAACATGAGAATATGGTTCACCAAGAGGCCAGTGATCATAGAGAAGTAGCAGCAGAGGTGGAAAATGTGGATTATTATTGCAAAAAGTTTGTAGAGTTCATGCAAAGAAAACCACAACATAAGTATAATCTAAGATCTTCAAAGAAGAGGATGAGAGAACCATAAAAACAAGGGGAATTTTCTCCCCAAGTGCTTCCTCCAACAAGAGACAAAGGGAAAGGTAATCTCCATCCTTACCCACCCAAGATAGGAGTCTCTACAAATAAAGAGAGAAATGGTCCTAAGGGGTTCACAAAGAAGGAGGCACCTGTTCTGCTGACAATTTCCAACAAGAAGGAAGGAAGAATAGAGCTAGGACATATAGAAAATGCCCAACATACATTCAATCTCTAGAAGGAGCTAAAAAGGGTAAAAATCCATGTTCCTCTGACTGAGCTCCTAAAGCAGCCTCATTACAAAGCTCAATTCTATCAATTCATGCATCCAACCATCTCTACACCATCCCATGATTGTTTGAACCTTCAAGAGGAGAGGCCCATGGTTGTTTTCGAGCCTCCTGTGGAAGATTTGGAGCTTCTACTACGGATTTCTATGTGACTTTGTTGATCCATGACCTTTTGTTGCATAATTGCATGCTAGATTCCGAGGTGTTAGCACCTAAATTTTCCTTAGGCTGAAGGAAGGCAAAATTCAGGGTAACCACAAACCATGCTCAGTCTGGTAGCTAGCCCTACCAGAACAGGAGAGGGCTCTCTCCAAGTCACGCTCAACGAATAAGTAACGGAATGGTCTAAGATGATTAACAGTGAAATATTGATCTTAGGTTAGTAAGTAAATATGGATACAAGAAGCAATTTTTTATGAATGACTGAGTTTCTGGGATGGTATGGGACCAACGGACAACAATGAGCAGAGAATTTAATACAAAGGCATAGATTACTCCGTGAGGCAAGATAGGCAGAAAGTCTAGCAATTTAGTTTGAAATAACGCGGAATGGAGGAATTTCTTAGGAGGGTGAAAAGGGCATAAGTACATGAATCCTTTTCAACAGAAGAAGAACACTGAACATGAAATTTTCCCTTAGGCAGAGCAATAAAAAAATGAATTCTACCTTATCTAACTTAGAAAATTTCACTGGAAATGAATATGAAATGAACTGTGAAACATTACGAAATACATATGAAACATAAGAGACACATTTGCTACACTCACAACCACATGAATCTCATGAAACAGAGTCGTTGCCTTTCTTTAATCCTCTGTCAAAATATACAATGAAGAACTGAGTTTCTCTCCCACAGTCTCCCAGAAATTACAACCAACAATTTTCAAATGGTTTTCCATACAATAAATAGACTATGCCATGAGGAAATACAACGACCAAGAGTTGGGGAGTTTTTCGAATCATTACAAAGTGGAAGTAGAAAGCCAACCATTAGTTACAGGTGCAGCGTTACAAAAATGACAAATGGCTTGGGTGACTACTTGCCTTCCTTTGCCACTTGGATAGAAGCCAACCTTTAGTGGGAATACTTTAAATTTTGCCTTAAGTTCTGAAAAAAGTGTATTGTAGATGAGCGGGCCTACTTGGAGAAAGTCATGAATCGAAATGTCACGAAGCGGAAGTGATTTTGGCCTTTTTCTCTATATGCGTCGTGCCCAAATCTATACGCACTACGCCACTTTGGAGGTGATTTTGAGGTACCTTATGGAGTCAAAATTGTGCCCACGTGTGCTTGTTAGAAATCCCTACCTGTCTACTTTCCAACCCAAGTGTAATTTCTAAATTTGGTGCTCGTTTACCCCTCCAAAACTTCATTCTCCCAAGACTGCTTGCTGTGTGTCAAAATAGGGGCAGAGATGTCATTTTTTGAGTGTTTTTGACCACCTGGGGACTCAAAACCTGCCCAAATTTCTTGTCCATGCACCAGCAGGCATGATTTTTCATGTTGAATCCAAAAATGCAAACCATTTGTGATTTGGAGCTCCCAATCCTAAGCTCCACTCCAGTGGCGCGGCGCACAGGGAGAAAAAACCTGTGTTGTGACACAAAATTTTTCCATGTGACCAAAATTGCCCCAAATTTCTTTAAATTTGGGCTGGAGCTTCCTTATCGAGTGTTATACAGGGCCAAAGAGGCTTTGGCCAATATCTGAAGTCGATCAAGCTCCCTTTGCCTCTTTTGCTTCTTGATTGCCTTCCTCAATTTCGCCTTCAAATTCCTTATTCAGGCCTTGCACACTTTGTTTCACGCCATGTAGTGGAAAGCCATGTGTCTCAGCGAGGCATGGTCCTTGTCAGCCTTGTCTAGAAGCCTCTCCAAGTGCATGTTAATTCTCTCAAGATTGGCCTCCCGATCCTCATTAATCTCTTGCTCCAATGACGTGAGCTCAACTCTTCTCCTTTGTGCAGCTTGGCGATGCTCATGAATGTTTTGTAGCTCCATCATTGCTTGCTGATCCTCCAGTTGTTTGTTCCTTTGCTCTAGATATTTCATGTTCCATTTGGCTCTTTCCAAATCAAGGGACAAGGCTTGAATCTCTGCTTGCTTCTCCTAGATGATCTCTTTAAGTTGTGCACTTGGCAGATCTGTATCTATATCATCATCATGAAGGAGGATGAATTCGGTCGCTCGTTCACCTGATGGCTCACCTGAAGGCCCCTCATCCTACATTGGCTCCTTACCACTATCCTGTACCTGTAGTGCTGATGTCGGAAGTGAGGCCCCTTCCACCCCGGGTGGAGATAACACTCGCTTTGCTGCTGCAAACAAATGCCTACTGCCTCTCTGATAGGTGATGAATACTGGCATAGTAGTGGCCTCATGGCACTCATACTGATGAGAAGGACCACCTATCTCATGTTCAACCCTTGATAATACTTGTGAAGTGCTGAAGAGGTCACAGGAGATGAAGTCATCCCAAGTAATGCCCTACAATCCTAGTTGATGAACCACCAAAATCTTAATAAGAGAAAAGTGATAAACATTGTTAAGTTGTTGCTGAGGGATCTTGTGCTACATGAAGGTGTTCATCCTCTCTATGTTCCTTCAAATGAAATATGGGATGTTCATCATCCGTACCCTGGTAAAGTGCATGAGCAATCTGATGTGATAGGCATATAGACGAGAGAACCTCCCCTCACAGCTGAAGTACTTCATGATCAACCTCATGAGTGGAGCATATTCATCTTTCAAATATCGGAATGGAAAGACTCTTGTGAGCTGCCTCAAGAAACTGGCCTTAATGTAAGGCTCATAATGCTACCTATCAACCTTCTGTTTCTTGTGCCACTGTTCTCCAACATTTGGTATTCCGGTTGCTAATGAGACAGTTTCAGGTGTTAGTGTGAAGCTGACCCCGGCCAAGATAGAATGACCTCCATGCAAGTGAAGCATAAAAAGATGGGCCAACTCATGATGAACTTGAACATTGGCCACTCTTTGACAAAACTCAAAACATGAAAGGTGCTGGAAACATGACATAGCAAGAGGGCAGGCCTGCAATTCAGTGAGGGTGGTTGGCTCATCCCTAACATGTTTGCCACTCTTGTGATGTATCCTGGGAACCTGTTCTTCCAAGGATGAATCATTTTGTGTCTCCATCTCATTCTCTGATGAATGCTCAGATGCCATGACTGTTGTGTGTACTGTACTTGGGCTGCCCTTTGATGATGGTGTGAAACTAGGTGTTGTTGTGATACCTGCCACCAAGGGGGACAATGAAAAAAAAAGGGAGTATTAGGAGGGGAATAATATGATGGGAATAGGGGTTATGGGGGAGAAGTTTTGTTTAGGGATATATAGGAGGGTTTGGGGATTTGATAGGGTAGGGTTTTTGGGTTTTTATAAAGTAGGGTTTTGGGGTTTATATTGACCAAAGAGTGGAGGGATAAGGAATAGGGGTTTGGTAATATTGTAGGGTAGGGAGAATAGGAAAAAATGGGATAGGAGGGATAGGGAAAAATGGTAAGAAAGGGAAAATGAGGGGTGATAACGGAACCTTGGCATCAACACCACAATTATGCAACCCTAGCAACAATGGCTTTTGGTGTTTTCTTGTGGTTGGTTTTATGAGTTTTGTTGCAATTAAACATAGCCATGAACCACCATAACATTCACAAAATTTGATGAGCAAGCCATGATATAGAGCCTACCTATTGATTTGAGGGGTTTCACAGGCAACTTGAGGCAATTTGGCACGGTTTCGGGCCTTTGTGGGTGTGCGCCGCGTGCCAAACCCAGTGCACCGTGCCCGTTGTGTGCGTCGCGCCCGTAGAAATTTTGCACTGTGGGGTGGCTCTGTGTGTGCCGCACTCTGTGTGTGCGCCGCGCCCCTCTGTGTGTGCACTGCGCTCCTGAAAACGACTCCCACTCACTCTTAAACACGCACTTTGCTCTCCTAATCACTTTGCAACGTTTCTCTATGACCTTGTTTTCTTGTGGAAACCTCTATTTAAAGGCTTTGAAGTCATGGGTTTAATTTTTTCTTCTCCAAAAACCCACTTTGCTAATGTTTCATTTTGGCTTTTTTCACTGACTTAAAGCAACACTTGAATTTCTCTTTTCTCTTTGAAATTTTAGGTCAAATGATGAAGTTTTTAGCACTCTTTGCAGGGAGTGCATGACAGGGCATTTGGCCACGGAAACCATGACTGCACCTGGACAAATCAACTGATGAATTTTTCAAAAATTTTATCACAAATGACACTGTTTGACTTTTCTTCAAAACAGATTTTGAAGAACAGTTGAAATTTGTCCACATGACGATGAAACTTTCTGAATCATAACTTTGTAAGGGCCTCACTCTGGCCTGCATGGCTTTATTGGACATGGTTAAAGACCAGATTGATTAATCCCTAGACCTAATTATCGAAAATGACTTTTGTCCATTAAAGGACCAGACCTTCACTGTCATGGACTTTAGTGATCATTGACAAAAGACCTAAGCTAGCATGAGCCAAACATGAGGGGAAATGACTAGCATGACCTTTTCTGTCAGATTATGGCATGCTCCTAGTAGAATGCAGCTGGGTGAATGGAGCGGGACTCCTAAAAATGAAATGCATAAAGAGTTTTGATCTCTGACAGAGGACTGACCAGACCGACTCTAACACGGGGCTTCACACAACCTCATGCCACTATCAGTAATGGAACAGATGAGTTTAGAGATCACCAAACCATACAAGGACCTATACTCCTTTGACTCCAAGAGAGTCAAGTTCTTAGGCATGATAAAGGATCTGGTGGTAAACTTGGCTCAAATCCCAGTAAAGTGTGTGGTAATGTATATAGTGGTGGTTGATATACATCCTCACTTTGGAATGCTCTTATCTAGATCTTGGGGTTCCAAGGTTGGTAGCTCTATCAAGCTAGGTCTGACTTATACCACCATTACCACTTTTGGAGGTGAGCAAAGGAGTTTGTACAAAGAATCCCGGTTTGTGAAAACGGTGACCCCAACTAAAGGCTCATACAAATCCCCATTGCATGTGAAGGATAATGACATCTCTTGTCTGTTCCTCGAAGAGGATGAGACCTTCCAAGAAGAAACATCAGTACACCTGACAAGGCAGTTAGAGCACTTGTGAGAAAATGAAAATGAAGTATGGAAATTATACTTTAATGGAGAAAACTCAAAGGATGGGAATGGAGCTGGAATATTTTTGGTATCTCTAGAAGGTGGCATGATACCCCTTTCTTTCAAGCTCAAATTTGAGCTGAACAAAAATGTGGCGGAGTATAAAGCATTGCTCCTGGGATTACAAATAGAAATAAATATGAACATTCAATGCCTATCAGTCTATAGAGACTCTAAGCTAGTCGTGAGGCAGATATGAGACCAATGTCAAGCCAAACACCCTAGGTCGAGGATGTATCGAAATGAAGTGTGGGACTTAATCAAAAAAAAATTCCTCACCTTTAACTCCCAGTTTCTTTGCAGGCAAGAAAACAAGATGGCTAACTCTCTTGTAGTAGCTGTGAGCACTTTCAGGCCCCCAGAGAATCCATTCCTCAGATATGAGATAGAATTCAAACACAGGCCTTCAATACCTAATAATGTCAAACACTCGCAGGTATTCGAAGATGATGAGTAGGTGAAAATATTCATAGAAGTCGTTGGGGAGTTTTACCACTCCACCATCGATCAGGAAGAAGAAGAAGAAGAAGCCACTTCATGGAAAGACACAGTGATTGGGAAAAACAATTTGCAATTAAAAGGGAGCACCATCCCTTGTGGACTTGTTCCACTAGAAAGACTTTTCAATAAAGACAACATAACCTCCAAACAAATGGCCTCAGTGAAAGTTGACCAAGTAGAAGACTAAAACATTGGATTAGAAGTGGAACCCTAGACGGTTAGGTTGTCCAAAGGAATCTCCTTGCAATACAAACAAAGGTATTTAGATCTTTTCAAAACCTATAAATATGTATTTGCTTGGTATTATGATGATTTGTAATCATTTGATACTAATATCATTCAGCATAAGATTCCTTTGAAGAGTGGGATAAAGCCATGAAAACATAAACTCAGACAAATAAATTCACTCCTACTCCCCTCCTTTGAAAAGGAGATAAGGAAGATGCTGCAGGCCAAGATCATAGTACCTTTAAGATACTCTAAGTGGGTGGCTAATTTGTTCCATGTCAAAAAAAAGAACGGAGAGATAAGGCTGTGTGTGGGCTTCCAGAATTTAAACAAGGCATCTCTAAAAGATAACTACCATCTACCCAAGATGGATAATACATTGCAGAAATTAGTGGGTGCAGCTAGAATGTCTATGATGGATGGATTCTCCAGATATAACCAAGTGGTAGTCCACCCTAAAGATCAAAAAACGACTACTTTCAACATGTAGAAATTTCCTACAAATCTAGCTCTTTGCTACCATGTAGTAAATATGATGTAGGTTAACCCAATAATGCAATATAAATTAAAGAAGAATACTATAACCTACTTCTACTATCAATTTGTAAAAGCTTAAATATCGAGCTAAACACATATAACTAGAGGAAGAAGAATCAATGCAGAATACACATGAAAATACTTTGGAGAAAGCCTCAGCGAAAAACCCCATTATCTATATTATCATACAAGGTGGAAATACATAGGAATTATATAAAGTCGTAGCTCTCACAGCTAGCCAACTCTCAGTACAATCCTCACAAATGTTCACAGCCAGTCTTGGCTTCTCTCCCAGCCTTCCTCTCTACCCTCCAAGCTCCTATTTCCTTGTGTTTTTCCTTGTGGATGATCTCTTGTTACCAAGTGTAACACTCTCTCACACACGGTCAGAACTACGCAATCCTCAAGGAATGATGCCCTTGACTGCATGCATGAGATTTTTTTAGAAGAGAACACATGCAACTAATAGTACATTTTCCTTGAGATTAATCTCAACTGTCTCTTTCTCAGAATAAACATGCATGAGTTACTAATGAGGGAATCTTCAATTAACTGGAGTAGCACTAGTTGGATGCATGCATGCATCAACTCACTGATAACTCACCATTAGTTCCTCAAACAATTTGGAACTAATTTTAACTGGACTTAACTTAGTAAACTGAGTTAACTAACTGCAACTCAAATATAACTCAATATTATCTCCTTAATTTAAGGGCTAACTCTTGCATGACTTTAGAAAGACTTCTAACTTGAATTTCTCCAACTAATTAATCCAAAATGAATTAATTAATTATTTCCAAGTAGCTGTTAAGACTAAATTCGATTTTAATTCACAATTTAATTCAAGGACAAATTAAATTGGAATATTCTCGTTGCCACATTTCAACACTCCCTCTCAACAAGAAAGGAGTTATCTGTCACCCCGATCGTGTCTCTATGGAACTCGAATTTACACTTTGACAATGCCTTTGTCAAAATGTCAGCATCTTTCTCCTCTATCGAAATATAATTCAACAACATGATCCTCCTGATTTATGAGAAGCCATGGGAATCAAATCTTGCCTTATGTTTCTCCACACTTCCATCAGCAACTTGTTTTACCTTGTAAAGCCAACGGAACTCACAATTGACTTGTTCTCCGGTCTCGGAACCATGTCCCAAATACTGTTATGAACTATGGATTCATACTCCTCCACCATAACATCAACCCAAATCTGCTATTGTACTGCTTCCTTAAAGGAATATGGCTCAGTCTCAACACATTCCCCAGCAAGGGCCATGTATCCAATGTACCTCTCATGTGACCTACTCTGTTTGCGATGCGAAAATGGTTCTCCCACATTCTCTCTCACATCCTCCAACAATCTATCAACTTCTCCTGTGTGCTTTCATCCATCTTTGGAAGACTCTTCTTGAGTGGATGTATCCACTTCTGGAACCTCTACATGTGGATGCTCTGCATCAGTCTAAGGCTCCTCCTCATTCAGAACCAACAGTTCCTCCACAGCCTGTAGTTGGAGCTCCCTCTCAAGGGAAACTTGCATGGCCTTTTGCTCATCAAACTTGAGATCTTTGTGAACCACTGTCCTCCGACTGTTGAAAAATGTGCAACAAGAAATGTTAAATTTAGAATGTGCTAAAAATAGACCTGCTAAAAATAACATGTCTAAAAATAGTAGTTTGGCCAGTGAGGTCATTGGCCACATTGGGTGAGATGTGAAACTGCTAAAAATATAAAGTTCTAAAAATAGCATTTCTGGGTCCCTTCCTATTTATAGCAGTCCCTAGTCTATCTATAAGAAGTAAAATTAATTTCGGTCTTAACAGCAGTTGGAGATATTAATTAAATAATTTAGTTGAGTTAATTAGTTAAGGAAAAGCAAACTTGAAGTCTTTGTGAGAACATGCAATTATTTCTCCACTAATTGGGGAATGTGTCCTTAATTTCCTCCACTGATTGAGGGAATAAGTATGAGTTCTATAATGAGAGAATCAGTTGACTTAGTTCTAACTAGTCAAGTCCAGTTAGATTATTTTAACAAGTTGTTAAAATAATAAAATATAGTTTGTTAATGCTTGCATGCATTTGACAACTATTATTTTAGATAACTGAGAATTCACTCATGGATAACTGTTGCATGTCAATTCAGACAAAGATCTAGTTGAGATCAGAGAAGGGACAGTGTACTATCAGTTGGATGAATATTTTTCCTATAAAGGAAGCTCATCCATGATGAAGATTTATCTCCTTCAGGTTTGTGCAGTTATTTCAAAGGTCAGTGTTGTGTGTGATGTGAGAATCACACAAGTTGCAGCTGGAGGACTCAGGAAAACTGTGCATAGAAATAGGAGGCTTCGAGGGCAGAGGAGAAGGTTTGTGAGAAGCTTTTGACTATCTATGAGCAGTAGAGGGACTGTACTGAGAGCTGGATAGCTTCCGAGCTAAGGCTTTGTGTAATCTAGACTATATTTTCACTTGTATGATAATACAAAGATGGAGTTTTAGGCAGGTGTTTTCCCCAGGTAAATTCTTTTGTGTTATGTGTGATTGATTCCTTATTATCAGTTATATGTGTTCTTATTGATGTTGCTCATGGTTGATTAAGCTTCCACTAAATTGTTTGTAGAAGTAGATCAAGTGTTTTTCTTTAGTACATTGCATTACCAAGTGATCTACAGGTGGGAAATTTCTACATGGTATTAGAGCTAGCTGATTTGTAGAAAAAGTTCTACATGGTATCAGAGCTAGCTGATTTGTAGAAAAATTATACAAAATTCTACATGGTATTGGAGCACAGGTGATCAAGCAAGAACAGTATACTAGCAAGAGGAATTCAAAGTTTCTTATTCTTGATATAGATCTCAAGTTCTTATCACATCTATTTCATCGATGGCTTTCAATGGTTTGAGGCTTGAGTATGCCCTTAATGGCAGATCAAACTATATAGCTTGGAAGGATCGCATGGAGGCAGTTTTGGAAGATAATGGTCTTAAGGATTTCATTGATCAAGAAATCCCAAAGCCTACTAACAAGACTAAGTAGGTGGAATGGAGGAAGTGTGTGGCTAGAGCTAGGAGAATTCTCTTGGAGGGAGTGCGAGATCACATTGTCTCGAGCCTCCATGGGAAGGAGACTCCACATGCAATGTGGAAAACATTGAAAGATTTATATCAAAATAGCAGTGATTAGAGGAAGCTGGCACTGAAGGACAAACTTCAAAAGATCAAGTGTGAAAGGGATGAGACGATCTCTATGTATCTAACCAAGCTCATCACATGCAGGGATGAGCTTGCAAGTGTAGGGGTGGTGACAATGGATGAGGATATGGTGAGTCTAGCACTCCTTGGCCTTCCTAAGAGCTGGCGTAGCTACCATGATTCGGTGAATGGAAGAGAGAAATTTCCAGATTGGGAACGACTAAGGTCAGATTTGATGTAGGCGGATATCAGACGGAGCACCAAAGATAGTTCTTCATCTATGCATGATGAGGAGAACTATGCCTTAGCAAGTAAGGCGAAGAAGGGGAAGGAGAAGGTTTCTATTTCCGAATCCAGTTCTTCCAATGATGAGAAGAAGGTTGACAAATCAAAAGTGTGATTCTTTCGTTGTCATGAGGTGAGCCATTATGTTGCAAATTGTCGACGGAGGAAATCCAAGAAGGGATCCAGGGAAGGAACTGAAGGTGAGGCACTTGCTTCACAGTTTGAGTTGGATTTCACACTCTTCACATGCACGGTCTCATCCATGTTGGGAAGTGGTTGGTTTCTTGATAGTGGAGCTTCTTTCCACATGACCGGCGACAAGAGTTTGTTCACTACTTTGGAGGAGAAATATCTCCAGATACTCATAGCGATGGGTAATGATGAGAAGTATAGTGTCTCAGGTGTAGTCACGGTTATTTTTCATAGGGAGCATGGGTCTCGCCTTACCTTGACTGATGTCAAGTATGTACTAGGACTGAAGAGAAACTTGGTGTCGATCATGATGCTAGAAGACAGAGGGTATGATGTAGTCTTCAGTAAGGGAAAGGTTTTCCTTAGACACATCATCACTAGACAGGTGAAGCAGTTTGGTTCGCGGGTCAAGAACCTGTATTCTCTTGAGGTTCAAGATGCATTCAAAGCCTTGAGTAGCAAGGCAACTGATGGAGAATTGGTGGTTGAAAGGGAGGGTATATTACCTCTCAACATACAGAGCCAAAAGAAGTCTCAGACGATTGTGGAGGAGCCACGATTGGTGCAGCAACTTCAGGAGGTTGTGGAGCAACCACAATAGGGGAAGATGAGAGGAGATCAAGTAGAGACATCTACTCATGCAAAGACCTCTAGTAGGGGGAAACTTTGAGCTAGGTGGGCTGAGGGATCACATGCAGCCATACCTCCAAGTAGGAGGTGGGTCGATATAGAGTGATCGTCCTAAGGAGGAGGGGCAGGATCCTTGAGGTACCCAACCTCTTGGATGAGACCTTGCTACGGGAACCCCGATGTGGAGTAGTAGGAACTGATTGATTAGGTAGAGACAGATGCAGATGGAGCGGCAGAGAGAGCTATAGTGCAAGGAAGCCCACGATAGCTCATAGCTAGCAGGCTGTAGCAATGCGAGAGGCACAAGTGTTTTGCATTGTGCTAGGTGGCATAGAGAGGTGTGCAATGGTGCGAGATGCATGGAGATGTTGTAGTAGCGTAGATGTCAGAGAGGGAGCACTTGTCAGTAGTAGGTAGAGCTTCAGCATCAAATTATGTTCCTAACCCAATAGAGTGGTCAGTTTGGGAGTGTTTTTGTTCCAAGTGTTGTTGGAGCAAGTGGACCAGGTAGATGTGTTGCATGCAGAACATTCTAGAGTTACAAGATCGGGTTCAAGAGAAAGCCTTTCTTGTTGAGAGGGAGTGTTGAAAAATGTGCAACAAGAAATGTTAAATTTAGAATGTGCTAAAAATAGACCTGCTAAAAATAGCAGTTTGGCTAGTGAGGTCATTGGCCACATTGGGTGAGAGGTGAAACTGCTAAAAATATAAAGTTCCCAAAATAGAATTTCTGGGTCCCTTCCTATTTATAGCAGTCCCTGGTCTATCTATAGGAAGTAAAATTAATTTTGGTCTTAACAACAGTTGAAATATTAATTAATTAATTCAGTTGAGTTAATTAGTTAAGGAAAAGCAAACTTGAAGTCTTTGTGAGAACATGCAATTATTTCTCCACTAATTGGGGAATGTGTCCTTAATTTCCTCCACTGATTGAGGGAATAATCAGTTGACTTAGTTCTAACTAGTCAAGTCCAGTTAGATTATTTTAACAAGTTGTTAAAATAATAAAATATAGTTTGTTAATGCTTGCATGCATGTGACAACTATTATTTTAGATAACTGAGAATTCACTCATGGATAACTGTTGCATGTCAATTCAGACAAAGACCCAGTTGAGATCAAAGAAGGGACAGTGTACTATTAGTTGGATGAATATTTTTCCTATAAAGGAAGCTCATCCATGATGAAGATTTATCTCCTTCAGGTTTGTGCAGTTATTTCAGAGGTCAGTGTTGTGTGTGATGTGAGAATCACACAGGTTGCAGCTGGAGGACCCAGGAAAACTGTGCATAGAAATAGGAGGATTGGAGGGTAGAGGAGAAGATTTGTGAGAAGCCTTTGACTGTCTATGAGCAGCAGAGGGATTTTTCTAAGAGCTGGATAGCTTCTGAGCTAAGGCTTTGTGTAATCCAGATCATATTTTCACTTGTATGATAATACAAAGATGGGGTTTTAGGCAGGTGCTTTCCCTAGGTAAATTCTTCTGTGTTATGTGTGATTGATTCCTTCTTATAAATTATATGTGTTCTTATTGATGTTGCTCATGGTTGATTAAGCTTTCACTAAATTGTTTGTAGAAGTAGATCAAGTGTTTTACTTTATTACATTGCATACCAGGTGATCTACAGGTGGGAAATTTCTACATAGTATTAGAGCTAGCTGATTTGTAGAAAAAGTTCTACATGGTATTAGAACTATCTGATTTGTAGAAAAATTCTACAAAATTCTACACCGGCTGGTAGGAAAGTACATCCGATAGTTGTGAGGTGTATCAGTGTACGCCACAAGTATCCCCAACTTTGCTATCGGCTCAAGCTTCTTCCGTGCATCCTTTGCCACGTGGAAATATACAGATGAGCCAAAGATCCTGAAGTGAACCACATCTGGCTTCTTACTGGAGAAAGCTTCCTCGAGTGTGTTCATCCCAAGTAAGTGATGCGGGCTTCTGTTCTACAAATATACCACTGTGTTGCATGCCTCAGCCCACAAATGAAGTGTAGGCCTTGGTCATGAAACATTGCTCGTGCTACCCCTATAATAGTTTTGTTCTTCCTCACGGCCACCCCATTCTGTTGTGGGTTATGAGGTGCCATCAACTCTCGTTTAATTCCTTCGGCTATAGAGAAGTCCTTAAACTATTGAGAGACATATTCTCCACCGTTGTCACTTCTCAAGGCCTTCATCTTCCTCCCTAACTCTTTCTCGACCAAAGCTTTGAACTCACAAAACTTTGTGAAAGTTTGGTCCTTCTTCTGCATGAAATAAATCCAGCATTTACGAGAATAGTCATCAATGAAAATCACAAAATACCTCTTCTTCACTATGGATGCCATCGAGAATGGTCCACAGACATTAGTATGAACTCGCTCTAAGATGGCCTCTGCTTGACTGTCTCGATCATGAAAGGAAGACTTGGTGTACTTTCCCAAGGTACAACCTTTGCATGTGCTAACTTTCTCAAGTTTACCTTTGGGAATTCCTGTAGATATCTGCTGCATTATCTTCAAAGCCCCATGATGCAAATAGCCCAACTGCCTGTGCCACAACTCACCAATGTCTTGGCTTTGCACCAATTCTTCTTTCATACTCAATGTTGCACAATCATCTACCTCTAGTTTATAGAGATTCTTCACCCGAATCCCTATCCTCTTGGTCTGACCCGTGGCTATGTGTCTTAGGAATGCCGTTCATTTACTGAAGACAACATCATAGCCTTTGTCCTCCAACATCGTGATCAATACCAAGTTCTTCTTCAATCTAGGCACATACTTCACATCTGTCAAGGTGATAGGACCTCCATGATCCCTCTAAAAAGCAACGTGCCCGCTCCTGAAACACTATACCTTCTGTCATCACCCATCTATATGCACATCTTGAGGTCTTTCTCCTCCAAGGCACTAAATAACTTTTTATCACTGGTCATGTGGAATGAGGCTCCACTGTCAAGATACCAAACACAACCCATCATTGATGACACCCTACATGCAATGAGGGTAAAGTCCATTCTGAACTGAGAGGCTAATGCCTCACCTTCCAATCCTTTCGAGGATCGCTTCTTAGAATTATTTGATGGGAAATTAGTCACATAATGTCCCATCTCGTGGCAATTAAATAATCTCACTTTAGACTTGTCACCCTTCTTCCCTCCATGAGAAGAATTCGATTTGAAATGGGAATCCTTTACCTTCCCTTTCCTTGCCTTACTTGCTAAGGCCAGATTTTCTTCATCATCATTCTTGGATGAAGAACCATCTCGTGTGCTTCTCTTGATCTCCTCCTGCATAAGATCAGACCACAGTCATTCCCAATTTGACAGTTTCTCCCTTCCATTCACAAAGTCTTGGTAGCTATTCCAACTCTTTGGAAGGCCAAGGAGAGTGAGGCTCACCACATCATCATCAGCAATAGTTATTCCCACACTGCCAAGCTCATCTCTATAGGTGGTGAGCTTGTTCAGATATGCATAAATAGTATCTCCCTTCTCCATCTTGATTCTTCGAAGCTTATCATTGAGCACCAATTTCCTCTAGTCACTACTGTTCTGGTAGAGGTCCTTCAATGTCTTCCACATTGAAAATGGAGTATCCTTCCCATGGAGACTTGAGATAATATGGTCTCAAACTCCCTGAACGATGATCTATCTCGCCTTCGCCACACATTGCTTCCACTCAACCAACTCTTGTGAATTAGTTGAAGCTAGCTTTGGGATTTCTTGATCAATGAATTCCTTCAAGTCATTGTCTTCTAATGCATCCTCCATTCTATCTTTCCATGCTATGTAATTCGAGCTACCATCTAAGGCATACTCGAGTCTCAAGCCATAGAACGTTATTGGTCAACCTTCAAGTATGATATGAATTTGATTTTCACCTGCAACCCTGAACTTCAAACTTTGAATTCTCTTCTCCAATACCACATTGTAGAAATTTCCTACAAATCTAGCTCTCTGCTACCATGTAGAAAATCTGTTGTACGTTAACCCGATAATGCAGTATAAATCAAAGTAGAATACTATAACCTACTTCTACTATAAATTTGTGAAGCTTAAGGATTGATATGAACACATATAATGAGAAGAATAAAAATCAATGCATAATACACATGAAAATACTTTGGGGAAAGCCTCAGCTAAAAACCCCACTATCTGTATTATCATACAAGGTGGAAATACATAGGAATTATACAGAGCCTTAGCTCTCACAACTAGTCAGCTCTCTGTACAATCCTCACAATTGCTAATAGGCAATCTTTGCTTCTCTCCCAACCTTCCTCTTTTCCCTCCAAGCTCCTATTTCCTTGCGTTGTTCCTTGTGGATGATCTCCTATTACCAAGTGTAACACTCTCTCACACACTGTCAGAACTACACAATACTCAAAGAATGATGCCCTTGACTGCATGCATGAATTTTATTTATAAGAGAACACATGCAAATGATAATACATTGTCCTTGAAATTTATCTCAACTGGGTCTTTCTCAGAATAGACATGCATGAGTTACTGATGAGGGAATCTTTAGTTAACTAGAGTAGCACTAGTTGGATGCATGCATGCATCAACTGACTTATAACTCACAATTAGTTGCTCAAATAGTTTGGAACTAATTTTAACTAGACTTAACTCAGTAAGCTAAGTTAACTAATTACAACTCAAATATAACTCAATCTTATCTACTTAATTTAAGGGATAACCCTTTCGTGACTTCAGAAAGACTTCTAACTTGAATTTCTCCAACTAGTTAATCCAAAATGAATTAATTAATTATTTCCAAGTAGCTGTTAAGACTAAATTCGATTTTAATTCACAATTTAATTCAAGGACAAATTAAATTGGAATATTCTTGTTGTCACATTTCAACACACCACCCCGTGGGGAACCTTCATGTATGTGTGCATGCCATCTAGGTTGATAAATGCAGGGGCCACATTTTAGTGAGTTATGGACATAACTTTCATGGGAAAGCAAGATAAATGCATGGTAGTCTACTTCGATGACATCACAGTCTTTTCAAAGACTAATGAAGAGCATATCCTCCATTTAAATCTCACCTTTGAGAAGTGTAGGAGGTATGAATTCTCTTTGAATCCTAAGAAATATCAGTTTGCCCTAAGTGAGGAGAAGCTACTTGGACACATAGTAGCATAGGAAGGAGTAAATATTGATCTTGAATGAGTCAAAGCCATCAACCTTATTCCCTTGCCCATAAATAAGAAATAAGTTGAAGCCTTTTTGGAGAGGATAAATTTCTTAAGGTGATTCCTACCCAACTATGCTAAGATAGTCAAAGGTATCATGAACATGATCAAGAAGGAGAATGGAGTTAGGTGGAGCTCTGTCCCCTGTGATTATTTCACTAGGATCAAAGAAGCTTTGGTTGAGGCCCCAGTGCTATTGAACCCCATCTATTCAATGCCCTTCTACATATTTTCTTTTACCTCACCACATACCATTGTTGTTGTGTTGTTACGAATAAATAAAGAAGGTTATGAGCAACCCATTGCCTTTTTCAGCCAAGTCCTAAGGGAGAATGAGCTGAAGTATACTATAATGGAGAAACAGGCCTTTGCACTGGTCAAGGCACTGAAGACATTCCGCATGTATGTGTTGTAATCAAGAATCATAGCATTCATCCCAACGATTGCAGTCAAGGACATCCTGGTGCAGGGAGAAAGTGAAGGAAAGATGGGAAGACAGATAGCTAAAATACAAGAATATAGAAATAAAGCCTACCAAGCTCATCAAAGGCCAAGGGTTGGCTAAGTTTTTATCTAAATCCAACTACCAAGCTCTATGGATAAGACTAATCACAGATGAAGGCAAACCAAAGGATCACTAGAGCAAAATCAAAATAGTTGAGTAGAAGATCTAAGCCAAATTTGAGGGATCACCCAAGTATAATAACATATTTAATTACCTCTTATTCCTAAGATGCCGGTTGGGATTGGATAGATCTAAATACTGGATTCTGAGATTTCAGGCTCATAAATACATTATATGCAACATAATTCTCTACTGGAAGGAACTGATGAGGGTATTACTACTATGTTTGGTTGAGGGAGAAACCCATGAAGTGATTGAGGATTTCCATGGGGGAGTCTGTCGAGGACACTACAGTTGGAAGGTAACAACACAGAAAATCCTCAAGGCATGATTTTAATCACCCATGCTATTTGGAGATGTTTATGCACAGGTCAAGTTATGCCAGAAATGCTAATGGTTTGCTGAAAGACAGAAGATTTCTCATCTTCCCTTGATTCTTGTGCATGTAGAGGAGCCTTTTAGATAGTGGGGATTGGAATTCATTGAATAAATAAACCCCCCATCTAGTGGCCAACATAAATGGATTCTAATAGCCACTAACTATTTCAGTAGGTGGGCAGAGGCTATCCTAGATAGAAATGCTACTGACTAAATGGTGATAAAATTCATGGAGGAGAACATACTATCCCGCTTTGGGTGTCCTTTTAAAATCGTCATTGATAATGCATAGGTCTTCAAATATGCTAAGTTCACCAACTTCTACCACAAATTCAATATCATTATTGGAAACTCCATTACATACTACCCTCAAGGGAATGGCTTGGTTGAGTCTTCTAATAAAACTGTGGTGAGAGTTCTAAAGAATACCATCATTAAAAAGCAAAGGAACTAGGACTCTCAAATAAAGTTTTCCCTTTCGGCTGATCAGGTAATGCCCAAACGATCCACTAGGAAATCACCTTTTGAGCTAGTATATGGAAAGGTTGTTGTCTTCTCGATCCAACTAGTAATGCCAGTAGCTAAGTTTTGACAAGAAGTCAAGGAAGAGAAAATCTCCTTGACTAGAAGGATAAATAAGCTTTTGGAGCTTCACAAGAACAGAAAGAAGGTGGGGATGAAAGTTTCAAACTACCAACAAAGGATGAAATCTTTGTTTGACAAGAAGGATAAGGATAGACCACTTCAGCAAGGAGATTTAGTTCTCAGGTGCGATGTCAAACGAGAAGACAAATGCAAACATGGGAAGTTTGATCCACTATGGTTTGACCCCTTCAATATTGCAAAAGAAAGGGGAAATAACACTTACATGCTTGAAAACTTGGATGGTGCACTACTAGAACTACTTGTAAATGGTCAGCTCCTAAAATTTTATTTTCAAAATTAGAGATATATGTCTCTTTCTCATTGTAAGTATTCGGTGTGTGTGTTGAACTTGTTATTTGATTTTTTCAGTTTATTGTTGAAAAAGTCCCTTTCTATAGAATTATATTTTGTTTAAGAATAAATCCATACCCAATGGAAGGAAAGGATATTGGCCTTTAGGTCCTCAACACCTTACTAGAAAGGCATTGTCCAAGTTGGAGCCAATGTTGTTACTCACTACATTGTGGGCTTCAAAATTCGTCAAGGTTTCCTAGGAGTAATGAAGGTTAGAGCCACTTTCCTAGGCAACAGAAGACCTCAAAGCATGATCAAACACCCTCCAGTGACAAGTTCTCAGAAGGATATTTCCAATGGTATATATAAGTCCAAAAAAGGACTCCTAGATCGAAAGTTAGAGTCTATTGAAGATTGCCTTGGAAAGCCTAAAAAAAAAATGGCTAAGTATGAGGGCAGTCTCACATCTCACAAATCGAATGCCACAACAATCTCGTAGTCAAAGAAGACTCCAAAGCTTGTATGGGCCAATTCTAAGGTATAGCGTAACATCACCAAGGGAGGAATGAAAGTTCAACAAAGAATCTGTGGACAAAACAGCAATGGGTGACTCCCCCTCTCTCCTCCACGTGGCGGTTTCCCGCATCGCACATTCCTGCGACCTTGCAAGATAGGCATATCGAAAGGTTCCAAACATGAAATACCATGCAGGGGCTGATATTGTGATTTAGTACAAAATCGTCGAGGGGGGCTGAAATTCCCTAGTAAAGGAAATGCTTGGAAAAATAGGGTAGGGGAGGCGTTTTTCTCTCTCCTCCAGGGGGACACGTGGTGGACTCTCATTGGTCCTCAAAGTAGACATGGCAACTAGTGTCATCCGTGATGTGGCAGTATGGATGATGGCATGGAAAATGGCACATGTCACCCAGTTTCAATGTTTTCACGGGTGAAACGGGGACATTTCCAGGTGCCACAAATCACCATTGCACTCACAGGGTGACATGTGGCAGTGATGACATCACCTCGCAGATCGACGATCGCAACTGTTAAGGGGAAAAGCTAAAGATAATGGTGCCTGTGATTGCAATATGAAGGAATCCCACTTGGATGTGATAAGTTATTGTGACATGATCTATAAGGATCTTTTATCCAGACAGTCAGTCCGCGCTAAGGGAAAAGGTAATGGGTCCCCCTCTCAAGAAGTGTGATTGGGATATGCGGGAAACCCTCCTGGATGTGATATGATTTAGTGATTCCACCTCAGAAGTATATCTTGTTTGGATTGTTGACCCGTGCTAAGGAAAAATATAAAGCAGGGTAAAGCATGGGAATGCTCTAATATGTGGGATTCTGCGATACAAAGGAAAAGTCTCTCGGACACGGGTCTGAAGGCCTTAGCACCTAATGGCTAAGCCCCTAGTTCTAGCCCCTAGTCATATGAGGAAATCCACATGAGGGGCTATAACAAAGGGGACTAAGGGGGAAATCAGAAAATTCCCATTTCCCTTGTTTTAGAGAAAAAAAGTCTGAACCTGCGAGACTACACTATTACACTCGAATTCATGTCACCCACTACCTCAAGGCACTAGTCCAGTACACAGTTTTAATGGGTAGATGTGCCGAAAGCTAGAAGACTTAAATGGAGCATGTCATAGCGATGGAGCAATACACCAAAATCAAAAAGATTAATGCGTCAGTATGGAGCCTCATCCCTTTACACAACAAAGGACTACAAATACAAGAACTTAAAAGTGACCCAACCCCTTCTCCATAGAGGAAGGCCTTCAAGTAGTAAAATCATAAGTGATGGGAGCCAACTAAGTGGCACAAAAGGCAATGTAGTGAGCCAACTACAATCTGTAACAAAAGCTATGACCGAGATGGGGATTAAGACAGTTTAATGCTTCTCTATGGCTGATATTTATTTTGATGTCGTGTAACATGCCTTCATTTCAATGAGGCTTTTAATTTTGTAATATTTTTAGGCCACAAATTCATTCATGACTGATATAGCTAGTTGACCTGACAACTGAATAGAGACCATAGATATTTTTGTTATAATGAGGTCCTTGTCCCCTCTCCAAATAAATAGGGGAAAGTAAGAATTAGAAACAATTAAGAAATTCTATATAAAACACTACATGCTACTTTCAAACTGTATCTCTTTGTAATACAGATCTTTTCATAATATCAAGGAAACAATGGTGATTCCCTCTTCAAGTATTACAGTATGTATTCCCCTTGTGATACTCATTTCTATGTTCATGTTTCTTCCCTGAATTCATGCAATTATAGTTGCTAGAAATATATCAAGCTGCCTCATGAATTCATTAGTATCTACATGTTAATGCAAATTCTTGTAATAGTTTCACAGATTCATTTGTCTCAACATTGTTTATGTATATGTCTATATGGACTATTAAAATTAGATATTTAAATCTGCAACACATGAATCATAGCTTTCAGCTCCTCCTTCATTCATTATTTCTTCTTGAAACTCAAATAAGTATAGAAATCCTTAATGCCTCAAGCTCTATGTATTAAGTGTATAATTCTTGAAGCCTTATGCTCTATGTGATGAGTTTCTCCTTCTCTTGGTCCTCTCTCATCTTCTCTGCAAAATCTTATTAAGTTGTAAGACCTTGAAACACTTCGCCCCACTATTTTTATGCTTATTTTTTAGATCTAAACCTATGAAGAAGTACCATAAATCCATGTCTTATTTCTTTGGATAAATGACCCAATCCACTTCGTACATATATATATATATATATATATATATATATATATATATATATATATATATATATATATATATATATATGTATGTATGTATGTATGTACGAATGATGTATGTATGTATCTAAAGAACATAAGTGATGTCTCCAGTTTCCTGTCAATCAGTTGAGACACACCAATCTAGATGTGCCTAGGCATTGGTCTTGTAAACAATCCATGGTTGTCTTTGAGAGCTACAACATCTTTTAGCACCATTGTTAGGGAGATTATTGTAGGAATTTTTTTATTTTTTGTTTTTCCCCTGGGATACGACAAGATGAACACTCTTTGAATAGGTGAGAAAAGTTTGTTTTGATTTGATTCACATCACCTTGGTGACTCCACACCCCCCTCATTATAATTCATAACTTTGTCTTTCAAAAGGCCTCATATTCGCTCAAATACATCCCAGTATAAAGCCCCATTTGTATCTAACCCTGAAAAATTGATTTTGAAGAAATTATAGAAAGAGAAAAATCCCCTTGACTATGCTACCATCTCACCAGCCTTTGAAGTTCCATCCTCCAGTTCCCAACCTGCTTCTTCTCATTATTGAGGACTTACTGGTAGGGCCCTAACATATCCTCCTTCTCCTCCACACATTGTGGTCTTGAACCCAAGCCCTCAAGCAAATTTAAATCCGTATTGACTAATCCATATGGCTCTTCAAAGATTTTTTCTCAATAAGTATGCACCTCTTGATCTACTTTAGCCTATGAGTGCAATGCCCCAAGACAACCTAAATCATATACCTAGGTTCAATGGGAAATATGATAACACAACATAAATTCACATTGAAACCTTCAGTGCTTTTGCCGAGAACATAAACACGGAACAATTGGATGTGGTTATGAGACTGTTTGTACAATCCCTTAATGGAGAAGCTAGAAAATGGTTCAAATTCTTGCCTAATGCCTCCATCACTACATGGGAGCAACTTGAAAACTATTTCACCAAGAAATGGGGAGAAAAGAGGAATCATGAGTACCTCCTCACTAATTTTAATGTAATAAGGAAAAATCCTAAGGAAGATACTACAAAATTTATCAAAAGATTGAATAAGTAGTTCAATAACCTGCCAACCTACGTAGAGCCTCCCCCAGCTGCAACTCGTGTGGTTTTCTTGGGAGCCTTTGACTCCAACGTTGGATTTAACCTGAGAGAAAGGAAGTCTACCACCATAGACCAACTTCATATTGATGCTCTCGAAGTGGAAGAAAATCTGGTCTTGGTAAGGAAGTCTAGGGAAAAGCAAGAACCTATTGAACCCAAAAGAAGAAAAGAAGAGGCATCATCCTCTGATCGAGATGGAGAATCATTAAACCTAAAGTGGGAAGATTTGGACAAGGTCATCAAGAGTTTGTCAAAAAAGGTTGTGAAGCTCTAAATCGAGAACACGAACCTCTCCAGGCAGAATGCTCAAGTCAATAACTAGTGCTATAACCTGTAATATAGAAGGCCTCCACTACAATTACTTCCAAGGAAAAGAAAGGAGTTGGTTGATGAGATCCCTCATCCCTTATTCTTGGAAGATGGTCCCAATGAACAGTCCTTAGATACACATGAGATGTAGGGAAATATATATGCTAGTTTTGCTAAAGAGCAACATGAGAATATGGCTCACCTCGAGCCTAGTCATCATACAGAAGCAACAACAAAGGAGGAAGATATGGAGTATTATTTCAAACAGTTTGAAAAGTTCATGCAAACACAACTAAAATGTAATTTTAATCTAATATCTTCAAAGAAGAGTATGATAGAACCAGAACAACAAGGGGAAGTTCCTCCCCAAGTGGTTAATCTAGCACTAGTCAAAGGAAAATCTATACTCCATTCTGACCCACCCAAGATAGGAGTCTCTTCAAATAAGGAGATAAATGATCCTAAGGGGCGCACAGAGAAGGAGGCACCTGTTCTATTGATAAGTGTGAGCGAGAAGGGACAAACAACAAAGGCAAGAGATATAGAAAAGGCCCAACATGCATTCAATCTCTATGCTTGAAAAGGTAAAAATTATTGTTCCTCTGACTGAGCTCCTAAAGCTGCCTCATTACAAATCTCAAGTCTCTCAATTCATGCATCTAGCCACCTCTACACCATCCCATGATTGTTTGAACCCTCAAGAGGAGAGGCCCATGGTTGTTTTCGGGGTGCATGTGGAAGAGTTGGATATTTCTACTGTGCCTTTCTAAGTGACTTTGGTGATCAATGACCTTTTTTTGCATAATTTCATGCTAGATTCTAGGGCCTCACACAACCTCATGCCACTATCAGTAATGGAACTACTAGGTTTAGAGATAACCAGACTATACAAGGACCAATACTCCTTTGACTCCAAGACAGTCAACTTCTTAGGCATGGTAAAGGATTTGGTGGTACACCTGGCTCAAATCCCAGTAGAGAGTGTGGGAATGGATATAGTGGTGGCTGATATACCACTTCACTTTGGAATTCTCTTATCCAAATATTGGGGTTCCAATTTGGGTGGCTCTATCAAGATAGATCTGACTTATGCCACAATTTCCACTTTTGGAGGTGAGCAAAGGAGGTTGTATAGACAATCCCAGTTTGTTAAAACTATGACCCTAGCTAAAGGCTCAAAGAAATCCCCGGTGCATGAAAAGGATAGCAACATCTCTTGTCTATTCATAGAAGAGGATGAGACCTTCCTAGAAGAAACATCAGTACACTTGATAGGGAAATTAGAGCACTTACAAGAAAATAAAAATGAAGTATGGAAATTATACTTCGATGGAGCAAACTCAAAGGATGGGAATGGATCTGGAATATTGTTGGTATCTCCGAAAGGTAGCATGATACCCCTCTATTTCAAAATCGAATTTGAGGTGACCAACAATGTGGCAGAGTACGAAGCATTGATCCTGGGGTTACAAATGGAAAGAAATATGAACATTGATTTCCTATCAGTCTATAGATACTCTGAGCTAGTCATGAGGTAGATTCGAGGATGTATCGAAATGAAGTGTGGGACTTAATGGACAATTTCTTCCTAGCCTTTAACATCTAGTTTCTTCGCAGGGAAGAAAATAAGTTGGCTGTCTCTCTTGCGGTAGTTGCAAGCACTTTTAGGCCCCCACAAAATCCACTCCTCAAATATGAGATATAAGTTAGACACATGCCTTCAGTACCTCATAATGTCAAACACTGGCAGATATTCAAAGATGATGAGCAGGTGAAAATATTCATAGAATTCATTGGGGAGTTTGCCTACTCCATCATCGATCAGGAAGAAGAAGAAGTAGAACAAGAAGCCACTTCATGGAAAGACACAGTGGTTGGGCAAAACAAATTGCAAATAAAAGGGAACACCATCCCTCATGGACTTTTTCCACTAGAAAGACTTTCCAATAAACATGGCATAGATTCCAATCAAATGGCCCCAGAGAAAGATGAGAAAGTAGAAAACTACAACATCGAAACAGAGGAGGAACTCCAAACAATTAGGTTGTCTAAAGGAATCCCTTTGCAATATAAATAGAGGTATTTCGTTCTTTTCAAAACTTATAAATATGTATTTTATTGGTCTTATGATGATATGAAATCATTTGATACTAATATCATTCAGCATAAAATTCCCTTGAAGAGTGTGATAAAGCCATGCAAACAGAAACTCAGACAAATAAATCCACTCCTACTCCTCTCCATTAAAAAAGAGATAGGGAAGATGCTGTAGGCCAAGACCATAGTTCCTTTAAGATACTATGAGTGGGTGGCTAATTTGGTCCCTATCTGGAAAAAGAATGAAGAGATAAGGCTATGTGTGGACTTCCAGAATTTAAACAGGGCATCTCTAAAAGATAACTACCCTCAGCCCAAGATGGATAATATATTGTAGAAAGTAGTGGGTGCATCCAGAATTTCCATGATGGATGGATTCTTTGGATATAACCAAGTGGTAGTCCACCTGGAAGACCAGAAAAAGACTACTTTCACTACCCCTTGGGTTACCTTCATGCATGCTCGCATGCCATTTGGGTTGATAAGTGTAGGGGTTACAATTCAGAGAGCTATGGACATAGCTTTCATGGATGAGCAAGATAAATTCATGGTAGTCTACTTAGATGACATCACAATCTTTTCTAAGACTGATGAAGAGCATATCCTCCATTTAAATGTCACTTTTGAGAAGTGCAGGAGGTATGGCTTCTCTCCGAATCCTAAGAAATCTCAGTTCACCCTGAGTGAGGGGAAGATGCTTGGACACATAGTAGCACAGGAAGGAGTAAAGATTGATCTTGAATGAGTCAAAGCCATCAGCCTTATTCCCTTTCCCAGAAACAAGAAATAAGTTCAAGCCTTTTGGGGAGGATAAATTTCTTAAGGCAATTCATACCCAACTATGTTGAGATAGTCAAAGGTATCACAAACCTGCTCAAGAAGGAGAATTAAGTTAAGTGGAGCTCTGTCCCCTGTGACTCTTTCACTAGGATCAAAGAAGATTTCGTTGAGGGCCGAGTGCTAGTCAGCCCCGACTATTCAATTCCCTTCTACATCTTTTCTTTTGCCTCTCCAGTTACCATTGTTGCTGCATTGTTACAGGAAAATAAAGAAGGTTACAAGTAGCCCATTGCCTTTTTTATCCAAGTCCTAAGGGATTCTCACATGAGGTATAATATATTGGAGAAATAGGCCTATGCACTAGTCAAGGCGCTAGACTAATTTCGCATGTATGTGTTGCAATCAGTAATCAAAGTGTTCATCCCAATGACTGCAATCAAGGACATCCTGGTGGAGGGAGACAATGAAAAAAAGATGGGCAAATGGATATCTAAAATACAAGAATATGAGCTAGAAATAAAGCCTACCAAGCTCATCAAAGGCTAGGGGTTGGCTAATATTTTATCTGAATCCAACTGCCAAGCTCTAGGGATAAGCCTAATAAAAAATGAAAGCAAACCAGAGGATCACCAAAGCGGAATCAAAAGAACTGAGGAGAAGATCTATGCCAAATATGAGGGATCGCCCAAGTACAAGAACATAGTTCATTACCTCTTATTCCTAAGATTTGTTTGGTTGTGTTGTATTCTTTGCATGACTAGCCCACATAGTTAACCGGGGGGTTAGAGGGGGGGCAAAGCCCCCCTTCGTTGTGCCGATTGTGTGGTGGGGGAGGGGGGGAGGGGGGAGTCACAGGGGCTTTGAGGCATACCGCTAACCCTACTTTATGAGGTCTGGGGTAGCACCCCAAAAAATTTTGGTTTTGGAACCTATGTTAGGTTGGGCGGACCCACCTATGGTTTTGTGCATGATTTTCGCACATGTTTTTTGGACGTGATGGTTTTTGGTACATGGTATTGGACGCGATGGTTTTTCAGTCCATGGTATTGGATGCTTCAGCATGTATAGTTATGTATTGTAACATTGAATGTAATATAATGAAAAATCAAGCTAGTAGTCCCGGTTTTGGGATCCAGGGGAAAATCTTTGTGTATATGTGTTTTATGTGTTATGCTCTCGCATTGTTTATTTTTTGCGTTTTAGAATTTGTATGCAGGTAATTTCTATACGTGGTTAAAACCTACATTTGGTATCAGATCAGTTTTGGCTTTAAGGGGACGCCTTTGTTACTGAGGGGTTTCACTCGGGCCTGTGGTAGACCCTGTTCAGTGGGAGATCTATGAGATCAATTCTGGTGGTGAAAGAAGATGGCAAGCAGTGGAAAGATAGAGATCGAGAAATTTAATGGTCAGAGTTTTGAGTTGTGGAAGCACAAGATGGAGGATTTGTTAGTGGATAAAGATCAGTGGATCACGGTAGATCCGGGTACTAAACCAACGGGAGTGTCCGATGAAGAATGGAAGAAGTTGGATAGGAAGGCAAAGAGCACAATACGATTATGTGTCTCAGATTCAGTATTGCTGAATGTATCAAGGGAAGCTACGACGAAGGCTTTGTGGGACAATTTAGGGACTTTGTACCAATCTAAGTCTCTGGTGAATAAATTGTTCCTACGGAAAAATCTATATAACCTGAGGATGAAAGATGGAGACTCAGTGACAAAGCATCTGAACGCATTTAATACTGTGGTAAGTCAGTTAGCATCTATTGATATTAAAATTTCAAACGAATATAAGTGCATCAGTTTGTTGTGTTCTCTACCAGATTCGTGGGATAGTCTGGTTATTGCAATAGGTAGCAATGCAATTTCCTTGCAGTTTGATGAAATAGTCTCATCCTTGCTGACGGAGGAGATGAGATGGAAAAATATAGAGAGCTAGAATGGTGATGCCTTGTCTGTACGAGGACGGTCCCAGAACAAAAACAAAAATAAGTCATCGAGTGGGAGATCTAAATCTAGAGGGAGATCTAAATCTCTAGGAAAACCTGTAAAGGTGGTGTGCTGGAAATGCAGAAAGGAAGGGCACTACAAAAGGGACTTTAAATCTAAAGCTCCTGATAAGGAAAGGGGTCTGATGATGCTCCTTCTGCAGAGGAAAAAACCACCTCAGATGAAGGTGAGGATGTGTACTTGGCTTCTTCAAGTACACATGTAGATCATGAGGCATGGTTGATTGACTCGGGTGCATCCTTTCACTTCACTCCCCATAGAGAGTGGTTTTGCGGGTATGAGAAATACGATGGTGGTGATGTCTTCTTAGGGGATGATAGGAAGGATAGAATCATTGGTCGTGGAAAATTAAAGTTGAAGTTGCAAGGTGAAAGGGTTAGAACACTTCTGGGTGTTCTACATACTCCTGCATTGGCCATAAATCTGATTTCTATAAGCAAGCTGGATGATGCAGGTGTAAAAATAGTGTTCGAGAAGGATACCTATAAAATGGTTCAGGGAACACTGTTATTGATGCGGGGAGTTCAAATTGGAACTCTGTATAAGCTGCAAGGCAGCACTGTTATTGATGGGTGCAACGGTTCTGTGGTTCCTGAAAGTGGAGTAGAAAATCTAGTTGTCTCTGGAGAGAAGACCATGTTGTGGCATCAAAGGCTTGGACATATTGGAGAGAAGGGCCTTCGAATACTTCATGGTAAAGGTTTGGTAGAAGGTATGAGTAATAGCTCTCTGGATTTTGATTTCTATGAAAATTGTGTATATGGGAATCAGAATTGGGTGAGTTTCCCCTATAGTAGTAAGAGGGCGAAACAGATATTAGAACTTGTGCACAGTGATGTGTTTGGACCTATGAAGGTTCCATCACTGGGTAAGTCTATGTACTATGTATCATTTACAGATGACTTATCAAGGAATACATGGATATATTTCCTTAAGAATAAATCTGAAGCCTTTGACAGGTTTAAAGAATTTAAGGCTCTCATGGAAAATCAGACAAAGAAGAAGATAAAGGTGCTGAGGACAGATAATGGTGGAGAGTTCTGCAGCAAGGAATTTGAAGAATTCTGTCAGAAGTGTGGTATAGCACAATAGGAGACTACTCCATATATAGCTCAGAAAAATGGAGTTGCAGAAAGAATGAATAAGATGTTGACGGAAAGGGCAAGAAGCATGCTCAGTGGTGTTGGGTTAGGACAAGAATTCTGGGTAGAGGCGGTGGATACTGCATGTTACCTAGTCAACAGGTACCTTCATCAGCATTGGAGGATAAGACTCCACAAGAGGTATGGACTGGTAAGAAACCCTCTCTTTCACATCTGGGGGTATTTGGATGTGATGCATATGTATATGTTCCAAAGGAGAAACGAACCAAGTTGGATAGTAAATCTGAAAAGTGCATATTTATTGGGTATAAGGATGGTTTAAAGGGTTATAAGATTTGGAACCCATTCACACAGAAGGTTGAGTACAGCCAAGATGTGGTGTTTAGAGAGGTAAAAGATGTTATTAAACATGAATTACAACCAAAGGAATTTGAGAAGATAGAGTTTGAGCTTAAGGAGGAAGAATCAGATTCTATAGCAGAGGAGGAATTAGAAGATGAAGAGCCACAAACTCCGGGTGTGAGAAGATCATTTCAAGAAAGAAGGCAGCCAAAAAGGTAATAGTCGATCTGCTTTCCATTCAAATTTTTCTTTATCTATTATTGACGATGATCCCAAAACTATGAAGGAAGCATTAAATTCAGAGGATGGAATACTCTGGAAAGAGGCCATGGTTGATGAAATGTCATCTTTGCACAAAAATGAGGCTTGGGATCTAGTGGAGTTGCCTGCTGGAAGGAAACCCATTGGAAGCAAATGGGTGTCCAAGAAGAAGACAAATTCAGAAGGAAAGGTGGAGAAATACAAAGCTCGGTTGGTAGCAAAAGGTTATTCCCAGGTGCTCGGAATTGATTTTGGTGATATTTTTTCTCCTGTTGCCAAGGTAACTTCTATTAGATTACTTTTATCTGTTGCTGCTGCTTTTGATTTTGAGGTAGAATAGATGGATGTGGAGACAACATTTCTTCATGAGGATTTGGAAGAGGAAATATACATGAAGCAACCTGAAGGCTTTGCGGTGAAGGGTAAGAAAGAACTAGTATCCAAGTTAAAGAAGTCTCTGTATGGGTTAAAACAGTCACCAAGGATGTGGTATCAGAAATTTGATACATTTATACGGCGACTTGGCTTCACCAGAAGCAAAGAAAATCACTGTGTGTATTTTAAATTAATTGGTGACTGTGTTATTTATTTAGTCTTTTATGTGGATGATATGTTGTTGGTTGGAAATGACAAAGAAATTATCCAAGATTTGAAGACCCAATTGTCGTCAAAATTCGACATGAAATATCTTGGTGTTGCAAACTATATTTTGGGCATGGAAATTAAAAGAGATTGGGCAAAGAGGAAGCTCTAGTTAAACTAGAGGAAGTATGTCAAGACAATACTGCAGAGGTTTAATATGAAAGATAGTAAACTGGTGAAGGTTCCGATTCTTGTAGGTGTGAGGTTATCTACTGAACAACGTCCCAAGACACAAGAAGAGGAAGAGGACATGTCCCGTGTTCCATATGCAAGTGCAGTAGGTAGCCAGATGTATGCAATGGTCTGTACTAGACCAGACATTGCACATGCAGTGGGAGTATTGAGCAGGTTTATGTCAAAACCAAGGAAGGAGCACTGGACAGTGATGAAGCGGGTTTTCAGGTATTTGCATGGCATTAGTGATTATGGTTTGTGCCACAAAGGAAGATCAGAATTGGATAGAATTTTGGATATTCGTGGCTTTTTTGATGCAGATTGGGCTAGAGATCTGGATCAGAGAAGATCTACAAGTGGGTACTTGTTTAACCTATTTGGAGGTGCAGTCAGTTGGATGAATAAGAAACAATCTATAGTGGCACTATCAACTACAGAGGCAGAATATATGGCAGCCGCTCATGCAAGCAAGGAAGCAGTTTGGTTGTAGAGATTGTGTTCAAGTATGGCGTTACTATAGGGAGCTATAAGGATAGATTTTGACAGCCAAAGTGCAATTTTCTTAGCAAAGAACCCTGCATATCATTCAAATACAAAGCACATTGATGTTCAGTATCACTTTGTGACGGATATGATAGAAGACAAAAAGGTATTGCTGGTAAAGGAGGAAACTTGGAAGAATTTTGCAGATGCATTGACAAAATCTATGAGCTCTGAGAAGTTCTCTTGGTGTAGAGAGACAATGGGCGTTTCAAGGCTGAAAAATGACTGAGCTCTCTTGTGGCCCCCTGTGGAAAGAAAACAACAAGTGGGAGAATGTTGGGTTGTGTTATATTCTTTTCCATGACTAGCCCACATAGTTAACCGGGGGGTTAGAGGTGGGGGGGGGGGGGGGGGGGGGGGGTGGAGCCCCCCTTCGTTGCGCTGATTTTGTAGCAGGGGGGGGGTCACAGAGGGTTTGAGGCGTACCCATAAGCCCACCTTATGGGGTCCGTGACCCAGAAAAGTTTGGTTTTGGAACCTATCTTAGGTTGGGTGGACCAACCTATGGTTTTGTGCATGATTTTCGCACATGTTTTTTCGACGCGATGGTTTTCGGTCCATGGTATTGGATGCTTCGGCATGTATAAATATGTATTGTAACATTGAAAGGAATATAATGAAAAATCAAACTGGTAGTCCCGGTTTTGGGATTCGAGGGAAATCTCTATGTATATGTGTTTTATGTGTTATTCTCTCGCATTGTTTATTTTCTATGTTTTAGAATTTGTTTGTAGGTAATTTCTGTATGGTTTTATAACCTACAAGATTCTCATTGGGACTAGATAGATCTAAATACTAGAGCCTGAGATTGGAGGCACATAAATACATTATATGCAACAGACTACTCTACTAGAAGGACCTGGTGCGGGTATTACTACTATGTTTGTTTGAGGGAGAAACCCTTGAAGTGATTGAATATTTCCATGGGGGAGTATGTGGAGGACACTACATTTGGAAGGCAACAACACGCAAAATCCTTAAGGTAGGATTTTACTGGTCCACGCTATTTGGAGATGTTTATGCTCAGCTTAGGTCATGCCAGAAATGCCAATTGTTTGCTGAAGGACAGAAGTTTAATGCTCTTCCCTAATTCCTGTGCATGTAGAGGAGCCTTTTAGATAGTGGGGATCGGACATCATTCTAGAAATAAACATCCCATCTAGTGGCCAACACAAATGCTAACTATTTCACCAAGTGGGTAGAGGATATCCTAGCTAGAAATGCTATTGACTCAGTGGTGATAAAATTCATGGAGGAGAACATACTATCCTGCTTTGGGTGTCCTTTTAAAATCATCACTGATAATGCATATGTCTTCAAATCTACCAAGTTCAACAACTTCTGCCACAAATTGAATATCATTATTGGACACTTGACTACATACTACCCTCAAGGGAATGGCTTAGCTAACTCTTCTAATAAAACTATGGTGAGAGTTATAAAGAAGACCATCACTACAAAACAAAGGAAATAGGACTCTCAAATGAAGTTTTCTCTATGGGCTAACCAGGTATCGCCCAAACGATCAACTGGGAAAACACCCTTTGAGCTAGTATATGGCAAGGCTATTGTCTTCCCGATCCAACTAGCAATGTGAGTTGCTAAGTTTCTATAAGAAGCCAAGGAAGAGCAAAGCTCCCTGACTAGAAGGATAAATCAACTGGTGGAGATTCATGAGAGCAGAGAGCAGGTGGGGACCAAACTGTCAAACTACCAACAAAGGATGAAATCTTTGTTTGACAAGACGGATCAGGGTAGACCTCTTCAATAAGGATATTTAGTTCTCGGGTGGAATTTCAGACGAGAAGACAAAGGAAAACATGGTAAGTTTGATTCACTATGGTTCAACCCCTTCAATATTGCAAAAGAAAGGGGAAATAACACTTACACGCTCAAAAACGTGGATGGTGAACTGCTTGAACTACTCGTAAATGGTCAGTTTTGTTGTACCTCTAAGATAGTAGTAGGTTAGCTACCAATGCTAGATCATTTTAAAATAATTGTTTTGGGGTTTTTGGTTTTAGTTTTGGAAGACCAATGAATAAAGATAGATGTAGAATTGAAATAATTAATCCTTTGGGTTATATTAATATCTCAACAATGAGCTGCTATAAAGCTTTACACAATGATATAGATCAAAAATAGTGGTGAGAAGAAGACAGAAAATAATATGATTATCACAGTTTCTAGACTATAAAACAGAACAATCATAAGTGTGAAAACCTTCTAAACTATGTTCCAAAGGTTCAAGGCAATATACTTAAGCTTACATAAGATGCTGATGATTTATTGATTAGAGGGGATTAGCTAAATAGACAGTTCATTAATCCATTCTCTTAATAGATGATCACTTCAGGAGCTTATAGGAATTAATTGAGACACAATTATTCCTACCTAGATATCTCTATAAGTCATAAGAATATGAAGAAAGACATAATGATTGATAACTGGAAAAACTTACAGGATAACACAAACTATGTAAAACCAAATTCAGAATCCTCTACTTTGTATTAAGGTTCCAGAAAGACTGAGTACATCAAGTGTCTACAAAAGCTTCCTTCACAGGTGCAACCAAGTTCAAAGTAGAATGAACAGTCACAACTTAACAAGTAATGAATAATGACTCTTGAACTTCGAACCCATAACAACTCGAGAAGAGAGTTATTTATACAATAATGAAACTAAGGAAATATCCTAAAACTAATTAAGATTTATTCTAGGAAAGGAAATATCTTCATACAAGAAGATAGGCGCAGCTATTGAATTGCTTCTTGTTGTCCCTTTTATTCAAGTTATGTTGGCTTTCCTATTTGATATTTTGCCCCTTTAAGTTGCTTGACTGTTTGAATCCTTTACCCTTGGTTGATTTCTTCATTTGATCTTTCATCTGATACTCTTTAAACTCTGTGAAAATTATTTGACCCTTCTGATTAACCTTCACTATGTTCCTTTTTCCTTTACTGTGCATTTCAGGATTTTACTGTGTTTTTCAACAGTAAATCCCTTTAGATTTGTCTTCAAATTGTATGCAAGCTTTTTCTTTGTAAGCCTGGAACAGGGGTTTTTACCTGCAAAACACAAAAACTGTTAAGAAAAAGTAGGTGATAAAGAAGGTCTTCAATGGCTTTATAGAGGTTGAAAGGATATTGGAAGGAGTCCAGAGTGTATCGGAAGGTAAAATGATGGTTTTATTGGTCGCAGAGGCTTTATGGAGGTTTCACTGTGAAAACAGGAAAAACAGAGAAAAATGGTGATTTTTGCATTTAAATGAAAGAACAGTCTTCTATTTGAACTATGGTGCAAAATGACTAGTGGCTATTTTGTCATTATGCGGGAAGCGGTTTTGGTTTTCATCGCACCACTTATAAGGTGTGGGCAGTTTTGGGAGGGGTTCACCCGAAATGATCTGAGCTTGAGACGTAGTAAGGGGAGTTCAATGGAGTACCGCTTTTCGGGTGGGTAACGCTCATACAGAGAGCCAACCTAAAATTGCCAAGGGCTATTGGATTTGAATGCATTAGATCAGATGATGGTGGAGCGAAGGATCAGTATGGAGGGGCCCAATGACTAATTATGGCGGTGTGGTGCTTTATTATGAGTTAAAACTTAGATTAGTGGTTAAATGAAGGTTTAGGCTACTTCTTCGTTTAAAACATAAAAACCCTATAATAAAGAAATTCTTTGCAAAACACGGTATCGCAGACTTGAAAATTTATGAATTCGGGTGGATAAATAATATCGGGTCTGTTCATTGCGTATCGTAATCACGGTTTAGCAGAGGAAGGCCCATCGCAAAGGAATGCGATAAGGGCCAGACGTGATATGGAAATAAAACATGAAATATATTTGCGTCAGGTACGGGTTCTCATTGCAAGTGGAGATCACAATGGCAGAGGGTAATGTTATTAGCCAGGACTTGCGATGGAGGCCGACGCGATATGGGAATGAAATGTGATATATATTTGTGTCAGGTCTGGGTTCCCATCGCAATCAGAGATCGCAACCACGAAGGTTTATTTCTTTAGCATGACTTGCGATAGAGGTAGATGCGATATGGCATGAAATATGAAATATATTGCATCATATCCGAGCCCATCGCAATCGCATATGGAAACACAGGGAGAGTGTATTATATGTAAGGCTTGCGATGCGATATTTTAATGAAAATACATAGTTTTATAATAAAACTTAAGGTTTTAGGTTTTTTAATAAAGGGAATTAATATATACGGGAAAAGGGACTTTTTAGGGGTTTAATACATTATGTTAGTGTTAATATAAAATATGAGCGGAAAAGGGGAAATACATGCGAAAAGGGGAAATATACTAAGTATTATGCTTTTTATGAGTAATTTGATTTTTCTACCTTATATCCTTGGTGTTACAGACAAAATCGCTAAAATCCTAAGAAAGAAGAACATTATCACTCATTTCTCAGCTCCCGGTACCATCAGACAAGGTTTGAAATCTGTTAAAGATGATATTGACAATCTTCAGCTTAAAGGAGTCTATAAGATAGACTGTTCTTGTGGAAAAAGCTACATAGGTGAAACAGGTCGCTCCCTCCAGACAAGGCTCAAAGAACATGGCGCTGATATCAAGAATGGAAGATCTCGTACCTCAGCACTGGCAGAACACTCCTTGAAGACTAAGCACCATATTTGCCTGGAAAACGCTTCTATTATCGCAAGAGAGGAACACCATCAAAGACGAAAGATCAGAGAAGCTCTTGAAATTATGAAGCATCCTCAGAATCTGAACAGAGACAATGGTTTGGAAATTAGCGGAAGCTGGCTGCCCTTGATCAAAGAAGTTAAAAGTCGCCAACCCATCCCCAGGTAATGCGTCCTCAGGTATGTTGTCCTCTGTTATTCTATAATAATTTAATTTCTTTCTATTTATAACTATCAATTAATATTTATTATTATATTAGTTGACTATAAATATTAACCATTTAGGTTTACTAATATAATTTAATAAATATATTAATTTTAATAAATATATTAATTTTATAGAATATATTAATTTTATATAATAATTATTATAAGAATTATTATATTAATTAATATATTAATAGTATATTAATTTTATAATTAATTATTATTATAATATTTAATTATTATTATTATATAATAATAACTAATTAATTATTATATAATAATTGATTATTATTATTATATTATTATTATATTTATTTATTCATTTATATATTAGTCATTATAATTTTCATTTGTATTATTATATTAGCTTCCTATAAATATTAATTATTTATATTTATTTATTTGATTTAAAGTTATTAATTAGTTAATATAAATTTAAATATAATATAATATTATTTAAATTTATTAATGAGTTAATAAAAATATATTATTAGGTAATTAATTATTATATTTGTTAACTATATATATTAATTTATCAATGAGTTAATATAAATTAAAAAATATATTATTCAGCTAATTAATTATTATATTTGTTAACTATATATATTAATCATTTATAACTTCTAATATGAATATATTAATTTATTTTATATTATAGTTATTATATTTAATTAATATAATATATTAATTATTATATTAATTAATCAATTATTATTATATTATTTAATTATTATTATTCAATAATAATTAATTATTTATTATAAAATAATTGATTATTATTATCATTAATTTATATATTAGTTATTTTATTAATATATTAATATATTAATTATTATATTAATTTATTATAAATAAGTAATTATTTATAATAATTAATAATTAATAAGATCACATATTTATTAATTTAATTTATTTAGATCTTAAATAGTTGATTATTATTATTTTAATTTTATACTAATTTATATATTAGTTATTTTATTAATGAATATATGAATTATTATATTAATCTATTTTAATTATTAATTATTATTTAGTTAATTATTATATTAGCTGTAAATATTAAGCATTTATGATAAGATTTAATCATATTGATTTAATTAATAATTATTATTATAATATTTTATTATTATTATTTAATAATAATTAATTAATAATAATTGATTATTATCATATTTATATTACATTAATTAATGTACGAGTTATTATATTAATTTATTTTAAATGTTAATTATTAATAATATTTAATTTGAAAAAAAAATAATAATAATAAAATTAAGGATTCTAGCCGACAGTCGATTCTTCCTTGAAAATTTCTTCTTCCTTAGTATTTATTCTGCCCGATTGCTCTTCTTTTATCATCATTCATCAACCCTGATGATGGATCCCACTTGGGATTCGAAACGTTGGTACAAAAATGTTTATACTGTGGATTCTCCGGTCAATTCAAAAGATAAAAACCACAGATCTCTCAAATCCAATATGCATAAATACTTAGGGAAAACATATTTTTGTTGGTTTTTGGGTAAAAGGGGATTTAGCATGGGTTTTTCACTTTTCCTAGGTAAAAAGGACTTTGACCTTAGGAAAAGGGGTTTTTATGGAAAATAAATGAATATGAATGTATGAAGGTGGGAGGGGGAAATTAGTGAATATAGGGATGAATGGGAAGTTAATTAATTGATCTTGTAGACCTTCATTTGCTTTGTGTGGTTGCATCATGGACATAGAAACATATGGTAAAACGTGATAAATGTACATTTTGTCCAATCAATCATCAAACTTCTGCAACCTTTCTCTACTTACCCTTTGATTATCCTATCATTTTTTCTTCATATAATGGGTTCATTTAAGCTAGAAAACCCTTTTCCTTTCTTCTTATTTTTACAAAAGAAAGCTATCTAATTCTATCCTTATAACATCCAAGGGCTCAGATTAAACTAATGAGCACCTTATTATTCTCTTCCTAACTACTGATATGCCAAGATTAAACAGTTTGGCCAGATCTTTATTCTCTAACTATAACATAAAATTTAAAGCATGAAATGGTCAAGATTAAACTATTTCACTATCATGGGTTGTGGCATTTAAAACAAGCTGCTGCACACAACCATTATTTTTCAGAAAAATAGTAGTGGCATTTAGACTTGCTCACTTTCAGAGTTTAATTGTTTTCTTTTCTTTCTAACCTAAAATTTTCTTTTTGTCTTGATTTTTAAGGACATCTAACCTAACATTTTCTTTGATATGGACATCATCATCAAGATATTTTTTCAAAAACATTCTATTTACTATTATTATGTCCATATCCTAACTTAACAATTTTTTAAAATATTTTTTATTCTTTGACTAATTTATTCTACCTTATCAAAACCAAAAAATGCTACAACATTGGCTCCATCTGGGGATTGATTTCTCCTATAGAATGCAGAGAACCTACAAATCCATGTGCTTTCTCCTCAAGATATGGAGCCCTTGTTGTAAAGAAAATCACATTGACATCTTGAAAGGTAAAAGAAAACCTCAGTATTTACAATGAAAATTATTTCAACTTCTTAGTACTGAATGTAATGTTTGAGAAACCTTCCATTTACCAGATAAGTGGAATATTGCCCTTCAAGATTCTGCAGCACAAAAGTGTTGTTACCCTTCACTTCAGCAATTGCTAAAGGTCCAAACCATAAATTGTCAAATTTGACATGCTTTCCTTTCTCTTCTCTCCTGGCATCCCATCTTAGAACTAGATCACCTTCCTTAAAGTCCCTCTCCCTAGCTCTTTTGCCAAATAGGACCTTCATCTTATTCTGATATTTATTCAATTTGTATTGAACTTCATCTCTGTTTTCCTTAAATTCAATAATCTGATTTATTCTTCTTGAAAATCATCAGGTTCATCTGTTTAATCCTGCAGGAATTTTAAAACAGGGAAGGCCAAATTGGTAGGGAAAATTGCATCTTTCCCATAAACTAACTGGAATGGATATTTCCCAGTTGATCTCTTTAGAGTAATTCTGTTTGCGCATACTGTATAAACTAGATGTGATTATCGGCTCTTCTTATGATCAGCTAGAGCATTTTTTATTGCCTTTACTAGACTTTTGTTTGATGACTCTGCAAGGCCATTACCTTGAGGGTAGTATGGAGTTGAATGATGTAACATAATCTGATATTTTTGGCAAAAGTCAATCATTTTAACACTAGCAAAAGTTGTTGCATTATTAGTGACAATTTGAGTTGGGCAACCAAATCTAGATAAGATATTCTCCTCAATAAAATTAATTACTACTGAATCAATAGCATTTCTGACTGGAATTGCTTCCACCCATTTAGTAAAGTATTATGTTGTAGTGAGGATCCATCTATGTTGATTACTTGAAGTGGGGTGAATCTCTCCAACAAAATCTAATCCCCATTGAGAAAAGGATGTTGAAACTATTGATGGAACAAGTGGAAGAGCTGCTAATTTTTGTTTACCTGCAAACATTTGACAAGGAAAACAACCTCTGACATTTGCCCCTACTTGCAAGAACAATGTGGGCCAATAAAATCCTCCCCTCATAATCGTGTATGTTGTTGCTCTCCAAGCATAATGTCCCCCACAAAATCTTGTATGAAACTGATCAATGATTCCTTTAGTTTTTTATTCTTTAAACATAATAAAAAAATATTCAATGGATCTTTCCAGTATAAATTTGCATTTATAATGCAGTATTTGACTGATTTTAACTTAAGGGTTTTACACTGGCTTTTGGAGAACGATGTTGGACACTCAAAAAGGATCAATAAATTTACAATATCTTGATACTAGTTTGACAACAAGAATTTTTCATCAATGTTTATAGGACTGATCTGCTCAGAAGGTGAAGGTTCTTGTGGATTCTCCCCTTCTATTTCTAAAATAGAATTGATTCCAAGTACTTTGCAGTTGGATTCAGCTAGAATCTTGGCTAATCCTTGACCTTTTACTAGCTTGGTAGTCTTTATAGTTAGATCAAACTCCAGAATTTAAGTGATCCAACTCCCTCTTTTCCCATCAATTTCTGGTTGGGTTAGGACAATCTTCGCAGCACTATTAGGGACATAAGCAGTAATAGGTGAATGTCAGACATACATCCTGAATGATTTCAAGTCTTGAATGAGGGCATAGGCTTGCTTCTCAATGATGTCATACTTAAGCTCAACATCTCTCATAACCTTGCTAAAAAAGGCTATGGGTTGGTCATGGGAATCTTCATTTTTCTGTAATAGAACGATAGCAAGGGTTGTTTCAGAGGCAAAAGAGAAAATTCTAAATGGCTTAGTATAATCAAGGCTGGCTAAGGTGGGTGCTTCAGAGATAGCCCTTTTTATTTGTTCAAATTCATGCCTAGAAGTGGGAGTCCATTTGACTTCATGGTCCTTTCGGAGCATGTCAGTTATATCTTTTACAATCTTTTGGGCAGCAGGTCCCCCGCTAACGGGTTTTGGGCTTAAAGCCCACAATTTTTGGGTTATTGGTATTGTAAAGGCTCTGCGAAGCGTGCAGATCATGAGTTGTAATAAGTCAAGTCAAAGGGTAGTCCACCCGAAAATAAGGTAAAATAATAGAAAGTGAGTCAGCCTACCCATGGTCCATAGACCATGAGAATGTATAAATAAAGCAAAGCTCCAATGTAGAAGAAAGTTTTTAGAAAGGCATTAAGAAGATATATAGCATATGGGTTGTTGACAACAACAGTTGCTTTGAGTCTATTAGTCTGAGTAAGGGTTGTAATAGGAGATAGAGGCTCCGTAGCTACGTGCGCGAGGGGCTAGTAGAGTCTGTAGCTGTGTGTGCAGACCCTTGCAGCTGTGTGCACAGGTAGGAAGTGGATTGTAACTGAAAAATGCATTAATAAAGATAAGTTGATTTTGGAATCTTGAGTATCTCTTTCTATATTCTGGTTTATGCATCTGTTCACGATTTATGATTACACAGATGTATGTTTATGTTTTGGACTTAAAGCCCACAATTTTCGGGTTATTGGTATTGTAAAGGCTCCGCAAAGCGCGCAAATCATGAGTTGTAATAAGTCAAGTCAAAGGGTAGTCCACCCGAAAATAAGGTAAAATAATAGAAAGTGAGTCAGCCTACCCATGGTCCACAGACCATGAGAATGTATAAATAAAGCAAAGCTCCGGTGTAGAAGAAAGTTTTTGGAAAGGCATTAAGAAGATATATAACGGATGGGTTGTTGATAGTGGCAGTTGCTTTGAGTCTGTTAGTCTGAGTAAGGGTTGTAATAGGAGATAGAGGCTTCGCAACTATGTGCGCGAGGGGCTAGTAGAGTCTGCAGCTATGTGCACAGACCCTTGCAGCTGTGTGCACAAGGTAGGAAGTGGATTGTAACTGAAAAAGGCATTAATACAGATAAGTTGATTTTGGAATCTTGAGGATCTCTTTCTATATTCTGGTTTATGCATTTGTTCACGATTTATGATTACACACATGTCTGTTTATGTTAAATGATAACTAAATGTACTGAGCTTTCGTAATTTAACACAAGATCTATAATAATCTTAAGCTTAGAATAGGGTGAATTGCATTCACGCTGGTCTAAGGCAATTACTCTGAAAAACTAGCTGCTCGGAAGTAACGTAGCACATAGGATCAATTTGCGAAACCCCAAACCACATCAATACATCCCCAGGGTGCGAAACCTGGTTCCAGCAACCCTCGCATACTACCTCAGCTGAGACTTCAGTCCGCACTCCACGGACTGTTGCCAAAAGGGCTGGTAGTGTTGAGATTTGTTTCGCTAAACATCACTGAACCTGGGTCAAGCCCCAATAAGCCAATAAATGGTTCTATTCCTGGGACCAGCATCTACCTAAGGGATGTCTGATTTCGAAACACTAGAACCCTACAAAGAAATAAATTGAAGATTGATTGGATCAGAAGTTGCACGAGTTCGTAATACAGGAAAAATAAACTCCGCAGATATCTGAGAAAAGTTGGTTGGATCGCTTCATATATACAGAAATCCATGATGTCTTCTTCACAACCTTCTCTTCAGAACTATGTGATTGGATTGTGAGGCTAGCAGACAACCAGGGAAGGTGCAAGCTTGATCATTGGATAGTGTGGACTCCGGAGTTGGTGGGCAGGCTAGAAGCATCTGAAGATAAGATCGTGCAGGCCATAGATCATTGGCTGGATCGGATAATAGGAGGGTTTATCACTGAATTGTGATAGACACGACTGTCAGCTACATCAAAGAAAAAAGACGTTTTCTAAAAGGGTCGTGAGGTAAGTACATCAAGTCTTTGAATACCTGGATTAAGATGTTGTTATGTGAAAAATGGGTGATGCACATACATTAATGAGAGGAATGACATAGAGCGGAAGGATCTACAAAGGGATCGAAGGGTTAGGAAATAGTACCTTAATTTCACCACCACGAGCAAGTGGGGAAGAGCGCGCTTGGGTTTCCTTGAGGATTATGATTAGTTTGAATGGGTAGCACATTCTGCAGTTATCATCTCCACCAATGCCACCACTCCCATCACCTTCTTCACCTCCAACTTTGCCCACTCCACCTCCACCAAACCAGCAGTTTAGCATGGTGAGCATGATCAAGTTGCCTATATTCAGACGAGTAGGAAACGAAGACCCAGATCAGTTGTGGTTCATATTAAGAGTAGTGTGGGAAGCACATGGTGTTACAAATGATAACATTAAAAAGGCCACATTGGTAAGTGCGCTGCAGGATCGCGCACTAACTTGGTATATCAAGCACTTGAATGATCACCCGAATGCCGAAATAGTAGAAATTCAGATTACATTGAACAGAGAATTTAGCCAACCGAAATTGGAGACGCAGTTGATCATCGGATTCAAGGAGATCGCGATGATTCTAGGTGAAACCTCGTGGGATCTAGATTAAAGTCTGAAAAGTATGATCCACGAGGTGAATATAACACTGATGGATGCACAGCATGGCGTGTGGTTTGTGGCATCTTTGACACCACACCTGAGGATGGCACTGTCACAACAGAAGCTCTCAACCCAGGAAGAGGCATTGAAAATGGCGATGAGGTTGCATGAAACACCAATACAGGATCCGTGGTTGGGAGTCCAACAAATCCACACACAACTACAAAAGCTATGCTTAGAGATGAAAAGTTTGAAGTAGGATAGGGTGCCTCGACCAGAGGTGCGCGAAGAAGTGTGGTGTATAAAATGTAAAGGCCAGGGTCATGATAAGGATCATTGTCTTGTATTCGTGAACTATTTGGCAGGAGGGGGACTGATGTCGTTGAGATCGGAGGCACAAGCAGGGCTGAGTGCACCCGCCGCACTCTGGTGCACGATTTGTTAAGTGGTAGGAAAGCACGCGACAGACAAATGTCACTTGTTGCAAAAGTATACCCAGACTTCACAACAACTATACTGTAATTTTTGTAGGTCAGTGGGTCATGATGAGTGGACCTGTCGTAGCTATGAGTAATGATGAATAGGACCCCAGTTTATCGAATGCAGATAGAAATGTGAGGCCTCGATCCAGCTGCAGTAATTGTGTAGGGGGGATTCCAAGGATGAGGATGAGGACGAGGAGGAATGGGACCAGGACGAGGGCGTAGACAGATAATCTGCTACAACTATGGAGGACCCGAGCATTACGCGTGCAACTGTACGAATCTGAATAGAATATGTTGTCCATATTGTTATCAGTTTCATCATGAAGCAATGGATTGTCCAACGTTGATTGCTCAGATGTGCGAGAAAGGGGTACTACAGCCTACTTCAACTCAAAATATCCAAATGATGAGGTTGGAACCATGTGAAGAAGATCCCAACATGAATATGGTGCTTAGAAGTGGCGCGACTACAGGGTAAGATAAGGGAAAGCATCCCGAGGATGATACATGGGTCCGCAAGGCCCCTACAAAGGAATCTGAGCTTGACTTGGAACGCACGAAGGACACTGTTATGGAAGCTAAGAAGTGCTTCAAGGAAGCCTCTACGTTAGGTAGTAATGATCACCCAGAACCGGGAATGGATCTATCTATGCTTACTACCTTTTTAGAGACATGCATGAAGTTTCTATGAGATAATAAGGCAGTTAAAGGACTCCAAGAACTGATTACTAGATGCACAGGATCAGGGAACCGTGCATAGTTCGAAAGATGGGGAAGCATGCTTTGCGTAATAGGAGGGAAATGTGGCTAACGGTGAAAATTGGTGAATGTGAGATGGATGAGGTAGTCCTCGACCTGGGTTTGGATGTGAATGTGTTACCAAAATAGACTTGGGAGCGAATGGGTCGGCTCGTGTTACAATGGTCTCCTATTCAATTACGGATGATGAACCAACAAAATATTGTGCCCATGGGAAGACTGCAAGGGGTAACTGTGGATATTGAAGGTGCGAGCATGCAGATGGAGTTTGAGGTAATAAGGATTGTGGATGATAGTAACCCTTACCTCACGTTATTAGGGATAGATTGGGCCATGGATATGAATGGAGTCATCAATTTGAAGAAACGAAAAATGACTTTTGAGAAAAAGTCTCTACACGTAGTAGTTCCACTGGATCCAGCTGAAGGAGTACACTACACTAAACGTGTGCATGAAAATGATAGTGACGATGAGCTAGACTGCATTTACTAGATAATGGCGCAAGACCAGGATAGGGTAAACCTGACTGAATATGGGAGAATCTCATGGGAGCGCAACAATTCTTATACTTTAAATTCTGACAAAGAAATAGAACATTGGCAGAACCTGTTGCATGAAATATCAATGCTAAATTGCAGCAATATGATTAGATCACTGTGGTACATGATGACCGAAGCTGGGGAACTACCAACATATGATGGGGACAAAGGTGGGGATGAACTCTTAGACGAAATTGGAAGGTCAGTACCAAAACAACAGCGATGCAATAAGATAGATTGGGCATTGTGCGTGGTGCCTGCACAAGGGTGGCACCAAAAGGATATTAGGAGTTGGCATGAACACAGAAGAAGGATGCACTTGCAGTTTCAAAATCCCCAATGTCAAACAGGGGTCAGGAAGCCAGGGCAAAGCCTTTTGAATGCCCACCTATGTCGATGGGTGCAGTTACATGTTGGGCAGGCACAACCCAGGCTAAGGATAAAAAATCAGGACCTGACATGGCAATAGAAAGAGCGACGCACACCGCAAATACCCCACGATGAAGCATTCACAAGGCTATGTGAGATCATGAAGAGAGTTTACCAGTTGGGATGGTCAGATGGGGACATGCATGTCCCTATGGTTCGATGGGTTGATAGGACCATAAGCACAAGCTGGAGTGTAGAACTGATTTCAATGACAAAAAGAAGAGAGGAAATTAGGAGGGCAAAGAAGAATCCTTGGACTACGGCTCCCGTAGTAGGGATAGGACAGGAGGACCTGGTTAAAGGAATTAAGCAGTTGTAAGAAAACCTTCGGCGTGGAAGCATGAAACTTCATGAACTCGATGACGAGTGGGTACAGCTGAGGAAGAGAAGTATGACATTAGATGAAGAAATCTGCAAACTGAAAACCAAAGTCGCACAAGCGCACTGCAAAAAACTGAGTATCAGGAGACCAAGTCTAGCCAACACTACTACTGTGTTAGAAGAAATTGTGACCCTGCTATCATGGCTGCAAGTGCACCTTACTAAACAAGGGAAGGTACCATACAAAGAGGGATGCAACGCAAAGGCATGTGGAAGGTGCCCGCAGCCTGGACTAGTAGGAAAAGTGAAGCCTCGCATCAGGGGTGAGACCACCTGACTATTTGTAGAAGGCACAGTCTCAGTTCTCCAAGCAGTTGAAAGAAGGTGCGGGACTATAAACAAGGTTGCAGGAAATCTATTCGGAAAGGGGTTCCGCATAGAGCCTGTCTGTCGCAAGGCTCGCAATCGTGCTTAAGGGGATGTGTTGTCATGCAGATAGGTTAGGAGGTGACCGTTGATGACACTATTCATGACAAGAAGGGTAATTTAATGTAGAAAGGAGCAGGTAGTGGACCATTAAGACATGAATTATGAGCTAGATTCGGGAAGATATGCCACCGAGTAGGTGCTAAGTGCTCAAAAATGGACAGAAGGGCTGAATTCAAATCCGACTGTTACTATAAAATTCCACAAGGTAGCCTTCTAGTAGCTCTAGGCTTTTTAAGAATTGAGGTAGTACAGAGCAGTGAGTCCCAAGCTACTTCGCCACCCATGAATGCGTGACTTACCAGATCCCATATAAACATAATGTCAAGAACCAGAGTGCAAATTATGGGAGGTAGCCAAGAACCCCGGGTGCCCCAAGAGGAGCCTGGAGAGACGACAAGCACACTAGAGGTACTGAAGTTCCAACACACGCCGCAACCACAGAAAAGGAAATAGCCGATGGGGCCCATCTAGGTATCACCACAGAATCCAAGAGTTAGTAAAATCTCGCTAGTCGAAAAAGGCAAAGTTGTCACTAGTGAACCAGAAGAGGAGGAGGAAGATCTGCAAGAACTGATAGCTAAAATTGACGCACAGGATGATGAGGTGGAAAATGTCTCCCAATCACCTTCCACAATAGAGTTACCCTCCTACATTCCCCCATGGAAAGGGATAGCCAAGATACCGAAGGACCTAGAGGCCACGAAGAGTGCGCACTAGACTCTGCTTCTTCCAGATGATATCAGATTTGATGGTCCGCCGTTGGGACGGGTAACAAATATAAAATTCAAAGACTAGTACCTTATGGATAGTGAGAAGTTCCCACAGTTGGCCATGGAAAAACTACAATATCAGAAATGGTTGTGAGGTGTGAAGAAGGAATGGTTATCACATTTGCGGTGGATACCCCACTACCACCACACACCTATCACTATCTTTGTCATCTAACAACTACTATGTCTAGTACATGATGGGTATCTGTGGCTGGAAGAGCCGATTCCGATCATGGCTGACTTAATTAACCAAATTTAATGGCTGCCGATTAAAGGAATCAATACCACAGACATAACCGGAAAGAGTATTGATTTGAGCGTCGCAGAAGCTATGAAGGCCAAATATAAGTTAGAGAAAAAGAAGTGAGGGTACCTAATAGCAAGTATCAAAGATCGAGGGGTGTACATTTCCACCCAGTTTCTGGCCAACAAGCTCATGAGGAAATGCCATGTAGACGAAGTACCGGCATCTGTAATTGCGTTGGCAGAGCAGTGTACAGAAGGGGTCCAATTCAATTGGGCACAGTTTCTCTGTGATGAATTTTTTATGAATTGCAGGGAAGCAAGGATCAGGGTAAGACCTTCCACTATGCGTGGGTGCTCTCATACATCCTGTTGATTGCCGGGGAGCTGCTAGTAGACATCCAGTTCCACACCATGGAGAAGAACATACTCGAGGCCATGAGGTATACTTCGCTTTGGGTGACCAAAGACGTAGCAAGGATCCAGGAGATAAAGGTATTTTGGACATTTGTAGAGGTGATTTTATGAACATGGGTCAACCATAGGCCGCACTTGTCCCCAACGGTATATAACACTTTATAGTGTGTGGCGGAATTCAAGGTAGATATGCATAACTTGTATCTTCAGGTGTGCAAGGATCCATCCCAAGCATGGGAAAAGTTGTTGTTCATTGCCACAGATGATGCAATCTTCGAAGTAATGGTGTCATGGTCTCTGAAGTGGCATGCCTTGGACTTGGTAGAATTCGAAAAACTCATGGTACAACAAAAGAAGAAGGAGACCAAGCTGCACCTCGCGAAGCTAGCAGAAAGAAGGTGTGAGGAACAGGAAGCGGCCATATAGCAGACGACGGCTGAGGCAACCGCGCTAGAGCAAATGACACAGACCATAACCGCACCTGCTGAGAAGGCTGAGGAAGGCCAAGAAATGCCCATGGAGCAGAATATATAGGGGGCAATGGAGACACAGGAATGCACGAACCCTACGACACATGTGACCCTACTCAAAAGGCTGCGCGTCCAGGAACAACATTCTACACGAAAGAGGACAAAGACAACAACGTGCTTTAGCAGAATTGATGACGGAGAAGATGACTGTGTTGGGAGCGCTCAGAACGTAATTGCAGGCATTACAGGTGCAACCCCCAAGAATGATGCCACCGCACCTTGCGGAAGTTATATCCAAGGTTGAACAGATGTTGCGCGCACGCACAATGAACACTCTGGTGTTACCAGAAAGAGTCGTCTTAACAGCAACCAAAGGTGACATAAGGGGCTAGGGGTTGAATTTGGTCTCCCTTCCTAGAGAAACCCTACACTAGCTGCAGGAAGGGAGAATTGCTGAGATTCGTGTCAGGGAGGGCCGTGCTCTCCAAATCTTGAGTGACAAGAAGGCAAAATTAGAACAACTTAGCCTGTAGTGCGATAGCATGGTTGCCCAAAACCAGGGAGTAGAACAAGCAGTGGAGGAAACCTGTAGTAGTATTGTGGAGTTGGTCGTACCAGTAGAACTCCCCACAGTAGAAAAGATTCGCTAACTGGCAGCTGGAGTTCACAAGATCCATGAGGAGGATGCGAAGAGACAGTGAACTTGCAAATAGCAGAGCTACGATTGAAGGTGCAATCCTCCATAAGCCCAGAAGTCAGAGAGCAGTGCTGCTAAGCCATTCAATCGGGGTTGAGAGAGATAGAGCATGTTGTACAAGATTGCACTAGCTTGTTGGAGTAGTCCCTGTTAATGCTCACTTCACTCCAGGAGGACCCAATGCTACAACAGTTAGAGATGGAAGCACAGGAATTGCAACAAGCTTATGACAACGTTCGGGGAATTGCACAGATGGTTGCCCTTACCTAGCCATTGGCCAAGATAAGTAAGGCCCAGGATCTGAAAGAACGAGTGGATGCCACGGGACATAAAGAAGCAGGGCTTAAATTACGCATCCAGTCGTGGATCGAGGAAGTGTTCACAGTAACTACCATGATAGGGAGAAAGTTGACCCAGATGCAGGACACATGTGCGGAAAGGTAAGTGGACGCCACTTACAACGATGCATCAAAATGTTACGCACAATTGATACAGCAGGCAACAGAGGAATTTCTGGCCGACATCTGCGAAGCGCAGAGGTTGTTGGATGGTCTCCGAGTGAAGATCGCCATGCTGACCAATTGACTCAGGATGAGTCATGATGTTTGTGTTGGGATCTTGTTGGGCAGTGGGTCCCCCACGTAATGGGTTTTGGGCTTAAATCCCATAGTTTTGGGGTTATTGGTATTGTAAAGGCTCCGCGAAGTGCGCGGAGTGTGAGTTGTAATAAGTCTAGTCAAAGGGTAGCCCACCCAAAAATAAGGTAAAATAATAGAAAGTGAGTCGACCTACCCATGGTCCGCAGACCATGAGAATGTATAAATAAAGAAAATCTCTAGGTGTAGAAGACAGTTTTTAGAAAGGCATTAAGAAGATATATAGTGGATGGGTTGTTGACAACGGTAGTCACTTTGAGTCTGTTAGTCTGAGTAAGGGTGGTAATAGGAGATAGAGGTTCCACAGCTGTGTGCACGGGGGCTTGGTAGAGTCCACAACTGTGTGCGCAGACCCCCGCAGCTGTGTGCGCAGGGTAGGAAGTGGATTGTAACTGAAAAAGGCATTAATAAAGATAAGTTGATTTTGGAATCTTAAGTATCTCTTTCTATATTCTGGTTTATGCATGTGTTCATGATTTATGATTACACACATGTCTGTTTATGTTAATGATAACTGAATGTCCTGAGCTTTTGTAAGTTAACACAAGATCTATAATAATCTTAAGCTTAGAATAGGGTAAATTGCATTTGCGTTGGTCTAAGGCAGCTACTCTAAAAAGCTAGCTGCTTGGAAGTAACATGGCGCATAGGATCGATCCGCAAAACCCCAAACCACATAAAGACATCCCTAGGGTGCAGAAACCTGGTTCCAACACCCTCCCATACTACCTCGAGTGAGACTTCAGTTTGCACTCCACAGAATGTTGCTAGAAGTGCTGGTAGTGTCGGGATTTTTTTGGCTAAACATCATTGAACCCGGGTCAGGCCCCAATAAGCCAACACAATCTTTGCTTAGTTTGGAATAAACCTCCTTAGAAAATTAATCTTGCCTAGAAAAGCTTGAATCTCCTTCTTATTTCTAGGTAAGGTCAATGTTTCAATGGCAGATACTCATTTGGGGTCAATTACTACCTCCTTTGAAATTATATGTCCCAACAGTTTTCCTTCTTTGACAGCAAATAAGGATTTCTTAGGGTTCAACGATATTCCAAATTTTCTACACCTGTCAAAAACCTTCATCAAGTGCTTTAGATTTTTTTGATCAGATTTAGAAAAAACAGTTATGTCATCAAGATAAATAATCAAAAAATTATTTACTTGACCCATAAAAGCTATGTCCATAACTCTCTTAAATGTTGCTCCAACATTGGTTAAGCCAAATGGCATCCTAGCATACATGAATGTACCTCAGGGTATAGTAAAGTTTTCCTTCTCTCTATCAGTTGTATCAACATTCACCTGGTTGTAACCTGAAAATACATCAAGCATAAAAAGTCTTTGTGCTCATGAAACCATTTGAAGTAACCGATCCATTTTGGGCAAAGGATAATTATCTTTTAATGATGCTTTGTTCAAATTTCTAAAATCCCCATAGAGTCTTATTTCTCCATTTTTCTTTCTAATAGGAACTAGATTTGCAACCAAATTAGAATATCTAGGAGGGAGGATGATATGAGCATCTAGCATTTTCTTAATATCCCTTTCTACAGTTGGTAGAAGGGCAGGATTTATCCTCCTAAGCTTTTTCTTTTGGTTTCAAAGGACTCTTATGTTGTATTAATGAAGTATCATAGATCTTTGTATCAACATAAGTCCAAGCAAAAACATCCTTATAATTTTGCAATAACTTAAGATATTGAGCTTTGATCTCAGGGTCTAGAGATGCACATATTTTTATGTTTTTGATATCTTGATCAGTTCCAATGCTAATCTCTTCTATGTCATCTTCTGAAGAAATGGACTGAGGGTTTCAGAGGACATCATTTTGATCAAACAATCTTTCTAAAGGAATGAGTCCTTTTGGAATAAAATTATTAGATAATTGAATAATGTCATGATTTGCAATTTGGGTTTTAAAATTTGAAGTATCATTTCCATCTGCATTTTCATTTATTTCAATTCTATCTTCATCAATTTGTAGAAATGAAAAATCATATATTACCTGCATAAATGATTTCAAATGTTCATCATCTTCGAATATTTGCCAATGTTTCAGATTATCTAGGATAGATGGCCTATATTTGACTTGTATCTGATAGAGTACATCAATATGATCAGGAATTTTAAAAGAGCTAGCAGAAACAGCTAAGGCATCTGCATGAATATTATGATCTCTGGGAATATGAGTCAAATTAAAAGCATCAAGGAAGTTTTCAACTGAATCCCATGCTTCATTTTGGTAGAACCTAATTCTAGGGTGCTTGGTCTAGCAAGCATTTCTTGCTTAACAATAAGTTTTGAATCAGTAAAAACACTTAAGTCTTGAACCTTTAAGCTTTTGGCTAATTTCAATCCTAAAAGGAAAGCTTCATATTTAGCCACATTATTTGTAACATTGAAGTCTAATTTACATGATTGGATTATATTTTCCTTTTTAGGTGAAATTAAAACTACTCCAGCTCATGCCCCATCTTTTGTGCAAGAGCCATCAAAGAACAGTTTCCAAGTATCAGTTTGGTTTGGTTCGGGACTTTCAACTACCTCTTCAATTTTATCTTGAGTTTGATGTTGGTTTAAAGTGAGTTGAAAACAACCAAATTCTTGATCTATTGCATAAATTGGATGGTTTATTGGCTGGTCAGTCTTACAAACAGTATGTACAAATCTTACCTCTCTATATAATCTTACTTGCTCTCCACCATAAACAGGAATAGTAGCATATGACATATCCATCTGTAGAGTTCCCCCTAATTTGGCACAACAATACCTAGAAAGGAGCATTCCAAACTTGGGAGGGATATCTGTGACAACAATGTCAAGTACTACACTTTTCACTGGAATTTGGGCAAGGGTAACCACTAGATCCTTGATCAATCCAAAATAGGGCACCCTTTTAGAATCGAAGGTGTACAAGTCATGGTAGGATTTAGTGATGTCGAGTTTCAAATGGTCCATGATGGATTTTGGCATAAGGTCACGTGATGCTCCTGAATCAAGCATACAATTATACAACATGGAATCATTTGTTTTAAGAGTTACATAGAAAGGAGGCACTATCTCATCTATCATGTCTGAACTAGGACCAAAAACTACTGTTGGTTTCTCATCTTGCAGACTTATGACATCACCTTCAACATCAACTGAGGTATTTTGTATCCATTTTGAGACTTGGCTTTTATAACCCGGGTTTTTAGAAAGTTCTGACTGTGGAATTGGGATATTAACCCTCTCTAATTCTTTTTCAACACTAAATATAGTCAAAATGTTTTTACCAATTTGGGTAGTATCAATTGACTGATCTAAGGGTTGAATAAGAGTTGTTTGAGCTTCAGCAGTTTTAGTAGGTGGTTCAATTACTGGAGTTTCCTTTGGAGGTCTCCAAGGACCAAGCCTAGGCCTAAGATCATACCTCTTATTTAACTCTGCAATTAAAGATTTAGAGAAAGCATGATATTCAGAGACTTGTGAAGCTTCCTAATCTTCTTGAACCTGATTCTCTTGTGAGAGAGGAGTGATGGCTCTTTGATTGGAAGAAGAATCCATACTATTAATATCCTCAGTAATTGTCATAGTATTATCATCAGGTTATTGGTCATCTATCAATAGAAGAGTAGGAACCTGTTGATCATTGCTAGGTCTTTGAAGAATTTGTAATGGTGGATTTCTTTTATACTGACCTTGATTTTGGTTTTGAGGTCTAGTAACTGTTTGTTGTATTATCCGAGGTTGGGTCTCAATCTTTGAAATCCTATCTGATAGGTTTCTAAGAAGAGATGTTATTTCATCCATTTTTGAGTCTTATAATTTAGTCTTAGAGGAACCAGAGGCTTCTTGAACATATTTGAGTTTTCTTTAGGCCTTTTCTTCCTTAAGATTTAAAGAAGTTGAGGCTGACCTATTTGCTTCTACTTCTATAGCATTTGTTTTCATATCTTCAAGAGTTCTTGAAGTTCTCTCTCGTAGCATAACATCAAAGTCATCATCAAAAGCTTTAGAGAATCTAGACTTAGCTACTGCTATAGGGGGCTTACAATCAACAGGCATTTTGTGATAGAATTTATTCAATATTTTGATAAAATTTGATACTGGTTCACCAAAGTTCCTTTTAAGCTCTTCAAATTCTATGAGGAAGTAAAGAGGATCCTTTTTCACACCCCACTGATTTTTAAATATGGTTGTAAGCTCTTCCCAATTTCTAATGGTAGCTGCTGGTAACTGCCTAAACCAAATCCTCACATTTCCTTCTAGTGATTGTACAAACAATCTCATATAAACGTTTTCTTGTTCAATATTCATGTTGTCTACAAAGTCTAGGAAAGCTTGAAGATGGTCCTCAGCTGAGGGACCAGTTTCTCCATTTGGATTGTTGAGACTGTTTGTCATCCACAATCTTAAGTGTTTTCTTTTCGTACACCTTTAAGAAGAAAACACTACAACACTTGGGAGAAATAATAATGGGGACCCTTTAAAAATTTTAGGATAGAATCCTTCCTTGTTTATATAAAATAGCATAATTTTATATTTACTCTTTGATTTTTGAATAAAACAAGAAATTTTATGAAAAGGGCATAAAACCTTTTAAGAATCCTTTTGTAGTTTTAGTAGCTAAATTACAAGTCTTACGAATCATGAAATCATAACAAATAAATGAAAATACCATGAAAGGATTGGCCTTACTAAAACCTATGTGTGGTATTGGTGGTTTCAAAGAATAGTCGAAATGAAAAATTTGTCAGAAGTCAATTGCGAAAAGCCGATAAGCGAAATAACGAAAAGTTGAAATGCGAAATGCCGAAAACCAATATTGCATCTGTCAAAAGCTAATATCACATTCCATCAATTGATGAATGTCGATATCTTATTCCATTAAAACTCTAGTATTTCACTAATATAAATCCCGCACCTATATGTTTTTTGGAAATCAAAAATCGCTTAGTTATGTTAATATCGCCTGATACCAAATGTCAATAAAAGATTTTCCGATATAATGATAAGTGTCAACGTCACATGAACAAACATTTGAAAATTAAATGACCACTCTGTGTAGTTCTAATTTCGAGGTTTTTTGATGATTTGTAATAATTTTGAGTTAATGTGAAAGGATTTTCCATAAAACTCACATTGAATTGATATGACTCTTTGCATATTTCAAAGCTCTTGCTGCTTATCTTGGTTTGTTTCTTTACAAGTAAATTCCAATAAAGAGTAGTTAAAGGACATGTCAAGAATAATCAAGGTGAGGAGGAAGTCTGTAATACAACAAGAACTAGTCTTGCCCCCTGAAGAAGTGTCTGAGATGTCTCCATTGTTTACAGATACTACATGCACTTCGGATGTAGGTTCTACCTCCTGGGAGGCAATATACAAATTATTCGAGGATGAAAATCTGAGAATAATTGTGAAATAGGCTACTACTGCTGATGATTCTCCTCCAAGTAACATTGATGCATGGAATGATGTGGCCAATTCATTTCTTCATAGAATTATTTCCTGCATAAAAATTCTATAATATACGGCTATATGAGGTGGGTTGTTTACCATCTTGATAGTACAGATAGAACATTTATAATTCCGAAGAAGACATTTATTGGGTATTTTAAAGCTAAGGATTTAAGGAAAATGTATCATCTACCTCAACCTTGGAAGAAATATGATACGAAATTTGTCCAGAAATTCATGCAAGAGAATTTGAACCCTGCAGGGTTGATCAGAGAATAGATAAGGGACCCAAACAAACACAAGCGAGAGGATAGGGGTATTATTCATTAGCCTCTATTTTTGGCCCTTTATCTCATATTGCTGCTATGTTATGTCACCTCTATGGTTATCTAAATACATAGAAATTCTCTGAAGAATGGGTGTCATTTATAAAAGCCTTTGTTGATGGTTATATCATGGATTGGGCTACTAATTTATCCAACAATTTGGCCACTCAAATCTACAATTACATAACAATGCTCTTGAAAGAACAACTCATGTTTTCTTTATGAGAACCTATATCATGGGCGCGATTTGTTTTTCTTATGATTTTCCATCTCTTGGATGGAAATGGACAGACCAATTTCCTAGTCCTATATATGTTTATCTCGATATCCTTTGGGAAACCAAATATCATTCTCACTTCTACAATAGTTGTCATGAGGTCATGCTCCCTATTCACCAAGAGGTCCTTGGCAAAAAATCCCTTAGAATTACTCCAGAAGCTAATAAAGACTTAAAGCCTATAGGAAATTGGTTTGTGGAAGAATCATTCACTTACATTCAAGTTTTTGGTAGCCTTACCCATCCTCATAGTTTTCCCCTTTTTGTCCTAGATAAATTACTGGCCAGAGAAGTCGCTTATCAAACAATTGGTAAGGGCTTAACTAAAGTACTTAAAGATGCCAAGAAATCTGCCTGACCATGTTTTCCTATCCCCTGTGGTACCTATGCATTAGAGAATTTCAAGCATTCCTTAGTTGAAATTGAAAAATTAAAAGCCTTTAGTTTTCCAACCATACTAAATAGGCCATATGACCCTAATGGCGTAGCGAAAGATGTTACAACACAGGCTAAGCTCAAACCATTTTCAAGCGAGCCTGACAAGTTCGATGATTTGTTTGAAATGGTTCCAGAGTATTATATGGTAGAAAAATTGGTAGCAAATCATCTAAGTCCTGACGAATTGATTAGATTCAATCAATATCGTCAATGAAGAATATCCCATTTGTTATAATCCCTATTAAAACAATTTTGACAGAACTCAGAAGTTTCAGATACATCAACTTCCTCTTCAAAAACTCCAATTATTTCCCAAGTCTCTGAAACAACTACTATAGTTGTTGAGAAAACAAGAGAAATTAAAGATGAAAACAAATTGGATGAAGTATGGGAGGAGTTAAACCATGTTTAGACAATAGAATAAACTAGGGTTACAGGTATCTCAGTCAATATACAAGTAGAACAGGTTATATTCAGAACGGAGACAGAACAGGTTCCAGAAACTACTGGGACAACCTCATTTACTATTGATGCTTCACAAAGGAATACTATTCCTAAAACTCCCGACAATAGCATTAATGTTGAGATTCTAAATCAATCAACTGTTACCACTGATATGGAAATAATTTTTTCATTCCCTACCGCCAAGATAGTCCTCAATATTGATGAAATCCCACCTTTAGACATATTTTACAGTCCAAAGCATAAAGCGATAATGAGCAAATCAAGGAAGAAAAGAAAGTGAGAGAAATTGCAAGTGCTAGTTACAAATGAGACTCTATTTAATTTTCTTTGGAAAGGAGCTCAAACAACCCCTAATGAGGATTATGCTAGTGCTACCATTGATAAAGATGCAGAAATACAACTGCTAATGAAAGAAAAAGATCAAAGGATTGTTCAATTAGAACAAACTTTCGAGATTGAAAAGAAAGCGTTTGAGAAACAATGGTAAGCAAATCTTACCAAGTTACACAAAATTTTTAATGATTTAAAGCTATAATTTTAATCTGAAGTAAAAGACAAAGATGAACAAATACTTCAATTACAACAAAGGATAAACTAGCTGAGGGAAAATCCAGAGATAAATGGCGTCCGCAAGGAGGCATCAGAACTAGACATACTCATAACAAAGTAGTACGCCATCTTCTGTCACAAATTGGCTTTAATTTATGACTTGTCAAAGACCAATGATTCCTTAATAAACCAACTCTCTGATTTGAGGATCCTTTATGAAGATATTGAAGAGAAAATTTATGAGTATATAGATTGGCAAGACAGTGCTCAGGGAGGATCATCTGATCTTCCTCGAACTGAATAATCACAGAAGGATATAATTTTCGATGACTGGGACATCAAAACGAAACGGGTAGAAATGGCTATTGTCAGAGTCAAGAATCTTGCCTCAAATTTCACCAAATACATTATCGATACCTTATTAGAAGCCAATCTAATTAAGGAATGTTGAAAGGACACCTTGCCAAATGTCAAAGCTTTAAAACAATATTGACAGGAAATATCTAAACATAAGGTTCAAGACATTCATAGTTTATCACAAGTAAACCATGAAAGTTATTGTCATTTTCTAGTGAAACCTCATAGTCAATGGCTCGTGCTGAGGTGTCTCTCAAATGAAACAATACAATTTATTCCAATGATTAATGATGCAATATTTATGGGACAAACGCGCATGCAACCGGTACATCCCCCCAAGGTGAAACTACTCATGGACATATATAATCTCAGAGAGTAGATGAAGAATCAATCTAAAACACAGTCATGATTTCTTGTTACAACAGATCACTAATTTAGCTGTCCTTTATCTTAGCTTAGTTTGTTGAAACTTTTTTAAAGACTTTAATTTTAAGTTTACTATTTTTGTAATATTAATAGGTTATTTAAACCCCTTTCATGCATTTAGAAAGGGGTCCATAATTTTGAGAAGATAACTTTGAACTTGCACTATTGTTTGATCCAAAGTTATCTAATTGAGAAGTTGAGCCTGAAAGCTATCTTTTTCATAAGAAGAGCACTAATGCATCAGGTACTATTATCTTTATGTTATCGTTATGTATTACTGAATTAGATAGTGAATCTCTTATGCATTATTTCGTTATATAAATGCTTTGAAAACAATTAGTCATTATCACTATTGATGTGCAGAATTGAATGATTTGTGATTATGAATGAGATAACGAGATCTTTCATGTGATTGAATTTTAACTAACTAAATTAATTTAGCTTATCATATATGCTTTCTTTTCATCAAAGTATTGAAAGATCTATATTGCTATATACTTTGTGAAATATTTCTTTGAATCACATACAAAGATGTATTATCCCGGGAAATAAGTAGAATAATTTTATTTAGTAATTTTGTCATAATTTAGCTATAAAATCATTTCATTAGTTTTCATTCTGTTACTATATTAAGTCTCTTTAAAATGGGAAACTAGTCCCTTTATACCTAGTTGGGCCCACCAATTTCAACAAAAATGGAGTTGCTTTAAGCTCCCGATCGCGTGGTGTTCCTCAATGTTGAGGTAGTCAAGTTCCAGCGTTTAACATTTTTTTGCGTTAGGAGGGATCTTGACTATGAATGGAAATAAAGTCTAATCCCAAATCAAAAGGTAATCTGAAGAGTCACTCACCCCCAAAATCTCCCTTGACTTCCATATCTCACCCGAAATCTCCTACCCCTAGACCAAAAGTTGTAACCAAATCTCCTCGTACACACCCTAAGACAACCGATCAACCTCTTTTATAGGAGCTACATGAATTTTAGGCTTTAATTGATAAATTAGAAGGAATATCTATTTCCCAAGAAAATCCTCAACATTCTAAGTCATCTGAAGGTAGTGTATCATCATCTTTTCCCACTTCACATATTTTGACTCATTCTCAAAGTGAGAAGTTTGGGATAACTCCATTTGTGTTTCCCTTGCCTTTCCACTAAAGAAAAACCCAAAACTTTGAAGTTCAGTGATCCACTAGTGAGATTTTGTCTTCATCTCCACCAAAAATACCTTTATTTCATTCCACCTCATTAGCTTCTTCTCATCTAACCAATCCATTCATTCCTATCACCCATTCCTAATCAACAGGTGCTAGTTCACATAGTACTAGTGCAAGGGCCACTTATTCCACATAGTAAACCTCTTCTACTACTACAACTTCTTCTATTCAAATTCCTATAATGGCAGGTAGGCAACAAAACCCATCAGCAGCTAGATCGTGGACTAGTCCTAGAGCTATTTAGATGGCAGCACCTACCCATCCTCTACCTAAGCATCCTGAAATATGGTTACCAAAGTTCAATATTGACGATGGACTTCCTGCTGAGGAACATGTCGATAATTTTATGCTCGTCATTAATCTTAATGGAGTAGTAGAAGAAGATTGTGTAATGAGATTATTCCCATATACCCTTCAAGGATCTGTGGGTTCATGGTATTTCTCATTACCACCAGCATCTATCACTAGTTGGGATATATTTGAAGAATTTTTTTTACTAAGTTTGGTGATGATCACACAACTGTTACTTTAATCAATGATCTATCAAATCTTAAAGCCAACCCTAAAGAGAAAATCAAATATTTCAATTCTAAGTTTAATAAATTGTTAAATAAAATTCCAAATACCTCTAAACCTGGTGTTGATGTTCAAATTTAGTGGTATATTTATGATCTTCCTTCTAATATCGCAATCTTTTTAGAAAGAGCTAATAGAACAACTTTAGTTGATAATATGAAAGAGAATAGCTATAGAAAAAATGATTCTTGCCTTAGAAAAGAAAACTACTTAAGAAGAGAGAAAATCCTAGAGAGTGACTTTCAAAGAGGAATCAAAGAATAAAACTCCTAAAGATCCTTTTGATCTTGAAGGATTACAAAAATTTCTTAAATTTGTGTCAAATGACATAGTAGATATCAAAAAATAGGTAGTTGAGTCTTCTAAAAAACCTTTCCAATCTTTGAGGAGAACCCACAAATCAAACCCTCAACCTCCTAATGTCATATCAAATGTTGAATCTAATCAAGAGGAGGAAGAGGAAGAAACAACATTATCTATCGATGAATTCCAAGAAGAAGAAGAGTTGGTCGAAGCACATGGATTATGGGATTTCATCCTCACTACATCGGAAAATGAGGAAGAAGAAGAAGCCTTACCTGTAGAGACTAGGAGTAAAAAATCCATTGATTCACCTTCTTCAAGTGCAAAACAAAGACCAGTTACTCCTATCAATAAGGATAAAAACACAACAAAGAAATCTCCTCCCAAATCTACTGAATCCATCCCATCCTCTTCCAATTCTCCTTCTACATCAAAAACTCTTATTGTTTCTGATAAAGATATAGAGTATAATATTGTGGAAGATATGAAGAAAGTGAAAGCTAATATTTCCATGTATGAGGTAAGTAAGCTTAAGAAGCAGCAAAAGTTTTTTCTCAAAGAATTAAATGTTGTCCTTACATCTCATTTTCCAACCGCAAACGCCTCATTAGGAAAAGGAAAGCCTCCAAATGATACTCCTAACAAGATTGATGCCTCGAATGCAAAATTGGAGATTGGTTCAATTATCATACCCCCCCTTTTTTATTGACCTTTGGGATTTTCAACAAAAATGTTCACAATTGCCTCATAGACATAGGTTCTTCTTCAAATATAATTCCATATTCAGTTTGTCTCAAACTGAACATAACACTTGAAAAATATGCTGTGCAAATTGTGCAATTAGATAGAACCAAAGTCAAGGTCTTAGGAGAATTAAATTATGTTTTAATAAGATTATCCTCAAATTCAAGGGTTTGTCATATTATTGATATTTTGATTGCTGATATTCCTAAATTTTACGGTCTTATCTTAAGCAGGGATTGGTCTGAGAAATTACATGGTTATTTCGCCATAGATTGGTCACATATATGGCTTCCTTACAATGGAAAACCAAATCAAATTTGGGTAGACAGAGAAAAGCATATGAAACACTCGGTTATTGATTTGGATGAAGAGAATGAGTCTATATTTTTGAATAATAACATCCTTGGAAATTTTTCTTTGGAATTTTTCTTTCGAAGTTTTACAGCTCAGGAATCTCCTTTTTTAGGAACCTCTCTTTTTTTCAAATTGAAAATTATTCCCAAACAAATTTCACTAGGTGTATTAATGTTGTAGATATTGTTGTAAATAGACATGAATATTTATTTTGGACACTTTATTTTGATGGTTCTAAATCTAGTGAAGTTGCAGGAGCTAGATGTATATTAATAAACCCTAGTGGTGAAGAAACTTTGCTAGCATGTAGGATAGAATTTGAATGTGCTAATAATATTGTAGAATATGAAGCATTAGTACAAGGATTGTATAAAGTGATAAATCTTGGTGTTGAATATCTTCAAATTTTTCGTGTTTCTGAAATCGTTATACAACAAGTCAGAAACAATATCCATTGTGTTTCAAATCACGTTAGGCATTATCCATCCTCAATTCAAAATCTTACTTTAGATTTTGTAGTATTCAATATTTCTCCAATACCAAGAATACAGAATGTCAATGCTGATCTTGTGGCCAACGTTGCATCTAAATTAATCCCATTTGAATATTTTAGTCCAGACAGATTTTCTATAGAGTTGATTTTTCACCCATCCATTCCCGATAATGTTACCAATTGGCGAGTATTCAATGATGATAGAGATATCCTAGACTTTTTAACATCCGAAGAATCCTATCTTGACCAAGTAATTGATGAGGATGAACATGATTCTCAATTGAATAAATCAAAGGAAAAAAATTCTCTGCCAAAACCTGTAGTTAAGCTTGAGGATCTTTATGATCTTAAAGACATATTTGAAATGGTCAACAACTAAAAAATTCAAATTTCAACTTTGAGATTTGAATCAATTAACCTAGGATCTAATATAAAACCCCAAAATATTAACTTAGGTCTTACTCTCTCATCTGAAGAAAGAAATGCATTTATTCCTCTGTTAAAAAAATATAAATATATATTTCTTGGAATTATCAAGATCTGAAAACTTATGATGCCTCCATCATTCAAAACATTATCCCAATGGTACCAGATGTTAAACCCATTCAGCAAAAACTTAGGAAGATACATCCGAATTTGGAAACTCGGATTAAAAGTGAGTTGAATAAACCTTTAAAAGAAAAAATTATCTTTCCGGTAAGACATTCCAAATGGATCTCCAATCTTGTACTGGTTAGAAAGAAGAATGGTGATATTTGCATTTGTATTGATTTTAGGAATTTAAATAAGGCATGTCAAAAAGAAAATTTTCCCCTCCCATCAATGGAACAAGTTCTGCAATTAGTTGTTGATTCTGAATTAATGTATTTTTTAGATGGATTTTCAGGATACAATCAGATCCTTGTTCATCTAGAAGACTAATTAAAAACTACGTTCAGAACAAAGTGGGGAACACATTCATATCAGAAAATGTCTTTTGGATTAATGAATGCAAGATCTAAGTTCCAAAGAGCAATGGACATTGCTTTCAAAGGGTTGATTAATAAAACTATTGTGGTATATCTTGATGATATTACCATATATTCAAAGAAGAGAAATAATCATTTGCATGATTTAAAGCAAATCTTTGAAAGATGGAGAAGGTATGGAATTTCTATAAACCCGAAGAAATCATTTTTTGTTGTTAGTGAAGGTAAACTCATTGGTTTTATTGTATCCAAACATGGAATTTGTATTGATCCAGAAAGAATTAAAACAATTTCAGAAATTTCGTTACCACATACCAAAAAATCAATGCAATCATTTCTTGGCCAAATCAATTTTGTTAAGAGATTTGTCCCCAAATTTTCTCAAAGTGTCCCACCATTACAAACAATGATAAAAAAAGATTAACTTTTCAAATGGGGTGATCCTGAAAGAGAAGCATTTAAATCAATCAAAAAAGTTGTAATTGATGCCCCTTCTCTATCAACTCCCAATTTTTCTAATCAATTAATTTTATATATGCTTTCCTCTGAATTATCATATGCAGCAGTCTTAACACAACCAAATGAACAGAAAGTTGAAGCTCCTGTTGCTTTTTTAGCTCAAGTTTTCGAGGAGTTTAATTAAATTATTCAGGAGTAGAAAAGAAAGCCTTTACAGTTTACAAAGATATCAAATATTTTAGACCCTTTCTTCTAAAAGCTCATGTTAAATTTATTGTTCCTTTCTCAGCAGTCAAGCAATTACTTATTCAAAAGGAGTTAGGAGAAAAAAGAGCTAATTTGGTTACTGCATTACAAGAATATGATCTAGAAATCAAACCCGCTAAATTGTAAAATGTCAAGGTTTTTGCAGGTTAGTCACAGGAATGAATGATACATCAATAGATGAAGTAATAGGTAACATTGAACAAATCACAAAGGTACTCCCTATTAGTACTCAGTCTCAATATGTTGACTTAATCTTTTATTTGAAAAATGGTTATGTTGCACTTGAACTAGATGTTAAGAAAAAGAGAGCCTGGAGATTGAAAGCAAATCAATATCAACTCATCAATGATGTGTTATTTAGGAAAAATTATGATTCTGTTTTGTTAAGATGTTTGGGAAAAACTAAAGCAAAAAAGGTCTTACAGGAACTTCATGATGGACCGATAGGTGGACATTATAGTGGAGATACAACGGCTCACAAAATTATTCATGTTGGATATTACTGGCCAACTTTATTCAAAGATACCCACATGTATGTAAGAAGATGAAAAATTTGTCAAACCACTTCAGGAAGACAAAGGAAACCTTCCATGCCCTTGCAACTAGTCAACATCGAACAACCTTTTGAGCAATGGGGACTAGACATAATAGGTGAGATCATTCCTCATTCTTCCAAACAACATAGATACATTTTGACTACAACATATTATTTTATGAAATGGGTAGAGGCAATACCTCTGAAGCTAGCCAATTCTGATAGCATCATTGAATTCATTGATTAATTTAGTATTACCAGGTTCGATATCCCTCATACTCTTATTTTTTGCAATTCTTCTTATTTTTCTGGAAATGCAATGACTGGATTTTCTTTAAATAGAGGATTTAAACTTAAGTATTCTGAAAATTATTACCCTCAGGGAAATGGCTTAGCAGAATCCACTAATAAAAATATTATAAGGATCACCAAATGAACTATTGATTAAAATCGAAAGAACTAGCACAAAGCTTTAATATTTGCTTTATGGGCTAATAGAATAATTGAGAAAACTTCAGTAGGTGCTTCTCCTTTTCATTTGGTATACAAGAAAGAAGTTATCCTACCTCCAAATGTAGCTCTCCCTTCATGATCCCTAGTTCAATTTATTGAAGAACAACCTTCTTCTACTTTACAATTATGAATGTCTCAAATCCTTAAGCTAGAAGAAGGAAGAAATAAAGCTAATCTAGTCCATGCTCACCATAAACAATTGGTCAAAGCTTCATTTGATGTAAATTTATTCAAAGATAAAAATTTTGAAATCGGAGAGTTAGTTTTGAAATGGGATAAAGTGTGTGAAGACAAAGGAAAACGTACAAAATTTCAAAAACTCTGGCTTGGTCCCTTCCATATTTTTAAGATAGGTCCATCAACTTTCATCTTGAAGGGTTTAAAAGGGAATAAGGAAATTCTTCCTATTAATGGACTTATACTCAAAAAATAATTTTCTTCAAAGAACATGAGCTATTTTGTACAATATGTAAATATCTTTATATATCGTTTCTTTTTGTTACTTAAAGAACTACACTTTTGAAAAACACATTGGAAGTTTCTCTTTATTTTTTAATTGCTAAACTTATTTAAGGAACAATTTAGAAAGCAAAACTTTAAATTGTAACCTAACTATTGAATCTATTTTAAAGCTTTGAAATAAGATAATCATTTAGTTGTGAAATCTTTTGGTTTGAAACTCTTTTCAAAATATATTTGTTGTGAATTGGTTTTGAAAAGTTATCTTTATAAAATCAGAAATTACTATGAAGTCTTTAGCATCTTTTACTTAAAGAGGTCATCCAAGACTCGTAAAGAGTAAATGAAACCTCCCCATCCATTTATTTAAAAAAAAATCAAAGTGTAATTCAAAAATATAAAAAACTTAAAAGTTAAGAGGTCTCATCACGAGAATGCTTACCATGATCATAGGAAACTAATAAAATTGACATTATCACTATTAGAAACCAAACCAAGATAGTGGATCTTAGTCTCCAGACTTTGAGACAAGAGATCTCATCACGAGTTAACTTGGTCAATTTTATTACAACTTGTGAATGGCATTATCATTTTCTGGCTACCAAACCAAGATAATGACTTTAAACTAAAAAAATAGATAATATAAAAAGGAAATACATTGCCTCTAAAGAATGTTATTATAATATGGATGGGATACTGGTTCATTTTGGTTAAATGGTAACCTTGTCGAGGCTATGAATGTTTGTTGGCATGAGTGGCTCTAACAATGACTAATAAGTTTATCCAAATGCGCTAAGCTTTTAATAGTTTTTACTTTATCTTTTCAACCTATTAGCGACTTATTTACACAAAAAAATATTTTCATCTATCACAAAGCTTGAGAAACTTTATGATAAAATGAATTATATCATTTTAAAGTTATCAATATTGATCTAGATTTTAATCATTTTTAAATTTTCTAAAGAAATTTCTTGATAAAGATTGACATCTTACAGAGATTAATTGTTTCGTCCAGTGTGTCGCCAATTGTTGTGGTACTCAACAACCCCCCATTATCTTTAGACTTAGGAGAAAGAATAATGGGGACCCTTTAAAATTTTTAGGATAGAATCCTTCCTTGTTTAGATAAAATAGGATAAGTTTTATATTTACTCTTTGATTTTTGAATAAAACAAGAAAGTTTATGAAAAGGGCATAAAACCTTTTAGGAATCCTTTTGTAGTTTTAGAGATAAATTACAAGTCTTACGAATCCCAAAATCATAACAAATAAATGAAAATACCATAAAAGGATTGGTCTTACTAAAACCTACACGTGGTATCAGTGGTTTCAAAGAATAGCCGAAATTTGAAATTGCGAAAATCTGAAAAGCGAAATAGCGAAAAGCCGAAATGAGAAATGTCAAAAACCAATATCACAGTCCGTCAAAATATGATATCGCATTTCGTCAATTGACGAATGCCAATACCGAATTCTGTCAAAAATCTAGTATTTCGCTAATATAAATCCCGCACCTATATGTTTTTCAGAAATCGCAAATCGTGAAGTTATATTAATATCACGCGATACCAAACACTGATAAAAGATTTTCTGATATAATGAAAAGTGTCAGTGTCACGAGACCAAACGTTTTAAAATTGAATGACCACTCTGCATAGTTCTAATTTCTAGGTCTTTTGATGATTTGTAATAATTTTGAGTTAATGTGAAAGGATTTTCTATAAAACTCGCATTGAATTGATATGGTTCTTCGCATGTTTCGAAGTTCTTACTACTTATCTTGGTCTGTTTCTTTACAAGTAAATTCCAATAAAGAGTAGTTAAAGGACATGTCAAGAATAATCAAGGGGAGAAGGAAGTCCTTAATATAGCAAGAACTAGTCTTTTCCCCTGAAGAAGTGTCTGAGACGTCTCTATTGTTTACAAATACTACATGCACTTTGGATGCAAGTTTTGCCACCTAAGAGGCAATATTCAAACTATTGAAGGATGAAAATCCAAGAATAATTGTGAAACAGGCTACTACTACTGATGATTCTTCCCCAAGTAATAGCGACGCATGGAATGATGTGGCCAATTCATTTCTTCACAAAATTGTTGCTCGCCCTAAGATTCTACCATATACAGATATGGTGAGATGGGTTGCTTACCATCTGGAGATTGGGGATAGAATGTTTATAACTCCGAAGAAGACAGTTATTGGGTCTTTTAAAGCTGATGATTTAAGGAAAATGTATCATTTACCTCAACCTCAGAAGAAATATGATACATAATTCATCCAGAAATTCATGCAAGAGAATCTAAACCCTGTAGAGCTGATCAGAGAATGGAGAAGGGACCCAAACAAACACAAGCGAGAGGATAGGGGTATGTATTCATTAGCCTCTATTGTTGGCCCTTTCTCTCATATTGTTGTTATGTTATGTCGCCTCTATGGTTATCCAAATACGCAAAAATTCTTTGAAGAATGGGTGTCATTGATAGAAGCCTCTGTTGATGGCTATATCATGGACTAGGCGACTATTTTATCCAACAATTTACCACTCAAATATGCAATTATAGAGAGAAGCACGATGTTCTTGAAAGAACGACTCCTCCTTCCTTTATGCACGCCTATGTAATGGATGTGATTTTCTTTTCTTATGATTTTCAATCCCTTGGATGGAAATGGACAGACCAATTTCATAGTCTTATATCTGTTTATCTCGATATCCTTTGGGAAACCAAATATCATGCTCACTTCTACAAAATATGTCATGAGGTCATGCTCCCTATCCACCAAGATGCGTTTGGCAGAAAATCCCATAGACTTAGTCAAAAATCCAATAAAGACTTAAAGCCTATAAGAAAGTGGTTTGGGGAAGAATCATTTACTTGCATTCAGGTTTTTGGTAGGCTTTCTCATCCTCATGTTTTGCCCCTTTTGTCCCAAATAAGTTGATGGCTAAAGAATTAGCTTATCAAACAGTTGGTAGGGGCTTAACTAAACTACTTAAAGATGCCAAGAAATCCACCTATCCATGTTTTCCTAGCCCTTGTGGTACCTATGCATTAGAAAACTTCAAGCATTCCTTGGTTGAAATTGAAAAATTAAAAACCTTTAGTTTTCCAACCATACTAAATAGGTCATATGACCCTAATGGTGTAGTGAAAGATGTTACATCGTAGGCTAAGCTCAAATTATTTTCAAGCGAGCCTGACAAGTTTGATGATTTGTTTGAAATGGTTCCACAGTATTATATGGTAGAAAAATTGGCAGCAAATTGTCTAAGTCCTGACGAATTAATTAGATTCAATCAATATCATCAATGAAGAATAACCCATTTTCCATAACCGCTGTTAAAATAATTTCGATAGAACTCAAAAGTTTCAGATATATCAACTTCCTCTTCAAAAACTCTGATTATTTTCCAAGTCTTTGTAACAACTACTATAGCTATTGAGAAAACAAGTGAAATTAAATATGAGAACAAATTGAATGAAGTATGGGAGGAGTTAAATTGTGTTTTGGCAACAGAAGAAACTCAGGTTATAGGTATCTCGGTCAATATACAAGCAGAACAGGTTACAATCAGCGGAGTAACAGATCAGGTTCCATAAACTATAGGGACAACCTCATTTACTGTTGAGGCTTCCCAAGGGAATATTATTCCTAAAACTCCCAAGAATAACATTAATGCTAAGATTGTCAATCAATCAACTGTCACCGATGATATGGAAATAATTCTTGCATTCCCTACTGTTGAGATAGTCCTCAAGATTGAAGAAATCCCACCTTTGGATGTATTTTATAGTCCAAAGCATAAAGTAGTAATGAGCAGGTCAAAGAAGAAAATAAAGTTAGAGCAATCGCAAGTGCTAGTTACAAATGAGACACCTTTTCCCATTCTTTGGAAAGGAGCTCAAACAACCCCTAACGAGGAATTGAACATATTATCTCAGTTCATAGGAGCTTACACTAGTGCTACCATTGATAAAGATGCATAAATACAACTGCTAATGAAAGAAAAATATCAAAGGATTGTTTAATTAGAAAAAACTTTCCAGATTGAAAAGCAAGCGATTGAGAAACAATGGCAAGAAAATCTTACCGAGTTACAGAAATTTTTTAATGATTTAAAGCTACAATTTGAATCTGAAGTAAAAGACAAAGATGAATAGACACTACAATTACAACAAAGGATAAATTAGCTGAGGAAAAATCTAGAGATAAATGTAGTCTACAAGGAGGAATCAGAACTGGACATACTCCTAAAAAAGAAGCAAGCTATCTTCTGTCACAAATTGGCTTTAATTCATGACTTGTCAAAGACTAACGATTCCTTAGTAAACCAACTGTCTGATTTGAGGACGTTTTATGAAGATATTGACGAGAAAATTTATGAGTATATAGATTGGCAAGACAATGCTCAGGGAAGATCATCTAATCTTCCTCGAATTGAAGAATCATAGAAGGATATCATTTTCGGTGACTGGGACATCAAAATGAAATGGACATAAATGGCTATTATCAGAGCCAAAAATCTTGCCTCAAATTTCACTGAATACATTACAGATACCTTATTACAAGCCAATCTAATTCAGGAATGCCCAAAGGACGCCTTGCTAGATGTCAAATATTTAACACAATCTTGGCAAGAAATATCTAAAAATAACGTTCAAGGCATTTAGATTTTATCACAAACAAACCTTGAAAGTTATTGGCAGTTTCTAGTGAAGCCTCATAGTCAGTGGCTCGTGCCCAGGTGTCTCCCGAATGTAACAATACAATTTCTTCCAACAGTTAGTGATGCAATGTTTATGGGACAAATGTGCATGAAACCGGTACATCCCCCCAGCCGAAGCCACTCACATACATATATAATCCTAGAGAGAAAATGAAGAATCAATCTAAAGCACAGTCATGAGTTCTTGTTACAATAGATCACTAATTTAGTTGTCCTTTATCTTAGCTGAGTTTGTTGAAGCGTTTTTGAAGAACTTTATTTTAAGTTTACTATTTTTGTAATATTAATAGGTTATTTAAACCCCTTTCATGCATTTAGAAAGGGGTCCATAATTTTGAGAAGACAACTTTGAACTTGCACTATTGTTTGATCCAAAGTTATCTAGTTGAGAAGCTAAGGTTGAAAGATATATTTTTCATAAGCAGAGTGCTAATGCATTAGATACTATTATATTTATGTTATCGTTATATATTACTAAATTAGATAGTGAATCTCTTATGTGTTATTTCATTATATAAATTCTTTGAAAACAATCAGTCATTATCACTATTGATGTGAAAAATTGAATGATTTGTGATTATGTATGAGATAACGAGATATTTTATGTGATTGAGTTTTAACTAACTAAATTAATTAACTATTTAATTAATTTAGTTTATCATATATGCTTTCTTTTCATCAAAGTATTAAATGATCTATATTGTTATATACTTTGTGAAATCTTTCTTTGAATCACATACAAAGACATGCTATGGCTGGAAATAAGTAGAATAATTTTGTTTAGTATTTTTATCATTAGCTATAAAATCATTTCATCAGTTTTCATTCTATTACTATATTAAATCTCTTTAAAATGGGAAACTGCTTCCTTTATACCAAGTCGGGCCCACCAATTTCAATAGAAACGGAGTTTCTTTAAACTCCTGACCGAGTGGTGTTCCCCAATTTTGAGGCAGTCAAGTTCCATCCTTCAACATACTCCACCCTCCAGGATTTAACACATATCCTATCATTCACCGGCTAGGATTCCTAGGCTTAATTAAGGACACCCACCTATATGCTTTACATATATCCCACCATTCACCAATCGAGGATTCCTAGTCCCACCGAGGTATCGCAAAATCCATCTTTACCGCAACCCACAATTCAGTTCAAGGGTTGCTAGGCCAAATATTTACCACAATCCACAACCTAATTCAGGGATCACTAGGCCATGTGTTCCTTCTTTTAGATACCCCCTCACTCATTTTTGAATCCATTCGACAAACAAGCTCAACCAAAACATGAGAACCCCATCACACCATGGTTATTCGAAAATGGAAAAGCAAGGCTGAAGAACACTGTCACACCTGGAAAAACCCATGCCAATGGTAGCAAGATAACCAATAAAACACATGCATGTCCATGCATGCCACATCTAGCAAGGAAATCACACATGAAAATCAATACCTGCAAGTAATCTTACTGTAGCTACTTGAATCTACTCTTCCTCTCTTGATCTTTGCTTCCCTTTTCCTTTTTTTCTTTCCTTGATCCAATACTGAAGTGCTACAAGAAAACTTCAAGTGTCCAAGAGTGTGAGACAAAGAGAGAATAAAGAGAGAGCTCCAAAACTGGACTGACTAAAAAGTCTACAAACTGATCCTTAGAAGCCTTTTTATCAATGAGGCCTCTATTTTCTTCATTTTCCTCCTCACATGCAACTTGTGACCTTTCACCTTCTTTTTCTCCTAAAAAATGTCAATTAATGTCTCTTGTCTTTTCAAAGCCTTGGGCATTGTCTTTGCCAATTTTCTTTAGCCATAATAACTTAAATGAATATCCACTATAATGTTTTTCCCAATATTAAGCTTGGAATACGTGTCCCATGACCTTGGTCTTATTACCTTTTTTTTACATGAATTTTTGACTAGGAATGTTAGACTATAGGTGATAATGCTTTTGAGAAACATATCCCCCCCTTCACTGGTCTGCACCTAGCTTTCAATGTGGACTGCCTGCGACCATTCTTTCCACCAATTTGGACACATTAGAAATCAAAAGTAGCTGAAACCTACAGAGTTCAACCCAGATTACATTAAATGTGACACAATTGATTAGATCTTAGACACACAGATTAAGGGAACTCACCAACAGATAATCCAACTATATTGGATTGTCAAAGCAAGTCAACCCCTGCACCAATGCAAGTGGCTCATCAGGGGTCAAGTTCAACAAACCCAATCTTATGGAAGCACTCAATACAATGGATACCATTGCTTCATAATGGGGGACGATGATCCAAGTGGATATCGGTTCCCACCCATCTATTTCGTTAATTCACAACACAATTTTGTATTTTTGTAGTTTTTGTTTTTCTATAATTTTTAGGTCTTTAACTTATGGAGCCATTTTGAAGCCCTAAATGATGTTTTTAAGTAATAAAGCTGACAACAGTCACAAAATGTACATCTAAGATAGACCTTTCCAATAAGCTATAATGCGTGCTAAATGAATATCACACACCAATGTTACAACCCCCTAAAGTTAATGTTCCAACTCACCCCATGGCCCCAAAAGCCTTTGGTGCTTCATCTCATAGGGTTAGGTGTTTTTTATTTTTTGGGTTTCTCGTTACTTCTTTATGACAAAAAGGCCTTTGAGCCTCATTGTAATATATTTTGACAAAGAGGTGTATTCATCACATATTTTCTCAAAGATAAGTTATCATCATTCGAGCTAGTTTGTTTGCATTCTACATTTATATAGTTTTAGCATTTTCCATTTATTAATAGAAGTCAAGTTTCATTTCATCTCTATGTTTTGGTTATAAATTTGTATATCATTTCATTCCCTTCATAAATTCATATCATTTGGTGTTTTCTAGAGCCAAGAGAATAGAAAACAATAACAAAGAAAACAATGTTATGGTGAGTGTGAGATATAAATGCATTAAGAGTGGGCTTTACATCCAATGCCCATTAACACATCAATAAGGATGGGAAATTTTCATAGCACATGAATTCAAATACATATTTTGAAAGACTAGAGTGGGATTTACATCCAATGCCCATTCTCACATCAGTAAGTGTCAGCTTAGTGGGTCCTAACCCAGGTTCAAAATTAAGTTTGCCAAACAAATCCCTACACTATTGGCCCTTTCAGCAGCTATCCGCAAAGCGCAGACTGAAGTCTCACCTGAAGCAATATGGGGGGTTGTTGGAACCACGTTTCCGCACCCAGAGATGATCGTGATGTTGTTTTATACCCCTAATGTACCTTTGTGCAGATCGATAAGCCCTTAAGGCTTATCAATATAACTTCCTCTTACCAACCTCTAGACCTTCACGAAGGTCTACGACTGTCTTTTGTGGACCCTAAATAGGTGAATCAACCACTTACACGCCTCTGTGATTACTCCTACTTCTGTATTTACCCAGATCAGCTTAAGTATCTGATAACTTTAACATGCATTAAGATATTCTTCGCGTAAATAGATATTATTACTTGCGTTCATATGACAATACAAATCGTGTAAAATCACACATCAATACAATATTAAATCATAAACCCATCATTCATCATAATGTAATCGTATTCATTCGTAATAGAAGTAACTAGACAAAACACAGATATTTCCAAAATAATCTCTTTATTGATACTTCAGTTCTTTTTACAGACTCAAGACTTCCCTGTGCACTTAGTTGTAGTGGTTCACGCACTCAGTTGTGGACTCTACTCTAGGCCTCTGTGCACACAGCTGTAGAGCTTCTCTTCTACTCTAAGAATCTTCGCTCTTTCTTCTAATAACCCATTACATTTGATTTCACTACTTCCATATATCATGAACTTCCTTAGGCTCTCTAAGACTCTCCTTTTTATACAATCCCATGGTCCGTGGACCATGGGTAGGTCTATACAAGCCGACACAACTTACATAATAGAAGGGTAAAACCCTTTATGACACTTTACAATCTACATGCTCCACAACCACATTTTGCTTATACTTTACAACAAATCTTAGGCTTTTCTCCCCAAAACTTGGGCTTTTTCCCCAAAATTGACCCTAAGGGACCTTTTCCTAACAGGCCCCCAACACAAATATCGTGACTCGCCCCCAAGTCACTCTATTGGCCTGAAGATCTTACTGTGGAGACCTCCCAGCTAGACTTGCACCACTGCTACCTCAACCGCGCTCTATGTGCCTGCCTGCTTGATCTATTCCACTAGCTACTCTATTGTTTGTCCTTCAATGTATTCCTTTACCTTCTGATGTGTCCTCTGTAGGTTCGCAGACTTCTCCTCAATTGTGGCAGAGCTAACATAGGCCTCGTCCAGCCAAGGCCCTAATCTAGCCTTGAGGACTGTCTCGTCTAGCCAAGGCCCCAATCTGACCTCTAGGATCACCTCTTTCCTTGCGCTGTCTCCACCTGTTCGAATAACTACTTTGCCTCATGTAGCTTGGCCAATCACTGTGAGATTGTAGGTTTTAACCCCATACAAAAATTACTTGCATACAAATTCTAAAACACAGAAAATAAACAATGCAAGAAAATAACACATAAAACACATATACACAGAGATTTTCCCCTGGATCATAAAACTGGGACTACTAGCTTGATTTTTCATTATTTTCCTTTCAATGTTACAATACATATTTATACATGCTGAAGCATCCAATACCATGGACCGAAAACCATCGCGTCCAAAACCATAGACTGAAAACCATCGCGTCCAAAAAACATGTGTGAAAATCATGCACAAAACCATAGGTGGGTCCACCTAACCTAACATAGGGTCCAAAACCAAAATTTTCGGGGCCATTGCCCCAGACCCCATAAATTGGGGTTATGGGTACCCCTGAAACCCCCTGTGACCCCCTCCCGGCTACACAATTGGTGCTATGAAAGGGGGGCTCAACCCCACCTCTAACCCCCCGGTTAACTACTTGGGCTAGTCGTAGAAAGAATATAACACAACCCAACATTCTCCCACTTGTTGTTTTCTTTCCATAGGGGGCCACAAGAGAGCTTAGTCATTTTTCCAGCCCTAAAATGCCCATTGTTTCTCTACACCAAGAGAACTTCTTAGAGCTCACAGATTTTGTCAATGCATCTGCAGTATTCTTTAAAGTGTCCACCCTTACCAGCAACATCTTTTTGTCTTTTATCATATCCCTCACAAAGTGATACTAAACATCAATGTGCTTTGTCTTTGAATGATATGCAGGGTTCTTTGCCAAGAAAATTGCACTTTGGCTGTCACAGTCTATCCTTATAGCTTCCTGTACTAACCCCATACTCAAACACAACCTCTGCAACCAAACTGCTTCCTTGCTTGCATGAGTGGCTGCCATGTATTCTACTTTTGTAGTTGATAGTGCCACTACAAATTGTTTCTTACTCATCCAACTGACTGCACCTCCAAATAGGTTAAACAAATACCCACTTGTAGATCTAGTTTGATCCAGATGTCAAGCCCAGTCTACATCAACAAAGCCATGAATATCCAACATTATGTCCAATACTGATCTTCCTTGGTAGCACAAATCATAATCACTAGTGCCACGCAAATACCTGAACACCCACTTCACTGTTGTCCAGTGATCCTTCCCTGGTTTTGACATAAACCTGCTCAATACTCCCACTGCATGTGCAATGTCTGGTCTAGTACAGACCATTGCATACATCAGGCTACCAACTGCACTTGCATATGGAACATGGGACATGTCCTCTTCCTCTTCTTGTGTCTTGGGACACTGTTCAGCAGATAACCTCACACTTACACGAATAGGAACCTTCACCGTTTTACTATCCTGCATATTAAACCTCTGCAGTGTTGTCTCGACATACTTCCTCTGGTTTAACCAGAGCTTCCTCTTCGCCCAATCTCTTTTAATTTCCATGCCCAAAAAACAATTTGCAGCACCAAGATCTTTCATGTTGAATTTGGAGGACAATTGGGTCTTGAAATCCTGGATAACTTCTTTGTCATTTCCAACCAGCAAAATATCATCCACATACAAGACCAGATAAATAACACGGTCACCAATTAATTTAAAATACACACAGTGATCTGCTTTACTTCTGGTGAAGTAAAGTCCCCGTATAAATGTATCAAATTTATGATACCACATCCTTAGTGACTGTTTTAACCCATATAGAGACTTCTTTAACTTGCATACCAGTTCTTTCTTACCCTTAACCATAAAGCCTTCAATTTGCTTCATGTAGATTTCCTCTTCTAGATCCTCATGAAGAAATGTTGTCTTCACATCCATCTGTTCTACCTCAAAATCAAGAGTAGCAGCAACAGATAAAAGTAATGTAATAAAAGTTACCTTGGCGACAGGAGAAAAAATATCACCAAAATCAATTCCCGACGCCTAGGAATAACCTTTTGCTACCAACCGAGATTTGTATTTCTCCACTTTTCCTTTTGCATTTGTCTTCTTTGTGAACACCCATTTGCTTCCAATGTGTTTCCTTCCAGCAGGCAACTTCAACGAATCCCAAGCCTCATTTTTGTGCAAAGATGCTATTTCATCAACCATGGCCTCTTTCCAGAGTTTTCCTTCCTCTGAATCCACTACTTCCTTCACAGTTTGGGGATCATCATCAGTAATAGATAAAGCAAAATTTGAATAGAAAGCAGATGGACTATACCTTTCTGGCTACCTTCTTTCTCGAACTGATCTTCTCACACCCGGAGTTTGTGGCTCTTCATCTTCTGATTCCTCTTCTGATGTAGAGTCTCATTCTTCCTCCTTAAGCTCAAACTCTATCTTCTTAGGTTCCTTTGATTAGACTTCATGTTTAATAACATCTTTTACCTCTCTGAACACCACATCTCAGCTATACACAACCTTGCCTGTGACTAGGTTCCAAAGCTTATAACCCTTTAAACCATCCTCATACCCAATAAAGATGCACTTTTCAGATTTACTATCCAACTTGTTTCGTTTCTCCTTTGGAACATGTACATATGCATCACATCCAAATACCTTCAGATGTGAAAGAGAGGGTTTCTTACCAGTCCATACCTCTTGTGGAATCTTATCCTCCAACATTGATGAAGGTAACCTGTTGACCAGGTAACATGCAGTATCCACCGCCTTTGCCCAGAATTCCTGTCCTAACCCAGCACCATTGAGCATGCTTCTTGCCCTTTCCATGAAGATCTTGTTCATTCTTTCTGCAACTCCATCTTGCTAAGGTGTATATAGAGTAGTCTTCTGCCGTGATATACCACACTTCTTACAGAATTCTTCAAATTCCTTGCTGCAAAACTCTCCACCATTATCTGTCCTCAGCATCTTTATCTTCTTCTCTACCTAATTTTCCACCAAAGCCTTAAATTCTTTAAACGTGTCAAAGACTTCAGATTTCTTCTTAAGGAAATATATCCATGTATTCCTTGAGAAGTCATCTATAAATGATACATAGTATATAGACTTACCCAATGATGGAACCTTCATAGGTCCAAACACATCACTATGCACAAGCTGTAATATCTGTTTCGCCCTTTTACCACTAGAGGGGAAACTCACGCGGTTTTTCTTCCTGTATACATAATTTTCATAGAAATCAAAATCCAGAGAGCTATTACTCATACCTTCTACCATACCTTTACCATGAAGTATTCGAAGGCCCTTCTCTCCAATATGTCCAAGCCTTTGATGCCACAGCATGGTCTTCTCTCCGAAGACCACTAGATTTTCAGCTCCACTTTCAGGAACCACAAAACTACTGCACCCATCAACAATAGTGCTACCTTGCAGCTTGTACAGAGTTGCAATCTGAACTCCCCGCATCAATACTAGTGCTCCCCGAACCATCTTGCATGTATATTTCTCGAACACTATCTTTACACCTGCATCATCAAGCTTGCTTATAGAAATCAGATTTCTAGCCAATGCAGGAATATGTAGAACACCTGGAAGTGTTCTAACCCTTCCACCTTGAAACTTCAACTTTACTTTTCTGCGACCAATGGTTCTAGCCTTCCTATCATCCCCGAAGAAGACATCACCACCATCCTTTTTCTCATACTCACAAAACCACTCTCTATGGGGAGTGAAGTGAAAGGATGCACCTGAGACAATCAACCATGCCTCATGATCTACATGTGTACTTGAGGAAGCCAAGTACACATCCCCACCTTCATCTAAGGTGGTTTTTGCCTCTATGGAAGGAGCATCATTAGATCCCTTTCCTTTATCAGGAGCTTTAGATTTACAGTCCCTTTTGAACTGCCCTTCTTTTCTGCATTTCCAGCACACCACCTTTACAATCTTTCCTGGAGATTTAGATCTCCCTCTAGATTTAGATCTCCCACTCGATGACTTACTTTTGTTTCTGTTCTAAGACCGTCCTCGTACAAACAAGGCATCACCATTCTGGCTCTCCATATTTTCTCGTCTCATCTCCTCCGTTAGCAAGGTTGAGACTATTTCATCAAACTGCAAGGCAATTGCATTGATACCTATTGCAATAACCAGACTATCCCAGGAATCTGGTAGTGAACATAACAAACTGATGCACTTATCTTCATCTGAAATTTTAATATCAACAGATGCTAATTGACTTACCACAGTATTAAATGCATTCAGATTCTCTATCATTGAGTCTCCATCTTTCATCCTCAGGTTATACAGCTTTTTCCAAAGGAATAGTTTATTCACCAGAGACTTAGATTGGTACAAAGTCCCTAACTTGTCCCACAAAGCCTTCGCCGTAGCTTCCCCTGATACATTCGGAAATACTAAATCTGAGACACACAATCGTATTGTGCTCTTTGCCTTCCGATCCAACTTCTTCCATTCTTCATCAGACACTCTCGTTGGTTTAGTTCCCATATCTACCACAATCCACTGATCTTTATCCACCAACAGATCATGCATCTTGAGTTTCCACAACTCAAAACTCTAACCATTAAATTTCTCGATCTCTATCTTTCCACTGCTCGCCATCTTCTTTAACCGCCAGAATTGATCTTGCAGTTCTCCCACTGAACAGGGTCTACCACAGGCCTAAGTGAAACCCCTCAACAATAAAGGCATCCCCTAGAATCCAAAATAGCTCTGATACAAAATGTAGGTTTTAACCCCGTACAGAAATTACCTGCATACAAATTCTAAAACATAGAAAATAAAAAATGCGAGAGCATAACACATAAAACACATATACACAGAGATTTTCCCCTGGATCCTAAAACCGAGGCTACTAGCTTGATTTTTCATTATTTTCCTTTCAATGTTACAATACATATTTATACATGCTGAAGCATCCAATACCATGGACCGAAAACCATCGTGTCCAAAAAACATGTGCGAAAATCATGCACAAAACCATAGGTGGGTCTACCTAACCTAACATAGGGTCCAAAACCAAAATTTTCTGGGGCGCTGGCCCGAACCCCATAAAGTGGGGTTACGGGTACACCTCAAACCCCCTGTGACCCCCCCCCCCCAGCCGCCCCCCGTTACACAATTCGTGCAATGAAGGGCCCCCCCTCTAACACCCCAGTTAACTACTTGGGCTAGTCATGGAAAGAATATAACACAACCCAACAGAGATAGCGATAGTGCGCACTATCACTCTTGCTTCATTGTACTACTGCTGCAATTCACGGGCTTCCGTATTCAACATCTATAGGTTAGGATCCTCCTGGAGCCCTGTGACCACCTACATGTATTTATCAAAGAGCGTGATGTAGTCCGCTATTGTGACATCTACTGCTACCATTCCATCCTTTATAGTTGTCTCGTGCTATTCTCTGACCTCCAGTGGAGTTGAAGGTTGTGACTTCAACTCGAGCTCTGTTATCTTTAGATTCAGTTCAAACTGAACCTAGGCCACTTTTGTTTTTACGTCGCGCACACCTGCAACCAACTTCCTAATCTTGGCCTCCAACAACACTTCTTCTGGTATGAAGTTCTGGAATGGTTTTACATGCTTCGGCTACCACGGTTGCGGTTCACTCATTCTGCTCCTAAACCTTCTTCCATGCTTCTAGCGTGATTGTCTTCTCAATGAACATTTGTTCGTTGTTAGCCTTTTATTCATTGATCATTCATAGCGCGCGTTGCTCTTAGGCCTTAAGCTCTGTGATCACACCTGATTGCAATGTGTCAAGGAATTCACTCGGAAGCACGACCAAGTTCAAACCAATATTCTTTAAAGTGCTGACAGTAGCCTTGTCAGCATCCGCCTTCATGCTCAAATCTCCATCAGGTAGCATGACTGCCAAGAGATCTAAGGATCAAACCAACACTGCTTCTTGAGTGGCCCCCGGTGCCAAACTAGTTGATGCAGCACTGCCCTGTCTTGCACCTACCTAGAGTCTAGTTGTTTGGATCTGCAGCTCATACAGACCCATCTGTATGGTGCTTATTGCTTCTACTTCTGCTCAAACTACTACAACAGTTCTGTTGTCGTATCCCTTACCTTATCTCCAATGTTGTCTAAGTGGCCCTCTGTCAAGGTAATTAGATCGAGCGATGACTTGAATGCTTTGGTATTCTTTCAATGTCCCTCCTTTTCCTGGTCCCTATGTCACTTTAAGCAGAAGGGAGTGCTCTCCTGATTTTCGCTACCCTATTCTGACCACTCTTCTTCCTCTGTTTGGGGCGAAGGAGATTTTTGAATTCTATCATAGTCGCGCTCTTCCTGCTCTGCTTGTTCCTTTGCGGTGCGCTCCACTTCTACTCAGGCCTTTTCCTTAGTCTCCTACTTCCTCTTTTATGCCAACTTTTGAACCTTCAGTCAGGCCACTTCCTTTTTCTAATTTTTCACGAACTTGCTAGTCCCGACAGCCAAATCTGATATTTTGTGCCAATCTGTTGGCCATCACTTGAGGACCTCTGCAATGGAATCATTCCTAACCAAGTAGGGAAGATCATACTACTTCTGATCTGGATCCTTCAGTGCCTGGATGTAAACACAGTGGAAGTCCGCTTTGAACTCTGTGTAGCCAGATAGCTGCTCAAATACGGTTGGTGACAACCACAACTTTCGATTGATGGTTGCGCAGATGCTTGCCTCCATCAGCACCAAAACAATTTGCTTTCCCTGACTCGGTCAACATCCTTGGTGGCCCATAAAGATGAAAAATTTGTGGCTTCAGGAAAATCCCTCTCGATCGCATGAAATTGGCTGTCCTCTGGCAACTCCCACGTGACCAACAAAATTGAGAGTAATATCCATGAATAATGAAATTTCCTACTGTAGTCTTGTGCCTCTCTGCAGTTCACAAGGAAATTGTTGCACAGGTAGCGCGCCGAGTTGAACTGTACACCCTCCGCACATTGAGCCGCTAATGAAATCACTGGTGTCAACACCTCCTCCATGCGACAGTTTCTCATAACTTTTCTAGCCAAAATTTGGGTGGCCACCTTCACCACAAGGTCAATAATATTGGAAATGGAATACCTGCGCAGTTTCTTGAAAAGTTTGAATTTGTCCTTCATCTTCTCGGCGAGGTTGCGCTTGCCCGTCTTTCTGCCAAATGCCTTTGCTGGATTCAATCCAGAATGAGGTAACAATGTGATCTGATGGATCAACATATCAGTGATTATTATCATCTCACTCAACCACAAGCACCTGTCATGCACAAGGCACAACAACTACTTAATGACTGTCAAATTTATAGAGGCGTGGTGGTAGTGAGGCACCCATAGCAGGTTCAACAACTCTGCCTTATTTACCACATGAATCCATTCCACTAGCTCCAACACGGTGATACGAGAATCCTTGTATAAAACTTGCTTCATGAAGATATCAGTAGCTAGGTGGGGGAATTTCTCGATGCCCCCCAAATCCCAATCGTCAAGATTTAGATGTGAGATCTGTACCAAGCGTGAACCTTCAAAATTTATGTTTTCTGGTAGCAAGGGTGTGTTAAGGAGGAACTATCCCTCATATGGGTCCTTTGAGACCTTCACCTTGCCCTGGCACGGAGGGATATACTACGGCAGCTTAGAAATAGGGTTCACCCCCTCAATATCTTTATCTTCTATGCCCTCCTCAGCCTCTAGGTCTACAACGTTTCCCTTCTACTTTACACTCAGCTTCTCTTTTCGCTGAGCCTATTTCGTTGCATGCTTCCTTGGTGACTCGCACATCGACATCAGTTTCTTTTCTTTATCCTTTTTAGGCTTGGGAACCTCACTCATTGGCATAGGCTTTGGCCTGGGTGACCTCAACGCCTTAGGCACCGCTGCGAGAACCTCCATACTCACAACCTCAGGGGCAGCTCCCTCAGAGGCGACAGTGCCCCCAGTACTAGCAGTCTTAGTTGGTGTAGACATGAAGTTGTTAATGATGTTTTGATTATGCTTAGGATATTGATCAGACACGGGGCTTGCAAGAAAATTTTCAAAGAGCTCACGCAACAGACAGCACAACCAAGAAATTCTTAGAATATAAAGTGTTTCTCGCTGGACGGCCACCTGTAATTTATAGGCAAATTCGAATTCACATTCGACCCTTCCCTCCAAAATCCACTCATAAATGCTAGATTGATAGCAGATTTCCAAAGATCTCACTCTTAAATTCAACCTTAAATGTTTCCCGCCCACTCCTTTTAACCGTCTTCTGGCAGTCAAATCATGAACAGTGATAGTAACATCACTTGCTGGCTATGATGCAGAGTTTCCACCCCTATAGTGAAACTCCCTTCGCGCTTCTTCTGGTACTGTGACATCCTCATATTTTGCACAGAGCCCCTGTCGCACATCTCTACAACCTAGGTAGTGTAATTTATAGTCCCGCGCCTCCTTATAGCTACTTGGAGCACTAAGAATGTGCTACCGTTATATAGTCATCGGGTCGGATCCCCAGTGTATGGCTTTAATCGGCTTCCATTTACCTCTCCTGGAAATGCATCTCCATTCAATTTCACAAGTTGAACTGCTCCACCATCGGTAATCTCCTTGATAAGATACGAACCTAGCCAATGCATCTGAAATTTTACTGGAAACTTATCAAACTTGCTATCATATAATAAAACTAAAGCATTTACCTTGAAGGTGCACAATTTGATGTGCCGATCGTATCATGCCTTTTCACGCTCCTTCTTAACTTGTTGATGGAATCCAGCCAAGAATCTATCTTCCTCCAGCTCTGTCAGTTGCGTGAGCCACTCTTCTAAGGCTCCGTGGTCCACCATTCCTATGAATGACGCTATGCGTAGACTAGGAACAATATACTCCATAGGCATCATCGCCTCTACGCCATGGACCAACCTAAATAGTGTATGGCCAATAAGCTTCTTATAAGTAGTTCTATAAGCCCATAACACAGCTGGTATGCGCATGTCCCAATCATTCCTTTGCACATTGCAAACCTTTATCAACATGTTCTCCAATATCTTATTAAACGCTTCAACCATCCCATTGACTTGAGGATGATATGGCGTACTCTTCTGATGATAAAATTGGAACTCCTCTATCAGCGTGTTGATCGTTTCATTAAGGAAATGTGTACTGCGATCACTCATCAAAATCTTCGGGCAACTGAACCTAGTCAGGACATATTCAGATTCGTTGTTTTTGTTTCCCCTGTACAGTCCTTCATGGGCTTGGCCTCGCCCATCTGGTTAAATACCTATTCACGGTGATGATATACCACACACCCGTCTTCCTTCCTAGAGGTTGAATCGATCCTACAAAATCAATTGCCCATTTTTCAAATGGTTGCAATGATACCTATGAATTCAAAAGCATTTCATCCCTCCATGATGGCATGTTGGTTCTTTGACATGCATCGCATGCCCTAAAATATGCTTTGGAATCCTTATGCAATGTTGGCCACCATAACCCATCGCGCAAAATCTTCTACATTGTTGCTTTTCCTGCATAATGGCCTCCCACAGCTCCTCCATGAGCTTCAGCTACGGTACTGCTACGTTCAAAATCAGGCACACAGCGTCGCAATATATCATTCGATCCCATCTTATACAAGTGACTTGTAATAACAGAAAAATTTGTCATGTGCACCACCAATTCCTTCTTCTGTTGACTAGTGTATCCTTCTAGAGTTGTTCCTGTAGTCAAGAAGTGGATAATGTCTACAAAATGATTGTCTGCTACGTGCACCGCAAACAGCTACACGTCAAGAAGTCCTTCCTCCAAATTAGTATGCTTCTCTCCTGTTTCAATGTGTGAAAGATGATCTGGTCCAGCATTCAATCTCCCTGGATTCACAATTACTTTGAAATTCTACTCCTGAAACAATAGCAACCATCTGCAGATTTCCCCCCCAACACAGGCTTGTTTACCTGGTAATTTAAGGCAGAATCATCTATATACATCTTAAAGTGTTAGCCTAGAAAGTAATGCCTAAACTTCTGGAGCGTGTACACCATAACCAACCCTTCTCGCTTTATCATCGAATAATTCTTTTCAGCCTTCAACATCTTCCTTCTCGCGAATGCTATTGGGTGATCCATTTCTCCTTCACTGGCCTGTGTCAATACTGCTCTCAGTGCAATACATGAAGCATCCACATGCACATGAAATTCCTTCTTCTAATCCGAGAAGACTAGGATCGGTGTGATGACCATCTTCTCCTTTAACACATCCAGAATCCACTGACATTCTTCAGTCCAACATAATGTAGCATCCTTCTTCAATAGCTTTTCCATCGGCGTGGTAATCTGGGCATAGCTCTTGAAGAAATTTCGATAGTATCCAGTATGACCCAATGTTGCGCGCAACTGTTTAACACTCCTTGGCACTTCCAAGTTAACTATGATCGTGTTCTTAGCAGGGTCCACCATTAAGCCTTGTCTGCACACTACATGACCTAGCAAGATTTTGAAAGGGACATAATATAAACACTTATTCAACTTTAGCGTGATCTAATACCTCCAGCACGTATCCAGCATCAACTGCAAACTATCTACATGGCGCTTTACCAGCTCAAACATTGTCCAATCGTCAAATTATACCTCCAAAAACTTGTGAATGAACTCTTTGAACACCGCAATGACTACGCACGAAAATATTGCCAACACATTCTTAAGTCCAAAAGGCAATACCATTTACTAATAGACCCCCCACTTGGTCGCGAAGGTAGTCTTACTCCTGTCTTTTGGCATGATCTTTATCTGATGGTATCTAGAGAACCCATCAATGAATGAATAGGCCTCCTTCCCACCAAAATTATCCAACACTTCGTCTGTGAACAGAGTCGGGAAAGGATCATGAATGCAAGCATCGTTCAGCTTCCTAAGACCTAAACAAATCCTTATCTCATCCTTCTGCTTCTTTTCCTGAACTGCCATAGGACTTGCCCAATCGGATTCCTCCACTAGTTCAATAATACCCACTTCCAACATTTTTTCCAACTCCAAGCGGACCTTTTCCTTGTACTTAGGATTAAGGTGATATATCCTCTACTTCATAGGCTTCACATCTAGTTTCAACATTATTTTCATCACTCCTAAATCACCTATTATCCCCTTCAAGTCCAAAAAATTTGTAGGGAACAAATCCTGGTACTCACGGAGCAACTCAGCAACCTTATCCACCGTAGCATCATCCCAGTAGTCCCCTATCTTCGTAAACTTCGGCTCCACCTCTGTTCCATTATTCACTTGTCTAGTTTTCAATGATGCGGTGATATCTATATTCTCTATCTACGACGCCTCAACTTCGCAGTGACCTTCTGCCTCTAGGATATTAATGTTCCTTGGATCCTCTTCCTCTTCTTCAGCAATCACATTGTAGCACTCTATCGCATGGCACAGCTGGGTGGTCTAATCTAGTTGAATCAAATCCAAGGGATCCTACGGTATTATGAAGATTGCTTCTTTGAACTCCTGCAACGCTTCATCGAAGCACTTGAATCCATCCTCAAAGTTGAATGTCATCACAAATCCATGTCTCAAAATATCCCATTCGTCTGCGCCATGCTGGAGCTCTGTTTCCAAGTACCAATTCATTCGTATTACGTCCAAAGTGTGACAAAACAAATGCACCCACTCCAGTTGCGACTCTATTCCATAAGCATCAGTCCATTTTGATAAGTGATCGCACAAATCACTCCTCCCATCATATTTCTCTGTCAATCGCACTTTTGGGTGACCAAATTGCACCCTCATCATTCTTTTGTATTCGCGCCATCCATCAAAATTGTCTTTATGCATACCCCACCATCTTGCGGGTGTAGCCACAACGCCAAATCGAAGGCTTGGAAGTGAACCTTCTTAGGAAATTCCCTTTCGAATGCATCCAAAAATTATCCACATCAGTTAGACCATCATAATAAGGCAAACTCCTTACCTGCAATGATACACAGTGCAACGGTTTAGTCATCATGTTATATCACAGCATAGATACTTCACGCAACCTATTCTGCCAGTGTTTCAACTCTTCATCCGAATTGGATGTGAAGGAAATGTTGCGGTCCCATGCAATGTGTCCATCTGCTATTAGATTCACCCAATCTTGGACTTGCATTGTTATTTTGTAGATTTGGACCAAATCATCTTCGCTTTCATAATCGCAGACCGGTTCATTATAGTCTGCAGGGTCCAAAAGGTACTACTACATGGATCAATTTCCTCTCAAATGACACTGTCTGCTTCTTAAAATTGATCACCCCATTCATGTCAATAGCCCAGTCGATCGCAAGGAGCACGGGGTAAGGATTGCTATCATTAACAATCTCTATTAATTCAAAATCAGCCAACGTGTTCATGCCTTCAATATCTATTGTCACTTCCTGCAATCTTCCCATGGGGATAATATTTTGTTGATTTGCCATCCTCAATTGAATCAGAGACCACTACAGCACAGTTCTCTCCCATGTTTGTTTCGGAAAAATATTCGCATCTGACCCAAGATCCAAAATAACATGGTCCATTTCATATTCGCCTATTTGCATAGTGAGCCTCATCTCACGCCTTGTTCTTCCCTTATGCTTACCAATTTTGATAACTACGTGAGGTCCTTCAAGAGCATTTTCTTTATCAGCATAGTTATATATCAACTCTTTTAATCCTTTCACGGCCTTGCTATCATGTAGTAGCTTCATACAGGCCTCCAAAAAGGTAGTAAGCATGGATGGGTCCATTTCTTCACATTGCTTATCCTGACTTCTTGAGGTAGAAACCTCAGCAAAGATTTTCTTTGCTTCCATGAAGGTTTCTTTTGGCTCTAAATCAAATCCAACCTCATTTTCTGGATCTTTGCGAACCCATTCACTTTCTTTAGTTTGCTTTCCCTTATCCTCGCCATTCGTCATCCCACTACGCAGCACAATATTCACATTAGGATCCTCTTCGTGGGGTTCATCCCTCATCATTTGTAGGTTCTAGGTAAGCTGCTAAGGCTACGTCCCCTTTTCTCACATCTTAGCTATTAATACAAGGTAGTCTTCTATCACATGGTCAAACAGAGTACAACATCGGCATGACAGGCACGTCTAGTTCGTACATTCTCATGCGTAGTGTCCTTGCCCTCCATAATTGTTGCAAATAACTTGTCCCCAACCTCCCGCAGGTCCTCCTCCTCCTCGGCGTCGTCTATGCCCATGATATCCTCCTCGCGCTCCCCCAACGCCTTGATCTGAAGGCCGACTTTCTATCTGCAATCGATACGTGGGTTTTCTCTCCATCATTAACTCATAACTATGGCAATTATTCTCATCGTGACCTACTGATTTGCAGAAGTTGTAGAAGAGTTGTTGCGGTGTCTGTACAAATTTCTACAGCAAGTGACAATTATCTATCACATGTTTTCCAGCTACTTGACATATAGCATAGCACAATGTGGGCCCTATACGTGGCCTGACTTGAGCTTCCAACCTCAAAGGCATCGACCCTCCTCCTACAACACAATTCGCGAAAACAGGGAAATGATATTTATCATGCCCCTAACACTTACATTTCAAACACCAAACTTCTTCACGCACCTCTGGCCGATTTACTCTATCCTTTTTCAAACTTTGGAACTCTATGCAAAGATTCTACAATTCCATGTGAATCTACTAAACTCCCAAAGCATAATCTTGAATCAGTGTCTCATGCAATCGCATCACAATCTCCAGGGCTTCCGCTTGGGTCCCAATCTTTTGCTGTGATAAAGAAACCCTTAAATGAGACAAGAGCGAAGCCACAAACCATTCACGATGATGCCCACCCATAATATTCATGTTAGCTTCATGGATCTTGCATTTCAATCTCTGATGCAACTCTCAGTGTGTCTCACCAGGTTTCATCATGATTTCCTTGAATCCAAAGATTGATTGCGCTTCAAAATTGGGCATACTGAATTCCTTATTCAATGCAGTTTGAATGTCTACTAATGCAGCCGTCAGGTTATCATTGCATTACTTAATGTACCACGTTAGCGCATGAACCTGTAAAACAATAACTAACATTTCTTTCTTCATCTGATCAACTGTAATGTTCTGGGTTGTCTATAAGGCCTTTGCAATGAACCAAAACTGGTCCAGGTCCTCATTTCCAAAGCCCTTGAAAACAGGAAACTTCACTACATTTTCCACATTGAATGGTGATGGAGGTGGTGGTGGTGTGTGTTAGAGTCAGTATTCGTATACTTCCATCAGGGATCAAATCTGCTCTTTGCATTTTGAGTTTAGGTGTCTCATTCTGAATTTTTTGGATTATTCCACTAGCTCATGTCAAAATGGTCCACTGATGGTTGTCTTCTTCTCAAAAAAATAAATTTTCCCTCATAAGGTACATTTGTTGACCCATCTCCATGTTGTATTCAGTTATGTTATTTTTAGAGTTGAAGAAATTATGTTTCCATTAGATCTTAGGGTTCATTTTCAAGGTCAAAATCATAGTTTCAAATGTAAATAAAGGGCAGCAAAGGTATGAGGATGACCAATAAAAAAGAATGATTGCTAGTAAGTCATGATTATTGTACAAAGATCTTATTTCAATAATGTAATTTTCATCTCAAAAAACATGTTTTTGAGATGAAAACAAAGTATTGTAGTTGATTTATATTTCTTAATGTAAGTCAAGTCATTTCATATAATAAGTGTTCTCAGCTACTCCAAGCATTTCTTCTTGTTGCAAGAAAATGAAACCATTGAAGAAAACAATTCAATTAGAGCATCCATCCACCTGAAAAGAGACAAAGAAGGAAAAGCATTGAGATAGTTGACTTGGAAGCTCAAGATGAGGCAACAAACGAAAAAATAACCATAATGGAAAAAGATGCATAGATCCAAGCACTGATGGACAACTTGGCAAGAGCTAAGTATGTCATTTCATACCTTGAGCAAGGGAACAAGTATCTAAGTGAAAAACAAGTCGTCATGGAGCTGGAACTTCTCAAAGCAGAGAGGCAAGGTGACAAGGGCAAGTCAGTAATGCAAGAGGAAGAAACAACAGCTACCTTGACTACAAAACAAAGAATTGAGAAGGAAATTGAGGAGGATAGAGAAACTTGGTTGGAGAAGCTGCTACAAAAGGCTAATAGGGACAATCAAATCATTAGACATTTGCCTCGCCTTTACAAGACCCAGAATAAGATTTGTAACATAAGGGTCAAGCAAATGAAAGCAAGGCTAAAACAAGCACTCAAAGGCAAAAAGGAGGGTGATAGGCTTAGGTTGCTTTCTAAAGCTTCCTTGGCTAACCAATATACTTAATGGTGGTGTTTTCCACAAATTTTGAGCAAGTTTTGAAGAATTTTGGCTTTTGAAGAATTTGGCAATTTTTGACACAAAAAGTTTGGCTCTATCACTGGCACTGCGCTTTTCCTAGGGGCATCCAATGAGGAAATGGTCAAAATTTTTGGATTCACAATGATGAGTACATGCACCCTGTGCATTTTCTAAGCTTTTAGAGCAGAACTAGTCAACCAAAAGGTCAAAAAACACCCAAAAAATGACCTTTCTACCCTCTTTTTGACACACAGAAGCAGTCTTGGGAGAATCCGTTTTTGAGGGGTCAAATGAACTCCAAATGAAAACATTCAAGATGTTATGGAAAGTAGACTTGAATATATTTCCAATGAGCTATCATGAGCTCAATTTGGACACCGGGAAGACCTCCAAAATGGTCCTGCAAAAAGTGCTACACATAGAGCTTGGACGTTGCACATAGGACAAAAATTGTGCTGGGTTTCCACTTCACTGTGCCTTGACTGTAATTTTTGGTTTCCTCTCATGGATGGTGTTTTACTAATGTAAATGGTGACTAGGCATGTAAATAGGATGGATAATAAGTACTAGAAGTTAGATTCATTAGATTAAAAGTTATCTTTAGGACAAATGCATTAGTTTCCTCACTTTTAGAGGCAAGTTGTTAGGTTGCTTAGATTCTAGTTTCTTGTTCAGTTTTTTATGGATTAGTTACTCATCCTTACAAATTTGACCCCTGAGGATGGGAGGAGGTTGAATCAATGTCTATATCTTCTTATTCTTTCTCATTTTAAAGGGTTGGACTCAGTTGGATGCTTATGCTTTGAGTAGACATCATTTTGTATCAGTTTTCAGCAGGAGATTAATGAAAAGTTGCAGCTATTTCTTTGGGATCCATGTGGTATAATGTTCAGTTCAGTTTTCTCTGTTGTGATCATATTTTAAATGCTTTATGTACTTCATCAATCATTTCCTTGCTTTTAAGTGGATCTTTTCAAGTTGATAGGCAAAACCCATAATATTTATGCTCTATTTTGGGAAAATATTCATAGTCAATGTTTTCTTTAGTTTTGGAAGAATCCATGTTGCTTACATGCTCTTTCTATCTCCTCACCTGCCTTGAAACACCTCACCCATAAAACCCTAGAGTGTTGAGCCTTATGCCTATCTTGTCCCATCGAACACCCTGCAATTTTGACCTAATTTCCTTGCCCTAACTGTTTGGCTCCTCCTGATCTAGAAAAACCCTTCAAAATCAAATCAAACCTTGTGCTACTATACCTAGCCTAATATCATTTTCTTGATCCAGTCATCCTAGCTGAGATCCTTACGGAGAGAGCCTGCTGCTGGCCTAGTGGGGCTAGCTACTTGGCTAAGCATGGTTTTTGGTTACCCTGGAATTGCCTTCCTTTAGCCTGAGGTTCAATCCAGGTGATAACAGTGTGGGCGAAGGTGTATGATGTGGAGGTGAAGATGGAGGCGGTGTGGGCGAAGGTGTATGCTGTGGAGGTGAATATGGAGGTGGTGTGGGAAGATGGGGTATTCGCAGGAACCCTTGTCTCATTAACTGGACAATGCTCTGCGGTGAAGCCAATGTTGTTCCTTCGTCGTCACTCAGAGGAGGCTTAACCAATGGGCTATATTCAGGACATGTTCTCCTTCTATCCCTGAATAACTTTCCACTTCGCGTAGCTCCAAACATCAAGGTAATTGCATAACTCGCTTTTCACACAAGTGCATTTTTATCCAAGTATTCAAAGATCTCAAATACTTACCCCGCGATCCTTTGAATAAGTGTTGCTCTGCGACATTGTAGTTGACCGAGGTATCGACCAAAAATTCTGTCACAAATCCTCCGATGACACGATCAAGGTAGTGATCGATAGTGCATGTGATCTTATCTTCAGAGGCTTCCAATCTCCGCACTAACTCCGGGGTCCACACTATTGGACCGTCAAGCCTCCACCTTCCTTGGTTGTCTATCAATTTAGCGATCTGCTCGTATAACTCGATTGGGAAGGAACACAATAAAACTTCATGTATTTCTATATACAGATACCTGTCCAACCACTATTATTTCGTCAATCATGGATTTCTATTTTCTTGCGCTGCAAATTCGTGGATCTTTCTATCTAACCACTTCTCAATTTCTTTCTTTGTTGGATCCAGTGATGTGACATCACACATCTCTTTATGCAGATCCCGGTCCCAGCAACAGAACCATTTTTTGGCTTAGTGGATCCTAACCCGAGTTCAAAATTAAGTTTGCCAAACAAATCCCTACACTATCGGCCCTTTTGGCATCAATCCGCAAAGCGAACTGAAGTCTCACCTAAAGAAGTATGTGGGGATGTTGGAACCAAGTTTTTGCACGCATAGATGATCATGATGTCGTTTTATTCCCCTAATTTGCCTTCGCGCAAATCGATAAGCCCTTAAGGCTTATCGATATAACTTCCTCTTACCAGCCTCTAGACCTTGACCCATCTCCATGTTGTATTCAGTTATGTTAATTTTAAAGTTGAAACAATTATGTTTCCATTAGATCTTAGGGTTCATTTTCAAGGTCAAAATCGTAGTTTCAAGTGTAAATAAAGGGCAAAAAAGGTATGAGGATGACCAATAAAAAAGAATGATTGCTAGTAAGTCATGATTATTGTACAAAGATCTTATTTCAGTAATGTAATTTTCATCTCAAAAAACATGTTTTTGAGATGAAAACAAAGTATTGTAGTTGATTTATATTTCTTAATGGAAGTCAAGTCATTTCATATAATAAGTGTTCTCAGCTACTCCAAGCATTTCTTCTTGTTGCAAGAAAATGAAACCATTGAAGAAAACAATTCAATAAGAGCATCCATCCACCTGAAAAGAGACAAAGAAGGAAAAGCATTGAGATAGTTGACTTGGAGGCTCAAGATGAGGCAACAAAAGAAAAAATAACCATAATGGAAAAGGATGCATAGATCCAAGCACTGATGGACAACTTGGCAAGAGCTAAGTATGTCATTTCATACCTTGAGCAAGGGAACAAGTATCTAAGTGAAAAACAAGTCGTCATGGAGCTGGAACTTCTCAAAGCAGAGAGGCAAGGTGACAAGGGCAAGTCAGTAATGCAAGAGGAAGAAACACCAGCTACCTTGACTACAAAACAAAGAATTGAGAAGGAAATTGAGGAGGATAGAGAAACTTGGTTGGAGAAGCTGCTACAAAAGGCTAATAGGGACAATCAAATCATTAGACATTTGGCTCGCCTTTACAAGACCCAGAATAAGATTTGTAACATAAGGGTCAAGCAAATGAAAGCAAGGCTAAAACAAGCACTCAAAGGAAAAAAGGAGGGTGATAGGCTTAGGTTGCTTTATAAAGCTTCCTTGGCTAACCAATATACTTAATGGTGGTGTTTTCCACAAATTTTGAGCAAGTTTTGAAGAATTTTGGCTTTTGAAGAATTTGGCAATTTTTGACACAAAAAGTTTGGCTCTATCACTGGCATTGCGCTTTTCCTAAGGGCATCCAATGAGGAAATGGTCAAAATTTTTAGATTCACAATGATGAGTACATCCACCCTGTGCATTTTCTAAGCCTTTAGAGCAGAACTAGTCAACCAAAAGGTCAAAAAACACCCAAAAAATTACCTTTCTACCCTCTTTTTGACACACAGAAGTAGTCTTGGGAGAATCCGTTTTTCAAGGGTCAAATGAACTCCAAATGAAAACATTCAAGATGTTATGGAAATTAGACTTGAATATATTTCCAATAAGCTATCATGAGCTCAATTTGGACACCGGGAAGACCTCCATAATGGTCCTGCAAAAAGTGTTGCGCATAGAACTTGGACGTTGCACATAGGACAAACAATGTGCTGGGTTTCCGCTTCACTGTGCCTTGACTGTAATTTTTGGTTTCCTCTCATGGATGGTTTTTTACTAATGTAAATGGTGACTAGGCATGTAAATAGGATGGATAATAAGTACTAGAAGTTAGATTCATTAGATTAAAAGTTATCTTTAGGACAAATGCATTAGTTTCCTCACTTTTAGAGGCAAGTTGTTAGGTTGCTTAGCTTCTAGTTTCTTGTTCAGTTTTTTATGGATTAGTTCCTCATCCTTACGAATTCGACCCCTGAGGATGGGAGGAGGTTGAATCAATGTCTATATCTTCTTATTCTTTCTCATTTTAAAGGGTTGGACTCAGTTGGATGGTTATGCTTTGAGTAGACATCATTTTGTATCAGTTTTCAGCAGGAGATTAATGAAAAGTTGCAGCTATTTCTTTGGGATCCATGTGGTATAATGTTCAGTTCAGTTTTCTCTATTGTGATCATATGTTAAATGCTTTATGTACTTCATCAATCATTTCCTTGCTTTTAAGTGGATCTTTTCAAGTTGATAGGCAAAACCCATAATATTTATGCTCTGTTTTGGGAAAATATTCATATTCAATGTTTTCTTTAGTTTAGGAAGAATCCATGTTGCTTACATGCTCTTTCTAGCTCCTCACCTGCCTTGAAACACCTCACCCATCAAACCCTAGAGTGTTGAGCCTTATGCCTATCTTGTCCCATCGAACACCCTGCAATTTTGACCTAATTTCCTTGCCCTAACTGTTTGGCTCCTCCTGATCTAGAAAAACCCTTCAAAATCAAATCAAACCTTGTGCTACTATACCTAGCCCAATATCATTTTCTTGATCCAGTCATCTTGGTTGAGATCCTTACAGAGAGAGCCCGTTGCTGGCCTAGTGGGGCTAGCTACTTGGCTAAGCATGGTTTTTGGTTACCCTGGCATTGCCTTCCTTCAGCCTGAGGTTCAATCCAGGTGATAACAGTGTGGGCGAAGGTGTATGTTGTGGAGGTGAAGATGGAGGCGGTGTGGGCGAAGGTGTATGCCGTGGAGGTGAATATGGAGGTGGTGTGGGAAGATGGCGTATTCGCAGGAACCCTTGTCTTATTAACTGGACAATGCTCTGTGGTGAAGCCTATGTTGTTCCTTCGTCGTCACTCAGAGGAGGCTTAACCAACGGGCTATATTCAGGACATGTTCTCCTTCTATCCCTGAATAACTTTCCACTTCGCGTAGCTCCAAACATCAAGGTAATTGCATAACTCGCTTTTCACACAAGAGCATTTTTATCCAAGTATTCAAAGATCTCAAATACTTACCCCGCGATCCTTTGAAGAAGTGTTGCTCTTCTACATTGTAGTTGACCGAGGTATCGACCACAAATTCTGCCACAAATCCTCCGATGACACGATCAAGGCAGTGATCGATAGTGCATGTGATCTTATCTTCAAAGGCTTCCAATCTCCGCACTAACTCTGGGGTCCACACTATTGGACCGTCAAGCCTCCACCTTCCTTGGTTGTCTATCAATTTAGCGATCTACTCGTATAACTCGATTGGGAAGGAACACAATAAAACTTCGTGTATTTCTATATACAGATACCTGTCCAACCGCTATTATTTCGTAAATCATGGATTTCTATTTTCTTGCGCCGAAAATTCGTGGATCTTTCTATCTAACCACTTCTCAATTTCTTTCTTTGTTGGATTCCAGTGATGTGACATCACACATCTCTTTATGCAGATCCCGGTCCCAGCAACAGAACCATTTGTTGGCTTAGTGGATCCTAACCCAAGTTCAAAGTTAAGTTTGCCAAACAAATCCCTACACTACCGGCCCTTTTGGCATCAATCTGCAGAGCGGACTGAAGTCTCACCTAAAGAAGTATGTGGGGATGTTGGAACCAAGTTTTTGCACGCATAGATGATCATGATGTCGTTTTATTCCCCTAATTTGCCTTCGTGCAAATCGATAAGCCCTTAAGGCTTATCGATATAACTTCCTCTTACCATCCTCTAGACCTTCGTGAAGGTCTATGAATATCTTTCGCGGACCCTAAACAGGTCAATCAACCGCTTACACGCCTCTGTGATTACTCCTACTTTTGTATTTACCCCGATCGGCTTAAGTATCTGATAACTTTAACATGCATTAAGATATTCTTCATGTAAATATATATTATTACTTTCATTCATATGACAATACAAATCATGTAAAATTGCGCATCAATACAGTATTAAATCATAAACCTGTCATTCATCATAATGTAATCGTATTCATTCATAACAGAAGTAACTAGACAAAAGCAGATATTTCTAAAATAATCTCTTTATTGATACTTTAGTTCTTTTTACAGACTCAAGACTTCCATGTGCACTCAGCTGTAGTGGTCCACGCACTCAACTACTGCCTCTACCCTAGGCCTCTACGCACATAGCTGCAGAGCCTCTCTTCTACTCTAAGACTCTTCGCTCTTTCTTTTAATGACCCATTACATTTGTCTTCACTAATTCCATATATCATGAATTGTCTTAGACTCTCTAAGACTCTCTTTTTTATACAATCCCATGGTCTGCGAACCATGGGTAGGTTTATACAAGTCAACACAACTTACATAACAGAAAGGTAAAACACTTTAGGACACTTTACCATCTACGCGCTTTGCGACTACATTTTGCAGAGACTTTACATTCTTTACAATAAAACTTGGGCTTTTTGCCCCAAAACTTGTACTTTTGCCTCAAAATTGACTCTAGGGGACCCTGTCCCAGTAATAAAGATGGGAAATTTTTATAGTACATGAATTCAAGTAGATATTTTGAAAAACTAGAGTCAAATTTACATCCAATGCCAATTCTCACATCAATAAAAGTGGGAAATTTTCATAGCACATCAATTCAAATAGATATTTTAAAAAACTAGGTATCTAAAATTTGCAAAAATAAATTCATTAAGTGAGACTTAAATGGTGCATATGTCCATACAATGATAAGATTATTAAGTTTGATCTACGTGATATACTTAATGTTGTGCGAGGGCACACCATATCAAAAAAAAATATGGCTAACAAGAATAAAGATGATTTTAATTTTCCTTGATGTCACAAAAAAGTAATGAGAGTTAAATCCTAAGTCTCGCTAATGATTCACATATGAAAGGCACTGTACCATTTAATAATTAAGATTTGGGAGTTGAGAAATTCTTAGATTATTAATAATATGCTCTTGTTTTAAAATTCTATAATATTTATTACCTTCCTCAATAATTAGTAATGTCAAAAATTTACATTTTTTCACTGGTAGTTTATGGATTACCCATTTACGATAAACTTGAACTGCTCGAAAAGATGAAAATGTACAAATTTGATGAGAAACCCTTAAATGTTTCTAATTTACATATACACTACATCAAAAATGATCTCATTATCTTTGAGTGTTTCCGTAAAGTCAAACTTTAAACCAGGCGTTACCGAAGAAGTTTAAGCCGAGAATTCACACACAGTATTCATGGTTTAAGATGAATAATAACCTGACTAGTATAGACAAAATGAATGGACCGTGCTTTGGATTTGACATGAATAAATAAATAAATAAAAAGTCATTGCGGGCTCCAAAAGAAAATAAAGTACAGCTTCTACTAAGTTTAAGGTATATCATTATTAAAGATATATAGTAAATTTAAGATTGCTATCCATTATAAATATAACTATGTCATCCATGGATTGATTTGATTCTATCTTAATAAGAAAATTATAATTGACAATTATAAATCACTAGATCATACTATCGTTTGTCTTCTGGAATTCCGGAAAAAGAATTGATTGGTAGAGAACAACCTTATATTTGTGATAACTATCTTAAATTTAAGTTATAACTATCAATTATAAACAGCAGGGTTCAGAATCAATGAGTAATAACTTTGCTTTTATAATAAGGAACGAACTTAATTTAATTTATAATTTTAGAATGAAAATTTTAGTAGTATCGTATTTATGTTTCATTTTGGTGGATGAAATTAAATTTATATTTAAAAGTTATTTTAAATTAATATTTATCTACTATTAAGAGAATCAAAAATTTTAATGTTTAAATGTTTTAGTTATTTAATTTTATCTTATAGGTAAAGAAATTTGATTTTTTATTTTTATTTTTTATAATTTGATTTAAATTAATTTAAATTTTATGGTTTATATATAATTAATTATTTGTCCTGAAAAGATAGTTAATGGTCACCTTCTAATTCAGGATGAAGAAAATGCGCAAAAGCGACATCTGAATGTTTGCTTCTTTACATGATCAATTGTTTTCTTATGTACCAAATAAATAAAATACTTTGTTGTCTGTTTCTTACTTGTATGATTTAGACAACCATAGTTTGTTTATCTGTCAAGAAAGACAAATGTTACATTGTTCAGAGAAATAATGGGATTAACTTGCAATTCCAAGGAGATTCATGAAAAATGTAGGTAGGTCACTTGTTTGTGGATTTCATTTTAATATGGATTGAATTATTTTTATTTATGTTGAATTTTTTTATTCAACAATATATTTTGGAATTTCTACACATATTTTTTTCAACCTAAATTGACATTGTGGGTCACCCCATGCTTTCATTAAATTCCTTCATTTTGTTTACCTCTTCATAATCATCCCCCTTTTCTTTATTTGACTTAAACCCTTTATTTATACATAAGACACACTTTTTGTTTTAATTTGGAAATCCTTTATCTACCTCGCCTACCACATATATAATATAATAAATGTGCCTTTTTACGATAAATACATTATATATATAATATATTAAATGAGTTTGTTTATATTTCATTTTTATTAACTTTAAGATTTTGTAATATATTTAAAAACAATGATAAATATAATACATGTGGTTTTTTTTTTTTTTCCGAATGTCGGTTTGACTCATCACCGTTATCAAGAAAAACCACGCCACCTGTAATAACCCGCTGGTGGTCCGTAAGGGAGCAGGCTTTCACTCCTGCCAGATGCCTCTGGGTCTTGGGCCGTTAACCTGTTTCCTTACGTCCGAGGAAGACGAGCTCTTAGCCAAGCAGAAGCAGTTTTACGGCATACTCCAGGCCGAATATTATACATGTGTTGTATGTATAATGCGCGCGCATATATATATATATATATATATATATATATATATATATAATGATATTGTTTTAATTTTATATATAATTTAATATGTACAATTAAAATTTACAAATATAATATATTTTACAATTTGTATATAAATGGTGTATTTTTTATATCAATGAAGGGATAGAGGTTAAAAAAAATTAAGTGGGAACTAAGTGAAACTAATGATATTATCCTTCCATAATAGTTAAACGAGAAAGTTGTCAAAAGTAAACTAGGAGGGAGATCAAATGGTCAAGATCTTTTACAATCTAGATATCAAAAACAAGTTTCATGTGGCCGAAATGTGGAGGAAATGAGGCACTTTGAAATTAATATGTGAAATTACTAGAGACCGAGCAACCCAAGTGGTAACCCCAAGGGTCAAGACAAGAGATGATCAAACTCTAAGGAGGAAGAGCACAAAATCCAGTCAACAAATATAAGTGAATATGTCGATCATATAAAGTGTAACAAAGAGGAAAATATTAAAAATTTATAATGGGCCCCTTCATTTTGGCCAAAAATGTAGGGTAGCTATTGGTAGGCCAACAACAAGAAAAAGTGTCATTTTACATGCATTTTCCATATGTAGTTTAAGGCTAACATATAGCATTTTTAGTGTTGTTATATGTCTTTTAACCATAGAATACTTGTAATTTATTCTCTAATTTATTCACTATATAATTTTGATCTACACTTTTTATCATGGATATTAGTGCTAATTTTGTTGTTGTCATAAACTATTGTATACCTACAAATTCTAATTTAAAAGGTTATTTTTTGATAGTGAAGCATAATTTTTATATTATATGTTTGGGAATCTTTTTAAGCCTCCATTGGTTTCCCTAAGATTTTAGATTTAGTCGTAGGAACCTTTAAACTCAAAGTTGTTATTTTATCCTTGGATGAAAATCATTGTAAAACCATTAGGGGAGATTTAGCTTATAGTAACTGGGTTGTTTGATCCTTAAAATCTAATAAGGAAGCCTCCCTTGTGCAGGATTATATCCATCGCTAAAACAAGGGGAGTTATTGCTAAGGTGACAATGGTTACACTTGCATTATTTCACTTTATGTAGGTTACTTAGCGAGGCTTTCTACTAAGGTGATATATTACTCCAAAGAATAATTTCTTCCCACATAAACAAGTAAAAAATTACTTTAAAAACTACTTAAATTCGAGTAGAAAATACATCAATTCCCTATATAAAATTGATGAAGCAACCATTTAGATTCTTGTAGAATCCCCTACTAAAAAAATAACATTGATTATATCTGTGTTTCCCAAAATCTCAAAGCTTTAAAAATGGAAAGAGAGATAAAATAGCCTACTACAAAGATCCTTTCATTAAAAATCATTTTCCTCAAGGAGATGCACTAAATCAAACTTTTGAGACATGTAATACACATGCACATGTATTGAAACATAAAGGTGGGGCTTCCTCAAGCCATATCAAGCAATCTTGTAGAAGAAAGGATTAAAATAGTCAAAGAGAATTGAATCCCCAAGGTATAGGAAGTGATAATTAACTAAAGGAACGCCATAGATGGGAAGGGGAAACAAAAAATCAATTACATGTGATAAAACCTTTAATTCTCCTTCATTTTTCTATAATGGCAATGAATTTTAACTATAAAGGGATTTTTTCTTTTGTATCTTTTGAATTGTTTTATGAAGTGGACAATCTTTTTGAAGAAAAACTAAGTTCTAAAATGTGTGTTTTGTGGAACTTTTTCTATTGATTTACTTAATTTCGAAATAATATGAGCATATGTTGCTCACTTATAAGTAACTTGTTTATTTAGTTTACCTTAGATATTGTTGTACTTTAACCTTAAGCATGATATTGTAATTGATTGGTCATTACCATACTTTTTCCGTACTACTCATTATTTATAATATTGTTTTGATTTTATTTAGTAACCTTTTACTAAACACTGAAAGTAATATATTTACTGTTATGTTCATTCCATGATTTTTTTTTATTTTTATTTTTTCGTATGTAAAAATTTTCTATTAATTCATGCCATATTTATGTAATGAGGATCCCTAAAGCAAAATACTATTGGTGGTATTCCTACAGGATTTGATGGCCAAAAAATAGAAATAGAACCACATTACAAATAGCCAAATCGAACTAGATAATTGTATAGAGATAGCCCAAAAAGACCAATAATTGTCTAAAACCTAAAAACAAAGGCTATTTTAATCCTTGGTCCTAAAGAAGAGGTGGAATTGGGATAGACTTCCCATTGGATGGAGGTTGTGGGAAAACAAGCATCATGGACATGGGCTTCCATATGCTTCAGACTACCTTCCAACCTTGTCATCCTTTTGTCTAGCCTTCTTTGTCCACATTGAAGAAAATGCATCTTGTTCAGAATTGACCACTGATTTTAATGAAGGTCATTTAGAAAACTAATCAATTCATTTCTATCATCATGCCAGATCTAGACGAGCTAGTCTAGGACCATTCAAATTTGTTGAAGACTTTCATCTAATGAGTCAACCCCGCCATCATTCAGACGCCTGTTGTTATTGTTTTGCTTTTTTTTTTTTAACTTTTTTTTTTTATTTTTTTTCATTGTTTTTCTTTTTAATTTTATGTTTTCATTATTCTTTTTAAATTTTAATGTTTTTCAGAGTCATGATAAAATATTTTACACCATTATTTCAAAATGTTGTTTACCCTATAAAAAAAAGTGTTATTCTAGCATCAAAACTTTTCGGTTTGAGGGTGTTTTTTACACAATTTTTGCACATAAAAATTCGGTTTTACTGGCATTTTTTAAAAATGTTGAAAATTGATCGTAAAAAAAACCCATCGTTCCAATATCAACACTTTTCATTTTCAGGGTGTTTTTACACAATTTTTGCACAAAAAATTCATTTTCACTGCCATTTTTAAAACATGTTCAAAATTGACCCTCAAAAAAAAATCCATTGTTCCAGTATACACAATTTTTGTTTTTAGCACTGTTTTTCATGTTTTTTCGGGGTTTTTTTGCTAGAGTTCCCGTTTTGAGTTTATAGTTCCCGTTTCAAAGTTTACATTGTTACATCCTCCATCAATATGATGTGACTTACACGTAGCCCCACCCGGCCTATGTGCCTTTTGCCACCTTAGCCTAGTCGATGGTCCCATAGGGTCCCAACATTTCATGTAAATCAATGACTTGATGTTATAAAGTTTTATGGTCGATTGGTAATCTTCCACGTTCATCTATGCATCTCCTTTTGTTTCTAGACACACATTTTCCATCCCTTAGGATGAACATATCTCTATTCCCCGAGCCATATAATCTTTGTCCCCTTTGCCAGGATATGTAACTTACCATCACCAACAAGAAAATTTCCCATTCCATAGAGGTAGATATTCGTTCCATATGACATATTTCCCGTCACACCCTACACCTCCCGTCTATAGTGTCATCCTCCTCATAGACCACACATCAACCTTGGTGTGGCCCACACATCGATAAGTAGTGCTAAGAACCACTATTAATAAATAGATTAACCGATCAATTAACAGTAAACTTGATGGTTATTGAAGTCCTTACATAATTCATGAATTCTACTCAACTCTTGCTAAGATTATCTAGCCCAAAATACAAGCCCATCTCCTATGACGCATAGGCTTAGGAACTTAAGGATTTCAAGGAAGTAGTTAAAGCCTTCCTTCAAGCCTAGTGTTACTTAGAACACTAACCTCTACAGAAATGAAGCCCTAATTTCTTCACTAACATTAAAACATCATCCATGGGCATGATCCAATCCAATAAAGCTATGAATATGTCTCTTACTAGGCATCGGACAAGCCAAACCATGGCTAATATTTCTCTCCATTTTAAACATAGAAATAACATGTCACACCCTACGATAGGCACAACACAATACATCAGATCCAATGAATGAACATGCCATGCAACACAAATACATTTAATAGCCTTGATCATTAAATAACCATGCTCATTCCAATAATGGAATACACACATTATAATAACTTAACTAAGCCCATCAGGATTCATACAAGACTATATAAATAGATTTGTGACTCGGGAACATATCAACAACCACAGGGATATGCAAGCTCTCTCAAATCATGAGAAAAATCACATATACTTCGCATTAAAGACAACCATGAATAATAATTCCTACATAAATAGTGTCGATACAACCATTGTTATGACCCACAACAACATCATCCATTATTCATAGTTCAATATGTAGAAGTAATAGACTTATCTATTTATATTGAATGACTGGAAATTGAGGTAGGGACTTCAACTCTCCACCCATCCATGGGCTAGCTACACTACAATCTTTCTTGTAGTTGTTCACCCTTGAGCCGGATTCAAAGTTTAAGCAATACGTGCTCAAAGGAATTCACATTGACGCCAATCAACTAGTTCACACAACTATCCAAATTTCATGGTGTCTCCACTTTCTTTCAGGGATCTAGAGTACATAGTGTTCCACTTGCTAAATGTTATGTGAAATCATAGCCATAGTGTCTCCACTGTTTTTGATGAGGATCAAAGTACATAGTAGCTTTCCACCCTCTAACCCGTAGGTATGTAAAGAATACTTAGATTTTTCCCTCTGATTACCTTGACTCCAAATTACATTGTGTTCCACCTGCTCCACCTCACAGGATTGCAAACTGCACAATGTATCCACCTGCTTCTTCGCTTTTCTTCTCTTCAACCACACTCCTCAATGTGCTCCTACTCCTATGACAATGCTTACTCCCAACGTTCTTATTTTGCCTCATGAGCTCAATCCAAACTCATGCATGCATAACCCAACATACATGCATCCATGACACACAAGCTCAAGTTTTGTGATTAGTTTCCAATAGAGACCACACCTTTTCTAAATGATATCTCCTTGTGTTTCTAAATGTTATTATCAATGTCAATCCCCTTCTTCTTACCACTGTGTTCTTTCCCCTCAACTCCTTTTTTCCTTTCATTGAACCCCTCGCTACCTCTTACGTGTTGACCACATAACACAAAACAAGAGGAATAGAGGTGGTATGTGTTAGATTAACTCGGCTTGGCAATGGAGTCAATATTGTGTCAACAATTGTGGTTAATGGTTAAGGTTTCGGACAAAGTTTCTTAGTGAACCATGGTATTGATCTCATGGTATTACATGTCAAAAAGCCTTTGAAAGGCTTAGGGATTCTCCATTGTAATGTGTCAAAGTTGACTAGTGAAGACTCATATGGTTGAGGCCAAGATGTTGGCTGGCTTGGCTATGTTTATGTTGAGGATAATAATAAATTCAATATTTTCTAATTTTTTCCCGATTAGGGTTTTCCAAGGTAAATGGTGGTTTATGTGTGTTTCTATTTTATGTGTGATTTTTCTCATTATTCTTTTGATATTGTTTTGAATACTAACAACTGATATCAAAGCTAAGTTTTTTCTTCAAGGGATGCCACTGGTTCTAAGGGTTAATTTGGCCTTGTGAGAAAAATTGTGAAGAACGATGAGTTGTATCCTGCCATTACCATACCAAACCAAAATAAGATAAAGGTGTTGGAGAAAATGTTGGAGATTGATGTTGTGCAATCATTGATGTCAAGGGCAGCATCAAGTGTTGAAAATGTTACTAGTTTTAGTCTTTATAATTGTTGTTGTACTCATTTCAATATATATCCTATGAAACAAGCAAAAGAAGAAAAGAAAAAGCTATTATTATTAAAGCATGGGTTTCATGCTCATTATTGATGGTCTTCTAGGTAAAATCATATTCTTCGTGCTTCTAAGATTTGTTAGGTCTTAGGATTTATTGTCACGAGTCAAAGGAGTCAAAATCATGTTTATAAGGCCCTTTTGAAAAATTGTAATTGTAAAAGAATTATTTTTTAGTCTAAAAAAATCCTGGAAACTCTAAATTTACAAGTCGACCCTAACGGTTACAATTCATCCTAAAAGAGTGGATTTGACACCCTAGAAAGGTTATATAAAGGACCAATTTGACCTCATTTTGAAACTCACTAGCTCAACAAGTTTGATTTATCAAGAAAGAGTTCGATCTATAGTTAGGAAGCTAGAAAAAGAAGAGTGAAGGTCTAAGAGAAGAAATAATGACAAATATCTTGGTTTTGGGATCTATCTCTCTCACACATGTGAATTTATAGGGTTTTTAGTGCTACAGAAGGAGGTCGAAGTTGTACGTTTGAGTTGCAAGAGGATGAAGTGCATTATCTTGTGGTTGGAGGGGAGAAAACCCTACCTTGAACTCATTGACCTTGGAAGAGTTGTCTTGCTATATGTAGGTCTCGGGGGAGGAGGTTGTATTAGAGTTTCCATAGAAGCTGCAAGGCTGGAATTGCAGGAACAAAGTTGCAGGATAAGTTGCAGTATTGAAGCTGGTAGGTCAAAGTTGTTAGTGCAGAATTACGAAAATAGTTGTTAGAGGGCTGACTTGGTACTTGGAGAAAGACTTCGTGTAGGTTTTGGGTATTTGTGTCTCAATTGAAGTAGATTCTATAAGGAGAGAAGATTTTTCCAGGTTTTTCCCTTGGAGGGGTTTAGCCCTAGCTAAGAGCGTAATCTTTGTGTGCTCTATTATTTACTATTTCATTCTTGATATTTTTTTATGAAAGATCTAACTAAAATAACACAAGAAGGACAACTAAGTTCATAAAAAATATTAAGGTTAAGGAAAATAAGAATCAATAATCTGCCACTTTGCATTTTCCAACATGGTATTAGAGCTAAGATGAACAAGGAAGGCAGCTGGAAGGACACTAGAAGGAATTACTTTTCAAGGGGAAGGAAAAAGAAAAATCTCAAGGATTGTCTCTTGAAGGATATGGTTGAAGACTCACTAGTAGACCTCTTTAAAGAAAGAATCAAAAGGATATTATCATTCATCACTCTTGAAAGTTATTATTGGAGGAATCCTAGGGAACATCTTTCAAGGAAGTCTCTTCGAAGATCTTGAAGGCATCAAGAAGGTTGAAAAATCATCAAGGAAGAGGAATATCTTGATTATTACATCATGTTTGAATCTACAGGTCTGTTGAGGTGAAAAATCAACACCCCCATCTTTTACATATTTGTATCAAATAATGGGGACCCTTTATGTAAATTTTGGCTAAATCACCTTTTAATGTTTTCTTTTGGTTAAGTATTCTGCAATTTTGCTAAATTTTAATTTTCTTCGGATGCTTTTTTGATTTCTTCATTACTTTCAACTTTTCACAAGAGTTCCATCGGTTCTTGTTTCATGTCATTTGGATGCACGATTTGCAAATGGTGTTCATCCAAAGTTCGATATTTGTTACCGCTACAACTAAAAAAAATGTACAAAATGTATATTATTTTGAATTTTGTAAACTATTTGTAAATATTGATTTTTAATTAATTTTTGCTAATGGTTATACAAAATCACCACAGTGAAATCATAGAACAATTAAAATTGTGCATTAATTTAAATTTTTAGGAGTTAATTTAAATTTAAATTTTAATCAAACTTACGAGATCCGAAAATCTCAAAATTGCAAAGTCGCTCTAGCTTTGTTTTGTTTTGTTTTTTTTTTGTTTTTTAACATTGAAACTTTAATTGCAAAGTGGTTATAGTTTATGAAGAAAAAGAGCCATTCCATGTGGGCCCCACTTCACCTCGCCTCCTTCTCTCTCCACCCCAATGAAACTTTTGTTTATCGTAAAAACTCTTTAAAAAAACTTCTGATGTTTAAAAACTGTGATACTCCACTCCTCATGCCCCCATTCTCTCACCTCTGATTTCTCTCACCTATAATATCTTCCTCGGCACATATGTTTATCGGATCTCAAGCCTCTTGTCACTCCGAGCTTCCTTTTTAAAATGTTACGATACTCTATGACTCGATATATCGAAAACATCGACATCCTATACTCTATCATCATATATCAGAACCTTTGGAAAATTTTTTTATTGTAACTTCAATTCAATGAACCTACGATATCAAAAATATCCGACACTTCAATATTCTAATTAAAAAAATGTTTCGAAATCTTTTAATACATTTTGACATTCGAGACTTGGTATGTAATGGTTTGTTAATACATGAGGATTGAAACGTTGAATAAAAAGGCATCCACTTTATTATAAGGAGTCCTTATCCCTCCCACTTATCCACCATGGTTTATAGGTTGAGCCAAAAGCTACTAGACCCATTCACTTGGGAACCATAGCCACTTGACATGTCTCTCATGTTATTTTAAATATTAATTTTAAATTATTTTAAATTTTAATTATTTTAATTTTGAATTAATTGGTCTATAATTAATTAATTTTATAATTGTAATTAATTAATAATTGTACAATTAAATAGAATTAGAATAAATTTTTTCCGGCAAAATTTTTCTAGAATTTTGGCAATTTTGACATTTAACTTTGGAGGCTTATAAGTTGATTTTACTTGGCCAAATGAGGCCCAATATGGATCATTAGATAGGTAAAATCATGGAGAATATTTATGAAGTGGTTGCATGACCATATTTGGTCAACAACTGAGTCTCAAATTTAGCAGAAAATTAAGCTCCGAATTTGTAACCAAAATTATTTTTCTCAGTTTAGTTTTTGCATTTTCATTTGCCCAAAGCCTCTATTGATTGCAGATCCATTCAATTACATTCTCTTTGATCAATAAGATATTTTAAAGGATTAATGGGAAGCTCGCATTTCTTTTTATTTATTTATTTAATGAAATTTTGATTCGAGATGTTTGTTTTACTAGATTTGGTATTTCTGATTTTGATTTGCAATTTAATTTACTTTTGATTGGTTTTTGGTAGAGGATCAGTTGGGGAGATGAGGAAGAGAAGACTTGGATCAAGGGAATTTCTCCAGCAAGAGAGGAAATTTTTTTTGGCCAATCAAAATTTTTGGAGCAAATCTATTTCTCCAACAACTCTCTTATGATAATTTTTTGTTGTAAATATAAATATGGCTTTTGTAGAAGAGAAGCACGGGGTTCCATATCTTAGACTTGGGGAGGAAATTATGTGCAAAGAAAGAGACTTTTCCACCACTGTAGGGAGAAATATTTGTGTAGAGAATTAATTAGTTTGGACCAGCCCTGTGGAGATTAAAAGAGATGTATTTCAGCTCTGAATATTTCATGTTATCATGTAATTTTATGAGAATTTCATGCACTCAAAGGTTGTAATCAGATCTTTAATTATTGTACACTATTGTCAAAGATAGAGGTTGATTGGTGGCCTTCAATTAATAAAATTTGAGGCAATTCTTAATCCAGATAAGTATGTGTTTGTGAACTTTTGCACTATTGTGAATTCATTTAATACATGCATGTTTTAATCATTTAAAAGCTATCTTTTAATGATATATCTAATTGTTATCAAGTGTAATTATGAATTCGAAAAGATAAAATAAAACATACTTTTTAACCATTTAGCAAATTTATGTCAAGTTTATCTTTGTTTTAATAATGATCATTTTATGAGAACTATTTCCTTAATGCAATAATATATTTTTAGTGTGAATTTGGATGTATGTGCACTAGAGATATCATGACTATTCATCAGATAGCTGAATACATATACTTTCTTGAACTAGTATTAAGCCTTGGAACTATGTCCTTGGCTTATTGACTTCATTTTTATTCCAAATTCAAAGCTAGTCCAAATCCTCTTTTTAACCTTGCTCTTGGTTGAGAGGGGCATTAGTCCTTCTTTCAACTGAGATAGATTTATGACTTATTTTCTGTTAATTAGAGTAGATTTTGCATTTATATTTAAATATTGCATTCTAGAAGTCCTCCAATATAGGGGAAGACTTTAGAGTGGCTTGGTTGAGCCATTAATTCACCTTAGGGATCAGTTTCTTGCATGAGATCTGCAATATGGTATATCTGATATCTCTTCTCTATTGGCAAGTAATAAACATACTATAAGCCAGTAGAGATAGAGAGAGGGTAACTAGACCTAGTTGAACTAGTCAGAACCGCCATTCCAAATAGAAAAGGAGCTGCTTTAAGTTCCCGAACAGGTGGTCTCCCTTAGAATGTTGACATGGTCATTTTGGGTTATCAACACTTTTGGCGCTAGAAGGAGGTCTTGATGACTTGTTGTCTTTTGGAGTGTTTGTATTTTAGAGTTTTATTTTAATCACAATGGATCCTCCCAAACTTTCAATTTGGAGTTGTATCTCTGGATGTGCATCCTCTAGTACTCCACCAAAAATATTAAGACACTTGTCAAAGGTAAAATTTAATAGTAAAAGTAATGTTTTGCATTTGATCATGCCTTACAGTTTATTAAAAGTTTTGCCAATTCTACCTTTCATAATATTGATGAAGGTATTTTATGTAGGATTTTTATGCTTACATTCTCAGGATATGCCAGATCATGGTGTCAATCTCTTCTAGTTGCCTCTATTCATAGTTGGGATCAGTTTATCACAAATTTCTTTTATGAATTTGACGGTTATGATTATGAACAGGTATGTGTTAAACTTGAATATTTACAAAGGTTTGAAGAAGAACCTTTCATATATTTTGTTAGATTTCGATTAAATTATTTAAGATTCAAAGTTGAAGATAAACCTTCAGACATTGAATTATTGGATTGATTAGAATATATTTGCTCTCTTCCTTGCATTCCTAATCCATATGAAACCATTTCAAGCTTTGATGAATCTTCTTCAACCTTTATGAACATAATTGAGAATTTCAATATGGAGGTGCATACCAATCAAGATGAAGTTGCCTCTACCATGTATGATCAATTCCTTCACTTAGTACACACCTATTACATAATTAATAATGATCATTATGCTCCCTCTTATGTTTATGAATCACAATCATGAAGGTTGGAAAATTCTACTAATCAACGACAAGAAGATACTAGTAATAATCTTGAAAAACATGCTGCTACAAAATTTGAAAATTACCCTGAAATTAATTTAGAAAATCAATCAATAAATCAACAAGCAAAAAGTAGAAATTGAAGATTCTAATATGTAATGCACTGTAGAAAATTTTGAATTTGATCATGTTGATCAAATGTCAAATTCAGGGAAGCCAAGCAATACTCTACAAGAAAGCATAAATAGACAAATGAATGGTCATGAATTTGAAAATTATAATGAAGAAAATGTAAAAGAGTTTGCAAATAGAGATATTTTCATATTCATTTCTTTAGACTCACATTTCTCTCTTTATCAATGATTGTTATCATCTCACTCAACCACAAGCACCTGTCATGCACAAGGCACAACAACTATTTAATGACTGTCAAATTTATAGAGGCGCGGTGGTAGTGAGGCACCCATAGCAGGTTCAACAACTCTGCCTTGTTTACCACATGAATCCATTCCACTAGCTCCAACGCGGTGATACCAGAATCCTTGTAGAAAACTCGCTTCATGAAGGTATCAGTAGCCAGGTGGGGGAATTGCTCGATGCCCCCCAAATCCCAATCTTCAAGCTTTAGATGTGAGATCTGCACCAAGCGTGAACCTTCAAATTTTATGTTTTCTGGTAGCAAGGGTATGTTAAGGAGGAACTATCCCTCATATGGGTCCTTTGAGACCTTCACCTTGCCCTGGCATGGAGGGATATACTCCGGCAGCATAGAAATAGGGTTCACCCCCTCAATATATTTATCTTCTATGCCCTCCTCAGCCTCTAGGTCTACAACGTTTCCCTTCTACTTTACACTCAGCTTCTCTTTTCGCTGAGCCTATTTCGTTGCGTGCTTCCTTGGTGACGCACACATCGACATCAGTTTCTTTTGTTTATCCTTTTTAGGCTTGGGAACCTCTCTCATTGGCATAGGCTTCGGCCTGGGTGACCTCAACACCTTAGGCACCGCTGCGAGAACCTCCATACTCACAACCTCGGGGGCAGCTCCCTCAGAGGCGACAGTGCCCCCAGTACTAGCAGTCTTAGTTGGTGTAGACATGAAGTTGTTAATGATGTTCTGATTATGCTTAGTATATTGATCATACACGGGGCTTGCAAGAAAATTTTCAAAGAGCTCACGCAACAGACAACACAACTAAGAAATTCTCAGAATGCAAAGCGTTTCTCGCTAGACGGCCACCTGTAATTTATAGGCAAATTCGAATTCACATTCCACCCTTCCCTCCAAAATCCACTCATAAATGCTAGATTAATAGCAGATTTCCAAAGATCTCACTCTTAAATTCAGCCTTAAATGTTTCCCACCCACTCCTTTTAACCATCTTCTGGCAGTCAAATCATGAACAGTGATAGTAACATCACTTTCTGGCTGTGATGCGCAGTTTCCACCCCTATAGTGCAACTCCCTTCGCGCTTCTTCTAGTACTGTGAAATCCTCCTATTTTGCACAGAGCCCCTGTCACACATCTCTACAACCTAGGTAGTGTAATTTATAGTCCCGCGCCTCCTTATAGCTACTTGGAGCACTAAGAATGTGCTACCGTTATATAGTCATCGGGTTGGATCCCCAATGTATGGCTTTAATCGGCTTCCATTTACCTTTCCTGGAAATGGATCTCCATTCAATTTCACAAGTTGAACTACTCCACCATCGGTAATCTCCTTGATAACATACGAACCCAGCCAATGCATCTGAAATTTTCTTGGAAAATTATCAAACTTGCTATCATATAATAAAACTAAAGCATTTACCTTGAAGGTGCATAATTTGATGTGTTGATCATGTCATGCCTTTTCACGCTCCTTCTTAACTTGTTGATGGAATCCAGCCAAGAATCTATCTTCCTCCAGCTCTCTCAGTTGCGTGAGCCACTCTTCTAAGGCTCCGTGTTCCACCATTCCTGTGAACGATGCTATGCGTAGACTAGGAACAATATACTCCATAGGCATCATCGCCTCTACGCCACGGACCAGCCTAAATAGTGTACGACCAATAAGCTTATTACAAGTAGTTTTATAAGCCCATAACACAGCTGGTATGCACATGTCCCAATCATTCCTTTGCACATTGCAAACCTTTATCAACATGTTCTCCAATATCTTATTAAACGCTTCAACTGTCCCATTGGCTTGAGGATGATATGACGTACTCTTCTGATGATAAAATTGGAACTCCTCTATCAGCGTGTTGATCGTTTCATTACGGAAATGTGTACTGCAATCGCTCATCAAAATCTTCGGGCAACTGAACCTAGTCAGGACATATTCAGATTCGTTGATTTTGTTTCCCATGTATAGTCCTTCATGGGCTGTGCCTTGCCCATCTGGTAAAATACTTAGTCACGGTGATGTTATACCACACACCCATCTTCCTTCCTAGAGGTTGAATCGAACCTACAAAATCAATTGCCCATTTTTCGAATGGTTGCAATGATACCTATGAATTCAAAGGCATTTCATCCCTCCATGATGACCTGCTAGTTCTTTGACATGCATCGCATGCCCTAAAATATGCTTTGGAATCCTTATGCAATGTTGGCCACCATAACCCATCGCGCAAAATCTTCTACACTATTGCGTTTCCTGCATAATGGCCTCCCACAGCTCCTCCATGAGCTTCAGCTATGGTACTGTAACGTTCAAAATCAGGCACACAGCGTCGCAATATATCATTCGATCCCATCTTATACAAGTGACTTGTAATAACAGAAAAATTTGTCATGTGCACCACCAATTCCTTCTTGTGTTGACTAGTGTATCCTTCTAGAGTTGTTCCTATAGTCAAGAAGTGGATAATGTCTACAAAATGATTGTCTGCTACGTGCACTGCAAAGAGCTACACGTCAAGAAGTCCTTCCTCCAAATTAGTATGCTTCTCTCCTGTTTCAATGTGTGAAAGATGATCCGGTCCAGCATTCAATCTCCCTGGATTCACGATTACTTTGAAATTCTACTCCTGAAACAATAGCAACCATCTACAGATTTCCCCCCCAACACAGGCTTGTTGACTAGGTAATTTAAGGCAGAATCATCTATATACATCTTAAAGTGTTAGCCTAGAAAGTAATGCCTAAACTTCTGGAGCATGTACACCATAACCAACCCTTCTCGCTTTATCATCGAATAATTTTTTTCAGCCTTCAACATCTTCCTTCTCGCGAATGCTATCGGGTGATCCAATTCTCCTTCATCGGCCTGTGTCAGTACTGCTCTCAGTGCAATACATGAAGCATCCACATGCACATGAAATTCCTTCTTCTAATCCGAGAAGACTAGGATCGGTGTGATGACCATCTTCTCCTTTAACACATCCAGGCTCCACTGACATTCTTCAGTCCAACATAATGTAGCATCCTTCTTCAATAGCTTTTCCATCGGCGTGGTAATCTGGGCATAGCTCTTGAAGAACTTTCAACAGTATCCAGTATGACCCAATGTTGCGCACAATTGTTTAACACTCCTTGGCACTTCCAAGTTAACTATGACCGTGTTCTTAGCAGGGTCCACCATTAAGCCTTGTCTGCACACTACATGACCTAGCAAGATTTTGAAAGGGACGTAATATAAACACTTCTACAACTTTAGCGTGATCTAATACCTCCAACACGTATCCAACATCAACCGCAAACTATCTACATGGCGCTTTACCAGCTCAAACATTGTCCAATCGTCAAATTATACCTCCAAAAACTTGTGAATGAACTCTTTGAACACCGCAATGACTACGCACGAAAATATTGTCAGCACATTCTTAAGTCCAAAAGGCAATACCATTTACTAATAGCATCCCCACTCGGTCGCGAAGGTAGTCTTACTCCTGTCTTTTGGCATGACCTTTATCTGATGGTATCTAGACAACCCATGAGTGAATGAATAGGCCTCCTTCCCACCAACATTATCCAACACTTCGTCTGTGAACGGAGTTGGGAAAGGATCATGAATGAAAGCATCGTTCAGCTTCCTAAGACCTAAACAAATCCTTATCTCATCCTTCTGCTTGTTTTCCTGAACTGCCATAGGACTTGCCCAATCAGATTCCTCCACTGGTTCAATAATACCCACTTCCAAAAAAAATTCCAACTCCAAGTGGACCTTTTCCTTGTACTTAGGATTAAGGTGATATAGCCTCTACTTCATAGGCTTCACATCTAGTTTAAACGTTATTTTCATCACTCCTAAATCAACTATTATCCCCTTCAAGTCCGAAAACTTTGTAGGGAACAAATCCTGGTACTCACGGAGCAACTCAGCAACCTTATCCACCGTAGCATCATCCCAGTAGTGTCCTATCTTCGTAAACTTCGGCTCTGCCTTTGTTCCAATATTCACTTGTCTAGTTTTCAACGATGCAGTGATATCTATATTCTCTATCTGCGGCGCCTCAACTTCGCAATGACCTTCTACCTCTAGGATATTAATGTTCCTTGGATCCTCCTCCTCTTCGTCAGCAATCACATTGTAGCACTCTATCGCATGGCACAGCTGGGTGGTCTAATCTAGTTGAATCAAATCCAAGGGATCCTATGGTATTCTGAAGATTACTTCTTTGAACTCCTGCAACGCTTCATCGATGCACTTGAATCCATCCTCAAAATTGAATGTCATCACAAATCCATGTCTCAAAATATCCCATTCGTTTGCGCCATGCTGGAGCTCTGTTTCCAAGTACCAATTCATTGGTATTATGTCCAAAGTGTGACAAAACAAATGCACCCACTCCAGTTGCAGCTCTATTCCATAAGCATCAGTCCATTTTGATAAGTGATCACACAAATCACTCCTCCCATCATATTTCTCTGTCAATCACACTTTTGGGTGACCAAATTACACCCTCATCATTCTTTTGTATTCGCGCCATCCATCAAAATTGTCTTTATGCGTACCCCACCATCTTGCGGGTGTAGCCACAACGCCAAATCCAAGGCTTGGAAGTGAACCTTCTTAGGAAATTCCCTTTCAAATGCATCCAAAAATTATCCACATCAGTTAGACCATCATAATAAGGCAAACTCTTTACCTGCAATGATACACAGTGCAACGATTTAGTCATCATGTTATATCGCAGCGTAGATACTTCACGCGACCTATTTTGCCAGTGTTCCAACTCTTCATCTGAATTGGATGTGAATGAAATGTTGCGGTCCCATGCAATGTGTCCATCTGCTATCAGATTCACCCAATCTTGGTCTTGCATTGTTATTTTTTAGATTTGGACCAAATCATCTTCGCTTTCATAATCACAGACCGGTTCATTATAGTGCAGTCCTTCTGCAGGGTCCAAAGGTACTACTACATGGATCAATTTCCTCTCAAATGAAATTGTCTGCTTCTTCAAATTGATCACCCCATTCATGTCAATAGCCCAGTCGATCCCAAGGAGCACGGGGTAAGGATTGCTATCATTAACAATCTCTATTAATTCAAAATCAGCCAACGTGTTCATGCCTTCAATATCTATTGTCACTCCCTACAATCTTCCCATGGGGATAATATTGTGTTGATTCGCCATCCTCAATTGAATCAGAGACCACTACAGCACAGTTCTCTCCCATGTTTGTTTCGGAAAAATATTCGCATCTGACCCAAGATCCAAAATAACATGGTCCATTTCATATTCGCCTATTTGCATAGTGAGCCTCATCTCACGCCTTGTTCTTCCCTTATGCTTACCAATTTTGCTAACTACGTGAGGTCCTTCAAGAGCATTTTCTTTATCAGCATAGTTATATATCAACTCTTTTAATCCTTTCACGGCCTTGCTATCATGTAGTAGCTTCATACAGGCCTCCAAAAAGGTAGTAAGCATGGATGGGTCCATTTCTTCACATTGCTTATCCTGACTTCTTGAGGTAGAAACCTCAGCAAAGATTTTCTTTGCTTCCATGAAGGTTTCTTTTGGCTCTAAATCAAATCCAACCTCATTTTCTGGATCTTTGCGAACCCATTCACTTTCTTTAGTTTGCTTTCCCTTATCCTCGCCATTCGTCATTCCACTACGCAGCACAATATTCACATTAGGATCCTCTTCGTGGGGTTCATCCCTCATCATTTGTAGGTTCTAGGTAAGCTGCTAAGGCTGCGTCCCCTTTTCTCACATCTTAGCTATTAATACAAGGTAGTCTTCTATCACATGGTCAAACAGAGTACAACATCGGCATGACAGGCACGTCTAGTTCGTACATTCTCATGCGTAGTGTCCTTGCCCTCCATAATTGTTGCAAATAACTTGTCCCCAACCTCCCGCAGGTCCTCCTCCTCCTCGGCGTCGTCTATGCCCATGATATCCTCCTCGCGCTCCCCAACGCCTTGATCTGAAGGCCGATTTTCTATCTGCAATCGATACGTGGGTTTTCTCTCCATCATTAACTCATAACTATGGCAATTATGCTCATCGTGACCTACTGATTTGCAGAAGTTGTAGAAGAGTTGTTGTGGTGTCTGTACAAATTTCTACAGCAAGTGACAATTATCTATCACATGTTTTCCAGCTACTTGACATATAGCACAGCACAATGTGGGCCCTATACATGGCCTGGCTTGAGCTTCCAACCTCAAAGGCATCGACCCTCCTCCTACAACACAATTCGCGAAAACAGGGAAATGATATTTATCATGCCCCTAACACTTACATCTCAAACACCAAACTTCTTCACTCACCTCTGGCCGATTTACTCTATCCTTTTTCAAACTTTGGAACTCTATGCAAAGATTCTACAATTCCATGTGAATCTACTAAACTCCCAAAGCATAATCTTGAATCAGTGTCTCATGCAATCTCATCACAATCTCCAGGGCTTCCACTTGGGTCCCAATCTTTTGCTGTGATAAAGAAACCCTTAAATGAGGCAAGAGGGAAGCCACAAACCATTCACGATGATGCCTACCCATAATATTCATGTTAGCTTCATGGATCTTGCATTTCAATCTCTGATGCAACTCTCAGTGTGTCTCACCAGGTTTCATCATGATTTCCTTGAATCCAAAGATTGATTGCGCTTCAAAATTGGGCATACTGAATTCCTTATTCAACGCAGTTTGAATGTCTACTAATGCAACCGTCAGGTTATCATTGCATTACTTAATGTACCACGTTAGCGCATGAACCTGTAAAACAATAACTAACATTTCTTTCTTCATCTGATCAACTGTAATGTTCTGGGTTGTCTATAAGGCCTTTGCAATGAACCAAAACTGGTCCAGGTCCTCATTTCCCAAGCCCTTGAAAACAGGAAACTTCACTACATTTTCCACATTGAATGGTGATGGAGGTGGTGGTGGTGTGTGTTAGAGTCAGTATTCGTATACTTCCATCAGGGATCAAATCTGCTCTTTGCATTTTGAGTTTAGGTGTCTCATTCTGAATTTTTTGGATTATTCCACTAGCTCATGTCAAAATGGTCCACTGATGGTTGTCTTCTTCTCAAAAAATTAAATTTTCCCTCATAAGGTACATTTGTTGACCCATCTCCATGTTGTATTCAGTTATGTTATTTTTAGAGTTGAAGAAATTATGTTTCCATTAGATCTTAGGGTTCATTTTCAAGGTCAAAATCATAGTTTCAAATGTAAATAAAGGGCAGCAAAGGTATGAGGATGACCAATAAAAAAGAATGATTGCTAGTAAGTCATGATTATTGTACAAAGATCTTATTTCAATAATTTAATTTTCATCTCAAAAAACATGTTTTTGAGATGAAAACAAAGTATTGTAGTTGATTTATATTTCTTAATGTAAGTCAAGTCATTTCATATAATAAGTGTTCTCAGCTACTCCAAGCATTTCTTCTTGTTGCAAGAAAATGAAACCATTGAAGAAAATAATTCAATTAGAGCATCCATCCACCTGAAAAGAGACAAAGAAGGAAAAGCATTGAGATAGTTGACTTGGAGGCTCAAGATGAGGCAACAAACGAAAAAATAACCATAATGGAAAAAGATGCATAGATCCAAGCACTGATGGACAACTTGGCAAGAGCTAAGTATGTCATTTCATACCTTGAGCAAGGGAACAAGTATCTAAGTGAAAAACAAGTCGTCATGGAGCTGGAACTTCTCAAAGCAGAGAGGCAAGGTGACAAGGGCAAGTCAGTAATGCAAGAGGAAGAAACAACAGCTACCTTGACTACAAAACAAAGAATTGAGAAGGAAATTGAGGAGGATAGAGAAACTTGGTTGGAGAAGCTGCTACAAAAGGCTAATAGGGACAATCAAATCATTAGACATTTGCCTCGCCTTTACAAGACCCAGAATAAGATTTGTAACATAAGGGTCAAGCAAATGAAAGCAAGGCTAAAACAAGCACTCAAAGGCAAAAAGGAGGGTGATAGGCTTAGGTTGCTTTCTAAAGCTTCCTTGGCTAACCAATATACTTAATGGTGGTGTTTTCCACAAATTTTGAGCAAGTTTTGAAGAATTTTGGCTTTTGAAGAATTTGGCAATTTTTGACACAAAAAGTTTGGCTCTATCACTGGCACTGCTGTTTTCCTAAGGGCATCCAATGAGGAAATGGTCAAAATTTTTGGATTCACAATGATGAGTACATGCACCCTGTGCATTTTCTAAGCCTTTAGAGCAGAACTAGTCAACCAAAAGGTCAAAAAACACCCAAAAAATTACCTTTCTACCATCTTTTTGACACACAGAAGCAGTCTTGGGAGAATCCGTTTTTCAGGGGTCAAATGAACTCCAAATGAAAACATTCAAGATGTTATGGAAAGTAGACTTGAATATATTTCCAATAAGCTATCATGAGCCCAATTTGGACACCGGGAAGACCTCCATAATGGTCCTGCAAAAAGTGCTACGCATAGAACTTGGACGTTGCACATAGGACAAAAAATGTGCTGGGTTTCCACTTCACTGTGCCTTGACTGTAATTTTTGGTTTCCTCTCATGGATGGTTTTTTACTAATGTAAATGGTGACTAGGCATGTAAATAGGATGGATAATAAGTACTAGAAGTTAGATTCATTAGATTAAAAGTTATCTTTAGGAAAAATGCATTAGTTTCCTCACTTTTAGAGGCAAGTTGTTAGGTTGCTTAGATTCTAGTTTCTTGTTCAGTTTTTTATGGATTAGTTCCTCATCCTTACAAATTTGACCCCTAAGGATGGGAGGAGGTTGAATCAATGTCTATATCTTCTTATTCTTTCTCATTTTAAAGGGTTGGACTCAGTTGGATGCTTATGCTTTGAGTAGACATCATTTTGTATCAGTTTTCAGTAGGAGATTAATGAAAAGTTGCAACTATTTCTTTGGGATCCATGTGGTATAATGTTCAGTTCAGTTTTCTCTGTTGTGATCATATGTTAAATGCTTTATGTACTTCATCAATCATTTCCTTACTTTTAAGTGGATCTTTTCAAGTTGATAGGCAAAACCCATAATATTTATGCTCTATTTTGGGAAAATATTCATAGTCAATGTTTTCTTTAGTTTTGGAAGAATCCATGTTGCTTTCATGCTCTTTCTAGCTCCTCACCTGCCTTGAAACACCTCACCCATCAAACCCTAGAGTGTTGAGCCTTATGCCTATCTTGTCCCATCGAACACCCTGCAATTTTGACCTAATTTCCTTGCCCTAACTGTTTGGCTCCTCCTGATCTAGAAAAACCCTTCAAAATCAAATCAAACCTTGTGCTACTATACCTAGCCTAATATCATTTTCTTGATCCAGTCATCCTGGCTGAGATCCTTACGGAGAGAGCCTGTTGCTGGCCTAGTGCGGCTAGCTACTTGGCTAAGCATGGTTTTTGGTTACCCTGGAATTGCCTTCCTTCAGCCTGAGGTTCAATCCAGGTGATAACAGTGTGGGCGAAGGTGTATGTTGTGGAGGTGAAGATGGAGGCGGTGTGGGCGAAGGTGTATGCTGTGGAGGTGAATATGGAGGTGGTGTGGGAAGATGGGGTATTCGCAGGAACCCTTGTCTTATTAACTGGACAATGCTCTGCGGTGAAGCCAATGTTGTTCCTTCGTCGTCACTCAGAGGAGGCTTAACCAATGGGCTATATTCAGGACATGTTCTCCTTCTATCCTTGAATAACTTTCCACTTCGCGTAGCTCCAAACATCAAGGTAATTGCATAACTCGCTTTTCACACAAGAGCATTTTTATCCAAGTATTCAAAGATCTCAAATACTTACCCCGCGATCCTTTGAAGAAGTGTTGCTCTGCGACATTGTAGTTGACCGAGGTATCGACCACAAATTCTGTCACAAATCCTCCGATGACACGATCAAGGTAGTGATCGATAGTGCATGTGATCTTATCTTCAGAGGCTTCCAATCTCCGCACTAACTCCGGGGTCCACACTATTGGACCGTCAAGCCTCCACCTTCCTTGGTTGTCTATCAATTTAGCGATCTGCTCGTATAACTCGATTGGGAAGGAACACAATAAAACTTCATGTATTTCTATATACAGATACCTGTCCAACCACTATTATTTCGTCAATCATGGATTTCTATTTTCTTGCGCTGCAAATTCGTGGATCTTTCTATCTAACCACTTCTCAATTTCTTTCTTTGTTGGATCCAGTGATGTGACATCACACATCTCTTTATGCAGATCCCGGTCCCAGCAACAGAACCATTTTTTGGCTTAGTGGATCCTAACCCGAGTTCAAAGTTAAGTTTTCCAAACAAATCCCTACACTATCGGCCCTTTTGGCATCAATCCGCAAAGCGGACTGAAGTCTCACCTAAAGAAGTATGTGGGGATGTTGGAACCAAGTTTTTGCACGCATAGATGATCATGATGTCGTTTTATTCCCCTAATTTGCCTTCGCGCAAATCGATAAGCCCTTAAGGCTTATCGATATAACTTCCTCTTACCAGCCTCTAGACCTTGACCCATCTCCATGTTGTATTCAGTTATGTTAATTTTAAAGTTGAAACAATTATGTTTCCATTAGATCTTAGGGTTCATTTTCAAGGTCAAAATCGTAGTTTCAAGTGTAAATAAAGGGCAAAAAAGGTATGAGGATGACCAATAAAAAAGAATGATTGCTAGTAAGTCATGATTATTGTACAAAGATCTTATTTCAGTAATGTAATTTTCATCTCAAAAAACATGTTTTTGAGATGAAAACAAAGTATTGTAGTTGATTTATATTTCTTAATGGAAGTCAAGTCATTTCATATAATAAGTGTTCTCAGCTACTCCAAGCATTTCTTCTTGTTGCAAGAAAATGAAACCATTGAAGAAAACAATTCAATCAGAGCATCCATCCACCTGAAAAGAGACAAAGAAGGAAAAGCGTTGAGATAGTTGACTTGGAGGCTCAAGATGAGGCAACAAACGAAAAAATAACCATAATGGAAAAAGATGCATAGATCCAAGCACTGATGGACAACTTGGCAAGAGCTAAGTATGTCATTTCATACCTTGAGCAAGGGAACAAGTATCTAAGTGAAAAACAAGTCGTCATGGAGCTGGAACTTCTCAAAGCAGAGAGGCAAGGTGACAAGGGCAAGTCAGTAATGCAAGAGGAAGAAACACCAGCTACCTTGACTACAAAACAAAGAATTGAGAAGGAAATTTAGGAGGATAGAGAAACTTGGTTGGAGAAGCTGCTACAAAAGGCCAATAAGGACAATCAAATCATTAGACATTTGGCTCGCCTTTACAAGACCCATAATAAGATTTGTAACATAAGGGTCAAGCAAATGAAAGCAAGGCTAAAACAAGCACTCAAAGGAGAAAAGGAGGGTGATAGGCTTAGGTTGCTTTATAAAGCTTCCTTGGCTAACCAATATACTTAATGGTGGTGTTTTCCACAAATTTTGAGCAAGTTTTGAAGAATTTTGGCTTTTGAAGAATTTGGCAATTTTTGACACAAAAAGTTTGGCTCTATCACTGGCACTGCGCTTTTCCTAAGGGCATCCAATCAGGAAATGGTCAAAATTTTTGGATTCACAATGATGAGTACATCCACCCTGTGCATTTTCTAAGCCTTTAGAGCAGAACTAGTCAACCAAAAGGTCAAAAAACACCCAAAAAATTACCTTTCTACCCTCTTTTTGACACACAAAAGTAGTCTTGGGAGAATCCGTTTTTCAGGGGTCAAATGAACTCCAAATGAAGACATTCAAGATGTTATGGAAATTAGACTTGAATATATTTCCAATAAGATATCATGAGCTCAATTTGGACACCGGGAAGACCTCCATAATGGTCTTGCAAAAAGTGCTGCACATAGAACTTGGACGTTGCACATAGGACAAACAATGTGCTGGGTTTCCACTTCACTGTGCCTTGACTGTAATTTTTGGTTTCCTCTCATGGATGGTTTTTTACTAATCTAAATGGTGACTAGGCATGTAAATAGGATGGATAATAAGTAATAGAAGTTAGATTCATTAGATTAAAAGTTATCTTTAGGACAAATGCATTAGTTTCCTCACTTTTAGAGGCAAGTTGTTAGGTTGCTTAGCTTCTAGTTTCTTGTTCAGTTTTTTATGGATTAGTTCCTCATCCTTACGAATTCGACCCCTGAGGATGGGAGGAGGTTGAATCAATGTCTATATCTTCTTATTCTTTCTCATTTTAAAGGGTTGGACTCAGTTGGATGCTTATGCTTTGAGTAGACATCATTTTGTATCAGTTTTCAGCAGGAGATTAATGAAGAGTTGCAGCTATTTCTTTGGGATCCATGTGGTATAATGTTCAGTTCAGTTTTCTCTATTGTGATCATATGTTAAATGCTTTATGTACTTCATCAATCATTTCCTTGCTTTTAAGTGGATCTTTTCAAGTTGATAGGCAAAACCCATAATATTTATGCTCTGTTTTGGGAAAATATTCATAGTCAATGTTTTCTTTAGTTTAGGAAGAATCCATGTTGCTTACATGCTCTTTCTAGCTCCTCACCTGCCTTGAAACACCTCACCCATCAAACCCTAGAGTGTTGAGCCTTATGCCTATCTTGTCCCATCGAACACCCTGCAATTTTGACCTAATTTCCTTGCCCTAACTGTTTGGCTCCTCCTGATCTAGAAAAACCCTTCAAAATCAAATCAAACCTTGTGCTACTATACCTAGCCTAATATCATTTTCTTGATCCAGTCATCTTGGTTGAGATCCTTACGGAGAGAGCCCGCTGCTGGCCTAGTGGGGCTAGCTACTTGGCTAAGCATGGTTTTTGGTTACCCTGGCATTGCCTTCCTTCAGCCTGAGGTTCAATCCAGGTGATAACAGTGTGGGCGAAGGTGTATGTTGTGGAGGTGAAGATGGAGGTGGTGTGGGCGAAGGTGTATGCCGTGGAGGTGAATATGGAGGTGGTGTGGGAAGATGGCGTATTCGCAGGAACCCTTGTCTTATTAACTGGACAATGCTCTGTGGTGAAGCCTATGTTGTTCCTTCGTCGTCACTCAGAGGAGGCTTAACCAACGGGCTATATTCAGGACATGTTCTCCTTCTATCCCTGAATAACTTTCCACTTCGCGTAGCTCCAAACATCAAGGTAATTGCATAACTCGCTTTTCACACAAGAGCATTTTTATCCAAGTATTCAAAGATCTCAAATACTTACCCCGCGATCCTTTGAAGAAGTGTTGCTCTTCTACATTGTAGTTGACCGAGGTATCGACCACAAATTCTGCCACAAATCCTCCGATGACACGATCAAGGCAGTGATCGATAGTGCATGTGATCTTATCTTCAAAGGCTTCCAATCTCCGCACTAACTCTGGGGTCCACACTATTGGACCGTCAAGCCTCCACCTTCCTTGGTTGTCTATCAATTTAGCGATCTGCTCGTATAACTCGATTGGGAAGGAACACAATAAAACTTCGTGTATTTCTATATACAGATACCTGTCCAACCGCTATTATTTCGTAAATCATGGATTTCTGTTTTCTTGCGCCGAAAATTCGTGGATCTTTCTATCTAACCACTTCTCAATTTCTTTCTTTGTTGGATTCCAGTGATGTGACATCACACATCTCTTTATGCAGATCCCGGTCCCAGCAACAGAACCATTTGTTGGCTTAGTGGATCCTAACCCAAGTTCAAAGTTAAGTTTGCCAAACAAATCCCTACACTACCGGCCCTTTTGGCATCAATCTGCAGAGCGGACTGAAGTCTCACCTAAAGAAGTATGTGGGGATGTTGGAACCAAGTTTTTACACGCATAGATGATCATGATGTCGTTTTATTCCCCTAATTTGCCTTCGTGCAAATCGATAAGCCCTTAAGGCTTATCGATATAACTTCCTCTTACCATCCTCTAGACCTTCGTGAAGGTCTATGAATATCTTTCGCGGACCCTAAACAGGTCAATCAACCGCTTACACGCCTCTGTGATTACTCCTACTTTTGTATTTACCCCGATCGGCTTAAGTATCTGATAACTTTAACATGCATTAAGATATTCTTCATGTAAATATATATTATTACTTGCATTCATATGACAATACAAATCATGTAAAATTGCGCATCAATACAGTATTAAATCATAAACCTGTCATTCATCATAATGTAATCGTATTCATTCATAACAGAAGTAACTAGACAAAAGCAGATATTTCTAAAATAATCTCTTTATTGATACTTTAGTTCTTTTTACAGACTCAAGACTTCCATGTGCACTCAGCTGTAGTGGTCCACGCACTCAACTACTGCCTCTACCCTAGGCCTCTACGCACATAGCTGCAGAGCCTCTCTTCTACTCTAAGACTCTTCGCTCTTTCTTTTAATGACCCATTACATTTGTCTTCACTAATTCCATATATCATGAATTGTCTTAGACTCTCTAAGACTCTCTTTTTTATACAATCCCATGGTCTGCGAACCATGGGTAGGTTTATACAAGTCAACACAACTTACATAACAGAAAGGTAAAACACTTTAGGACACTTTACCATCTACGCGCTTTGCGACTACATTTTGCAGAGACTTTACATTCTTTACAATAAAACTTGGGCTTTTTGCCCCAAAACTTGTACTTCTGCCTCAAAATTGACTCTAGGGGACCCTGTCCCAGTAATAAAGATGGGAAATTTTTATAGTACATGAATTCAAGTAGATATTTTGAAAAACTAGAGTCAAATTTACATCCAATGCCAATTCTCACATCAATAAAAGTGGGAAATTTTCATAGCACATCAATTCAAATAGATATTTTAAAAAACTAGGTATCTAAAATTTGCAAAAATAAATTCATTAAGTGAGACTTAAATGGTGCATATGTCCATACAATGGTAAGATTATTAAGTTTGATCTACGTGATATACTTAATGTTGTGCGAGGGCACACCATATCAAAAAAAAATATGGCTAACAAGAATAAAGATGATTTTAATTTTCCTTGATGTCACAAAAAAGTAATGAGAGTTAAATCCTAAGTCTCGCTAATGATTCACATATGAAAGGCACTGTACCATTTAATAATTAAGATTTGGGAGTTGAGAAATTCTTAGATTATTAATAATATGCTCTTGTTTTAAAATTCTATAATATTTATTACCTTCCTCAATAATTAGTAATGTCAAAAATTTACATTTTTTCACTGGTAGTTTATGGATTACCCATTTACGATAAACTTGAACTGCTCGAAAAGATGAAAATGTACAAATTTGATGAGAAACCCTTAAATGTTTCTAATTTACATATACACTACATCAAAAATGATCTCATTATCTTTGAGTGTTTCCGTAAAGTCAAACTTTAAACCAGGCGTTACCGAAGAAGTTTAAGCCGAGAATTCACACACAGTATTCATGGTTTAAGATGAATAATAACCTGACTAGTATAGACAAAATGAATGGACCGTGCTTTGGATTTGACATGAATAAATAAATAAATAAAAAGTCATTGCGGGCTCCAAAAGAAAATAAAGTACAGCTTCTACTAAGTTTAAGGTATATCATTATTAAAGATATATAGTAAATTTAAGATTGCTATCCATTATAAATATAACTATGTCATCCATGGATTGATTTGATTCTATCTTAATAAGAAAATTATAATTGACAATTATAAATCACTAGATCATACTATCGTTTGTCTTCTGGAATTCCGGAAAAAGAATTGATTGGTAGAGAACAACCTTATATTTGTGATAACTATCTTAAATTTAAGTTATAACTATCAATTATAAACAGCAGGGTTCAGAATCAATGAGTAATAACTTTGCTTTTATAATAAGGAACGAACTTAATTTAATTTATAATTTTAGAATGAAAATTTTAGTAGTATCGTATTTATGTTTCATTTTGGTGGATGAAATTAAATTTATATTTAAAAGTTATTTTAAATTAATATTTATCTACTATTAAGAGAATCAAAAATTTTAATGTTTAAATGTTTTAGTTATTTAATTTTATATTATAGGTAAAGAAATTTGATTTTTTATTTTTATTTTTTATAATTTGATTTAAATTAATTTAAATTTTATGGTTTATATATAATTAATTATTTGTTATTTAATTTATTTGCTTTTGTAATTAGAGCAAATGCATGACAACTTAATATGAGGGACATGTGTAATTCTTTCTTTAATATTGGGTTGACACATATCTTTTCTAAAATAAAAATAATTTGACACATATAAATGCAAATATACATATTTGATTAGTTTTAATCAAAAGTATAATAAAACATAAACAATGTTATATTCATGATTGTTGATGTGGTAAAAATATTTCATTCTCATTCTCAATGATAAATAAAAGATTTCAAAATATATTTTAAATAGCATAATCTTATATCAACTTTAAAATGAGATAAAATAATTAAAATTAAAAAAAAATGGGGGAACCACAACCCTTTGAAAGCTAAGCGGCCAAGGAGTAATTTAAATAAAGAGGGTCGGCAGTAATTTAAATAAAGAGGGTGGCAGTAATTTAAATAAAGAGGGTTGGGAGGCGAGTAATTTAAATAAAGAGGGTCGGGAGTAATGTAAATAAAGAGGGTCGGGAGGTTCTTAGATCTCTTCGTAATAATGATAAGATAGTTGTGCTTAAGGCAGATAAAGGAGGAGTAATTTCGATAAAGGAGGAGTAATTTAAATAAAGAGGGTCGGGAGTAATTTAAATAAAGAGGTTCGGGAGGCTCTTAGATCTCTTGGTAATAATGATAAGATAGTTGTGCTTAAGGCAGATAAAATAAAGAGGGTCGGGAGGCGAGTAATTTAAATAAAGAGGGTCGGGAGTAATTTTTGCTCTTAGATCTCTTCGTAATAATGATAAGATAGTTGTAGTAATTTAGATAAAGGAGGAGTAATTTAAATAAAGAGGGTCAGGAGTAATTTAAATAAAGAGGGTCGGGAGGCTCTTAGATCTCTTCGTAATAATGATAAGATAGTTGTGCTTAAGGCAGATAAAATAAAGAGGGTCGGGAGGCGAGTAATTTAAATAAAGAGGGTCGGGAGTAATTTAAGCTCGTAATTTAAATAAAAAGGGTCGGGAGTAATTTAAGCTCTTAGATCTCTTCGTAATAATGATAAGATAAAGAGGGTCGGGAGTAATTTAAGCTCGTAATTTAAATAAAAAGATAGTTGTGCTTGAGGCAGATAAAGAGGGTCGGGAGTAATTTAAGCTCTTAGATCTCTTCATAATAATGATAAGATAGTTGTGCTTAAGGCAGATAAAGGAGCAGCCACTGTTGTGTTAAACAAGGATGATTACATTCATAAGATGACTGAGCATTTAAATTGTAGATAAAGAGGGTCGGGAGTAATTTAAGCTAGATAGTTGTGCTTAAGGCAGATAAAGGAGGAGCCACTGTTGTTGTGTTAAATAAGGATGATTACATTCATAAGATGAATGAGCATTTAAATTGTAGATAAAGGGGGTCGGGAGTAATTTAAGCTAGATAGTTGTGCTTAAGGCACATAAAGGAGGAGCCACTGTTGTTGTGTTAAATAAGGATGATTACATTCATAAGATGTGTTGTGTTAAATAAGGATGATTACATTCATAAGATGAATGAGCATTTAAATTGTAGATAAAGAGGGTCGGGAGTAATTTAAGCTAGATAGTTGTGCTTAAGGCAGATAAAGGAGGAGCCACTGTTGTGTTAAATAAGGATGGTTACATTCATAAGATGAATGTGCATTTAAATTGTAGATAAAGAGGGTAAGCTCTTAGATCTCTTCGTAATAATGATAAGATAGTTGTGCTTAAGGCAGATAAAGGAGGAGCCACTGTTGTGTTAAATAAGTCGGAGCTAGTTGTGCTTGAGGAGCATTTAAATTGTCGGAGCTTCCACCACAGCAGGTCAGTGAACTCAATGAGATTTGAAGTTCGGTCTGCCAGGCTTCGCCCAGGTGACTTACCATCAAACCACACATCACTGTATGTTTAAGGTATACATGTTATTGTTGGGATATAAGTCAAATTGAAGGTATAAAAATACGTCAGATATCTTAATTTTGTATAACTTATACCTTAAATTTATGTACCTCGTGTACTTTATAGCTTAAACTTGAGTTCTATTAAAGGGACCATAAATAAGTACATATATGCTTTTCTTTCGCCATATAAATTGAATTCAACCTTGCTATCACATGATTGTTACCCATTAATTGACCCTTCTTTCTAGATTCTAGAAGATGGAGAACAAACATCAGTATCTGATTTTGAATAATTAATTATAAATTTCTCACAAATATATACCCTTTGCATATACATTAAATTTAAGTTTGTTATCCATTCATAAATTGGCTTTTCCTTCCACTACATAAAATAAAGTGGAGCATAAGAATGAAATTATCAAAATTTTCCTTTGTGACAGGTTAATTAGAATTCTTATTCACAATCTAAAATTTTTCAATTCACATCCAATCCCAAGACTGAGTTTCGATAGCCGTAAGTTTCTTCCTCTTAAACAATAAGTTACTCATAAACGCGCATGTTGTTAAAGATAAAGAAAAAATGTGGTTTCCAGTTTACGTCAAAGATGAAGAGCAGAGTTGAACGTATCTGTGTTATGAAGAAATCAAACAGGTGTATGTGGAAAGTACCAGATTACTTTAAAGGAGCCGGTGACTCAAATGCAGGTTTGCTCGAAGTTCCAGTAGGAAATCTTCAATCCGTTAGGGAGGACGTATGAAATAAGATATTATAGATTTTTACGTTTTTTCTATGAAATTAGACTCCAAAATGTGGGGTTAGAAAGGTATATCACAGGTCGAGATTTTTTTGTCAAATACGTTCTGAAATAAAAAATACATACTGAGAAATCCCATGTATTTTGCGTACCAACTGTCCTCCCCGTCCGTCACAATCAAAAACGTACATAATCAGCATCGCGCGTTGATCCCGAAACCCTATCCCCAGCAATTTTGCATCATATTCGTTTGTGTCGTATTGCTTTTCTCCCAAGTTTACACCCTCTCAGTGTCTGCACTACCCAAAGCTTCGCGTTTCTATCCTTGTTTCATTTGAGCCTCCCTATTCTTTTTCTGGCCCCCTGTTTTGCTCGTGTACATGTTCTTCTTCTCAATCATAAATCGCTTGTTCCTTCTAAATGAGCCTGGTTTTTGACTCAGCAACTTGTTAAATCTTGGTATAACCTTGCCACTTGAAGCTAACATGGAAACCAAACTACAGATATTCGAGCTTTCTGCAGAGCCTGGCCATGTCACTGACATCGATTGGTAAGGCACACGCAGCCATTTCACAGCAATTTTTTTTCTTTTCGGGCTTTCGATGATTTCTTATTCTATTTATGCAGGTCCAATCGAAAGGACAAGGCATTCGTTTTGTCTAGACTGATCAAGTGCGTATCCTTCTTAGACCACGAACGCCGGGAGCAAAGGTTTGCCTCGAACTCGCTTGCTGAGGCTTGGTCGGGCTTCCTAAAGTTCCAGCGAGTGGAAACTATCGAGGAGGGTGGCGTAATCTTTGGTGCGGTTTATAAGTGGAGCACTCCATATTCCCGGCCGCTAGACGCACCTGAGTTTGTGGTGGCCTTCAGAGGGACGGATATTCACGAAATGAAAGACATACTAGCGGATCTCAACCTTCTGGTGTCCAGACTGCACAGGACTGCCCGTTTCCGCACGGCCCTTGACCTGGTTCAGGGGTACGTGAGCAAATATGGTGCTATAAACATATGGATTACGGGACATTCCCTGGGTGCTGCCACAGGGATGCTGGTGGGGAGGCATATGGCCGTCGACGGTCACTTTCTCGAATCGCACTTCTTCAATCCTCCGTTCGTTTCCTTCCTTTCGCCTCTCCTCGAAGGAACAAAGTCTGGGAGATTGCTCTATTATTTCTTAAAGGCCGCGTTCGCCTGGACCATATTACTTCTTAAAGGCCGTGTTCCCAGTCGATTCGAATCTTGTAATGAGTTCTCAACTCTGCGGAATTGGTCTCCTTCCCTATATATTAATCCGAGGGATATCATTTGTTCAGGTTACATTGGATATTTTGATAACCAGCAATTGATGGCAAGCTTGGGAGCCGTTAGTATTGCGACGCTATCCGCGGAGAATTCATTCAAAGGCCTGCTCCTCTCCCACATTGGGATGGAACCGAAGGAGGTGCATTTGATTCCCTCTGCAACGCTGATTACAAGTAATCAGATGCGTGCCCCAAATTTCATGAAAGCCCACGGGATTGATCAGTGGTGGGCACCAGACACCGTATCTGACCATCAGCCGAAACGTATTATCGGTGGAATTGTCTTTGATACATCAGATTTGACTGTCCTAGATCCATCAGATTTGGTTTGATTACGAAAGACCCTGGTTGAGTTGTGTTTTCCGTTACAGGTATCAGGTTCCAATTTTTTAGTCTTCCATGGTTTTGGGTCATCAATAAAATTCCATCACCACTTCTTTGTTGGCTGGATCTGCTTTTTCAGATAGATTTCTTACTCGTCTGTTTGACAATAAAGATTGTTATCGCTGAATGTAATTGTTTCTATATGATTTGTTTCCTGTTTGGAACTTGGATGTACTTTTTCAGACATATTTGTTAAGTCTCTGTTTGACAGTAAAGGTTATTATCGCTGAATGCAATTGTTTCTATATGATTTGAATAAGTCTCTGTTTGACAGTAAAGGTTATTATCGCTGAATGTAATTGTTTCTATATGATTTGTTTCCTTGTTGGATGTACTTGGTCAGTACCTTTATGGTATTTCAGTATTTTCGAGATGGAAGTTTGCATCAAATGTTTTGACTAAACCGGCAGAAACAAACTTAAAAACCACGGAGAAGGTTAACCAATTAATTTTTTTGGTTCAGAAGTCTTGTATGTATGCATTTCTTTGTTTATCAATTTATTAATTTCATGGATACAAGTATAGATTTATCTTAACTCATTCGTTGAGAGATTGATAACTCATTCGTTGAGAGATCAAATATTTCAAGGTGTAAATTTCTTGTTGAGCGCAAAACTGAAAGAAAGATTTGCACTTCTAGAGATTTGATCCCTTTCAATCCAGATCTATCCCGAAAGTTTTAACAGTTTAACATTCTTGAAAAAAATTGTTAAGAAAAATTCCGTGCAGGCATCAGCTAAAAAGACAAAAGATTTTCTACCCTTTCTGCAGCGAACCAAAAGGAAAACAACTATTGTTGACTATCTCTTAAGTGGACATCATTTTAAGCTGCTAATTCCAAAGGCAACTTGTGCTATTGCATTTTCGTTTTCAGGAGTGAGATGCCCAGGGCGTGATGAACCATATGCAGATGAAGCAATAGCATTTATGCGCAGAAAAATTCTGCAGCGGGATGTTGAGGTATGTGGTTTGTGAGTGTTGGAGCATTGACTTCAATTGTACAAGAGTCCTAGTCAAGACTCAGTGGGTTTCACTTATGATATTTGGAAATGTAATAGATTTGTAGAAATTATGCTATTCACAAAGGGTTTCTATTAGTTATGGCATCATAACTTATTTGCATTTTGGTGTGTGTGGACTGATATATTACAGAATTCTAATGGTAGATTGGGTATTCCGTGATTTCAGGTTGAAATTGAAACAGTAGACAGGACTGGCACATATCTAGGATCCCTTTGGGAATCCAAAACAAATATGGCAGCAGTACTGTTAGACGTTGGTCTTGCAAAGCTGCATCCATTCTTCAGTACTGAAAAGATAGTTGATGGTCACCTTCTAATTCAGGATGAAGAAAATGCGCAAAAGCAACATCTGAAGGTTTGCTTCTTTACATGATCAATTGTTTTCTTACGTACCAAATAAATAAAATACTTTGTTGTCTGTTTCTTACTTGTATGATTTAGACAACTATAGTTTGTTTATCTGTCAAGAAAGACAAATGTTACATTGTTCAGAGAAATAATGGGATTAACTTGCAATTCAGGTCTGGGAAAATTATGTTGAAGTCAAAGAGCCTGCTAACGGATCTGCTTCTGAATCAACTACGAAAAAGGAGGTTTTGAAGGTAGTTCTAGATATTTTGGGACATCGATGATTAAAGTCTAGGCATTTGGCATTTTCATGTTTGAAAGCTAAAGATCTCTAAAAATATGTAGGTTGTTGTTACGGAAGTTCTTGGCGGTGGAAAATTTTATGTTCAAATTGCTGGTGATCAGAGAGTCTCTAGCATTCAGCAGCAGCTTTCTGGGTTGAGCCTCCAAGACAAGCCTTCTGTGGGATTCAACCCAAAGAAGGGAGATATAGTTCTTGCTCAATTTAGTGCAGATGGTTCCTGGAATAGGGCAATGGTCAGTTATTTTTCAAAGAATATATTAGCTGATACTTAGTTGAACATCCGATGCCAATTAGGATTCTAGCACTTGCATTTTAAAATGAGATGGTTATAATTTATTAGAGTTGTCTTTGTTCACCTTAATTTACAATATTTATTTGCGCTCAACTGTATAGGTCGTAAATGCTCCTAGAGGTGGAGCTATAGCCTCTCCTAAAGATGAGTTTGAGGTTTTCTACATTGACTATGGGAACCAGGAAACTGTAATTTACAGTAAATTACGACCTCTAGATCCTTCAGTTTCTTCTGCTCCTGGTCTTGCGCAACTTTGCAGCCTGGCATACATAAAAGTGCCTGGTTTAGAAGAAGATTTTGGCCAACAGGCTGCAGAATATTTTAGTGATTGTACAAGTTCCAAGGAGATTCATGAAAAATGTAGGTAGGTCACTTGTTTGTGGATTTCATTTTAATATGGATTGAATTATTTTTATTTATGTTGAATTTTTTTATTCCCCAATATATTTTGGAATTTCTACACATATTTTTTTCAACCTAAATTGACATTGTGGGTCACCCCATGCTTTCATTAAATTCCTTCATTTTGTTTACCTCTTCATAATCATCCCCCTTTTCTTTATTTGACTTAAACCCTTTATTTATACATAAGACACACTTTTTGTTTTAATTTGGAAATCCTTTATCTACCTCGCCTACCACATATATAATATAATAAATGTGCCTTTTTACGATAAATACATTATATATATAATATATTAAATGAGTTTGTTTATATTTCATTTTTATTAACTTTAAGATTTTGTAATATATTTAAAAACAATGATAAATATTATACATGTGGTTTTTTTTTTTCCGAATGTCGGTTTGACTCATCACCGTTATCAAGAAAAACCACGCCACCTGTAATAACCCGCTGGTGGTCCGTAAGGGAGCAGGCTTTCACTCCTGCCAGATGCCTCTGGGTCTTGGGCCGTTAACCTGTTTCCTTACGTCCGAGGAAGACGAGCTCTTAGCCAAACAGAAGCAGTTTTACGGCATACTCCAGGCCGAATATTATACATGTGTTGTATGTATAATGCGCGCGCATATATATATATATATATATATATATATATATATATATATATATATATATATATAATGATATTGTTTTAATTTTATATATAATTTAATATATCTATATATAATGTATGTACAATTAAAATTTACAAATATAATATATTTTACAATTTGTATATAAATGGTGTATTTTTCATATCAGTGAAGGGATAGAGGTTAAAAAAATTTAAGTGGGAACTAAGTGAAACTAATGATATTATCCTTCCATAATAGTTAAACGAGAAAGTTGTCAAAAGTAAACTAGGAGGGAGATCAAATGGTCAAGATCTTTTACAATCTAGATATCAAAAACAAGTTTCATGTGGCCGAAATGTGGAGGAAATGAGGCACTTTGAAATTAATATGTGAAATTACTAGAGACCGAGCAACCCAAGTGGTAACCCCAAGGGTCAAGACAAGAGATGCGGCAAGAGATGATCAAACTCTAAGGAGGAAGAGCACAAAATCCAGTCAACAAATATAAGTGAATATGTCGATCATATAGAGTGTAGCAAAGAGGAAAGTATTAAAAATTTATAATGGGCCCCTTCATTTTGGCCAAAAATGTAGGGTAGCTATTAGTAGGGCAACAACAAGAAAAAGTGTCATTTTATATGCATTTTCCATATGTAGTTTAAGGCTAACATATAGCATTTTTAGTGTTGCTATATGTCTTTTAACCATAGAATACTTATAATTTATTCTCTAATTTATTCACTATATAATTTTGATCTACACTTTTTATCATGGATTCTAGTGCTAATTTTGTTGTTGTCATAAACTATTGTATACCTACAAATTCTAATTTAAAAGGTTATTTTTTGATAGTGAAGTGTAATTTGTATATTATATGTTTGGGAATCTTTTTAAGCCTCCATTGGTTTCCCTAAGATTTTAGATTTAGTCATAGGAACCTTTAAACTCAAAGTTGATATTTTATCCCTGGATGAAAATCATTGTAGAACCATTAGGGGAGATTTAGCTTATAGTAACTGGGTTGTTTGATCCTTAAAATCTAATAAGGAAGCCTCCCTTGTGCAGGATTATATCCATCACTAAAACGAGGGGAGTTATTGCTAAGGTGACAATGGTTACACTCGCATTATTTCACTTTATGTAGGTTACTTAGCGAGGCTTTCTACTAAGGTGATATATTACTCCAAAGAATAATTTCTTCCCACATAAACAAGTAAAAAATGACTTTAAAAACTACTTAAATTCGAGTAGAAAATATATCAATTCCCTATCTAAAATTGATGAAGCAACCATTCAGATTCTTGTAGAATCCCCTACTAAAAAAATAACATTGATTATATCTTTGTTTCCCAAAATCTCAAAGCTTGAAAATTGGAAAGAGAGATAAAATAGCCTACTACAAAGATCCTTTCATTAAAAATCATTTTCCTCAAGGAGATGCACTAAATCAAACTTTTGAGACATGTAATACACATACACATGTATTGAAACATAAAGGTGGGGCTTCCTCAAGCCATATCAAGCAATCTTGTAGAAGAAAGGATTAAAATAGTCAAAGAGAATTGAATCCCCAAGTTATAGGAAGTGATAATTAACTAAAGGAACGCCATAGATGGGAAGGGGAAACAAAAAATCAATTACATGTGATAAAACAATTAATTCTCCTTCATTTTTCTATAATGGCAATGAATTTTAACTATAAAGGGATTTTTTCTTTTGTATCTTTTAAACTGTTTTATGAAGTGGACAATCTTTTTGAAGAAAAACTAAGTTCTAAAATGTGTGTTTTGTGGAACTTTTTCTATTGATTTACTTAATTTTGAAATAATATGAGCATATGTTGCTCACTTATAAGTAACTTGTTTATTTAGTTTACCTTAGATATTGTTGTACTTTAACCTTAAGCATGATATTGTAATTGATTGGTCATTACCATACTTTTTCCGTACTACTCATTATTTATAATATTGTTTTGATTTTATTTGGTAACCTTTTACTAAACACTGAAAGTAATATATTTACTGTTATGTTCATTCCATGATTTTTTTTTATTTTTATTTTTTCGTACGTAAAAATTTTCTATTAATTCATGCCATATTTATGTAATGAGGATCCCTAAAGCAAAATACTATTGGTGGTATTCCTACAGGATTTCATGGCCAAAAAATAGAAATAGAACCACATTACAAATAGCCAAATCGAACTAGATAATTGTATAGAGATAGCCCAAAAAGACCAATAATTGTCTAAAACCTAAAAACAAAGGCTATTTTAATCCTTGGTCCTAAAGAAGAGGTGGAATTGGGATAGACTTCCCATTGGATGGAGGTTGTGGGAAAACAAGCATCATGGACATGGGCTTCCATATGCTTCAGACTACCTTCCAACCTTGTCATCCTTTCGTCTAGCCTTCTTTGTCCACATTGAAGAAAATGCATCTTGTTCAGAATTGACCACTGATTTTAATGAAGGTCATTTAGAAAACTAATCAATTCATTTCTATCATCATGCCAGATCTAGACGAGCTAGTCTAGGACCATTCAAATTTGTTGAAGACTTTCATCTAATGAGTCAACCCCGCCATCATTCAGACGCCTGTTGTTATTGTTTTGCTATTTTTTTTTAACTTTTTTTTTTTTTTTTTTTTCATTGTTTTTCTTTTTAATTTTATGTTTTCATTATTCTTTTTAAATTTTAATGTTTTTCAGAGTCATGATAAAATATTTTACACCATTATTTCAAAATGTTGTTTACCCTATAAAAAAAAGTGTTATTCCAGCATCAAAACTTTTCGGTTTGAGGGTGTTTTTTACACAATTTTTGCACATAAAAATTCGGTTTTACTGGCATTTTTTAAAAATGTTGAAAATTGATCGTAAAAAAAACCCATCGTTCCAATATCAACACTTTTCATTTTCAGGGTGTTTTTACACAATTTTTGCACAAAAAATTCATTTTCACTGCCATTTTTAAAACATGTTCAAAATTGACCCTAAAAAAAAAAATCCATTGTTCCAGTATACACAATTTTTGTTTTTAGCACTGATTTTCATGTTTTTTCGGGGTTTTTTTGCTAGAGTTCCCGTTTTGAGTTTATAGTTCCCGTTTCAAAGTTTACACTGTTACATCCTCCATCAATATGATGTGACTTACACGTAGCCCCACCCGGCCTATGTGCCTTTTGCCACCTTAGCCTAGTCGATGGTCCCATAGGGTCCCAACATTTCATGTAAATCAATGACTTGATGTTATAAAGTTTTATGGTCGATTGGTAATCTTCCACGTTCATCTATGCATCTCCTTTTGTTTCTAGACACACATTTTCCATCCCTTAGGATGAACATATCTCTATTCCCCGAGCCATATAATCTTTGTCCCCTTTGCCAGGATATGTAACTTACCTTCACCAACAAGAAAATTTCCCATTCCATAGAGGTAGATATTCGTTCCATATGACATATTTCCCGTCACACCCTACACCTCCCGTCTATAGTGTCATCCTCCTCATAGACCACACATCAACCTTGGTGTGGCCCACACATCGATAAGTAGTGCTAAGAACCATTATTAATAAATAGATTAACCGATCAATTAACAGTAAACTTGATGGTTATTGAAGTCCTTACATAATTCATGAATTCTACTCAACTCTTGCTAAGATTATCTAGCCCAAAATACAAGCCCATCTCCTATGACGCATAGGCTTAGGAACTTAAGGATTTCAAGGAAGTAGTTAAAGCCTTCCTTCAAGCCTAGTGTTACTTAGAACACTAACCTCTACAGAAATGAAGCCCTAATTTCCTCACTAACATTAAAACATCATCCATGGGCATGATCCAATCCAATAAAGCTATGAATATGTCTCTTACTAGGCATCGGACAAGCCAAACCATGGCTAATATTTCTCTCCATTTTAAACATAGAAATAACATGTCACACCCTACGATAGGCACAACAAAATACATCAGATCCAATGAATGAACATGCCATGCAACACAAATACATTTAATAGCCTTGATCATTAAATAACCATGCTCATTCCAATAATGGAATACACACATTATAATAACTTAACTAAGCCCATCAGGATTCATACAAGACTATATAAATAGATTTGTGACTCGGGAACATATCAACAACCACAGGGATATGCAAGCTCTCTCAAATCATGAGAAAAATCACATATACTTCGCATTAAAGACAACCATGAATAATAATTCCTACATAAATAGTGTCGATACAACCATTGTTATGACCCACAACAACATCATCCATTATTCATAGTTCAATATGTAGAAGTAATAGACTTATCTATTTATATTGAATGATTGGAAATTGAGGTAGGGACTTCAACTCTCCACCCATCCATGGGCTAGCTACACTACAATCTTTCTTGTAGTTGTTCACCCTTGAGCCGGATTCAAAGTTTAAGCAATACGTGCTCAAAGGAATTCACATTGACGCCAATCAACTAGTTCACACAACTATCCAAATTTCATGGTGTCTCCACTTTCTTTCAGGGATCTAGAGTACATAGTGTTCCACTTGCTAAATGTTATGTGAAATCATAGCCATAGTGTCTCCACTGTTTTTGATGAGGATCAAAGTACATAGTAGCTTTCCACCCTCTAACCCGTAGGTATGTAAAGAATACTTAGATTTTTCCCTCTGATTACCTTGACTCCAAATTACATTGTGTTCCACCTGCTCCACCTCACAGGATTGCAAACTGCACAATGTATCCACCTGCTTCTTCGCTTTTCTTCTCTTCAACCACACTCCTCAATGTGCTCCTACTCCTATGACAATGCTTACTCCCAACGTTCTTATTTTGCCTCATGAGCTCAATCCAAACTCATGCATGCATAACCCAACATACATGCATCCATGACACACAAGCTCAAGTTTTGTGATTAGTTTCCAATAGAGACCACACCTTTTCTAAATGATATCTCCTTGTGTTTCTAAATGTTATTATCAATGTCAATCCCCTTCTTCTTACCACTGTGTTCTTTCCCCTCAACTCCTTTTTTCCTTTCATTGAACCCCTCGCTACCTCTTACGTGTTGACCACATAACACAAAACAAGAGGAATAGAGGTGGTATGTGTTAGATTAACTCGGCTTGGCAATGGAGTCAATATTGTGTCAACAATTGTGGTTAATGGTTAAGGTTTCGGACAAAGTTTCTTAGTGAACCATGGTATTGATCTCATGGTATTACATGTCAAAAAGCCTTTGAAAGGCTTAGGGATTCTCCATTGTAATGTGTCAAAGTTGACTAGTGAAGACTCATATGGTTGAGGCCAAGATGTTGGCTGGCTTGGCTATGTTTATGTTGAGGATAATAATAAATTCAATATTTTCTAATTTTTTCCCGATTAGGGTTTTCCAAGGTAAATGGTGGTTTATGTGTGTTTCTATTTTATGTGTGATTTTTCTCATTATTCTTTTGATATTGTTTTGAATACTAACAACTGATATCAAAGCTAAGTTTTTTCTTCAAGGGATGCCACTGGTTCTAAGGGTTAATTTGGCCTTGTGAGAAAAATTGTGAAGAACGATGAGTTGTATCCTGCCATTACCATACCAGACCAAAATAAGATAAAGGTGTTGGAGAAAATGTTGGAGATTGATGTTGTGCAATCATTGATGTCAATGGCAGCATCAAGTGTTGAAAATATTACTAGTTTTAGTCTTTATAATTGTTGTTGTACTCATTTCAATATATATCCTATGAAACAAGCAAAAGAAGAAAAGAAAAAGTTATTATTATTAAAGCATGGGTTTCATGCTCATTATTGATGGTCTTCTAGGTAAAATCATATTCTTCGTGCTTCTAAGATTTGTTAGGTCTTAGGATTTATTGTCACGAGTCAAAGGAGTCAAAATCATGTTTATAAGGCCCTTTTGAAAAATTGTAATTGTAAAAGAATTATTTTTTAGTCTAAAAAAATCCTGGAAACTCTAAATTTACAAGTCGACCCTAACGGTTACAATTCATCCTAAAAGAGTGGATTTGACACCCTAGAAAGGTTATATAAAGGACCAATTTGACCTCATTTTGAAACTCACTAGCTCAACAAGTTTGATTTATCAAGAAAGAGTTCGATCTATAGTTAGGAAGCTAGAAAAAGAAGAGTGAAGGTCTAAGAGAAGAAATAATGACAAATATCTTGGTTTTGGGATCTATCTCTCTCACACATGTGAATTTATAGGGTTTTTAGTGCTACAGAAGGAGGTCGAAGTTGTACGTTTGAGTTGCAAGAGGATGAAGTGCATTATCTTGTGGTTGGAGGGGAGAAAACCCTACCTTGAACTCATTGACCTTGGAAGAGTTGTCTTGCTATATGTAGGTCTCGGGGGAGGAAGTTGTATTAGAGTTTCCATAGAAGCTGCAAGGCTGGAATTGCAGGAACAAAGTTGCAGGATAAGTTGCAGTATTGAAGCTGGTAGGTCAAAGTTGTTAGTGCAGAATTACGAAAATAGTTGTTAGAGGGCTGACTTGGTACTTGGAGAAAGACTTCGTGTAGGTTTTGGGTATTTGTGTCTCAATTGAAGTAGATTCTATAAGGAGAGAAGATTTTTCCAGGTTTTTCCCTTGGAGGGGTTTAGCCCTAGCTAAGAGCGTAATCTTTGTGTGCTCTATTATTTACTATTTCATTCTTGATATTTTTTTATGAAAGATCTAACTAAAATAACACAAGAAGGACAACTAAGTTCATAAAAAATATTAAGGTTAAGGAAAATAAGAATCAATAATCTGCCACTTTGCATTTTCCAACATGGTATTAGAGCTAAGATGAACAAGGAAGGCAGCTGGAAGGACACTAGAAGGAATTACTTTTCAAGGGGAAGGAAAAAGGAAAATCTCAAGGATTGTCTCTTGAAGGATATGGTTGAAGACTCACTAGTAGACCTCTTTAAAGAAAGAATCAAAAGGATATTATCATTCATCACTCTTGAAAGTTATTATTGGAGGAATCCTAGGGAACATCTTTCAAGGAAGTCTCTTCGAAGATCTTGAAGGCATCAAGAAGGTTGAAAAATCATCAAGGAAGAGGAATATCTTGATTATTACATCATGTTTGAATCTACAGGTCTGTTGAGGTGAAAAATCAACACCCCCATTTTTTACATATTTGTATCAAATAATGGGGACCCTTTATGTAAATTTTGGCTAAATCACCTTTTAATGTTTTCTTTTGGTTAAGTATTCTGCAATTTTGCTAAATTTTAATTTTCTTCGGATGCTTTTTTGATTTCTTCATTACTTTCAACTTTTCACAAGAGTTCCATCGGTTCTTGTTTCATGTCATTTGGATGCACGATTTGCAAATGGTGTTCATCCAAAGTTCGATATTTGTTACTGCTACAACTAAAAAAAATGTACAAAATGTATATTATTTTGATTTTTGTAAACTATTTGTAAATATTGATTTTTAATTAATTTTTGCTAATGGTTATACAAAATCACCACAGTGAAATCATAGAACAATTAAAATTGTGCATTAATTTAAATTTTTAGGAGTTAATTTAAATTTAAATTTTAATCAAACTTACGAGATCCGAAAATCTCAAAATTGCAAAGTCGCTCTAGCTTTGTTTTGTTTTGTTTTTTTTTTTGTTTTTAACATTGAAACTTTAATTGCAAAGTGGTTGTAGTTTATGAAGAAAAAGAGCCATTCCATGTGGGCCCCACTTCACCTCGCCTCCTTCTCTCTCCACCCCAATGAAACTTTTGTTTATCGTAAAAACTCTTCAAAAAAACTTCTGATGTTTAAAAACTGTGATACTCCACTCCTCATGCCCCCATTCTCTCACCTCTGATTTCTCTCACCTATAATATCTTCCTCGGCACATATGTTTATCGGATCTCAAGCCTCTTGTCACTTCGAGCTTCCTTTTTAAAATGTTACGATACTCTATGACTCGATATATCGAAAACATCGACATCCTATACTCTATCATCATATATCAGAACCTTGGAAATTTTTTTTATTGTAACTTCAATTCAATGAACCTACGATATCAAAAATATCCGACACTTCAATATTCTAATTAAAAAAATGTTTCGAAATCTTTTAATACATTTTGACATTCGAGACTTGGTATCTAATGGTTTGTTAATACATGAGGATTGAAACGTTGAATAAAAAGGCATCCACTTTATTATAAGGAGTCCTTATCCCTCCCACTTATCCACCATGGTTTATAGGTTGAGCCAAAAGCTACTAGACCCATTCACTTGGGAACCATAGCCACTTCTTTTCTTTCTTTCTTTTTTTTTTTTTTTTCGAAAGTGGCAAAACCTATCAAACTCAGGTGTCAAACCAACAGTGAGGACAACCATCTCTGGCTGCTATCCGCGAATGTCGATTTGACTCATCACCTTTATCAAGGGAACCATAGCCACTTGACATGTCTCTCATGTTATTTTAAATATTAATTTTAAATTATTTTAAATTTTAATTATTTTAATTTTGAATTAATTGGTCTATAATTAATTAATTTTATAATTGTAATTAATTAATAATTGTACAATTAAATAGAATTAGAATAAATTTTTTCCGGCAAAATTTTTCTAGAATTTTGGCAATTTTGACATTTAACTTTGGAGGCTTATAAGTTGATTTTACTTGGCCAAATGAGGCCCAATATGGATCATTAGATAGGTAAAATCATGGAGAATATTTATGAAGTGGTTGCATGACCATATTTGGTCAACAACTGAGTCTCAAATTTAGCAGAAAATTAAGCTCCGAATTTGTAACCAAAATTATTTTTCTCAGTTTAGTTTTTGCATTTTCATTTGCCCAAAGCCTCTATTGATTGCAGATCCATTCAATTACATTCTCTTTGATCAATAAGATATTTTAAAGGATTAATGGGAAGCTCGCATTTCTTTTTATTTATTTATTTAATGAAATTTTGATTCGAGATGTTTGTTTTACTAGATTTGGTATTTCTGATTTTGATTTGCAATTTAATTTACTTTTGATTGGTTTTTGGTAGAGGATCAGTTGGGGAGATGAGGAAGAGAAGACTTGGATCAAGGGAATTTCTCCAGCAAGAGAGGAAATTTTTTTTGGCCAATCAAAATTTTTGGAGCAAATCTATTTCTCCAACAACTCTCTTATGATAATTTTTTGTTGTAAATATAAATATGGCTTTTGTAGAAGAGAAGCACGGGGTTCCATATCTTAGACTTGGGGAGGAAATTCTGTGCAAAGAAAGGGACTTTTCCACCACTGTAGGGAGAAATATTTGTGTAGAGAATTAATTAGTTTGGACCAGCCCTGTGGAGATTAAAAGAGATGTATTTCAGCTCTGAATATTTCATGTTATCATGTAATTTTATGAGAATTTCATGCACTCAAAGGTTGTAATCAGATCTTTAATTATTGTACACTATTGTCAAAGATAGAGGTTGATTGGTGGCCTTCAATTAATAAAATTTGAGGCAATTCTTAATCCAGATAAGTATGTGTTTGTGAACTTTTGCACTATTGTGAATTCATTTAATACATGCATGTTTTAATCATTTAAAAGCTATCTTTTAATGATATATCTAATTGTTATCAAGTGTAATTATGAATTCGAAAAGATAAAATAAAACATACTTTTTAACCATTTAGCAAATTTATTTCAAGTTTATCTTTGTTTTAATAATGATCGTTTTATGAGAACTATTTCCTTAATGCAATAATATATTTTTAGTGTGAATTTGGATGTATGTGCACTAGAGATATCATGACTATTCATCAGATAGCTAAATACATATACTTGCTTGAACTAGTATTAAGCCTTGGAACTATGTCCTTGGCTTATTGACTTCATTTTTATTCCAAATTCAAAGCTAGTCCAAATCCTCTTTTTAACCTTGCTCTTGGTTGAGAGGGGCATTAGTCCTTCTTTCAACTGAGATAGATTTATGACTTATTTTCTGTTAATTAGAGTAGATTTTGCATTTATATTTAAATATTGCATTCTAGAAGTCCTCCAACATAGGGGAAGACTTTAGAGTGGCTTGGTTGAGCCATTAATTCACCTTAGGGATCAGTTTCTTGCATGAGATCTGCAATATGGTATATCTGATATCTCTTCTCTATTGGCAAGTAATAAACATACTATAAGCCAGTAGAGATAGAGAGAGGGTAACTAGACCTAGTTGAACTAGTCAGAACCGCCATTCCAAATAGAAAAGGAGCTGCTTTAAGTTCCCGAACGGGTGGTCTCCATTAGAATGTTGACATGGTCATTTTGGGTTATCAACATTTTTGGCGCTAGAAGGAGGTCTTGATGACTTGTCGTCTTTTGGAGTGTTTGTATTTTAGAGTTTTATTTTAATCACAATGGATCCTCCCAAACTTCCAATTTGGAGTTGTATCTCTGGATGTGCATCCTCTCATACTCCACCAAAAATATTAAGACACTTGTGAAAGGTAAAATTTAATGGTAAAAGTAATGTTTTGCATTTGATCATGCCTTACAGTTTATTCAAAGTTTTGCCAATTCTACCTTTCATAATATTGATGAAGGTATTTTATGTAGGATTTTTATGCTTACATTCTCAGGAAATGCCAGATCATGGTGTCAATCTCTTCTAGTTGCCTCTATTCATAATTGGGATCAGTTTATCACAAATTTATTTTATGAATTTGATGGTTATGATTATGAACAGGTATGTGTTAAACTTGAATATTTACAAAGGTTTGAAGAAGAACCTTTCATATATTTTGTTAGATTTCGATTAAATTATTTAAGATTCAAAGTTGAAGATAAACCTTCAGACATTGAATTATTGGATTGATTAGAATATATTTGCTCTCTTCCTTGCATTCCTAATCCATATGAAACCATTTCAAGCTTTGATGAATCTTCTTCAACCTTTATGAACATAATTGAGAATTTCAATATGGAGGTGCATACCAATCAAGATGAAGTTGCATCAATTCCTTCACTTAGTACACACCTATTACATAATTAATAATGATCATGATGCTCCCTCTTATGTTTATGAATCACAATCAGGAAGGTTGGAAAATTCTACTAATCAACTGCAAGAAGATACTAGTAATAATCTTGAAAAACATGCTGCTACAAAATCTGAAAATTACCCTGAAATTAATTTAGAAAATCAATCAATAAATCAACAAGCAAAAAGTAGAAATTGAAGATTCTAATATGTAATGCACTGTAGAAAATTTTGAATTTGATCATGTTGATCAAATGTCAAATTTAGGGAAGCCAAGCAATATTCTACAAGAAAACATAAATAGACAAATGAATGGTCATGAATTTGAAAATTATTATGAAGAAAATGTAAAAGAGTTTGCAAATAGAGATATTTTCATATTCATTTCTTTAGACTCACATTTCTCTCTTTATCATGGTATTTTTTCCAATAGTAATTTATCCCCTCTTCGCATTAATATTGTTCCGGAAAATAGAGGTTAGTATTAATCTATTTCCAATTAGTTTTCATTAGGACAAAGAATCATTCATTGATCATTCTTCTAACATTGTTGACTCGTGTGCTCAATATTCCTCCTTGTCTTGATATATCATATGGGAATGATGAGAATCCTAGTGAATGTCATGAAGTTATTTAGGATGATTACTCTGACATTGAGGATGTTCATCTATCTTCTTCTCAATCAAATCCTCATGATCAAAGTCTAATCACATCCGAAAATGAAGAACATTTTAACTTCGAAATTGTTCCAAATAGTTCTAATTTTCAAACAATGAATCAAATTCCTAATTTCACCATTCAAGAATCCATTCCAATTTGTGATTCTTATGATGATCAATTTCTCACTCTTGTTCATTATCCTGAATGTTTCTCCTGCCCACAAGTTGTTGCGAATGATCTTTCTAATTCTACTATTTTGACAAGTGCTTGTGAGAAGGAAATTACTTCAAACTAGTCCCAATTGTGCTATAACATTAATTGGAATATAGTGTGATCTATGAGTTGATTTTATTATTTTTCCTTTATTTATTTTGTTTGTTTTCAGATTTGTTTTCTATTAGCATTTTTCACTTTTTAGATGTCATTTGCTGGCATATTAAGCAATTAAGTGTTGAAAATTCATAATCTACATTGCTGGAATGTGGAGAAGAATCTCAAAATTCAAATCATGACCATCAAGAGTTGTTGATTTTCCAATTCCATTTGATGGTCATATCTTATCATCTTACTTTGCCTTCTAGAGTGCATCTTCAACATGAGTCAACACTTGTGAGTGCATTGATCCAATATTATCAAAAATCTAACCCATTTGAAGATCTTCTGACATATACACTAAGCCTCCATCCACACTTCATTGATCCATTTCAAAGAGGTTTGGAAGCTTCATGTTTTCAGAAGATTTCTAATAGTTTGTCTTGTGTACATAAAACTTATAACTTTATCCAGGCTATTGCATCTAAAAATGCATTTTCAAATATGGCTTGTTATCCTCTCGTTTAGACCTTTGCCAATTTCCATCAATATTCATCCTTATTTTTATGATCCCATAGAGAATTGGTTAGAGGAAACTTTCCAAAAGAGAATAATTGTAAATAAGCTTCCTTTTGTAAGTATATTAGAAATCAGTGTACACAATGCATTTAGATTTAATTTTATAGGTTTTATTATAATTCTATTTTTGTTACTGGTGTGTGGTCTGTACATACATGCAGGAAACAAAATGTTTGAATGCCTACATTGGAAGTATGACTACACTTAGTTATACTTTCCCTTGTGTAGTTAGTTTAGGATTAGTATTAGTTTTATTTGTTGTTCTTCGATTTGTTTTTCTTTTAATAATATAGGTAGAAGAATAAAGCGAGAAATTAACTTTTTCTAATCTGCAACATGTTCAGGGAAGCATTTCCATTCTCATCAGAATTTTATTTGTATTATGTGCTTCTACATATTTAATTTCTTTGAAAATTTAACATAATGAGTCAATAATCATATTTTGCCTCTCCTTGATACAATTGAAATTTATTGCTTGACTCTTTCTTTTTTGGATTTGTCACAAGCAAAGGAAAATTGCATAAAATCTTGCAGTAAGTTATAAATTGATTTTATCTTTTCCCATGACAAATCTTACATTTGCCGATTGAGTTAAAACCTTTCCAGTGTACTCATTCATTTTACATCCAATTTCGTCTCATTTCTTCTTCTAAATTGATTCAGGTCCTCTATCTGGTAATTATTGAATCCCAATCTTCTGTTTTTTCACTCTCTGATATCTTTCCTTGGTAGTTCAGGCCTTCTCACTTATCGCACGGGGGCTCCACTAGGGGAACAATACCATACCACATGGGTTCATATTGGGGGATATATATTGAAGAAAAAATGGCATAATATATTGGGGGGTATATAGGGGGTAAATGGTTTTTATATTGGAAGGTATAAAAATGGAGTTCAAAGTTAATGAAAAAATATAAAGGGGTATAAAAAATGTTAATTAAAAAATGGATACCTACAGTATCTAGTGGAAGTAGGGTTTTTTAAATTGGGAAGGTGTATTGGGTTTGCATTGGTACGGGGTTAAATAATGTGAATTCTAGGGGTATTTTCCAATATGTAGTCAAGTTAAGGGTATTGTTTAATATGTCACGAACGCACGTGATAGAACAAAGGTTCATTGAGTGAAGCCCTCGTGGCTTATCGGACACTTGGGTTTATGTTGTACCACAAGAATTTGAATACACATTCTGAGATTTGTCTCTGAGATCCGTGAGGCCTATTTTATTTCTCTTGTCAAAATTACTCGATATCAAAATCTCGTAGAATCCATACTAAACTATTACTGTATTTTAGTTATGATATTATGTTTTTAACCAATATAATTTAATTTTGGACTTCATTTGAGAGATTTAGAGGAAATATTTATATCGGTACTTACAATATTAGAAGTGAAAATCAATTAAATCTTTGAAAAGGAATTCCACCGAAAACATTTTATAGCAAAGGCTTTATTTATCAGAAATTTTCCTATCAGAGAATTGTTCTCATTTCATAAATATTGTTTATACAAGCTCTTACCTTTCACCTCTTTTCATTTCGGAACTTTGGAAAATCAGGTTAAGTATCCTTGTAGGCCTTTTGTCAATTCATTCATTATTAAACAGTCTCATCTATCACTATGCTCACATGGAGTCCTATTTGATTATATTTGTATGTATATGCTGACTTTGATGTTATCGTGGTGTTCGAGAGCTTGGATGTATTTTAAATTATAATTTCATCAAACCCAAAGCTCTCCTTTCTCTGGATGACTAAGTTACTTTTAAGAATATCCATTCTTCATGGCATGTGCACATGGATATTATCATTATGCATTCATTGTAGAGTTGATCCTCTTTTTACTCTTCAATAAAATCCTCCTGGCTAATGCGAAGTGCATCACTGGTGGTTTGCCTACATTTTCATCTTTATCCTACTATCAAATTCTCATCCCATGATCCCAATCATATTTTAGTGTGCATCTTTATTTTCTTTTCAAAGACACTCTTGAACAACCACTATGATGATGCAACATTTTGGTATGAATTTGGAACAGGGAAAAGTATGGATCATGGTTAATTCATGTTTGAATTCTCTTTTGTTTAAATGTTTGATATATCACTCCATATTTAGCATGAAAAATTTCAAGACCTCTCCATACACACATAAGTACTACATAGGTTGGGACTTGGTCTTGAATTTTAAGATTTTATGAAAATCATGGAGTAGATATGAAATCTGAAATATAAAGAGAACAATTCCCACTACAATTCATAAAGAAGCATATATTTATTATCATTTCTGATGGATTTGATTTCTTCTTCCAACTCCTTGAACATGAGACATCATTTTTCTAGTTTTATTTCTTGCTTTAATCTATGTTGGGTGTGTGTTATATTCTTTCCATGACTAGCCCCACGCGTCGGGGGGTCGCAGGGGGGGGTGGTAGCCCCCCTTATTTGTTGCGCTGGGCGCAGCAGGGGGTGATAGCCCCCCTCTACGGGGTATCGGGTAGTGCCCCATGGAATTTATTTTTTTTACCCTATATTAGGTACGCGAACCTACCTATGGTTTTGTGCATAGTTTTTGCACATGGTTTTGGACATGATGGTTTTCTGTCCATGGTATGTTGTAGATCCTGTTAAGGGAACTACAGTTATGTTCTAATCTAGGGTTAATGGATTTAGGTTTATGTATGCTTCGACATGTTTATTATATATGTATTGTAAAAGTTAATGTGGTAGTCCCAGTTTTGGGATCCAGGCGAAAATCTCCATGTATATATGTTTTATGTTCTATGCTCTCGTCATTGTTTATTTTCTATTTTTAGAATTCGTGTGAAGGTAATTTTTGTACAAGTTTAAAACCTACATTTAGTATCAGAGTTTTTTGGGCTTCAAGGGGATGCCTTTGCTACTGAGGGGTTTTGCTTGGGCCCATGGTAGACCCTGTTTAGTGGGAGATCTGCGCGATCGATTCTTCTGGTGAAAGAAGATGGGGAGTAGTGGAAAGATAGAAATCGAGAAATTTAATGATCAGAGTTTTGAGTTGTGGAAACTCAAGGTGGAGGATCTACTGGTGGATAAATATCAGTGGGTCATGGTAGATCCTAGTACTAAACCAATGGAAATGTCAGTTGAAGATTGAGTGAAGTTGGATTGGAAGGTAAAGAGAAAATTTGGTTGTGTATCTCAGATTCAATATTATTCAATGCATCATGGGAAGCTTCAATGAAGGATTTCTAGCAAAAATTAGGGACTTTCTACCAATCTAAGTCTCTAGTGAATAAATTTTTCCTACAGAAAAAGTTGTATAACTTAAGGATGAATAATGGAGACTTGATGACAGAGAATATGAATGCATTTAATACTGTGGTAAGCCAGTTGTTATCTATTTATATTAACATTTTAGATGAAGATAAGTGCATCAGTTTGTTGTGTTCTTTACCAAATTCATGGGATAGTCTGGTTGTTGCAATAGGCAGCAATGCAAATGCCTTGCAGTTTGATGAAGTAGTCTCATCCTTGCTGTCAGAGGAGATGAGGCGGAAAAATATGGAGGGCCATAAGGGTGATGCCTTGTCTGTACAAGGATGGTTTCAGAACAAAAATAAAAATAATTCCTCAAGTGGGAGATCTAAATCTAAAGGGAGATCTAAATCTCCAAGAAAACCTGTAAAGGTGTGCTGGAAATGCAGAAAGGAAGGGAACTTCAAAAAGGACTGTAGATCTAAATCTCTTGAGAAAGGAAATGGATTTGATGATGCTCCTTCTGCAGAGATGAAAACCACCTCAGATGAAGGCGAGGATGTGTACTTGGCTTCCTCTTTAAGTACACATGTAGATCATGAGGCATGGTTGATTGGCTCAGGTGCATCCTTTCATTTCACTCCTCACAAGGAGTGGTTTTGCAAGTATGATAAATATGATGTTGGTGATGTGTTCTTAGGGGATGACAGGAAGGCTAGAATCATCGGTCGTGGAAAATTCAAGTTTAAGTTGCAAGGTGGAAGGATTAGAAAACTTTTGGGTGTTCTGCATATTCCTCCTTTGGCCAGAAATCTTATTTCTGTAAGCAAGCTGGATGATGCAGGTGTAAAAACAGTGTCTGAGAAAGATACCTGCAAGATGGTTCGAGGAACACTGGTATTGATTTAGGGAGTTTTGATTGGAACTCTATACAAGCTTCACGGTATCACTATTATTGATGGGTGCAATAGTTCTGTGGTTCCTAAAAGTGGAGCAGAAAATCTTATGGTCTTTGGAGAAACGACCACGCTATGGCATCAAAGACTTGGACATATTGTAGAGAAGGGCCTTCAAATACTTCATGGTAATGATATGGTAGAAGGTATGTCAAATTTATATCTAGATTTTGATTTCTGTGAAAACTGTGTATATGGGAAGCAGAATTGGGTGAGTTTCCCTTTGGTTCTAAAAGGGTGAAACAGATATTAGAGCTTGTGCACAGTGATGTGTTTGGACCTATGTTGATTCCATCACTGGGTAAGTCTATGTACTATGTATCATTTATAAATGACTTCTCAAGGAATACATGGATATATTTCCTCAAGAAGAAATATAAAGTCTTTGACAGGTTTAAAGAATTTAAGGCTTTGGTGGAAAACTAGATGGAAAAGAAGATAAAGGCATTGAGGACAAATAATGGTGGAGAGATTTGTGAGAAGGAATTTGAAGAGTTCTATAAGAAGTTTGGTATAGCACAGAAAAATATTACTCCATACACACCTTAGTAAAATGGAGTTGCAGAAAGAATGAACCAAATGTTGATGGAAAAGGCAAGAAGCATGCTTAATGGTGTCGGGTTAGGACAAGAATTTTGGGCAGAGACAGTGGAGACTACATGTTACCTGGACAATAGATCACCTTCATCAGCATTGGAGGATAAAACTCCACAAGAGGTATGGACTGGTAAGAAACCCTCTCTTTCACATATGAGGGTATTTGGATGTGATACATATTTACATGTTCCAAAGGAGAAAAGAACCAAGTTGGATATAAAATCTAAAAAAAACATTTTTATTGGGTATAAGGATGGTTTGAAAGGTTATAAGCTTTGGAACCTAGAAACAGGGAAGGTTGTGTACAACCGTGATGTGGTGTTTAGAGAGGTGAAAGATGTTATTAAAATGAATTCTTGCCAAAGGAACCTGAGAAGATAGAGTTTGAGCTAAAGGAGGAGTAAGTAGACTCTACAACAGAAGAGGAATTAGAAGATGAAGAGCCACAAACTCCAACTGTGAGAAGATTAGTTCGAGAAAGAAGGCAGCCAAAAAGGTATAGTCCAACTGCTTTCTATTCAAAGTTTTCTTTATCTATTACTGATGATGATCCAAGAATTATCATGGAAGCAGTAGATTCAGAGGATGGAAAACTCTGGAAAGAGGCCATGGTTGATGAAATGGAATCTTTACACAAAAATGAGGCTTGGAATCTGGTGGAGTTGTCGGCTGGAAGGAAACCCATTGGCAAGAAATGGGTGTTTCAGAAGAAGATGAATTCAAAAGGCAAGGTGGAGAAATACAAAACTCGGTTGGTAGAAAAAGGTTATTCCCTGGTGCCGGGAATTGATTTTGGTGATATTTTTTCTCCTGTTGCCAAGGTAACTTCTATTAGATTACTTTTCTTTGTTGCTACAACATTTAATTTTTAGGTAGAACAGTTGGATGTGAAGACAACATTTCTTCATGGGGATATGGAAGAAGAGATCTACATGAAGCTACTTGAAGGCTTTGTGGTGAAGGGTAAGAAAGAACTAGTATGCAGGTTAAAAAAGTCTCAGTATGGGTTAAACCAGTCACCAAGGATGTGGTATCAAAATTTTGATACATATATACAGGGACTTGGCTTCACCAGAATCAAAGAAGATCACTGCGTGTATTTTAAATTAATTGGTGATTGTGTTATTTATTTGGTCTTGTATGTGAATGATATGTTTTTGATTGGAAATAACAAAGAAATTATTCAGGAATTGAAGACCAAATTGTCTTCCAAATTCGACATGAAAGATCTTGGTGTTGAAAACTATATTTTGGGCATGGAAATTAAATGAGATCGGGAAAAAAGTAAGCTCTGGTTAAACCAAAGGAAGTATGTTGAGACAATATTGTAGATGTTTAATATGCAGGATAGTAAATCGTTGAAGGTTCCTATTCTTGTTGGTGTAAAGTTATCTTCTAAACAGTGTTTGAAGACACAAGAAGTGGAAGGGGAAATGTCCTGTTTACCTGATCCGGATTTAAACAGGAACGCAACAAATTACAGAGATAACCATATACACAAAGATGCAGCGGAAATAATACTTCATTTCATTAACAGGAAATACTGAAATATGCTTACAATTAGAAATGGAAATAAACTAGCTAGGGCGATGGTAGCTTATCTCTGAGAAGAGATGTGATGGCTACATGCCTCTGAACTGTGTTACAATGAGGCTCGAAGGCCTATTTATTGTTGAGAAACAATGGAAAACCCTTAACATTCCAAAACCTAACCCTAGGAGATGAAACGCCAAATTGTGGGCCCCGTTTTGGGGTGAGTTGGACAGCCAACTTCCCGGGGTCGCGAATTGGTCGTGTTATCTCCGTTTGACGCGCATGATAGCCCGTTGGAAAGATCTCTCTGAGGACTACGACGAAAAAGACGATTTTTATCAAAAAAATCGTTGGCGGTGGATTTCCCAAAAAACATCGTTTAGGGCCTCAAAACAGCTCCGGAAGTTTAGGACCCGAAAAACTGCTAAAAATAGTAAATTGTGCTATAATTAAGGAAACTGAAAATGCTGAGAAAGACAATGGTGGGGGTCCAGGTGGACTTGGCAGGTGGCCACCAATATCCACCTGTATCATTACCATAGGCAACTGCAGTTGGTAGCCTGATGTATGCAATGTTCTATACTAGACCAGACATTACACATGCACTAGGAGTATTGAGGAATTTTATGTCAAAACCAGGGAAGGAGCATTGGACAGTAGTGAAGCGGGTTTTTAGGTATTTGCATGGCATTAGTGATTATGGTCTGTGCTACCAATGAACACCAATATTTGATAGAGTTTAGGACATCCATGAATTTGTTGATGCAAACTGGGTTGGAGATCTGTATCAAAGAAGATCTACAAGTGGCTATGTATTTAACCTGTTTGGAAGTGAAGTCAGTTAGATGAGCAAGAGACAGTCTGCAGTAGCACTTTCAACTACAAAGGAAAAATACATGGAAGCCACTCATGCAAGCAAGGAATTAGTTTGGTTGCAGAGATTGTGTTCAAGTATGGGTTAGTTTAGCGAGCTATAAGGATAATTTGTGACAGCCAAAGTGCAATTTTCTTGGCAAATAATCCTTCTTATCATTCAAAGACAAAGCACATTGATGTTCAATATCACTTTGTAAGAGATATGGTTGAGAACAAAAAGGTGTTGCTGGTAAAGGTGGACACTTTGAAGAATACTGCAGATGCATTGACAAAGTCTGTGAGCACTAAGAAGTTCTCTTTGTGTAGAGAAAAAAATGGGCGTTGCAAGTTTAGACCAATGACTAAGCTCTCATGTGGAAAGAAAACAACAAGTGGGAGAATGTTAGGTGTGTGTTATATTCTTTCCACGACTAGCCCACATGTGGGAGGACTATATCCCTCCCTGTTTGTTACACTGGGTGCAGCAGGGGGGCGGGAGCCCCCCTCTACAGGGTTCGGGGCAACGCCATAGGGAATTTTTTTTTTGGTGCTCTATATTAGGTAGGTGAACCTACCTATGGTTTTCGGACATGGTTTTGGGCATGATGGTTTTCTATCCATGGTATTTTGTAAATCCTGTCAACAGAACTACGGTTATGTTCTAATCTAGGATTAACGGATTGGGGTTTATGGATGCTTCGGCATGTATATATATGTATTGTAACATTGAAAGGAATATAATGAAAAATCAATTTGTTAGTCTCGGTTTTGGGATTCAGGGGAAAATATTTACTAATATCTATTATATATTTTATGCCCTTGCCATTGTTTATTTTCTATTTTTAGAATTTGTGTGCAGGTAATTTCTATACGTGGTTAAAACCTACAATTTAGTTCTAATAAGTTATGATTTTGGGCCAATGAAAACTATATTGAAGGGCACTTCTTCATGCTTTTAATTCCAGTTTAAAGATAAATTTATCTTTTATTGGATAAAATGGACATCTTTTAGTTAAAATTAAGTGAAATTCTCTAATGGTAAGTTTCATATTCCCATTTTCATCCTTTTTATTTTCTTCATTTTGTTTTAGCCTTGCTATAATTTTGTTGATATATATCTCTATTTTGTAGGTCTGCCAGAATTATTTTGTACTTCTATCAGCTTAGATTGGGAACTAATTCTTATTGTTATTTTATTTTGAGTTTTGGACGAGCATTTATGGTGTTTATCAACTCAACTAAATTCGGGAGTCCTTGAACCTTGAAATTGTTTTACAAAGCATTGCTTTTATTATGAAGACTGTTAAGATGTTCTTATGCAAGCTTTGCTTTGAAACCAGAAAATACGCAAAAGATAAAAGCTTCTCATTGGTTTTATTTTAACTCATGCTTGCTACTCACTTTAGGGTTTTAGAGCCTAATTTCTTATAAATCTATAAGATAAATTTATTAAAATATCAACATAGGATGAACATGCACATGCTTGTCTTATTTTACTCTTTTGTTGAGACATTTTATAGTTACTCTTGTTGGGTTGTCTTTTTAATTTGGGCTTGTCTTTCATTTTTCTTTCTTTTATTTCACATTTTTGGAGTTTGTTGCTTTCATATTTTACTTCATTTTGGATTTATTTTTCCTTTTTTTCACTGGTTATGGTTTGATTCAGGTGATACCATCAAGAATTATGTGGAAGGAATTTATTTTGCTCACCCAATATTGGTTGAAATACATGAAAAATATTTACGTTGTCTAATTCAATGAGTTTCATTTATCATTAAAGGTATATCTTTATGGAATCCTAAAAACTGCTTGCTTTAAATATTTTTCATGCAAGAACACATCCTTTCTAAGTAATGTATTTCGGCTTTTCAAGGAAAGAATTGACCTGAGTTTAATTCAATGGATCCCTCCCATCCCTCCACTTTATGGAAAAACCTTTGATTGATAATCATAGGGAAAGACATGGAGTCAACATTATGGAAGTATTATATCCTTTAGCATAATCCTTTATTACCATCCCACCTCTTTCACTTAGGTACATCATAAACTTAGCTCAAATATGTGATTATCAAAGGGTGATCAAAAGGGGAAGCATGGAAAATACAAGTAAACCCGTAGGGGCTATGGACGCTTGTTGGCACTAAGACCATGCTTGTATGACATAAAAGACAACATTGTCGGGGTACTGTTCAGGCTAGCTATTAGTGAAGCGATGTCAGAGACCATTCATATCGATGGATATACGCTTTATCAAAACACTCATATCTGTACCTTCTTCTATTATTCATACCAGGTAATCTTAAAATAAAAATTTCCCAAATTTTGGATTCATTATTCTAAACTCAGTCTCCTTTGAGTATTTATCTTTTCCAACTCATATCGCTTAATTCATAAATGTGGGACCTATGGGAAATTTTTTAATTTTTGACAGTTTAATGTAATTCCTCATTTTTTAACTTTTTGGGTAAACTAAAGTTCTTTATCTTTAACCAAAGATAACTGGTTCCCATGTGTCGCCATTGTTGAGGTGAAAATTCAACATCCCCATTTTTTTACTCTGAAATCTTTTAACACATTTTGGCATTTGATACTTGGTATATGGTCTGTTAATACATGAGGTTTGAAATGTTTAATAAAAAATCCTCCACTTTATTATATAAGCCCCTCCTTATGCCTCCCCCTTATCCACCATGGCTTATAGGTTGAGCCAAAATCCACTAGGCCTATTCACATGGGACCTATAGCCACTTGACATGTGTCTCATGTTTTTAAATTTTAATTAATTTATTTTAATTTAAAATTAATTTAAATTTTAATTATTTTAATTAATTTGAATTATAATATAATTGTAATTAGTTTGTAAATCAATAATAAATTTAATTAATTTGTCTATAGCTAATTAATTTTATAATTTTAATTAATTAATAATTGTACAGTTAAATAGGATTAGAATATTTAATTAAATTTTTGTAATTTTTGCCAAGGCGGAAATTTTTCCAGAATTCCAGGAATTTTGACATTTCAACTTTAGAGGCTCATAAGTTGAGTTTTACTTGGCCAAATGAGGCCTAGGATGGTTGGTTAGATAAGTGGTTGCATGACCATATTTGGTCAATAACTGAGTCTAAAATTAAGCTTTCAATTTGTAACCAAAACTAATTTTCTGCATTTAGTTTTTGCATTTTCATTTGCTCAAAGCCTCTGTTGATTGCAGATCCATTCGATTATATTCTCTTTGATCAATAAGATCTTTAAAAGGATCAATGGGAATCTTATATTTCTTTTTATTTATTTATTTAATTAAATTTTGATTGGATATGTTTGTTTTTCTAGATTTGGTATTTATGATTTTGATTTGTAATTTAATTTACTTTTGATTGGTTTTTGGTAGGGAATAAGTTGGTGAGATGGGGAAGAGAAGGCTTGGATCTGTTAGGGTCCTATATTAATAGGATTCATAATTTTGAATTGACTGTGGTTGATCTTGTAATATTGTACATACCTTTGCTTTTTTGCAAAATGTTTTCCATATTAAAAATAAAAAAATGTAAAGAGGGTATGCCCTAAAAGAAATATCAAAGGACAAAAAGAATAAGAAAATATTAAAAAAATGAAAATATATGAACAAAAAAAAAACAGATCATAAAAGTGTGCAAGTCTAAGTGCCACTACTTTTTGCTTTACTATACAAAATAATGGTTTTGTGCAGCTTGTCATAAATGCCACAACCCATGACAGTCAAACTGTTTAATCTTGACTACTTCATGCTTTAAATTTCATGTTTATAGATAGAGAATAAAGATATAACCAAATTGTTTAATCTTGGCAGATCAATAGTTAGGTGGAGAAATAAAATGTGCTCATAAGCTTAATCTGAGTCATTGGAAGATATAAGGTTAGAATTAGATACTTTGTTTCACCAAAGAAAAGGGAAAGAAAGGGTTTGCTAGCTTAGATGCACCCAATAAAGTAAAGAAGAAATTTTAGGGTAAGTAATGGGTAGGTAGAAGAAAGGTTGCAGAAGTACAAAGTTGATTGAAGCATAAGCACATTTATCACGCTTAATCATGTGTTTCAGTGTGCAGGAGTAGTTATGAAAGTGAAAGGATGTTCACAAGTTCATTTGGCTAACTTCCCCTCATTTCATTTCACCCCCCATTACATACTTACTAATTTCACCATTGTCCCATGATTTCTTAAGAAAATACCATTTTCCCTTCATTTTCACCCTTGCCCCTTGGTTTCACACATTTCCCTAGTAATTTACCCTCCAAACTCATTCCCCTACCCAAAAACCCCTTTTCCCTAGTGTGAAACCCATTCCCCTTTGAAGAAACCACTTTCCCCTTATTAATTTCCCTATTTTTCCTAAAACCCACTAAAAACCCTTATCCTAAGTTTAAATCCCCCCGCATTACTTTAATTAACTCCGCAAATTCACATTTTCCCCGACATAAAACCCGTTTAACCCACCACCCTGGTGCGGTTAACAAATCCTGTCGAATTTAACCTTGGTCCCACTCCATAACCAGTGCATTATAATTTTAACCCCCATTTATTCATTAAATAGTTACAAATCAATTTTAATTAATCCCCCAGGGCCCGCAAATCTCCACCTCAGTTCCCTCCGTGCAACTCCACCGCGTGCCAGCCATCCAATCTACCACCCTCAGATATGACGGCGCACAACCATATCGTGCTGATTCCCTTGCCTAACTTTACCCGCTCGAGAACATGCAAAATTGGTGGTTTTGCTCGGGCCCCTTTTGGTTACGTGGTATCTCCAGGTGAACTCACGTGCTCTCAGGGAAATACTGCTCGACTTCCAAAAGTGGTGTGATGGCCCCCAAAACCACCTCCCCGCCAAAATCTGAAACCACCCACTATTCATTTTGAAATTCCGCACCAAATTATAATCGTTGCTGGTTAAAAGGCTGAAGACGCTCATTTTCACCCTTTTCGCTCATTTTCTCTGTGAAATCTTCCTAAGCCTTCTTGTGCCACCCTAAGCCTCTGCAACCAAATTTGACCACTCGCTACTTTCTGAACATGCTCTAGACGCCCAATTCAGTCATCTAGTGCAAAATTGAAGCCAGAGTACCCTCTGTAGCCACCATTGAAACCAGTTGTAGCCTATACCACCATTTCCAGGTATTTGGACAAAAAACCAGAACGACCATCTCAATTTGAAAGCGTACAGTAAATTCAAATAGTAATTAATTAAATTTAATTAATCTTTCCCTTAAATTGAGAGTATTTCCCCCATAATCCCTGAATTCCTTTTTTGCAAAGTGTGGATTATCCTATCTCTGTACCAAACCTATTCAGACTTCATTTCTACAATTTGTGCAAGCCCAATTCACACCTTTCCCCATAAGATGGCTGCCAAAACCTCTCTGGATGTTAGACTTGTGTCAACCCCTCACCCGGACATTGGCCATTTGGCCCCAGTAGACAGGGATTTCCAAATAAAGGACATTGTGACTCCAGCTATCCTTCTGAAGCTCCACTATTGGAGTAAGAATAGATTTTTGAACCGTACAGATGACATCAACCTCTGGGAATCCAATTTACCCAAATGCACATTCCCAGAAGTTGACCCTTTCCCAGATATTTTACATTATTGTCATGTCTGTTATGTCCCTAGCCAAAGGGCTATTGTTGCCCCAAATCAGTAGTTGTTATTCACTATTACACTTGAGTCAATCAACCAAATGCAGCAAATCCAATCTAGACCTAATCCGACTCTTCTATCCATTGGAAACTTATTGGACTTGTGCCTCACTTTAGACTAGGTTAAAATCAAGCAAATTTTCCAGAATTTTATCATTGAAGACTGCCATACTCCTATAGATACCCCACCCTATGCTGCCACCATTTTCTCAGAAACTGGTAGACACATAATCACCATGCTCTCATGCATCCTATGATACACTTCAGATGAGCATGTGGATGAGGTCATCATGGTATTCCTGTCCATTTTCACTAATAGGCAATCCTCTTGCTATCATGTATGATTATGCTCAGTTCATTGCAAATAGAATGCATGAACAATTCACCAGACTGCCCACTGAAAGAATTTTCAAATACTCTTCAGTGTTGTTTTATATGTTTTTGTATTACTAGACAGATAAGTTCCCTATGAGCATCTAGAAGTTGGGCACCAAGGGAAAGGAGAGATCAATGATCTACTGAACACCCTTGGTCTAGAAGTTTCCCACATCATTCACCTACAAAGACTTCACAGACTCCTTTGTGTACTCAGTCATGAACATGGTGACTTCTGACACTTAGCTTAGAATTAGCCAAGACATCAATACAGTGCTGCAATTGAAAAAGAACAACAAAGTGGGAGCCTGGTACCTCTACTAGAACCACACTGAGATCAGAATTTATGGCTTCCAGTTAGCCCCTTATAAATTGCCAAAATACCTCCCTATGAGGATATTTTCCCTTGAATATTTCATACAAATCATTAATTCTGATGACGTCCACTTCCTCTCTACTAGGAAGAAAACCCAGTTCAAGATGAAAAACCAATTGGGCCCATTCATTTACAACAATAGAGAGGCTAGACCAGAGGCTGACAGGTTACTACAACAGACGAAATTCAGAAACAAGTTCATATGGCATTATGACCCTCATGGAGTCATAAACAAGTTGAGACTTAAGTTCAAATTGGCACCTTACATCCACCACCCAAGACCAGGCATTGAACAGTTTGTCAACCAATCTGAGTGGGTGGAGAACACATTGTTTGATATGGACAACACAGTTGTGCATGTTGAGAAAACACTAATTTATTTAAAAAAGAAATTCACCAGTGCTCTTTCCTACAGGTTCCAGAAATAGGAGAAACAATGAATGTTCATCCTGTGCTACAGACCCCAGCCAATGAGGAGAAGAATCCAAAGAGGAATAGGGAAGAGGCATCTAGCTCTACCATGGAGACTACTGATGAGCTGTTCAAGCTAAGAAAGAAGGCCAAGTTGAATCTTGTGTCTGAACAGGAGGAGAACATTGAATCAGTGGAAATGACTGACACTGAGACAATGAGGTAGAGAAGTAAAGAAGCAGCTGCATCAAAGGAAACACAACAAGCATTAACCTCCAACACAGATGATAGAGAGACAACAAATTATTGAGGTTTCTTCCTTTGTCAGGGCAGCTAACATGGAAAAGGATATCAAAGATAGATCCAAAGAGATAAAGATGAGGAATGAAAAGTTGAAGGCAGAGACATATGGCCAATACCTCAAGCTTACACCACCAAACCAGACCAGACTGATGTTAGCCTTTGACATCAAAGCAAGCAAGATGCATGTCTCATTTCTGTAGCCCATTATATAGCAACCAAAGACCTCGACATACTACAAGAAGACTAATTTTGAGGTGTTGGCCAGGGATGTTCATGCCATTGATCAGATAGAGTTCCATAAGCAGGATGGAGAAATGATTTACTCCACCCTCATAGCAAAGGCCATGGATGCCTTTAAACTTCAAGATTCATTGGATAATGTGGCAGCCCAATACAAATTGGAGAAGACCTCCCCATATGCCAAAGACAACAGAATAAAGTCCTTGGAGGACTTGGTCACTGAACTAGGCCACGACCCAAGTGATATTAAGGCCACTAAGAAATTAATCAAGAAGAAGAATGAGGACATAGTAGCCCTCAAGAAACAGCTTACGCTTCCTCATTCATAGCACCCACAGACAAAGGAGGTCCTAGAAAGTCAAAACAATCATGAAGAGATGATGAACCTAGTGCTGCAATTGAATGATCGGTTGAAGGAGATGGAGAAAGAACTAGATAGCTTGATGTAGCTCAAACAAGCTAGTCTGGATGATGCTCCTGCAACTGTCATTCCAATAGTTACCACTACTGTACCTTCTACTTTGGCAGCATCCTTAGCTCCCACTGCTCCAATGGCCACTGCACTACCGGCAACTACATCAGCAACAGGATCAACAACAATAGGCTCTACAGGTGATGAAGCAAATAGGCTGGTCAAAGCAATGGAAGAAATTTCCATTCAGACCACTGAGATGAACAAACTTAAGGAGAAAGTCACCAGCCTAGAAACAGATTACAAATTGGCCCAAATCATGCATAGAGAAGAACAACAGAAGGCCACAAGGATGAATGAAAGAATCAAAAGCTTGGAGAAAGAGCTGACACTGAATGAGCCTCTAGGTCAGGCTAAGGAACAACTGTGGGCCAATATCATTGACTCTGTCAATGATATTTGGCCATCCATTCAGGTTATTTTTGAACAAATTGATTTGATAAAGTAGGCTACAAAAGCCATTCAGAGAGTCAAAGAAGAACTTGGAGATATGCCAGAGGAGGCAACAAGGATCATTCATTTCCTCAACTCCAAGAACAGGTATGAGCTGCAAGAACTAGAGATACTTGACAGGACGTACAATTTCGGAAGTCAAAAGAGTCCTCACTAAGAGAAATTTGATGTTGAACCTGGAGGATAAGTGTCAAACCATGCAACCGGCCATTGACAGGTTCATGGTTAAGTTTAAACTTTTGAGGTAAAAGGGATTACCAAATCCCTTAGTTATAAATGATAAGCTAATGACACAAGAGGATTACAATAAAAAGAATAGGGAAGTGGCCAAAGATCAGGCAAACACTTCATCCATGAAGGGTATACCAACAGGAAAAGTATTATACCAAACTTTTGAAAACTTGTTTTACCTCCAACATGAGGTAAACCACCTTTTTGTCAATAAGCCTACTTTTGCCAAGTATATAGAGGCAGATGAGATATACCGAAAAATGCTCAATATCCAATTACCAGACGCTGATGCATGGGAAAAACTCAATGATTTACTGTAAGAAATACATAGTAAAAATATAAATGTACAGTCAAAAGTAAAAGAGCCCAATAAAAGGATATTGACAGGTCAGCAAGGTCAAAGAGTATCAGATGAAAGGTCATAAGTAAATATGACATCCAGAATGAAGACCAAACAACCAAGCATCTTAAGGGGCAAAAGATCAAAGAATAAAATACTGCAGAACCTAAATAACAGGGACAACAAACAACAGTTCAATAGCTATCTCTATCTTCTTGCATGAAGATATTTCCTTTTCCTAGATTAGTTCTCAATGCAGTCTGAGATATTTTGTAATTTTTTTTTGTGTAAATACTTCATAATTCGAAGTATTGATGGTGGATTGCTATACATTTGTAGAGTTATTTTTATCTTAAACTTAAGGGTGATTGTACCACTTTTCAAGTCAATAGACTGGAGCAAGTAATAAAAAGATTGCACTAGAGGATTCATGAGATGAGCTATTACAGTGAAGTATCTTCTTTGTCTGATTTTCTTACCTTCTTATGTGTTTCATAAACTTAATTGTTTTCCAAATTTGAATGAATTAACTGGAAATATCACTCAGAATTTGTTTAAGTACACTCTGTTTTTCACAGTTAGTCATTATATGTTTTTCTCTGATACTCAGATTTGAGAACCTTAATTTCTCTCCCATCCCAATTGACCTCTCTCATTCTCTTCATGATCCAGCCTAGGGAACCCTTAATTGCTCCCCGGATCCGATTGGAAACCATTTCACCTTCAAGCCTTTGAGATCTGAAGTAGCTCCTCTATCTTGCCCTCTAGACACTATTTTTAGAGCTTGATCCAATCCAGTTTGTCTGACATTCGACCCCAGATCCCAATGGTAAAAGAAAACCTCTATTCATCTAAGTAAGTAATCCCACCACCCAAATTCAAATAAAAAATCCCAGCACAATCATAACTAGCCTAAAAACAATTAACTAAAACAATGTTAAATCATAAAGAGAGAGCCCTTTCTGAGACTAGGAAGGCTAGATCCTGATCTCCAAAGTTGGTTAGTGGTTACCTTTATCATTTATTTTTCTGACAACTTTGAAGAAATTTTGGAGTGATAACAGGAACAATGGAATTGCTCCAACAAGAGAGGAAAAATAATTTTCGCCAATCAAAATTGTTAGAGAAAATCTATTTCTCAAAAAACACTCTCATGCTATTTTTCTATTGTAAATATAAATATCTTTTCTAGAAGAGAAGAAGGGGGTTCTAGATTTGAGACTTGGGGGGGGGGGGGGGGGGGGAATTCTCCACAAAGAGAGGGATTTTTGCACTACTATAGGGAGAAATATTTTTGTAGAGGATTAGATAGTTTGGACTAGACTTATGGATATTAAAAGAGATGTATTTCAGATCTGAATATTTTCATTCTATCATGAAATTTTCTGAGAATTTCACGCACTCAATGGCTATAATCAGATCGTTAATTCTTGTACACTAATGTAAGAGATAGAGGTTGATCGGTGGCTTGCAATTAATAAAAGTTGAGGCAAATTATTGATCTAGATAAGTATGTGTTTGTGAACTTTTGCGCTGTTGTGAATTCATTTAATACATGCTTGTTTTAATCATTTGAAATTTACATTTTAATGATGTGTCTAATTGTTATCAGGTGTAATTATGAATTCGAATAAATAAACTAAAACATACTTGTTGACTATTTAGCAAATTTATGTCAAGTTTATCTTTGTTTTAATAATGATCATTTTATGAGAATTATTTCCTTTATGCAATCATATCTTTTTAGTTTGAATTAATTTTATTTGAATTTGGATGTATGTGCACCAGAGATCTGATGACTATTCATCATATAGCTAAATACATATGCTTGCTTGAACTAGTAATAAGTCTTGGAACTATTTCCTTGGATTATTGACATCATTTTTATTCCAAATTCAAAGTTTTTCCAAATCCCCTTCTTTACCTTGCTATTTTTTAGGAGGGGGACTAATCCTTCTTTCAATCGAGATAGATTTAGCATTTATTTTATGTTAATTAGAGTATATTTTAATTTAGCTTTAAATATTGCATTTTAGAAGTCCTGTTACATAGGGGGAAACTTTAGAGTGGTTTGGCTGAGCCATTAATTCAGCGTAATGATCACTTTCTTGCATGATCTCTCCAAGAGGGTGGATTTGATATCTCTTCTCTATTGGAAAGTAATATACATATTATAAGCCAATAGCGATAGAGAGAGGGTAACTACACCTAGCTGAACCAATCGAAACCACCATTCCAAATGGAAAAAGAGCTTCTTTAAGTTCTCGACCAGGTGGTCTTTGTTAGAATGTTGACATGGTCCTTTTGGGCTATCAACAAGGTCATATGGGTTCTTTATTCAAGGAGCTCACTAAGCTCATTGGAGCATCAAATTATCTAGCATGGAAGAAAGGGTTGACCTGATACACACATAACAAGAAGTAATGGAATATGTTACTGGGGAATTTACTAAAGATTGAAAAGGCAAGACATAAGAACTAACAAAGTATAATAAAGTGGAAGTAAGGGCACAAAGGATCATAGTTGAATCCATTAAATATTATATTGCTCCATTTATTTCATATTTGAAGACTTCTAAGGCTGTCCATGAAAAGTTGGTAAACTTGTACCGTATAAGTACATAAGGACAAAAGATGTTTCTATGAAATAAGTTATATAGAATTAAAAAGTCAAAGGATGAGGTTATGGAATCTTTTCTCATGAAAATGCGTTAACTAAGAGACCATCTGCCAAGACTTGGGGAAACAATATCTGATTCGGAAGTGACTATTTGTGTATTGAATGCACTGCCACCGGAATGGAGCAACTTTGAAACAAGCATCTACTCCAAGAAAGATTCAACTCCCTTGATGAGTTGTAAGATCAATGAATTATGGGAGAATCAAGATTCAAGGTAAAAGATGACATTGAATCAGATGATCAGTCTTAAGCCTTATTATCCTGAGTCAAGAAGTTATAGAAGGGAAAGTTTGGATACTCCAATAAGAATGATATATCCAAGGTTTAATGATTTAAGTGCAACGAGTTTGGACACTTTAAGAGTGGTTGTCCAAGCCAATAGAACAATAAGAGAAAGGAAAGGAGTGAAGCTCATGTTGGGTGTGGAGCCTGATTATCTCCCTGATTCAGAGGTCTTGTTTTAGTTTTGTTTGGATCACAATCCTTGAATGGGGGGTGTGAGGGGACTTGCTTCCCCACTATTGCTGCCTGGGGGGTCCAAGGGGGGTGACTACATGTTTGGAGCCCACCCCTGACAAGGGATTGGGGGTAGTGCCCTCAAAGCTAAAAATAGATGAAATTTTTTCTTGTAAAATATTGTAATTTCATAGTCAACTTGGGTCGTTCATTAGATGAATGATATGAATGTAGAAGTATGTTTAATTTAGGGTTTTTTCGCTAGAAGGAAATCCCTTAGTTTATATGAGATAATTTTATTGTGGATGGGTATTATTATTCTAAGAAAGAGATAGAGAGGAGGTTTTGTGAGAGCAAATAGGAAATTACAGTAGATCTGTTGTATGTTGTATCTCTTCATTTTGTTGGATAATATTTAAGGAAGGATTGGTTTTTTCTCTATGGATGTACCCAAATTGGGTGAAACACATATACCTATGTCTCTCCTTTTATATGCATTTCTATATTTTTGTTTCTGCAATATTTTGAGTTTTTCATTGCTTCGTTAATTAATTTATAACAACATGTATCAAATATGAAGGATTATTTGGTTGATAAACGAGATAGAGAAAAGGGTTCCTAGTTCGAGTGGGAGCAATGGAAAAATGATGGTAGGTTTAGGGTCGATAAATATAATGGGAAATACCACCAACTGTGGAAGATGCAGATGGAATATCATTTGTATCATAATGCTCTATATATACCATTGAGTGGAAAATAAAAGAAGTTGAAGAGTATGACAGTAGAAGAATGGGAGATTCTTGACAGAAAGGAACTAGGAACAATATTGTTGTGTCTGGTAGTGTCAGTGGAATTTAACATTTCAAATGAAATGGCAATAGAAGGTTTAATGACATCATTGGCCAAACTATATGAAAAACCCTTGGCCTCAAATAATGTATTTCTTATGAATTGTATATTTAATATGAAGATGTCAGAAGGTGGATATGTTGTTGATCATTTAAATGAATTTAACACAGTTACTAGTTAGTTAAGTTATGTAGGGGTAAATTTTGATGATGAAGTTAGGCATCTGTTATTTTTGTGCTCATTTCCATAAATTTGGAATGGCTTGGTTATGGCTATTAGTAATTTTATCTTTGGATCTAGTGCTTTAAAGTTTGATGATGCTTTTGGTGCCATCCTTAGTGAGGAAATGCAACAAAAAATCTTCGGTGAGACATCAGGTAATGCTTTAACTACAGAGAATAGGGGAATAAAAATGGAAATAGGAAGGATCATAAGAAATTTCAATAAACCAAGAAAAGAAAGATCCAAATCCATATCAAGGATAGTTTGTTGGAAATGTGGTAAGAAAGGACACCTAAAGAAAGACTATAAATATTGGAAGGGAAACAAAGGAGATGGACTGTAAGGGAACAATCATGAAGTGAATGTGATAGGCGATGTGTTGCAAGATGCTTTGATTATTTAATTAGAGAATATTATTGATTACTAGGTGGTATATTCATGGGGCTCATTCCATGCTACACCTGATAGGAAATATTTTCATGACTATGTTCAAGGCGATTTTGGATAGGTTCGTCTCAGTGATGATAAACCCTTTAAAATCGTTGGAATGGGTAAGATTTTTATAAAGTAACAAAATTGGAAATCAGTGCCTATTGAAGGAGGCAAGGCATGTTCAATATTTGAGGTAAAATCTAATTTCAACATGGCATTTTGGAGGTGAAAGTTGTGTAACTACTTTTACAAACAAAACGTGGAAGGTCACTGTTAGGTCCCTACACTAGTAGTATAGGGTCATAATAGTCACTAAAGGAGCCTTGGTTATAGAAGAAGGAGAAAAGGTTGGTACATTGTATTTATGTAATAGTATTTTTAATTATGTTAATGTTATAACCTCCACAGGAGAAGATACAACACTATAGAATCATAGGCTTGGGCACATGAGTGAGAAGAGGATGGAGATTCTTTACTCAAGAAATTTGTTGCGAGGTTTGAAGCATGTCGATTTGGATTTCTATGAAAATTTTGTTTATGGAAAAGAAAAGAGATACAAATTTATCAAAGTTGGGAAAGAAAATAAGAGAAAAGAATTAGGGTTTGTGCATATAGATGTATGGGGACCTTCTCAGGTATCATCTCTCGGTGGCTCTTGCTATCATGTTACTTTTATTGATGATACAACTAGGAAAACATGGATTTATTGTATTCGAAATAAATCTGATGTATTTGATACTTTCAAGAAATGGAAAGCTTTGGTTAAGAATGAGATAGGAAATAAGTTGAAGTGTCCCAGATCAAACAATGAAGGTGAATACTACAGCAAATATTTTAATAACTACTGTTCAGAGAATGGAATTCACAAAGAGAAGATAGTTCAAGGAACACCATAGGAAAATGGTGTGTTAGAAAGGATGAATAGGATAATCATCGAGCATGCAAGGTGCATGAGATTTCATGCAGGATTTCCCTTACAATTTTGGGAAGATGTTGTAGATACTGTTGTTTATCTAATAAATATAGGGCCTTCAATTTCCTTGGATGGTGGTATTCTAGAGGAGGAATGGAAATGTAGAAAGGTCAACTACTCATTTTTAAAGACTTTCAGTTGTGAAGCATTTGTACACATCAATAAATAAAATAGAACAAAGCTTGAGGAAAAATAAAATAAATTGTCAAACCAGGAGGTAACTACTCAAGTGTAATTGTATTATTCATTTAGGTTGTTCATTATTATATACAAGAGGGAGTGACTGTTCAGTTCATCTCCCGATGACTCTCCATTTCCTCTATTATTTATTTACACTAATTATAGTTGTTCACCCAATCCCTATGATTAGGTCTCAACATTCCCCCCTTAATCTGAAGGGATGTTGGTGAGTCTAAGCACCGTTCTAAATATTTCAAGTTTTTCTCTTCCAAGCGCTTTCGTGAAGATGTATGCAATCTATTCATTAGTGGAACAATGGCGAAGATGGATTGTTTTGCCCTCAACATGATGTCGAATAAGATGATATTTTGTATTGATGTTCTTTGTTCGATCATGGAACTTTGGGTTCTTGGCCAACTTTATTGCCGAGGTATTATCAATCATGAGTGGAGTCGATTGTACTTGTTTTACCTGCAAATCTTCAAGAATTTTCCTGAGCCACACAATTTCTTTTGTTGCCTCAGCTGCTGCCACATATTCTACCTCTGTTGTGGAATCTGTTGGAACTGATTGTTTGTGTGATCTCTAGGAGACAGCTCCTGATCCAAGACTCATAGCATAACCCAAAGTAGATACCCCAGTTTATTTGTCTCCATCGAAGTCTAAATCAGAGTATCCAATCAAGCTGAAGTCGCCCACCTGTGTATACTTGATTCCAAAGTCTTGAGTTCCCTTCATGTACTTTAGAACTATTTTTGCAGTAGAACAATGTCCCTCACAAGGTTTTTGCATAAACCTGGAGAGGATTCCAACAAAAAACAAAATGTCTGGTCTGGTAGTAGTTAGGTAGTCGAGACTTCCTACAAGCTGTCTATACTTTGTTGCATCCTCAAGTTCTTTTCCTTCAATGGATGTGAGCTTTAAGTTTTGTTCCATTGGAGTAGTCATAGCATTGCATTCAGTCATGCCAAATCTATTCAACAGATCTCCAATGTACTTCTTTTGAGAAAGGACTATGGGATTTGGATGTTGAGTTACTTCAATACCAAGATAGTAATGAACATAGCCCAAATCAGTCATTTCAAAACCTTTCCTCAATTCCTTCTTTATGGATGCAATGTAGCTCTCATTGTTCCTTGTCATCAAAAGATCATCTACATATACCACAAGATATACAGTTGTTTTTCCAACCTTCTTGACAAACAAAGTTGCATCATCAAGATCATAATGTTTGAAATTGAGTTTCAGAAGATGCTCAGTTATTTTTTCATACCAGGCTCGTGGTGCTTGTTTGAGGCCATGCAAGGATTTCACAAGTTTGCATACTTTATGTTCATGTCCTTTTATAGAAAATCCTTTAGGATGGGACATAAAAACATTCTCTTTTAGATCTCCAATCAAGAAAGCAGTTCTTACATCCATTTGATGGACTTTCCAACCGTTCTGAGCTGCCAGGGTAAAGAGTGTCCAGACGGTAGTCCATTTTGCTGTGGGGGAAAAGTCTTCTCATAATTGACCTGTTCCTTCTGTGCAAAACCTTTTTCCACAAGCTTGGCTTTGTGCTTTTCAAGTGAGCCATCAGCTTTATACTTGTTCTTGTAGACCCACTTGCGGCCAATTGGTTTGGTTCCCAATGGAGGATCAACCAGCTTCCAAGTGGCATTCTTTATTAAGGCATCATACTCATTTTGCATTGCTTCTTCCCATTCATCATGAGAAGCAGCTTCTTCGAAGGAATTTGGTTCAAAATCTGTAGAAAAATTCAATTCACAATCATAAGAAACATCCATATCAATAGGTGAATCAGAGTCATCTACACCACCTCCACTTTGCAGGTTTGAATTTCTAGTTCCTGTCTTTCCAACCTCATCAGGATAAACACTTTCAAGTGACTTTTTCAACCACTTTGGGGGACTTGTCTTAGATGGTCTAGGCTGCTCCGTTGATTGAGTTGGGACTGAATCAAGATTGAGTCTCCCAATTCTGTTAATCACATCACTCAAAGTATCATTCGTTGTTGGCGTTTCATGCAGGGGAGAGAGTGCTTCAGAAGAAGATTCCATAGGTTGATCTAGTATAGGAATCCCCCCTTCAAGATGTGGAATATGATTATCAAATTCTTGAAATGATTTTGCATTTGCGAATCTATCCAAACGATCAAGTTGCCTCTCAACAACATTGTTAGTTGTGGATGATTCAAGAAAGATTACATCTTTAGATACAACAAAATTTTTATTGACTTCATCATAGAGACAGTATGCTTTGGAGGTCTTTGAATACCCCAGGAAGATACACTTATGACTTCTTGCACCAAGTTTGTTTCTATGTACCTTTGGTATCAATGCATAACATGTGGAACCAAAGACCCTAATATTCTTTACCGAAGGAATGTGCCCATACCACATTTCATAGGGAGTCTTGTTTCTAATAGAATTAGATGGACATCTATTCTTTACATATACAACACATAGAACTGCATCAGCCAAAAACATCAATTTTACATTTTTGAAAAACATCATGGAGCACACCGTATTTAAGATTGTCCTATTCATTCTTTTAGCTACTCCGTTTTGTTGGGGATTATAAGGCACAGTTGTTTGATGTTTGATCCCATGTTGGCGAAGATAGTTTTCAAATTCATTCGAAGTGTATTCTTTTCCATTATCAGTGCGAATAGAGCCAAGATGAGATTGTTCATCATTTTCAATCCATGTATGAAAGTTCTTGAATGTTTGAAAAGCATCAGATTTGTTCTTCAATAAATAAACCCAACAAATTCTGGTGTAGTCATCAATAAATGTCGTCAGATATTTATTTCCATTTGCAGAGGGAACAGGCATTGGACCACACAAAACTGAATGAATGAGTTCAATTTTTCTATGTGCTCTAGAATGTGAATCATGAAAACACTGTTTTCTATGCTTTTCTAGAATGCAAGCATCACATTGCTTAAGTTTCCTAGGAATTGTAGGAAAACCAGTAACACCATTTTTCTTCAACAAGCAGAGGTTGTCATAGTTCAAGTGTCCAAGTCTAGCATGCCATAATAAACTTGATGGAAATGTACCTTCTTCATAATGAGAATTGTATGAGAGATTTTGTGCTAGAACAGAGGTACCCTGCAACGTGAGAAGCCTTTCTTCTTCTATCCCTTTCATGACAAGGGAGTGGTCTGATGCTTTTCTCACCTCAATCTTTCCATCAAACATATGAATGGAGTGTCCTTACTGGCAGATGTGGACATAGGACAACAAGTTTCTCCTCATATATGGGAGATATAGAACATGACGTAGAAGAAAGTCTGGAAGACCAAGCAATTTAAGCCTGATTTTGCCAAGCCCTGATGGCTTGAGTTTTGATTTGTCTGAAAACTATACTGCTCCATTAACATTTTCAGTAAATTATTAAAAAAAAAATCTCTTCTAAAAGTCATGTGGAAAGTTTCTCCTGAATCGAGCAACTAATCATTTTTCCAAGAAGCAAGTAAAGAATTAAATAAGTCCTCATTTAATCCAATATTACAGTGTGCCACAACATAGTGAGTAGATTCAGGTGCTTTACCTTTCTCTTTGTCATTAGTTTTACCTTTGGGTTGGTTTCTTTCCTGCTCAATTCTATCCCAAGGCAACTTGCATGTTGATGCATCATGTGATCCATCTATTTTGCAGCGTATGGAGTGAAAATATGACTTTTCTCCTTGAGAGTGTCTGCCCCCCCTGCCTATAAAATTTCTTCCTCTTCCTTTTCGACTACCTCTTCCTCTAGAAGAATATTGAGCAAGATTCTTCTCTCTATGTGCAAGACAGACAACATCTTTAGAAGACTGAGGAGTTGTCTTCTTTCCAAAATCTTTCTCTCTTTCAACAATTTTTTTCACAAGGGAGTCAAAGGTGATATCTTTGAGGTTTCCATTTGCTTGCAATGACTCAAGATAATTTGAGTAAGTGGGATAAAGTGCCTTGAGAAAATCTATTAGAGGAATGTCTAGTTCAACATTAGTGACTTTGATATCATGCATAATCGATTTTACTTTTGATGTAAGAGCAAGAGGGTCATCATTTTGTAATTCAAGGGTGAACAATTTAATCATGAGTTGAACAACTTCAAGTGCAGAGTATGAGTCATAGAATTCCTTCAGCTATTGTAAGGCTTTGAAAGCATTTGAAAATGGAGAAATATAGTGACTTACCTCTTCATTTACTGATGTTGCAATTAATGCATAAGCCTTGCTGTTCTTATTTTTTCAAATGACGAATTCCTTGTCTGAGGTAGGTTGTTCTGGCTCTTTATCTTCGTCTCCAACACACACTCCTTTCCACAACTCATTAAAAATGAGAGTGTGTTTGATTTTCCATGACCATTCTTGATATTTCTCCGTGCTAGTGAGATCCACTCCCACAATAGATATTAGTGAATGCATTTTTTTTTAATTTACCTTGTTGCCAATATATAAAAAAATGCACTTTTGGTATATTTAAAAGACAGAGGTAGTATGGTTATACCAGAAAATGTTATATATTATATATTATATATAAATGTATAATATATACGGAGTAGTATGGAGGAGCGTTGTATATATATATATATATATATATATATATATATCGGAGTAGTATGGAGGAGCGTTTGGGACAGTCTCCAACCAAACAGTGTGGATACAATGTATATATGCCAAAACAGTACTTAAAAGCAATGCACAACAGTTATATATATGAAAACAGCACATAGAGGTCAGTGTTATATATGAAAACGGCGTGGGAGACAACAGAAGAAGCAGATGGCATCGTGAAGAAGGAGCCCCTCAAGTTCATGTCATGGAACACAAACAGTCTTTTACTGCGACTCAAGAAGAATCGAACTGAGATCGTTGATTTCATTCAACGCCTTGACCCTGATGTTATTGTGATTCAGAAGTGTGGATGCCTGCTAGAAATTTTTTGATCTCCTCATTGTTTTTCATAGCCAACTGAATGTGTTGAGGTGCAATCCTTCCAACCAGAAATTACAAGCCAAACTTATGAAAATGTAGAGACCGCGTATTCAATGGAGTGTTGGTAATGGAAGCAAGGCTGAGGGGAGAGGGTCGATTGTTAGGGCAGATGTGCCAGGCTAGGATATCTGGCAATGGAACTTGCATAGGCCACCACAATGAAAAGCTTGGGAACGGTGACAGTTCAACACTCCATCCTGACACACAATAGAGATGGCCTTCAATCCGCTCAGCAACAGGATGCTCAGGAGGGAATATGAGAACAATTATGCACAGCTCAAAGAGTGCAGAGAGCATAAAAAATTATTAAAAAATACCATATGGTAGGGTTCCAAGAGAGCGCAAAGAATAGAGGGACAAAATATAGCAGAAAACTGATATAAGGAGTTACAACACAATAGCTAATTTTGGGAGCTGGCTCTGATACCATGTCAGACCAGGAGGTAACTCCTCAAATGTAATTGTATTATTCATTTAAGTTGTTCATTATTATATACAAGAGGGAGTGACTGTTCAGTTCATCTCCTAATGACTCTCCATTTCCTCTATTTTTTATTTACACTAATTACAGTTGTTCACCCAATCCCTATGATTAGGTGTCAACATAAATGTACCTTTATTAGATATGGTGTAAATGATTTTGGTTATCGCTTATATGATTTTGAAAATCAAAAAATCATTAGGAGAAAATATGTTATATTCAATGAAAAGGTTTTGTATACGGATCAACTGCAGATAAAGAAACAAGAAAAAGAAAACAAATAATACACAGTGCTTGATGAGATCATTGAAAAAGTAAAGGTGTATGAAAATCATAATGATCAATAACCACACCAACAAAAAGAACCACAACAACAAAAAACACCTGAAAGTGGTCTTAGAATATCTACCAAGACAAGCAGACCCCCTAAATGATACCCTACTTCATTATAGTATATATTGTTGACTAATTCTGGTGAAGTGAAAATATATGAAGAATCAATGCAGGTAGAAACTGGGAAGAAGTGGGAGAAAGCCATGGAAGAAGAGATGGACTCCTTGATGAATAACGAGACTTGGGACTTAGTCAAGTTGCTTGCAAGTAAAACAACATTACATAATAAATGCGTTTATAGGTTGAAGGAAGAAGATGGAGGTAAACAGAGGTATAAAGCTAGACTTTTGGTGAAGGGGTGTTTAGTCAATTTAGTGTTCCTAAATTGATGTCATTAATTGTCAACCCGGGGCTCGTAAGCTGATGAAGTGAAGGTGTACTATATGTACTTAAGCAACCTCTTAGAGCTTTTTGTCGTTTGGGCGTGTTGTTTGTGGTTAATTTATCTTCCTAAGATGGAGTGGTGATTTATAAACAGATGAGTGATAGTGTGTGTAAAGTGAATTCTAAATGAGTGAGAGTGTGTGATTAGTGGTTTCTAACTACTTGCTTGAAAGGAAAAGCTTGAAAGAAATAAATAACTTGAAATAACTTGAAAGCAAAGAACCACTTTCTAATGGCACTAGACACCATTCATGCTGCTGCAAATAAAAGGAAAGAAAGTCACTTTAAAAACCAAGGATAATGATTATCTCTTCCTAACTCCCTGCTTCAAACACATAGTACTGTGTAAAACACGATTAGGAAGTAGCTAAAGTTGAGTTAGAAAAGTGATTAAAAATGAGAAAAATCTACTTTAAAGACTAGTGATAACGTTTTGCTCTTTCTAACTCTCTGCTTCTATCATATGTACTATGTAAAGCACGATTAGAAAGTAGTGAAAGATTAGTCTAAAAAGCACTCAAAGCCAACTGTAAGTTATTAGTATTCTGATCCTCAAAAGATAAACAATTTGTGATAAAAGACCATTCATATGTCAGCAGACAACTTTGAGAAATAAAACTAAAAATCAGCTATGAAAGTAAAGGAAGCAACTTGAACCTGTCAACTGAAAATACCATTAGTTTATAAAGCAAATACATAAACACAAAAACAATCCCGGGTTAAAAACCTGCAAAAGAACAATGCTGATCAGCGTAAAAGAAAAGCTGTGAATAAAATAACATGAGAATGAATCAAGCTGTACATGTTTAAAAGAAATGCTGAATGGAAAAATAAGGAAATGCTGAACATAACATACTATACAAGGCTAACATGAACAGGGGCCCTCCATTCATACAGCCCAAAGAATACTCAAGGAATTGAAAGCTTCAGAACAGCACTGTTTCTATTACTCCATATGAAGAAATGTACAGCAAAGAGTGCTAGAACAGCACTATAAAAACAGAGTTTTGAAAAGCACTAAAATTATCACAAGTTCACAAAAATACAGCAGCTAAAGAGTAACCTTAAGCGTATGCAAACGCTGGTTTTATAGGCATCTAAACGATTGCCTGATGCGAAAAACTAGAAACAGAAAACTAACTAATCTATCATGCGTAATAATGGTTCAGCAACACGTCATAAGCTTCGTGGATGAGCTGGAGGTTCTGGTCGTTATGGGCATTGAATCCAGAGTTGGATTATGTCTTCCACAACCTGCGTAACTCTGACAAGTCACCATTTGCACCGACGTGACCCAACAGCTTACGTATCACCGTTTAGCTGCCTTTGTTGACCGTGGGCTTGACCCTCGTTGACCGGAGCTGTAGATGATGTGGCTGACCGAACTAACAGCACAGGAACCTCGAGCACCTTTATTCCTAAGTGCCCATGTGGCTCGTTTTGCAAAATGACACGTGGAACCTTGAGATTAAGAAAAAGGCTGCGGAATCATCAGATGGCTGCGGAATCGCTGAATGGCTGTGGAATCGCTGAATGGCTGCGGAATCGCCAGACAGCTGCAGAATCTCTGCAAATATGTCAAAATCTAAACAAAACAGTCACACATTAGCAAGTTCACTTAATCATGCTTAAAGACATATAATGTAATGATCTGGGCATGTTTATGAGGAAAATGAGGCAAAAGAGAAGGATAAGTGAGGAAAACTGTAGGAAATGATAGACAAATAGGTGTAGGTTTAGAGGCTCTACATACCCCCACTACGAGGGTATTGCATGTCCTCATGCAATGAAAACATTGCTCAATCCACCTGCTGAGATGCCTCTGCTAAGACATCTAATCTCCTCTTCTTCCTCTGTGTGGAGACATTGACTTTTGGTTTCTTGAACATGCATCTGAATTTCAAATTGATTAAGGCTCTGCTTAGCCTTCTACATTTCTTCTTTAGTCTCCTGTTTTTCTTTTGCCAGATGCCTAGGTGCAGCATGGTGTTATCATGAACCATTTTGTCAATGTTAGCTTGTTCCTTCAGTTTTTCATTTTCTTGCCTAATGTGGCGATTTAGCACCTCAAGTTCAAAGATTTCCTGTTTGAGTGAGTCTATTTGCTGCTCAGGAGGTAGGATAGTACTTGGGCCAGCAGTGTTTTGTTCCAATGTCTCAAAATAATTGTACACTTCTTGCTGAGCCGGGTCAATTTCTGGTGACCTCCTTGGGCTATGTTCATACTCAAATTCAGTTCCAAGCTCCTGCTGAAATGGACTGTCCTCCTGTGGAGGAGTAACTTCATCATGTTGTGAACTAGCCTCAAAGTCTAGTTTTGTAGCACCCTTCTCAGGTGTGCTTAGATCAATAAAAAGTGACTTTGTGGCTCTCCCTTTACTTTGCAATCTGCTGCTCCTCCTTACGGTGATACTCTGTTTTTCTTTTTGTGCCTTTTGCCTTGGTTTTTGCATTTTCACCTTTTTGGAAAGGGCAGTTTTATGGAGTTTGGCCAACCTTTGTGCTAAGGGCTGAGTATCTTCTTCACTAGAATTCTCTGGAGTCTGGTAGGTTTCTTGAACTATGGATTTTCCCTTATCTTGCTTTTGTTTCTTCCGACCTTCTTTTCTCTTTTGGGCAGCTTCTTGGGCAAGTTCTGAGAGGGTTTCTGTGATGATTCCTTGAGCTGTTGGATCACTATCCACTGCAGGTTCAAGATCAATCTCATGTTCAGAATGATGTACATCAGTTTCTTCTTCAATATGTTCTTGACCAGTTTCCTCTAAGATATCAGTTTCAGGGGTAGCCTCTTTTCTTTTTCTTCTACTTTTTCTAGGCACAGAGGTTTCTCCTGCTTCTTCAAAATGATTTCTCACAAGAAATTTCTCCCAAGTGTCTCTCTTTGCTTTCAATTGTTCCTCAACCAGCATCTTAACAAGACCATGATGATACAGATGTGATTCAATGTTTCTTGGGTTCCTTTGGACAATTGAACACATTTTTCTAATACTTGAGAATAGAAAATATGGAAGGTTAATATCTTCTCCTAAGAAATGCATCATGACTTTAGCATGATAGACATATAAAACTCCAAATCTCCCCTCACAAGTAAAGAATTTTTGCACTAATAACAGTAAAATTGTCCATTCTTCCTTGACATAAGTAACAGGAATCCCTTTTGTAAAGATGCTGGTATCCATACCTGGGTTCTTTAAAATCTGCTTCCACTGTTGATCTTGAACTGACCGGTTCTTAAACCATCTTTCTCCAATTTGTGGGAGAGACGTGGCTTGTGCTATGATGCTCTCAGTGACTGCAAACGTTAAATCCCCCACCTCCACTTGATTATCTTTGTCTCTAAAAGACCGTGCAAAGGCCTTCGTAACCTCCTTGTGGTACCCTCTGAATTTCTGGATGCATTGTAACCAATTTGCTTTCTGCAACGCTTCTTTCACTTGAGGATATCCCTCCAGAAATTTTGAACCCTCTGGTTCAGCCCTTAAGAGTTTACCCATTGGCTCTACAGCTCTGTTCTAAAACTTTTTGAAGAAGGAGGTTACACGGCTTCAGCAGTGGCCTTAACACAGTAAATTTACGGCCTTAACACAGTGAAATGGTGGATTTACGGCCTTGACACAGTGAAACGGTGGATTTACGGCTTTGACATAGTGAAACAGTGGATTTACGGTCTTAACACAGCCGTAATATACGTTCACTGGTAATATACGTTCACTGGTTCTCAGAATTAGCAGAGAGGAAAAACAGAGTATGGTTAATGGAGGCAGCGTAGTGAGCATAGCGGAATGAGGGAAATGCGAAAATGGAACAGCGTGAATGGAATGTTATGAGCGTAGGAGGGTTTTGAAATGATGGGTAGAAACGGCTAGATCCTTAGATTTCGGTCATAGGTTTACACATGGCTGCGGGATTAGGACTTAGAGAGATGTAGTACAGTAGTTTACGTCACCTAGGTACGAAAATCTTAATGGAAGAGCAGCCGTAATGAAATATCAAAATCGTGGTGAATCATGACCGATAAGTTTGGGAAATGCGTGTATTTTTGGTCGCATCATGGGAAAAACTAGCAATCATTACATTACATGGCAAAAAACATAACCCCGTAAACCTTGCAAAATGAGATAACTGTAAGTTTAGGATTTAAATCATATCTCAGATCCACGCTTGGATTGCCTTTGATCTTTTGCCACTAACCCTTTATCAATTTATTGCTGTTGCATGACTCTTTCCCACTTATTGTTGCTGACTTTTGAACTGTAAAAAGAAATTTTCAAACAAACTGTGTTTCTTTATGTAGGTGCAGAGGGCTGCGGAATGGCTAAATGGCTGCAGAATTGCTAGATAGCTGCGGAAACTGCAGTGGTGTCCTCCGGCTGCACAAAATAACTTTAGTTGTCTAAAAAAAACTTTATTGATGGAATGAAATGGAATGAATGGATGGATGGGTGGAAAGAAGTGAGGTGAAGTGAGAATGATTAAATGAAATGAGATGGTGAATGAAATAGATGAAATGGCGAAATGAGATGGAAGAGAGAGAGATTTTTTTTTGGAAAACATGAGGTGCCAGGTGACCCTGATTTTCACCTCAGGTTTTCTGCATGAGACTGCCAATCAGAGATTGGTTTTCAGGCTCATACATTTATTCTTTTTTTTTTTTTTTTTTTTTTAAATTGAAATTGAAATTGAAAGAAACAGAGATTAGGCTGATGGAGGAGAAGAATTCTTCTCCACCAGCCTCATTTCAGAATCGTCTTGGAACAACTTAACAAACTCCTCTTTTGAGAGTGGCTTGTGGTAAACTTTCAACCGGTGGCCATTCACAATGAAGGGAGTTTGAAGTTCATCAATAGTCTTCACTCGAACTGCTCCATTATTAAAGACTTCATCAATCTCATATGGCCCAAGCCAATGAGTTTGAAATTTTCCCTTGAGTCCGTAAACTTGGAATCAAACAAGAGTGCCCAATCACCCTTTTGAAACTTCTTTTCTTTGATGTGTCGATCATGCCATTTAGTTCTTTAATGCTGAACTAGATCGGTCCTTAGAATTGCATCTTGTCTCATTTCATCTAGTTCATTTAACTGGTCCATTCTGTGCTTCTGGGCTTCTGATAATCTCATCCCCAATTGAACTGCTGTCTTGAAGGTCTTGATTTGGAACTCAATGGGGAACAGGACTTCCTTCCCATAAACAAGTTCATAGGGAGAATGTCCTGTGGTGTTCCTCCATGTAGTTCTATAGGCCCATAAGGCTTCAGGAAGCCTTTCTGCCCAATCTCTTCTATGAAGATGAACAGTCTTTGTGATAATGCTTTCAAGAACTTTATTTGTAGATTCCACTTGACCATTCGCTTGCGGATGGTATGGAGTAGATGTTCTATGCTTGATCTTATACTCCTCCATCAGCTTCTCCATCATCCTAGATGTAAATTGGCTCCCCTGATCTATTACAATTTCTCTTGGGACACCAAAACGAGTGAAAATATCCTCAAAAAGAAATTGAACAACTGAATTTTCAGTAGCAGAAGGCAATGCTTTAGCTTCTACCCACTTAGTAACATAATCAGTACAAACCAATATATACCTCTTTTGCTTGGATGGCGGATTAATTGGTCCAACAAAATCTAGAGCCCATTTCTCGAAGGGTTCGATGCATACCTGTGGCTGTAGTGGCATTTCATTTGAAAGAGTTGGTCTCCCAACTCTCTGGCAGCTGTCACACCTTCTAACATATTGCTTTGCATCCTTAAAGAGAGAAGGCCAATAATATCTTAAAGAAAGGATTTTATAGGCTGTCCTCTTGTCAGCAAAGTGCCCGCCACATGGTTCGTCATGACATGCCTTAAGGATGTCAGGCATTTCATCTTCCCGTACACATCTTCTGATCATAAAATCTGGCCCTGTTCTGAACAATTCATTAGAAATCCAAGAATAATGTGAACTCTCCTGAATGATTTTCCTTTTCTCATTAGGAAATAAATGTAAAGGTAGCTTTCCAGTAACTAAATAATTAGCAACATCAGCATACCAAGGAGTTTTGGTAGTTACTGCAAACAAATACTCATCTGGAAATTTATCCTCTACAGGAGAATCTTCATTAGTGTTTTGGATTCTAGACAAGAAATCAGCTACTGTGTTCTGTTTTCCTGGTCGATCTAACACAGTTATGTTGAATTCTTGTAAAAGCAAAAGCCATCTTGTAACTCTACCATTAGTGACTGGTTTGTTCATGAGGTATCTAATGGCAGAGTGATTAGTATGGACAAAGGTTTCATAGCCGGTTATATAATGTCTAAACTTGTTTATCGCATGAACAACGGCTAGAAATTCCTTTTCAGTAACAGTGTAATTTAACTCAGTAGGAGTCAAATTCTTACTTGTGTAATAAATGGCATAAGGGATCAAATCCTTTTGTCCCAAAACAGCTCCTAGAGCTGTATCTGAAGCATCAGTAGAAATGTGGAAAGGGAGTTTCCAATTTGGCCCCCCTTAAGATAGGTGCTTCAGATATTCTAGTCTTTAAAGCTTCAAAAGCAGATTGACATTCAAGATCCCACTTGAATTCACAATCTTCGGTAAGTAATTTGAAAAGAGGGGATGCTATCTTAGTGAAGTTTTCAATAAATCTTCTGTAATAACCAGTAAACCCAAGAAAACTTCTAACATCTCTTTGGAAATTTGGAACAGGTAACTTAGAGATGACTTCGACTTTAGATCTATCAACTTTGATTCCATCTCCTGAAATATGATGTCCTAAAACAATCCCTTCAGTAAACATCATAAAACACTTTTCATGACTTAAAGAAAGATTTGTTTCCTTACATCTTACCAGTACTTTTTCCAAATTTTCCAAAGCTTCTTCAAATGTATTACCATAAACTGTAAAATCGTCCATGTATACCTCTACACAATCATGAATCAGATCTGAAAAGATTCCTAGTACAGCCCTTTGAAATGTAGCGGGTGCATTGCACAATCCAAAAGGGAGTACTCAGTAGGCAAAAGTTCCCCAAGGACAAGTAAATGTGGTTTTGTCTTGATCTTCAGGTGCTACCTGAATTTGATTATACCCACTAAAACCATCCAAGAATGAGAAATACTTTTTACCTGCTAAAGTGTCTAGTACCTGATCAATAAAAGGTAGAGGGAAATGATCCTTTAAGGTTGCCTTGTTCAATTCTCGATAATCAATGCAAACTCTCCATTTACCATTCTTTTTGGGCACTATAACCAAGGGAGAAACCCATTGGCTATCTGAAATGGGGTAAATGAAGTTTACCTTGAGCAATTTCTGAAGTTCTTCTTTCACGATTTCCCTAAGATTTGGATTCATCCGTCTTTGTGGCTGCCTAATAGGTCTGTTGTTTTCTTCAATATAAATGTGATGAATACAAGTCTTAGGGTCGATTCCTTTCATGTCAGTGTATTCCCATGCAAAGGCAGTGGAATGTTTTTGCAATAGTTTAGTTAATTCTTCTTGTTGTGGTCTTTCCAAGTTTTTGTTAATGTTCAATGTTTTTCCTGGAAGGATTTCAACTATAGAACTACCAAACTCTTCCATTGAGAAGAGAGACATCTATCTAGAGGAGAGATATTCAATGTCTGCATCTAACTGAAACTGTGTAGAGTCATATTCTAAAGGTGTTTCAAAATTTTCTAATGTATTTAGAATTTGACTGTCCTCACTAATCTCAGAGATGGTTAGAACAGGTTGAAGAGTATCCTCATCATCAATCCACTCATCTTCTCCTATTTCTGTTATTGCCTTTGCGGGAGGATACAAGTTGAATTTCTTGGTGGAATTACCATCTGATATATACATGTCCCCAGACCTACAACTTATGAAAGCATCAGCTGTGGCCAGCCAAGGTCTTCCTAAAATAAGAGGATGTCCTCCTAGATTGTTCTTGGGAGTTAAAATCATAAAATCAACTGGATATTCCCAAGAGTCTAGAGAGACTAGAATGTCTTCCAATACACCATCAGGTTTAATGATTGATCGGTCTGCAAGTTGCAGTAAAGTAGGTGTAAAGAGAAGGTTAGGAAGCTTTAACTGATCCATGGTCTATCTACTCATGATGTTGATAGTGGCTCCTAAGTCAATCAAAGTATTTGGGATTTCAACCCCATTAATATGAGTTTTGACAATAGGGCTACCAGGATCCACATACTTCTGCATGGTAATCTTACCCATCATAATGTCTGCAATTTTTCCAACTAGATGTATCCTTTTGGTATCTCTGGTTTTCTTTCCTGTTTTCTTCAAACTCAACTCCTTTATTGTCTTTGCTAGAATGGGAATTTCCTTAATGGCTGTTAACAAGGGGATCTTGATACAGACATTCTTCAATTCATCTAGAAAGTTGTAGTCAGGCAACCAAATTTGTTTTTCCACCCCCTGTCAATTTGTAACCTTTCAGGGAAAGGAGGTGTAGTTGAAGATGTAGGTTGCTCAACTATGGGAGTTGATTCTTTTTCTTTTTCTTTTTGGATATTTTGGTCTTGAAGTGATACTTCAGACCCCTTATTGACTTTGAGAGATTCTTCCTCGGAAATGCTTGGTTGTTGAACACTTGTAGAAGGTTGGTCTAGGATTCTACCTGATCTGAGTTGTACCTCATTGAGAGGAACAACCATATAGGTAGGGAATGGTTGACCTTCCATCATGTAAGCATTTTGAGGGTTCCTATTATTTGGATTGGGTAATGGCTGAGAGGGAAGTTGATTTGACTTCTGCTGGGAGAGTTGAGAATTTTGATTTTGTGGAGGAGGTTGTTGTTGTTGAGGGTATGGCAATGATAGTTGTTAACCTTGATTTGGAAGTTGGGGAGCTTGCTGATTCTGAAAGGATGGAGGATATTGATAGAATTGGGCAAATCTCCCATAAGGATTTTGCATGCTTTGCAACCATGCTTGGAAAGCATTTTGTGGTTGAGGCCAAGGCTATTGCCAAGGATTCCAATTTGGTTGGGATTGAGAATTCATAGAGTTGTTAAACCCTTGATTCTGTTGTCCTTGCCAAGGTCTCCTTGCAATAAAACAAAGAGATTCAAGCGTACTTGGATCTTCTTGAAAGACTGCTTTGAGCCCAGGGATTGAAGGACAATCCTTGGTCTCATGGGTTTCCGAGCAAATTACACATGTTTCCACAACTTGTGCTTCCAAGGGACATTCCCTTAAAGCATGTTTTTTTTCTACATTTTGAGCAAAAGATGGCTAAAGCCTCAGTTTCTGCTTTTTGTTTATTGTGAATCTTAAGGGTATCAAGTTGTTCACTAAGACTCCCTAAGATGTCAGTTTTAAATTCATCAAGCATACTCCCGATTTCAGCCCTACTCACTGATCCTGTTGCAGATTTATTTGCCCTTAGGAGGGAAGGATCTCTAGGCCCTTTTTGAGTTTTTGATTTGCCTCTTGAGAGATGGATACAAAGTTCCGCTATATCATTGAGTGAAAGTTGAGAAATATCCCCTTTCCCCATCATGTTTAAGATATCTATCCATTCGTCCCTAATGGCTTTTAATAAGAGGGATTTTAAGGTCTCTTCATCCAAGGTACTCATTTTTGCTCTTTTTAAGTTATATTGGAATCTCTCAAGTAGATCTTCTAAGCTCTCATCTTCTCTTTGTATCATTTTAAAAACCTCGTCCTTGTGATTAGTAGGCATACAATAGTCCAAATACCTATCCAAAAATGTCTGTTTCATTTCTTCCCAAGACCTAATGGATTGAGTGAGTAACCCCATGAACCATTTCAAGGCTTGATCCTTCAGTGTTGAAGGGAACAATTTGAGTTTCTGGGAGTCATCCAGGTAGTCATAAGTTAGACACACCACTTCAAACTCAAATAAGAATGTTTCAGGGTCTTCAGTCCTTAACCCATGGAAGTTTGGAAGGACAGATGGTGATATATTTTTCATAGTGGCTCGGGAATCCTCATCAACGATAGGAAACCCAAATGAGTTATCCCCATCTCTATTTCCTCCTCCAATGGGACCTCTACCGCCTCCATTGTTTCCTCCTCTTCCTCCTCTACCTCTACCTCTACCACCTACTTCTTCCTCTGCCATGATGGTTCTCCTAGGGATTTCAAAATCTTCTGGTTCCTCTACAAAAGGTGAATGAGAAGAGATTTCTCCTTCTTCTTCAGATGATTCCACTTCCTTAATTACAATTGGTGTTTCTGTAGGAGAAAGAGAAGAGTCTCTTCCTGGTTCAAACTCAATAGAAGGTGTAGGAGAGTCAACTCTTGGCTCTTGAATTCCAGGAATTCTAGGACTAGGAGTATTGGTTGGAGATAAGGGAGGTGTCTCTTGTCTATCCCTTGAAGCAGATGGACTTGTAAAAATTGAACTTTGAGCTCTAGCTAAAAACCTTCCTCTAGAATCTCTAACTCTATGCATGTCATTTTTTATTATTTTCTTCAAGTCAAGTTAATAGTTCTTTTTCTGATCTTCCAGTTCACTCTAGGTGCAAGAAGAGAGCATACTCAAGAAACTACTAAATCAATAACTTTCTCTTTTCTGATCCTCCAGATCACCTTGCAGTGCAGGAGGAGAGCATACTTTGATAGGTTATCAACTTCTTTCCTTGAAATTTTTATGTTTTTTTTTCTAAGAATATGGCTACTTAATTTCACTTCCCCGGCAACGGCGCCAAAATGTTTAGTCAATTTAGTGTTCCTAAATTGATGTCATTAATTGTCAACCCAGGGCTCGTAAGCTGATGAAGTGAAGGTGTACTATATGTACTTAAGCAACCTCTTAGAGCTTTTTGTCGTTTGGGGGTGTTGTTTGTGGTTAATTTATCTTCCTAAGATGGAGTGGTGATTTATAAACAGATGAGTGATAGTGTGTGTAAAGTGAATTCTAAATGAGTGAGAGTGTGTGATTAGTGGTTTCTAACTACTTGCTTGAAAGGAAAAGCTTGAAAGAAATAAATAACTTGAAATAACTTGAAAGCAAAGAACCACTTTCTAATGGCACTAGACACCATTCATGCTGCTGCAAATAAAAGGAAAGAAAGTCACTTTAAAAACCAAGGATAATGATTATCTCTTCCTAACTCCCTGCTTCAAACACATAGTACTGTGTAAAACACGATTAGGAAGTAGCTAAAGTTGAGTTAGAAAAGTGATTAAAAATGAGAAAAATCTACTTTAAAGACTAGTGATAACGTTTTGCTCTTTCTAACTCTCTGCTTCTATCATATGTACTATGTAAAGCACGATTAGAAAGTAGTGAAAGATTAGTCTAAAAAAGCACTCAAAGCCAACTGTAAGTTATTAGTATTCTGGTCCTCAAAAGATAAACAATTTGTGATAAAAGACCATTCATATGTCAGCAGACAACTTTGAGAAATAAAACTAAAAATCAGCTATGAAAGTAAAGGAAGCAACTTGAACCTGTCAACTAAAAATACCATTAGTTTATAAAGCAAATACATAAACACAAAAACAATCCCGGGTTAAAAACCTGCAAAAGAACAATGCTGATCAGCGTAAAAGAAAAGCTGTGAATAAAATAACATGAGAATGAATCAAGCTGTACATGTTTAAAAGAAATGCTGAATGGAAATAAGGAAATGCTGAACATAAAATACTATACAAGGCTAACATGAACAGGGGCCCTCCATTCATACAGCCCAAAGAATACTCAAGGAATTGAAAGCTTCAAAACAGCACTGTTTCTATTACTCCATATGCAGAAATGTACAGCAAAGAGTGCTAGAACAGCACTATAAAAACAGAGTTTTGAAAAGCACTAAAATTATCACAAGTTCACAAAAATACAGTAGCTAAAGAGTAACCTTAAGCATATGCAAACGCTGGTTTTATAGGCATCTAAACGATTGCCTGATGCGAAAAACTAGAAACAGAAAACTAACTAATCTATCATGCGTAATAATGGTTCAGCAACACGTCATAAGCTTCGTGGATGAGCTGGAGGTTCTGGTCGTTATGGGCATTGAATCCAGAGTTGGATTATGTCTTCCACAACCTGCGTAACTCGAACAAGTCACCATTTGCACCGACGTGACCCAACAGCTTACGTATCACCGTTTAGCTGCCTTTGTTGACCGTGGCTTGACCCTCGTTGACCGGAGGTGTAGATGATGTGGCTGACCGAACTAACAACACAGGAACCTCGAGCACCTTTATTCCTAAGTGCCCATGTGGCTCGTTTTGCAAAATGACACGTGGAACCTTGAGATTAAGAAAAAGGCTGCGGAATCATCAGATGGCTGCGGAATCGCTGAATGGCTGCGGAATCGCCAGACAGCTGCAGAATCTCTGCAAATATGTCAAAATCTAAACAAAACAGTCACACATTAGCAAGTTCACTTAATCATGCTTAAAGACATATAATGTAATGATCTGGGCATGTTTATGAGGAAAATGAGGCAAAAGAGAACGATAAGTGAGGAAAACTGTAGGAAATGATAGACAAATAGGTGTAGGTTTAGAGGCTCTACAAGGGGTTTGCACAAAAGAAAGGTATAGACTTTGACGAGATTTTTCTCCTATTGTTAAAATGACTTCAATCAGAACTATCTTAAGTCTAGTGGCAGAAAATGTTTTTCATCTTGAGTAGTTAGATGTAAAGACAACCTTTCTCCATGGGGATTTGGAGGAAGAAATATATATGCAACAACCACAATGGTAAGAGGTCAAACAGAAGGAGAAGTTAGTGTGCAAATTGAAGAAGAGCTTGTATGGATTAAAATAAGCTCCAAGCCAGTGGTATCCAAAATTTGATAGGTTTATGTCTGAACAAGGTTATACAAGATGTCACTCTAACCATTGTGTTTATCGTAAAAATAAAAATAATCGAAGCTATATTATATTTCTATTCAATGTAGATGACATGCTTTTTGCAAGTTCTAACATGCAAGAAATAAATGTGTTGAAAAGAAAATTGGAAAATTCATTTGCAATGAAGGATTTGGGTGTTGAAAAACAAATCCTTGGTATGAGAATAACTAGAGACAGGAAACATCATAAATTAACATTCTCTCAGAGTGAGTACATCGAAAAGGTGTTGGAAAGATTTAATATGCAGAATGCAAAATCAATTAGTACACCTTTGGCTAGACATTTCAAACTAAGTAAGGAGATGTGTCCCAAGACTTAGGTAGAGATGGATTATATGTGTAAAGTTCCATATACATCAATAGTTCAAAGCTTAATGTATGAAATGGTATTCATAAGGCATGATATTTCACATGCAATGGGAGTTGTATGCAGCTATATGAATAATCCAGGAAAACAGAATTGGATGGAAGTAAAGTGGATTATGAGGTATTTGAGAGGTACCACAATTCAAGCATTATGCTTTGGTGGTTCAAAAATTTCTCTACATGGATATGTTGATGCAGATATGGTAAGTGATAGAGATAATAGGAGGAGCACCACAAGATATGTGTTTACTGTAGGTGGACTAGTTATCAGTTGAGTTTCAAAATTGGAAAACATTGTTGCACTTTCAACAATGGAAGTAGAGTATGTTTATCCTACAAAGGCTAATAAAGAAATGATTTGGTTACAAAGTTATGGATGAATTGAGAAAGAAGAAAGAGATGGGAAGGTTATATAGTGATAGCCAAAGTGTCATTCATCTTGTAAAGAACTCAACATTTCCTTCCAAGACTAAACATATATGACTCAAGTACTATTTCATATGGCCAATGTTGGAAGATGGATAGTTGAAGCTAGAAAAGATACACACTAGCCAAAATCTTGTAGATATGTTAACAAAATTTTTGACCAGGGAGAAACTAAGATTCTACTCGGTTTCAATCGGTCTTCAAGTATGATGGTGAAGATGAGAAACAACTAGGTCCAAGTGGAGTTATTGTCCAACAAGTGAAGCAATGATGGAGTTTATTTAATCAATATCTAAGTGGGAGATTATTGGGTTTGGAGACTTCTTAAATTCTTGATTCAAAGTTCTTTTTTTAGCCACATTTGGATCCCAATCCCCGACGGGTGGGTGTCGGAGGGCTTGGCCACCCACTATTACTTCCTGGGGGGTCTGCGGGGTGGGGGAGGGAGGGGGGCTACATGTTTATGTTGGACACCTAATCCACTAAGGGTTATGGTGAGGAAGTTGAACAATCAAAGGGATTCCAAGAGAACTTGGAAGATGAATCCAAGAGTCACTCCAATGTATATCATGTGAATAATATATGCATATAATGCTTACGTTTCATATTCGGCCTTCTTCATGGTTAAGTTTAACATGGTATCAAAGTGGGCTAATTCTAGCCCTGTTCCAATTTGAGCCACTATTTTTTAGGGGAAAAAACCTAGCCTGACCCTTGGTTGGCAGTTCCTTTTTCGTTTGGTGTGGTGGCTCCGACTGGGGATAATGGAACCAGTTTCCCAATATAATTTATGATAGTGCTGATGGGGTGATATGTGATATCTAGAGTAATGTTTAAGCTCAAAGTAATTTAATCTAAACTAATAATCACATGTATATATTCTAATGTAGATGCTATCTAGCTATGACTATACCTGTGAATAAATTTTAAGTATGTGATCTACAATAATGTCCAAAAGAAATTGGGAATAAAGATCATTCAATTGCAATAAGAAATGAAATTGTATAACAATAATCATTTGGGATAAATAGTTAGCCGAAACGATTGTTAAATATATATCGCATAAGAAATTATTCATATATTCAGCATAAAATTTAGGCCAGCACCATACAAAAGTGAAATAAATGATAACCAAGATTCAAACTTTCATACATAAACAACTTGAAGAGAAATTATTTCTTAATACATAAGTAAAACAAAATTACGAGATAAAAGTACCATTTGTAATAAGTCCTGCTCATGTGATTCAACAATATTGATCTACTTCCAATCAATCCAACACCATCTAAGAGTACAAAAGTGCAATTTTAGTAGAAGATGCTAGATAAGATAAAAATAAATCATGTTCCATTCATTTCACCATAATTTCCTCAAAGGGACAGAAGTGCATGTTTTGAAGATTGTTTCTGATAAAATTTTTGGACCTCTCTCTAAATGCGTGAGAGGGGTTTAAATACTAAACTATAAAACTAAAAATAGATTATTACAAAAATAGTTGAAGAGGTTTAAACTACCTTCCTCAAATTATGCAAAATAAAGCAAACATAGAAATGAACATGGTGACGAACTCCTTTGTGTTTGATCCTTAAGATCTCAGGTGTCCATCATGAGCTTAAGCTGTGATGGTCGGCTGATTTCAGATTTCCACTGCCCAGTGAACACGACAACGGTCAACGCTGGAACCATTTTTCTCGGTAGAAGTGGTTAGGCATTGCAGGGTCATCCACTGGCTATGATGCTTCACTAAATGTTTCCAGTATGATTCCCAGTTAACTTGGTTGTTTGCTTGATTGCTTCTCCTCTTTCCTCTGTTGCCTACCTCCACTGTTGTTCAAGTTGTTTGACATTCAAAAGAAAACCTAGAATGGACTCTACTACCAGGTTGGCACTATGTAAATTTTCATTGATGTTCTTGATAACATTGTTTGTTGCCGTTGTCGTGTCTATTGTTTCCCTTTATGCCTTGTTGGCATTATGATATATATGTTGTACTTGATGGCAACCCACTCATCTCAGATGATAAATTATAGTGCAGCAAAGTTCATGCACTTTCATGAAGATAAAAGTTTATTTCATGTAGAGAAAAGTTCACACACTTTTATGCAGAGAAAAGTTTATTTCATGTAGAGAAAAGTTCACGCACTTTTATGCAGAGAAAAGTTTATTTCATGTAGAGAAAATTTCACGCATTTTTATGCAGAGAAAAGTTTATTTCATGAAGAGAAAAGTTCACGCACTTTTATGCAGAGAAAATTTTATTTCATGTAGAGAAAAGTTCACGCACTTTTATGCAGAAAAAAGTTTATTACATGTAGAGAAAAGTTCACGCACTTTCAGGCAGAGAAAAGTTCACGCACTTTCATGGTTAGCTCATGGTATTAGTCCAACAGTTTTTGATCCTATGGTTTTGGTCCGTTGTATTGCAGCAAAAAGTGTTGATCTCACGCACTTTCATGCTTGGTTCATGGTATTAGTTCAATATTTTTTGATCCTATGGTTTTGGTCCGTGGTATTGCATCCAAAAGTGTTGATCTCAAGCACTTTCATGGTTGGTTCATGGTATTAGTCCAACAAGTTTTTGATCCTATGGTTTTGGACCATGGTATTGTGGAAGGCCTAAGACTATAAAAGAGGAAGGAGATCATTTGGCAAAGCATCATCGAATGAATTGAATATCTAATAAGTGCTAGATATGAAATATTTGTGATTGGGTTATGGTGCAGATCTGGATCTGAATGAAGGAGGAACCTTAGCGCATAAATAAGGATAAGTTTTATTGATGGGTCATAATCTTTAAGCTTGAATAATAGTATCTTTTATTCTGGGTTTAAAATTCCGTGTGTGGTTACTGTTACTGTGTTCTGGGTACAGCTGTCAGAGAAGTGTTTACTTGATTCAGTGCTAATTGGGAAAAGGAGATTGTTTGATGCAGATATACTTGGATCTAGTCTGAAAATTTATGAAACGTGGTCCTTGGAAGAAAGAGAAGGTTGTAGCCTTCAGTAGGCCAACACCTACGTACTAGTATCTTGGCTAGTACAAGAGCTAAGGGGGTTGTAGCTCCCTTCCAGGAGAAGCTGGAGAACGAGAGAGGGTTGTAGCTCTTTGCAGGTTGCAGCCTGCGTACTGGTAAAGGACTGCACCAGTACATTGTAAAAGGAAGTTTCTAATTAAAAGAAGATAGAGACGAACTGCAACAGGTGGTTTTCACCCACATTGGTTTTCCACCTTATATCTTGTGTTCTTGTGTGTGATTATCCTCTACTTCGTTTTACTATTTCTGGTTACTGGTTATTTGATTATGATACACAGATTAATAATCAACATCTGAAAGATAAAGTAAGTTATAAGTTTGCATTGTATACGCGGGTTTCCTTCTACATAGTTGCATATATATGCAGTTTTAATTAACTAAAGTAGCGTATATCATCTGGATTTGAAAAAGGAATATTTGACTTGATAATACTGATTCACCCCCCTCACAATATTATTTACCACAATTGGTATCAGAGCAGGTCCTTCTGAAGAAGCTTGATCGCTTGGAGGAAGATCCATCATCATGAGCAACTACGAGAGAGAAGCATCTATCAGGCCACCGATTTTTGATGGGACAAACTTTGTATATTGGAAGGTAAGAGTTACTGCCTATCTTCAATCTCTTGGTACAGAAGTTTGGGATATCATAGATACAGGGTACTCTTTTCCATCAGCAACTCCTACAGATTCGGCTAAGAAGAAGAAATATGAAACAAATGCAAAGGCAGTCAATACCTTATTAGGATGTCTATCTCAATCAGAATTTGTCAAGGTTATGCAGTATAAATCCGCAAAAGAAATATGGGACAAGATTGTTTTGAGCTATGAAGGAGATGAACAGGTAAAATGAGCAAAACTTCAAACCCTCAGAATTCAATATGAAAATATTAGAATGCATAGCGATGAAAGTGTGGCTAACTATTTCCTTCGTGTAGATGAGATTGTTAATTGTATGAAAAACTTGGGTGAATAAATAAAAGAGGCTGTTGTGGTTGAAAAAGTTCTAAGATCTTTGTCCCCTAGATTTGAATCTAAAGTTTCGGCAATAGAAGAAAAGGAGAATCTTCGAAACCTTACCATGTCACAGCTACACGGGATTCTAACTGCTTATGAAATGAGGAAAGGAGGACCATCAGACAGGAGAGAAGCAGCTTTCAAGGCTTCAGGCAAAGGAGACTACTATGAGTTAGGACATGCATCAAAAGAGGAAGAAGAATCAAATTTTGTCAAGAATCTTCAACAGGGTACTGGAAGATTCAGAGGTAAGTTACCCTTCAAATTCTTTGCTTGTGGGAGAGTCGGTCACTATGCTGCCAAATGTCTGCATAAGGATAAAGGGAAGGAACCTGTTAGATGGAACAAGAAACAGAATGCAACTAAGAAAAGTTACTACACTCATGAAGATAGTGATGGTCTTTCAAATAGTGATGAAGATGAACGAGGTAATAACTATAAACTTTTAATGGCTTTTGAAGATGATGATTACATGGATGCTATAGATGTAGATGGTTTTCATGAAGAGATTTCTAGACTCAAAATATGTTTAGAAGAAAAGAATATGATCATTGATACTCTGCAATTCCAACTTGATGAAAAGGAACAATTTCTTGAGAAGTTAGAATGTGAAATTGTTGGGCTTAGAAAAGAAATTGAGAAAACAAAGGCTCTTAATCTTAAATTTGTTAAAGGATCTGAAACTCTGGATGAGATCATCAATGTACAGCACTCTCCACTAATCAAGACAGGTCTGGGGTATAATGGAGAAGCATCTCAAGCATCCACCTCAAAGAGTTATCTTGATGCAGCAAGGAGGTATGAGCAAAAGCCCAATGGAGATCACCAGGTAAAACAGGGACGAATTCCATCAAGAATAAACAAAGACTACCAGGTAAATCAGGGGCAATCCACCTTAAGGGTGAACAAAAGCTACAATCAGCCACAGGTAAGATCTTCTCAATTTGCCTCAAGGATGGATGACAATAGAAACTACAATCATATGGCTGGTAGATTTGATAATCGTAGAAGTTTCTTCAATGGCCAATGTTTCTCTTGCCATAACTTTGGCCACAAAGCAGCTCAATGTGTTTCTTATAAGACAATCATGACTAGAGAAGCTCAAAAACAAAGAAGTATGACTGGGATTACGAAAAGGACCTATAACAACTTTTCGACACTTGAAAATGAAATTGAATGTTCTATCTGTAATAACTTCGGTCATGAAGATTCTGAATGCAGGAGCAGGTTTCAACAGACAAAGGAACAAGCCTTAAGCACCAGAACATGGAGAATAAAGGAACCACAACCAGAAAGATGTGGGATAGCTTTTTATGCAGAAGGATAGGAAAATCAATGGTACATTGACAGTGGATGTTCGAAGCATATGACAGGTGATAAAGAAAAGCTTGAATCATATAGTGTTTTAGAAAAGGGAAAGAAAGTTTCTTTTGGAAATGATACCCCTACAGTCATAAAAGGAAGAGGCACTGCTCAGTTGAAAGAAAAGGTCAAAGCTAGAAATGTTTTGTATGTTGATGGCTTGAAGCATAATCTACTAAGTGTCAGTCAGATGTGCAATCAAGGAACCAAGGTAATATTTCGTTCAAATGGATGTAGTGTTCGTGATCTTGATATAGGAAAAATAGTGATCAAAGGCAGAAGAACTCCAAATAATTTATATATATTTGAAGAAGGACAACAACAATGCTATTTGAGCAAGGATGATGAACACTGGTTATGGCATTGGAGGTTGGGGCATCTAAGCTTTTCAAAAATAAGGAAAGCATGAAAATACCAGGCAGTTCGTGGTCTTCCAGATATCAAAATTCTAGACAACACAATATGCAAATCATGTCAGTTTGGTAAGCAAACCAGAACTAACTTCCCTGAGAAGGAAGGATCAGCTAGCAAGCATCTTGAGCTAGTCCATAAAGATGTATGTGGTCCTTTTAGGACAAGGTCACCTCGAGGAGAAGAATACTTTATATTATTCATTGACGACTTCTCCAGGATGGTTTGGTTAGGACTTATGAAGCACAAAGACGAAGCATTCGAAAAATTCAAGTCTTTCAAAGCCTTGGCTGAAAACGAATCAGATCACAAAATTAAGTGCCTCAGGTCTGACAGAGGTGGGGAGTTTACCTCAAATGAATTTTTCAATTTTTGTGAAGAACATGGTATAAGAAGGGAATTCTCTACAGCTAGGACTCCTTAGCAAAATGGAGTGGTGGAAAGGATGAATAGAATGGTTCAAAAAATGGCTCGTGCTATGCTTGATGAGTCTGGAACTCCCGCAACCTTCTGGGGTGAAGCTGCATTTGCTACGGTTGTTATTCTCAACAAAATAAATGTCCGAGTGAACAACACTCAAACTCCTCATGAGCTCTGGTATGGTGAGATTCCTTCGGTAAAGCATTTCAAAATTTTTGGAAGCAAATGGTATATTAAGAATAATGATGAACAGCTTGGCAAACTTGAACCTAGAGAAGATGAAGGCATTCTCCTTGGTTATTCTCCCCACAGCAAAGCATATAAGTGTTACAATAAAAGACTTGGAATAATTGTTGACAGCATTGATGTAGTGGTTGATGAAAAAGGAAACATTCCGAGGCAAGTAAATTATGAAAATATCGAAGAGGATGAAGACTACCCTCCAAATTAGACTGATGATGAAGAAGAACCTCAAGAGGCACCAAAGGAATAGATAAGGATAGAAGAGAAGACTCCATCCAGGTATGTTCAGAAGAATCATCCAGAATCTCAAATTTTGGGGTAGAAAGAGACAGGTATACAAACAAGAAGAACAATTGCAGAAGCCTCAAGCTATTTGGCTTTGCTCTCCTCCACTGAACCACAAAATGTAAGAGAGGCACGCAAAGATGAATGTTGGGTCAAGGCAATGGATGAAGAACTTGATCAGATCGAAAAGAACAACACTTGGGAGTTGGTTCCTAGACCAAAAGATAAGAATGTCATAGGGACAAAATGGATCTTTAAAAATAAGTTGAATGAAAATGGAGAAGTGATTAGAAACAAGGCCAGACTTGTTTGTAAAGGGTATGCTCAACAAGAAGGAATAGACTTTGAAGAAACTTTTGCTCCCGTTGCTAGACTTGAGGTCATCCGAATGTTCCTTGCTCTCTCATGCTTTCAGAAGTTCAAAGTATTTCAAATGGACGTGAAATTAGCCTTTCTGAATGGAGATTTAGAAGAAGAAGTGTACATTGAGCAACGAGATGGTTTCATTCTTGGGAATGATCCAAATCTTTTATGCGGACTAAAAAAGGCTCTCTATGGTCTTAAACAGGCTCCAAGGGCTTGGTATTACCGTTTGGACAAATATCTTCATCAACAAGGATTCTCAAAAGGATCGGCAGATAGCAATATTTATATAAAAATTAAAAATGACAAATTGCTAATACTTGTTGTGCATGTAGATAATATTATCTTTGGTAGCAATGAAGAAGCTATGAGTCAAAGATTTGCCTTGGTGATGCAGAAAGAATTCGAAATGTATTTGTTCGGAGAACTGACATACTTTCTTGGATTGCAAATTCAACAAAATGAAGGCGGTATCTTTTTGTCTCAAACCAAGTATCTCAAGCAGATCTTGAAGAGATATGGCATGGAAGATTCAAAACCAGTGTGTACCCCTATGGTTACAGGATGCAACCTCAGTGCAAATGATGAATCTGCAGCAATGCATCAACCAACCTATAGATCCATGATTGGAAGTCTTCTTTATTTGATAGGTACTCGACCAGACATCATGCATGCAGTGGGAATAGTTGGAAGATTTCAGGCAAATCCTAAAGAAACCCATCTTCAGGCAGTAAAGAGAATTTTCAAGTATCTTCAAGGAACTCAAAACTATGGCTTATGGTATCCTAGAGATACAGATCTCACTCTACATGCTTATACAGATGCAGATTGGGCTGGAAGTGTGGATGACAGAAAGAGCACAAGTGGTGGAGCATTCTTTATGGGTTCCAGATTAGTGTCTTGGTTCAGCAAGAAATAGAGTTCGATTGCTTTATCTACAGTTGAAGCGGAATATGTGGCTGCTGCATCTTGCTGCACTCAACTCCTTTGGATGATGCAAACCTTGCAGGATTTTCAAATCACTTGTACACCACCTATCTCCATCTTATGTGATAATACAAGTGCAATCAACATTTCAAAGAACCAAGTCATGCATTCAAAGACCAAGAACATACCGATCAAGTACCACTTTCTCCGGGAACAAGTGTTGGAACAAAAGGTCAAGTTGGAATATGTTCCCTCTAAGGAAAAAGTTGCTAATATACTCACCAAACCACTGCCCGGGGAGACATTTGAATACCTCAGACAGAAGTTGGGAGTAGTTGATGCATCATCTTGTTTTTAAAACTTGTCTGTTTCAAAGGAAAATGGGTGTACGTGAGTTGCCTAAGGAGGATCCACGTACATACGCCAGTTTGTGCAAGACAGTCATGTATATGGAGGATTGATGGATATCGGTAGGGACAGGCTTTGGTTGAAGATAGTTTGATATGGGTGTGACAGAGACCATCTGGCACAGGTTCAAGGGGAGCAGATAAACTTCTAATGATGCATTGTTGGAATTATCTTAGAAGCTTTTGGTTCTAGTTCACAGCTGTTGTTGGTTTCATGTGGAACAAATGCAGAGGGAGAACAAAAGGAAATTTGTGTTGTTGATCAGAATGGTGATTGTCAGATGCTGCTGCTATCAGTTATTGGTGACTTTCATAAGTCTTGCTCTAGATCTTTCATCTCTATGTCATGTATCTCTTTTATGGTGTCAAGGTCATGTAACGACCTATCTTGGTTTCCCCACTATGCCTGGGATGAAGATGTAATGTTCTTGTTTTATCATGTGTAAACTTTTGATGTATCCCCACTTGGTTGGGTGGATGAGTCAATCTCCACTTGGTTGGGAAATGGATGTATGTATGAGTCCTTGGTGATAGGAAGGTCATTTATGATAAAGTCATGTTCTTCTTGTAAAACATTTTTTTTGCAGACCTTGCTTATAGTCAGGGGGAGCATGAACAACACACTTCAGCAGAGCAAAGACTTTAGCATGTACTCAGAGGAAGCATGGACAGAGTGGTACACCTTGGCATATACAAAGGGGGAGCTCTTTCAGAGATTTCAGCAAGTACTCAGGGGGAGTATGGGCAGCAGAATGTTTCTCTAGGAAAGAGATTATCTTGGTTTGCCCTTTGCCCTTGATGTCAAAGGGGGAGAGTGATTGGTTGTTGTTACCATCAAGTCCAAAGGGGGAGAATGTTGGCATTATGATATATATGTTGTACTTGATGGCAACCCACTCATCTTAGATGATAAATTATAGTGCAACAAAGTTCACGCACTTTCATGAAGATAAAAGTTTATTTCATGTAGAGAAAAGTTCACACACTTTTATGCAGAGAAAAGTTTATTTCACGTAGAGAAACGTTCACGCACATTTATGCAGAGAAAAGTTTATTTCATGTAGAGAAAAGTTCACTCACTTTTATGCAAAGAAAAGTTTATTTCATGAAGAGAAAAGTTCACGCACTTTTATGCAGAGAAAAGTTTATTTCATGTAGAGAAAAGTTCACGCACTTTTATGCAGAGAAAAGTTCACGCACTTTCATGCAGAGAAAAGTTCCTTTCATGAAGAGAAAAGTTCACGCACTTTCATGGTTGGCTCATGGTATTAGTCCCATAGTTTTTGATCCTATGGTTTTGGTCCGTTGTATTGCATCAAAAAGTGTTGATCTCACGCACTTTCATGGTTGGTTCATGGTATTAGTCTGATAGTTTTTGATCCTATGGTTTTGGTCCATGGTATTGCATCCAAAAGTGTTGATCTCACGCAATTTCATGGTTGGTTCATGGTATTAGTCCAACAGCTTTTTGATCCTATGGTTTTGGACCGTGGTATTGTGGAAGGCCTAAGACTATAAAAGAGGAAGGAGATCATTTGGAAAAGCATCATTGAATGAATTGAATATCTAATAAGTGCTAGATCTGAAATATTTGTGATTGGGTTATGGTGCAGATCTGGATCTGAATGAAGGAGGAACCTTAGCGCATAAAGAAGGATAAGTTTTATTGATGAGTCATAATCTTTAAGCTTGAATAATAGTATCTTTATTCTGGTTTCAGAATTCGGTGTGTGGTTACTGTTACTGTGTTCTAGGTACAACTGTCAGAGAAGTGTTTACTTGATTCAGTGCTAATTGGGAAAAGGAGATTGCTTGATGCAGATATACTTGATGATTGATTGATGTTCATGGATCCAGTCTAAAAATTTATGAAACATGGTCCCTGGAAGAAAGAGAAGGTTGTAGCCTTCAGTAGGCCAGCGCCTACGTACTAGTATCTTGGCTAGTACAAGAGCTAAGGGGGTTGTAGCTCCCTTCCAGGAGAAGCTAGAGAACGAGAGAGGGTTGTAGCTCTCTACAGGTTGCAGCCTGCGTACTGGTAAAGGACTGCACCAGTACATTGTAAAAGGAAGTTTCTAATTAAAAGAAGATAGAGACAAATTGCAGCAGGTGGTTTTCACCCACATTGGGTTTCCACCTTATATCTTGTGTTCTTGTGTGTGATTGTCCTCTACTCCGTTTTACTGTTTCTGGTTACTGGTTATTTGATTCTGATACACAGATTAATAATCAACATCTGAAAGATAAAGTAAGTTATAGGTTTGCATTGTATACACGGGGTTCCTTCTACATAGTTGCGTATATACGCGGTTCTAATTAACTGAAGTAGCGTATATCATATGGATTTGAAAAAGGAATATTTGACTTGATAATACTGATTCACCCCCCCTCTTAGTATTATTTCCAACATGCCTGTCTAAGACTAGCATCCCAGTCTGCAAACAAAATTTCCTTATGTGATTCCTCCAGTTTGGGCAAGTCGGCCTTTCTCCCATCTTCTGAATTCTCCTAGGTAATGAAGTTGGAAACTCTCTTGAATATTTCATCATATTCGAGTCTCATCTCAATAACTTGACTCGTCAATTTGTCACTTGTCTCGCAATAGGAATTCCATTATGAGACCTTCTAGAATAATAGTTCCTTTTGGTGCATCAGCTAGGAGTTAAGGCTAAGCGCTTGAGTAATAAACTGATAAATTTTTTTGTCATATTTATGTAGATCAGTTATTCCTTGTATCTGCACTTCCTTCTCTTCTAAGCTGGTTTGATGTTTTATTTGCATTTTCTTGAATTCTTGTTGGAGCTTAGCTAACTGCGATTTTTCTTGCTTGTTTTGATTTTTCTTGCTGTAGCTGTTGTTCTAATAGCAAGATTTTATTTTCCCTTTCCTTTAGCAAAATTTTCACCTCTGTTGCTTTATCAATAGTTGATGTAGCATAGGCCCCTACAAACTTTGACAATCTAGTAAGGTTGGCGTATGGGTCGATGGGTGAGTCTTTCCAGACAATATGCATCGGTACATTATCGGGAATAGTAGCAGCTGTAGCATCCAAATTCCTTTTCTTCCTTTGTATTTTAACAATTTATTTGTGGGTAGGACTATATAATACATCTAAAGGAGAAATATCCTCAATCCTTAAAACAATTTCAGAGGTAGGAGTGACAGGAATGTGTTCTACCTCTTGACTATTCACAGTTTTCTCTACTGTAATTTCTTGAGTTGTTTTGTGCTATGGAATTTGTAGATCTAGCATTTTTTTCTTAGCGTGGAGCTTTTTATTAAAGTACTCCCATTCTTCATCTAAATCATTCACTAGGGGTTTTATTGGCTGAGTGGAGGTGGAATGTATTTCAACCTATTTTTTAGCTGAAGTTTGCTCAACTGTATTTTCTATAGATTGGGTTGTATCTCTTTCTATCTCACTTTTGCTTCTCCCATTCTGTGATTGTTGTTCTGAGTGCTGTGATTCCCTAGTAGATTTCTATTGGGATTCTTATTGGGAGTAATTTCTAGAGTTTCCTTTGGAACTACCTTCTAGGCTTACGCTAGGAGTTGGCTCCCTTATTGGTTCAATCTGCAATTGGTCCAATGGGACCTTTAAAAATCTCCTTTCTATGTATTGATGAAAGGCCTCAAGCTCTTCTTGGTTAAAAAGTGGTGATGAAATGTGCTTCACTTCTGTGAATGTCTCTTTCTGTAGGAAGATATCATCAAATGGATCTTTCTTGTGACTGAATACCTTCACTTTTACCATGGTAGTGAAGTCTTTGGCAGTGCCAAATAGGTCATACTGCCTACTTGAGAATTTAGGTAACTGTAGAGATAACATGATACCTGCTTCTTTAAATGCATGCCCCAAATCATGTAGTGAAAATTCTCCACATTGCAAAGGGAATGTAGGCCAAATGGTCTTTTTTGCTTCCTTTAGTACTTTGCTTAGCCCAACCTCACTAGCTATTTGATAAGCTATCTCTCTAGCCATTAATTTATCCAGGACATAGTATGGGAGGACATGTGGTGGGGTAATGTTGCCAAATATCCTGTTATACGTGAAGGTTTCCTCCCCACACCATCTGGCCACTAGGAGGATATCTACCTTGGCTTCCTTGGAAAACTTGGGGGCACCTCAGTTGTAAATTTGTTTTTGGATAGGGAACATGACTCCATGACAAATTTTGTAAAAATGTGGTTGAAACTGAGATTCCCACATGTCTTTGTGATATATATGAATGGGAATTGAATCTTGGACAGTCCACTTCCATCCCATGACAAGAAATTTTGAACCAAAACAAATTGAATCCATTACATAGGCACTCATAAAAAATGGATGGTAAATCCTCGTTGAGACACTCCTTTTCCTTCTATAATCGATTATTTCATTTGCTAAATTATCAGACAAAATTTGGGCCCAATTCAATATAGTTGTATTTACAGCTACATCTATTAATGGCTGCAATTCTTGGAAAAATTTAGTACTATCGGGCTTGCCAAACATCCTACATAGCATGGCTGTTACAGAACTATGAGGGGGACAAATAGAAGCAGTAGAGTACATACCGTTCTTGTCTTTTTTTTTTTGGCCTCATTATTTGACCAGGTCCAGGTGCAGTCTGCTGGGTCCTCATTCTCTTTGGAAAACTTCTCAACAAACTTCTTGTTGTAGATGACTTGTGGCTCTGGTAGTTGGTACATAAGTCGTAGGTTGTCCGGCGAAAAATATCTCATAACCTCTTGGCTTCTAGTCCTGAATTCTTTATCTAAGATATTGGCCTCATCAATAACCCATTTAACCATATCTGTATAAGCAATTATCTTTGGGCGCATAGCTTATGTGATGCAAAAATGAGCATGCCATCTCAAAAATAGAGGCATCTAAGGAGTCATGACCATCAACTGTGATCTTTGTTTCCAGAAGTCTTAGTTCCTCTTCTTCTAAGATTATACATGGTTTCCCACGTAGAGGTTCCTCCATCTCTGCTGCATGTGGTATTCGAAAATAGGGGAGTCATTTCTGTTTTTTTAGACGCGACTGCCTTGCCTTTCTTCACCATTTCTCCCAAGGATTTGTTCTATGGATTGTTCATGAAAGTGGAGAAAACAATAACTATAGGATATACAAAGATAATAATGAACGTGAAATGGAATGATATAGATAACTTGTAAAGGTGATAAAAGGAGTTTTATTTGAATGCACGTAAGAAGATATTAGATCACATAAAATGGATTTTCACACATAAATTCCATTAACCTTTACTAAATGCCCACTAATGTTCATTATCTCTTAGCTTTAATGCTCATAAATGTCTGCATCGTAACTCAGGAAAAGGGCTTTTAGGGTGGTCAGCCTTTGAATTGTGATAATGCCGATTTTGCGATTTGCGAAGCAATATCGCAGATTAAATTATCACATTATGCTTTTTTCTTTTCTTATCGTTTCTTATGTTTATGCGAGATGTGAGATGTGAGATGTGAGACACTCGTTTATTATTTCTAAGACAAAGCTCGTTTGTTAGGTTTTCTATGTAAAGACTTTTTTCTAAGCGAGGGACCTAAACATTTGTTTGTAATGTAAGTTGGGAGTGGGTCCGGGCTTTGATCGCTTTTCAGAACTTCGACGGATGGTAAGTTTGCGAATGTTCTTTTAAATGCTCGAGATGCGATGTGGTGCTTAGTTTTGATAAGAAATAGCTAAGGACCTAGTTTATATAAGAAACTTAGTAGTTTCAAAGCATTTTAGCATGAAGTCCTTCTTTGATTTCTTTTTTCTAGATCTGGTGGGTTAGTAAAGCTTTCAATTATGCTTAATCATACGATATGCGGGAAAGGAAAACATTTACTAGTTCATTTGAAAAGGGGTTTGATTGATAGCTTGTTTTATTCCAAATTAATAAAGAAAATGCTTTAATGCTAAACCTATTTTGGAAAGATTTTGTTTTTAAAGGGTCCCCATTTATTAATGTAGTATTGATTACTACTATTAACAAATGGGGGGTTGTTGAATAGCACAACAAGCCTCCACCTTGGTGCTCTCACAGTACCCTTTCTCTACATGCATGTTATAAATTTCAGTCTTTCCATTCTAATCCTAATTCTCTACCATATTCTATGCACATTTAACACCCTCTATTGACTAATCTCTCTTAGCATGACTTAACCTAACGCTTCACTTCGCACCTTCTCATCAAAACTGTTATCTTACACATATTTGATCTCTCTCTCTCTCAACGGGTTCCCCACATTTGATTTGATATCTTCCATCATCGGGCTTTGCTTATCTACCACGCTTATGCATAACATTTGTTTGACACATCAAAATTGTCTATGCAAAAGAGAAAAGGTGGCATGGGTCAGCCACATTCTCTTCAAGATTTGTCTACAAATTGAATGTACTAGTTCAACCAGATCGCAGAGTCACCAACCCAATCCCGGTTAATTTAGCTAAAGAAGTTCTCGAGCCACACGTTTTTCTAAGATAGGAAACATTTTTATTTGGAACACTGTAAATGGCCAGATAATGAATGAAGCCTCACAAGTAAGCTATGGAGCCTCACATGTCCAAACTGTATCAGTTTTCTTAGGAAACCACTCAGATAAGGTGTGGAGGAGGAGAAATGGTGTGTAGATATTCAAAGAGGAGCATTTGGAAGATTTTGTTGAGATGTTATCGAGCCAGATTATACGCACTGGTCCAGCTGACTTGGAGCCTTATTTTCTTACCTTAAAGTGACTAGGAGGTAACTCTTACACTCCATCCATTCCTATTTTTTTGACTTACCTCCATCTTCTAGAGAATAGCATACAACATATTGGAGTGTTGTTGTGGGTGTTAGCGACCTTGCACAGATAAGGAAAGAGGAAGTCAGTGTCAGTAACTTCTATAAATATTATTCTATACTTGAAATTTAATGGTTTCTAGATACAACATTAATGACATTGGTTGTTGGGGTTTTTGTCAACGATAAATGGACATTGTGAGGATTGAAAAGTTAAATTTGCAAAGCATTTTTAGTGCAAGGAGATGTTGCAAATTAGTATAGTATATGCAAGTCAATAACTGACATGGTATGTGAGGTATTAGATAAAGGGATTGATTTATGGATGCCAAGATCATTCTCGCTAACAAAGTACATGCTCCTTCCACTTAACCTATAATTTGGCCTTGCCTAGGATGACTTTTATCTTGTCTTTGAATGGTATGTGCATACATGATTGTCATATTTGCAGCATGGAAGTCATATTCCTATACCTTGGTTCAAAACTCTTGTAATGTTGAATGCATTGAATTGGTGCATTGGGTCATTCCATTATTAAGAGTTGCTTGTTGTTGCATGCTTTTATAATAAAGTTATTGTTGCATATATAACAAGTCGTTGGTTCATTATTTACTTCCTCCACCAACCAGACTGGTAATGAGCAGACTTGGTCAGTTCTAACAGTGAATGTGTTGAGAGGAAATGGATACATTGGTAGGGGTCATGGGGAAGAACGAATATTCTTGTAGATCTATGCATCTTCTGGAAGCTTGATAATTTACATATTATTTGTTTTATTGGCAACAAATTCTTTGGCATCTTTGTTGAAAAACATGGTTCAATGTTACTGTTGAGGGTAGAGGCTCTATTTCTTTCCATATATGTAGATAATGATAATACATGAGCACTTGAAGTTATGGCCACTTAATGGAAGGATTATCCTACCTAGCAGCTATGTTTGGTTCTTGAAAATAAAAACTCTCCTTGGATTCCTAGTTATAGTCGTCAATCACTTGATTTTGAATGAATTATTAGTGAAATAATGTGAGTGATGAAAAATTTCAAATCATAGTTGAGTATCGAGTTGAAGGTGTACATTTATTTCACTTCCCTATTGTATAATCCAACTACAGTGACATGATATTGTGAGTGGGTGTTGCTTCTTCCTCATTGATCTGTAGGTGTCATCAAATTTTAAAGTGTAAGTTTGACATTGGAGAAAATGACTCAAATTGGTGACATATTAGAGGTCTTCAAAACTTTCATACAATCTACTGCTGATGACACATTCCAAATCAACAAAGGCTCTCTCTCAGAAATTCAGACTTGTCTGCAAAATTCACAAGACAAAATAGTTTTGTTGGAGCCTGAATCTCAGCTTCAACAAGTAGAATTAAAACAGTGGAATCATAATTCTAAAACTGTTTTTGTTCAGAACATTGAAATAGACTCCCATCGGTAGAAAATCAATAATGTTGATCTCGTACCAAATGAAGGAGTAGATTTGCATAAAGAAACAAAAATTCAACATACACTTCCCAAGACCATCATCAAATCTAGTGAAGATATTCATAACAAGCATAGAACTAGTCTTGGATATGAAAAGGATGTGTCCTTTGATATTCCAGATTACTCGAAGCCCATCCAGTTCCATAGTGCTGGATTTCTTCATGACAGTTCACCTTCAGTTGTTCCAGATTCTGGTCCTCTTCCACAACAACCACTACAAATTTTTAAATACCAACATTATGACTGAGTTGGACATATGAAAGGTCATTGTTTTTATCTTCATCCATATGAGCACTATCACAAAACCACTTATTCTTGAAACAAATTATTCAAAAACAAGCCCCCTAGAAGAACAAAGATTCATATTGGATGGATCATTTCTTGGCAATGGGCTTCAACAACCAAGAAGATATTTCAGTAATATGTCAGAACTTGTTCTAGAGTATTAAATGTTCTTGTAGTTTAGTTTTCTCCATATTCTCACGTTGTATCTGACATGGGGGGAAGTGATGGTCAAATACAAGATTTAAAGCCACATTAAGCGAGCTTGAGCCACAACTTGAGCCTGCTACCTAATTCAGAGTTGTAGCCAAAGAAAAAGATGCCCCTGAGAATTCCTTTGGTTGGTGGTAAGCCTTAAACCATCTATGTGGGGTCAATACCTCCTTTTTGAGGTTAATATTCTCCTGCTTAAAGAAAATAAGGAGTACTTACTCTAACAGAAGACTTCAATTACTTGCCATATTTGGAAGAGTTCCAGGAATCACACAAAGAAATCCTTTGGTTGGTGGCCTTCCTTAAACCACCATAGGTTGTAGGTCTCCCTTTTCTAGGTTGATGGTGTCCCTCTTCAAAGAATTAGGGACACTTCCTCTAGCAGAATATTTCACCTTCTTGCCAAATTTGGAAGAGTTTCAGGAACTGCACTAAGCATTCTAGTGTTGGTGGCCATCCTTAAACCACCAAATTATGGCAACATTTCAGAGATAACATTCAGCCTAGTACTACAATGCATTTTTTCACATTTTGTATTACACCTCTATTCTTGGACTCATACAAACCGATTCAAATTAAGGGGGGGGGAGGTGAGGATGTTGGACACCTAATCAACTAAAGGTTATGGTGAGGAAGTTGAACAGTCAAAGGGAGTCCAAGAGACCTTGGAAGATGAATCCAAGAGTCACTCCAATGTATTATAAATGTATATTATGTGAATAATATATGCATCTAATGATTATATTTCATATTCAGTCTTCACCATGGTTGTGTTTAACATTTTGGAGTGCCCCTTGGTGGGGGTTCAGGGGAAACACCCTTGAAGCTAAAAATAGATGAAAATTTTCCTTGTAAAATATTGTAATTTCATAGTCAACCTGGGCATTCATCAAGCATATGATTTGATGGTAGAAGTTAAGTTTAATTTAGGGTTTTTTGACCTAGAGGGAAACCCATCGGTTTATATAATCGAATTGTATTATGGATGGGTATTATTATTATGAGTGAGAGAGAGAGAGGAGGCTATGTGGGAGAGAAGAGGAAATTACAACAGATCTATTGTAGTTTGTATCTCTTCATTTTTCTGGATAATATAAAAGGAAGAACTAGTTGTTTCTCTATGGATGTAGCCCAAATTGGGTGAACCATGTATATCTATGTCTCTCTTCTTCTATGCATTTTTGTATTTGTGTTTCCACAATATTTTGTGTATTTCATTGCCCAGTTAATCAATTTATAATAGCTCATGTGGTTGAGGAAATGGGAGAACCTAAGAAGAAGCTGAAGAAGGAAGAAGTAAAATATCTTTACTATTAGAAAATATATCTTGGTTGGTTCTTGGTAACATTGATATTTCCTTTAAGATAACATACATTGTTTAGAAATGTTTTGATTTTGTACAACATCATAGGGAGAAGCATGTTATAATAATATAAGTAGAGTCTACTTGGTTAAGTTGCTTTGTGGTACTCATAGACCATTTTTCATATTGATCATCTGAACATTATCTAAAATTATGTTAGAGGTTATCATCTTGCTTAGATGGATTAGTATGATCATGGAAGAACCAACATTATGGAAGGTTCTTGGGAGAAGCACTATGAAATAGTTTTCCATTTAATGTGGAAACAATGTTGGTAAAGGGATGAAGGAATGCAATGAGTCAATATGAAGGCTCTTTGTGAGATATATATAGCTAGATGATGGAATATGAAGCATAGGAACTCACATTTGAAGTGAATCTTGGAAAATAATCATATATCTTATAATATGCTTAATATGAATGTATATTGATGTTTAAAAGGATTATTTTGACTTACTTAAGAATGGATACAAGGTTAAGACTTTCTCTAGAATATGTAAATAATGATTAACATCTAGTATAGTCTCTGAAAAAAAATTTGTAACTTGGTAATCAAGTTCAATCCTTGGGCTCTCCGATGCATGAAGGAAGTCTTATATGGAGATGGACCATGAGGATGTTGATGGAAAGAGAAGGTCATCATGGTGAGGTAATTCTAATTTTAATTATTGTTGGTTATCTAGTTAACATATTAGTTTTTCTACTTGGAATAATGTTGTAGGAATGCATGATGTCAGTTGAGTTAATTTTAATTGCATGAATGAAAATGCATGAAGAATGTTGAGGGAAACTCAATGTTTGGTACCTGGCAACAATGAAGTCAAGATGTGTCCATATTGGGATTGAAAGGTAGTAATGCGATAAGATAACTTGAAGCTTAAAAGGAATATCACATTCATGGAGAAGCTTGAAGCTTTGGAAGGCTTAATACAAGGCCTTCATCAATGATTTCGAAGATGAAAGGGGTGAGCAAAAAAAATGACTTGGATCTTGTCACAAGATTGAAGAGAGAAGATGGCTCCATGATACCTTGAAAGGAAGTAAGCTTGATGCAAGGAATGTGAAGAGGGATTTGTGTGGTTATGAATATCAAATAGTTGATACTCTCATGAGGACAATCTATAAGGCTTGTAGCATCAGCTTCAAATATTGAAAGGAATTCTAGAATTTCTTCTACTTTTGAGAGGGAATAAAGGAGTATCCTTGAATAGGAGCATGGATATATTCCCTAGTCAAAAGGAGAATAGGGATGTCCTCTCTGGTTGAGATGGAGTGATGTTGGACATCACATATGTATTCTCTTCTTTAGGAAATGGAGAGATAATGACAAAGTACTATATAATAATTTGTGGTTTCCTTGAGGATATAACATCCAATAAAGGAAAGGTATTGGCACTCTTTGAGGATAGGACAGGTGTCCAAGACAAGAGTGGTCAAAGAGGGATGATATTATTTGAGGACTCAAGATTGGAGATCCAAGATAAGAATAGTCCTAAAAGGACATACCCTGTGGACATCAAGATGGGGTATGTGCCATGTAGAGGGATTGCGATATCACATGTAAAATATCCCAACATAATGCTCTTGATTAAAGTAAAGATTGTTAGGCCTCAAAGACAACATTGGTCATGATGATGATGCTTACTTTATGGCTTATCAATCCGACTCTTCTTATGATAGATCCTTAGTTTGAGAATGATGTTGTCTATTTGTACACATATGAATACCTCCCTAGTTAAGAGGGAGTGTTGAAAATGCAACTAGTTTCGGTCTTCTAATTGTTGTTGTACTCATTTCAATATGTATCCTATGAAAACAAAGATAGGAGAAACGAAAACTTATTATTATTAAAGAATGGGTTTCATACTCATTATTGATGATCTTCTAGGTAAAAGCATGTTCTTTGTGCTTCTAGCGTCTGTTCGGTCTTAGGATTTATTAGCATGAGTCAAAGGAGTCAACATCATGTTTATAAGACCCTTTCGGAAAATTGTAATTGTAAAAAGAATTATTTTAAAGTCTAAAAAGTTCTGGAAACTCCAAAAGTACAAGCCAACCTTAACAATTATAAGTCAACCTAAAGGAGGGGATTTGACCCCTAGGAAAGGCTATACAAAGGAGTAGTTCAACCTCATTTATAACTCACTAACTCCACAAGTTTGATCTATCAAGAAAGAGTTTGATCTGTAGATGGGAATATGGAAAAATAAGAGCGAAGGTCTAAGTGAAGAAAGAAGGACAAAATATCTTTGTTTTGGGCTCTATCTCTCTCACACGTGCGAAGTTCTAGGGTTTTTGTTGTTGTATAAGGAGGCTGAAGTTGCAGGTTTGAGTTATAGGAGGTTGAAGTGTAGTACCTTGTGGCTGGAAGTAAGAAAACCTTACCTTGACCTCATTGACCTTAAAAAAGCTATCTTTCTCTAGGTAGGTCTCAGGAGGAGGTTGTATTAGGGTTTCCACAGAAGTTGCAAGGCCAAAATTGCAGGAAAAAAGTTGCGAGATGACTTGCAGTACTGAAGTTGGCAGGTTGAAGTTGTTAGTGCATAATCAAGGAAAGACTTGATTAAGGGCTAACTTGGTACTTGGAAAAGGACTTGTTCTAGGGTTTGGGTCTTTGTGTCTCAATTGAAACATATTCTATAAGAAGAGAAGAGTTTTATGGGTTTTCCCCTTGGAGGGATTTTTCCTTGGCTGAGAGCCTAATCTATGTGTCCTCTATTGTTACTATTTCATTCTTGATATTTTTTATGAAAAGATATAACTAAAATAACACAAGAAGAATAACTAAGTTTGTAAGAAAATATTAAGATTAAGGAAAATAAGAATCAATAATCTTCCAATTTTCATGTTCCAACATCAAGTTGGTTGTCTAGGCCATGGTAGAGAGCCATCATAGTAGCAATATAACTAAAAAATTCATAAAAACAATATGACTATGAATGTTCGTTGCATGATACACAGAATTGGTTTTTGGAGAGAGTTTATGGGAAATAGATCAAGTGAAGTGCCTCTACAGAGTTCCTATATGGATAACGTTCTAAATTAACTTTCCAATGCTATATTGCATTCAAACAATATTATAAGGGTTGAAAAGATATTGTAGGTATAAGTTAGGAAGTTGGCCTTGGTTGAGGACTTGGCAGAAGGATGTGGTGAGTGAGGTGGTACTAACTAGGAATGGATGATGACATGACATCTTGTGCAAGTGACATGTGGCAGTGAGTTTTTGATTTTTTGGATGGCCAAGTGCGGAAATTCATGTGACATGTGGCATCACTAAGAGGATGCCATGTGGCATGGTGATATCATCATGATGAAAGAAGTGTCAAAATTGATGATGTGGTAATGTATTGGAAATTGTCTTAGTAGGTGGTGTTTGTAGACGTTTTCTAGTGTTATAAAATTCTTGGAATTCTATTAAGACTGGAAAGTGGGCTTGAAAACAAATGTTGTTCAATGATACAGTCTTTGGGATGGCTTGGTCAAGCATAGGATTGAATAAGGTTAGAGCCTGAATATGATCATAAGGGAATTTTGGGATAAGGCTTTGGTCACAGTCGTATTCTTATTGAAAAAGGCGCTCAAACTGATAAGATATTGGATTGTTAAGATTTTGGTGCTGAGATCGGTAATGAAAGAAAATATTTTATTGCAAATATTGACAATGAAGAATGGTGCAAGCTGGGAGATCCAATTTGTTGATGTGAGGTGATGGATAGCCACCCATAGATAATAACACACAATATTGAGTTTGTTAGATAAAACAACTGCAACTAAATATAGAGTAGCTTTAAATTAAAAGCGTAGTTGGTGGAATTAAATATGAAGCTACTTGACATGCCAAGGTGAAGGAACATAGTCTTAGAGGAGATATACGACAAACTATAGCTAGAATGAATTGAAGAAAATCCTCGAGTTGAAGAAGAATTAATTGAAGTCCTTATTCTCAAGTAGTGTGTAATTAGAATGAAAAGGAAGAGTAATAAAGAAGTGAATGTGTGTTTGAGATAGCTAGAGTTAGTGCATAGTGTGTAGACAACACAAACTAAAAGAAGGATAACTTGATAGTGAGCTATTTGCAGAAGAACAGATCTATCGATTGCATCTACGTGTGTTCTTGCAAAAGAGAAAAGAGATTGATAAGGCATAGGTGAGCTACAAAAGCTGAAGTGGTGGAGTGTGAGTAGTGATAATAAATTTTAATTAAATCAAAGAGCACTACAAGCGGTTTGAATTTGAAAATCCTATGAATGATTAGATCTAGCTTGCAGTGGTAGATTAGTGCCTGTACATATACGAGGTTGGTGCTTATTTATCTAAAGGTGTTCGACAATCTTGCGAATGGGTTATAATGAAAGAATTGATTTAAAAAGAGTGGGTGATTTGAATTTACATCATAATAAAAACAAGATTTGGTGGTTTCTCTCCCAAAAGGGTTTCCACTTAAAAAAAAAACATTGTGTACAAATTCAGCCCTCACTTGTTATAGTGGCTAAAACCACCCTCCAAAATTTTGCCTTAGCTTCGTTTTGGAGCCTCCCTACCAAAATTCATCAGCAACATGTCTTGCCTTGTCAAGTACACAAGCTTCAATGATTTTCTAGCAGATTTCCAGCTTGTGCATTAGAGCTTGTTGCACCCCCCTCACAGGCTATTTCTCCGGACTTGGTCTAGCTGCAGGCTGAACATATCCCTCAAGAAATTGCGCAATTCTGGAGGCGAATCAGCCTTCCCTCCAAAAATTGCAAAATCATGTATGGCAACGTGCTAGGTTCTAGAATTTCGTAAATCTACCTATCACTATTCACTGGAAAATTACGTAATTCCTACCAGCAAGACTGGTCAACCCAGAAATTGTGTAACTCTGGGTAGCAGCTAGTTGCTATGCCCAGAAATTTCACAATCCTTCTGGGCAGCCAACCCATTTCCCTCCCATAAATGCATAAATTTTCTCACTGAGCTGAGCAAGCTATTGCATGTGCCATTGGGCTGACCGGTTCCACCCGAGACTGAACAAAACTAATTTGCATGCATGGACTGCTTCTCCCAATGCCCCATGAAAACGAATCCCTTGATTTAGGGATCTATTTTTAGCAGTTAGAGGTTACATGCAAGGATCATTTCATAAACCTCCCACCAAGTGTCGCTTTTCCTAGATTTGTGGCATGCACATCACAACCTCGATTTTATCAAAACTCATCAACTAAATGCTGTAGAGCTCTTTGACATCCCACATTACATCTAGGAGTCATCGACGCATTCAGCTCAGCTATTTTTGGGTAAGCCCGCCTTTCATGTCTTGTGTTGTGTTTCTGTCGCTTTTGTGTTTCGCTTTTTGTGAGTGCTATCTGCTTGATTTCAGTGAGTGCTTGCTAGCGTTTTGATGTATGTTAGCTTGTAGAAGCATCATTTCATTTTTCATTCGCATCTCACTCTTGTCACATGCATGACACTGTTTTGCAAGGACAGTTGTTGTTGTGGCGACTCGTTTCACACACATGCATGCTTTCCCATTTTCTGAATCTTGCACTTGTTGTTTGCATGAATGATCATTCACTCATCTCACCATGCATCCAGACTTCTCAAGTTTTCATTTTCGCGTTGGTCGTTTTGGGCTGCCTTGGCCCAAATCGTGCCCTGCCCAGCTAGCATTGCACATTTCAGGAAGCGAAGGCTCTGCCTTCCCTCCTGAAATTTTGCAAGTTTGTCCCAACACTGACCTCTAGGCTTGCATTGCACAATTCTTGAAGGCATTGTCCTATTGTCCCTAGAAATGGAGCAATGCAGTTTGCTGGTTGCATGTCAGTGCTGACCGAAATTGCACATTGTGTAGTTTCAGTTCTCAACAGGCTAGGCGCGACTGTGCATTGTGTAGTTCCAGCCGTAAGTCAGCCTCCTAATAGCTTGGACTGTACCTTGTGTAGTTTTGGTAGTCAGTCTCCCGACCTCCCAGTGGAAATTGCACAACCTTCACGATCAATCACGCATGTATGTTGCAAATTAGTCCTCAAGTTTGTTTTGGTTTTAGACTAACAGATTTCTTTCCATGAGTGTTGCTATGTCTCTAGGCATCACATGTGTTTGTTTATCTCTCAGCAGCACAAGTACAATGGCCTTCAGGAGAGAAGAGTCAAAGGACACATTGAGAGCCCAACAGGGTTTGCATCGTAGCAAGTGTCTATGAGCTTTCATATCTATGAAGACATCAAGTTGTTTATAGACAAGGACATCAAGATAATATGGCAACAACATTACAACAAGCAACACCATTAGTTGCAGCAGAAGGCAACACACTTGCACGTAATGAATGCAAGAGGAAGGTTGTTGACAACATAGAGGTGGAATAAAATTGTAAGCTCAAGAAGATCCACTTGTGATGAAAGAAACTTAGGAGATTTAGGCTATGAGGTGACGGCACGACAGGAAGATCACGTCAAGGTAGAGAACGAAATAGAGAAGGAGTTGCATGTTTTGAAGCAGTAACTCAAGGAAGAATAGGAGCTTCATAGACGAGATAATGGGTTACAGTAGGAATAGGTACATCAGGATGCGCAACATGCACAGACGGGTGAAACTATGCTTGTACAAGTTATAGATCCATCCTAGTAGCTGGCACGAAGTGGACAATCTGAGCAGTGTTGTTGATCACATGCAAAGAAATTCAGCAACATGCATGTCCTTATGCACACGCATGTGATCCCACCCATTTTGCACACTCACTGTGGAGAAGACAAGAAGTAATTCCAGCTGGAGCTGAACATGTATTTTGACAAGTTGATGTGCGCGGCCACTAGCACATGCTTGGAGATCAACGCAAACATTATGCATCAACATGTTGCTAGTCTGGTTGCACCCAGGACAACCATGAGCATGCTATCAGATGAGTTGGATGGAGGATCCATATCAGTGTACTCGGATGTAATAGAGGTAATAGTTCGCTTTAGCAAGATGTCACCATTGAGCGCATGGACACCATCACGGATGACCACACTTGGCATCAGTTCACCACCATCGACTGTCACAAGGATGTCAAAGAGTTGGTCTCACCACAATGATCCGAATGTTAGTGATGTCTTGCATGGCTTGCTCAAGCCATTTTGTCTCACATGGGTACATGTGCAAAATGTATGTAACATCTTGTCAAGTGGAAGTTCAAGTGTCGATAGTTGGATGTAACGGTCATAGAGTAGATGAAGAGTCATGAGGGTAGATGAACTATCACAAAGGGGAATGTCAAGGGCCACCCCACCCTTTGCTATAAATAGTCCCTCTTACTCATTGTATAGGATTTTGGTCAGCTAAGCTTTCGATAAGACTATCTTTGAGAGAGCTTGGACAGTATTGTGAGGTGCCTTGGCTTCTCCACTGCGCAAAACTAGTATATCTCTTTGGAGGAGCAGGTAGTTGTGGCTATAACATTCCGCTGTCAGAACTAGTGGTTGGACATGGATGTATTGTATGAATGGAACTTACACTTCTTAATATAACAGAGCCATCATGTTTCATGCATATGTCATATTGTATTCCAGTTATCTTGTTTACTCTAAATGGTATATGTATATGTTTTCTTACGCATGCATGTATGGACTATTCTGTATAAGTATGTATGAATCTTACTGAAATGTGTTGATTGGTTTAACCATCACTTTGGATTGTTAGCTAACTTGCTTTCCATTTTGTGATGCATCTTCGCTCGTGTGTTCCCTTCCAAGCCACATGCTATCACAGGTTTCCAAGGGGCGCACTCACCCCACTCTCCGTGTGTTAGAACCATTCATGCACCTTCCTTGTCTTGTCGCAGTTGTCACACCCTTGCTACCAACAGGGACATCTTACTTGCCTCTGTGCGAAATCGTGGTCAAGGAATTACCGTACGACCCACTGCTGGGACTCCTACACCAAACAATCTAAGGTCTAATTGGGACTTCTTACCGGGGAGATCCCTTGACATGTTGGCGGGTCCCACACCGTCAACATTTCTGGCGCTAGAAGGAGGGCCAGATGACAAGCTGTGTCCTCTAATCTTATTTTGAACCTTTTCATATCTATCATGGAGTCTTGTACTCTCCTCCCTCCATGATGTTTTTCGCATGCTAAATTTGTCACCATCATGAGGGAGTTCTTTGATCTCTTATCCACATGCACGTATGATTGTGAAGGTGAAGTGGCTTGGCCTGAGTTCTTACATGACTTCCTTTCCTTGCTTCATGAGGTTGATGGATGTCTTACGAACAGGATTGTTTGCTTCTTGCATACACACTTCACGAATCTCCACATCGGTGGCTATGCAGTCTACCAGATGATAGAGTGCACTCACTTGAGCACTTTTGTGGTCTCATTGAAGACAATTTCTATCATTTTGATCCAGAACATCTTGACCAAAAACTATTACAACAACGGAAGGCTTTGCATGAATCTCCTATGGATTTTTGACAATGCTTCCGTGATTGGCAGTTGCAAGCTCCGAAGAGCCAGATGAAATTTTTCTATCTTTGGGATAGGTTGAGTATTGTCTTAAGAAATCTACCCATCCCAAGAAGAATTTTGAACTCAAGCCTCACTCAACATTCTTCAGTGATGGAGCTACACAATCACAGTCAGATGCAGTCACTGTCACAAGTGACTGTCTGTCATCCCCTCATCAAACAACTCCACCAATGCAGAGTGATGCGAGAGTCATGCTGACACATCTGTTCAGCTGTCACATCCTCCCAACACCACTCCGATTAATTTTCATGTAGATTTGGTTGTGAGTCCATTGAGTTGTCATATGCATTTTGTACCACACCTTCCTCTTCATACTTGGATGATCCTCTGGATGATACTGTCTTGTGTTCTACCATTCTAGACTCTACACTTGTTGTGAACGAGGATTAAGCCATCGAAGGAGTTGGTGTTGCACATGTGTTGTCATTTATGAAGAATATGACTGGGAGCTTGAGCATCAACACTTAGTGAAGGATGACTCCCTTTTGTCTGAGCCCCCTCTATTCTTTCCTGATATCTTTAGTGAACCTATCATCCATGAATCTGCATGTGTATCTTCATCTACGGATGCACCCATTGTTGATCACTCGTAGGACATACCGGATGTCATTCCATCATCTGACAATGGAGAGGATAAAATATTCATTGAAAATCCACTTGACCTTTCATTTGTCTTCTTTGAAAACACAAAGAATGAATTTTTTCACTTCTCATCTACCCCTCTGTTTGATTTATCATATCATGAGGATGTCGATGAAATCATTGATTTTTCTAATCGTGGCTATCATGATCCATTTACTTCCATATTCAATCACGATCATGATTCTATTGCAGTTGATCTTCTGAAGCCACCTGTTTATGATGATCTATCTTATGACAAAGTTGAAACACCCCAGACTGTTGAGGCACTTCAGCCCGAGCTCATGGTTATGTCAGGCCCTCGCTGTCCTGAGGTTGGTTTCACTTCCGATCAAGATGTTGTTTAATCACCCAAGGCTCCTCATCACTCATATGTATACATTGAAGATCAATCTCACACATAGATCATGACTCCTCCACTCAAACTGCACGATCCCATTGGAGGAATCTTACATTGCAAGCACACGTGCATGACACAAGTTGTATTTGTTTCTTTCATTTGCTTGCACGTCACAGTCAAGAATGTGTGTATGCTTTAGAGCTGCACGCAGTGTCACACAACACTGTGATAAGTCTATGGACCACATGTCATGTACTTGCACTCACTTATGTCTTGTGAACACTTTGAAACATGAAGTGTGTTTGTCTTCATTGTTATATCTTTCTTGTTTGCTGGTTTGCACAACCAGGTTGCTCGCGGACCAAGCATTCACCAAAATGGGTCAACCAAAGCACCGATGGTTTCATTGGAAATATCATTTCACGTAATCAGACCCATGCACCGTTAGTTTAGGTGTAGGAGTAGTGTTTGCTTCCAGTTTGTTTTCTTGCATGCCTGTTTTCTTAATTGCTTTGCTTGTTTGTTAGTTTGCTTGCTTTTTTGCTTACTCATTTTTCTTTCGCATTTACTTTTTCTTATACTTTGCTTTGTTGTTTGTTTGCTTGTTTTTGTTCGTAGGTTAGTTTTGCATGAAACCATGCATGACTCTTGAAACAAGCTAGGTAAAGTACAAGAGGCCTTGGGCAACTATCACTACTTGGTTACTTGTCATCTTGCCTCTATGTGAAGAACTTGTTACTTTTGGTCCATGATACATCGATGGAAAATATGTACTGTTCAAAGTGAACCTTGATAGAAACACAACGCTTGCACACCAACTAGCGTCACCTACTCTAGTCAGTTGTTTTTGGGTTAACCCTTGTCAGATCAGTCAAGTAGAGTAAGGTGAGGGGGGAAACCTTAACAGGAACGTTAGAGGTTGTTAGAAAATTATACATTAAAGAGCAATGGAACACATAAAATATTGTAGAAATATAAACACAGAAAATGCATAAAACAAGAGAGACACAAATACACAGGGTTCACCCAGTTTGGGCTACATCCACGGAGAAACAGCCAATCATTCGATTTATATTATCCAACAAACTGAAGAGATACAACCTACAACATATCCGTTGTAATTCCCTCTTTTCTCTCAATCTCCTCTCTTTTCCTCACTCAGAATACAGGTCTACATAGACGCAATACAATTCCCTCATATATAGCAAGGGGTTGCCTTCTAGGGAAAAAATCCCTAAATTAAACATAACTTCTACCATCAAATCTCTGCCTAATGAATGACCCAGATTGACTACGAAATACAACATTTTACAAGTCAATTTTACATCTATTCTTATCTTTAGGGGAACTGCCCCCAATCCCCCCACCAAGGAGGGGCTCCCAAAAGGTTGCAGCCGGCCCCCCTTGGACCCCCCCTGCAGAAAATATTTTATGGGTGGAGTTGCCGCTCCATTACGAACTGGGGTCCAATGCGATGATACCTTTGAATACAAAAGATAATCAGGCTCCACACCCAATAAAGTTATATAATAAAATACTTTGAAGGAACAACCTCTTCTGCTCTCAATAAGTCGAGATCCCTCTTCCACCTCTGAAATGAATAAGCATTATGCACAATTATGAAAATGAAAAACAAAAAAAAATGAAAAGTGAAAATTTCAAAAATGAAAAATGAATAAGGCGAAAGAAGAGAAATGCTTCCTGCATAGAGAGGTGATGCAAAGTAACTCTGTTAGGGTACTAAGCATGCTCACTGGCAGTGGAGTGATGCTTGTGTTCCTCCATGGCTCTGCTGGGGTATTGTCCAGGCCTGCTGGGAGTGGAGCAACACTAGAGATGAAACTATGACTCTGACAACTATACTGCTTGTGCAACAATATACCCCTCAACCCCAATCGAAACAACTGTGTTTCCTTGGCTTGGAATGTGTGTCAATCTACCAAGAGCTTGGCAGATGCTTATAGTGTTTTTTAAATCAATCCTAATTGACTGAGACTGCAACATTTAATTGTCAACCCAGGGTAGGTCTTGCTGTTTCAATGGAGTTTGCATTGTTTGTGTTGATACACTACAGCCAAGAATCAGAAAAGGGAGAAAACAATAAAAGATGTTGTTGAACCAAATAGCTGAATCAAATCATTCATGTAGACATAAAAACACTCTACAGAATTAAATCACACTTCGCAACCATCAAAGTAAGGGTGTGTCACACAGTGACTAATATCTACTCCAGCTGGTTACTACCATTCTATTGATTAACTCAATGTAACAACATAGTGTAAATTGGAACAACAGTGAATGTAATCCACAATTTTTACAACAACATAAAGAAACCATAAATCTATTAGCTAAACTAGAACATACACTACCTCTATCACTGCAATCCCTGCCAAAGAGCAGGGCTCTTCCTCCTTAGCAGGGCACATGAATAACCCAAAAGTAATTAACGAATCAGCTGAAGAGTAGTAACAGCATCACCATGCTGATTAATATTAAAATAAATAATTTAGAGTAACAAAAGCAGAGCAACAATAATTTTCTATATGTCGTCCCTTATACATGGAAAATCGAGTTCCTTTATAGTTATTACATACCCGAAATTTAGAAACAGATCAATCATGAGAATCTCATGATTCTCATGCTGATAAAAAAAAAGTATTAACAACCGATTTCTATAAAAATGTACATTAGTTAGGATCGCAACCACTTGAGTCTATTGCTTCCATAATAAATAATTCATACTGCTGATAGCTGTTATGTGGAATAGTACCCACAATTGCCAACTTTGGTGCAATAGCATCCTACGAGTGAATAACGGTTTGGGATGTTATGACTACTAGCGACAATACCCTTGGTGTAATAGCAGACCTTTGTATCAGCGCGTAGTGTAACAGCAACCTGTAACAACATCCCATGTGTAACAACAACCTGTAACAACATAAAAGGTGTAATAGAAAACTATTCTACCCTTCCCTGTAGTTAATCAACACTGCCTATCTACTCCATAACCTTGTTGTCATGAGAAACACCTGAAAAGGAGAGGAGATTTCCAAAATACTTATTCAATGCTCTCCCAGTTAGCCACAAAAAGGAATAAAGCATTGCATTATTCAATAAAATACAGAAAAATAACATGACAGTAGAATAGGTTATAAAGGTGGGAAAACAGGGGAATTAATCATGTAAAGTTCATAGGCCTAAAGGATAAAAGGATCAAAACCGGGGAAAGAAGGTGTAGAAAATAGGTAAAAAACCACACCCAACATCTCCCCCTGACTGAAGCAACTGCATGTCCCCATGCAAAAACTCAACTTCTCCTACTATACCCTCGATTTAAGTCTGTGAAATTGTAGGCACTAGTAGTGACTTCACCCAGAGCTCTGTACCCTTGAATGGACATCAACTGATGTGGCCAAGATTCTTCTTCAAAATCACATAGGTGGTAGTCCAGCTGATACTCCTCTACTGGAAACCAAATCAAAGGAAATTTAAATTTGAGCCCAATCTAAAATGCCCCCAATGTCTGCACGATCTGAGCATACTCAGTAACCCATGTAATAACAACCAAAAATATTCTATACTCAAAAGGATCCCATTCTTGTAACTCAACGCTATAGGCCTCAGTGCATTTAAGACATCTTGCTAGCGCTTCACTTTTCATTTTTGCATACAAGTTGAGGTAGATCCTCACAATCCTTTTCCTATAGACGACTGACTGTTCCTAATCTCTGGAGTGCTCAGGAATAACTTAAACTCACGCTTGAGTTCATAAACCATCCCTGGTTCAGCTCTAACCCACAATGTTGTTCTTTCTTCGTTAGCTTCTGCTAATTTCATGGCCAGATTCCACTTAATCTGGTTCCTCATAAACGAAAGGAAGACTCGCAACTACAAATCTCCCATATAGGAGAAGACACTTGCTACCATCTTCATGCTGACATACTCACACATGATATTATGCAAAAATATATCGCAAAGAAAGCTTTGTTCATCAAAGTCGTAGGAGCAAAAACTCTCAAGAAAAATATGGGTTGAAGAACCCAAATAAGACATATTCTCAAAAACTGCTTTTAATTGAAATAAATAATATTGTTCCTAAAGGAACACTGGATACGATGGGGATGGTTGCCTACATGCTAGCAGGTTTAGGGCAAGGTCACGAAGTTTGGTCTTGTCATCCATTAGGTCCAAGACCTGTCAATTTAGTTGATATAGTTGTTCATCCTTGTTTTTCATAGCTTCCTTATGCCTCTGTGCTTCCCATTCTCTCTCCCATTCTTCCTTTGGCCATTTCTCCCAGAGGGAATCCATCATCCTTTTGTGTGCCTTGAGCGATATCACAACATCTTTTCAGAACACCATCCTTCATCAGGACCTGATGTTCTCCCACATGCACTATCAATTGAGGGTGTAACAGACTCCCAAGGGTGAAACTGCTCCACTTTAGCTGCTGGTTCTTGTGTAACAGTAGCTTTGCCAATGGATTCTATTACAGTTTCCTTATCTCTCTGATAAGATTCCATTCCCACTACTGGTTCTTGTGTAACAACAGTGTCATCCACAGACTTTTGTATATCATTTTCCCCCAGGTAGGCTTTTGTCTCCACTACTGGTTCCTATGTAACACCAGTTTCGACCACAGGCTCATGGACGTTAGCTTCTCCTTCTTTTCCTTGGCTAAATTCCATCTCCATTGCTGGTTCTTGTGTAATAGTAGTGTCAGCCAAGGGCTCCTCTGTATCCTCTACCCATTCATTTTTTGTGGATTGCACCGTCTTAGTTGCCGGGTCTTGTGTAACAGAGACGTCCTCAACGGGTTCTTGTGTGTTAGCTTCCTAAATTTTAGTTTTTGCTTCCCTCGAGGTGGTGTCTATTACATAGACTTTAAACCCTATTGCCACTAGCTTCTCAGCACATGCCATGCACACAGTGCCCGAGACATCTTCTCTTATGGCCTTGTCCACGACCTCAGTTAAAGTGTCAAGCCCTAGGGCTCTTACTTTTGCCTTTCCCTCTGCTAGTTGTTCCCTTAGCTCTCTATTTTATTTTTCTAAATTTTCAATTCTTAACAGCAAGGATTGAGTTTCACTCTTACCAGGTGAAGAAGGTTCCTCTGGTTGAGCCTACTCCTCGTCCTTCTGCTCTGCTGCCTCTTTGTTCTTCTTTGACATGGATGGGGACTTTGGGTGCCCGTTAATCCTTACCCTCTACTTTGGCAACCTATCACCAATTGGTTTGTCAATTGGCCTCTTACCAACCCTTACTGTCGAAGGCTAGGGCTGCTCCTTTGTCACTCCTGAAGCTTCCTTAAACATCCTGATTTGCCTCTTACAGGTGGTCCTGGCCTTTTTCCTCATGAATTCTTCCCAATTCCTACCCTGGCAGCTTAAGGCATCCAAAACAATGAGCTTAACAAGGCCATGGTTGGTGATGCATGTTTCTGGATGCGCAACTATTTTTACGATCGCGTCCATATGCCTAATGTTTCCCAACAAGAAGTAGGGAAGATTGATCAACTGCCGATGCCAAAGGTGATTTAGAAATGGAAAGTGGTAATTGAACACAATTGTTTCCCTTCCCTCGCAAGTAATGTACTTGATGAGGTAGAGGGCGACATCAGCCCATGGCTGGGGAAGTGAAAACTTGTCAATCCCCCTCCCTTTCTTTACCAGCAACTCTTGTTCCTGGAGGAAATCCCTCTTCAGCGAGGGGTCATTAACCTTCCTGATAAACCACCTCTTTCCTTCCACTAATAATCCCATCACTTGAGAAATAACCTCTTCTATAACCTCCAGCTTCAACCCTCTAACCTCCACCTGGTTTCTCTCCAAATTCTTTGCAAGTTACATGGCAACACCGCCGACTGATCCCTCCAACCTCTGGAAGAACTCAAACCAGCCTACGTCCTTAAAAATCTGGCATGCTTCAGGGCAATTCTCCAAGGCTTCTATGGACCCTGGCTCATGCCAAATTTCTACTCCACCCATTGCTTATGCAACTTTAGTACTGTTTCTCTTCCTTCCCCTTTCCTTTAGAAGTTCTAGGGCAATTGGCACACTACTTAGCTATTTTAGCCTACACTATTTCTTTCCTTCTTCTTTGAGCACTCTGAATGAGGATGCAGTGCTCCGACAGGGGTAAATGGTAGGGTGGTGGCACAGGTCATGATTTCAAATTAGGATTTTGCAATCATGGTTCGTACTATACAATAAATTTGCCTTATTAATGCTAGCTTATGGGAGGTCTCGTTGAAGGTACACTTCCCCTTTTTGGTATGATCGAGCATTAAGTAACAAAAACTACCAAATCACCATGCCTTAATTGTAGGTTTTTTGAATAATCACAAGTCATGAGAGGGTCATGTCGCAATATGATTCGCTCCCCCCCGGCTTAAATGTGACAGTTGTCATCGCCCGTCAAAAGTCATGTTACATTTCCATAATTACCAAATAAAGTGAATACAATATTACCTTTGTATGACGTACCTGGGTGACGTGGGGAGAAGTCATGGGTGACACTACGCGCGAACCGAGCTCGGTTGTGAGACACGCGAACTGAACTTTGATGACAAGGATCACAATGATGCCTGCTATTTATTACAATAAACTATCTCATTCATCTCTAAAAGTTTTCGGCTATTACAGGTGTAACAACCAAGACGACTAATATATATTACTTTAATTTTTACAAAAATAGAGAAGAAAATATCATGTAACAACACTTATTGTAAGATATGCTTTGAAATAACAGATGCTGTTACGGAGTGTGTAACAATCACCACAAGGTGGTTTTCAAATGCTACAAAATTATCTGTCTGTGCTTGGGAAAGGTTTTCACAGCTAGATTATTATTATTATTATTATTTTTGAAGAGTTTGAAAGTGTAATAGCCACCAACCTTAGTTGATTTTCAATTATTACACTTATTGAAAAAATGAGAATTTTTGCAGCACAGGGGGGCTTTCCTCTGTTCTTGTAATATATAGATCTAAATTTGTGATAATGTTGATAACTGAATCCCTTGAAGCAGGTTTGTGATATAATTGAAGACGATGTCCATTTGCAAGAAATGGTGTCCTCGCACAGTCAATGGTCACCAAATTTATAATCCCATTGTCAAAGACTGCATCTACCTCATAGGGACCTAGCCATTTGGTGCAGATCTTACTCTTGAAGTCTTTAAATCTTGAGTCGTATAAGAGAGCCTAATCTCCTTTCTGGAACATCTTCTTCTTGATGAATCTGTCATGACACTTAGCTCTTTTTTTATGGATAATCTCTGTTTTTTGGATAGTATCTAACCGTTTCTCCTCCAATTCATTGAGTTGGTTCAATCTCTGCTTTTGTGCTGTAGCCAGATCCAAATTGACTTGCAATATTGTTCTTAGTGTCTTGATTTCGAACTCAATGGGGAATAAGGGGTTTTTACCATACAGAAGTTCATATGGTGAGAATTCAGTGGTATTCCTCCATGTAGTCCTATATGCCTACAACACTTCTGGAAGTTTATCATCCAAATTTCTTTAATGACTGGCCACAATCTTAGTAAGGATGCCCTCAATGACTTTGTTAGTGCTTTCCACTTGGCCAGTTTCTTGTGGGTGATAAGGAGTTGTGATTCTATGATGGATTTTATATTTTTCAACCAACTCCTAGATCTTATGAGATGTAAACTAGGGCCCTCCGTCTATGACTATCTCCCTGGGTATGCCAAATCAGACAAAGATGTCTTCAAACGGAAAGTCTGAGACAACCTGCTCCATGGCTCTGGTTAACACCTTTGCCTCAACCCATTTTTTGACATAGTTAGTGCAAACCAAGATGTAAGATTTTTGTTTAGTTGAGGGATTAATTGGTCCCACAAAATCTAGGGCCCATTTCTCAAAAGGTTCTAAGACAATTTGGGGCTGTAACGGAATCTCATATGATTGCAGTCGTTGGCCCATCCTTTGGCAACTATCACATCCGTTCACAAACTTCTTGGCATCCTAAAATATTGCTGGCCAATAATACCCTATTGAAAGGACTTTGTATCCTGTCCGTTTGTCTGCGAAGTGCCCTCCACAAGGTTCTTCGTGACAAGCTTTAAGGATGTCAAAAACCTCATTTTCTCTAACACAACATCTAATCTGGAAATCTGGTCCAGTGTGATAGAGATTCCCATCTATCTAGGTGTATGTAGCACTTTGCTATATGATCTTTCTTTTCTCCTTGGAGGAAAAATACTATGGAAAATTCCCTGCAGCAAGATAATTGCCTATATCTACATACCAAGGTGAGTAAGTAGAAATAGCAAAGAGATATTCATCTGGGAAAGAATCCTCAATAGGAATGCAATTGTCATCAATATTTAGCCTAGAAAGAAAATCAGCTACTACATTATCTTTTCCAGGTTTATCGACAATTGTAATATAAAATTCTTGTAATAACAATAACCAATGTGTAATCCTACCATTGGTAATTGGCTTATTCATTAAAAAATCAATGGAAGAATGGTCAGTGTGTACAAATACTTGATACCCAATGATATAATATCGGAATTTATTGATGGCATGCGTGACTGCTAATAACTCCTTCTCGATCACTCTGTAGTTGAGCTCAGTCAGGGTTAGATTTTTTCTTATGTAGTAAATGGCATAAGGTTTCTTATCCTCCAGTTGGACCAAATACACACTACAACAATATCAGATGCATATATAGCAATGTGAAATTGCAGTTCCCAATTATGTCCTCACAAGACCGGAGCTGCTGATACACAACATTTCAATTTTAAAAAGGCCTGCTCACACTTCCTTGTCCACAAAAGTCGACATCCTCATGAGAAAGGAAAATAATGGTGATGCAATTTTTGAAAAAAATTCTATAGATCTCCTGTAAGAACTTGCATGACCCAAGAAACTACATAACTCTTTTTTCATTTTAGGGGTTGGAATTTTTAGAATTACCTCTATTTTTGCAGGGCCTACCTTGATTCCTTCAGTATAAATGTAGTGTCCAACCACGATCCCTTCAGTCATCATCATGTGACGTTTTTCAGTGATCAAAGCAACATTAGTCTGTACACAATGTTCTAGCAATTTTTCCAGATTAACTAATGTTGTTTCAAAAGCATCTCCATAAGGTGTAAAATTGTCCATGAATATTTCAAGGCAGCCATTCAACAAGTCATAAAAAATTCCCAATATTTCCCTTTGAAAGTTTGTTCGCGCATTATAGAGCCCAAAAGGAAGTACTTTGTATGCAAAGGTTCCCCAACGGCAAGTAGAGGTTGTTTTATCCTGATCCTCGGGGAAATCTGTATATGATTGTAACCACTAAATCTGTCTAAGAATGAAAAGGATTTCTTTACAGAAAGGGTATCAAGGACCTGATCTATAAATGGTAAGGGAAAATGGTTCTTTTAAGTGTCCTTATTAATTTCTCTGTAATCGACACAGAATCTCCACTTGCCATTCCTTTTATGAACGATGAAAAGCGGCAACACCCACTGACTATCAGATATCAGAAAAATAAAATTAGCACTCATGAGTTTTTGTAATTCTTCCTTCACCACCTCCTTCAATGCAGGGTTCATGTGGCGCTGTGGTTGTCTGGCTGGTTTGCAACAATCCTTCAAATAAATATGGTGAGCGCATAGGTTAGGGTGGATCCCTTTCATATCTGTATAGTCCCATGCAAATTCTTTTTTGTATTTCTGTAACAGTAGTTGGTTTTTCTCAGCAGTCAAGTTGGGGTTATATTAAAAAACTTTCTAGGTTCTATCTCAATTAGACTATTGTAAATATTCAGAGTGGTTCTCATTTGTTCAAAATCTATATCTTTCACCTCTTCTTCCCCGTTTGCATTTTTAATAGAAGCGACAAAAAGTGAGTTACTAATAAAACCATTAATGACATCATCTCCTATCTCATCCTTGAAATACTGGGCTTTCCCTAGAGTGAGGAGCAGCAGGGAAAGATCTGACTGAAGCTCAAACTCATCCCACCAAGGGTTGTATACATCCACATTTGGTTTTGGGGGTGAAGGCTAAGGTTCTCTATTTCCTAGCCAGCCAAGATCACCATAAATCCTGATCTGCAACCTATAAATGCATCCGCAGTGGCTAGCCAAGGTCTCCCTAGGATCAAAGGATGTCCCCCCAAATTGGATTTGGGTTGTAAGATAAGAAAGTCAGCCGGATACCTCTAGGAAGCTATTGTAATCACTATATCCTCTAACACCCCCTCGGGTTTAACACGGGACCTGTCCACTAATTCAAGTATAGTAGGAGTATGTCTAAGTCCCTGTAGCTCGAGAGTGGTAAAGAGGTCCTTTGTCATTACATTAATGGCAGCCCCGAGATCGATCAACGTATTAGCTATGGGCTGATCATTAATGTAGACAGTAACCATAGGATTTCTTGGATCATTATACTTAGTTAGAAGAGGCTGAGCAGACATTAATTCAGATAATTTCCCCATCACATGTATGGTGGCAGGGTCTTTAGGCTTCCTCCTAGGTTTCTTGATGCACAAATCTCTCACTGTTTTAGCATAAATAGGTACTCCTTTAAGGGCTTGTAGCAGAGGAATTTGTACATGCAAATTTTGCAACTCCCTAAGAAAATCATATTTGGGTTGTGAAGTCATCCCAGGTTCAGCCAATCTCTGAGGATACAGAGGGTCCTGAGTTATGACAGTCGAATCTGCTGTTACAACTGTATTAGCCTTTGCCAAGTTGAGTGTTATAGCAGTAACAGTCCTTCACGGGTTGGCTGTTACAAATGTAATAACTTCCTCTATATCGACTTTTATAGGCACATCAGCCACCTTACGGCCTCTGACATCTCTTCTGGATGGTTCACATTCCTCCTCTATAATGATAGGGGAGTGACTTGGTTTAATTACCTTGCTCAATCGAAATTGTATTTCATTAAGCCCCACGAGGGTAGTAAGGTAGGTCTGGAAGGTAGTCGGAGCCTCTATGCCCTTAGCTGCTTTATTATTCGGGTTTGGGTTAGGTTGCACAGGTATTTGGGGTTGCATAGGTGACAGAGGAACAAGAGTTTGGAAAGGAGGTAACTGTAGCTATTGTTGCATGGGTAATCCAGGTAAACCTGAATTCTGGGCATTTCCCCTCGAGTTCTAATTCCAAGGATATGGTTGAGATTGAGTGGATAGAGGGAGATGGAGAACACTGGTTCTAGGGTGAAGGAAACTAAGCTGAAGGAGGAGTAGGATATTGCCATGGATATTTCTCAGTATTATATGCATTCTTCCACGAATTGAAAGAGGAAAACTCTTGACACGTACCTGGAGGTTGTGGTTGCCATGCCCTCCTTGGTGCGATGAAATAAGAGCACTGCACTTCCTCGCTTGACTCTCTAAGTACTGCCTTCAGTCTAGGAAGCTCCAGACATTTCCTTGTTGAATGTTCTAGCTCGCAAATATTACACAAGCTTATTCTATTCAATTTGCATTCCCTCAAAGGATGTTTCTTTTGACAATTCGGACAGAACATAGTCAGAGGAGTGTCATCTTCTACTTGTGTCTTTTTTATCTTTGTTGTCATTATATGGGCAGGGAGATTAATGAGGATACCAGTCTTGAAATTTCAAACAAATTCCCAATATTTGCTCTGGTTACTCCTCCTGCAAATTTTTGTATTCGGGAAGAGGTATCTCGAATTGTGCTCCTCCCCTTGGATGATCCTCTGGAGCATCTTAGACAAAGCTTTACAATTTCAGCAAATGATTCTTGCGATATATCCCCCTTTCCTAATACGTTCAGGGTGTCAAGGCAGTCGTCCCTCATTCCTCTGATAAATATAGTCTTCAATATTTCCTGGTCTAAATCACTCTGTTTAGACCTCTCCAGATTATAGTGGAACCACTCCACACAATCTTCCAAGCTCTCATCCTCCTTCTGTGTCATTCTAAATATCTCCTCCCTTATGTCCTTGGCTCTGCAATAGTCTTGGTACTTTGATAAGAACGCCTCCTTCATATCATTCCATGTTCGAATACAAGTGGATCCCAATCCCATAAACCATCTCAAGGTTGCACCTTTTAAAGTGGTAGGAAATAATTTTTATTTCTATGCATTTGAGGTATAATCATAACTTTTTCATAAGACATCAAACTCAAATAGAAAGGTTTTTGGATCTTCCACAGTCATCCCCTGGAAGGATGGTAAGGATGATAGAGGAATATTTTTCATAGGAGCTTCACCTCTGATATCCCTGATTGGGAACTCAAAAGTGGTGATAGTAGCATCTATTTTAGCGTTGTTGTCATTGTTGTCCCCCATGACTAATCCCTCTAAACCTTGCTGTAACAGACGTCCTTCAAATTGTTCTTGTGATGGTCTTGTAGGTGTGATTGGTGGTTCAAATGTCCTTGGGAATGGATGTTTCACCGCACTACCTGTATCTGGGTATTGATAAACTAACCGATGTTCTTCTATCTCAGCTATTCAATGTTCCCCCTCAGTTTCCCCTTGCCTCTTGGTCCTCAATTTTTGGCTACTAGCTTCCCCTCCTACCCCTGAATTGGATTCTTGATGTTGGGGATATGGGTGCTAGATGTAGAATGATATGGTTCCGAGATAGAGGAATCAGAGGTTTCTACTTTTGCTATGGTAGTAACATCTTTCTGCGGCCTTGTTTTCCTTGCATCCCTTTGAGAGCTGGACTGTTATTTTTCTGCCTTAGAGATTACTTCCCAGATAAATGTTTTCCTTCCCAAATATACACTCTTCCTTTCATTTTTACGACCCATTTTTCCTATGACTAATTAGAGTGGGGGTAGTTTTGGTATCTCTATAATTCCTACAGTTGCACACATGGACACTATGTGTATTAATTCACACCCTAAGTGTCTCAGTCTTTGACATTGGTGAGCCTGCCCAGATATGTTAGAGTGATGTGCATGTTCTTACCTCTCGTCTTACCGCCCAACGACTGAAGAGTTGAAGACATGTTAAACAAAACACCAAAATTCCCTAAGTTCCCTAGTGATCACAATGGTGAGCCCGCCCAGGTATGTTAGAGCAATGCACAAGTTCTTACCTCTCATCTTACTGCCCAGCAATTATGGACTAGGAACACTCTACATCAAACAAAGAACTTGGCTGATTGTATCATCAACTACCATCCCCAACAACAACACCAAAATATAGTGTTGTTTTAATCAATCCTAATTGACCAAGACTGCAACATTTAATTGTCAACCCAGGGTAGGTCTTGCTGTTTCAATGGAGTTCGCACTATCTGTGCCGATACACTATAGCCAAGAATGAGAAAATGGAGAAAACAGTAAAAGATGTCGTTGAACCAAATTGTTGAATCAAATCATTCATGTAGACATAAAAAACACTCTACAAAATTAAATCACACTTCGCAACTATCAAAGTAAGGGTGTGCCACACAGTGACTAATTTCTACTCCATCCGGTTACTACCATTTTGTTGATTAACTCAATGTAACATCATAATGTAAATTGGAACAACGGGGAATGCAATCCTCAATTTGTATAGCAACAACAAGAAACCATAAATCAATTAGCTAAACTAGAATGTACACTACCTCTATCACTGCAGTCCCTACCAAAAAGGAGGGCCCTTCCTCCTCAGCAAGGCACATGAATAACACAAAAGTAATTAACGAATTAGCTGAAGAATAGTAACAACATCACCATGCTGGTTAATATTAAAAGAAATAATTCAGAGTAACAGAAGCAGATTAACAGTACTTTTCTATATGGCATCCCTTGTACATGGAAAGTCGAGTTCCTTTATAGTTATCACATACCCGAAATTTAGAAATAGATCAGTCATGAGAATCTCACGATTCTCATGCTGATTAAAAATAAAAGTAGTTACAACCTATTTCTAAATACAAATATACATTAGTTAGGATTGCAACCGCTTGGGTCTGTTGCTTCCAAAATAAACAATTCCTACTGCCGATAGTTGTTATGTGGAATAGTACCCACATTTTCCAGCTTCGGTGCAACAACATCATGCGAGTGAATAGCAGTTCAGGATGTTACAGAAATTATTGGCAACAACACCCTTGGTGTAACAACGGACCTTTGTATCAGTGCGTAGTGTAACAACATCCTGTAACAACATCCAATGTGTAACAACAACCTGTAACAACATCCAATGTGTAACAGCAACCTGTAACAACATACAAGGTGTAACAACGAACTGTTCTACCCTTCTCTGTAGTTAATCAGCGTTTCTTGTCTACTCCATAACCTTGTTCTCATGAGCAACACCTAAAAAGGAGAAGATATTTCCAAAATACTTCTTCAATGCTCCCCCAGTTAGCCACAAAAAGGAATAAAGCATCGTATTATTCAGTAAAATATGGAAAAATAACATGACAGTAGAATAGGTTATAAAGGTGAGAAAATAGGGGAATTAATCATGTAAAGTTCATAGGCTTGGAGGATAAAAGGATCAAAACTAGGGAAAGAAGGTGCAGAAAATAGGTAAAAATCCACACCCAACAATGCTACATCTTACAATCAAGCAAGTGCAGAAACCAAGACGAATTGAGAAATGAACAATACTTTTAGAGGTGTTAGACTTGCTTTTCACGAACAAGGTCCATTCAAAGAGCTGGAGTTCTACCAATGTGTCGCTAAGTGTTGTAGTGGATACAACCACCCTCCAAAAATTTTCCTTAGCTTCATTTTGGAGCCTCCCTACCAACCTTCATCAGCAAGATGTCTTGCCTTGTCAAGTACACAAACTTTAGTGATTTTCTAGCAGATTTCCAACCTATGCATCATAGCTTGTTGCACCCCCCTCACAGGTTGTTTCTCTAGACTTGGTCCAGTTGCAGGATGAAAAACTCCCTCAATAAATTGCGCAATTCTGGAGGGGAACCAACCTTCCCTCCAGAAATTACACAAATTTGTCTCACAACCTATTGTGTTCTAGAATTACACAAATCTACTTGTCACTATTCACTAGAAAAATTACGCAATTCCTCCCAACAAGACTGCTCAGCCCAGAAATTGTGCAATTCTGGGAAGCAGTCACCTGCTCTGCCCAAAAATTGTGCAATCCTTCTGGGTAACCCGCCCATCTGCCTCCCAGAAATGCACAAATTTCCCTCCTCAGCTGAGTAGGCTATTGAATGTGCCATTTGGTTGACTGGTTCCACCCGGGACTGAGCAAAACTGATTTGCATGCATGGAATGATTCTCCCAAGGCAGCATGCAAAGGCATCCCTTGATTTAGGGATCTATTTTTAGCAACTAGAGGTTACATGCAAGGATCATTTCAGAAATCTCCCATCAAGTGTCACTTTTCCTAGATTTGTGGCATGCGTGTCACAACCTCGATTTTATCAAAACTCATCAATCAGACGTTGTAGAGCTCATTCTTCATATCGAACTTGCAGTTATAACATCCTACATTACATATAGGATTCATCAGCACATTTAGCTCAGTTGTTTTTGGGTAAGCTTGCCTTTCATGTCCTCTATTGTGCTTGTTGTTGTTTTGATGTATGTTAGCTTGTGGAAGCATGGTTTCAGTTTTCGTTCGCATCTCCCTATTGTCACATGCATGACACTGTTTTGCACGGATGGTTGTCATTACAACGAATTACTTCACACACATGCATGCTTTCCCATTTTTTGTATCCTGCACTTGTTGTTTGCATGAATGATCATTCACTCTTGTTTCCACTCATCTCACCATGCATCTAGACTTCTCATGTTTTCAGTCGCCCGTTGACTGGTCTGGGCTACCTTGGTCTTGACCGTGCTATGCCTGACTAGAACTATGCATTTCTGGAAGTGAAGGCTCTCCCTTCCCTCCAGAAATTGTGCAATTCTAGAGCAGCACTAACTTCCAGGCTTGCATTGTGCAATTCTTGGAGGAAATGTCCTGTTGGCCCCATAAACTATGCAATGCAATTTGCTGGTTGCATGTCAATACTGACTGAAATTGCGCATTGCACAGTTTTAGTCCTCAACAGGCTAGGTTGCACTGTGTATTACATAGTTCTAGTAGTCAGTTAGCCTCCTAACAGCCTAGACTATGCCTTGTGTAGTTTTGGTAGTTAGTCTCCCGACCTCCCAACAAAAATTCCGCAACCTTCACAATCAATCACATGGGTATGTTGCAAGTTAGCCCTCAAGTTTGTTTTGGTTTTCGACTAAGAGATTGCTTGCCATGAGTGTTGCTATGTCTCCAAGCATCACAAGTGTTCGTATGTCTCTCACAGCACAAGTACAATGGCCTTTAGGAGAGCAGAGTCAAAGGACATTGTTGAGATCCCAACGGGGCTTGTAGCCTAGCAAGTGTATGTGAGCTCTCCTACCTATGAAGACATCAAGTTGTTCGTGGACAACGACATCAAGATAATATGGTAGTAGCATTACAACAACCAGCATCATCAAAAGCAATAGAAGGCAGCACACCTGCACGCAATGAATGGAAGAGGAAGGTTGTTGACAACACAGAGGTGGAACAAAGTTGAAAGCTCAAGCAGATCCACTTGTGATGAAAGCAACTTTGGAGATTTAGGCTATGAGGTGATAGCGCGACAAGATCATATGAAGGCAGAGAAAAGAACAGAGAAGGAGTTGCATGTGCTGAAGCAACAACTCAAGGAAGAATAGGAGCTGCATAGATGAGAGAATGAGTTGCAGCAGGAACAAGTATAGCAGGTGGTGCAACATGCATAGATGGATGAAACTATGCCTGTACAAGTTATAGATCCATCCAAGCAAGTGGCATGGAGCAGACAAGGTGAGTAGTGTTGTTGATCACATGCAAGGGAATTCAACACCATGCATGTCTTTGTGCACACGCATGTGATCCCACCCATTTGGCACACTCACCAAGTCAAAGACAATAAGCAAGTTGAACTGGAGCTAAACATGTATTTTGACAAGTTGATGTGCACAACCACTAGCACATGCTTGGAGATCAGCGCAGATACTATGCATCAACATGTTTCCGGTCCGGTCACACCCAGGACAACCATGCACATGCTATCAAATGAGTTGGATGGAGGAGCCATATCAGTGTACCCGAATGTAATGGAGGCAAGAGTTTGCTTCAACAAGATGTCACCATTGAGCGCACGGACACCATCATAGATGACCAAGCTTGGCATCAGTTTGCCACCATCGACCATCACTAGGATGTCAAAGAGTTTGTCTCATCATAACAGTCTGAGTGTTAGTGATGTCTTGCATGGCTTGCTCAATCCATTTTGTCTCACGTGGGTACATGTGCATAATGTATGTAACGTCTTATCAAGTGGAAGTTCAAGTGTCGATAGTTGGATGTAAGAGTCATAGAGTAGATGAAGAGTCATGAGGATAGATGAACTGCCACAATGGGGAATGTCAAGTTCCACCCCACCCTTTGTTATAATTAGTCCCTCATAACTCATTGTATAGGCTTTTGGTCAGCTAATCTTCCGACAAGACTATCTTAGAGAGAGATTGGACAATATTGTAATGCACCTTGGCATTGTGTAGAGCTAATACATCTCTTTGGAGGAACAAGCAGTTGTGGCTGTAACGTTCCATTGCTGGAACTAGTGGTTTGACATGGATGTATTGTATCACTGGAACTTACACTTCTTAATATAACAGAGCCATCATGTTTCATGCATATGTCATATTGTATTTCAACTATCTTGTTTACTCTAAATGGCATATGTATTTTTTTTCTTACGCATGCATGTATTGACTATTCTGTATAGGTATGAATATTATTGAAATGTGTTGATTTATTTAACCATCACTTTGGATTGTTAATTAACTTTCTTTCCATTTTGTGATGCATCTTCACTCATGTGTTCCCTCCCAAGCTGCGCACTATAATAGGTTTCCAAGGGGCACACTCATCCCACTTTCCATGTGCTAGAACTGTTCATGCACCTTGCTTGTCTTGCCGCAACTGTCACACCCTTGCTACCAATAGGGACATCTTGCTTGCCTCTGTGTGAAATCACGGTCAAGGCATTACCGTATGACCCATTGCAAGGACTCCTACACCAAATGGTCTGAGGTCTAATTGGGACTTCTTACCGGGGAGATCCCCTAACATGTTGGTGGGTCCAGCATCATCAACATGACCCTATTAGTAATTCCCAATTCCAAACAATTGGTATTAGAGAAGGTGTCTTTAGGAACAATTTAATTGTTGGAAGGTAGATCTATAGGGAATCATGGCAAATCAAGTAAATCAAGATATCTACACAAGAAGAGTTGATGCAAACTTGGCCAAGATTTGACCAAATTTCTCTTTATGTGCCATAGCTCCCTTTAATCCAACTACTATATATTTATGATCTCCCATAAATAATTGGCAATGATTAGTTCAGATATATTCGCCTTGTAAATGCAATAACTCTACAATACTATAGAAATTAAACTCTACTGCTAGATCTAAAGCTCAAAGCTCTGTAATTTATTTATCTCAACTCTCTATCTATGTTTCCCTATCATATTGAAACTCCTATGTTATGATCCACACCATCTATTGTACCTTAAGAAACCAATTTCCTGGCTGTAGAGAAATCGTGCTTAAGACATTAATAATTATTGTTTGTTATCACTTATTTTTCACTTTATTGTTTGTTGTATTCTCAAATGAAGGACCTGGAAAACTTGGTCTTTAACCCTTAATACATATGTGACCAGAAAATCTCAAAAACCCTTTTGTTGCTAGATATCAATTATGAATGAAGAAAGATTGAAGGAGAAGTTAAAGATAATATGTTGCTTAATACGGAAACTATTATCTGTCACTTAGAAGAATTATGAAAATGAGAACTGAATCATAGAAAATATGTTACTTAACACAGAAACTACTATCTGTGACCCTTGGAGAAGTTAAAGATAATATGTTTCCTTACACAAAAACTATTATCTATAACTTAGAGAGGGAGGTGAAAACTTCAAGTATAGGAGCGCTCTTTTAAGGAATTTTAACTTTATCTACATAAGCAAATAAAGACTTGCAACTTCATTACTATATTTGAAAGAAGAAAACATAAGATGCCACATGACAGACAAGTTATAAAATTATACCCAAAAATTCATGGAAACTTCTGATTCTTTCATTAATCAACAGTTATATCATAAATACAGTGGTGTAGTCTTCGGGTTCTCCAAAATTCCAACAACAACTTTTCCTTTGTAGTTTTCATCTTTTTATACATTGTGGAACAGCTGTTGATTTCTGAAACTGTCAAATTATTTCACTACTTCTCTAACTATCTGAAGTAAAAACTATTATAGAATTTTACAGAGGGTAAAAGACACCTCAAAGAACATGAAGTAACAAGAAAAGAACTGAATTTAGAAGAGGACAATAACTGCTGGCTTACTCTGTTAATCCGCTACCAAGTTCCTTTGTATATGTCTTAATGATGTTTAATTCATTTTAGCCGTAATGAAATGTGTTTGACTTGTGTAAACCTAGGCTTACATGTGTATTGGGCATTTTGATTGGCCAAATTACAATGAAAACATACCCAATTGCCTTCCTCTTCAAACTCGTCTCTAACACTAATTTTCCTCTTTACACAGTGAAATCAACGCGAACCTTTGATTAATACGGAACTCAAAAAGAATTAATCTTGCTTCATAAATTCATCGGATCCGCCCATTCAACGCTCCATTGACTTTGCATTGCAAATCGCAATAAGCCCTTTCAAATGTTATATCAATGTAAGCCTTTACGATACGCGATAAGATGGATGCGCCAGAGTATTAAACATAATGTATATAATATCGGGTCTAGAATCTCCACCGTAGATTTCAACCCCAGGATCCAATGGCTGATATCAATTTCGGGTGGACTACTTACATGAAAGTTACCCGCCCGAAATGAGAAGTTTTTCTCTCTCCTCTAGTTGCTACGTGTCAGCCATTGAATGGAATCAGATACTTTCCTCTAAATACCATTTACCATTTTTCATCCGCCCGAAATCCCTCTTATAGATTTAAATCCGCCCTTCATCTTGGTTAACGCTCGAACTTGTTCGCGCTCGAAGACCATAGATCTTCAACCATCGATGGTGGCGATGCTCCTTCGGATTTTTCTTCCACCAGCACTTCATTAATTGTTCATCTCAATCGGTAATCAATGATTCCCATGGTAGTACTTCATATCACTGCCCGCTGCACTTTTTGCGATTGCGATCTAATCGCATTGCTAACACATATTTATATAATGGGACCCGCTCCATATAAGATCTATATTGTGATTTGACTTGATCACATGGGCTGATTCTTTAACAATTGTTTCCTTTATGATTTCGTTATATAATAAATAAAATACTTCATTTCTTTTAGACTTTGTGGGGGGTAAAGAAAATAAGGCAGCTTCATTGAGGTTGAACCCCTGTAGTGATTTTAGACCGCGCATTGTGGTCAAACTGATAAATAAGCTTAAAACACAATATAAGCTACAACATGTGGCTCCAACTGAGGATAGTGCTTTTGCCACAGAAGCACTAAGAACCACAGATTAGTGCCTTATCCATCGGGCATGGAGTCATATATTGCTTCACCAAACTTAACTGCGTGAAAATTTTGTACGGTGAACATGTGCTAATATCTGTAGTGATAGGATGCTTGTGCTTTGATAGAAAAATATTGATAATCGTAGATCAGTAGCCTTAGTTGGGCATGGAGTCCAAAACTATGAAAACCTTGAAATTTAACATTCCTGAAGTCTGAAACCTTTGCAAACCAGTTTCCAACTGGGACAATCATCCTTATTATCCTCTAAAGTTAAACTAAAGAACTGCAACTAAAAACCAAATGATCAACACCTGAGCTTATTTATGTACAGGTTCCTACCTATGAGCATGATTGCTCTCCATCAGGTGAAGTCAATCTTCCAATGGTACTAGGTTAGCATTTGAGTGCCTGATCTAGAACCATTCTACTGGTGAATCTTGAAAATAAAATTCATCATGAACAAAAAATAAATTATGCATAAGGGCAACTCACAACAAAAGTTAGGAATATATCCACAAAGTAGGATGTGTAGACTGCTGATAAATTCCTCGTAATCTGCCACAGGATCTTCAAGAATATAAGCAAAATATGGTCCTGATCAGCTCCAAAAATGAAATTCTCTATGTATGAAGGTTTCTTCTCGATTAAACCTTCTGTTTGGATAATATGTTCAACAGAACAATCAGCAACATCTTTAAGAAAATGATCTATGTCACTTTCATGTCTCCACTTTTCATCTCTAAGCTTTGATTGAAAATAATTTGTAATTTTAAATTTAGGGAGAAAAAGAAATTTTTTCACATTACTATACAACATATGATCAAATTCAAATAGATTATTTACCTCTGATCCATGGGCATCATTATGTTCTTCAATGCACTGATATACGATCTCTTTATCAGCTTTCTTTTTACATAAGATAGCCTCTTTTTCCATGATAGAAGGCTCAATATATTGCTATCCAACATATCTCACTTGTTGGTTTCTTCCTGTAAGTTCAACACCCAACTAATGAACTTGAAGAGCTTCATCCTGCTCCCCATTTAAACCATTTTTGTTATAGATAGGAGGACCATCAAATTTATCAAGATAAGATCTCTGGGGATTTATTTTCCACTTAATTATTTCTTCCTCTTCTCAACTGCTGAGCAAAAATTCTTGATGCATGTTTGAACTTTCCTCCATCTGAATACTCTCTTGATCTACTTGGAACAAAGTCAACCAATTCTCTGCTTGGGAGATTATTGAAGAAAACTATTTTATAAACTTATTTGCGTCATTTTGAGAAAATGGTAGTTCTTTGATTTTGGAGACTTGCTCATAATTAATCTAGCTATAACCTCTCTGAATGCTTGATATATTATCAACAAGATCATTAGTTTCTTCAACAAGATTATCATGAGCTCTTAAAGTTTCTTTAGAATCATAATATTCACAACAACCTTCAAAAAGAAACTTGTATGGATAATAAGTTCTACAATAAGAATTGAATACTGAATGGAAATCTTTCAAAGATCACATGCTTGAACAAGGCAAAGACCTAAACCAAACTCTAGCTTCTAGGTCCAAAGAAAACAAAAACAACTTCATCTTCACATCTTCATGAATGATGTCCTACTGCTCCATGCATTCATGAAACTCTTGGAGGTGCTGAGCTGGATCTTCACATTCCTTTTTACTGAATATTGGAAGATACTAATAAAATCAAATGGTCAAATTTATGGACTAAGAATGCAGGGAGAGCCATTAAAACCCAGAAAAGAAAATTTCAAAGTGTAGTGGAGACGCCAATTAATGTTGTAAGTGAAAATCACAGGTGTGAATGTACAACCAACTACTGAAACTTGTCACTCTCAAGAATCAGCTTCAAACTTAATAAACCTAGGGAAAAGTGTTCTTATTCAATTGTTTTGCAGGCTGTGGTTCTTGCTATTATGGAGTCACCTTTTATTGCTTTTATTCAAAATAGCCAACTATTTCCTCCTCACTGAACAACCAGAGGAAAATCTTAAAAACCCAAGGAAAATTGTTCTTGCCTTCTCTCCCCGACAACGATGCCAATTAATGTTGTACCTTAAGAAACCAATTTCCTGGCTGTAGAGAAATTATGCTTAAGACATTAATAATTATTGTTTGTTGTCACTTTATTGTTTGTTGTATTTTCAAATCAAGGACCTGGAAAACTTGGTCTTTAACCCTTAATACATATGTGATCGGAAAATCTCAGTATGCCATTTGTTGCTAGATATAAACGATGAATGAAGAAAGCTTGAAGGAGAAGTTAAAGATAATATGCTTCCTTACACAAAAACTATTATCTACAACTTGGAGAGGAAGGTGAAAACTTCAAGTATAGGAGCACTTTTTTAAGGAATTTTAACTTTATCTACATAAGCAAATAAAGACCTGCAGCTTCATTACTATACTTGAAAGAAGAAAATATAAGATGCCACATGACAGAGAAGTTACAAAATTATACCCAACAATTCATGGAAACTTCTGATTCTTTCATTAATTAACAGTTATATCAGGAATACAGTGGCCTAGTCTCCGGGTTCTCCAAAATTCCAACAACAACCTTTTCCTTTGTAGTTTTCATCTTTTTATAGATTGTGGAATAGTTGTTGATTTCTGAAACTGTCAAATTATTTAACTGCTTCTCTAACTATCTGAAGTAAAAAATATTATAGAATTTTACAGAGGGTAAAAGACACCTTAAAGAACATGAAATAACAAGAAAATAACTGAATTTAGAAGAGGATGATAACTGTTGGCTTGCTTTGTTAATCCACTGTCGAGTTCCTCTGTATATGCCTTAATGATGTTTAATTCGTTTTAGCCGTAATGAAATGTGTTTGACTTGTGTAAACCTGGGCTTACATGTGTATGGGGCGTTTTGATTGGCCAAAATACAAAGAAAACGTACCCAATTGCCTTCCTCTTCAAGTTCGTCTCTAACACTAATTTCCCTCTTTACACATCAAAATCAACGTGAAATTTTGATTAATATGGAAATAAGAAAGAATTAATCTTGCTTCATAAATCCATCAGATCCACCCGTTCAGCGCTCCATTGACTTCACATCGCAAATCGCAATCGGCCCTTTCAAATGTTATATCAATGTAAACCTTTACAATACATGATAAGATGGACACGCCTAATTATTAAACATAATGTATATAATATCGGGTCCGGAATCTCCAGCGTAGATTTCAACCCCAGGATCCGACGAAAGATACCAATTTTAGGAGGACTACTTACACGAGAGTTACCTGCCTGAAATGAGCGGTTTTTCTCTCTTTTCTAGTTGCTACGTGTCAATCATTGAATGGAATCAGGCGCTTTCCTCTAAATACCATTTACCATTTTGCATCCGCTTGAAATCCCGCTTATAGCTTTAAATCCGCCCTTCATCTTGGTTAATGCCCGGACTTGTTCGCGCTCGATAATCGTAGATCTTTGGCCATCGATGGCAGTGATGCTCTTTCACATTTTACTTCCACTAGCGCTTCATTAATTGCTCATCGCAATCAATAATCAGTGATTCCCGTGGTATTAATTCATATAACTGCCCGCTGCATGTTTTGCGATTGTGATCTAATCGCATCGCTAATACATATTTATATAACGAGACCCGCTCCATATAACTATTTATATTGCGATTTGACTTGATCACATGGGCCGATTCTTTAACAATTGCTTCCTTTGTGATTTCGATATATAATAAATAAAATACTTCATTTCTTTTAGACTTTGCGGGGGGTAAAGAAAATAAGGGAGCTTCATTGAATTTGAACCCCTGCAGTGATTTTAGACTGCGCATTGTGATAAAAATGATAAATAAGCTTAAAACACAATATAAGCTACAACACCATCTATGCCATTAAATTCTCCCTAAAGGATATTATTTTCTGATGTTCTTCCTAAAGGCTTGAATTGTTGAATCTATAAATTATAAACCACAATATTTATAGGCTAATTCACCAATTATTCAGTAGGTCAACAATTTAGATTTTCTCAAAAATCCCACGATTTGATCACAACGTTTTCAATATTCAGGAAGGAATATTACCAAATCAACTTTAATTCTCAATGAGGACTTGAATGAGACTTTGAAACTAATATTCTACTCTTCTGCATCTCGACCATGATTTCAAAAATTTTTGTTAATGGACATCGCTTCCCTCAACCAATATAGAGACTATATATCACTCTTAATTCAGGCGTATAGTTAGGGTATTAATGTTTTTCCTTTCATTGATAACACATAAATACTATTGGACTTTCAAATATTCATCATAAGAAAATCATGTATTCAATATTTTAAATTGGTTTCCAAGCCTTCTACTACAATCACATGTTCCCGTAATCCTTAACCACCAAAAATATCTTAAATCCTTGTGCTCATGACAAACTCTTATGATTGTTCATCACTTGTGTTAATTATATAGAAAAAACATACATAGAGGTAATGAAATATAACATGAACACTATTTCATTCATACAAATCCCGTACATGTATATATACTTAAACTTCTGGTCTATCCTCTATCTATGGCCTAATTCATTAAGTGTTTTGCAACTTCCTTGCGTTCTAGCCATGTTGGTCCTCTCTAATGTTTCTCTAATTCTTTTCTTAGCTCTCCTCTCATGCACACACTCCTTCTCTGATCTCTCATAAATTTACATGTACATTTGAGTCTAAACTAATTTTAGTTTCAGATACAAGAATTCCCCCTAGATCCACATACTCCTCACCTAGACCCTCCAAATTAGGACTTTTAGCTCCATAACTCTATCAACAATATAACTGACCTCTATTATTTCCAACTCACACAATATTCTCTCTAATTAATATAGTATTTTCAAAATCTCTCTTAATGAGAATATTTCATTACAATTTCCTCTCTATTACATAATTCCCATAAAAACATAGAGTAATACATTTAAATAAAGAATGAAATAAATCTTAGGGAACCAGCTTCCTTAGTAATTGGTTTGAACCTATTGTTCAAATGACACATTAAAAATCAAGATGTTATGCTTTTGTGTCAAACTCCCCAAGTTGAGAGGTTTCATGGTCACCTAACCATGAGATGATGAAGAAAGTATGCCTGGGTCCCAAATCTTATTTTGTAATTGATCTCGTTCCTCACATGCTACAGTTGGTCCATTGTCTTCTTCTTCATTGTTGCTATCTTTCATACCTTATTTTGTAACTCTCCCTTTTTGTTGTTGATGTATGATTGTTTTTTCCTCATCAATAAGCCTTTTCCATCTTCTTTCCTTCTTGCAATAGGTCTCTTTTGGAAAAATGTCACCATCAGTCTTCTAATCTTTTCAATTCCATGTTCAGCTTATCTTCTTTCTAGTAAAAATAATCCATCCTCTGCTAAAAATTATTGTTGTATTCCATGAATTCACTACAATATGACTCGTCTTCTATCATTATCTACCTCTTTTGCCAGAATTCATCCTCATTGTTGCCACCTTTCTGCTATATTTTCACCATTGAAACCTCGTCCTTATCCTCTACGAAATCACTGCATTCCACCATCATTTTATTTCCTTCACAATTTTTCTTTGGATTGTCCAACCAATCCTCTAAAAAATTTAATTCTATTGCAACAAACTTCATGTCCATGCCTTTAAAAACTTGCATTGGTTCCTCCAATGGTTCCTATGCTTCTTTGCTTTCCAACCAACTCTTTGATTCCTACAAATATTCACCACCTGAAAAAATAAAACAATTGTTAGTTTCGAAAGAATGAGACCTTGAGGTCTCTTTTCTAGCTTCCAACATTCTTTCCTCATGCAACATACAACCCTTCAAGTTGTCCACTAATATTTCTTCTGCCTTCTCAACTTGTTTCTTGGTATCCACATCCATACAGTCATCAACCTCAGGTTGTTTTGGCCTCTTTTCAGCCTACATAATAGTCCTTAGTGACTATTCTCTTTCATTTTATTCATCATTATCATCCTCTCCAAGGATGGGTCCTCCCTCTATTCAAAAAATGCACACCATCTCTGCCTCTACCTATGACTCAAATTTAGTTTCTTTGAGCATATTCAACCTCTTGTGGATCACACCTCTCATCCGCTTCTTCAAGTTTTTTGCATGCAGTCTCTTCACTGGCCATTGAACTCTTTCACCCACATAAACTACACCTTTTAATTCTTTCCTCAATTCTTCTTGTAGATTCTTTGTCTACCCTTGTAACTACTCTATCTTGCTGATCTCTTCTTTCAATTTAGTGGTTTCTACCTCTCTCTCTTCGTGACTCATCCTCATGCCAATTGCTTTGGCATTCCTCTCTTTTTGACTATGACTTTTTGTTGAATCCCTTACACGACTATTTGTAGTCATCTTCATCTCTTTTCTCATCCTTTTGTGAACTTCTCTTGGTTGACTTGTAAGCTTCAACCTAGACTTTTCCCTATCTTTGTAACAACCCTAATTCTTACTACCAAAACCAAGCTCTCTTCTCGGTTTTCTTTCCTCCTCTAGACAGTTCTACCCACACTCATTGTGGAACTGTCAGGAAACTTATACCCAACTTTTATTTCTATTGTAAGTTTTCCTCCTTGTTGGTACTCCAGAGTAGAGCCTTTTCTTTCTCTAAGCACACTTGTTCCTCAGCTTCAAAAGTTGTTTAGCTATTGCAATCCTTTTCTTTCTCATGTATCCTTTAAGAACTTTTCTCAACTGTCATCCTTTTCTTTGCAACACTGAATTCTGTTGTTGGTTCTTTGTCATAGGTCTTATAACTTTAGAGAAATTTTTTGTTCCTTCATTGATATCACCTCTTCATGTAGGTTTCTATCTCATCCTACAAATAGAAATTTCTAACTGTTGTTCCTTTCCTGGTTACTGTCTGATGGTTGTTCCCTCTTTTGTCATCACATCTTCTTTGCTTCCTATAACATAGTATATTATGGCCATTATAACATAAACATAAAAAAATTCCAATCTTCTTCTTTGTCCACTCCTCTTTGAAAATCTCCTACAATTTAATTCATGTTTTCAAATTCTACATGCAGTCCATTTTTCAAAAAAATAATTCACTCTACTGAAACTTTTGCAAAATTTCTTTACAAGAAATTAATTTCCTATTAATTTTAAAGCAATACTTCCACCTGTAATTATTTCAATAATAAGGACCAAACCTAACTTTCTCTATTTCTTCAATAGTTCAATCCTCAACCAACTCCTCTAGTTCTCTAGAAACTTGACCTCAAACCCTCTCTTCTAATCTTGTGCATTTAATCGCATCTTGTTTAAACCTTACCAGAACATGAAAACTACGACAACCTTTGTTCCTACCTTTCTCCTTCGTAGTTCCTCTTCTTCTTCAATCTGTCTAATTTTTTTTTATTGGTGTTTGATTCTCGAAAACTATTGTTCCTTGCTTCCATTTCAATGCAGGTTCACTATGTTTTTGTAAACAAATAAAAAATTCACTTTCATACCTTTAGCTGTCGCGTTCACTCCATCCTATGCAAAAATGATCATCATCGGTCATTTAACAAGAACATGTGGTGTTTTTGAATAGCTACAATTCTCACTATGAAAATTACTTTCTTCGCACTTGTCACATATCTACTTAAACAAACACACATAATTTTTTTTTTTTATACTTATGAAGCCAACACTTCATTATAAGCCTGATTATAAGTGCCACCACCTCGCATATAAATGTAACCTACGTAGTCTATGGTGTGGCAGGTCATATTTATCATATATTGGTTTAATAATTGTTTATTCCCAAACTTTATTATACCACGGTTGCTGCGGCATAAGAACTTTATGATTTCTCCTCGCGTATATCAAGGCTGTCCTGCCTATGACTGTTGGCGTTCTGTGTGTTTGACACCTGGCGATAGCATTGACCCTCACCGTCCTGTTCACGTGGCTGAGGTAAGGTTGTCAAGTCTGGAATTCTCCCGCGCTTTGCATCTGGGCATTGGTGCCTTGATCAACGGCTTGATGGCTCTGCATGAGATCAAGGGCCACGAATGCTCCACGTTACCTCTGTTGGCAGGCAGGGTATATACGCGACCCTTTCCGGATTCTTCGAGGCTTTTGTCATTCTGCTTGGCGCTCCACAGCTTCTCCGCTCCGTTTCACTTCTGCATGGGATGTTCTTCTGAGTTTTGCGCCGAGTTCCTCCATTATACCAGGCCCGCATGCCTTCTCTGGCGAGATTCCGCTCCATGGTTCTCGCCCTTGAACCAGCCAGGTAATGATTTTCCAGTTTATTAAGATTTTAGACATGATTTTGGTTTATCTGTTGCGAGGTATAGTAATCCCCTTAATCTCTGGCATGACAGGTTTCATACGGCGGTTTCCGGATTTGATGGTGTTGAAGGATTCTTCCAGATGTATTCCGCTGAACTTGCTCAGGTATTTATCCCCAACAGATGTATGAGTCTTGGTTACTTCTGGTTCATCTCGCCTCTGGTTAACAGGGGTTATCCTTTGTGCCAAGGCAGGCCCCAACCTGACCTTTGCACGGTTGGCCGCAGATTCGATGGACGGATGCTCTCGTTCCGGTTCCATGCGTTCTGGTCTGGCTAAGGACTATTGAGTGATACTTGCTTGCGGCGGTTTTGGGGATTTACCTCTAGTTTACAAGGCTGAAGATTTTGTTTAAATTTGTGAATCATATGTATATTTTGTAACTGTCAATGTACTGTAATTTATACAGAGCTCTGGTCTTCAAGCCAGCTCGCTTGTTTTCATCTTGGACTTATACGGCTTGACGGCCAATATTTACTGTAACACATTGTTTTGCGTAATGCTATGGCTTACCCTTTTCATTTGCTGTTGAACAAGTTATTATGAAATATATATAGGGTTTGATGTTTCCAGGCCTTGCATTACAGTTTCTCATTCTGTGTTCTTGCTTATTCAGTTAAGGTTGAATGCGCTTTGCTTACAGAATGTATTAAGGGTTATTTCATTTTTATCTATGGGTTAACAGTCATATATATGTGTATTATTGGACTGTCGCGCCTGCCTCTAATTGCCATAGAGGTATGGTCGACCGTTCTGGGTTTTCTCCATAACCCGAGACTCTGAGGTTCTGAGTTAAATCATGACTGTGGTTTTCTATTAATTTGTTCCTCGTTCGTATGGAATCGTTGGTATATTACTTGTTGTATTTAAATACCATCACTGTATTGTCATGCATGTCCGCATGAATATTATAGCATGGATCTTACTCCTTGTAATGATATGCGTAATTACTGTTGCAATCTTCAAAGAAATTGTTCTATGTTATATATCAACCTTCAATTCAAGGTAATATTCCGGTTTACCTCTCGGCTCAGAATTCGGTTGTTTGTTTATTTAACTCACGGGTTCCGGCCTTCGCCCGATACTGTGAGATCTCCAGAATCTCGTTGATACGTTCCGACCTGGTTCGGTTTTCAATGATTCTTTTAATCTTTAATACCCTTATTGTTTATTTGTTTTCTAAAAGTCTGCTTCTTAGAAATGTATAACAGTTTACGGGTATAGATAGTCGTATTGCTTCAAGATTTGCTTGGTATTGTCTAGCTTACAGTGAGCAATAAGGTCAAGATACTGTTTGACCCAGAACTCCATTCTTGCATATAAAGTCGAGTTCCTGTTTCGGGTCTCCCTTTGACTGTGACTGTTAGTCTAGTAGGGATAAGGCTTATTCTCGAAATGCACTGATTTCTTTATCTTTGGTTCTACAGATACGCTGCCTGTAATTGTTGGACAGTATATATATAATGACACTATCTTTTGATTCTTTTACAGCAAATGGTTTGTATCTGTGTACAGTTAATTCTCAGTTTATACTATCTTGGATTTATACAGCAATATCGTGCTAATCTCAGTTTAAACTATCTTTTATATTCGTACAGCAACATTGTGCTAATCTCAGTTTAAACTATCTTTTATATTCGTACAGCAACATTGCCTATAACTTGTACAGATAGTATACCCATATTATATACTGTTCACTACTACTGCACAGATAATAATAATCATTCTATAAATTACACAGATAACTATGGGGACATAAAGGTTCCGCTACTTACCTGGTCTCCTCTGATAAGGTGAGTCTGGAACCAGTCTCCTGCCAAATCTCTGTGTAAGCTTGTTATCCTCCCAACCGTGAGATCAGTCTTTCTAGACCTGAGTCTCCCCCCAAGCTTCCGCTTACCGGATCATTATCCTCAGTAAGCCAGCACTGTGTGCTTGACTATCTGGTCCTTACCAGACTTAGTCCATCTAGGGTTTTTCTTCCCTTTCTCTTTTCCTCTGCCTGTCTCTACAACCCAGATTTCTTTCCACTAACTTCCCTTTCTCTTGGAAACCCTTCCAGTTAGAGTAGGTAGTTATTTCTAGTTTGTTAACTAACTTTCTTTCCCAGTTACCTTTTGGGAATTCAAATACTTTCATAAGTAATTCTTTTAATCATTACTTTAGTGCACATATAAAATCAACAGAATATTCTCAAAAAGAATTCAATCCTTCAATATCATTCTAACTCAATTTTTACTGTAGTAACTTTTAATAATTACATTTTTACGGGGTCATCACATCTCCCCCTCCTGAGATTGGACATTGTCCCGATGTCTAGTGTCTCCAAACAGTTCCAGGTAAGCTTTCCGGAAAAGCTCTTCGTCTTCCCAAGTAGCCTCTTCAGGCCCATAGTGCTACCACTGCACCTTAATTTGGGTAATAACCCGCTTCCGCAACTGCACTTCTCTCCGGTCGAGAATGCTCAGCGGCTCGACCAGGACCTCTCCTTCCGGTTCGACCTGCAAATAAGAACAGTATTAGTCTTTTGTTCCAGATACATTTTCAATTAGTTCAATTAAAACAATCCTTACCCGTATATCTTGCCAATTGATCACATGCTTAGGGTCATAGATATACTTTTTAAGCACAGATACATGGAAGACATTATGAATCCTAATGTGGCTTGGCAAAGCTAGCTGATAAGCTACTGGCCCAACCCTGGCCAAGACCTGAAAAGGTCCGAAATAACGGGGTGCCAACTTAGCACAACTACTCCATTGCAGAGTACTTTTCCTGGCTTGAATTCTGATGTAAACATGATCGCCCACCTGATACTCTTTGAACCTTCTTTTCCGGTCTGCAAAATTTTTCTGCCGATCCTGAGCGGCTTTCAGGTTGGCTCGCACCTTTTTGACCATGTCCTCCATTTCTTTGAGCATTTCTGGACCCAATCTTAATTTGTCCTCAGGGCCACTCCAATTGGAGGGCGTTCGACATTTTCGTCCATACAAGACTTCAAATGGTGACATCTGAATCGATGTGTGATATCCATTGTTGTAAGCGAATTCCACCAAGTGCAAATAGTCTTCCCATTGTGTCGGTTTTTGCATGACACATGCTCTCAACATGTCCTCCACAATCTGATTTACTCTTTCCGTCTGCCCATCAGTCTGGGGATGGTAAGCTGTACTAAAATTCAGCTGTGTACCCAATTCCGCAAATAGCGCTCTCCAAAAGGCAGATGTAAACTTTACATCCCGATCTGATATTATGGTCTTTGGGAGTCCATGAAGTCTGAACACATTTTGCATGAAAATGTGTGCAATTTGCACTGCCCGGTAGGTGGATTGCACTGGTATAAAGTGTGCTGCCTTACTTAACTTATCTACCACTACCATAATAGAGTCATTGTTCCTCTTGGTTTTAGGCAGCCCAGTTATAAAGTCCATTGATATAACTTCCCATTTCCATTCTGGGATGGGCAGGGGTTGCAATAATCCAGCTGGATGTTGGTGCTCCGTCTTGATTTGCTGACACTCCAAACATCGCGCTAAATACTCAGCCACTTGCTTTTTCATTCCCGGCCAGTAATATTCCTTCCGTAGTGCAGTCAGCATTTTCTGGTACCCGGGATGACCAGCGTAGTGACTGGTATGAAACTCATTCAAGATTAAGTTTTTGAGGCTGTTGTCATTTGGTACAAACAATCGTTTTTTGTAAAGCAGCATTCCATCCCTGCTAACTTCATATTCCTGCTGACTTCCCTCGCTGGAAAGTGGCATTTGCCGCTTCATTTGCTGGTATTCAGCATCTTGGCTTGCTGCTGTTTTCATCGTTTCCCGTAAGGAATTTTCCCAGCTACTGAATGTAATTTCATACAAACATTGTACCTTTCGACTTAGTGCGTCAGCTACACGATTTTCCTTTCCCTTCAGATGTTTAATGTCAAAGTCGAACCCACTTAAGAAATCTGCCCAACGGGCTTGTCTTGCATTCAGTGTGGGCTGACTAAAATAATTCGTTAAGCTGTGATGATCTGTTAATAACAGAAATTTCCTTCCTAGAAGGTAGTGTCGCCACATCTTAAGCGCATGTATGACAGCTGCTGACATGCGCATGTATGACAGCTGGCATCGGTACATACCACATAGTCTTTGTTCGGATCAGCTATACTTAAAACAGGAGCAGACGTGAGTAATTGCTTAAGCTTCTCAAAACTTTGTTGACATTCAGAACTCCATTTGAATGACCTCCCTTTCTTTTGCAAGGACGTGATAGGATATGCCACCCTCGAAAAGCCTTCCACAAATCTTCTGTAATATCCTGCCAATCCCATGAAGGATCTGATATCCGCCACATCTTTTGGCACAGGCCAATCTAGTATGGTTTTTATTTTCTCAGGATCCACGACAATCCCTTCCTTTGTAATCACATGACCCAAATACTGAATTTCCTCTTTATAGAAATCGCATTTGCTGAGCTTAGCGTACAACTGATGTTCTCGCAAAGTTTGCAGCACCATCCGGAGATGTTCCTCATGCTCCTCCTTGGAGCGAGAATAAATCAGAATGTCATCAATGAATATTAGTACAAACTTGTCTAAAAATTGATGGAACACGCTGTTCATTAAACACATGAACGTGGCGGGTGCATTAGTCAAACCAAAAGGCAGCACTACAAACTCGTAGTGCCCATACCGGGTCCTGAAGGCTGTTTTAGCAATATCTTCTTCTTTAATTCTGATTTGATGGTAACCAGATCGCAAATCAATTTTAGAAAATACTGTCGCCCCCTTGACTTGATCAAACAGCTCATCGATCCGAGGTAAGGGATATTTATTTTTAATTGTGAGCTTGTTCAGCTGTCGGTAATCAATACACATTCGAAGAGTTCCGTCTTTCTTCCTGACAAACAATACCGGAGCTCCCCAGGGAGATACACTAGGGCGGATATAATTTTTATCCAGCAATTCTTGTAGTTGCATTTTCAGCTCAGTCAACTCAGGTACACTCATTCTATAAGGTGTCCGTGAAACTGGAGCAGCTCCTGGTATTAGCTCAATGGTGAAGTCTATATCCCTTTTTGGAGGTAGTCCAGGAATTTCCTCCGGAAACACATCTGCGAACTCATTTATTATCGGGAGGTGATCCAGCGGGTTTACCTTATTCTTAGTTTCTGCATAGCCTACCTGAATAGCATACACTTGGCATCTATTCCGGATGAATTTTTCTAGCTGATATGCAGTGATTGGCCGGACCTGCACTGGTCATTTAATTCCCTGCATTTCTTGTTTTATTCCAGCATCATCCTTGTACCGTATAACTTTTGTTTTGCAGTTCACTAAAGCCCAATTCTTTTCTAGCCAGTCCATCCCAATTAGGACATCATAGGACCCGAGGGGAAGCATGTTCAGGTCTGCCACCACTGGTTGTCCTGCTATCACTATAGGGCAGCTTTTGACCTTTGCCATTACTCATCTTTTGGTCCCTGTAGCTAGCTGTACCAGCCAAGGATTCCTGAATTTTTCAGGCTGCAATTTACACTGTTCAACTATCTTTGGACTAATATAACTTAAAGTAGCTCCAGGATCAATTAGAACAGAGATGGAAAGGTCTAAAATTTTACCTTCAAACTCTACCATGGTGGGCTGGTATTCTGCCTGGCGGTCGTCCAAGGCTGCGTTAATTCTTGGCATACTTCGTCCCACGTCACCCACGGTTGATGCCTCATGAATCTGGGATATCTGGTCAGTTCCCTTCCTTTGCGGACAATTCTTGACATAGTGCGGTCCACCACAACCCCAGCACTGCACTGGGGGTCTGGTTGTTCCCTCAGTATCCATCTTGGCGGGTTGTTCACTCATTCTGGTTTCACCGATGGACTTGGACCTGAATGCACTTCTCGGTGCTGCTCTACTGTTTTGGCCCTTGCTGCTTCCTTTGATTCCACCGCTTCGACTCCCCTTATTATTTCCAACAGCTTTACTATTCTTTTTCTCATTCCATTTTCTGTTGGAACTGTCCCCTTTCTGTTTGCTCTGCTGATAGCAGATTCTGGCCTTGCGAATTGCTTCATCCATGGTTCTAGGATTGTCAAATTCAATCCTTTCCCTCATATACATGGGTAGACTGCTAACAAACCGCTGCACCTTGGCTTTTTCTTCTTTAAGGTAGGGTACATAGCGGAGCAAAGATGTGAAACGATTGATGAACTCATCCATAGTCTGTTGTCCTAATCACAGATCATGGAATTCCTTTGCCTTTTCATCATAAAACCGTTCCGTTAAGTATCTCTCCTTAAAATATTTCTGGAATTTTTCCCATGTTATGGTTCGTTCAGTTACCCCTTTAACGATTTTCACTTCCTCCCACCACAATGTCGCCTTCCCTTGTAACTGGAAGATGGCCAATCGTGCCTTCAAGTTATGATCATATTCATATAACTGAAAATATTTATTCATATTGATTAGCCATGCCTCAGCTGCTTCCTCTTGTTCCCCATCGTAGTGTGGGGGTTTAATCTTCCGAAATTCCCCTTGTAATTCCACCTTTTGGCGCTTTGAGGTCTGTTGTTCTGATGCATTATCAGATTGATCCTCTCCGTCTTCAGGGATTTCAGATTCTGCTGGGTAACGATGCTCCTCCGTCATTCTCTGTTGTTCTGCGCTGGGGTTAGCTAGTGGCGGGTTCTGTTTATCAGACAAACTTTTTAGAATCCTTTCCTGCTCCATTGTCAATCGTGCATTATCCTCCCGCAGTCGAGCCATTTCATTCTTTAGCTCTTGAACTGTTTCTAGTATGGCCAGGTTCGTGCTGTGGGTCTCCTCACCCAGCTGTACCCACAACTCTGGGTTATCTCCAAAATTTGTTGCAGGCCCCCAATTGGCTGTAGGCCTGTGCGGTGCGCTGCCAGACCCCTGCATGCTAACTATTACTTGTGGTACCTTTGTTGCTCTTTTCCTTCTTCTTGACTCGCTGGTACCTGGTCTGGTCTGATCATGAAACATATAATATTGTGAGCTACCTGCACAATTTTTGTTACCCCAAAAAGATTATTAATGTCATAATGACCTTCTCATCTTTTAATACTTTCTCACATCCCAGAGGCCACAGTATGGATAATCTGGGCTCTGATACCAATTGTCACATATCTACTTAAACAAACACACATAATTTTTTTTTTATACTTATGAAGCCGACACTTCATTATAAGCCTGATTATAAAGTGCCACCACCTCGCATATAAATGTAACCTATGTAGTCTATGGTGTGGCAGGTCATATTAATCATATATTGGTTTAATAATTGTTTATTCCCAAACTTTATTATACCACGGTTGCTGCGACATAAGAACTTTATGATTTCTCCTCGCGTATATCAAGGCTGTCCTCCCTATGACTGTTGGCGCTCTCTGTGTTTGACACCTAGCGATAGCATTGACCCTCACCGTCCTGTTCACGTGGCTGAGGTAAGGTTTTCAAGTCTGGAATTCTCCCGCGCTTTGCGTCTGGGCATTGGTGCCTTGATCAACAGCTTGATGGCTCTGCATGAGATCAAGGGCCACGAATGCTCCACGTTACCTCTGTTGGCAGGCAGGGTATATACGCGACCCTTTCCGGATTCTTCAAGGCTTTTGTCATTTTGCTTGGCGCTCCACAGCTTCTCCGCTCCGTTTCACTTCTGCATGGGATGTTCTTCTGAGTTTTGCGCCGAGTTCCTCCATTATACCAGGCCCGCATGCCTTCTCTAGCGAGATTCCGCTCCATGGTTCTCGCCCTTGAACCAGCCAGGTAATGATTTTCCAGTTTAATAAGATTTTAGACATGATTTTGGTTTATCTGTTGCGAGGCATAGTAATCCCCTTAATCTCTGGCATGACAGGTTTCATACGGCGGTTTCCGGATTTGATGGTGTTGAGGGATTCCTCCAGATGTATTCTGCTGAACTTGCTCAGGTATTTATTCCTAACGGATGTATGAGTCTTGGTTCTTCGGTTCATCTCGCCTCTGAGTAAAAGAGATTATCCTTTGTGCCCAGGCATGGCCCCAACCTTACCTTTGCACGGTTGGCCGCAGATTCGATGGACGGATGTCTTGTTCCGGTTCCATGCGTTCTGGTCTGGCTAAGGATTATTAAGTGATACTGCTTGCGGCGGTTCTGGGGATTTCCACTAGTTTACAGGGCTGAATATTTTGTTTAAATTTATGAACCATATGTATATTTTGTAATTACCAATGTACTGTAATTTATACAGAGCTCTGGTCTTCAAGCCAGCTCGCTTGTTTTCATCGTAGACTTATATGGCTTGACGACCAATATTTACTGTAACTCATTACTTTGCGTAATGCTATGGCTTACCCTTTTCATTTGCTGTTGAACAAGATATTAAGAAATATATATAGAGTTTGATGTTTCCAGGCCTTGCATTACAGTTTCTCATTCTGTGTTCTTGCTTATTCAGTTAAGGTTGAATTCGCTTTGCTTACAGAATGTATTAAGGGTTATTTCATTTTTATCTATGGGTTAACAGTCATGTATATGTGTATTATTGGACTGTCGCACCTGCCTCTAATTGCCATAGAGGTATGGTCGACCGTTCTGGGTTTTCTCCATAACCCAAGACTCTGAGGTTCTGAGTTAAATCATGACTGTAGTTTTCTATTAATTTGTTCCTCGTTCGTATGGAATCGTTGGTATTTTACTTGTTGTATTTAAATACCATCACTGTATTGTCATGCATGTCCGCATGAATATTATAGCATGGGTCCTTACTCCTTGTGATGATATGCGTATTTACTGTTGCAATCTTTAAAGGAATTTGTTCTATGTTATATATATGTATCAGCTTTCAAATTAAGGTAATATTCCGGTTACCTCTCAGCTCAGATTCGTTTGTTTGTTTATTTGACTCACGGGTTCCGGCCTTCGCCGCTACTGTGAGATCTCCAGAATATTGTTGATACGTTCCGACCTGGTTCGGTTTCAGAGATTCTTTTAATCTTTAATACCCTTACTGTTATTTGTTTTCTAAAAGTTTGCTTCTTAGGAATGTATAATAGTTTACGGGTATAGATAGTTGTTTGCTTCAAGATTTGCTCTGGTATTGTCTAGCTTATAGTGAGCAATAAGGTCAAGATACTGTTTGACCTAGAACCCATTCTTGCATATAAAGTCGAGTTCCCGTTTCGGGTCTCCCTTTGACTGTGACTGTTAGTCTAGTAGGGATAAGGCTTATTCTCGAAACACACTAATTTCTTTATCCTTGGTTCTACAGACACGCTGCCTGTATTCATTGGACAGTATATATGTAATGACACTATCTTTGATTCTTTTACATCAATTAGTTTGTATCTGTATACCGTTAATTCTCAGTTTATACCCTCTTGGATTTATACAGCAATATCATGCTAATCTCGGTTTAAACTATATTTTATATTTGTACAGCAGCACTGTGCTAGTCTCAGTTTAAACTATCTTTTGTATTTGTACAACAACCTTGCCTATAACTTGTACAGATAGTATACCCATATTATATACTGTTCACAACTGCTGCACAGATAATAACAATCATTCTATAAATTACACAGATAACTATGGGGACATAAAGGTTCTGCTACTTACCTGGTCTCCTCTGATAAGGTGAGTCTGGAACCAGTCTCCTGCCAAATCTCTGTGTAAGCTTGTTATCCTCCCAACCGTGAGATCAGTCTTTCTAGACCTGAGTCTCCCCCCAAGCTTCCGCTTACCGGATCATTATCCTCAGTAAGCCAGCACTGTGTGCTTGACTATCTGGTCCTTACCAGACTTAGTCTATCCAGGGTTTTTCTTCCCTTTCTCTTTTCTTCTCTGCCTGTCTCTACAGCCCAGAGTTCTTTCCCCTAACCTCTCTTTTTCCTGGAAACCCTTCCAGTTAGAGTAGGTAGTTATTGTTAGTTTGTTAACTAACTTTCTTTCCCAGTTACCATTTGGGAATTCAAATACTTTCATAAGTAATTCTTTTAATCATTACTTTAGTGCACATAAAAAAATCAACAGAATATTCTCAAAAAGAATTCAATCCTTCAATATCATTCTAACTCAGTTTTTACTGTAGTAACTTTTAATAATTACATTTTTACGGGGTCATCACATCTCCCCCTCCTGAGATTGGACATCGTCCCGATGTCTAGTGTCTCCAAACAGTTCCGGGTAAGCTTTCCGAAAAAGCTCTTCGTCTTCCCAAGTAGCCTCTTCAGGCCCATAGTGCTGCCACTGCACCTTAATTTGGGTAATAACCCGCTTCCGCAACTGCACTTCTCTCCGGTCGAGAATGCTCAGCGGCTCGACCAGGACCTCTCCTTCCGGTTCGACCTGCAAATAAGAACAGTATCAGTCTTTTGTTCCAGATACATTTTCAATTAGTTCAATTAAAACAATCCTTACCCGTATATCTTGCCACTTGATCACATGCTTAGGGTCATAGATATACTTTTTAAGCACAGATACATGGAAGACATTATGAATCCTAATGTGGCTCGGCAAAGCTAGCTGGTAAGCTACTGGCCCAACCCTGGCCAAGACCTGAAAAGGTCCGAAATAACGGGGTGCCAGTTTAGCACAACTGCTCCATTGCAGAGTACTTTTCCTGGCTTGAATTCTGATGTAAACGTGATCGCCCACCTGATACTCTTTGAACCTTCTTTTAAGGACCGTGTGCCAACCCAATATTGGAGACCCCTTATCGAAATTTTCCAATTTTAAATTATTATAAAGTGTCGACATCCTCAATCCTCAATATGCAATCTCCAATATGACGTCATCACTCCACATGGAACCCCATGAGTGGTGACATGTGTCACCCAGATTTTTCCTCTTAGGCCCCTCAAAATGCCAAAACTACCTACAACATGTCCTATCGTACTGTCACATCATGCTGATGTCGGATGCCACTATAGCTTTATCAGAACCAATCGTGTGTTGCCATGTGTCCTTCTGGCGGAGAGAGAGAGAAGGGCCCGACCACCTTTTGTTTTTCAATGAAATATTTTGTTAATATTTATCGGTGTTACCCAAAGGTTTTTAACACTATCGGTGCTTACCCATATCACAACTTTTTAGAAGGTTCTCATGTTCTGAAGTTCCAATTCTCTCATCACTGATATGCCTGATGCTCCGATGTGTTGATCTCCTCCAATCTCTGATGTGTTGACCATTGATCTCTGATGTCTTTGGACCTCTGATATGCGATGCACCGATATGTTTGATGCTCTGATGTTGTGATGTTCTGGTATGCTCGACCTCCAATATGTGATCGTCGATACCTTTGATGTTGTGATGTTGTGATCATCGATATCTTTGGATCTCTGATATGTGATCTCCGATATTCTGTACCTTCCTAAGGCTTCAATCCTTGAAACTTTAGCAGACCATATATTTTTATCTAAGAGTCAATTTTTGGACTTCCACATATCGTTGGAAAGCTTGTTCAAAGCACTTTCCAATGCAGTGGGTTTGATGTAGGCATTGAGTCCTTTTGCAGGTTGGGGTATCACTACAAGATTCTATGATCTTTTGCATTCTTTTGACATCACTTGGAATCATTCGAACAATTTTGCTGTAAGTGATAACATTGGCTCTAGTTGGGGACAATGCCTTGCTAGCAAGGTGCTAAGAACCTGCAGACTAGTAGCCTTATATCCATTGGGCATGGAGTCATTTTATTCAAGTATATAAAAACAAAAACAAAAACAAAAACACAAAGAGCTGAAAGTATTACTGATATTTTACCGTGGCTCACTGATATGTACAATGGGTGATAAATGGACCTCTTAGTTCTATAAGTAAATTTTGAGGAATTTCCCATTTGAAGGCACATCAAGCATTTCACCCTCCAAATTTTCCAGCAAGAAAGTATTGTTTCCCTTTGCCTCGATAATATTGAAGGGTCCAAACCATAAGGAATAAAATTTCCCATGTTTCCCTTTGTCTTCTCTTCCTACATCCCACCTAAAAACTCAATCTGCTAGATGGAGAGGTATTTCCTTAGCCTTCTTGTCAAACAAAGATTTCATTTTCTATTGGTAGTTAATTAACTTGTAGTTTACCTCCTCTCTATTCTCTTAGAGCTCCACTAATTGATATATCCTTTGAGTCAGGGAGTTTGGTTCTATTTCCAAAACTTGTAATATATTCGCAATTAGAATGGAAAGTTGTATAGGGAATATAGCTGCTTTCCCATAGACCAATTCGAAAGGAGATTTCCCCGTGGATATTTTAGGAGTGATCCTATTAGCCCATAGGGAAAATTTTAGTTGGGAGTCCCAATTTCTCTGGCTTTCTGCAATTGTTTTCTTCAGGATCCTTACTACCATTTTGTTAGAAGACTCAACTAGTTCGTTTCCCTGTGGATAGTAGGTAGTAGAGTGGCCAACTGTAATGTTGAATTTCTAACAAAAACTGATAAATTTTGCAGACTTAAAAACCTGAGTGTTGTCAGTCACAATTTTCATAGGACACCCAAACCTGGCCAAGATATTTTCCTCCAAAACTTTTATGACCATAGTGTCAGTTGCATTTCAGGTTGGGATTGCTTCCACCCATTTTGTGAAATAGTCTATGGTTGTGAGTATCCACTTGTGTTGGCTACTAGAAGGGGGGTGTATCTCTCTGATAAAGTCCAGTCCCCATTGCCTAAAAGGATTTTCTATACAAGCAGGGATTAATGGGAGTGGGGCTAATTTATGCTTCTCGGTGAACCTTCGACACTGCTGGCAGGCCTGAACATAAGAGTGAACTTCTCTAAATAGTTTAGGCTAATAGAATCCTACTTTCAATATCTTATGTGCAATGGTCTTCCAATTATAGTGTGCCCCACAAATACCACTATGGAAATCATCAATTACCCTTTGAGTTTCTGTTTCTACTAAAAACCGAAGTAGAATTCCAATTGGGTCTTTCCAGTACAATTTCCCATTGGATATAATAAACTTTTGGGCTTGTAATATTAATTCTCTATACTTGGATTTATCCATATTCACTGGGCACCTCAAGAATAGTAGATAGGGGATGACACCTTTATACCAGGTAGACGTTTCATATTTGATATGAATTTTTTGGATCAATGTCTTGGTCGTTGGTTGTTGTGTCCCTTCTTCTTCTTCTTCTTCTATTAATAGGTTAATCCCCAAGGCCTCACAATTAGATTTTGATAATATTTTGGCCAATCCATATCCTTTCATGAGTTTAGCGGGCTTGATATCCATGTCGTACACTTGGATTTTGGTAATCCACTTACCTATTTTTCCATCACTGTCCCCTTATATTAGGATGTCTTTAACAACCGCCAATGGAACATAAGCTACAATGTTAGAGTGTAAAACATAAACTATGAAGGCCTTCAAAGATTTGATCAGTGCATAAGCTTGTTTTTCCAAGATGTTATATTTCAATTCCACCTCCCGTAGCACCTTAATGAAGAAGGCTATAGGCTTCTCGTGACCTTCATTATTCTTCTGCAATAACACATCAACTATAGTATGAGGGATGTGGAAGAAAATATGTAAAATGGTATTGAATAATCTGGACTGACTAACATAGGAGCCTCTACAAAATCTCTCTTAATCCTAGAGAAGGATTCTTAGGAATCTGGGTTCCACTTCACTTCGTTCTCCTTCTTCAACATCTCTATGATACCTTTCACTATCTCCTCATAATTAGGTATAAATATCCTCAAGAAGTTAATCCTTCCCAAGAACACTTGGACCACTTTTTTATTTCTAAGTACGTAAATGTGGTTTATGGCTTCCACACACTTGGGATCGATATTCACCCCTTCCTATGCTACTACATACCCTAACAACTTACCTTCACTCAGAGTGAACTCAGATTTCTTTTGGATTTAGAGACAACCATACTTCCTGCATTTCTCAAAAGTGAGTTTCAAATGTTCAATATGCTCCTCATATGTTTTAGAAAAACCTATGATATCGTCTAGGTAGACCACTACTCATTTTGTCTTATTCTCCCACGAATGTTATATCCATTTTCCCCTGGAAGGTTGCTCCTATATTTATAAGGCCAAATGGAATTCTTGCATACATGAAGGTCCCCCAGGGTGTAATGAACATAGTTTTCTTCCGATCATTGGGATGCACTTCCACCTAATTATACCCTGAAAAGGAATCCATCATGGACATCTGAGCTGAGCCAAATACCTTTTGTAATATATAATCCATCTTTTGCAATGGCTAGTTGTCTTTTAATTAAGCTTTGTTAAGGTTTCTAAAACCCACACACAACCTTATCTCTCCATTCTTTTTCTTGACAGGAACTAGGTTTGCCACCCACTTTGAGAACCTCAAGGGTTTAATGATCTTGGCCTGAAGTAACTTCCTTACTTCCTTCTCAATGGATGGGAGTAAAAGGGGATTGATCTATCTAATTTTCTGCTTACAAGGCTTCATTTATTTCTTTAATGGAATCTTATGTTGAATAACGTTTGTATCAAAGGTCTTTAAATCATCATATGACTAAGAAAATACATCTTTATAGGTTTTAAAGTGACTTAAGTACCTTCATTTATATTTATGGGGGATCCCTTTTGATAGCTCAATCATCTGGGGTTCATTGTCCAAGCCAATGTTTCAATCCTCCACTTGCTCATCGACTCTCGGTTCAATGGGTTTTAAGGCCACGCCATTAGATTTGAATAATCTCTCCAAAGGAACTAGGCCACCAGGAATGGAATTTCCCTTTAGAGATAGAAGTCTATGACCAATGACAGTTTCCTTCCAAGTGGTTGGTTGTTCCTCTATCACATCTTCTTCTCCTTGGTCGATCACAAAATTTGAGAATTTCCTAATGACTTCCATAAAACTCTTTATTTGTTCATCATATTTGAACACCTGCCAGTGTCTCACATTATCAGGAACTGAGGGTCTATACCTAACTTCAACTTCAACTGAGGGTTTGTCCATTAAATACCAAACCTCATTTCTATAAGCCATTAGCCTAGGGTGCTTAGTTTGACATTGGTTCTTAATTTTATTTACCACCATTTATGAGTCTCCAAACGTAGTCAGGCATTGAAATTTCGAATTCCTCACTACTTGCAGGCCTAGTAGTAATGCCTCATACTCTACCACATTATTGGTTTCATAAAATTCTAATTTAATGTGAGGAGAATCAAGCTACCCTCTAGAAATATCAACAACACTCTTGTTACATTTCATTCCTTAGAATTTTCACCATCGAAATACAACTTCTAGACTTTGCTACAATCTCTAAGCTACTGATCTAATTTGTCAGTTGGTTGTACCTATGTTTCTTCTAAAATAAAATCACTATCTTCTAGCGATAAGAAGGAGAAATCCCTCTCTTTCCCATACGCAGGATCATTATTTGGGAAATGAGTTTTCATAATTCTTTTAACGAACCTTGAATCCCTATACATTCACCTTTCTTCTCCACCAAAGATAGGGATGGTATCATATGTAAGATCAGACTTGATGTAACCTCCAATCTTTGATCCCCAAGATTTGGACAGAAACATACTAAACCTTGTAGGGATATCAGCTACTACAATGTCCACCACTACACTTTTTACTAGGATCTGGACCAAATTCACCACTAAGTCCTTTATCCTTCCCAAGAAATTTACCCTCTTAGAGTCAAAAGAGTAGAGATCTTTGTATGGTCTGCTTATTTGCAGACCTAATTGTGTTGAAAAGTGTGCAACAAGAAATGCTAAATTTAGAATGTGCTAAAAATAGCATGTCTAAAAATAGCATTTCTGGGTCCCTTCCTATTTATAACAGTCCCTAGTCTATCTATAGGAAGTAAAATTAATTTTGGTCTTAACAATAGTTTGAAATATTAATTAATTAATTCAATTGAGTTAATTAATTAAGGAAATTTGAATTTGAAGTCTTTTTGAGCATGCACATGAGTTGTCCCACTAATTGAGGAATTTATCCTTAATTTCCTCCACTAATTGAGGGAATAAGTATGAGTTCTATAATGAGAGAATCAGTTGACTTAGTTCTAACTAGTCAAGTCCAGTTAGATTATTTTAACAAGTTGTTAAAATAATAAAATATAGTTTGTTGATGCTTGCATGCATGTGACAACTATTATTTAGATAATTGAGAATTCACTCATGGATAACTATTTCATGTCAGTTCTGTCAAAGACCCAGTTGAGATCAGATGTGGGACAATGTACTATCAGATGTTAGGATATTTCTAGTAAGTATTCCTTGCATGAGGAAGAAATCTATTTTCTTCTATGACTACGTAGGTGGACCTGAGGTGACAGAAGGTATGTTTAGGCCAATTTTCAGCCTATATAATGATGCCTAGGTAGTCCATGACTTTCATCTTCTGATTGAAGATCATCAGAGTACAGAGGGAGCAAGATAGCTATTGAGCTGATTCTTGTTGTATGTTGTTGAGGATTTCCACTTGATTGATAATACATGGTTGGGGTTTTATACTGGTGCTTTCCGCTGGATATATCTTGTGTTATATGTGATTATTTCTCTTGATCAGTTATGCATGTTTCTCCTTAATGTTGCTTATGAATTTGATTATGCTTTCACTTAATGATTTGTAGAAGTAGAACAAGTATTATGCTTTAGGACATCACATATATCGATTTGTTCTATAGGTGAAATTTCTACATGGTATCAGAGCACAGGTGATCAAGAAAGAATAGTATACTAGTAGGAGGAATTCAAAGTTTCTTATTCTTGATATAGATCTCAAGTTCTTATCACATCTATTTCATCGATGGCATTCAATGGTTTGAGGCTTGAGTATGACCTTGATGGCAGCTCAAACTATATAGCTTGGAAGGATCACATGGAGGCAGTTTTGGAAGATAATGGTCTTAAGGATTTCATTGATCAAGAAGTCCCCAAGGCTTCTAACAAGACTGAGCTGGTGGAATGGGGTAAGTGTGTGGCTAGAGCTAGGAGAATTCTCTTGGAGGGTGTTTGAGATCACATAGTGTCCAGCCTCCATGGGAAGGAGTCTCCATTTGCAATGTGAAAAACATTGAAAGATGTATATCAGAATAGCAGTGATCAAAGGAAGTTGGCACTGAAGGACAAGCTTCGAAAGATCAAGTATGAGAAGGGTGACTCTATTTCTACATTCTTGAACAAGCTCACCACCTGCAGAGATGAGCTTGCAAGCGTAGGAGTCACTACAACTGATGAGGATATGGTGAGTCTAGCACTCCTTGGCCTTCCTAAGAGCTGGCACAGCTACCAGGACTCAGTGAATGGAAGGGACAAATTGCCAGATTAGGAACGACTCTGGTCGGATTTGATGCAGGAGGAGATTAGACGTAGCACCAGGGATGGAGCTTCTTCATCAAAACGCGATGATGAAGAGAACTTGGCTTTAGCTTCTAAAGCTAAGAAAAGGAAAGGGAAGGCATCCCATTCCAAGTCTTCTCAAGGAGGGAAGAAATTTGACAAGTCAAAGGTGAGATGCTTTCATTGTCATGTGTTGGGTCATTATGCTAATAATTGCCCAAAGAGGAAGTCCAAGAAGAAAGGTTCCTCCAAGGAATCTGATGGTGACGCACTAGCTTCATAGTTTGAGATGGATTTCTCGCTTATTGCATGCATGGTTTCATCCAGCATGGGATGTGTTTGGTATTTGGACAGTGGAGCTTCTTTCCACGTGTCAGGTGACAAGATCAGCACTTTGGAGGAGAAGAATCTCCAGATACGAATCGATATGGGTGATGAAAGAAAGTACTGTGTCTCGGGTAGAGGTACGGTTATGTTTCAGAGGGAGCATGGTTCTCCCCTCACTCTTTCTAATTTTATGTATGTACCAAGGCTGAAAAATAATTTTGTGTCTATTGTTATGCTTGAGGATAAAGGCTATGATGTAGTATTTAGTTTGGGAAAGGTTTTCCTAAGGCATATCGGCACTGGATAGACCAAACATATTGAGATTTGAATTAAGAATCTCTACAAGTTATACGTAGAAGATTGTGCTGCTCTTAATTCCAAGGCAGAAGTGGTGCGTGGCCAAGATATTGGTTATTTATGGCATAGGAGACTGGGCCACTTGCATCATGGGGCCTTGAAGATCATGCAGCAAATTTCTACCAGATTACCCAAGTGCAAACTAGAGCAGACAAGCACATGCAAAGGTTGTACTCTGGGTAAGTATGCGAAGGCTTCCTTTCATGATCAGGATGGTAGAGCAGGAGAAGTTCTGGATCGAGTTCATTCAAATGTATGTGGGCCCTTCTCTACAGCCTCCACTGCAAAGCAAAGGTACTTTGTTATTTCTATAGATGATTTTTCTCATAGATGTTGGATCTACTTCCTGCAAAAGAAGGATCAAACCTTCATGAAGTTTTGTGAGTTCAAATCTTTGGCAGAGAAAGAATCAGGCAGTAAGATAAAGGCCTTGCGGAGTGATAATGGTGGAGAGTATGTTTCCCAGCAGTTTAAAGACTTATGTGCTTTAGAAGGGATTAAATGGGAACTCACGGCACCTCATAACCCACAATAGAATGGGGTGGCCGAAAGGAAGAACAGATCTATTGTGGGAACAACTTGAGTGATGCTGCATGACCAAAGCCTACCACTTCATTTGTGGGCCGAGGCATGCAATACAACAATGTATCTTCAGAATAGAAGTCCTCATCATATTTTGGGGATGAAGACACCTATAGAGGCTTTTTCAGGGAAGCGGCCAAATGTAAGTCACTTCCGTATCTTTGGATCACCAGTTTACTGTCATGTGACCAAAGATGCTCGGAAGAAGCTAGACCCAACAGCTGAGTTGGGAATACTTGTGGGGTATATGGATACACCTCACAACTATCAGGTGTTTCTGCCTGCCAGTTAGAGGACAATAGTGTGTAGGGATCTGAAGTTTGATGAGCAGCGAGCCATGTGAGAGTCACTTGAGAGGGAGCTCAAGTTGCATGGTGATGATGAGGAACTATTAGTTCCTAAGGAGGAGGAGCCTCCTGATGATGCAGAGCAGCCACATGTAGAGATTCCAATGGTGGAGATCACCACTACTGGAGATTCTTCCAGAGAGGGGCGGAAATTCTCTCGGGAAGCTGACAGATTGATGTAGGATGCGAGAGAGAATGTGGGGCAGCCATCCTCTCATAATAGACAAAGGAGATCTCTTGATAGATACATTGGCTCCATGGCCCTGGTTGGGGAGTGTGTAGCAACTGAGCCTTCTTCTTTTGAGGAGGCAGTGTAGTAGCTAGTTTGGATGGATGCGATGGTAGAGGAGTATGATTCTTTCATGAGGAACAGTGCATGGGATGTTGTTCCTAGACTAGCAGACAAGTCAGTGGTTACTTCCCAATGGCTTTACAAGGTAAAGCAGGCAGCTAATGGAAGTATTGAGAAACATAAGGTAAGATTTGTTGGCCGTGGTTTCTCACAGGTTGAGGGGATTGAATATGATGAGACCTTTGCTCTTGTTTCAAGGTACTCATTGATCAAATCGATTCTAGCACTATCAGCACAGATGGGTTGGAAGATCCATCAGATGGATGTGAAGATAACTTTCCTCAATGGGGAGATTGAGGAAGAGGTATACATTGAGCAGCCCGAAGGATTTGAGACCTTCGATTGTGAGTCACATGTGTGTTGGCTCAAGTGAGCATTGTATGGGCTGAAGAAAGTGCCCTATGCTTGGTATACTAGGATCGACAACTATTTCACCGGGTTGGGCTTCACCAAGAGTGAAGTGGATGCGAACCTCTACCACATCATTGTAGATGGTAAGCTATTGATTATTGTACTTTATGTCGATGATCTGATTTTGACAGGTGATGATGAGTTGATCAAGTCTTGCAAGAAGGATCTTGCAAGAGAGTTTGAGATGAAGGACATGGGCCTCATGCACTACTTTCTAGGCATGGAGGTGTGGCAGAGAGATGGGGAAGTATTTGTTTCTCAAGGCAAGTATGCCAATGAGATACTGAGGTGCTTCCACATGGATATGTGCAAGCCCATGGAGACTCCTCTAGCAGGTAACTGGAGGAAGGAGGATGCTACTTCAGGTGAGGTAGTAGCTGCTACAGTTTATTGGCAACTTGTGGGTTCACTCATGTATCTAGTGAACACACGACCAGATTTATGCTTTGTAGTGAACCAGCTGAGTCAAGCTATGGTTCAGCCAACCAAGTTATTTTGGAAGGCGGCAAAGCATGTGCTGAGATATCTCAGAGGCACTACATAGTATGGATTATGGTACAAGCGGATAGAGGGAGTAAAGATCCAAGGCTTCACAGATGCAAATTGGGCAGGTAGTCCATCAGACAGGAAGAGCACTTCTAGAGGGTTCTTAAACCTTGGGTCAGCTGCAATTTCTTGGTATAGCCAAAAATAGAGATCAGTTGCACTTAGCTCAGCGGAGGCAGAGTACATGGCAGCAAGTCAAGCTACATGTGAGGCTATCTAGATGTGGAAGATCCTTGTGGAATTGTTTGGTCAGATGATGGATCCGACAGTGATATATTGTGATAATCAGAGTTGCATTAAACTCTCTGAGAATCTAGTATTTCATGACAGGTCCAAGCATATAGATATCCACTATCATCATCTACAGGATTGTGTGGTCAAGAGGATCATGATGTTGCAGTATATTTCGATCGAGGAACAGGATGCAGATATTTTGAAAAAGGCATTGTAAAAGGGCAAGTTTGAGTTCCATAGAGATAGGATCGGGGTTGCTGATAATCCCTTTCTTGTTGAGAGGGAGTGTTGAAAAGTGTGCAACAAGAAATGCTAAATTTAGAATGTGCTAAAAATAACATGTCTAAAAACAACATTTCTAGGTCCCTTCCTATTTATAGCAGTTCCTAGTCTATCTATAGGAAGTAAAATTAATTTTGGTCTTAACAGCAGTTTGAAATATTAATTAATTCATTCATTTGAGTTAATTAATTAAGGAAATTCGAATTTGAAGTCTTTGTGAGCATGCACATGAGTTGTCCCACTGATTGAGGAATTTATCCTTAATTTCCTCCACTAATTGAGGGAATAAGTATGAGTTTTATAATGAGAGAATCAGTTGACTTAGTTCTAACTAGTCAAGTCCAGTTAGATTATTTTAACAAGTTGTTAAAATAATAAAATATAGTTTGTTGATGCTTGCATGCATGTGAAAACTATTATTTTAGATAAATGAGAATTCACTCATGGATAACTGTTGCATGTCAGTTCTGTCAAAGGCCCAGTTGAGATTAGATGTGGGACAATGTACTATCAGATGTTAGGATATTTCTAGTAAGTATTCCTTGCATGAGGAAGAAATCTATTTTCTTCTATGACTACATAGGTGGACCTGAGGTGACAGCAGGTATGATTCGGCCAATTTTCAGCCTATATAATGATGCCTAGCTAGTCCATGATTTTCATCTTCTGATTGAAGATCATTAGAGTACAGAGGCAATAAGATAGCTATTGAGCCGATTCCTTTTGTATGTTGTTGAGGATTTCCACTTGATTGATAATACGTGGTTGGGGTTTTATGTTGGTGCTTTCCCCTGGATATATCTAGTGTTATATGTGATTATCTCTCTTGATCAGTTATGCATGTTTCTGCTTGATGTTGCTCACTAATTCGATTATGCTTTCGCTTAATGTTTTGTAGAAGTAGAACAAGTATTATGCTTTAGGACATTGCATATATCGGTTTTTTCTACAGGTGAAATTTCTACAAGTTGCTCCATTATTGATAGTGGCATCAAAATATGAGAAGCACTTGAGTCCAACATGCATTTATGGATGAGGAGGTCATGTACTACTAGAGTAACGTAGAAAGGTGTTGTGGAGGGATATTGTTCTTCAATATGGTGTCCAAAGACAACCATTGGCCTTTCTTATTGGAGGATTAAACTATCAGGTGATTGGACTGAAGCAAATGGAAACATGAACTGGGAAACTTGGGCCTTATAGGTGGGTTTTTTCAAGAGCTCAGATAATGGGACCGAGATCTTGACTTTCTCAAGATATTTTTGAAGATTAAAGATAGCAGGGCCTTTTTCTGTAGTGCTAACCTCTACCGACTCTTTTTATTTTTCACAGATGGGCCTAGAGGGGGAAGGTGACTTCTCTTCTTTGAGGACTTTGGGCTTAAAGAAGTTTGGATCTGAGGACTCCTTATTTTTTTGAATAATTGGATCTAAAGGCCCCTTCCCCTTGTCAACTGGCTTAGGAGGCTCTTGGGAGGAAGTGCCTTCGTTTTGGTCTTGTCCCCTCGATCTCTTTCTAGATGACCAAAGATCATATTTCTTATGCAGCTGAGCCTGCATGAAATCAGCGAACTGCTTGCAGTAATCATCAATCTCACCATCATCTAACATTGCATCAAGATCATCCCCCTCTTCTTCATATGTTCTGACTTCTTGTTCTTCATCTGAGAAAGAGGAATACATGTTCCCCCAAAATTCATTGGCATCTAATATTTGATCCTCTGGATTATATTCTATATATAATGGAGGATGGATGTGGTCTTTCAGTTATTTTCTCTCCCTTTGCAATATCTGTAGGTGAGGCCTTTGTATTGGGGATTGAAACCTCAATTAGAAGTCGGGGAGTTTTGTTCTTGAAGGCTTTTATTTTCTAGCTCCATTTTTATCAGTTTATTTGATAAGTTCTTTATCAACTTATCCATCTCCTCTATCTTTTGTTCTTGGGATTCTCTTCTATGACTTGAGGAATTCGCCTCCTCTTTCCCCTTTTTCTTCTCTCCAAGGTTAGCTCTACTTCTTGACTTCCCTGTTGATGCAAAATTTTCTTCTACCTCGAGAGCATCAGTTTGAATCTGGTCCAAAGTACGAGACTTCCTCTCTCTGAGTGTGAAGCCGAACTCTGATTCAAAGGCCCCTGCAAAAACCACTTGGGAAATGACTTATGGGATTTTAATCTCCAGATGTAGAATATTGTGCAAATTATTAAACCTTTTTGTAAACTCTGAGATACCCTCATCAGGTTTCTTCTTCATAGCGTTGAACTCAGTAAGAATATACCCATGATCTCTCTTCTCTCCCCATTTCTACATAAAATAATTCTCCATCTCTTCCCAAGTGGTAATGGAAGCATTCAAAAAGGATTTGAACCATTTCCTAGCTTCCCCATCCAAATATTGGATGAAGAGCCTCAACACTACATCCTGGTGCTCGACATTCAAAGTTTCTGCAAAGGCACATAAAGATTCTATGTGTCTCTACGCTGATGTGTCATCTTCTCCATTAAACCTAGGTAGGAGCTTGAGATAGTCCTGTGGCATAACATTTAAAGGTTGAGGCAGGTCTAAGGGAGCATATTTGTTTAACAGGAAACCTAGGACAACCATCTGGAGTAGAGGTGGTGGTGCTTGATTTATTAGGGGTCTTTGAGCTATGACCAATTGAGAGACAACTGACTGACTGTGGAATGAGAAACTATTCACACTATAGGTAGGGCTTCTCTAGAGGATATATTTTACCTCCTCAACTTTAGGGAGGGGAGGAAATGAGAGAGAAGGGGTGTTGACTAAAACTTCTTCTTCCTTTCCCTCTAGGGAGGCGGTACTGAGTAGCTAACCACTTTCTGAAGGATATACTAGGACTCTAGGAGAAAAATTGGAGCGATGAATTATGGAATTCTGTGAGTTGGATGAGGATATTTAAGGAAACGAGGATATAGTATCATCAGTATTGGTTATATTTTTCCTTCCTAATCCTTCTGGATATTAGTTTTTCCAGATCATATACAACTAGCGTTATTTATTGAGAGGTATCTAAGCAGTTATGGGGCCTCTTAAAATCTAGGGTGATGAACTTATGATTTGATAGTGGATTCGCCAAGGTGATAAATCTACAAACCACACATCTTTTCTCACCTTATCAAAGAGTGTATGAATGTCATACCCAGCGGAAAAATCCTCTAATCCATTCACCGGCAATGATGCAAGAAAGATGTTGTCACTCCTAGAGACAACCTCTAGGTTGATAGGAGACGAGTTATTAGGACATCTTAATTAGTGCTGTCAAAATTGTCTTAAGGACTTGTAGCACCATATTTTTTCACAATAAATTCAAATAGGAATGATTCAGAAGCACTCACAAAGATACAATGTATGAACCAACGTACACGCAGGCATACACAGGAAATAATCATTGCTATTGATGGCCAAATCAGATTGAGAACTTGTAGCAAATTAGTTGTTAAGATGAATGTAATTGTAGAAGACAATATAGGAGAAATACATTATATAGAGCTTAAACTTTAAGAATTATATATAAATGTATTTAGAGAGAAATAAGAGAAAGGGAATGTTATTGGAATGCTAATATAAATGGAGCATTTTTTAAAGGCTTAATTTCCACATCAATACAACCATTATCAATCAATAAATTGATTGAAATGAATCTTCATCTAATGAGAAATATGTATAGCAACTACGTGAGATGAAATGTGAGAATAATATTTAACATGTATGAAAACACAAAGTGAGATGAACATACTGCAATCCAATAACTTGAAATCACCAGAAATCTCGTATTAATCTTCTAAGAAACATACATACATCTAGATTCATAACATTGTCTTCATGAATATAGGAAAAGGCCCTTTCCAAGAGTTCTTTCCAAAAATTATGAACTTGGTTTAAGTGTTTCATCCATCTATTTATAATCAAAGGGAGATTTGAACAACATTTACAAAATATCTCAGCTGAGCTTCAGTTGTCTGATCAATTAGTTGCCTTGGCATGCGATGGTTCTGCTGCCCAAAATGATTACAATAGATTTGATATCTTCTTTAAAATGAAACAAAGTACAAAATAACAAAACATGGAAAAATTGAATGATGACCATAGCAAAATATCTCCATGCCAATTCCTGTGATCACCTCTAATCAATCCATTCCTTTACCATGATGTTCCTCCTCTGTTACTCATTAGGTTCACTTGTCATTTTCTCCTTAACTGCTTGAATTCCCCACTTTTTGGGGTTGGGAGCAATCAACTGCTGATTTCTTGTCACAGTGCAGAAACAAAGTGTTATAGACATTTTTGGGCACTACAACCCCAATCCTAAATGTCCATAAACCAAGGGCTCCTAAGTCCCTAAAAGCGTTGTTCCAACCCCTAAAATAACAAGGTCAACTAATCACATCATCTCCCAGAAGTTCTCCATGAAAAACTACTCAGAACTGGTCAAAACTAGACCATCTCACCTGCTCCATGGACAAAGTGTGATGCATCCCACCTAAATACACATAGAGGGTGTGATGCATACTAAAAATCCCTTCTATGCGGTGCGATGGGCGAGAATGGACAAATGGCAGAGGCAGTGTGTGAGGTGGAAAATCATGGAATCTTCCAGAAACTTCTCGTGTGACACTTGCCTCCCTAAATTCACCCAGGGATGAGTAAGAGATCATCATTCTCCAAGTGGAATCAAGAACTATCAGAGAGAGGACACTAATCAAACCCCAGAAGCTGACTCACCCCCCTTGCAAACATCTATATATGGATCGCTCATCCTAGAGATCCAGAGGCTAGAATTTTGTATCTTGTGAGGAAGTGCTGTTGGTTTCTTGCTGTAACATCATAGTGTTGGGTCATCTAAGCTTTTCATGAGGTGAAGAAGGGCTTCCTGCTGAGAGGATGATGCTGGGTCAAAACAAGTGGTTGTAATCCTCTCCGCTTTTTCTTGATATCAATAAAGCTATTCAAGTTTTCCTCCATATTCTTGCATATTTTATGATATATGTTTGTGTGTGGTCAATATACATATGGTCCTATATTGTTTATGCTAGTAGATCTCTATTCTCATATAGCACTGTGCTGCTTTGATTCCACAGGTGCTCTTTGAAGCTGGGTTGACGAGGAAGCGAGTGGTGAAGATCTATCAAAAGGGAGAGGAATCAAGTGAGGAACCAAGTGCAAGATCGAGGTTGGTGTCCTCATTCCCCTCTTATCTATTTATCATAAAGGAATACGAAAGTAGCTTTACTTTGTTTGTTTCTAAGGTAGTTACCACCCTTAGTGGGACTAGCAGTTCTGCATAGACACTAGATTTCCTGGTAACAAAATGGTGACTCCTCTAGGGAGTGACTAGATTGTTTGTTAGCCTATCTTTGTTTCTTTTATAAACTTACAGACGGAGCCTGAAGCCAAGCCAGCTAGCCTTCGAACTGCATTTGTTTTATGAATGCAAAGTAGATCAATGCTGCTTCAGTCAATCTCTGAGTTTTGTTTATGAATTAAACAATCGATCTACAAACAGACTAATTGCCCTGAGTGGTAGCTCTAGTAACCTCCTTAGATCTACCTCTATGATTTGCATATACTGAACATCACCTACTTGGCTTAAATCCCCAAACTGGATTGCAAACTGTGAGTAAAAACTTGTTCAAAGTCTCGTGCTGGTACCATCACACCCTGCCTTGAAGGCAGTCTGTATGCATCACACTTCCCGAGTGCAATAGGTGTGCTGCATACTCAGTTCACTGTGTAACAGGTGTGATGGTCAGAGAAGGTTAACTTTACCTTCAGGCTTTGGTTTTTCCCTCACTATTTTCAATCCTATTCTAGAGTTTAGCTGTCTGCGGTCAGTGTATCTATGTAAAAATCCCCTTTACATTATTCCGCCTCCGTAGTGCAAAGAACTGTAAGTGTTTTTATGTATTTTGCATCATTTTCGGTTCTCTTTTGCAAAAAAGTAGCATAATCGAACTATCGTTCTTTGATATGAAAGTGTTGTAGCTGTCGTTTTCAGTCATAGAAGACAATCCCATTGTTCTTGATAGTCGATTATACAGTTACTGTTGTATATGATTTGAATTAGTAGTTTTTAAAGTGTCTAAAAGCAATTTTCATTTCAAAATCGCAAAATGTCTCTCCTACTTTCACTTCGTTTTGAAAAGAAATTTGTTGAGTATTGCCGCTTTGGAAATAATTCAGATTTGCACTTAGCTTTCTTATCACCACATACACTAAGAAGGCTAAAAACAAATACATGCATGTGCATTTGCATTTAGACTGCTTGTTGGTTTGATTTAGGACAATGCATATAGTGTGTGCTCTATAACACATATTTCGTTAAATTTGGAAGCATTTTATTTCAAGGCCTTCAACAACATTCATTCTTTTGTAAATCACCATATTAACTTGATTCAACATTAAAATAATTTGCAAGTAATTTCAAACCAATTAGAGATCATGAATAGGTCAAACATGGGGTCGTTATGTACAATAGTATCAATACACAATAGGAGTGTGAAATCAAACTCTTAGAAGAAATTGATTTAAACTAAATCATATTAGTATGTCAGCATCCTATAAATATATTATAGTTATGGATAACATGCTAGATTCCTCGATGTTTAAATTTTATGTCTGGCAACTCTAACCCCCTTTCCCCCAACCTACGCGGGATTTGTTGATTGAATGATGGTGATGTGAGGATATTATTGGAAATGACAAGGATAGGTGTCCCTTGCATTGCATTTAGACTAGTCTACTAAACCTTAGTAAAATGTTCTTGTGCTCAATTTGCTACGGTCCCTTTGTGCCTTTATGAAGCACTAATGAGGGGGTCATCATTCATCTTCATAGCATGCAGGGATCCACTATAAAAGTTATAAATTGTTGATCTAGGTATTTCAAGAAGGTTAGGTACCATTGATCTATCTCCACTCAAATCCAAGTACATTTAAAGAGATTTCTTAAATGGGCATTCAAGTCATTCCATTATGATGGACAGTGTCACAAATTGAAGTAAACAAGAAACTTTAGTGGTGACTTCTTGTAAGTAGTGGAGGCAAGGGTTTTCAAATATTAGCACAGTTGATGGTAGTGTGGATATTGATCTCTCCTTGTAAACATTGTCAAAACCAATAATAGTCTCGATGTAAATTTAGTGTCAACCAATTGTATGGAAAATCATGATTGACCATTACTTTCACTAAGAAGAGAAAATGATAAGCATTTTTAATGGGGAAGAAATAAATGTGAAACATAACTCATGTATTTTAGTTGAAATTTATATAAGTCCCCGTGTTCTTTAATTATTAAATACTTAATGTAAATACAAATAAATTATCATTAAGATATTGATTTTGAAGATTAAATATGTATTAAAAGGCATTCATCTATGACACTTGATTTTTCATGTAGCCTGAATAAACCACTTAAAGTTGATTATCAATTAATCCTAAATAGTTTTGTATAAGATAAATCTTTACTTGCATTAATAGCTTTATTTCAAAAATAAATTATATTTATAAACTTATATGAATACATATAACTAAATGAAATTCAATAAATAACTTTCGAGTCTTGTTGGATTCTATGAGATTATTTTAAGTACAAATAGTTTATTTAAGAATTCAAATTTACAAAATGTTAATATTGATGGGAAAAGAATGTCATATGGTGTAAAAAGTTTAAAGGCATCCATTTATGGCCCATCTCTTGAATGAGCTTAAATAGTCTACTTAATGCTCGTGGTGAATTTATTAATCCATGTTTTATTAGAAAATTCATTTTCTTTACATGGTTTTTTATTCTAGAAATAACAATTTCACATTTATACATTCATATTAAACCACATGATAGTTAAATAAAAATCAATTAATGCTTTCTTGACTTATTGACTTATATGACATGATTACATATAGGAATAATTGATTTAATAATGCATAGTTAGAAAAAGTTGTCAATTCAAAATAGAATAAACTAGTTAGAACTCATAAATAATTGATTTTAAATTATTAATTCTCTAAAAAATATATTTTTTTACTCACTTTGAGATCTTTATTTCAAAAATAAATTCCATTTATACATACATACATTCTAAACATAATTTAAGACATACTTGTCTTGTTGGTTTCTATGAGATTATTTCAATTACAAATAATTTATTTAAGAATTGAAATTTACCAAATGTTAATAAAGGTGGGAAAATCAAATGTCATATGTTGCATAAAGTTTAAGTACACTTATTTATGACCCATATCTTGAAATAACTTTAGCAATCTACTTAAGATTCATTACCAATTAATTATTCCATGTGTTGTTAGGAAAAACATTCCATAATACATGGAGTTTTATTTAAAAAAAAAAAAGTGTCACATTTACACACTTAGATTAAACTTCATGATATGAAAATAAAAGTTGATAAATGGATTTATATAGGCCACTTAAAACTCATTATCCATTAATTATAATGTGTTTTGTAAAATATATATATATATATATATATATATATATATATATATATATATTTACTTACATTAAGAGTTACATTTAAAAATTGCATCACATTTATGAACTTCTATCAATGCATATAGCCAAATAGAATTCTTCAAGTCATATTGGATTCTATGAAATTATTTAAACCACAAATAAACTATTTAGGAATTGAAAATGACAAAATGCTAATATGGATTGGAAAATCAATGTCTTATGGTGCAAAAAGTTTAAATACAACCATTTTTTACCCATCTCTTTAATGAGTCTAGATGGTCCACTTAACACATTGTTAATTAATTATTCCATGTTTTATTAAGAATAAAATTTTGTTTTTCATATAGTTTTGTTTCAAAACAATACAATATGAGATTAATACAGTCTTAATAGATTATGTAATAGACAAATAAAAGTCAATAAATGGATTCCTTATTAAATTAAATGAGATGAGATGATTGCATATACAAATAGTTGATTCAAGAATATATGAAAAAAAAAATATGGGTTAAAAATTGAATGCCCTACAATTTAACGAGTAGTATTCACTTATGAGCCATCACCTGTTAGCCTAAATAGTCCACTTAATACTTATTATCAAGAAATTAAAAGACTTATTTTCGAAAAAATGCATCATAGTATATGGCTATTATAAATCACATTTATACACTCATATTAATGGACATAACTAAGTACAAGTCAATAATATAATTATAGCTCAAGTGATATGATTTCAGTTTATTTAAAATATAAATTTACAAAAAAATGGCTTTAAATAATGAAATTAGATGCCTTACGATTCAAAAAGTTCAATGACATAATTCATCCATGATAGTATGTAATCAAACCTTGATAATCCACTTATCAATCATTATCATCATATATATGTTTTTTTAAGAAATGCAAAATTATTTACAATATATTTTTATCTAAAAAATTACATATCACATTTATGCATTCATATTAGTGCATTTTATATGTAAACAATGAATAACTGACTTTGTGCCTTGTTGATTTTCAATATGATATGATTGCAGTTACAACCATTAATTGATTTTAGCATATAAATTTATGAAAACTATCAATTGAGAAATCACATATCTTATGCTTCAAAAAGATCAAATCATTTACCTATGACACATTTATCATTAGCCTTAATAGTTAATAATGCATTGTGAATAGTGAATAATGCACATAACATTTATCAAGTAAATTATTATAATTTCTTTAGTAAGAATAGAACCTTTGTTTGCAAGGAGTTCTATTTCAAAACTTATATTTCACATTTATATATGATTATTGATACATATAAGTAAACATAAGTCATTAAAAATAACATGCCTCGATGGTTCATGTAAGATAATTTGAATGGAAAACAATTCATTTAAGAACACGTGCGCGGGCACACATATCTTAGAAAAGAAATCGATACAACAAAGTCATTGCAAAAACATTTATAAATAATAAGAAATATACATATTAATATAATTGGCAATTCCCATATATTTCAAAAAATATAAAATCATACAAATTGATTCAACAAAAACTATGTCCAAAATGTATTGAAAAATTAGAATGTACTTTTCAACAAATTTATAAAAGAACTTATCTCCATGAACTACACTGAAGTACATGTTCTATTGAACATTCGAATGTACTCATATTTTTGTTTGATACAATGAAGTGTCTTAAGAAAGGGGAATAAAACCTGCATAAGCCACGTATCTTGTTTTTTTCCTGTATATGATTTTATCAAGATGTGGTTTGACCGATATCTGATGAAATGAGAAGTATGTTTTTCTGTATCTATTAGCAATACGTTTGATTCTTCATAATTATCTCCATATTGGGACCACACATCAATCAACATTTTCTCATAAAATTATCTTGCTCTCCCTACTTCTAATTTTGATTGCAAATGACAATGAGACATGTCCCATGCAAATTTAAAGTACTTTATATCAATATTTGATTTTTCAAGTACTTTTCGGATGTACTTGTTAGTGACATTTAATGTCCATATTGCGACATCATAATTTCTTAAGCAATATTTTAATACTTTTGACTGAAAAGGCCTTAAAAAATAGGACCTATCACCAAACTGCCAATCTGGTTCTCTTTGAATATGAAAATTTTGTTCATATTTGGTGTATGATTGGAAGAATACTCTTCCATTTCAAATATCAACAACATCTATTGACTTGTAGTAATTCCCAACTGCGTCTGCACTGCAACCACATGTATGATATTAATATATCTCCACTTCAACACTTCATTGCTTAAGGACATAAAAACCTATCATTTTAAAAATGATGTTAATATTTATTATGAACTATTTCCATTTGTATGCAAACGTAATTTTACAACGAGTTCAAAGTATCACAAAATACAAATACAATTGCCCCATTAAAATGAACAAACAAATAATATGTTTACTTTATACATAGAGCCTAATACCTTTATTTAATTTGTATGGAATAAAAGTCTTATAAGATGCATTGACCCACCATTTAAATCATTGATTTTAAGACTTGTAACGATTTATTTAATTGCAACTGAAAAATATAATTACAATGGTCTAGTGCAAGTAAACAAACTAATTATATATTAATTTTCACATACAATATAATACAATTTTTAAATTTCAAACCTAGTTAATTATATGTTCATTTATAGAGTTTCTACCTTAGTTTTTTTGGGTGCTTCTTTTAGTACAAATTGTATGTTTATTGTTGGTGCTACATACAACTTAATATAATTTTTCAACTTATATGGAATAAAAAGGGTTATAAGGATGTAATGGGTCATCCTTCACATTACTAATTTCTAAGAGGTATAACGATAACTTAAACCACATTTAAAGCAAATAATTGTAATCATCTAATTAAAACAAATAGACTAGTTATCTATTAATTTTACATACAATGTAATCCATTATAAAAATGTATATATATAGCATGGGAAATTTTGATATGAAAACATCAAGTGACCATTCATCTCACCAAAAATAAAGAAAATCAAAATATTTTATTTTTAGTAATGAAAAACCAAATCAACAATTCTTTTATTAGTGTTGTTAAGTAAAAGTAATAATTCATGATGTCATACATATAATAGCATGATATAAACATCTGTAATCTTAAGGTACTTCTAAATGTAATTTAACATCCTTCAAAATAGCTCGCACATCCATAGCCTTGTTGAGTTTATGCAATATTCTCCATAGCTCATTGATCAACCAATTATCCCCTTGATTTGCTCCAATGAATGGAGGGGCAAGAATCACATTTTCTTTTGGATTCTCTTTCACTCTCTCAATTAAACAAGCAACTATAATAGTACTGGTTGCATCATATTGGGTATGCATTTCCCACACTCTTTTCAATGATTTAGTGTGTATAACTTTCGTTGGATTGTCAATGACCTTATGTCCCTTTTGTGGCTTATAGTCTGAAGCAGTCCACTTAAACACAAGTTTATCTTGTAATGTTTCTGAAACCAGTTTTTTTGGAAATCTTGTTGTGCTTTGTTTCAAAGATGTCGTCCAAATTGTTATGTCAAGAGATTCATTTTTTAAACACATTTCAAAAAATGATTTTGCATGTGGATGAATCCAAAATAATTTTTTTCTCTATTGTGTAATCAGCATCAGCTCCCATTTTCTCAATATGCTCGTTGTTTGTTGCTTCATCATCGATGCTATGATAAAAAAATGTCCTTTAGTTCAAAAATAACTAGTTTCTTTTCAGTTATTTTGGCTGCAACACAATGGAAAATAATATAGTCAAACCATTTTATTCATGTTACAAAAATGACTAAAAAAATTGTTGAAACAATACACTTACCTTGAGTGGTTTTTTCACTATTTATAGATGAAACAATAATTTCTTTTATCATCTTGATAGGACCTAGAGTAAACATATTAAACCTTCAAGCAAATACCAATTGTACTTCTTATTAAATCTTCAATCAAATACCAATACCAAGAAAAACATTAGTAATGCAACCTTTAAAAAGAAACACACACACACACACACACACACATACACCTTTAACATTACTTTGATTGTTAATTTTATCCTTTTTATTTGTTCCTATAATAAATATATCTAAGTTATGGTAGTTACAAGCATTTGAGTTTGAAGAATAATAAGATAACCAAGAAGACAAGTTATAAATATCTGATATGACATTATCTTCATCTTTGTAACATTGCACCTCATCATCATCTTAGTTACCTTTATTTGTTTCCAAATTAAACATATAAAATATTTTGAATTGTGAAAATGAATAGAATCATTAAATAACAAGGAAAACAAGTGGACAAATTATAAGTACCTGAAGTTATATTTTGTTCTTGATTAAAGTTTTGTTTAACTTTCATTTGATCAATGTCTTGGTTCTCTTTGCTTGTCACAATAATAAACATAAAAAAATGTTATAAATTATGACAATGAACAAAATTCATTAAACAACTATACAAAAAAAGAATCATCTATAATCATCCATAGTAATATTTTGGTCTTGATTGTAGTTTTGTGGGACAGTACCCTGGTCATTATATGCATTCTCTTTATTTCCAACTATAATCAACATATGAAATGATATGAATCACAATAATTTAAAATAATAAAAAAAATAAATAAAAAAATATAGTCACAATGATTAATACCCATTTCCATCTCCATCGTTCCATGGTCATTGTCTTGATTAATTTCATTCATCTCATAATTCCCTATAATAGTCATCCAAAAATGTTATGAATATGGAAATTAAATAACTTGAAAAATTATCAAGAGAAAAAAACAAACAAATTATGTACCTGGTATGATAACTTCTTCCTCTCCTCCTCCTCCTATTTCTATCTCCATACTTTTTTCAACAACATGAGCACTATGTTGATTAATTTTTTTCTTCCCACTTTCATCATTCTCTATTTTAGAATCTCCATCATTAGTCATTTTAGTGAACACTTTGACAATTAAGAAATATGAAAAAAATAGTATCCAAAGTATTATAAGAAAGAAAAAAAATGAATTGTAGTACCCGAATTTTCCAAGTTAATGGATACCGGATTTGATAGTTGAAAAGATTTGTAATTATTTAACATGATTGTCCTTTGTGACTCTATTTGCACAACACATGAAATTCTTCTTCCATATGTACAACAAGCCTTGATTAAATTTTTCCCTGCATAAAGAGAAATAACCACTTTTGCATCACTACATTGTTGGTGTTTCTCCACTAAATCCATCTAGAAATCATAATCTCTCTCATTTTCATCAAATGTGTCTTCAAATGTGTGAGAGTATTTTATAGCCTTCAAAAATTTTAATTCTGAAGTATAGAAATGTATAATAAGAACTATATCATAACTATAATTGTTTTGGGACTTATATTCATAAATGCCACTAGTCATTTTATAGTTGAACTTGGAGTTCTTTATGGAAATTTCCAAAGACTGGCATACATCATTACAAAACCAAAGTTCTACTAAGAGAACTATAGTAAAGTCATTCAACTCATTTTTTTCAATAAGAAATCGAAAAAATTCAATGTAATATCGCTTGTGGAATTGTTTTTTTTTCAAAGCGAGTGTATCCAAAACAACAAGGTCAATATGTAAAATTGGTTGCAACTGACATGGAAAAGAGTGCAAAAGTGTTGACAAAAGATGAGGGCCCCCAAAATGACAACCAAATTCAAAATTGTTATCAACCTGTTGAACACTTGTTGATCCATTTATCATTCTATCAAGGACTCCACATGCTTGCTGAGAAAGGGACTCTATCTTTGTATTACGTGTTCCTTTGACATAAGTAGACCCCTCCATTGTGTTGCAAAAATTGGTAAATATGATATCATTAATTTCATAATGCTCAAGAATATTGAATGTGGTAAGAGTCATCTCATTCAAGTTTTGATCATGACTTTGACAATATGTAACCATTGCATCCAATATTGTTCTATTGGTTTTCAATTTAGAACAATAATATTTTAATTTTATGGCATTTGATGGATGATTAATTGGAATAGAAAACAAAATGGTTCCATCGAATAGCTTATATGCTACTGAAGCAATATCTTCCATGGTTAATCCCTGAACGGGCCGAAGAGTAGCTGGTGTCAAACTATGTGAACTATTTCTCTTGTAGTTCTCAAAATCAGGTTGGCTTGGAGAACACTTTAATGTGCCTAGTTGGTAATAGTTAAAAACATTGTCCCATTTATCCCAAATAGGTTCATCAAAATATAAGAGAATTTTTTTATCAGAAAAATTTGTAATTGGAGGGACAAAGAATGAGCACAACATTTCATCATCAACCTGATAAAATAATAAATATAAACTAATAAGAATTCAATGTAAAAATGAAACTAAATAATGTGTTATAATCTAATGAGAAATCATTATAAATATAAAAAAAGATGACTTATATTATCATCTTTAGTCATTTATCTACAACAAAATAGATACAATAATAAAATGTTAAATGTAAAAATAATTAAAATTACATACCTTCTCTTCAGCTGTCTTAGAACATCCAATCCTCCTTTTCTTTAATTTTCCATTGGCAATTAAGAAATGTCTTGTCGAGCGCACACAATCAATAAATGGAGTTTTGAAGAATACCTTATTTGCATAATTAATTGACAACAAATGTGGATCACCTCAGTGGGTTCAACTAATGGATGCAACAATCAAGCATTACATTTTTTATATTTTTTTTCGCTTCTCTCAATACATTATACTTAGGATTTGTTAAAATTTCTTTCACTACTTGAATGGTATGTTGACCATCAACTATCCAAAAATTGATATTCTTAGAATTTAGATTTGTCTCATTTATAATTTTGATAGATTTTACCAATGGATTAGTCTCATTGATGTCAAATGGAATCAAAAGAGCATCGGGTAATGAGGTTTGAAATTTTTCTAAGAATGATTTCACTAATACTTGAACATTTAAATTATCTCGTGATCTTAATTTGAACACTTTGGGGGCTTCTTTACATATTTCAACAACCACTTTTGTATTAAAGGAGTTTGAAAATAGATAGAAATGCTTGAAGGCTTCATGAATCTCATCACATTGATTTGCAAGGTTAGTTGTCTCAAATTCAACTTTCCTAGTTTTTTGAAATTCTATAGTGAGCTTGAAATCACTTTTTGTTATATTCTCCTCCAAATCAGATAAATATACTCTTCTCAAAGCAAGTAATTGAGAATCAATTTTATCAAGAAATTTACCTTTTTGTTGTAAATGAAGAAGTATAGATGATGTTTTTTTACTTCTTACATAGCAATATCTCAGAACGGTGGTGATGCATTTTAAAAGATCTGCACAACTATTTAGTCTAGATTTAGAGAAGATCTCAAAGTTATCCAACTTGAACACTGAAATCTTTATCGTATTTGTTGAATCAGTACTTGAAGCTTCAATGAAATCTGGTCTAAAATTTGTATACTCCACTTGACATGAAATTAATTTTACCTCATTTTCTTTAATCATTTCCACTTGAAATTCAATGTCATTTTCATTGTAAGCATAGCAATTAATTACTATTCCTAATATCTCTAGTTCGTTTCCATCTATTGATCCAAATAGATACATATCGGGAAACATATTCATCGGAGCTTCTATTTGGATGTACCAATCTTGCACAAGCTCATATTTATTATATGTATTGTATTTTTTAATCATTTCAAAAGTAGAAGTAAAAGGTGTTATTAATACTACCTTTTCAATTGAATAACTTTTCTTTTTCTTAAGTGATGGTTGTAACATTTCATTTTCTTTTGGGCCAACCAATTCTGCAAATAACAACAAAAAATATTTGCATTAATCAAAATGAAAATATAATTTCAAACACTGTCACATAATGTTCTTATAAATACTAAAAAACCACCTAATCTAACCATTTCTAAGAGAGTGTACATAAAATATAAAACCACCATACAAGTTGAAGGAGGCGATGTTTGTATATCACTTTTTTTTTGTTTCTTCTTGACTACTTTACTTCGAATTCTAGGCACACCAGATTCCGCAGTTTCTAGAAAAAAAATTATGGAATACATGAAATACCAAATATTATTAAACAACCTTATAATACACAATTTCCATTTACATGCACAATAATAAATGAGTACATATGCTATGCAATTTTTACTATATGACACCAAAAGTTATCACGTGGGTAAAATTGCTAAGAAAAGAAACCACCTAATCCAACCATTTCTAAAAGAGTACATAAAATATAAAACCACCATACTAGTTGAAGGGGGCATCATTTGTATATCATTTGTTTTTCTTTTTCTCTTTGCTACTTTACTTCGAATTTCACGCCTAGCAGTTTCCATGGTTTCCAGAAAGAAAAATATTATGGAAGACATGAAATAACAAATAGTATTAAACAACCTTATAATACACGATTTCCATTTACACGCACAATAATAAATGTGTACATATGTTATGCAAGTTTAGTTTATGACACCAAAAGCTATCACATAGTTAAAATTTCTTGGAAAAAAAATACCCATGTTAGTATGGGTTGTCCTCATTAAAACCCCACTCCTAAGGCTATTTCCATAGGTTTTATTAATCAACAAAGAGTTATTAACACAATGTCTAACGAATGTAACAAAGTATAAACTAAAATTGTCATACCATTTAAAGAATTTAGTGTCATGTTTCTTGAACTTTCTTTTTCCTTGGATGAATCCTTTGAATTCTCACTAGCTTCATAATCCATGGTATCTAAAAAGGAAGTAGAAAATTGTTATCACAGTTTCAAATTATTGATGAAAATATGAATTTATAAATACTATAACTACTCGCATCATTATATGTGTAACAAAATGAACAATAACAAGTGTATAACTCACAATAATCGCTAATCAAGGTTAGAAAAAGGGAACCCCCAAATAATTTATTATGTTCTTTTAATCGTGAATATAGGAAAGCAAACATCTACTAGGTTTCCTTCTAGCACGCACATAAGAACATTTCCATAAGACATTACATTGTGAATAAATAAAAACAATTGTAGAAACTACAACAACATCATATATACACAAAATTTATCTCTTATAGTCATGTATATTCTTAGTTTTCTTTAGAAAAAATAAAAGCAAAACACAATGAAAGAACATTAACTATGGCGATCATTAGATTTTCTTCTAGATCTTCGTCTAGCACAAAGACGAACACATAGCAACTTTGCAAGGTGAAAGAAATATAGAATGTGATATAATTACTTCTAACATGAACAAAAGCATATTGCCTACAAGAATCTTGCAAAGCAAAAGAAATATTTGCATCCTAGATTTATTTCTATTACAAACGCATGGATATTGTAAAAAAAAACATTGTAAGGTGAAATAAATATAGCACGTGCTAGAATTATTTTTATTACTAACACATTCATATTCCAAGAAAAACATTGCAAAACAAAATAAATATAGCACAAGCTAGATTTCCTTCTACAACAAACAAAAACACATTGTCATTAAAAATATTGCAAGGCAAAGGAAATGTAACCCATGCTATACTATATTCTATCGCATACAAGAAGATTGCCAACAACAACATTGTATTGTAAAGCAAATCTAGTGGATGCTAAATTTCCTTCTAGCAAAAACATAAACACAATGTCAATAAAAACATTGCAATAATAATATTTCTTGGGACATTTGACCTTGCCTTTTAGAGACTATGAGGTTTTAGTCCATGCCTACATAGACTGTTGTTATAATATAAAAAATGTTAAACCCTGAAATGATTAGAAGGCCCTTCATATGGAATATGTATTCTAAGAAAGGGATAGTGTACAAAGATTTCCTCCTATAAAAAACACAAGAACATTGCAAATAACAACATTACAAGGTGAAAGAAATATAATGCATACTATATTTCCTTCTAGTGGAAACATAATCACATAACATCATTGTAGGGTGAGAAAAATTTAGTCTGTGTTACATTTACTTATAACACAAACATATAAAAATTTCCAATGACAACATTACATGACAAAAAAAATCTAGCACAAGCTAGATTTCATTTTAGACTAAATAGAAGCATGTAAGCATTCACAACATTACAACGTAAAATAAAATCTAACATGTTCTAGACTTCCTTTTAGTGAAAACTTGAACACATAGAAACATTGTAGAGTGAGAAGTCTATCAAGTGCTAGATTTATGTCTACCACAAATACAAGCACGTTGCCAACAACAACATTGTAGAGTATAAGAATTCTAGATTGTGTTAAATTTTCTTCCAACACAAACACAAGCACATTTTAATTTGAAAGAAATTTAACACATGTTATATTTCCTTTGAGCACAAACACAAGAACATAACAACATTGTAGGACTAAATAAGTTTAATGTGTGCTAGATTAACAACATTGCAATTTAAAATAAAATCTAACATGTGTTAGATTTCCTTTTAGCGCAAACTCGAGCACATAGAAACATTGTAGAGTGAGAAATCTAGCAAGTGCTAGATTTATGTCTACCACAAATACAAGCACGTTGCCAACAACAACATTGTAGAGTATAAGAAATCTAGCTTGTGTTAAATTTTCTTCCAACAGAAACAGAAGCACATTTAAATTTGAAAGAAATATAACACATGCTATATTTCCTTCTAACACAAACACAAGAACATAACAACATTTTAGGACTAAATAAGTCTAATGTGTGCTAGATTAACAACATTGCAATGTAAAAGAAAATCTAACATATGTTAGATTTACTTTTAGTGCAAACTCAAGCACATAGAAACATCGCAGAGTGAGAAATCTAGGAAGTGCTAGATTTATGTCTACCACAAATACAAGCACATTGCCAATAACAACATTGTAGAGTATAAGAAATCTGGCTTGTGTTAAATTTTCTTCCAACACAAACACAAGCAAAATTAAATTTGAAAGAAATATAACACATGTTATATTTCCTTGTAGCACAAACACAAGAACCTAACAACATTTTAGGACTAAATAAGTCTAATGTGTGCTAGATTAACAACATTTCAATGTAAAAGAAAATCTAACATGTGTTAGATTTCCTTTTAGCGCAAACTCAAGCACATAGAAACATTCAAGAGTGAGAAATCTAGCAACTGCTAGATTTATGTCTACCACCAATACAAGCACGTTGCCAACAACAACATTGTACAGTATAAGAATTCTAGATTGTGTTAAATTTTCTTCCAACACAAACACAAGCACATTTTAATTTGAAAGAAATGTAACACATGCAATATTTCATTCTAGCACAACACAAGAATATAACATTGTAGGAATAAATAAGTCTAATGTGTGCTAGATTAACAACACTGCAACGTAAAAGAAAATCTAACATGTGTTAGATTTCCTTTTAGTTCAAAGTCAAGCACATAGAAACATTGTAGATTGAGAATTCTAGCAAGTGCTAGATTTATGTCTACCACAAATACAACATATTGCCAACAACAACATTATAGAGTATAAGAAATGTAACTCGTGTTAAATTTTCTTCCAACACAAAAACAAGCACATTTAAATTTGAAAGAAATCTAACACATGCTATATTTCCTTCTAGCACAAACACAAGAACATAACAACATTTTAAGACTAAATAAGTCTAATTTGTGCTAGTTTAACAACATTGAAATGTAAAAGAAAATCTAACATGTGTTAGATTTCCTTTTAGCGTAAATTCAAGCACATAGAAACATTGTAGATTGAGAAATCTAGCAAGTGCTAGATTTTTGTCTACCACAAATACAAGCACGTTGCCAACAACAACATTGTAGAGTATAAAAAATCTAACTTGTGTTAAATTTTCTTCCAACACAAACACAAGCACATTTAAATTTGAAAGAAATCTAACACATGCCATATTTTCTTCTAGCACAAACACAAGAACATAACAACATTTTAGGACTAAATAAGTCTAATGTGTGCTAGATTAAGAACATTGCAATGTAAAAGAAAATCTAACATGTGTTAGATTTCCTTTTAGCGCAAACTCAAGCACATAGAGACATTGTAGAGTGAGAAATCTAGAAAGTGCTAGTTTTATGTCTACCACAAATACAAGCACATTGCCAACAACAACATTGTAGAGTATAAGAAATCTAGCTTATGTTAAATTTTCTTCCAACCCAAACACAAGCACATTTAAATTTGAAATAAATCTAACACATGCTATATTTTCTTCGAGCACAAACACAAGAACATAACAACATTGTAGGACTAAATAGGTCTAATGTGTGCTAAATTTACAACATTACAATGTAAAATAAAATCTAACATGTGTTAGATTTACTTTTAACGCAAATTCAAGCACATAGAAACGTTGTAGAGTGAGAAATCTAACAAGTACTAGATTTATGTCTACCACAGATACATGCACATTGCCAACAACAACATTGTAGAGTATAAAAAATCTAACTTGTGTTAAATTTTCTTCCAACACAAACACAAGAACATTTAAATTTGAAAGAAATCTAACACATGCCATATTTTCTTCTAGCACAAACACAAGAACATAACAACATTTTAGGACTAAATAAGTCTAATGTGTGCTAGATTAAGAACATTGCAATGTAAAAGAAAATCTAACATGTGTTAGATTTCCTTTTAGCACAAACTCAAGCACATAGAAACATTGTAGAGTGAGAAATCTAACAAGTTGTGATGGATTTCTCACAAAAACAATCTCATACTCACCTCCATATCCCTCCACATGCTCCTTCCCATCTAGGAGATGCATATACATGTTTATAAACCACATCAAGTAAATTGTCTCTCTCACTCATGTGAAATCATGGGTCTTTGTAAGATTTCCCAAACTATGCAAATAGAACAAACTCTAACATTATCGTCAAGAAAAAAATTCCCTCTATGCTGACTAAATCTAGAGTTAAGATGGATCTAAAGGAAAAGCTTGTACCTTGAGAAATTTGATCCCTTTGTAGGCTATCTAAATCTAGAGTTAAGATGAATCTAAAATGGTTTAATTATTAATAATTATAATGCTTATTTTATTTTACTTTATATTTATGTAATTTGACTAAATTAACAAAGTTTAAATAACATTACATAAGATTAGAACATCTCATTCACTTTGGGCTAAAGTCTCCCATGTAATCATTCATGTTGGACTAAAGTCTCTCCATGCAATTATTTAAATTTGTAGATATTTATTTTCATTTTAATGGATAATATTTAATATATAATGGAAAGTATAAATTTGGAAAGGGATACCCATATTATAAATATTAAGTGCATTATAATGTAATTTGAACCATTTAAATTTATGATTTTATATTTTTAATTTAAAAATAAAATAAAATTAAAACATATAATTAATTAAATTTATGATTTTACATTTCTAATTAAAAAAAATTCAAAACATAGAATTGAAAACATATTGAAAAGAGGGTCCTCTGCATGGCACTGGTAGAAATGTTCACTGCAAATGAGATAAGGTGTCCTTGAAATCACATTATACACTTGTCTGATTCATCGCTGTAATGAGCCAAGCTATACGAATTTTAGGGATACCTAAAGAGCAGCCAGTACCTAAAATTCTTTATGCCAACACTATGGAACTAGAGGGAATGGATTCAATGGAGATCAAGACCTTGCTTTGTGCTTTGCTAAGTGGAAGAGGTCCCTATAAATTAAAATTTTCCTGGAGATAGGGACAAGCAACTAATAACAAGCAAAAGCACTAAAAATGTATCAAGGAGTCAAGTTCCTCAAGGACATTGTGCAAAGGGATGTAGTTATTGTTGAGGACTCCAACATAATCACAAGATTTACTTTAAGGGAAATACCATTGTACTATGAGGAGCATACAAGAGTATGCTTACGTATTACTACTATATTCAATGCTAACCCTAAAATTCATGAATGGCATATGTTGAACGAGTGTTATGATTTATTATCTATGTTGTTTACAATCAAGGTAATAATGAGAACCAACACCTTGCACAAAAAGAACAATTATCATGAAGTATATGGAAAGTGAACCAAATGGTAGTGTTAGAGTCGGTCTGGTTATATCTCTGTCAGAGATCAAAACTCTTTTTTGAATTTCATGTTTAGGTGTCCCATCAGTTTCAATCAGTTGCATTTCGTTAGGAGCATGCCATAAATCTGACGGAAAGGTTTGTGTTGCTCATTCCCCTCATGCTTGGCACTGCTGGCTCAGGTCTATTTATAAAAATCAAAGTCTTGACAAGTCTTTTGCAGTCCTGTTTCAGTTTCTAGGTCATAACAAGTGTTCTCGGTCATTAGGTCTAGGGTTAAGTCAATTTGGTTTTTGCAAAGTCTAATAAAGCCAGCAGGCCAGAGGGAGGTCCCTGATATTTTGTTATCTCAAAGATTTTTATCGTCAGACAGATAGATTATGACTTCTCTTCAAAACTCTGTTTTGAAGATAAGTCGACATTTCATTTTTGTAATAATTTTTCAAAAAATTTCAGTCCTTGAAATATCCAGGCGCAGCCCTGGTCTCCTTTGCCAGATCATATCACAGCTATCCCTGCAAAAAGTATCAAAGAAAATCATTGTTTCAACCAAATTTAAGAAGGAAACAAAAAAGTCAGAAGTCTATTAATCCTGAAAAAGTGTCAATTGCAAAACATTACAAAGTGGGTTATGGAAAAGGCAAAAATCAAATTGGTGTCTATATAAAGGTTTTTCAATGAAGTTTCAAACCATTGTGCATGCCAAAGGTGGAGAAAGTCATTCCAAGTTAAGTTCGCGCGTTTGGGAGAAGATCGGTCCTCATTTCCTCTGCGCGGCGCTTATAGCAGGCTGCGCGGCGCACATAACTTGCGCGGCGCACACAACGTTTCCAGCCAGTGTATATCTGAACTAGCGTGGCGCACATAACTTGCGCGGTGCACTGGGTGATGAGCGCGGCGCACACAGTTTGGAGCCCGAAAATGGTGTGAAAACTCATCAAATCGCCCAATCCTCACATCAATTTGCCAGGTAGGCTCGCCTTCATCGCATTTGCTTTGTTTTTGATGGTGAATGTGGTGGATTCATGGATAATAAGCTACCAAAACAAGACTTTGAAAACCTCCCTTTGCCAATAAGAAAAATTGCTTAGGGTTTTGAAAACAGTTTTGTCACCAAGGTTTTCTCTTTTCCTCATTTCCCTTTGTCCCTCATTCCCAAAGTTACTCATCAAATTTCCTCATTAATCCCCTCATAATCCTATCATATAATCCCTAAATCCCTAATCCCTCACCCCTATGAAAACTCCTTAAACACTATTCAATATCCCCAAACCCAAAAACTCTAATCCCATATCTACATTTCCCCTCCCTTACCTACTTACATTTTATTTTGAAATTCCCTAATTCCCTGATATTTTCCTCTTCCTAACATCCCCTTGTATATTTGTTTCCCCTTGGTCATGGTCACAACATTGTTTAGATCAAAAGAACAGTCCATATTCAGTTGCACACCACAGTTTCATTCAAGGCAGTTTGTATATCAGCAGTCATGTCATCTGGTCACTCATCTGAATATGAGGCAGAGACCCAAAGTGATTCTCCCTTGAGAGAACAGGAACCCCGGAGGCCTCGGAAAAGTGGCAAACATGTCAGGGAAGAACCAATCACCCTTATAGAACTGCATGCCTGTCCTCTTGCTATGCAGTGTTTTGAGCATCAGTCATGCTATGAGTTTTGTCAAAAGGTGGCTGAGGTCCAGTTTCATTATGAGTTGGCTCGGCTCTTTGTCTTGCATTTGCACGGAGATCAAGTCATCTTGGCCGGTGTCACTTTTACACTCACACCAGAAACTGTTTCATTAGCAACAGGTATACCTAATATTGGTGAACTATGGCACAAAAAACAACAGATAGATAGGCAGCATTATGAGCCATACATCAAACCCAATTTCTTGAGGCAGCTCAAAAGAGTGTTCCCGTTCAGGTACCTGAAAGATGAATATGCTCCACTCATGAGATTGATCATGAAATATTTCAGCTGTGAGGGGCGATTCTCTCGTCTTTATGCTTATCACATCAGGTTACTCATGCACTTCACCAGGGTGCGGATGATGAATATTCCGTATTTCATCTGCCAAAACATAGAGAGGATGACTACCTTTATACAGCATAAAACCCCTCAGCAGCAACTTAACAGTGTCTATCATTTTTCTCTCATAAAGCTTTTGGTGGTTCATCAACTTGGATTGCAGGGCATCACTTGGGATGACTTCATCTCTCGTGATTTCTTCAGAGCTTCAGAAAGAGTATCAGAGGTGAAACACGAGGGTGAACCTTCTCAGCAGTATGAGTATCATGAGACCAGGCCTATTTTCATCACATATCAGAAAGGCACCAGACCTTTGTTTGCAGCAGCAAAGCGAGTGTTATCTCCACCCGGCGTGGAAGGGGCCTCGCTTCCGACATCAGCACCACAGGTACAGGACAAGGGCAAGAAGCCCAAGCATAAGGAGGGGCCTTCAGGCGAGCCATCAGGTTTCGTTCTCGTTCATGATGATGAGACAGCTACAGATTCAGAGGAGGCCCAATATAGAAGGATTATCAAAGAGCAAGAAACAGACATTCAAGCCTTGCAACTCCAGTTGGAGATGGCCAAGTGGAACATCAGGTATCTGGAGCAGAGAAATAAGCAGCTTGAAGACTAGCATGCGATCATGGAGTTACAGAACATCCGTGAGAATCGCCAAGCTGCCCGACATAGGAGGATTGAGTTCACTTCCCTAGAGCGACAGGTCAATGAGGATCGAGAATCTAATCTCGAAAGGGTCAATATTTACTTGGAGAAGCGGTTGAACAAGGCCAATAGAGATAATGCATTGTTGAGACACATGGCTATTCACTACAGGGCCCGGAACCAAGTTTGCAAGGCTCGGATTAGAAATCTTAAGGCAAATTTGAGGAAGGCAGTCAAAAAACAAAAGAGGCAAAGGGAGCTCGATCGTCTTCGGATTTTGGCCGAGGCCTCTTTAGTTCATCATCACACTTGACAAGGAAACTCCAGCCCAAATTTCAAGAGATTTGGGGCATTTTTGGTCATTTTGGAATTTTTGGGTTAAAAAACAGGTTTTTTCCCTATATGCGTCGCGCACCTTGCGCGACGCATAGGATTGGGAGCTCCAAATTACAAATGGCTTGCAGTTTTGGATTTGTCATGAGAAATCATGAATTTTGGTACTTGGACAAGAAATTTGGGCAAGGTTTGGGTCCCCAAAAGGTCAAAAAACATGCAAAAAATGACCTCACTGCCCCTATTTTGACACACAGGAAGCAGTCTTGGGAGAATGCACTTTTGGAGGGGCAAATGGACACCAAATTGGAAAATTCCACTTGGGTTGGAAAGTAGACAGGTAGGGCTTTCCAACAAGCCAACCTGAGCTCAATTTGGACTTCTACAGGTGCCTCAAAATCAGCAGCAAATTAGCGCGGCGCATATAGAAATCAGTGCGGCGCACAGAGGTTTTTGGCCCAATTTTTCATCTTCCAGCTCAGAAATTCGGCCAGTTTGACTAGTTTTGCTTCTTAATGTAATTTTTGACTTATCTTGATGTAATTGAGTGAACATGATGTAATTTTGGCACTTAGTTACTTGTTCTAGAAGATTCATTCACCAAAGAGTGAAAATTTAATGAATGAATCAGTTTCCTACCTTATAGAGGCAAGTTGTTTTGACTGCCTAGATTGTAGTGCTTTGTTTAGAATTGGTTGAAACAACTCCTAGGATGATGAGCTCGACCCCTAGAGGCAAGGGAATGGGTTGGCTTGCCTATATTATGTAATTTCTAAGTCATTTTCATGGTTGGACTCTTGGGAAAAGCTTGGCACTCTATTGTACATTTTATCTCTGCATTTTGGCAAAGGAAAGACCAGGGTTTTGCAGCACTGTTTGGAATTCATGTGGCTTTATGTTTTGATGGTGTGCCTCTCTGAGTAATTGTAAGTTTATCTAGTGTTTTGTGTATCATCTTCATGCTTCTTCTTCTGAATTTAAAACAAATGAGTGATTAAGGTGGAATTCATAGCTGTTATGCTCTGCCTTTGAATTTGTTTAAATTTTCATGTTTTCTTCAGTTTAAGGAGAATCCTTGAGACTCCCTTGCTCTCCTTAGCTCCTCACCTATCTGATCTACCCACCTCACTTGCTTTAAGGCATCAAGACAATTGCCTTCCTTGCTCCAATCAGATCTCTGCAGAAACTGTGCCTCATCCCCGAGCCCAAATCTGCCTTTCCCATTGTTTTCAACAAAACCCTAAAAACCCAAATCAAATCAAACCCCTGCACTTAATACCTAGCCTAAGATCAGTTGCAAATTTAGTCATCTCGAGCCTCATTGATTACCTTTTGCCGAGATTGACCCGGAGAGAGCCCTCTCCTGTCCTCGTAGGGCTAGCTACGAGGCTGAGCGTGGTTTGATGTTGGCCCTGGAACCTTGTCTTTTCAGCCTGAGACAAATCTAGGCTCTAACAAGTAGCATACCCTCCTAGTGGAATTATGTCTTTCATAGTTGAATATTACCTTGTAATTGAGTCACAAGTGTAATCACTCAATCAAATGTTGTAAACATACCATTGTCATTTTGGAGCTAGATTGGTAAGCCTAATAATAAATGTTATGTTAATTTATAAATAAGATTAAATACTTGTTGAGTAGCAATGACATGATACACTAATTAGAACCAGTCTAGATCCATCTTAATTCTGAATTTATTAAATGCCGAGGGATCAAATTTTTTAGCAAGCAAACATTTCTTTAGGTTTTGCACTAAAAAAAGAGGTTTTCACTTCAAAAGATTTGACCTCTCTCAATAATTGATAAATGATTTAGGCTAATATGTTATTTTTTTTTTTTTTAAATAGCTGAAATTCACATTGTATTAATATAAAAAGTTATTAAATCATTTATAATTCAACTTTATATTTCTTTTAATTTAAAATATATTGATAAATTATACTTGTTAAATAATTTATAATTAAATATATCATTTATATTAAATTTTAAATCTATTTTTTTTAGATTTAATGATAATTTTGTCTCACTTATATTAATTTCATTATTTTTATTAAATATTAAAGTTTAATTGTTTTTTAAAAAGTTTACTAAAATCACTATTGAAATTTCAAAACTTTAAAGATATTAACATTTATACACAATTCAATTGAAAAGCTCAAACTTACATAACTTAGAAGGCTCTCTTATATATAATTTATTTAGTTAAAAAGCATTTAATTTAAACAATTTGTTAAAATGTCTATCATTAATACCGATCTAGATCCATTTTAACTCTTTATCTACTAAAAAGGGATTAAATCCCCATGGACAATACCATGGGTTCTCATAAACTCAGAGCTCAAAAACTAACTTGACCAAGTCAAATTTACCATAACTACCCAATAAAAATTAATTAAAAAAATAATAACTTTTTATTTTAATATAGGGTTATTTTTATTTTTATTTCAAATTTACCTTAACTACCCAACAAAAATTGATAAAATAAATAATAACTTATAATTGTTATTTTAATAATGTTATTTTTATTTTATTTTAAGTAACCAAAATTACAATATAATATATCAAACATTTCACCCAAAAATAATGAAAAAAATGTAATTAAATTAATTACATTTTACACCATTAATATTATTAAACATTGACCTAATTACATTGTACACCATTAATATTATTAAACATTTACCTAATTACATTGTACACCATTGAACTTTTGAAAAAAACTAAGGAGAAAGAAGAGTATCAACATGAACATTAAAGACCAACAACACTTTGAAAGAATCTCTTCGCTATCAGGAGCCAACTCTAAATAAAGCCACTCCAAATTTAGTGACATATGTGCAGGTGTGTCATAGCTTTTATTACTCTGCCATATAGTGCATACATCTCGCTCAATGTTGGGAATTGATATGTAATTTGCAACCACCTTGTCTCTTTCATGATAAGCTCCAAGGAAAATATTGTCACAATAGTACTGTTTCAGGCACAAGAAAATATTAAAGGACTCGTTGTAGTAAACAAATAGAAAAAAAAAAAAATCTAAGTGATTTTATATTGGTTATTTTTATTTTAATTAGATTTCGAAACTATTTTAAAATTTGACGAACAAAATATTAAATAATTGACATCGTTTTTATCAATCAAATTTAAAAATATTCTATATGCAAAAAAATGTACAATCACATTAAATTCAACTACTGTAGATACTTTGCAAGAGAAGTTTCGTTATTTGTTTAAACACTTATATTGGACTTTGACAGAAGAAATGAGAACATAAGGAGTTAGGACACATTTTATGGTGGATGTGCAATAACCATCAAAGTTGGCATCCTTTTCATTGTGCAATTTGTTTATCGAAAATCTAAGTAAGATGTTGTAGAGCTTGATATCCACTATTTAGGCATTGAACAATACCGCTTTCTATTTGATTTCTATTGTTGATTTTTTTAATAAGCAGTTAGTTAATACAACATTAACTGCTAGAACAAAAATAAGGAGTGATGAGATTCTTTTAATCAAATGAGTGAAAAAAGTACCTAGCCTCTTTCTTATTATTATACTTGCCCACTGCTAGGTATATAGAAATCGATAAATTGCTGAAAGCCTATTATTTTCTTTAGATTTTTTCCATATGGCTTGATTTAAGCCAATGTTTTCTAGAAATTTTTATTTTAAATTATTTTAATTTTATTTTAAATTTTTTTTATTGGACAAGCAACTTAGGAGTCTTATTACAGTTTATTGTTTGCAATTTTAAGTTGGGTTAAAGAGTCAAGTTTAAATATAATATATAGAATATGACAGACATTTAATTTCAAAAAACTAATGCTAAGTCTCACGTAGCATTAATCTAATAACATTTTTTGTTTGGAATTTTTTTAGCCTAATTACATACTATTGCATTGCTTAATATTACATAGCCATCTGGCTATTTCGTGTTAATTACATACTATTGCATTGCTTAATATTACATAGCCATCTGGTTCTTTCGTGTCAGTGAGCACTAAATTTCTCTGTCCAGCGAACTTCTTGTTTTAAGTCCTCTGCACCCAAACCTGGTCATGTACATTCTCTGTCCTGCAGGCTTCTGGTTTTAAGTCCTCTACAAGGATACACATTCTCAACGAATTGCTATGTTTCGAGCCATCAGAATAGCCGTAAAAATCAACCCTATGATCCACCCTAATTTGTCCCTGCTTCATAGGCCTGCGGCCTGCATAATGACTCGCCAAACACTAGTTAATTCAAGCATAATTTTTCAAGTACCAGATTTTTAGGTACTAGATGACGATTATTACTGTCTCGTTCCTTCAGTTCCTCAGCTCTTCAGGCCTCGCACTATTCTTATTACAACAACATATCAGCGCTCTCTTCCTCTTCATACATGTTGGGTACATATAACAGGCTGCCCCATATACAATTTGATGGCATTGCTTGAGGCCTCAGTGCCTGTGCGCTCTTTGTTTTTCTTTTTTTCTCCATAAAACTGAGGCCATATACAATTTGATGGCATTGCTTGAGGCTTCAGTGCCTGTGCACTTTGCATCTTCCTTTTTTTTCTCCATAGAACAGAGGGAGGGACAGAAAGGAGAGTAATTGTCCATTTGTGCTGCGTTTTTCCTCTATAATCTAATGTTTGCCAAAATTTTATGTGCAATCCTCCAATCAGTGATCCTGTTACTCTTAAACACTTGCTTCGTCAACCCCCAAAACTGCTAATGCAGTAAATAATAATCGATTCCTTTCTACTCGTGTTTTGAATTTCTGGAATTTTTATATAAGAAGTCCCATTTTAACCAAAGCTCACCTAAGGGGGAGTCTCCCTAAGCACCCTAGCATTTCCTCAGCTCTTGTTGTTGCTACTTGAAGTCTTTTTGCAGAAGTAAAATGCAGTGGCATAGATTATCTTGTGTTCTATGTTCCCAATGCCAAAATTTTATGTGCAATCCTCCAATCAGTGATCCTGTTACTCTTAAACACTTGCTTCGTCAACCCCCAAAACTGCTAATGCAGTAAATAATAATCGATTCCTTTCTACTTGTGTTTTGAATTTCTGGAATTTTTATATAAGAAGTCCCATTTTAACCAAAGCTCACCTAAGGGGGAGTCTCCCTAAGCACCCTAGCATTTCCTCAGCTCTTGTTGTTGCTACTTGAAGTCTTTTTGCAGAAGTAAAATGCAGTGGCATAGATTATCTTGTGTTCTATGTTCCCAATCCCAGTTTTCATAAATATTGTTTTTCCATTGTTTGCAGAGTTGGTATCCATCTTCTAACAAGACTGATTTGAACACTTTAAGTCAATGTAGAGTGTTACATTGGTATCAGAGCTCCCCCCTACATAAATAAATCTCACAATCTAGAAGATGCAAGTGGAATTGGAAAACCATCTCGGTAATTGGCTAGTCCTCTGTGCTTTTATTCAAGTTACTCTAATATGTTATCAGATACAATTATGTTTTGTTCTATCTCCTTGAATCTCTTGGCTGTATTGACTAAGTTGTTATTTGCAGCATCATGGTAGTTCATTGTGCACTTAATTTGAATTCCTCTTACTTAGGATGTGCTCTTTCATTCATTTCATTTGCTTTATTGATACAGCCATATCTGGATTAAATCTTAACCACTTAAAGATTAATATCCAAAACTTACCCTTGACATTGACTGTCCATAGACAACCCAAGAGGGATTCCTTTTTGTGCTAATTGTCTCGAGCAACCCAAGAGGGATTCCTTTTTGTGCTAATTGTCTCGGGAAACCCAAGAGGGATTCCTTTTTATGGTAATCTTTGAAATGCATGGCAGCAGATAGCATTTAGGGACAGAGTGCCCAACGCATCCATGAACCAACAAACACTTAACCAACTTGGAATTGCATCTGTGTCCATTGTTGAAGTCAGTTGCAACCTCTATAAGAGTAGCTTCTGACCATGCTCACTTTATCAGTTGTGCTTCCACTTGCGCCTTTATTTAAAAGAGACTCTTTTGCTGAGCCTACAATAGAACCATTTCAGTGCACCATATAGTGTCACATCCAGTACCGTAGCACTTAATCTGAAGGAACCCTTATCTACGGTTCATGCCTTGGGCCCGCAAAATCGGACCTCGGTATTCTCTATGCCAAGCTCCTCACTATGGTATGTCACCCCCGGTATAAATGAATCAAGGGCGATCTTAGAAGCAGACAGTTTAGTAGGATAAAGAAATCATGTTTGAAGCCACACTTGGGTTTGAACTACCACCACTCTACTGACCCCTTGATATTGTACTAGCACTGAAACTACTAGCACTTCCTCCTACTACTACACCAAGCTGACTACAACTGCTAGAATAATGATTGTACCAAGGAAAATAGAAAGCAAAACCAGAAAAAGAAAGTACCATATGACTTATGGATGTCAAAGTGGTCAACACTGGGATAGCTTTGTGGTTTCCTGACATTACCTCTTCAACAACAGGGGTTCAGAATCTCAACTTCCTTCATTATCAAGAAGCAGACAGTTTAGTAGGCTAAAGATTCAATCAGGATTGTCTTACAGTTCTCGATGATAGATTTTTATTGATGAAAAGAAGTTTCATGTTCTAACTCTAACCAGGGCACTATGCTTTGCTAATCATAGCACTATGTTTTTATACACCTATAGGGTGTTATAATATATTCTTTAGGTTCTTTGGACTTCTTTGGAGAGAAAATCACGTCTGAATTTCTTTACTGCAGTGTGTTACTATCACTGGTCTACTCTCAACATACAGATGGAAACTTCCCTTCTGTAGATTTGTAACTTGAGGTCACATTGTTCTCCATTGTTCTTTATGGGTTTGAGGTGTGAGGGCCTTGCCTTTGAGACAAATTGTGCCAAGATATAGAGTGTAGAGACCCATATGCTTCCTCATGATCAAGAGAAATAAAACAATTCCACATGCCATTGTTCAGGTAGATTTTGTGACCCATTCAGTCTGGCTTGAGACCATTTTTAGATTGGTCTAGCCGTTGCATCATATTTTCTATGTCTTTGACACAATATTTAGTAAGGAGTGTTATCCATACTTTGCTTTTATACCTATTAGGCCATAGCCTCGAATAGAGACCCATTGATTGGCTTCATCGTTGAAAGCAAACTCGAATAGACCCATTGATTAGCTCCATCATTGATGCTTTCAGAGGTTTCAGATCATCGTCAGTCAATTGGCATCTTGGTGGATAGCTTCCACATCTACATGCAGGATGTCTAGGCCTGACTTGACCTACGAAGTGGGTTAAAGGCCAAAGTGGCCTTTTTTTGTAGAGATTGTTCCCTCATATGGTATGAGGTATTCAACCTAGATTCTCGATGGATCTATTAGTCACAGTGTATAGTCTCTCCATTTGAGCTACAAGGTGTGGATCTTTGTTCCATTGGTAGTTCAAGGGCTGCCCTCCAAAGTTCACCATGCAAAAAGGAAGTAGTCAGATAGTTTGTGCCCCTTTTTTCATCATTTAAATCATTGGAGCATCTTTTAAGGGATTGTAGATTTTATAGATCATGCTAGAGGTTGGTGCAGGACTGGCATTTTGTTTTGCTTCATGGGCAGCTTGATTTGTGCACACAGCTTCATTGGTGTGCAGGTCTTCTTGGGGTTTTTCGGTGCTTGGTTTCATGCTTTCAGGGGTTTGGGACTGTATTCAGATTTTAGCTTTGATCCACAATCTAGAAGCTTCAATGCAAGTATGCTTGAGGTCAATTTCGTCAATTCTTTTTTTCACTTCTGGCGAAAAGAAGTAGGTATGAAATTATTTGTCAAAGGATACCTCCTAATAAAGGATGCCAAAGAGCTTAGTGCTATCACGTACTGAGGTTATTGCTGCCTTAGTTTCTCTCAAGAAGAGGATATGATTCATGTCTGTATACACTCTTTTATTTTGTTTGGTTTTTCTGTTTCAGATACTAAGTACAATAGAGAAAAAAGTTATCACTCCTTCTGGACTTCCACTAATGAGGCAAGGTAATTTTCCTATTCTCGATTCTACACTACATATTAAAAATGTAAAGCCCATTGCATAGTTTGTAGAATAAATTACACTCCATATTAACAATGTAAAACCCATTGCACAGTTTGTATAACAAATTTGAAATTTCTGGATTCTACACTACATATTAACAATGTAAAGCCCATTGCACAATGTTTTTAATAAATTTGCAATTTATGTAAAACATACCTGGGTAATTGCAGAGATCTTATAGATAATTTATAAACCTTGAGTGAGTAATGTGAAGTAGCATTAAAGTCATTTTTTTCAATATAACAATAGTTTTTTCAGTGGCCAAGAACAAATGGGAGGTGCAAGTCATTTAAGCATTCAAATATTACTGTTATAAAAGCCTTGCAGGGGCTGGGGGTCAATGTTTTATTGCCTGCTTCATTGTTCGACTATATGCAACTGTTTTCCTCTTACTCATATCTTTACTATCCGGGTTTGCTCTTAGAAAAAAAGGTTCTCATCTACATTTACATCGAAACTTTGTTTTTTGGCCCAAACACAATTTGAGGAATGAAAAGAACTCTTGTGAAAACAATACCTATTTGTATACACTGTCATCAATGCTATTTATTTCCATGATTTTCCTGTCTTACCTGTAGTATATCTTTCCCAGGGCTCTTTTTTTTTTCGAGATTTTTATTTGAGAAATGAACTGATTAGTTAGTCCTAAACTACCTTTGAACTATATATATGTGGATGGGCATTAAACTACCCTTGAGGTATATATATATATATATATATATATATATATATATATATATGTATATGTATATGTATATGTATATGTATATGTATATGTATATGTATATGTATATGTATATGTATATGTATATGTATATGTATATGTATATGTATATGTATATGTATATGTATATGTATATGTATATGTATATGTATATGTATATGTATATGTATATGTAATATGTATATGTATATGTATATGTATATTTATATGTATATGTATATGTATATGTATATGTATATGTATATGTATATGTATATGTATGTATATATATATATATATATATATATGTGTGTGTGTGTGTGTGTGTGTGTGTGTGTGTGTGTGTGCGTGGGCATTAAAAAGTAACTTGAGAAAGTTGTGCTGTTCACAAAATCTGAACATGATCCATTGGCAGAGCTTGTAAATAAATGTTAAGGGATGTAATGGCTTTCACTGTGTTAGAAAATTTCAGTGAATAAAAATGATGGCTAGTTTGAACATGTTTGAACGTATAAGAAAATGATCTTTGCTTTTGAATACCGAATGAGCTGATTTTTCTGGTTTAATAACGTGACCATATTCACATAGGTTTATTGTATAGAACATCTATAATCTATTAAGCAAATAAATTATTTATTGGGCAGGTATGCCATTGCATCGCAGCCTTGTTGTTCTATCGAAATCGTTTTCACTCATGGGTTAAACAAATCACACATTTGTTTTTATGGTTTGGGGATAAATATTAAGAAACTTGTAAATTAGTTAACCATACCATCGTATTTACTACTGGCTATAATATTTTACTAGTAATTATACCTAGAGTGTGCAGTTTATATATAGCACACTTGATACATATCTTAACTTACAACCTTGAACACTTTCCAATTTTGCAAAGTAAAAATGTCCTTGCTAGCTACTAGTTGAGTCAGGGCACAAATTTTGGAGGAAGTACTCTATTTTATTCCATTTTATTATATTTTTCAATCAAGCCATAAAATCCTGTTGGGCACTAGGACTTCTATTGTTGATTTCACACGGTTTAATTAAAAACAATGAACTACATTATATTTGGATGTTAGCATTCTCAATAATTGATTAAGATTGAAAACTTTCTTTGAATCTTGCACTTGAGACAAATCAGATGGAAGAAAAAAGCAATCATATTACCACAGGAATTTAAAGGGTTATGGTAAAATGGGATCCAGCTATATGAGAAAATCACAGTAACAAGTACCTAACAAAAATACTTTCAGGAAAATGTTTTTAGGGCTTAAAATGCATTGGGAGTAAAAGGGCTAGTTGGCCTCTTTTTCGTGGTGGATACCTTCGAAGTAGTATTCCACATGGTAAGCACATTCTCTGGCCTCTCTGCAATAAGATATACATTTGCTAAAAATCATTAGAATTTCATAAAATCTTCCTTTTCCTCCCATTAATCCCCACCCTAAATCCATTTCTATCTCGCTTCTCAAATCAAAACAATTTAAGACCTCCTCCAAAATATGAGTTTTTTCCCTCAGCATAATAATATAGTTCTGAGATGACACGTAGGAGTGATCTGAGAACTTCACGTGCAATTCCTTAATGTAGCACCATATACTTTGCCTTATATCACTCACTACGTTGTACTTTTCCTTATATCACTTACTGCGATGTAATAGACTAAGCCATGCCTATAATTCTAGCTAGACTTAATTTTATGATTTTGGGGCCTAAAAGTTATTTTATATCTAAGAACCGTTGTGTATATGGGATTGATGTTGTTCATGGTCACAACAATTTCTATGGGGCTACCATCTTCCCTCACAATGTTGGGCTTGGAGCTACCAGGCAAGTAGAGTATCAACTCCATTTTTTCTTCACATCATTTCCTTGCAACTAGAAAATCTCATGGCTAATGATTTAAACAAATGAGTAGGTTGAGTGGTCGGCTATATTTCATGAAAACCCTTTATCTCTGGACATTAGTAGAGAGCCTGGGCCTATATCTGTAGGCATTATTTTTTCATCGTAAGTAGTATTATGATTTGGAAAGTGCCAAGGGCCACTCTGATTGCAATGAGCAAAATGTTAGGAGGCAATGATTTGAAAAGTAACTAGGGTTATCTGAATGATTATGGGAAAAATCTTGAGTAACTGAATTGGGATAATAACAGAATCAGGGTGAAAATGTTGATGTTTAATATATCATGGGAACTCTGGCTTCTGATTATTGCCCTCAAAATCAAAATCTTCTAGAAAGTTTGGCTAACAATTTGTATCAACGTTTTATGGATACAGGGATCCCGATCTAGTTAAAAGAATTGGGACTGCCATAGCACTGGAAGTTCGATCTACTCGCATTCAATACACATTTTCTCCATGTGTTGCTATAAGACTCTGGCACGGATGTGCTCGATGGAAGTTCATTCAAAAATGAGAGTCAAGTTTTCACTGTTTAGAATGTCTTGTTTGATGCGAGCAGGTTTGCAGGATCTTTACAAAGTGGGTGCCATATGTAGCTAGATAGTAAGTTTCAGACTTTTTGTTTTATCCCTACTTAGAACATAAATTTCTTTAATTAATCAATTGTACCACAGTTTTCTATATAATTGGACATTAAGCTGCAAACCTTTTGCTTTATCCATGCTTAGAATATGAATTTCTTTGATCAATCAATTGTACCACAGTTTCTTGAAATAGTTTTCTAACCATGTGATTTATTGATGTTTGTCAGGTCAAATATTGTAGCGTGTGCTAAGCACTTTGTGGGCGATGGTGGAACAACCCAGGGTATCAATGAGAATAACACTGTCAGCAGTTATAAACAATTAGTCAACATCCACATGACCCCCTATTTCGATGCCATTTCCAAAGGAGTCTCCACCATTATGGTTTCTTATTCCAGTTGGAATGGACAGAAGATGCACGCTAACTGTTTTCTCATTTCCCATGTTCTAAAAAAGCAACTTAGCTAATAGAATTCCCAAATCTATTTTATATCGTATTGCATATTGTAGATTAGTAGATTGATCTGGAATTTAATTTTCATTACTGGTCAAAATCATGTACATACTTTTATGACAAATCAACTTTCCTGAGAAGCATCAGTTAGTTAAAAAAACAAATGGAAGCCATTAGAATTCTCTGTATTTCAAATATCGGACTAAATTAGATTTGGGCTTCTTAATGTATTTGAATTCTATTTCCTGTGCTTCAAAAGATTTGTAGGCTCCAGGCTGTGATATATATCTAGTGCTTTAAGCAATGACCAGTTTTCAGTATACCTGGCCTCATTTCTCTGGTTTGAAGCGATGCAATTGGGAGTGGAGTCCCATTAATATTCTATAATTTCACTTCAAAGCTAAACTCATAATGAATTCTGAGTGCAGGCATTGAGGGTGTCTTCAGTCGCATATATCACTGCGTGGTTCATTATATTATTTTCAAATGTTTGTTAGGATCCCCATTCAACTTAATAACAATGAATGTAAACACATAATTTGGGAAATTTTAAGGTGTAAATTTCACTCTTAAATTAATTTTGTATTTTCTAAAATGATTTGACTAGGATAAAAATATTTTACATTAAAAATTTCCAAATATTTTTAAAAGCTATATAAAATCCTTAAGAATTTTAATTTTTTTAAAAACTACATGATCAAACATGTTATTATTAGTATTTTAAAAATTAATATTCATAAATTTGGAATTAACTTATATCTATGCTAATATACTTGCCAGCTTGAAGCATTGGCTTCTTTGAAAGCTGAAATTCAAAGCCTTTCACACATTCATATGGTTCCTTAACCAGAAAACCAAATCCAGGTATTTGGCAATGTATCTACCATATACTTTTCATTTCAATGGCTTGTTAACATATTTGCTATAGAGGTGCAGAGCGGGTTATAGAAAATATAATTGGATCCTGCTATAGGGGTGCAGGGTGGGTTATAGAAAATATGATTGGATCCTGATGTGGTTTTCCTATTTCATAACCATAGAAGGCAAAAACTATAAAGACATTTGTATCTGGTTGATGTATAGAAATTGCATCAGATACATGAATTGTCAGCACTATGTGCATATATTTGTAGGGAAATGATAAAGGCACTCAGTATAGATCTGGCATATATTACTATTCAGTTGAGCATGAAAAAGCTGCACGGGAATCAATGGAAAGGCACCAAAAGCCACTGCATGAGATCCTGCTAGCGAAGAATTTTTACAGAGCAGAAGAGTATCATCAACAATACCTAGAAAAGAGATCGGCTGGTGTCAAACAATATGGGGCCAAAGGATGCAATGATCCAATTCAATGTTATAATTGAATAGTGACTCGACCAAAGTTAACTGGACTTATTTCAAAATTAAAGTATTTGTATCTTTTTGTTTAGTTCAACTAGATATTACAACAGAGTGTTGTATAGGGGAATAGGGGAATATTATGGTGGTGAAAATTTTGTGTCATGCCTCAAACATCCATCTTGGATAGTGTCATCCGATTTCAAGCTCTTAAAGATGATTTTGATTTCAAGCTGGTAAAGCTCAGGGCTCAAGTATAACTCTATACTTATCTTTATTTGTAATCCTGCTATCAAAATAAGTTTAGCTTATCTAGTTAGCTATGTTGTTAAATGTCATTTGGATTTTAGTTGAAAGAAACAGAGGAAGAGATGAATTGTTTCTGTTCTCTGCGTATTTATTGATATAATTTGATTCTCTTCAAAAGAAACTTTATGAACAATGATAGTTAATAGTTCATAACTTTAGGACTATTATCTTCTCTCAGGAAATATGGTTTCTAAGAAAGAGTACAATGTACTTATATTCTACTCTTGTACAGAAGGAATTCCTATTAGACATTGGAAGGCTGTTTGTGGGATATGGAGTTAGACTTGCTTGTTTTACTGTATGTTTCTGAACTTGATTAAATATGCCATTAAAAGACTGTTTGTGGGATATGGAGTTGGACTGTTTTCATTTTTTGGATGCAAGAATTGGCAGTATTTTCTCTTGGCATCATGCCCTTGGGTAGGGACTTGTTACTTGCAACCCATCTTGTTAAAATATCAATCCACAGTCCAAGTTTATTTTACCAAAAAGGGGAAAACATAAACAAAACAAGAGACATGACTACATGGTGAATAGAACAAGAAATAGGACTCAAGGTTTCTGGTGAATTATAAGCGTAAATCACGTCAGTGACGACGTACATTACCATTATAAAATTGAGTTTTGGAGATACAAAACCTACTTTAATAGAAATAGGAAACATAAACGTAACTAGAAACAAAACAAAACTAGAATCATGACTATAGAATTTTGACGAATAAGCAACTTGAACCCACCCATCTCCCTGAATATATCATGCACTTAAAAAATGGTGGTGTTGTAGAAGTGTAATCCCAACAGAGGAATGGAAATGATAATAGGAACAAGAACGGAATGGAAACGAGGTATACTAGTCACGCCTCTACTGACATTGATCTAAACAATTTTGCATGTCATCAAATGGGTATGTAGCATAGGGTAGAGAAGTCCATCGGTCAGGGGTAGACCTAATCTTCCATTCATTTCCCATCATAGTTTTAACAAAAATTTACTTGGGAATATCGACATCCAACCTAAACCGTTCTATTGAATGACATATGGCAAGCTATTAGTTATTTCAAAAGTGAAAAACTCTACATAAGCCACCAATAAGGCATTGGTTCACTAGTGAGGTCAGCAGAGTTTAACCCAATCACCAAGCTTCACTATCACTATTTTCCACGCCACATAAATGGCATAACAGGAAAGCACAGCGTGATTTTGGTAGAAAAATTACCATCCAGACTTATCACCTAAACCAACGGAAGTCACTCATGGGCAAGCCTCTTGCATTAATTCTTATAATTAAACAATGAAAATAAAATGTAGTTACCTACCTCTTGAGTGGGTTTAGTATCCTCTAGAAACCTCTCCTCTGGCACAGAGCCTCGATCCTTCTTGTCTCAGCTCACATCCATTTCCTCGGCATATGATTTCATTGCTCCGGAACTCTCGGAACCCTGTGGTACAGGCAAATCCGAGGCCTTTTTTGTGTCTCTGACATTTATAGGGATGACTGGATCATCACAATCCACCTGTGGCAGAGCATCTAGATGGTGACCTCCTACAATTTTGGGACATTTTATTTCCTTGTCTTAATCAATGCATTTTTTTTCTCTTTTCTGCTTAATTTCTTCACTGGTTTCAAGGTCGGAAAGACACCTGTCATCTTTTTTGGCACATAACCCATACCTTCGTCTCCATCTTCCTCCGCAGAATCTTGTACATACAGCCTCTTGAGTACCTCTTGCACTTGTCTAGAAGTATTTTAAAGTTGCAAAGAGTGATGGAGGCTTGGGGATGGGCCATCGCACAGGAGTGTGGGGAACCTTGTGCAGATCCCTTCGTAGAATGAAACCACCACGATTGGAGGCACCTAGAATCCAATTTCTTGTATTCAACCAAATGTATCAAATCAAACCCACGACAACGTGGCTGCGACCTTCCTCTTTCTTGCTTGGAAAAGGCCTGCAACGTGAGGGAAATGAATACATTTTGATCTTTGAGAAACATAATGGAATGATATGGCGACCTTCCTCCCTGGAACACGAGGGAAATGAACAAATTTTGATATTTGAAAAACCCTGGAACGCAAGGGAAATGAACAAGTTTTGATATTTGAAAAGCAGAAATGTCGTGAAACCTTGAATGGAAATTAAATTAAATGCTTTTGTGTTTTTCAATTGGAATTAAATTCCATTAAATGAAATGTGTAAGTGTTTTCTTTCGCTTAATAGGTAGGTATTGCTTATGGTAAAGAATTATTAATCATATGATGCTTGTTTCTATGTAGGGAAAATTATTTGAGGGGATTTTGGTTGATTTTTCAATGTAATTATGTTACATTAAAGGTGAATTATGGTGACATAAAAATAAGTTGTGTGTGGTCAAAAAGTGCAGCGAAGTCGTAGTGTTATAAGATTAATGGCTATTTCTAATAAAATGTTTGGTTTAGTAAGGCTAACTAATATATGGAGATGCTCCAATATTAGATAAGAAATTGTAGATAGAACAGAAATCAAATGGAAATAAGGAATTTGTCTAGAGAAGATCATATGGAAGAATCCGAGAGGAATTTCCATGGTGGTCTAACCCTAGGGTTTTTTCTGGTGCAAAGATGGGTTTTCACCTACACCCGGGAGCGATAAAAACGTGAGGGAATGGTCACAATGCTAGAAAACAAGGGTCATTACACCTGGTTTATATTTATCTGCGGCGGTTTGGCAACTTATGGTCTCGCGGGTTTTCTCGGTCAACTAGTAAGGGGATCAAACAGTGGAGGTGAACGTTTTGTTCGGTTGGGCCAATGTCTCTCGGAGGGTGTTGTGCACAGCATCACATGGGGATAGTATAACAGAGTACATGTGAACATCATTTTATATCGATGAGGAACTTGTGGATTATTCTTCTCATTCTATGGAGGCTTCCCAAATTTGGGTTGAGGGGCCACATCAACACCAAACTGGGGTTTCACCGGCGATACACCATGAACTGGAAATCCAGGTCAACGCATTTACGTCAGAGATGGATGATGTGAAGGTTTCCCTAAATTCCCTAGGGTTTTCCCACCCGGGCTCGATGGTAAATCCAAACTTTCTTCAACTGCAGGAGGACCAGGCTCAACCGGTCCTGAATATCCCATCACCATCGGAGTTACAGTATTGGGAACTCGAACAACAAGGTCTCGCAACAAATGTACAGGGGGCATCTTATGTGGTGGTTGGGGGCACGAGCGTTCATGGAACTAATACATATGGCGTCGTAAATACTGGGAATAATGTACCATGCTCATCAGGAGCAGACCCCCAAGGCTAGCAGCCTGCTCATGTGGCTCGCACTTCAGGACGTTTTGATGGCATCACTCGTCAGGAACCTTGTATTGAGGATACTAGAGCAGCGGATTCGAATGAGTATGAGTCAGCAGAGGACGAACAACACCCAATAGACCACGCATAGAGAACGGGGGGGAAGAAAAAAACAAAATGCACCAAGGTGCATGAGAAGGGACGTCTATTGGTATTCGGAGAAGGTATTAGTATGGCCCAACAAGCTAGACAACTTCAAATTGTATGTCCCTTTCCGAAAGGGGCTTCCTCCTAACAGCCATCTAAGAACTCTAACCACAATTGGAGGGATCTTAAGGAGAGAAGGGGATCCAAAAATTCAACTAGACAGGGAAGAGACAACCCACAACATCCTAATACATTGAACAATAAATCTTAATGCATTCAGAGCATATTATTTTGGATTAAATATTCCTCTACACGTTTCACTATAGAAGTAGATATGTCCCTCTAAAGTTGATCTAGTGTCTACTAGTAGATCTGTGCTTAAGGTTGATTGCTACCTTGTTCCATGAATTAGGATAAACTTTGGGTCCTCTTTTAGTAGACACTCAAGCAACTTTGGAGGGACATATCTGCTTCTATAATGAAATGCATAGAGGAATCTTTAATCCAAAACAATATAATCCAAATGCATTAGAATTTATTTCTTAATGCATTTATCTATGTTCAATATCATCTTTCTATTCATCGTGGTACTCACAACTTTGAGCCCAAGAACTAGCATGAGGATAGGGGATATCGGTTGAGCCATATATAGGGGATATTGACCTACAATGTGGATAGCATAGGAGGAAGACATCTAGCGATTAGGTCAATTTTGAATAATGGTTTTGGCATATGACCATTATTAGCTTAGTGAGAATAAATTAGATGATGTGGGAAATGTGTGGGTTAACCCAATTCATTGTGTGCACTAATAAGTCTTGATTGTGGTTTGATGATTTGTCATCATGGTTAAGTAGAGATCTATGCTTAAACACAATTGTGGAGCTCAATGCTAGTGTATGAATTATGGTGCATGTACTAAAATAACTCTGGATAGAGAGATAGAAAGAGGGAGTGAGAGGGATAAAGATATGTATAGAGGGAGAGAGAGAGAGAGATAAAGATATAAAGAGAGAGTGGGCATGAAAGAGTAGTAGATAAAGAGAGAAGCAGAGGAAGAGATAGAGAGGGAGGAAGGGAGAAGGAGAGAGGGAGTGAGGGAGAGAGAGGGAGAGGGAGGTAGCGAGAGATCTAGAGAGTGGGAAAGCGTGGGAGAGAGAGGGAGAGTGAGAAGGATACGGTTCTCAGATATATTTGAGGTCATTAGGTCATATCAGATATATCATATTCTTTGGGCCACTCACATAAGTGTATCTTCCATCTTTGTTTGGCCTCCAATACCTCCATTACACAACAATACCCTTTTCCAAAAGATTCGAGAGAGAATGACCATAGGTAGAAATATCACCAGTCATCCAACCCGTGAAAGGTATATTTTTAATAACATTAAAATTAAAATTAAAATTAAAAATTAAATGCTCGAATAAACTTTGAACCAAAGCCTTATTAATTCCAGCACAATACCCCTTTCCAACCCGAGAGAGAATAAGCCTGGGAAGAAATATCACCATAGTCATCCAACCTGTGAAGGATAGGTTTTTAATAACATTAAACTATAAAAAACTAAATTAATTGCTTGGATGAACTTTGAACGAAAGTGTTACTAATTGCAGCTGGTGAACGCTTAATATCTTTTCATCAGTGAAAATCACAAAGTCTTAAAGAAACCACGAAAACAAACTCAAAGGCTTCTATAGATCGCTTAATTGACTTTTTCTCAGTCTGGGACATTGAAGCTTCATTACTATTGTTCAAGTCGTTGGGATTCAACCATAGCTTTGAGCTAGCCTCCTTCTCCCCTATCTGTCGATCTTTATTTCGCTGGATTTGTCCACAATTTCACTGTCAAACCCTTAGCGTTAGGGTTTTTACTAAATATATTTTCTTTCAATCCTGAGCTTTACCAGGCTTGTTAAGCTGGAGTGGGTATGCAAAGACCAACAAATTATTAGATTTAGTCATAAGTCATTGTTCCCAGACCCCATCTTGTTCGAGGTATCTAGTGATGATTTTTCCCATGGGAGGAAGAGCGCAACCGCAACAGGGGGCTAGTAGCAATAATACTCATCGCAGTAATAGCAATCACAATGCGAAGGTGCATTAGTCCTAGGGATTTCATGGACCAAGCAATTGATCCATCGGGAAAATATCCTCAAATATGGGGAGTGAGTGCATGGCCTAGATAGGGAAAAAACAGGACATTGATACTAGTCAATGAGTTTCTTGTCACCCATTTATGTCTTCATTGTCCTTGTCATGGAGCCACAGTAGCTCACAAGACCACTCACTTTTTCTGTCCTCTGGTTATTCCTAATAACACTATGATTCTAGGTTTTCCTTGTTATCATCAATATTTAGGAGTCTCATAGTTAAAATTTGTATGGCGTGGCCCCATCATGGCACACCATATGGTACCTTAACTCCTCCATGAGTTCATGTACGGGAATCCTTTTCTTGTGTCCAAAATAGGTGCACATTGACATGATTGTTTTGATTGAGTTGTGATTGTACCTTGTAGATAGATGTGTGTGTGTTGTTTTGTATCCTTTTGGTTTGATGTGTGATGTGAGAACTTTTCTACTATATAATTTTTGAGAAAAAATACCAAAAATTTCTAGGGAATGAAATATTCTAGAAAAAATATATGGATGTTGGTTAGAAATGACTAATCTGATGCTTTGAATGCCAAACAATACACTAAGTATGGATGTTGGTTAGAAAAAACTAATCTGACGCTCTCAAAGCCAAACAATACACTAAGAACGAATGGAGGAGGCATATTCCTAGTGTTGAACTAATGTTCGTGCTCCAACAAGCTTAAAATGAAGGGCCCAATATATGCAAAAGGGTAAAAAACATAATGATTACTACAAATAAATATAAGGAGAAATTGGTTGATAACACTTCATATTATTTTCTTATGCCATACACAATACACTAAGATTGTATTTAAATTTTAAATTAATATTAAGTATAAAATTTATTAAATTGCATAATAATTGAAAAATTCAAAATTTGTCTTCTCAATTAATATATGTGATGAGTCTCCCATAAGGTTTGTCTAACCACTCCTAGGCACATAAAGGCTATATTGAACCTAATTTTGTTCACTTAATAATACTTTCCTAGCTTAATGAGTTCTTAAGAGAGTCCAAGATAGTTTTCATACTTTATGTGCCTAACATGACTATTGTGTAATATTTAAATGGATTTTACACAAATTTCAAGGAGAATCATCTAGAGATATTTGTGGGGCCTACTACCTTCTACAAAATAAAACCAACACAACTTCCTAAGGATAGTAAATCCTCCTTACTATTGCTACGTGGTGATCTAGGAAACAAGATCTAGGTTTTTATTGATTTTTGGAGGGAAAGCAGTCCTCCACTCAAGGAGTTTTCCTCCTATCCACTTGTACAAACAATAGGCTTGAGTAGCATAATAGGATTAGAAGAAAATTGTAGGAAAGCATGTGAATAATACAAGAGGTTTAGATTCTAAGCATTTTTTGTAACTTTGTCATGTACAAACGACATTTTTGCTAATCGAAGTGATATATGATTTTAGCTCTTAGTTTAGCTTTCTTCTAAGGTTTTTAAGTTTCCTTGTGTTAAGGCCCAAACTACGTGGTTGATATCCCTCTTGTATCATTTCTGTTCACACATTTGTTTATGTCTACAAAATATTTATGAACATTACTTTCATGCATGTTTATTTAGATAGTTTATGAGCAATTTTTTCTTGCAGATTATCTTAACATTTGTTGATGATAGTTGTAGCACTATTACATTAGTTATATAGAATTTTTACTTTGAATTTAGTTCATTTCCATTACTATTTTTAATTTTTTGTTCATTATGTATTATTCATTGTTTCTTACACTCTACTCTATTTTGCAACTACAAGAAACACTACAACCTTGCATTTTGTTAGATTAACCCTACCACAAGTTGTTTTGATGCATTGGATAGGTGCACTTTTCAATTTTCCAACTTCTCCTTAGCATCATTGCCATCCAATATCACGTTTAGCATATTCACCTTCACATTACACTGTTTCTTGTAGAAAAATAAGGACACTTGTAGTAGTTTGCAACTCGACTTCTAAGCTTGCCCAAATTCACACGAAACACATGATTTTCCTTAATGCTATATACATACTTACTGTCTCGATACTCGACACCTAACATACAGACAAGCTTGTAGATTGAAGCCCTAATTTCTCAATACACAATATCTTGAAAGGCCAATGGTCAAGTTATCAAGCCATTGGGCCCTCGGGAAGAGGCTAAAGAGTGTCATTGATACTAATTAGTTGATATCTTAACATACAAAAACCCAACATCCACGGCGCCACTATATGGTTACCACCTATACATCACCTTGGTGCCAAATCAACCTTCCATTGCCATGTCAACATGCCACATCACTTTCCACTTTGGTATGCCATGTCATCTAGACCCACATTGGTGCCACATCATAATGAGATGTTAGCATGTCAAATCAATTGCCACACAATTGACATGCGGTATCCCCAGGTCCACATCCACTCACCACATCATTACTCTATTGATATCAAGGTTTCTTGTTGGTGACTAGTGTCCTACTTACTAATGTCTACTACCCAATATTGTGAAATTTTGATAGGTCAATGTACGAACAACTAATACATTGCATTAGTGTTGGTTGACCTTGAGGTGTCCTTACACAATTAGCTCGACATTTGACCTCTTAATGGAATATAGTCCCCAACCATCAAGTCAGAGTCCTTGAACCCTCTATCTCCATGAGCTAATGGATAATGTAGGATAATATGTTAATATCGAGGACATCTAACCTAGACTAGGTTAGTTGGGGCTTTTTGCACAATTAGGTGATGAGGAGCACTATTTGCCATCATTATAAACCATAGGTATATAAATGTTGTATGGGTTTAATGTGAGGATTTGCCCAACAAGGATGACTTTTGTTGGGGCCTTGGACATCATCTAAGAAGAAACACTATTATCATCCTAGGGCCTACGAATGGTTTTTAAGGTTTAGCAATAATATAAACCATGCACATTGTACAAAACCACTTCCCAATGCCTCTAAGGTGAATAGTTTATAGGATGCACAGGTTAGTTAATATTGTATGGTTTATATTAATAAAATAAATGCGTAAATTAATAAAATTGCTAGCAAATGAACATTAAAAAAATTATTATGATGAAGACTTTTCAAACATTTTTGTGATAAAATTTAAAATTTTATGCGAAAATTTAAAATTTTTTGGGAAAATTCAATTAATAGAACTGCTAGCAAATGAACCTTTAAAAAAATATTATGAAGAAGACTTAAATCTAAAATTTTGTGGGAAAATTTAAAATTTCGCTTATCTCCTTGGCTGGGCTTGGCTCGAATCGGTTGTTCTTATCTCCTTGGCTCAAAGTCCCGCCACCTGAACATTCTCTTCCAATGATTGATTAAGGTGTCGCTATCAGGGTTCACACCTAGGAGGAAAGCTTATTTTCTGAACTAGCTGGCTTATAATATTATATGATATTTGTCAAGTTGGGTTCTAAATATTTGGTATTCAATGATTTGGGAAACTTTTGAGCAGACAGATCAGTGTGCTTTGAGGAGTAATAGCCAAGAAAGGTCTACCAGCTCTGCATTTACTATTATTTTGTCTGTGAGGTCGATCTTCCATAGTTTTTGTCTAAAACAGGTATGTGTTTTAGCTTTCTGTTTGTTTTCTTAAAAAATAGCTCTTTGAAGATAGGGTGTAGAAACTGCAGGAAACATTTTCATGTATGTTTTAGCTTCTGGATCCTCTCCAGTGCCATTCCTGCCTCCTCTGTAGCCTCCTCTATATCCACCTCATGCACCTCCTTAGTTGTTCCTGGGGTCACCTCCTCAACTCGAAAATAATTTCTTTTGAATCATTTTTCGATTATATGGAGGGCACAATAGTTGTTCCTGGGGTTTTCGATTGTATGGAGGGCGCAACAGTTGTTCCTGGGGTTTTCGATTTTATGGAGGGCACAAAAGTTGTTCCTGGGGTCACCTCTTCAACTCGAAAATAATTTCTTTTGAATCATTTTTCCATTGCATGGAGGGCACAACAATTTTCATTAGTATTAGTATTTGGAGGGCATTTCTCTGCCGAGGCGTACCATCCCACTTTCTTTGGTAATCAAAGAGTTTTCCCTGATCAGTTCCTGCCCTGCAATCATCTTTGACATTGCTCCCATGCCCATCATAACTAAAAATGGGCGGATTAATTCAAAGGCACCTCCACTTCCCCTGAATTGCTTTTTCTGTTTGCACATCAAATCGAAGGTTTGAGGAGATGATTGATCAAGAGGGAGCACATTGACGGCTAGTGCCGATTTGGGTGGAGATTAAGGAGGGGACCCTCCACTCTGAGTATTTTGTAAAGTTATGATTATGCTTAGGGCATTTCTTATGAATCATTAGGGGAGATGGATCCTTTGGGTTAAAAACCTTGACAAATTAGATCTCTTTTGTGGAGAGTAGAGTGAAGGTTAGCCATTTCGTCTGTGGACGGGGAAGATTTGCGATCGTACACATAGACATTTGAATTGCAGAGACAGAAGTAGAAGAGACAGGGACCATAGTAGAAGGAGGAAAGTAGAAAAGGCGCACAACAAGCGATATCATAGCAGAACTAGGAAAGTAGAAGAGACAGGGACCATAGCAGCTTCCTCCCACTCCAGTGAGAATCATTACATCCCATCGTATACCCTACCGGATTCCCAGTCGTTGCAGATTTCGTCATAACCTGTCATCTCAGGGTTAAAATTATACTAAAACACCCAAGACTATTGACCTTCCAAAAAATCATAAAAAATTTTGTTCTTGGCACTTCTGCACTTGCTAAGACAACGATGAAGGAAAAAATACTGGTTATGGCTGAGCAGTATCTGTATATCTACACCGCAACCCAAAACTGGGTGAATCTAGCCGATCTTGCATTGTAAGACCTTGATGGGGTATACCGATTTTATCAATAGGATACATATGTTTGTACAAGAATATGGTTTCAATGCTTCGCAACTGTTAAGTTCTTGAGGCTCGATTGTGACCTGGAGAACTAGGAATATTTTGAGAAGAGTATATATATTCTTTTCAATCCATGTCCTTGCCTTGCAAGACCTTAAGAGGGGTATATAGATTCTTCTCAATGGAAAACAGTTGCCGTTTGTGTGGTTGTTTATGATCTTGCCATTTATTCATGTATTTTTGAATTATGTGAAAAGTTGCAACCTCATTAAATGACACTTACACAGCTAGAATACACCAATGCTACCTCTAGAGAGATAAAATCAGCTGCATTAATCTAATTCCTCAGTGCTCAAGATACTGGCCCATTGTATACACATAATTGAAGGGAATATCCTTCACTTTGACAAGTGAAATAGCCAGTAGACTCAAGGTAGCAATGTCAATATGAGTCCATATGTGCTACATTATTAGATTGACTTGGTAAACTAATATCATGTTTCCTGTTCAAATTGTTGGGGCTACCGTAGATTCTTTCTTTTTTATTGTACAAACTTTAAACACATACCCAACCCATTTCCTTGTAAGCATTACTAAGCATAGGATGATAATATGGGGCATTTTCTTGGATCGGATTCCAGCTTAGTTATTTCCTCTACTTTTCGGCATATGTAAAGTTCAGTTCATTTTAATGGAATGTGATTGCTTGTTTCTATGTTAAGATATCTGCAAATTTCCTTCCTGACACTTTCACATCAATGTAAGAGAAGTCCTTATAATCAAATGGGTATTTATCCCAGGAGTTTATTCTTGCGCATTCTCACACTTTCAAGGCATGCATATGTGCCATAAATCATAGACAAGTACCCAGACTAGAAGAAAACTCAAAGTTAGAACCTCTTTTGACAGCGTATAGGTCCTCCTCATAAGACAGTTGTAGAGACTTCTCCCTTCAACGCGGTTGGGCTTCAAGACTACAACTAAGATGTGTTAGGTCTCCTTACTTGAACAACACCTAAAACACATCCTTTAGGACTGTGTATTGAGTCTCTTTCTTATTGTGGATTAGGGGTTCATTTAGGCTCCCTTTGACTGCGTCTTAGCTGTGAATAGAAGACTGCAGCTAGGGCTCTTTTGGAGCTTCCTTTGACAGTGTATGGAAGCCTCCTTGCTGTGATGAAGAGCCTTCTTTTGGGACATCGAAGGAGCCTCTCTTCACTGTGATTTAATCCCTTTAGGACAGCATATAAGGCTTGCGGCTAGGGCACGTTGTACAACAACTAGGGCTCCTCCAAGGCTGTGGCTATGACTCTTCCTTTAAGATTGTGTTTAGGGCAGCATTAGCCCTCCCTTGATAGTGGATTAGTGCACAACTGAACAAGAACTTCAACTCCTAGTTTGGACTACGGTTAGGGCATCATATCTCTATTAGGACAACGTATAGAATACTTCTTGACTGCGGCCAGACTATCTCATTTCCTCTTGCGTCTAGGGCTTCATCATCTAGATCTCTCTAGCCAGCAAAACCCAAAACAAGTGGAGAGAGATCAAGAGTTAAGTGTGTGTACAAAATGACTTGAAAACCTCTTCTATTTATAATAAAACGTTGAGGATAGATGGGGGTAATTTGGTTGCTGGAATTCCTTGACGAATTGTTACATAACACAAATAAATTCATATCTCCATGAATACATGTTGGAATCAGATGATCTTTAGATCAATCCTACACCTCTTGATGAGACTGTCCTATTGTGCCACTGCTGCACTATGTCATGGCTGTCCCGTTGTGCCACTACTGCACTATGTCATGGTTGTCTCGTTGTGCTTTGCCATACCATAACAACACCATGAATTTGCTGCACTAAATACTAGTTGTCCCATGTTGTACCATTGTACCATTGCTGTCCCATTGTGCACTATATGCCATTGACCATTGTTGTCTCATTGTTGTACCATATGCTACACCATACTACACCAAGTTGCCTTTACTGTCCCACTGTTGTATCATTACAATACCGTGTAGCATTGTTGTCACATTGCTGCACCATACATCTTGCTGTCCATTCTGCTGCACCATACATCTTGTTGTCCATACTGCTGCACCATTATTGCACCATACATCTTGATGTCATCGATAGTAATACTATGGTCCCTAACCCCATTTCCCTGCTCATTAATCAGATGAGAGGTACTTCCAATGAGTCTTAGACTACATTGGTAGGATGCCTCGATAGGGGAACTGATCATCTGTCCCACAGGATAACTAATCATTCTGGCTCACAGGAGAATGAATCATCCTATCCCAAAGTCACCTCGGGGTATCATAGGGGAAGGCTAAGCTATTCACCCTTTACACATCGCACCATTAAGGGAGGGTGAGTCACCCTATGGTCGTGTGTTGCTCCAGTAAGTACCCCAAGCCCCCCAGATCTCCCAGAGCTCAATGCATGCAACATGCAGGACCCTTATATGAAGGTCTTGTATCATTTTTTACATCTTCATATTTCCAAATTTCCAATTTGAACCATAAAATTTTCTACTATATAGACACTTAAAACATGCTTCTAACAAAGTGAAAAAAATGCAATTAATATCTTAGAGAAATGAACACAAAGCTTGTATAAATGTATATAGAAGTTAGTATGCAAGTACATGTTTGTATCTACAATATTGGTGACAATACCCATGTCTCATAATGTTCGAACTCATCAATAAATGTATACCTTCAATTCGCTAAAAGTGTTTTTCACTAATTTGAAAATTTTAGCCACTTGGAGAAAAATCCATGTAGGGTTATGAAAATGCATGTTGAGGCTAAGATAAAGACCCAATAAATGAGCAAGAAGTAGGAAATGATAGATCATGATGTGGAACACCTTTCCATGAGGTTATATGTCATGATTGAACCCTAAACGTCTCTCTAATAAAAGAGAAAGAGAAAACAATGTGACAAGTGTAAAATAACACTAACAAATTGCAAAAAATAAACCTTGTGCATGGTTGTTGACTTGGCTAGGGAGAGTTGCTCCTGCTATTATATTTGATTATTATCGCCCATGATGCTAACCTATGTAAGCCTCTCATGCATCTTTTGCAAAAATTAGATTTCTAGTTTGTTATATTGGGTTATCACACCATAATTGTCTTGGACCTAATACATCATCATCACTCCAATGATTTTGAATGTTTAAAAAAAAATTCCCTTCTAATACATGCCCCATGTTAACTTTCTCAAAACTATCTTTGAGTTTTCCTCAAACCTATAATTTTGTTAGAAAATCTCTACATGATTGTTTCCATAATTTTTCATATACAATAATCTTTACCAATAATATTATGATTTTTATTATACTTGTGATAATTGCAAGCTATAATATTTTATGATAATACCACATTTACAACCTATATAGTATGGGTGGTTATTGAAAATCATGTTGGAGACTCTGATGACCCTATTGATTTTCACCATTTTTAGATTTTGGCTTTTTATGCAATTTTCACAAGCTTCCAATCATTTTTTAAAATTATAATACATAAATAAAAAAACATAAATTTTATTTTCAATAAACTAAGATAGCCTAAATGAAGCCACAAGTATGAATTTACAGCTTTTGCCGAAGCTCACCTTTTTCATACAGCTGAGTTTTGTGTACCTCAACATCACACTCAATGCTAAGTACATATTATGGTAAAGGTTCATCTATTTTAAGACTTCTGCTTAAGAACTTGGAATTATACTTCCAACTCCTTTCTTTCAATAATAAAATTTCTTTTTCATAAAATTTTAAACAGACAGACAATGCCTTCATCCTTATGAACGAAATTTACAATGCAAAGGGATGCAATTAACGACCAGTTGACCAGAGAATGCAATCCCAGCTCTCAACATGGAAGAACTGTATAAAGCTGGTGTTATGATGCTACTTGTGTTCATGCCATCCCCAGTAACTGCTGCAAATTTATCACCCCCTGGGCAAATGTTCTTTTTGGCTTGATTTTGTTTTGAATGGACACACACTGGAGGAAGCTGATCAATTCCCATCATCCATTGAGGGCAAGGAGTTAAAAGCAGGGACTTGGAGGCTTTACTGTAATTATGAAAGGCAGTTAAATTCTGATATAATTGGAACACTGTCCAACTGGGTCATTGAGAATTCAAAGAATGTATGCTTGCGGAATGGTATTTCATGCAGACAACACATTAGAAGAGTGGTTGCCAATGCCATAATCTTCTTCAATTATAGGGTTGGAAGATACACTTTTCTCCATCTCTTGATAACCTCTCATTATTTGCATTTTGAATCTTTCATATAACATTTGACAGAAAGAATTTCATCACAGTTTGGACAGCTTAAAGCACTACTGGAATGTTAGTGACCTCACCTTTATTTCGCGATACGGCTCTATTCCAAAGGAATTGTCTAATTGCACACACTTTCAATGGATCCAAATTCCATATAACAACTTGTTGAATGGGACCATACCAACAGAATCTGATCGTTAGAGGGACCGCAGCACTGCACGCCTCTAGCTGGTAATATCTTTATGCATTTTTTCTTTGAAACGAAATCACAATCGAAGATTTGAATGTGTACCTGTTCGGATTTGTCTTCTCAGGGATGATTAGTCCAGAGAAATTGCTGAGGAAGAGGAACATGTATTTACCCTCCCAATTTGTTTGCATACAAATTCAATAATGGCAGGCTTTTAAGGCTTCCCATGCTAGTGTTAAACAATTATACTCTGTTCTTTCCACCGGATTTTCCAAATATTGATTGCAAATTCCCAGAACTTGTTATGGTGAATTTATTGTTGTATAAAACCAACACCATAACAAACAAGCTTCAAACTTCCCTTCAAATCAACACCTGCAAGATTATTATAATAACAAACAACTTAATTAGATCTGTAATCTAGGAATATAAAAACTGTGAGATCAGTGAAGAAAAACGAAAACCCAGTGCACAACTTAAAATTCTAAGATCGTTGAACAGGTACAACGTGCCAGGAAATTCACCTGTCAGTGCATTTTCCCATGTACCCATCTGCTTGATACAGTTAGCTCAAGACTCTCGTATAGTGGCCAAGAAGTGATTACAATGATGAAGACTGCTATAGAAGCTGGAAAGGCTGTGACTAGATTTCACTGAGCTGCAAGCTGGATACAGTTGGTCGAGGAACAATGAGCAGAGAAAACTGCCATAGATGCTGAAAAGACTGAGTCCAGATTTCCATTGAGTATCAATAGTAGCTTCCATGCAGATGGCCAAAATTCCGAAAATATTGGCAAAGATGTGATTAAAATGAGCACAGAGAATTGCCACAGATGTTGGAAAAATTGTATTCCGCTTAGATCTGGGACATTTTGCTCAGATCTGGGACACCTTGGTTCTTTGTAACTGTATCTATTTAACTACCATGTAATGAAATATTATGTAAACCATGAAATTTAAAGTTCAAATTCACATGAATCAGACCCACCAAAAAAATATACCTCACAACAAGTTACTTGCTTATATATAAGCTTCAACTTTCAGCTTGCATGTAGATTGGGGAATCACTATTCTCCATTTCACTTGTTTCCAGGAATGAGTCCCTCCTTGTTGTTTTCTATTTGATCTAATCTTGCTCATAGATTTGTCAAGGTTAACTCATGATGACTTCATAAATCTTGCCGGTGAGGCTAATTCTACACAGGTTTAGGAAGGCCAACTGACTCAAAGTGGCAATGGCTTTACGCCATGCTGTCCTTGAAGATACATGCCCATATAACATAAGATCTATTATTTACATAGGTGCCAATGTAATTGTGGTGTCTAGTTGAATGAATCCACAAACACTATCCCAAAATTACAGATATGTGGTTAAAGATGAGATTGATCTAGCCGGATCCAAGCCAAAAAGATGACAGAGAATCAACATGGGTTCAACAAGTCAAAGGAGTTGTAATACTTCCTTTAAGGCCATTCAAAGTATGGACCCTCTCAAACTTCCAAGTTTTTCCCCTTAAAAGTGAGTAGAATTAGACAGTTCCTTTGAAATAAAACCCCACTGCGAACTAAAACTAAGGTCATGTATTCCCAGGAGCACTTTAAGCTACACAAACTATGATGGAATTCTTTCAATGACATTTTTTTTTATAAGTTCCAGATTGCACAATAACTAGAGATTGTGAAGCAATGAGGAAAGGATACCTTCCAATCCTAATTTAGAGAATATTGTGGCAACCAATTTTCTGGTGTGTTGCATACACCAAATACCATTCCAAGGACATGCATTCTCTGAGTTTTCAGAGGTAAATTTGGACATCAATCAAGTTGAATCAGAAGGGCAAAAGAGCCCCCACGTCTCTGATTTCTCACCCCACCCGCGTCTATCGTTCATATGAACGGACTTACTTTCTCCAGCATGCGTTCATTCAAAACAAAAGCAAGTTACAAGAAAACTTCCACCCAGAAGAACATATATAAAATCTTCTTAATGATCTGAATATGGCTTCTCAGAGCGACTAATAGTTGCAACAGTTATGGTGGCTGGAGCCATGGTGGATGCCCGAAAACTTCCTGAAACATTGCGTTCTTTATTTCTTGTGTCCATAAATAGATACAGGTCTGATTAGACCTTTCTAGTGGGTGGAAATATCAAAACAGAATTGATAAGACCGATTTACTGTAGAGGGCTGAACTGGATGGCCAGTAGACTGAATGGTGTCCATAAATAGCTACAGGTATGATTAGACCTTTGTAGTGGGTGGAAATATGAATCCAGATCTGATAAGACTGATTTACTGTAGAGGGCTGAACTAGATAACCATTGAACACATAAAGTCTGGTCAGGTCAAGTCTGGATGCACCAAAGAGAATTGAACTCACACCTCGAAATACTTTATGGAGTTCAACCAACTAAATTATCCATAGCACTGGGTGGTGCCTTTATTTTGCTAAATAGTTCTAGAACACTACCTTTGCATGTTGTATATGTACTTGTATGTTTCTTTGGTAGAGATTTCTCCTCCATGAGAAAGACCGCCCCAAGAATTCCTATCTGCCCTCTTAGATAGAGCAATATCTGCGTGATAGAGATGAGATCTATAATTTTCCCATTTGACATTGAGTTCCATCAGAAGAGCCAAATTTTCAGCATGTGGCCAACTGGAAGAGGAGGAAATGACAAATTGTTGGCAGCCAATATCAACAAGAGTGAACAGCTCATGCCCGTGAAGAAACTGGATGATTGCGGGAGGAAGAATGTGATTCCCAACCAATCCAATGATTGCGTCAAGGCCAATGCGAATTATGTCACCACGTCTAACCATCCATATTATATATCCCTATATCCAAGGCTTAGATTTCGTCAAGCTATTCCAAATGAAAGACACATTATTCTTAACCAAAGCCCCAACTAGGATCCAGTCTTCCAAGGTAGCATGATTGAGATATTTTTTAATGATGATTTTTTGCTAAATACTAAGGCACTTGAAGGTCCTCCATATATTTTTGATGAGAAGTACAAGATTAAAAGTGTGAGTGTGTTTGATGCCCCAACCTCCATCAATGGGCTTGTAAATTGAGTCTAGTTTAGATAGGTGAAGCGTATTTTTGTAACCAGACCCAACCCATAAGGAATCTGCCATGGTGGAGTTGATTTTGTGACTAATTGACATTGGAAAATGAAACAAATGCATCCAGTAGACAATGATACCTTGTAGGACTACCTTTATCATGACTTTCCTATTGTCTAAAGAGAGCCATCTGTTTTCCCATAACCACAGTTTATTTTCAAAATTTTGAATGAGCCAATGCAAAAACCTCTTCTCATAGTTACTGGGCTTCAGCAAAAGGCCTGACTCTAATCCCAAATAGTTCTACAATTTTTTTAGTCTCCCCATCCTCCACACAGTGGAGAAATGATAGATTTTTGGCAGCTAATATCAGCAAGAGTGAACAGTTCATGCCCATGAAGAAACTGGATGATTAGGGGAGCAAGAGTGAATAGCTCATGCTCTAGGGTCCACTTGTTGTGCTTTCCCCTTTGTACATCTTTTTTTTCCCGGCATTTGCCTTTGGCACCTATTCTAAATGACAACAGACAAGTGATGCTATTCTAAATGACAACAAACAAGTGATGTTTTTCATTGACAATGATCTGCCTGATTGTTGTTCACTGTTCAATTTTGCAATTATCTTTAATGTTTGCACCTGTAAACTTTACTGAGATGACAACTAAATTGATTATATAGTTGTTTGCCTTAGTGCCTGTATTTCTGAACTTTACTCTGTTGGTAACTGTAGTAATGCTAGAGTTGTTTCCTTCTTGCCCGTGCTTTTCAGCTTTGTTTGGACAATAACATTACTACATTAACAGCTAGTTTGTAAACTGAGTCTGTCTTAAAGGAATTCATAATAGATCAAATCATGGTGATGGTGCTAAAAATGCTTTGTTTGATCATTTCTCTAATTTGTCTGCATAGGATGAGTGAAATGCTTACTAGAGAGCACGTGTGGATATTAGCCTTGGTCTAAGACTGCAAATTCTACTTTGATTTTTCATTCACACTCTATCTAGTACTAGAGGCATGGTTGGTTGGAGTCATGTATTGAGCTTGGACCCCACACCAACACAAGAGGATATATTTTTATACTTGATGCCCTTCTTTTTCTTAGTCAATCCAATTCCGGGGTGATCTAGATTAATAAAAGTCTTTTTTTTCCTGAAAGAAGGTCCTTTTGACTATTAGCAGCTCAAGACCCAACGATTCATCATTATTAAGGTTTTCCACATCTATATCTACTGATATAAGGGAAGTATCCATTTCTGTATTTTTATATAAGGGAGGAGATGAAGCCAAAGACCTCAGGTCTGGATATTGATTGGAATATTTTCCTTTGGAAATGTGTCAGTGTTGACTTGCCATATGAATGATAATATAATCTACAATATTCTCCATTATGCTATGTCTATGTGTCACGGATTGGGAGTCCATTCCAAGGATTATCTTTCCAAGAGCCATTTGACTAGTGTCCTTTATTCTGCAATTATGGATGGGAGCTTACTAGGCTTCAATAAAAGGCCTGACTCTAATCCCAAATAGTTCTACAATTTTTTTAGTCTCCCCATCCTCCACACAGTGGAGAAATGACAGATTGTTGGCAGCCAATATCAGCAAGAGTGAACAACTCATGCCTGTGAAGAAACTAGATGATTGGGGGAGCAAGAGTGAATAGCTCATGCTCTATTGCTTCGTAGTATTCATTGGAGGTGCCCAGATCAATGGATGGATAACGAGTTGCTTCAATGGTTTCATAAAATCATGTATTGAGCTTGGACCCCACACCAACACAAGAGGATATAATTTTATACTTGATGCCTTCTTTTTCCTAGTCAATCCAATTCTGGGGTAATCCAGATTAATAAACGTCTTTTTTTCCTGAAAGAAGGCCCTTTTGACTGTTAGCAGCTCAAGACCCAACGATTCATCATTATTTAGGTTTTCCACATCTGTATCTATATTGAGATAGGGGAAGTATCCATTTTTGTATTTTTATATAAGGGAGGAGATGAAGCTGAAGACCTCAAGTCTAGATATGGATTGGAATATCTACCTTTGGAAATGTGTCAGTGTTGACCTACCATATGAATGATAATATAATCTACATTATCTCCATTATGCTACGTCTATGTGGCACTGATTGGGAGTCCATTCCAAGGATTATCTTTCCAAGAGCCATTTGACTAGTGTCCTTTATTATGCAATTATGGATGGGAGCCTCCTTAAGCACAAACACATGTAGTTCATTTGAGGGCTCCTGAGGGGTGTGTTCCATATTATATAGAGTAGGAACCTGATTGAAACCAGGAGCCATTCCATTCCTTTTGATACGATCCCCACAAAATCTGAGTGAACATTCCAGTATTAGATGTCTGGTATTATGGCACCCCAAACATCTAATTGGGATTACCTAGTAATCCACTTGTTCTGTGGCTGAGTGAGGATCGTAGAAGATGTCAAGATTTTCTAGCATACCTCCTTTGTAATTGAATTCAATAAAAAACTAGGCAACCCGTTTGTCTAGTTCTCAATATACTGGCCCGTTGTAACAGATACCTCAACGAGTTAAAAATCAATCCATGGACCATTGAAGACTTAGATCCAGCATTCAGTATTGTAATGAGAATATATGAAAGACACCAATCTTATCTATTCATTCATAAGAAACATGTGATAAACACCTTTGGCAACTAGCCTTTAGTTTTTACTAGAGATGCATGAGAATATATGAAATACACCAACCTTATCTTATGCATTCATAAGCAACATCTGACAAACACATTTGGCATCTAGCCTTTAGTTTTTAACAAAGATGCATGAAGCATTATATAAACACAATGCAATCTTTTGGCAAGTCCATTCAAATATGGAACATTACTATGGAAGCCAAGTCAAGCATTGATTTTATACCTTGCATGCACATTTCATGGATTGTTGTAGTAGTGATATAAAAATGGACTAGGTCAGTTATATTATATATGTCAAAGATAGTTTAAGTCGAAGCATGAAACTGCCATTTAAGCTATAAACCTGACTAAATGGTCCAAACCTGAAACTGTGACCCTTCCTTGCAAATTACATGTGCTACCAATTAATCATAGTTAAATGGTTTTAGATTCAATACGAGAGTAATCTTATGGAGGAGCTATTGGGTTTGGAAAGTCACCATAGAGAAAAGGCTAGTGGGTTAATCTCATAAAACAAGGTGTTAACATAGTCTACCGAGAGGTACATTTTGCATCAGGATAACCCCTAGACTGCTATCTTTTTATGAGGAAGCAAAAACATGGAAAATGTTTGGTTAGGTAGGAATACAACTTGTCAATTTGGTCTAGATTGAGTGATTAAAAGAGAAGGTTGTTAGGCTCTCCACCATTTCATGGATTGATATAGTGATGAGACAAAAGAGGCTCTCTCTTGAGACTTGACTAGGTGATTCATAACAGTTGTGGTGTTGGTGCCTTAACTTAACCAGAAAATGCCAAAACTCTTTTGATGCACAAAATTTATTACTGAATCTACCTTAGAGTATGCCATAGTCACTGAATATGACATGCACGGTTTTACCAAGGAGGCCCTAAACTTTTGAACAATGAAACTTTACATTGGTATCATGGCAATAGCTGCATTGGTCTTATTAGCATTACACCACTTTTAATATGGGTCTTCACAATAGAGAATCACCATTACACTTTCTTGATTTGTGTTAAAAAGAAACATAACACGCAATAGATTTCTTTTGGCATGCAATGTTGTTGTTGGTAGTTTTCTTGTATTTGTGCCACATGTAAAGCTAACATGCATTAAATTTCTTTCACCTTGCAATATTTTTATTGGAAACGTGCTTATGTTTGGGCTAGCAACTATGCTAGATTTCTTTTTATTTGCAATATTGTTGTCATCAATTTGGTTGTTTATGATTAAAGGAAATCTAGCAAGTGTTAGATTTCCTTCACCTTGGCAATGTTATTGGAAATGTTGTGCTTGTGTTTGGGCTAGAAGTTGTGCTAGATTTCTTTTGCTATGCAATATTGTTGTTTTCAATTTGGTTGTTTATTATAGAAGGAAATCTAACACGTGTTAAATTTCCTTCACCTTGGTAATGTGCTTTTGTTTGTGTTAAAAGGAAATATAGCATGCACTAGATTTCTTTTGGCATGAGATGTTGTTTTTGGTAGTATGCTTGTATTTATGCTACATGTAAAGCTAGCATGCGTTAAATTTATTTTACCTTGCGACATTGTTATTGGAAATGTGATTGCGTTTTTGATAGAAGTTGTTGGATTTTGTTGGATTTTGTTTTCCCTACAATGTTATTTTTGGCAATGTGCTTTTGTTTGTGCTAGAAGTAAATCAAGCGTATGCTAGATATCCTTCACACTGCAATGTTGTTTTTGGCAATGTGATTGTGTTTATGCTAGAATAAACTATAGAATGTGTAAGATTTCTTTTACTTTGAAATGTTTTTGTGAGTAATATGATTCTATTTACATTAGAAGGAAATTTAGCATGTGGTGGATTTCCTCCACCTTAGAATATTCTTATTGACAATGTGCTTGTTTGTCATAGAAGGAGATCTAGCATGTGCTAGATTTATTTGACTAGGTAATGTTGCTTCTAGCAATATGCTTATGTTTGTAGTAGAAGGAATGATATTGATTGTTAGCTTTCATTTGAGGAAACAATGTTTCATTACATACAATATTACTACCATACTATTTTAATTTTTGCATCTATATTACTTTTTTGTAAGTTGTGTGTTTTTGTGAAAATATAAAGTTGCACTTTACATGGTTCAACCTTTTAGTTACAAGTTACAATTTAATTGTTGTTACAGAAGTGATACAAGCTACAATGGAAAATATAATTTTGGCAAAAGGGGACTATGTTGATCTCCTTAATAATGATCAAGTCATTGGGCTAGGAAAGGTTGAATCTGCAGAGTTTGGAACTTATTATGTTGGAGAAAGGGTTAATGCTGGTTATGTTACAATTTTGATAATTGATGTAACTCCACCAGATTTTATTGATGAGGATGTTAATGAAGGGGACATACATCCATGGAAGATCATGGATTTGAGACACAACATAGGTAAATCAAAATATTGATGCATGTGTTATATATTATTGATAGGATAATAAATTTTTTTTTGAGTAAATAATAACCTTATTTACATTCGTTTATAGGTGAAAATGTTTCTTCCACATTTTCTATTGGAGCCAAGGTAGATCTTCTGCAACATGGAGTGAAGGTGGGCGAGGGCTCCATATTCAATAAAGAGCTTGGGCATAAAGTGCATGGAAAGATGGTAAAGAAAGGATGCATAGTGGTTAAAATCGAGGTGGTGTTAAAACATAATGCTCCTCTACCACATCCAACAGGATTTGAGCATACACTTGGGGGTGCATTAGAATCTTATGAAATTTGGCCAGAATCAGATTTGGAGCCTCACTGTCATGATCATGCCACAAATATTCCCCAAGATAGGGTTAGATTCATATGTACAAAGGTTTCTCTTACACATGAATGCATGGGAAAAAGAATGTGCATCGCCAAAGGAATGCTAGTTAATGTCCACGAGGATGACATTGTTGAGGGTGAAACACTACGTGAAATGGATTTTGGTGTTTTTCTAGAAGAGATAGATGGAAATTGTGAGATATGAAGAATTGGGGATAAGTCTATACATTGTTTGGTTAGATGGCCAATAAATAAGTTGGTGGACAACAAAGGTGTGATATTAAGGGTCAAGGAAAAGTTCAAGGAGCCACCCAAGGAAATGGTGATATGGGATGTTATAGAGGACACAAATCCCTTAAACAATTGGGATGGGTACTTTTGTAATGTAAAAGATAGAAACTCAATTCATATGCATGTAAAAAGGCCATATAAAAGGATTAAATGAGTTATGGCTACAAAAAAAAAAATTGCAAAATGTCAAACAAAAATAGATGAAGAGAAAGAAATTCGAGTTTTGGCAGCAGATGTATGTTGTAGAAAAGATTGTCTTCAACATGTGGATAGGAAGGCCATTGCAGGTGCTAGAAGGGATATGAGACAAATAAATAAAAATGGTATTAGAGAATTTGTCTTGAATTCACTCATGTCAAACACAGTCATGTCAAAGGGCCATGGCCATGGCCTACCACCTATTGCTAGAAATGTAAAGGACATGAGATTTAATGGGAATATTATTTGTAAGAAAGCATGGTATAAGATACACAAAATTCCTCAAAGCACATTCTATAACTACGAGCATTATTTCCAACATGGACAGATTGAAGCTATTCATGGTAACATCAACACATGCAAAGCAAGAGCTCACACAGTGGCAGCCATAGAAATATTGCACAAAATTGTAATGGATAATTCATATTTTTCACCAAACCAAACATGTCAAGTTGAAGAAGATGGAACATCTTCTCCTTTAAGATTTCTTCCTTCGACTTACACACCAAAATTCTTTGTTAAAGGAGATCAATGAGGCTCTTCAAAAGCTCAATTACACATCAATATCACAGTCAACAATGAGCAAGATCTGGAATACTAAGTTTCGAGATGTGGCATTTTCAAAGAACAAAAACTTCAGTAAATGCAGTGAATGTATTGTGTTGAAAGCACAAATGAAGTCAGCAACTAGAAAAGAGTTGGAAGAAAAGGCACAAGGTAGGTTGAAGAAACATAACAAGATTGTTATGTGTGGAAGATATTGCTACTATGCCCATAGAATTATGTCAGAGCGATTTCCAAAGGAGTATTTGAGCATTATCCATGATAAAATGGACAAAACAAAGACTTCAATCCCAAGGCTATGTGTCAAATCAAAATCTATTGTAGCAACAAATTTAGGTTTGTCATTGATAGGTATGCTTACACATGGGCATAAGGCAGGAGGTTTTGGTCATTTCTCCTTACCATTTGTCTGTATGGGATCATAATTTACTATTACATCCCTTGCAAAGTGCTTAAGGGGCCTTGAAGACCCACAAATGGATATGTATGGTGATCTACTTTATGAAAGTGGAATTTCAAGAAACCCACTTACAAATGCATTACTTGACACCTCTATTTACTCAAAATGTCAAGGGTACAAGGATGATTTTATATCTCATGGAAGTTCAAAAAGTCAAAATGTTGATTTTAAACCTCTTCCTCCACATTTGTTGTTACATTTGGACAATGCAGCAAGTGATAATAAGAATCACTATCTTTTCATGTTTCTATCTCTTTTAACTGCACTTGGTGTCTTCATCACTATTGAGGTTGGGTTCTTGCCTGTGGGGCACACCCATGAAGACATAGATGGAACCTACGGAAGAATGTCTTCCAACCTAAAAAGTAAAGATATTTATTCTTTACCTGAAATGATGGATACATATCGCACAATTGAAGAAAATCAAGTGTTTCCACCTACACTTATTGACAAGGTCTATGACTTCAAAAGTTTCCTTAATGGATACATCAAGGAGGGAAAAAATGCACTAGTTGGACATCTTAATGTCCAATACTTCCAATTTCTTGTACTCAATGATGTTCTAGTACTAAGGTACAAAGAATCAATTAGAGATATTGAGTGGTCAGAACCAGTTGAGTTATGGAATATAGATGATGAAGGCCAACCTATAATTCCCATAGGGAAGCCATCTTTATTAGCTTCCAAACAAAATGATGTCTATTTAAAAGAACTAAAGGAAGGGATAACATCATACATAAAAATGTGGAAAGAAACTATTGGGAATGAGGATTCACCAATTATTACAGAGGAATGGAAAAACAAAGTAGTGTATTGGGAAAAAGTTCTTGTTACATTAGATGGAATCTATAATGATCATAGAATAATAGATGGAAGTGATTCATCTTCTGAGGATTTTTGGCCCAGGAAAAGGCACATTGTTGATGTTGATTGTAATGCACTCCAAGTAATCTCAAGTATTATGGATGGAGATTTTGATAATGTGATAGATGAACCAATATATGTTGGACCCAAATGCAACAAGCCAAAACCAACTTTCAATCCGATGATTGATGTTGAGAAAGGAAAGATGTTGCTAGTTAGATCAAGAAATGAGGATGCAGGGGAGATGATTTGGATGGAAAAATCCATCTCAAATATCTTTAGGGATAATGAAAGTGAGAATATTCATGTAAAGGTTGACTTGTGGAAGCTTATGTCAAGGAAATACAATGGAAAAATTTTAGAGCAATATTGGGTACCAAATCTTGATGACACAAAACTTGGCTCTATTCCAATTAATACCATAGTGTGGGCATGGATGCCAAAGAAAGAACATTGCAAGAAGCCCAAGATAAATAAATATGGTGTAGAAGCCATTCTTGATATACTTGAGCTAATATCTTAAGAGTAGGTTTATGATTCGTGAATGTAAATTTTTTTGAAGGATCTATTAATATACATTCAGACACACTTTTCCATATTTGTTGTATATCAAATATTCTCTTCATATTATTTTTGGAGGAGTTTTATATTATTTAATATTTCAATGTAATCATGTGTTATACAAATTAAATGATAATGCCATAAAATATTTAATTTTTCAAAGCTTTATTTGACCAACATGACTTCTCACCATATCAAATATGCATAATCAAATTCAATAATGCACTTGAAAACATCTTCTAAACTTGGTCTATTAAAAAAACAATGGAGTACTTAATTAGTATTCTATTTAATATAAACCATTTAAACACTTAATGAATAAATTCTAGACACTTGATATAATGTTTGAGGTGAGTTTTCCTTATTATAATTGATATAAATCAAATTCTCTATTTTGTTGCCCTCTAATTTATAAAAAAAATATTTTGATCATTGAACAACACAACTAGAATTATAAAATATTTCCTCTTATAGATTTTGAATTGGTGCCAACATTGTACTAGTATAATTAATTTGTATTCAACTTAGGAAAAATAGTTAGTGTCAATTTAAAATGGTCAATAATAGTAATAAAAACAGTATTAGTATATTGTTAAATAACTTTATAGGTAAGATTTTGTTTTTTCGCAAAATCTACTATTCACGAATCAAATTTAATACATAAATATAAATGTTAATGATAATAGAAATAATGTAAGGAATCTAAGTTTTAGATGAATGTTAATATGTTCTTTTCAATATAATATCCTTAAACACTACAGGAATAAAAACTAAACATTTGTAATAAATATCTTAGTCAATTTTCTCTCTTTCCTGTTGTATTTGAAAATAATCAAATTGTACTACTTTGTTACTATTCTAATTCATGATTGATTTTGATCATTAAAATGATTAGTAATTGAGACGAGAGGCTCATTTTACAACCCAATATGGGGGGGAAATAAAAATTATGTTCTAAATAGAAAAGTAAAAAAAATGAATATTTTGTAAAGTAATTAGAAGTATATAAAATGTGTGAATTAGATGTTTAAATCTTATACTTTTCAAAAATATTTCAGCTAGAGATACAGAGAAACTATTTGAAGATTTATGTTAACTAATTTATGTCAATATCAACTTCATATATATCTATATATAAGAAAAAAGTTTTTATGGTTAAAATTTTTATTTGGTCGTATATATACTCTATTTAGCATTCAAAAATACAGTTTCAACAATGAAAAATAACACATTGTATCTTTCACTCAAAATGTTTGCACGTGAAGAAATTTGATCCCTATATCTGCACTTAAAATGGATCTATGATAGTATATATTGGACACATTACTATGGTCATTTGTCATTAAATAACTTTATACTTAATATATAGCTTGAATATTAATCTATTATTCATTAAGTAAGCCTCAAGTTTTTAACATAAAAGTACAAATAATAAATAAAAATAAATTATGCTACTACTCGCATTCAACATTTAATTTGATCCTAAAAAAATATTTTCTCCTCAACTCTAAAATGGTACAAACTTCCTACAATAGTATGTAATGTTGATGGTGATAATGATGATTATCATCCACTAAGACCAAATATGGTATATAAGAAGGTAAAAAGATATTACTAAATGTTATTTCGAATTTTATTGTTATGTTAAAAAAACATTAAAAGAAGTGTTTCAAGATCATCATATTTTCTTTTAGTTAAACAATCAAAAAGGTTGGTAGCATGACAAATATTTTGAAATTTAATTCCAATATGAGTATAAACTGGATGATCTATGAGAGTTTTTTAATCTTCAACCATATTACTAGTGTTGCAAAGGCGATAGACTTTTAAATTGTGCCAACACTTTCTTAGTAATAATTGTAGCTTAACACATACATGATATTTACTATATCTGATTATAATTAAATGGGTTAATTATAGTAACATACACATCATTATTTTCATAAAATAACCTTTATAAACTTATCTTTTAATATAAACCATAAAAAAATATTAAAATAGATAATGTAAGGAATCCAAGATTAAGATGTGAAAGATTTGTTTTAGCAAGTTTATATAATTTTTTTATAAAGTTTATCATGATAATTCTTACACAAAAAATGGCGAGTATCTACATTAAAATTAGTGAACTAAGTGACTTTCTAATTCCTCATTTTGAAAAAAATTAATCTAGTTAAAGTTTTAAATTCTAGATCCACTGAATACTTCCAAATTTAATGAAATATGTGTTCTATGCTCTATGTTGAAAGAAAATCATCCCTCTTTCTTTAGTAGCTAGGATTTTCATTGCAAGAAGAAGATTAAACGATTGTTTATCATCTTAGATTGCATTTTAGGAATTGTATATCTACATCACGCGGTGAACCTGAAAGGAAAATTTCTTAAGCAAGATCAACTATAAAATAAATTCAATGAATCTAAAAACGCTTTGGAACCTAACGCACAACATTTAGAAGTCTAGGCTAGAGACGTGTTCCAGCATCGTAAAATGTGGTAACTGTTGTTTTCATTGTTGGTTGGGTGATTCCTCCACTTTGAGATGGCAAGTGCCAATACGGACTTGTGCTCCCATGTACCATCGAGTATATATTGGGAGACCATAATAGGCTTTATCATTTATCCATAGGAAGTTGTGTATGCCGCCCTATCGATCGCAATGCACTGAACACAGCATTCGGGAAGATTGACTGCCGTACCGTAAAAAGTATTCTGGAGTTTTGCGATTGGTTTGGTAATCCCTCTGTCTAGACTTCCAGAGCAGTACCTTTCATTCCTTTTCAGACTCCTTAAAGGAAAAGGTCCATCTGAGCGCTTGTCACTTCAAGCTCATTAAAAATCGAAGGCGACTAGCATCATCTTTTTTTTTTCTCGACTCTTAAAAATTGAAAAAATAAGTTGTGTCAAAGCGTCTAAAATTTATTTTAAATGGAATAAATATCACCTTTCCTACGTTGATCTTAGGTTGAGGAAAATGGATTCCACCAACCAAGGGGTTCCCCTCGGGGGAAACCCTAGTCCTTTCTCCTCTTGGGGAGATGTTGGTGCACCTCATATGGACACATTGTCACTTCCTGGATTGACGATCGGCTTGCCCATATGGATTTTCTCAACTTTTGTCATTCAGAATACTGTAACTCCTGAGCAATCAAGTCAGCAACTAAATGATACCATAGTTACCCCCCAACCTTCTACTTCGTCCAATTCTTCCTCTCCTCCTTCCTCTTCGCTTGATGAAGCTGGTAAAGTCTAGACTCAAGTAACTGAGAAGAAGAAGGAGAAGAAGAAGAAGAAAGAGAAGAAGAAAAAGGAGCCAAAGGCAAAAAGGGGCAACCAAACATCATCTAGTGAAAATCCACACACTACACCGATCAGGCCTAAATCGCCATGTGTCATTTGCAATGGATACCACTATCATCGAGATTTTCCTTGTATCCCTCGGGTCTTAAGGGACTGGTCTCCTCGTTGGCACAATCCGGTGTCATCAACCTCTGATGATCATGTTGAGAACACACCATCAACTAGTGAAAGTGAAGTCTTCAGACAGAAAGGGAATTGCAGATTTCCTTGTAAACTGTGTGAAGGCGATCACGCCATCCCCCATTGTCCCTTCCTAGACAAGGCTAAAAGAGTTTTGGACGAACGTCCGGTTTCACCATTACGGCTTCCACCAGGATATAAGAAACTCTTGCCAAGTCCATCACTAGTTGAAAATCCGGCTGGCACGCCATTGTGGTCGGCCGAAACATCTATCGTTGAAGATGAACCCTCTGAATCCATATCAGATGAAAGTCAAAAGGTTGAGACGGTAGTTGACCCGGTCTTGCCTTCAGAAGATCCATATTTAGATGATACAATCACTGAAGAAAATAAGAAGGACACCGTTCAAATTCTCTTCGTAAACACAGACTCTGATGAACATACGGATAGTCTACTCGTTCCTTTACCGCAGGAAGGAAGTTTGTTAGAGTCATATTCAGTTGTATATTCGGTCCCATCTCCAAGAAACCTAGTTGTTTCCTTCGACTAGAATTTGCTAGGCAGACCACGTTTACCGGCTAGTGTGCCATTTCGAATTATTGTACAAGCATACAAAATGGTCATGGCCGATACCATCATAGATGAAGGAGCGCCTGTGAGTATCCTTTCCTCAATAGCTTGGGAAGTGCTTGGTTCGCCATCGCTTCTACCTGAGATGAGAAATCTAACAGGCTTCGACAAAGGAACCAGTCGACCATTAGGGATCCTTCCCAATGTGCCCATAACGTTGAGAAGGAAAACCGTTCACATAAACGTAATGGTATTCCTAGGACCCTTGGATTATAATCTACTCCTTGGACGTGACTATATTTATAGCATGGGAGCCATTGTCTCCTCACTCTTTAGAGTAATGTGTTTTCCGCATGAAGGCAGAGTGGTCACGCTCATAGATCAGTTGTCATTTCCTGGCTCATGCATAGCTAATAGTCAGATACCATCCCTGAATGGTCTTTTCACGCAAGGAATGTCTCATCAATCCCCGCTCCGTCCACCTGATGAGCGCGAGTGACTCGGGAGGACGTGACTGAAACCCATGGGGCATGCACCCTAGTCTGCCTCGGCAGGAAAACTTCAGGTATAGGGTAGGTTCCAGCGAAGGATATATGACTAGCTTATGAGATTAGACTGGAATAAGATACCTCTCTCAGAAGGTAGGCCTTTCCCGATAGAACAAATGTTTTGTCTGCAAATTGAGGGGTAACCTGTAAAAGGTAGGCCTTTCTCGATAAAACAAATGTTTTGTCTGCAAATTGAGGGGTAACCTGGGAGACTCTACTTCACTATACCTGGGGGCATGCAAACCTTTTGGCATGCAAGCGAAGAGCGACCATTGATTTTTTAAATTTATAGGTCCTCTAACCCTTTAAACTCGTAGGATTGGTCGTTTCCTAACTTGCATAAAGAAAGGATCCGGAGCAAAGCTTTGTAAGGTGCAAGCTCCATAAAAATGGCATCTTAGATGAGATATCCTTATTATACGACTAGATCGAGCAGTTTTAACGCGGAACTCACGCTCGTTAAAAAATAAACATAAGCAATGAGCAAACGTTTCCCCCAGAGTTTAAGCTCATTAAAAAATGAACCAATTGCTGGTAAATAACCATCGTGAATGCATTATCATCAACCTTTGAAGCCTTGGTCGTGTTCTCATCATCACCTCTGTTATCTCAAAATCAAGCCCTGGAAGGCTGCAACCCAGGTAGACTTCAAGTAACTATTTCACACCAATCTTTTGACTAAGGCTTAGCCTCCTTAGCCTGAGAGGGCTCTCTCAAAGGTTATTGATTTTGACTAATGATTAGATGGCTAACTCTTGTGAAATAACAATGACAAATATAAAGGCTGGACAAACATTAGACAAGTTTCCATTGGGCCTATGGAGTCAAGCATACTTTAGTAAACAATGATGATGCCTTACATAGAAGTCAGGGCATTTAGCATTTAGATGCTCAGAACACAACTCATATAAAACCACAGCTTACAAATGCATACAGGAAATCAGAGCATAATCAATGAATTTTGAGTGATTATGCATTTATACAACTGTAAAAAGAAAACACTAAAGAGAGTATACCATAACACATTCTGAACATGAAAATCCCTTATGAATCCTGAGAAGTAAAACAGCCAACTTATATTACTGAACTCTGTTTTTTACATAAGCCAAAACAGTACTCTGTTTTATAAAATATCCAACCCCCATTACATTGTTGTTTCAGCTATATATAAAATTCTTATTCTAACTGATCGAGATTCCTCCTCCAGCATGAGGGAAATTTGATCACTAACTCTAATGACACTTTATCAGCTATTTAACTAACTAATAAATACTACTGACTGATGACTGGAGTTGAGGAGACCTAAATCAATTAGGACTCTAGCACCGTGTTATGCATGATGGCTTTAATTACAATGGTTCTCGTTCTTTGACATCTTCTCTCCTTCTGGCGGTGGCTGTGATGGGTCTTCAAGGTTCCATGTTTTCCAATCCCCTGAAACATAGGAAACTGCCACCTGTGTACCGGTCTTTAGTTTGCCTTAACTGACAGCTCTCCTTTGGACTGAAATCCATTCAAGCATTTAAAGTTTATGGCATTTTCTGGAGTTTTCTTGACTTTCATCAACAGAATCACACTGATCCTTACAAACCTCATGCCAATCAACATTATATTCAACATCCTGTACACTGGATTGAAGATATACGAGCTGTTCATTGAACTGAAGGTTCTGCATTTCCGGCTTTCTTGAAACTTTGAGGGCATGAACATAGGCCTCGTAATAGGTAGATTTGAACATTTCTTTCCTTAAGTTTTCTAAGATCCCGGTCCGAAACTAATGCCCAAAAAATGTCATGAACCAATCGCTGGAAATACAGAGCAAGGAATTGTTCATCAGAAGTTTTGAATTCTCCCAATCGACTTGGACACCACTTTTTACATCAAAGGAAACACCATAATCCACACCATCGCGACCTGCTCTCATGCCAACATATCTAACGGACCTGTATACTTGAATATCACATAACCTTCTCTGCTTTTGCAGCCCGGAATTATTGCAGGGCTTTTCTACTGAGTATATCGTGCTGTCCGCAGCATTTCTAGCATCGACTAATGCCTTCTTTTCCTGATCTTTTTGTGCATGCATCTCAGCCTCTCTCACCATTTTCTGTATCTTGTCTTCTGTCAGTCCTCCAGATGACCGGATAGTGATATTCTGCTCCTTATTCGTGGGTTTACCTGCCCAGAATTTTACGATTGTGCCAACGTAGAGTTTTGGGATGATTGGGTAGGTGCGATTGTATTTAAAAGAGCTACACCAACATGAGCTTTTTACATTAAAATAATACCGTGAACCAAAACTTTGCAAAAGAATTTGATGCTTAATGCATGCACTACGAGCCATCTGAAGGATTTGCCACACCATGATCTCTGTAAATCTCAAACTCATCAGGACTCCACCGGCATACAAGTTTGAGGTGGAATGTAGCCATTTGAACACCCATAACGCCACACATTTATGCTTGCCATGTGCTTCCATAACAACAGTGTAAAAGTCGAGGTAAAAGCTACTCGAAGACTGGTATATGAACACCTGGAGGTGGTGAGTAAACAGGATTCATTGAAGGACTAGAAACCATCATAGGAGTACCTGGCGTGCCCACACCCCTTGTAGTCAATACACCAGTATGTTTGCAACGGGTAAGGAAAAGAAGTGTTTCTGTAAAAATGTTTAGTCCATTCAAGGCAGCCTCTTCCCAGTGACCAAGAATTGCTCTTGCCATTTGTAACCTTTTGCAGAGTCTGGATTTATCTTGATAGCAGCATTAGCATGAATGGCAGCATTAGGTTTCTTCATCTTCACAAGCACACTAGCTCTAGTAGCATAAATGATCGCGGATGTGGGATTGCATTCAATAGCCTCTGTGAGATGATTTATAGCCTCATACAAATCACCATCTGCCATTGCTTCCATTGCTTTTGACTTTGCCATTTCACCCTTGATGTATGCAGAATCCGGTAATTTGGCGCCGAGCTTTTCAAGATAGTCCCTGAAAAATTTCAGAGCTGGGTCCTGAAGAACGGCGGGATTGCTGTCGCATTGTTTGATAAAGAGCTTCAGTTGATTCACTTTGCTGACGTCCATGACACATTCGTTTCCAAAGCGCCTAAATCCTCCCTCAGTCGATGAAAAAAAACCAAACCATGCATGCATTTAAACTAAACTATCATCAGAACTTGGGAGAAAAAGACAAACTGAAAGAACCTGAGCTTCGGTATTGTTTATTTGATAAATGCCATTCGTCCAAGATGCAAAATTAATTAGCTGCTCTTAACAGGGCAACTAACCTGCTCCCGGACCAAATTAAAGACTCTGAACCAAGATACCGTTCATTTTCCAGCAAACTTGCCTATCATTTTAGCAATGACAGGTGCAATCTTTGGATTTGCCTGATACTTTGCCAAGTTTGCAGGATTCTTCATTAAAGGCCAAAGAGTTAACTTCACTCTGATGAGCTACAACTGATTGTTGAGGCTTGTTAGGTGCAGGTGTACGCATGTCCCATATGAGCAAATGACAATCATCTCCAACAGAGCCAAAAAAATATTCGTGCTTCAAATGTCCTGTAACATCCTCAACTGTAATATTTCCCTTCAGATTCAGAACTGATGACAAGCATACACGCAGGAGCTTGAGAGCATGCCTCCTATAAAATGCATCCACCCCAGAGCTATTTTGCATGACAGTTGCTATGTATTCGAACAAATTCGCAATTTTGTAGCGCAGCCTAAAACATGTTGCGCTGCGAAACTACAAAAAGGCTTTATGCGCTTTGTCCTCAAGCTAGTATGAGAAATTTTGGCATTAGAATTTTCAGTGATAACAGTGGCTCCACTTGGGATAGTGTGTCCTTGTGGTACACTAAGAACTCTCAGGTCCAGTGCCTTATCCTTTATGATAAACAGAAATTTGCTTGACGAACATCCCTTTCCAGCTTCTTGGGCCTTCACCTCGGGCTTAAACTTGATGATCACTGTAGGAGAAAGAAATCTACATCTACTGAAAAATGCTCAGTTGACCTTGAGCTTATTTGCATTTTCCTACCTACCTACCCTATCAGCTGCAAGTTACACTTGTAGCTCAAGCAACATGATATTTCCAATAAAGCCAATCAATTGTCTTTTCTGATATTGGAGGCTCTTCACTGCATTCAACCTCAAAATAACCATGGTAGTGTGACAACCAAACCAACTCATAATATACTTGATCTTCATAATGAAAATGAAAATGAAAGATCGGAGTGCAAAGCTTGTCCATATATTCACTTATAGGGTCAAAGAATACATGATTATGTTGATGATCATCATAACATTCTATATCTTTAGACAACTGATTCTCAACCACACAAGATTCTTTTGATATGCTATCGAACTGCTTTTCTGAAGGCTGCCTACAAACAATGTAATTTTCCTCTTTCTTATGATCATTTATTGTTGTAAGCTGCTGAGAAGTTTGACATAAAAAACCAACCTTTTCCTCTGCCTGAGGTTCGTAAAAGCTATCTTCCAGTACTTCTTCTTGCTGTTTGCAATCAATTTCATACTCTTTATGACCAAAAGACTGGCAAGTTTGTTGCATCTTCTCATTCATATCAGGGGATTGAACATGGTTTTCACAAATAAACCCCTGCTGATCTTCATGCTGCTTTTCATAGGATGTTATACTTTCTTCTTGGTGCTGAAATGCATTGTTATGAAGAGCCTCTAAAATTTCTTCATCCATAAATTCATCACCATCATAACAATCCTCCAAGTACTGAATAAGACTTAAAGAATGTCTACAGCAATCTTTGAGCAACAATAAGGATGGATAACATTCTTTATACATCTCATAGAATTCATCATGAAAACTAGCAAGCGAATATATTGAACCATTTTCCAAATTTTTATACCAAGACCATGCTTTTCCTTCTAACGTGGTCATAAACATCTTCATGAGACAATCTTCAGGGAAATGAACCTTCAGACTACGTACATGCATATGAAACCTAACCAAGTGAAGAGCAGCATTGTCTTTCTTTTCATCTTTGAATATTGGAAGATCATCTAACCAATCAACCTTGGGCATAGGATTTGGAAAACCAGGGATATGAGACCGACTCATAGGAGCATACCTGGCATTCATTCTTGCAGTGAAACTCATCTTGAAACTTCATCAAGCTACTGATCTTCTAGCAGTGGAGTCACCTTCAAATTTCTTATTCGATGTGTGGAGTCGCCAAGGTAGTTTTGCAGCCTCAAAATGATGTCTGAGCTCCTGCTACCTTCAGAAGTTCAGTCTCTTGATTTCGGGAATGAATAATCTTCAGACTCCCGGCAGACGCACCAAAATGTTATCTCAAAATCAAGCCCTGGAAGGTTGCAACCCAGGTAGACTTCAAGTAACTATTTCACACCAATCTTTTGACTAAGGCTTAGCCTCCTTAGCCTAAGAGGGCTCTCTCAAAGGTTATTGATTTTGACTAATTATTAGATGGCTAACTCTTGTGAAATAACAATGACAAATATAAAGGCTGGACAAACATTAGACAAGTTTCCATTGGGCCTATGGAGTCAAGCATACTTCAGTAAACAATGATGATGCCTTACATAGAAGTCAGGGCATTTAGCATTTAGATGCTCAGAACACAACTCATATAAAACCACAGCTTACAAATGCATACAGGAAATCAGAGCATAATCAATGAATTCTGAGTGATTATGCATTTATACAACTGTAAAAAGAAAACACTAAAGAGAGTATACCATAACACATTCTGAACATGAAAATCCCTTATGAATCTTGAGAAGTAAAACAACCAACTTATATTACTGAACTTTGTTTTTTACATAAGCCAAAACAGTACTCTGTTTTATAAAATATCCAACCCCCATTACATTGTTGCTTCAGCTATATATAAAATTCTTATTCTAACTGATCGAGATTCCTCCTCCAGCATGAGGGAAATTCGATCACTAACTCTAATGACACTTTATCAGCTATTTAACTAACTAATAAATACTACTGACTGTTGACTGGAGTTGAGGAGATCTAAATCAAGTAGGACTCTAGCACCGTGTTATGCATGATGGCTTTAATTACAATGGTTCTCGTTCTTTGACATCTGCTCTCCTTCTGGCGGTGGCTGTGATGGGTCTTCAAGGTTCCATGTTTTCCAATCCCCTAAAACATAGGAAACTGCCACCTGTGTACCGGTCTTTAGTTTGCCTTAACTGACAGCTCTCCTTTGGACTGAAATCCATTCAAGCATTTAAAGTTTATGGTGTTTTCTAGAGTTTTCTTGACTTTCATCAACAGAATCACACTGATCCTTACAAACCTCACGCCAATCAACATTATATTCAACATCCTGTACACTGGATTTAAGATATACGAGCTGTTCATTGAACTGAAGGTTCTGCATTTCCGGCTTTCTTGAAACTTTGAGGGCATGAACATAGGCCTCGTAATAGGTAGATTCAAACATTTCTTTCCTTAAGTTTTCTAAGATCCCGGTCTGAAACTAATGCCCAAAAAATGTCATGAACCAATCGCTGGAAACACAGAGCAAGGAATTGTTCATCAGAAGTTTTGAATTCTCCCAATCGACTTGGACACCACTTTTGACATCAAAGGAAACACCATAATCCACACCATCGCGACCTGCTCTCATGCCAACATATCTAACAGACCTGTATACTTGAATATCACATAACCTTCACTGCTTTTGCAGCCCGGAATTATTGCAGGGCTTTTCTACTGAGTATATCGTGCTGTCCGCAGCATTTCTAGCATCGATTAATGCCTTCTTTTCCTGATCTTTTTGCGAATGCATCTCAGCCTCTCTCACCATTTTCTATATCTCCTCTTCTGTCAGTCCTCCAGACGACCGGATAGTGATATTCTGCTCCTTATTCGTGGGTTTACCTGCCCAGAATTTTATGATTGTGCCAACATAGAGTTTTGGGATGATTGGGCAGCTGCGATTGTATTTAAAAGAGCTACACCAACATGAGCTTGTTACATTAAAATAATACCGTGAACCAAAACTTTGCAAAAGAATTTGATGCTTAATGCATGCACTACGAGCCATCTGAAGGATTTGCAACACCATGATCTCTGTAAATCTCAAACTCATCAGGACTCCACCGGCATACAAGTTTGAGGTGGAATGTAGCCATTTGAACACCCATAACACCACGCATTTATGCTTGCCATGTGCTTCCATAACAACAGTGTAAAAGTCGATGTAAAAGCTACTCAAAGACTGGTATACGAACACCTGGAGGTGGTGAGTAAACAGGATTCATTGAAGGACTAGAAACCATCATAGGAGTACCTGGCGTGCCCACACCCCTTGTAGTCAATACACCAGTATGTTTGCAACGGGAAAGGAAAAGAAGTGTTTCTGTAAAAATGTTTAGTCCATTCAAGGCAGCCTCTTCCTAGTGACCAAGCATTGCTCTTGCCATTTGTAACCTTTTGCAGAGTCTGGATTTATCTTGATAGCAACATTAGCATGAATGGCAGCATTAGGTTTCTTCATCTTCACAAGCACACTAGCTCTAGTAGCATAAATGATCGCGGATGTGGGATTGCATTCAATAGCCTCTGTGAGATGATTTACAGCCTCATCCAAATCACCATCTGCCATTGCTTCCATTGCTTTTGACTTTGCCATTTCACCCTTGCTATATGCAGGATCCGGTAATTTGGCGCCGAGCTTTTCAAGATAGTCCCTGAAAAATTTCAGAGCTGGGTCCTGAAGAACGGCGGGATTGCTGTCGCATTGTTTGATAAAAAGCTTTAGTTGATTCACTTTGCTGACGTCCATGACAAATTCGTTTCCAAAGCACCTAAATCCTCCCTCAGTCGATGAAAAAAACCAAACCATGCATGCATTTAAACTAAACTATCATCAAAACTTGGGAGAAAAAGACAAACTGAAAGAACCTGAGCTTCGGTATTGTTTATTTGATAAATGCCATTCGTCCAAGATGCAAAATTAATTAGCTACTCTTAACAGGGCAACTAACCTGCTCCCGGACCAAATTAAAGACTCTGAACCAAGATACCGTTCATTTTCCAGCAAACTTGCCTATCATTTTAGCAATGACAGGTGCAATCCTTGGATTTGCCTGATACTTTGCCAAGTTGCAGGATTCTTCATTAAAGGCCAAAGAGTTAACTTCACTCTGATGAGATACAACTGATTGTTGAGGCTTGTTAGGTGCAGGTGTACGCATGTCTCATATGAGAAAATGACAATCATCTCCAACAGAGCCAAAAAAGTATTCGTGCTTCAAATGTCCTGTAACATCCTCAACTGTAATATTTCCCTTCAGATTCAGAACTGATGACAAGCATACACGCAGGAGCTTGAGAGCATGCCTCCTGTAAAATTCATCCACCGGAGAGCTATTTTGCATGACAGTTGCTATGTATTTGAACAAATTCGCAATTTTGTAGTGCAGCCTAAAACATGTTGCGCTGCGAAACTACAAAAAGGCTTTATGCGCTTTGTCCTCAAGCTAGTATGAGAAATTTTGGCATTAGAATTTTCAGTGATAACAACCTCCACTCTATATTGGCCGATCATTCACCTCCATTTGATTGTTTACCCTTTTGAGGAACACGTGTGAAAAGTGATACAGTTAGCCATCCTTGTGACACTGTCGTGATTGGAAAATTCCAAACCTTACCTGGAATCAGTTGCTATCCAAAATTATCACTCGTTCCTCAAAAAACTAGTCTCCTTTAAGCTCTTTTCATCTGAATCGTAAAAAATGAAAAGATTTCTGAGCAATCGGCCTTTCCATCTCGTTAAAGTGACCGGAAGTGCTATCCCTCCTTTAGATTTTAATCTTTTCAGACCCGAGGGATTATTACACAAAAAGATCGAGCGCTTGTCTTGTTCGGCTTGTTAAAATTACCAAAAATTATCCCTTTCGTATTGTTTTATACTTTTTCAGACCTAAGGGATTATATGACAGAAAAGGGATTGTTGGAGTTTCCTTTACGTCCCTTTCAGACTCTCTAAAATTGAAAAGGACTGAGTTATCTTTGTCGTTAAACTCGTTAAAACCTAATAGCGACAAACTTGTCCTTACAGACAAGAACGAGTTTCACTATCGCTAGGCTCGTTAAAACATAGCGATGGGTTTGCCCAAAGGGTAGATTATAAAACAAGCATATGTTATCCTCCTCAAGCTTGAAAAAAATAAAGAGGTACTGGTCAGCAATGACTGGGGAAAATTGGGAAGAAAACTTGAAAAATTTTGTTGGTAGCAAGTCGCTCTTGAACATGACACTTTCACTCCGCATCCAAGTCAGGTTGGGTTGTTCCATTCACCGGTCACATCACCATTGGTCCATCACACCACCCACATTTGGGGGTTAACGCTACCAATCCATCATGTCAGTGTCACCAGTATGTTCAAGAGAAGTCGCTCAGAGAATTCACCTGTGTCTCATTTGCTGCAATACACTTACGCTCCATCTTTTCATGACTGCCACCCTAAACCTTGTATCGTCAGATCGTTTTCACCTCCATTAAAATCATTTGCTCCGTTCTGTGTCATAGATGTGGGATTCATTAAGGCCCTCTTATGACAGATCACTTCTTGTCGACATTAGCTCATTATCTAGGAAGTCGATTTAGGAACAACCCTTTCAGTACTTTGAAGCTTGCATGCCTCAATGGCAAGCTTCTCACTTCCGGCGACAGGTTTACATCACTGGCCTTCGACCGAAAGATTTTGCATGGTTTTCGATGCCAAGTCCCTTTTTCACACCATGCAAATTTTACTGCAGTACCTTGAGGGTCATCATCATTATCGGTGATTCCTCTCATGCCTGTTAACAGCTTGCATCATTGGCTGGTAATCAGGCAATGACTTTCCATGTTCGACTCCAGAACATCTCTCACATGGATTGACTTGTACTTCAAGTGAAGATCGAACGAGATTGAAGACCCCGGATCTAGTTTCATCCATCCGGGCTGCGATATATATTCATGGAAATAAAGACATCAAATGTACATCATTGCTACACAGATAATCATCCAACCTAAGGGATGATGGCTCTACTAGGATCATCAGTCTGCACTCAGACAATTGTCTGTCCTACATACATGAAAATGAATTTATAAAGCTGAGCATGGGAATGCCCGACTCAACCAGGAAATGAAAAATATTATGAAGATAATGTATTGTATTGTATCTTATTATAGGTTGCCTTCCAGCTCGAAAAACTTCGGATCCTCATGATAAAGCATTTCACTCGACATCAAAAATTAAGTAACGACCTCATGCTTTAGGGGGCAACTGTTATAGACATTTTTGGGCACTACAACCCCAATCCTAAATGTTCATAAACCAAGGGTTCCTAAGTCCCTAAAAGTGTTGTTCCAACCCATAAAAGAACAAGGTCAGCTGATCACATCATCTCCCAGAAGTTCTCCATGAAAAACTACTCAGAACTGGTCAAAACTAGACCATCTCACCTGCTCCATGGACAACGTGCGATGCATCCCACCTAAATACACATAGAGGGTGCGATGCATACTAAAAAGCCCTTCTATGGGGTGCGATGGGTGAGAATGGACAGATGGCAGAGGCAGTTTGTGAGGTGGAAAATCATGGAATCTTCCAGAAACTTCTCCTGTGACACTTGCCTCCCTGAATTTGCCCAGGGATGAGTAAGAGATCATCATTCTCCAAGTGGAATCAAGAACTATCAGAGAGAGGACACTAATCAAACCCCAGAAGATGACTCACCCCCTTGCAAACATCTATATATGGATCCCTCATCCTAGAGATCCAGAGGCTGGAATTTTGTATCTTGTGAGGAAGTGTTGTTGGTTTCTTGCTGTAACATCATAGTGTTGGGTGATCTAAGATTTTCATGAGGTGAAGAAGGGCTTCCTGTTGAGACGATGATGCTGGGTTAGAACAAGTGGTTATAATCCTCTCTGCTTTTTCTTGATATCAATAAAGCTATTCAAGTTTTCCTCCATATTCTTGCATATTTTATGATATATGTTTGTGTGTGGTCAATATACATCTGGTCCTATATTGTTTATGATAGTAGATCTCTGTTCTCAGATAGCATTGTGCTACTTTGATTCCACAGGTGCTCTTTGAAGCTGGGCTAACGAGGAAGCGAGTGGTGAAGATCTATCAGAAGGGAGAGGAATCAAGTGAGGAACCAAGCGCAAGATTGAGGTTGGTGTCCTCGTTCGCCTCTTATCTATTTATCATAAAGGAATACAAAAGTAGCTTTACTTTGTTTGTTTCTAAGGTAGCTACCATCCTTAGTGGGACTAGCAGTTCTGCATAGACACTAGATTTCCTGGTAACACAAAGGTCGACCTGGTAGTATTTCATTTCCTGACTGCTCGGAGCTCCATGCTGAGAAATTAATTCTTTGGTGACCTGTACATTGTTTCCTGAGTCCCATACCTCCATTTATCTCACTAAAGATGTGTATCGAAGCATAAATATGGCTTGTATCACTTCAAGGCAGACCCAACACTCTTTCCTACTAATTGTGGTCCTTTCTGCCTTGAGTGAGTGATATTTCATATTTTCCATTACTCCTTAGGCATACTCCTTTGTTCCTGCAGTCAATCTTGCAACTACCGACCGATATGCCTTTAACTCAATGTACCATGCTTATCGGAGAAATTCCATATCGTAATCTTAATAGTGGTGTAGCATTCTAATCTTTCAATTTTTGACCTCTGATATGACGAGCTCCTTCTGCTTAGCCCTTCCCTCATTTCTCACCATAGGACTGAGGGTCCAATGTAGGCATTGAGTCCTTCTGCGGTTTGGGGTATGACTGCAAGCTTCTCTACTCTTTTGCATTCTTTTGACATCACTTGGCATCATTCGAACAATTTTGATGTAAGTGATAACAGTATGTATAATTTTGACAATTAAGATTATAACTTTAAAAAGGAAAAGTTAGAAGATACTCTAAAGCTTAAGGACATTCTAGTTCAATAATTAAAGGACAAACAAAAGAGTCATGATATAATAGAGGATGAAAATGAAGTCTTGAAAATAGAATTATAAAAAAGGCAAGGAAATACTAGTTTGGATGCATATGATGGAGATATCATCTCTTTCAAAACTCAACACGAAGAAGAAATAAGAAAAGAGGAGTTTCTTATGAACCAAGTAGTTGAATGGGAAGAGATATTCCAAGAGTTAGAGGCATAAATTGTATCTCTAAGAACAAATCTCCTGAAGATCATGTCCAAGATGGATTTACACCTCATATTTACTAAGGGTTCAGAAGAATTAGATGATATCCTCAGCTTTTAAAGACCATAAACACATAAATATGGTCCAGGATATAAAGAATTTCAGTAGATTTTGAAAGTAGAATCGAGCTCCAAGTCCCTTAGAAACAAGAAGCCTCAAGGTGACGCAAAATCTCTCAAAGGAAGAGCTAGTAAGGATGAAAGGGTGACAAAAAGAAGGAAAATAAAAAAGATGACAACCCATACAAGAACAAGAATGCACTTTAGAGAAGACCTACCAATTATCAAACAAGGCAATAGAATCTCAATAGATCTACCAAACCTCGGTAGAATCATTACTTCATGAACCCAAGGTTATTATATAGAAATTATTTTACGTGTCAAAACTTTGGTTATAAAGTTGTTAACTGCAAAGTCATTAAAGTTGAAAGAGATGAAAATTATATATCTATAAAATTCTCTACTACACAAAGAAACACATTCTCATGCTTATGAATGATATTAAGTGTTATTTCCTCCACAAGTATGGGCAAAAATCTAATGATTTCAGGAGTGAATTTTTTTATCCTACTAAAAAAAATAAGTTTGAACAACTAGCTCCCAAAAAGAACATAAAATGGTGGAAAAAAAATATAGGAAATGAAGAATGTGGTGTTCTACTATATGCAAATGAAAGAGAGGATGATTGCTAGTTGGACAATAGTTACTCAAATAACATGACTAGAGACAAGAGTAGGTTATTATTTCTGAATGAAAATAGAAAAGGCAGTGTTATGTTTGGAAACAATTCCCCAATAGAAATCAAAGGGAAGGTAACAATCAACCTAGATAAGAAGAATAAGGCTCATTGCATCTATCTGGACAACATCAAACACAATCTTCTCAACATTGGCTAGATTTGTGATAAGGACTACAATGTCATTTTTTCATCGAAGGATTGTGAAATTAGAATGGTATCGAATGAAAATTTAGTTGAGAAAGAAATTTGAACTCCCAACAAAATATATGTATTTTATGATTCTAGGGAAAAGTGTTATGTGAGAAAAACTAATGAAACAAGGCTTTGGCATAAAAGGATGGGTGATGTTAAATTTGATAGTTTGGTGAAGGTTATCAAAATAGAGGTAGTAAGGGGCTTACCAAAGCTATCAAAATGAGACAGTTTATTATGTAAGTATTTTTAGTGTGGTAAACAGACAAGGGTACAATTCAAAACTAAGGAGTATTCCACATCCTAACCTCTATAATTGGTTCATACATACAATTGTGGTCCCATACAATTGTGGTCCAACCGAGAAAGATGTCTAAGAGGTGAAAGGTATATTTTTTTCATTGATGACTTCAGTAAAGCCACATTGATCATGCTATTGAAAGAGGAATAAGAAGAATTGAGAATATTTAAGATATTTAGAGCACATGTTGATAATGAAAAGGATCTAGAGATCAAATAAATGAGATCATACAGAGGTGGTGATGTCGCTTCAAGGGAGTTTGAATATTTTCTCGGGAACATGGTATGCCTAGATGGATGAAGGAAAAGTGGCAAACATATTCTAGGGTGAAGGCACTCATTAAAATTGTTGTCTACTTGGAAAAGAAAACTAATCTAAGACCAAACATGATAACACCCCCTTTGAACTATGGAAATGAAGATGAGCCTCAGTGAAGCACCTCAAAGTGTTCAAAAACAAGTGTTATATCAAGAGCAATGACAAAAATCTTGGTAAGCTTGATTCTTGTACAAATGAAGGAATTTTCCTTGGGTACATATTCAAAAGAAAATGAAACTAGCATTATACAAAAAGGACTAAGAGGATTGAATAATGCATAGATGTTAGAGTGGATGAATATGTACACCATATAACAAAGCCTCAGGAGAAATCAGATGTGGATGGTAATTTTGTGTACAAAAATGAAGGAACTAAAGAGATGGAGGAAGAAGATGATGAAGATTTATAAGAAGATAAAAATGAGGATTTACAAAAATCCTCTCATAAATACAAAACTCCATTGAGATATGTGTAGAAGAAAACTATTGAGAGTTAGAAAATTCGAAGTAAATATTTTTTTGTGCAAGTTAGAAGAAGATTTAAGGGCAATCCCATACAAGAAAAAATTGCATTGTTCTCAAAGATAGAGCCCAAGAATTTCAGCTAGGAAAGTGAAGAGAACTGTTGGATTAAGGAAATGGACAAAGAACTAGATTAGATAGAGAAGAAAAATATGTGGGAATTGGTTCTAAGGCTGAAGGATAAGAATGTCATTGGCACAAAAAGGGTGTTCAAGAATAAACCAAATGAAGATGATCATGTTGTTATGAACAAGGCCGGATTGGTATATAAAGGATATGCTGAAGTAAAAAGTACAGATTTTGAGGAAACCTTTTCCTTTGTAGCCAAACTTGAAGCCATTAGAATTCTTTTGGTATTTTCTAGTTACAAGAACTTTAAAGGGTTCAAAAGAGGAAAAACATAGAACAATTTATATATTAAATCTGAAAATAACAGTTTGCTAATTATTGTTTCATATATAGATAACATCATATTTGGAAGTGATTTGGAGCACAAGTGACATAAATCCACTGAGGCAATGTAAAAGGAATTTGAGATGTTTGTTCTAAAAGAGCTATCATACTTTCCTGGGTTGCAAATAACTCAATTAGCCAAAGGTATTTTCTTCTCCTTATCAAAATACTTAAAACAAACTTTGAAAAAGTTTGCAATGGATGATTGTAAGCCCGTGTGTACACCTATGGTGATTGGTTGTAAACCAAGAAAAGAATATGAGTCCTCCACTGTCAATCAAATGACAAATAGATCCATAATTGGAAGTTCATTATACCTAACTACTTCTAGGCCAGATATCATGCATGCAGTTTGACTAGATTTTCAAGCAAACCCAAAAGAAAGTCATGTTAATGCAGTTACAAGGATATTCAATTATCTTCAAGGTACAATATAATATGTTCTATTGTGTGAAATAGGCACAATTTTTTTTTAAAGGCCTACACTGATGTTGATTGGGCTAGTAGTGTTGATGATAAGAAGAATACCATTGGAGCATCATTCTTTTGTGCTAACTTTCTAGTGTCATGCTTACAGCAGCTTCAATGGGGGAGTAATACCATACCACGTGTTCATATTGGAGGATATATATTGTGGAAAAAATGGCATAATATATTGAACATATAATAGGGTGTAAAGGGTTGTTTATATTGGCAAGTATAAAAAAATGGAGCTCAACATTAATGAGAAAATATTAAGGGGTATAAATTTTTTTAATGAAAACATGGATACCTACAATATCTAGTGAAAGTAGTGGTTTTCTAAATTGAGAAGATGGGGTTCATATTGGTAGGGGGTTAAATAATGTGATTGTTAGATGTATTTTCCAATTTGTATTCAAATTAAGGGTATTGTTTAGTATGCCATTGATCCAAGTCGATATTGGTGGCCACCTGCCAATTCCACTTGCACCCCCACCATTGTTTCTTTCAGTTTTTCAATTTCCTTAATTATAACATAGTTTACTATTTTTAGCAGTTTTTCAGGTCCTGAATTTCTGGAGCCATTTTAAGGCCCTAAATGATGTTTTTGGGAAAACTGGGAGCAATATGGGTCCATGGATCAATGTTTCTCTTCCCAAAGTTGTAGTTCTTAGATAGATCTTTCTAACGAGATATTGTGCGCATCAAATGGAGATTGTATACCAAAGTTACGACCTCGGGAAGTTGATGTACCTATTTACCCAAACGGGGCCCATAGTTTGGTGTTTCATCTTCTAGGGTTAGATTTTTGGATGTTTAGGGTTTTCCATTATTTATAAACAATAAATAGGCCTTTAACCCTCATTGTAACATAGTTCAAAGGCATGTAGCTGCCACATCTCTTCTCATAGATAAGCTACCATCGCCCTAGCTGGTTTATTTCAATTGTTGTTTGTAAGCATATTTTAGTATTTTACATTAATGAAATGAAGTATTATTTCCACTGCATCTTTGTGTTTATGGTTATCTCTATAATTTGTTGCGTTCCTGTTTAAATCTGGATCAGTGGTATCAGGGTGTTCTGCTTTTTCTCTATTTTTCTTTGCATGTCCCCAACGAGGTCGAGATATAAGGAGTTAGGACTTGAACTGGTTGAACCTTTGCAAGACCAACCTTGCAAATCCCGATGGCCTCCCATGGCAGATGAAAAGAAAGATGAGGGGGAAGGAGATCCTATCAAAATCTTGCTTGAAGAAGCCCTCGAGTGACAAAGGAACGCGATGATGGATAACTTTGCCCAGATCCTTCAACGGCTACCCAGGGGTGACACATCGACTTCCAATGGCTACTCTGGAAATGCCACACCATTTAAGGTACAAGTTAATTTTGAAATCCCCTTATTCAAGGGTTAGATAGATGCAGATTTCATCGATAAATGGTTAAATCTGCTAGAGGGTTATTTTTCTATTCATGATTTCTCAGTTGAAAAAAGATTATTTTCACTCTTCTCAAAGTAGCCCCCCATGTCATGGACTGGTGGGAAACCTACTGCTAGCTGAAGGATAAAAGTATAGGATGACTATTTTCTACCACACCCACTTGGAACTCATTCCGAGATGCCATTAAGGAGTAGTACTACCCTCTCGGAAGCTATAAGGACAAATACATAAAGTGGACCATGTTGTGGCAAGGAAGGGACCAAGACGTGCCGGAGTTTACCAATATTTTCCATACCCTTCACACAAAGTTAGGTATCAAGATCAAAACATCATTTGGTACTCAAATACAACAACTTCGTACACAAGTACATCCAGGAAAAAATAGAATTCTTGAACATCCCCTTGCTCAGAACGGCATACCGATATGTCATCAAGGTCAAGCAAAAGTTTAAACAAAAGAAGCGAGACTTTGGATCTATGAATCCTAAGCAAGGAAAAGGTGCCCCCAAACTACAGAACAAAGGACAAAGCCAAGGCGGGGCTACCCAAGACAACTCGCCAAAGCTGCAAGAAAAGAACAACACTGTGAAGCCGGAAAAGGACACTGGAAAGTGGTGTGAGTTCCATAAGAGCTCCACTCACAAGACAAGTGAGTGTTGGGCCAAGCAGTCACTAGTGGCTGAGCTAAAGGTTTCAGAATTAGATGCATGTTCCAACTCTGAGTCAGAACCTAACAAGGGGAATGACAAAGGTAAGAAAATTATCGATGCAGATCCCAACGCCATTTTTTCAACCACAAAGATCCAGAAGGAGGAACCCAAAGATCTAGAGGAGGAGGAGTGTCTCTTCCACTCCCAGATTTGGATAAAGGGCTCCTTGCTACAATTCATTGTCTACAGTGGGAGCCAAAAGAACCTCATTTCGGTATAGATCGTGAAGCGGTTGGGCTTACTAACCACAACACATCCAAAACCGTACACCATTGGCTGGCTTCACTAAGGACACGATCTTTTCATGAGCCAACAGTGTTGCCTTCCATACAACATCAAGCCCTTCACAGAAGAGGTATTATGTGACATTGCTCCCCTTGAATTTTGTGATGTATTGTTAGGACAACCATACTTGTGGAAGCGGCATGCTGTGTATGAATTAAGGCCCCGTGATTTTGTTGTTACTTTGGGAAATAAGTTGTATAGGATACTGGAGGTAGCGCTGCCTACCGCCATCTCTTTGATTACTGCAAAACAATGCAGTAAGCTTGTTTCCAAAATGGGGAAATTTGTTTTCTTGATGATACACCCTCAAGGAAAGAAGTGTTAGAAAATTATATATTACATAGCAATGAAACACATAAAATATTGCAGAAATATAAACACAAAAAATGCATAAAACAAGAGAGACACAGATATAAGTGGTTCACCCAATTTGGGCTACATCCACAGAGAAACAACCAGTCCTTCTTTTATTATATTATCCAACAAACTTAAGAGATACAACTTACAACAAATCCACTATAACTCCCTCTTCTCTCTCAATCTCCTCTCTTTTCCTCACTCTAAATAAAGAGATACATAGACGCAATACAATGCCCTCATATATAGTGAGGGGTTGCCTTCTAGGGCAAAAAATAACCCTAAATTAAACATAAATTCTACTATCAGATCATCCGCTTAATGAACGACCCAGATTGACTAGAAATTACTATACTTTTACAAGGAAATTTTACATCTATTTTTAGCTTCGGGGGCGCTACCCCCGAACCCCTGTCGTGGGACCGCTGGCCCCTGGACCCCCCAGCCAGGGGGAATTAGCCCCCTCGAACCCCGCGGGGGGCACAAGTCCCCCCCATGTGGAGGGGTGTACAATCTTCCTAGGGTATACATCCGAATGAGACCTTTGAATACAGAAGATAATCAAGCTCCACACCCAACAAGAAGAAGACAGTGGCCATGACCTCTAGACAGGGCCCCTCCACACAACAACTACAGATGGACAAGGTCGTGGAGGAGTACAAGGACATCCTCACCTCCCCCGCAGGGGTTCCTCTGCATTGTTAGGTCAAGCACTCCATCAATCTGACTCCAGGTGCACTGCTTCCTAATGGACCAATCTATTAGTGCTCCGTTCTGGAGAATGATGAAATCAAGAGGCAGATTCAGGATCTCTTGCAGAAAGGTCACATCCATCCAAGCTCATTGCCCTATGGGAGCTTGATTGTGTTGGTACAAAAGAAGGATGGGACTTGGAGACTCTGTATTGACTATTGGGCATTGAACAAGATCACTGTCTGTAATAGGTACCCGGTCCCATGGATTGATGAACTCTTGGACCAACTAAAGGGGAAAAGATATTTCAGCAAGAGTGATTTGAAGTCAGGATATCACCAGGTACCAATTGAACCCTCTGATGTGTGGAAGAATTCCTTCAAAGCCAGGGAGGTCCTTTTCGAATGGTTGATTATGCCTTTTGGATTGACGAATGCTCATGCAACTTTCATGAGGCTAATGGATGACATCTTGTGGCCATTCACCAACTCATTTGTAGTGGTACACCGCGTGGAGGGGTGTACAATCTTCCTGGGGTATACATCTGGCTGAGACCTTTGAATACAGAGGATAATCAAGCTCCACACCCAACAATCTCCCACTTGGAGACTGATTATAGCAACTACACCACTGGTTCATTTGCTAGATAATGACTTCACTTTGGACCTGGTTGCTTCTCATCTTCTTTATCATACTTGAAGACTAATTGAAACTGAGAAGATTCTCAGTTTCTCCCTAGCTACAACTTTTGTTAACATATCTACAGGATTCTAGCTAGTGTGTATCTTTTCCAGCTTCAACTGTCCATCTTCCATTGCTGACCGTATGAAATGGTACTTGAGCTATATATGCTTAGTCTTGGAATGAAATGTAGAGTTATTTGCAAGATGTATGGCACTCTAACTATCACTATATAGCCTACCCAACTCCTACTTCTTACCCAATTCATCTAGAAACCTTTGTAACCAAATCATTTATTTACTAGCCTCTGTAGCAGCAACATACTCTACTTCTGTTGTTGAAAGTGAACAACACTTTTGATTTTTGAAACCCAATTGACAATTGTTCCACCTACAGTAAATACATATCCTATAGTGCTCCTCCTGTTATCTTTGTCACCTACCATATCTGCATCAACATATCCCTGTAGAGCAATGTTTGAACCACCAAAGCATAATGCTTGATGTGTGGTACTTCTCAAATACCTGAGAATCCACTTCACCGCCATCCAATGTTCTTTTCTTGGATTGTTCATGCACCTACTTACAACTCCCATTGCATGTGCAATATCAGGCCTTGTGCAAACCATTGCGTACATTAAGCTTCCAACTACTGATGCATATGGAACTTTAGACATATGAGCCATTTCTTCCTAAGCCTTGGGACGCACCTCCTTGATTAATTTGAAATGGTTAGCCAGAGGTATACCAACTGGTTTTGCATTCTGCATATTAAACCTTTTCAACACCTTTTCTATGTACTCACTTTGAGACAACGTTAATTTTCGATTCTTCCTATCTCTAGTTATTGTCATACCAAGGATTTTTTTTGTAGCACCCAAATCCTTCATTGCAAATGTGTTTGCCAATTTCCTTTTGAGAACATTTATTTCCTAAATGTTAGAACCTGCAACAAGCATGTAATCTACATACAATAACAATATAATATAGTTGCCATCATTTTGCCTTTTGAGATAAACACAATGGTCAAAGTGACATCTAGTATAACCTTTTTCAGACATAAACCTGTCAAATTTTAGATACCACTGCCTTGGAGCCCGTTTTAAGCCATACAAGCTCTTCTTCAACCTACACACTAGTTTCTCCTTCCTTTTTACCTCATATCCCGGTGGCTACTTGTTACAGGGAAAAGTGTCTACTTAGAACTGCTTATCCCACTAAGGTGTGACAGCTGCCTTAGAAACAAACAGAGTAAAGCTACTTTCGTTTTTCCGTTATGAATTATAGATAGACAGGAACAGAAAGACCAACCTCTGTCTTGCGCTAATCTCCTGATTTGATTCCTCTCTTCCTTGATAGTCTTTCGCTACTTGTTCCCTTGCATGCCCAGTTTCACAAAGTACCTGTAAGATCACAGTAGCATAGCACTATACAAAGACATGGATCTATAATCATAAACAATCTAGGATCAGATGTAAATTGACCATACAAATGCAGCAAATATCAATGACACAAGAGTATGGAGGAAAACTTGAATAGATTTTATTGATAAACAAGAAAGATCCAAGAGGAGTTACAACCAGTTGTTCTGACCCAGCATCAACCTCTCAGCAAGGAAGCCCCTCTTCACCTCATACAAAGCTTAGATCACCCAACAATCTGATGTTTGTCTCAAGAAACCAACAACAATTCCTTATAATATGCAAAATTCCAGCCTCCGGATCTCTGGGATGAGGGATCCATATATAGATATCTATAATGGAGATGAGTCAGCTTATGATTTGATTAGTGTCTTCCCTCTGATAGTTCTTGCTTCCACTTGGAGATTGATGATCTCTTACTCATCCTTGGTCGAATTCAGAGAGGCAAGTGTCACAGGAGAAGTTTCTGGAAGCTTCCATTGCCTCTCCACCTTGTGGAATGACACTGCCATTTGTCATTTCTCGCCCATCACACCCCATAGAAGGGCTTTTTGAAATGCAACGCACCCACACAGTGTGCTTAGGTGAGATGAAACGCACTTGGCCAGTGGAGCAGCTGAAATGATCCTGTTTTGACTAATTATGAGCATTTTTTCATGGAGAACTTCTGGGAGAAGCTGTAATCTGTTGACCTTGTTCCTTTAGGGGTTAGAACAACACTTTTAGGGACTTAGGAGCCCTTGGTTTATGGACATTTCATGCTTGGGGTTGTAGTGCCCAAAAATGTCTATAATAGTTGCCCCCTAAAGCATGAGGTCGTTAATCTTTTGATGTCGGGTGAAATGCTTTATCATGAGGATCTGAAGTGCTTTCAAGCTGGGAGGAGACCTGTAATAAGATACAATACAATACATTATCTTCGTAATATTTTCATGATCTAGCTGAGGCGGGCATTCCCATGCTCAACTTTATAAATTCATTTTCATGTACATAGGACAGACAATCATCTGAGTGTAGACTGATGATTCTGATAGAGACATCATCCCTTTGATTGGATGATTATCTGTGCAGCAATGATGTACATTTGATGTTTTTATTTTCCTGAATGTATATCGCAGCCCGAATGGATGAAACTAGATTCGGGGTCTTTAATCTCGTTCGATCTTCACTTGAAGTACAAGTCTATCCATGTGAGAAATGTTCTGAAGTCGAACATGGAAAGACATCGCTTGATTGCCAGCCAATGATATAAGCTGTTAACAAGCGCGAGAGGAATCACCGATAATGATAATGACCCTCAAGGTACTGCAGTACAATTCACATGGTGTGAATAAAGGACTTGGCATCGAACACCATGCAAAATCTTTCGGTCGAAGGTCATTGATGTAAACCTGTCGTCGGAAGTGAGAAACTTGCCATTGAGGCATGCAAGCTTCAAAGTACTGAATGGGGTGTTCCTAGATCAACTTCTTGGATAATGAGCTGATGTCGACAAGAAGTGGTCCGTCATAGGAGGGCCTTAATGAATCCCACATCAATGACACGGAACAGAGCAAATGATTTTAATGGAGGTGAAAATTATCTGGTGATATAAGGTTCAGGGTGGTGGTCATGAAAGAATGGAGTATAAATGTATTGTAGTGGGTGAGACACAGGTGAATTCTCTGAATGACTTCTTTTGAACATATCGGCGACACTGACGTGATGGATTGGTAGCATTAACCCCAAATGTGGATGGTATGATGGGACCATGGTGATGTGACCGGTGAATGAAACAACCCAACCCGACTTGGATGCGGAGTGAAAGTGTCATATTCAAGAGCGACTTGCTACCAACAAAGTTTTTTCAAGTTTTCTTCCCAATTTTTCCCCAGTCATTTCTGACCAGTACCTCTTTATTTTTATCAAGATTGAGGAGGATAACATATGCTTGTTCTATAATTTTCCCTTCGGGAAAACCCATCGCTATGTTTTAACGAACCTAGCGATAGTGAAACTCGTTCTCGTCTATAGACAAGTTTGTCGCTATTAAAATTTTAACGAGTTTAACGACAAAGATAACTCAGTCCTTTTTTATTTTAGAGAGTCTGAAAAGGAACGTAAAGGAAACTCCAAAATTCCTTTTTCGTCATCTAATCCCTCAAGTCCTAAAAAGTATAAAACAATACAGAAGAAATGAATTTTCGATACTTTTAATGAGTCGAACAAAACAAGCGCTCGATATTTTTGTGTAATAATCCCTCAGGTCCAAAAAGATTAAAATTTAGAGGAGGTATAGCACTTCCGGTCCCTTTAACGAGCTGGAGAGGCCAATGGCTCGACAATCTTTTCATATTTTACGAGTCAGTTGAAAAGAGCTTAAAGGAGACTCGTCTTTTGAGGAACGAGTGATAAAATGGGTAGCAACTGATTCCAGGTAAGGTTTGGAATTTTCCAATCACGGCAGTGTTACAAGGATGGCTAGTGAGATCACTCTTCGCAGTTGTTCCTCAAAATGGGTAACCAATCAAATGGAGGTGAATGATCGGCCAATGCAAAAGTGGAGGTGATGGTGTAAACACGACCAAGGCTTTATTGGCTGAAGTACTACATTCATGATGGTTATTTACCGGGGAATAGTTCATTTTTTAATGAGCTTAAACGCGGGGGGGGAACATTTGCTCATGGCTTATGTTTATTTTTTAACGAGCTTGAACTATGTGCTAAAACTGCTCGATTAATCCAGTCGTGTGATAAGAATGTATCATATATAAACGGCAATTTTTAGAGTTTTGCCCCACATCCTTTCTTTATGCAAGTTAGGAAACGACCAATCCAAAAAACAGATAAATGATCGCTCTTTGCTTGCATGCCAAAAGGTTTGCATGCCCCCAGGTATAAAACAGAGCTTCAAGGTTACCTCTTCTTCTTTCCTTTAAAACATTTGTTTTACCGGGAGAGGTCTACCTCTTACAGGTTACCAAAGATTGTTCTATTTACGGCGTAAACAAAACACTTCTTCGGCGATGTCTACCGAAATAGACAAAGGTGAGTGGAGGAGGCTACTTCACTCACGTAACTTTGACAAGAGAATCTTGTTCTAGAATAACCCCCTCTTCCAATCATGGACGGGAGTATAGACTAGTCATATTCTCTCGCGGAAACCTACCCTATACCCGAAGTTTTCCTGCTGAAGCAGACCAGGGTGCATGGACCCTGGGTTTCAGTCATGTCCCCCGAATCACTCGCACTCATCAGGCGGGCGGACTGGAGATTGAGACATTTCTTGCGTGAAAAGACCATTTAGGGATGGTATATGACTATTTTCTATGTGTGAACTGGGGAATGAAAGCTGGTCTACGAGCTTGACCACTCTTCCTTCGTGCGGAAAACACATTACTCTAAAGAGTGAGGAGACAATCGCTCCCATGCAATAAATATAGTCTCGTCCAAGGAGTAGATTATAATCTAGGGGTCCTTGAACTACCATTACGTTCATTTGAACGGTTTTCCCCCTCAATGTTATGGGCACATTGGGAAGGATCCCTAACGGTCGACTGGTTCCTTTATCAAATCCTGTTAGATTTCTCATCTCAGGAAAAAGCGATGGTGAACCAAGCGCTTTCCAAGCAGTCGAGGAAAGGATACTCACAGAAGCCCCTTCATCTATGATGGTACCGGCCATAACCATTCTATATATTTGAACAATGATTCGGAATGGTATACTAGCTAGTAAACGGGGTCTGCCTAGTTGATTCCAATCAAAGGATACAACAAGGTTGCTTGGAGGTGGGACCAAATAGACGGCCAGGTATGACTCTGACGAACTTCCTTCCTGCGGTAAAGGAACGGGTAAATTTCCCCCATGTTCATTGGAGTCTGTGCTTATGAAAAGAATTTGGATGGTGTCATCCTTGTTCTCTTCGGTAACTATATCATCTGAAGATGGAACCTTTGAAGGCAAGACCGGGTCAACTACCGCCTCGACCTTTTGACTTTTGTCTGGTATGGGTTCAGGTGGTTTGTCTTCAATGATAGATGCTTCAGCCGACCACCTGAGCGGGCCAGCCGGATTTTCAACTAGTGACGGACTCGGCAAAAGTTTTTTATATCTAGGAGGAAGTCGTAGCGGTGAAACTGGACGATCATCCAAAACTCTTTTAGCCTCGTCTAAGAAGAGACAACGATGGACGACGTGTTCGCCTTCACATAGTTTACAAGGAAATCGATATTTTCCTTTTTGTCCTGGGGCTTCACTTTCACTAGTCGACGGTGTGTTTTCAACATGATCACCAGAGGTTGACGACACCGGGTTGTGCAAACGAGGAGACCAATCCCTTAAGATCCAAGGGATGCAAGGACAATCTCTATGATAGTGGTCTCCTTTGCAAATGACACATGGCGATTTAGGCCTGGTCGGTGCAGTGTGTGGATTTTCGTTAGACGACGCTCATTTGCCCCCATTCGCTTTTGGCTCCTTCTTCTTCTTCTCTTTCTTCTTCTTTTCCTTCTTCTTCTCGGGTACTTGACTTTTGGCTTTACCAGCCTCATCAAGCGAAGAGGAAGGAGGAGAGAAAGAATTAGAGGAAGTAGAAGGTTGGTGGGTAACTCTGGACTCGTCTAGTTGTTGATTTGATTGTTCAGGAATTGTGGTGTTCTGAACGACAGAGGTTGAGAAGAGCCATACAGGCAAGCCGATTGTTAGTCCTGGAAGCGACAACGTGGCCATATGGGGTGCACCAACATCTCCCCAAGAGGAGAAGGGACTAGGATTTCCTCCAAGGGGAATTCCTTGGTTGGTGGACTCCATTTTCTCAACCCAAGATCAACGTAGGAAAGGGTAATGAATATTCTGTTTAAAATAAATTTTAGACGCTTTGACACAACTTGTTTTTTCAATTTTTAAGAGTCGAGAAAAAACAAAAGATGACTCTAGTCTCCTTCGATTTTTAATGAGCCTGAAGTGACAAGTGCTCAAATGGACCTTTTATGTTAAGGAGTCTGAAAAGGAACGAAAGGGACTGCTCTGGAAATCTAGGTAGAGGGATTACCAAACCAATCGCAAAACTGCAGAATACTTTTTACGGTACGGTAGTCAATCTTCCCGAATGCTATGTTCAGTGCATTGCGATCGATAGGGCGGCAGACACGGCTTCCTATGGATAAAGGATTAAGCCTATTGGGGTCTCCCAAAACATACTCGACGGTACATGGGAGCATAAGTCCATACTGGCACTTATCATCTCAAAGTGGAGGAATCACCCAACCATCAGTGAGAACAACAGTTACCAGGCTTTACAACGCCGAAATACGTCTCTAGCCTAGACTTCTAAATGTTGTGCGTTAAGTTCCAAAGCGTTGTTAGATTCATTGAATTTATTTTATAGTTGATCTTGTTTATGAAGTTTGCCTTTCAGGTTCACCGCGAGATGTAGATGTAATTCCTAAAATGAAATCTAAGATGATAAACAATCTTTTTATCTTCTTTGTGCAATGAAAATCCTAGCTACTAAGGAAAGAAAGACAGAATCTTTTCACAAAGAGCAAAGAGCACACTCTAAATGCACTTTCCTAAATCAAACCAATCAGACTGTCTATATGAAAATGCACATGCATGTATTTGTTTTCGACTTTCTTAGTATATGAATGATAAAAAGAAAGTTGATGCACAAATCTGAATTTCTTTTCAAGCGACAAATATCAACAAGTTTCTTTTCGAAATCAAAAAATGGAGACGATCACAACACCTTATGATTTTGAAATGAATACTTGTTTTCGACACTAGAAAAATTACAAATTCAGACCAAAAACAATAGTAACAGGATAATCGACCATCAACAGCAATCAAACTCTTTCCTATGATTGAAGTCGGCACTTGCGACAGTTTCAAATCAAAGGACGACAGTACGATTACGCTACTTTTGCAAAGGAGAACTGAAAATGACCTAACAAACACACAAAAACATTTATAGTTCTTTCGTACAAAGGAGGCGGAATAACAGCAAGGAAAAGGGGTTTCAAACAGACATATACTGATCACAGGCAGCAAAATTCAGGAATAGAACTGGAAAGAATGAATCACAGAAACCAAAACTGCACAAAGCCTAGTCTGATCAGCGCACCTGTAACACAGGGAATTTGAAATGCAGCGCACCTTCTCCACTCGGGAAGTGCGCTAAAGTTCAGATTCTCTGAACAGTACCTACGTTGGGCCAGAAACGAGACTGTGTTTGGGTTCCAGGTCACAGTTTGCAGTTCAGTTCATGGGTTTTGGCCAAGAAAAAGGTAATCAGTAACTCAACAATCAGGGGTAGATCTAAGGAGGATCTAAGAGCTATCACAAGGGTAATCAGAGAGTTTGTGAATCAGTTGTTTAAATCATAAACAGATCTTGTAGATGGACTGAAATAGCATTTATCTACTTTGCATTTGCTATGGCAAATGCAGTTCGAATGCTACCTGTGAGTTTATGAAATAGACAACAAGGAAGATAAACAAACAAACTAATTCATCCCCAGTGGAGTCGCCATTTTGTTACAGGGAAAAGTGTCTACTCAGAACTGCTTATCCCACTAAGGTGTGACAGCTGCCTTAGAAACAAACAGAGTAAAGCTACTTTCGTTTTTCCTTTATGAATTATAGATAGAGAGGAACAGAAAGACCAACCTCTGTCTTGCGCTAATCTCCTGATTTGATTCCTCTCTTCCGTGATAGTCTTTCGCTACTTGTTCCCTTGCATGCCCAGCTTCACAAAGTACCTATAAGATCATAGTAGCATAGCACCATACAAAGACATGGATCTATAATCATAAACAATCTAGGATCAGATGTAAATTGACCATACAAATGCATCAAATATCAATGACACAAGAGTATGGAGGAAAACTTGAATAGATTTTATTGATAAACAAGAAAGAGCCAAGAGGAGTTACAACTAGTTGTTCTGACCCAGCATCAACCTCTCAGAAAGGAAGCCCCTCTTCACCTCATACAAAGCTTAGATCACCCAAAAATCTGATGTTTGTCTCAAGAAACCAACAACAATTCCTTACAATATGCAAAATTCCAGCCTCCGGATATCTGGGATGAGGGATCCATATATAGATATCTGTAATGGAGATGAGTCAGCTTATGATTTGATTAGTGTCATCCCTTTGATATTTCTTGCTTCCACTTGGAGATTGATGATCTCTTACTCATCCTTGGTCGAATTCAGAGAGGCAAGTGTCACAGGAGAAGTTTCTGGAAGCTTCTATTACCTCTCCACCTCGCGGAATGACACTACCATTTGTCATTTCTCGCCCATCGCACCCCATAGAAGGGATTTTTGAAATGCAACGCACCCACACAGTGTACTTAGGTGAGATGCAACACACTTGGCCAGTGGAACAACTGAAATGATCATGTTTTGACCAATTCTGAGCAGTTTTTCATGGAGAACTTCTGGGAGAAGCTATAATCTATTGACCTTGTTCCTTTAAGGGTTAGAACAACACTTTTAGGGACTTAGGAGCCCTTGGTTTATGGACATTTCATGCTTGGGGTTGTAGTGCCCAAAAATGTCTATAACACTACTACATATGTGTCTCTTCCTCCAAATCCCCATGGGGAAAGGTTGTCTTTACATCTACCTGCTCAAGATGTAAATATTCAGTAGCTACTAGACTTAGAATAGTTATGATTGAAGTCATTTTCACAATAGGAGAAAATATCTCATCAAAGTCTATACCCTTTTTCTGTGCAAACCCTTTCACCACAAGTCTAGCTTTATACCTTTTTCTACCTCCATCGTCTTCCTTCAACTTGTAAACCCATTTATTTTGTAATGTTGTTTTACCTGCAGGCAACCTAAATAAGTTCCAAGTCTGGTTATGTGCTAAGGAGTCCATCTCTTCTTTCATGGATTGCTCCCACTTCTTCTTGGTTTCTACTTGCACTGCTTCTTCATAAAATTCTAGTTCACCAGAATCAGTCAACAATACATAATATAATAAAGGAGAGCATCGTTCAGGGGGTCTACTTATCCTAGTGGATATTCTAACACCACTTTCAAGTGTTTGAGGTGCTTGTTGTTTTTGTGGTTGTTGTTCTAGCTGTTGATCATTATGATTTTCAGGCACCATCACTTTTCCTGTGATATCGTCAAGCGCTGTGTATTCTTTGTTTTCTTTGTCTTGTTTCTTTTCCTGCAACTAATTCTTATACAAGACCTTTTCATTGAATATTACATCTCTACTCCTAATGATTTTGTGATTTTCATAATCATATAAGCGATAACCAAAATCATTAACACCATATCCAATAAAGGTACATTTCTTTGATTTTGCCTCAAGCTTTGTTCTATTTTCTTTATTAATGTGGACAAAGGCTTCACAACCAAAAGTTTTAAAAATAATTAGTTTACCTTTTTACCTGTCCATGCCTCCTCTAGAATACCACCACCCAAGGAACTTGAAGGCCCTCTGTTTATTAGATAAACAGTAGTGTCTACAACATCTTCCCAAAATTGTAAAGGCAATCATGCATGCAATCTCATGCACCTTGCACGCTCCATGATTGTCCTGTTCATCCTTTCTGACACACCATTTTCTTGTGGTGTTCTTCGAATTGTCTTCTCTGTATGAATTCCATTCTCTGAACAGTACCTATCAAACTCTTTGCTGCAATATTCACCTCCATTATCTGATCTAACACACTTCAACCTTTTCCCTGTCTCATTTTCAACCAAAGCTTTCCATTTCTTGAATGTATCAAATACATCATATTTATTTCAAATACAATAAATCCAAGTTTTTCTGGTTGCATCATGTTATAGACATTTTTGTGCCTTACAGCATGAAGCATGAAATGTCCATAATCAAAGGGATCCAAAGTCCCTAAACATGTTGTTCTTACCCCTAGAGGAACAAGGTCAGCAAACCACAGCACTTCAAATCAGTTCTCCACCTGAAAACGCTCAAAAACAAGGCAATTCTGGATCATGTCAACTGCTACACTGGCTACCTGCACTGAATGTCAACTGCTACACTGGCTACCTGCACTGAATGTCAACTGCTACACTGGCTACCTGCGCTGAATGTCAACTCCAACACTAGCTACCTGCGCTGAACGTGTTTGGACAAGTGGCAGGCTCATTTCTCAAGGTGTCAATGCCCAGGAAGCTTCCAAAATGACACTTGGATCAGGGAATTCGCCCAGTGATGAGTAAGAGGTTCTTAAACTCCAAGTGGAAGCAAGGATCTCCAAGTGGACTCAAGAACTGAAGTATAACTGAAGTGGGAGAGGACACTAGTCAGCTTGAAGCCAGCCTCAAGATGACTCATCCTTTCTCCAAATCTCCTATATATAGAGCTCTTCTATGAGGTCTAGGGAGGCTGGAATTTTGTGCAAAGCAAGGAAGTGCTGTTGGTTTACAGTTAGAGCTATTGGGTGATTGCTTTTATAGAGGAGAAGAGGAGATTTCTTGCTGCTGGGGAGGTGCTGCTGGATTGGAGCCATTTATGGTTGTAACCTTCTCAGAACCTTTTTCTTCTATCAATAAAGCTTTTGATGTTCTCCTATATACTTGTATTGCAATGATGTATTGTTTTTATCTGTATATTTGATTCATCCTAATCCATGCATCAGTTATGAGTACATGTTTCTTGTAGTTTCCCTCTCTTGTTTTTGCAGGATCTTTGTGTAGCTGGGCCGGCAAAGGGAGCAAAGAGCTGGGAACAAGAGGCAAAGAGAGAAGACAGGATCGACAAAAGCGAAAGACATCGGTTGGTCATTCTTTTCTTCCTTCTCTGTACTTTCATAAAGGAAAACTATCAAAGCTTTACTTTCAGTTGTTGCTAAGGAACTATCACCCTTAGAGTCGGGATAGGGTCATTCCGAGTCAGATACTTTTCCCCACAACAAACTGGCGACTCCGCTGGGGAACCCTAGTATCTTGTTGGTTTATTGTGTTTCTTGCTATTCATCTCATAAACAAGGAGAGCACCAAATCGAACTGCAATTGAGTCCTTCAATTGCAAAGTAGAGGGCAGCTGCTCTGGCTCAGTTTCTGAGCAAGTTTATGATTTGAAGAGCTGATCCACAAGGACTCTTGTGCTCTTTGTGATAGCTTTTCATCCTCTTGATCATCCCTTAGCTTGTACTTGACCTATAGCTTTTTATTTCAGCAAAAACAGTGAATTTTTGAGTTTTTTATGACCCGGAAACCCTTGTAAACGCAACTCTCGTGTCTCAGTGCAGGCTGCCCAAAGGCAGTCTGCATTTCAGCGCAGGTACTCCCTTCGGGAACTGCGCTGAAAGTCAGTTTGACAGACCAGAGCCTGCGCTGGACCAGTTAGCCAGTGTCTTGCTGAGGTTTCCTACTGAGTCTTGGCCCTGTTTTCACTGTTGTTTTGCTGCTGATTACTTGTCATTTGTACTTGCTGTAAACCAACTTTCCTTGACATTATTCCGCCTCAGTTGTGTGATGAAACTGTGATTTTTCTTTCAATATTTCTTGTTTCAGTTACAGTTTCCCATTGTGAAAAGCAAACCAGTATAGCTGTGGCCTCTTAGATCTTGAACTGTAAAAGTGTCGTCGTGATCTTAAGAGCTAGTTTTATTACTGTTCATGGCTGTTTGAGTTTGTTTGTTTTTCATTTTATGGTTTGAATTCATACATTTTTAGTGTCGAAACAAGTACCTGTAAGGCATCTTTTGATTTTAGACAAAACTTGTTTGTTTACGCTTCAAATTGAATTCGAAAATTATACGACAGTTTCCTTTTGTCTACATCAACATTAAGGGAAAAGAAAAGAAATACATGCATCTTGCATTTGCATTTTTTGATAAGTTTGCGTGATTGATCTAGGGGAAAGTGCATTAGTTTGTGCTTTGTGCTCTGTGTGGAAAGATAATGTTTTTCTCTCCCCTCAGTAGTTAGGATTTTCAAAGCTAAAAAGATTGTAAAGCTTGCTTATCATTTTAGCTGCATTTAGGAATTTGTACCAATACATCTCGTGGTGATCCTGAAAGAAAAACTGCTAAGCAAGATCAACTTAAAATATATTGAATGAATCTAAAAACGCTTTGTAACATAACGCTCACAATAGAGGTCTAGGTAGAGACGTGTTCCGGCGTCGTTAAACGTAGTGACTGTCGATCTCTACGAAGGTGGGTGATTCCTCCTGAGAGTCGGTGGCACTAATACGGACTTGTGCTCCCACGTACCGTCGAGTATATATTGGGAGACCCCTATAGGCATATATCCTTTATCCTTAGGAAGCCGTGTCGACCGCCTTACTGATCGCAATGCAGTGAACACAGCATTCACGAAGATTGACCACACGTACCGTAAAACGTATTCCATGGTTTTGCGAAAGGTTTGGCACACCCTCTGACTAGATCTCCAGAGAAGTTTCTTTTGGCCTTTTTCAAACTCTATAATTGAAAAAGTCCAACCGAGCATTTGTCACTTCGGGCTCGTTAATACATCGAAGGAGACTAGAGTCATCTTTAGCTTTTTTCTCGACTCTTAAAAAATGAAAAAGCAAGTTGTGTCTAAAGCGTCGTTAATAAATTCATTTTAAGCGGAATAATCATCACCTTTCCCTCGTTGATCTTCGAAGTTAGTCTACCACAAGTGTAAGTTCTTGTAGAATCGCGAGAAAATCTCTTGGATAGACTAGATATGTCTGAACAACCGTCGACATCCAGGACTGTGTCATCCGACACAGCAGCGGCAGAGCCTCCTGCTGCTATCCCAACAATGTTCGATGGTATACCATCTATCCCGGCAAGTTATCAACAACAAGCCGGAGTCCCATCAGGGACGATGACATGGTTAGTTCCTATTTCTTCATCCGGATTATCATCTGGTATTTCTTATGTTGAAACTCAACAAATCAATCCAACGTGTCTTCAAAGGCCAATCTGCCCTTTAAGTACTGGATTGCCACCATATGGAGGACAGTATGCCTTTTCATTGTTCCCCCCTGGAGAACAACCATATGGGAGTTTACAACAAAATTCAGGTCAAACTGGAATTACATCCAGCGGTTGGGTACCAATACTGCCTCAACAACCAGGAGTTGTATATTCTATGCAACCAGTCCACCCTGTGTCGAATGTTGCCACTATACATGGTATGGTGATTGCGTCGCAAGTACAAGCGCTGCCTACTGTATGTCAACCCCAAGTTTCTCAGGTTGCCATACAACAGCCTCTTGTCTCGACATCTCAATCGCAACCTCAGGTTAGTGCCTCCTTATCTGGAGCGACTCAGGATCAAACAAGTACTGTGACTCCTCATCTTGGTCAATCATCTAGTATTGGGCATCAGCAAATGGTCCAACAACCAGAGCTGGTTAGAACTCAACAACTGCAATTCCAGCAATCATATCAAGGACCTGAGCAACAAGTCTTTGTAAGTAATGGGCAACCATACTATAATGGTTATACCCATCAACCTTGTCAAAGTTGCCAACATTATGCTGGTATGCAAAGACCCACTGCTCAGGCGATTCCATCTTATCCTGGATATGCTTCGCCTAACCTGAATCAACAGTTGCCCTTTGTAGCAACTCTAGAAGTACCAGATCTAAACCGGCTGACGAATGATCCAATTGCTTATGCCCCTTGGTGGCCAGCGATTCCACACAAACTTCCATCAGACATTCCTAAATTTAATGGAAATCCAGGTGAAGACCCGTCGAATCACGTGATGACATTCCATCTATGGTGTTCATCAAACACCCTGAATGATGATTCGATAAGACTTCGCCTTTTTCAGAGGACGTTAACGGGTCCAGCGGCAAAATGGTATATTGAATTGCCTAGAGCTTCGTTTGACAACTTCAATACCTTAGCTACAACCTTTTTTAACCCATTTTCAATTACCGATAAGGTATGAAACGGGAACAGAACTCCTTACCAACTTCAAACAGACAACGGCCACTCATATATCTGATCATATACATGAATGGCGACGTCGTCGTAGGATGGTAAAAACATATGTTCCCGATCAGCTATTAGCTGAATGGTTTATAAAGTCATTACTTCCGGCCATAACAGAAGATGTGGCCAAGGGGGGAGTCGTAACAGAAGAGCAAGTTATAGCTCGTGCGCAATATCTAGACTTGGTTTATACTCAGTCTGGCACGCTCTACGACAAAATACCTGACGCCCCTAGACCGGAATTCTCAATTCCTCCTCCTCCTAAATCAAACAATGACTCTCACGCCGGCGATGACGTGATTGGCAAGCACAAAATTTACAGTCAAAATGCAAATGAAAAACTTCTTGCCTCAGAAGTAAATGCCATGTCGACCGACAAGGGCAAACAACTGAAGCAACCAGGGGGCAAGAAGAAAAAGACAGGAAGAAAAAGGAAACCCCCGGCAGGGTGTCATATATGCGATGAGGATCATTGGACGAAATATTGTCCACATATAGCTGAAGTTAAGAAACTCTTCAAGAGTTCAAAAACCCCAGCAGTATTGACTGATCCATTTCCTAATCCAAGTCAAAATCTGGTTGCTAATCAAAATGCTTCCGGATCCCAAGTGCTTATGTTGTCTACCTCGAAGCAACAGAATAATGCTTTGACAAGGAGTAAAGATTACGGGAATCCAAAGTTGTCGAACAACAAGGTTAATGAACGACCTAGTAGTTCAACAACAACTTTGACCGAAGTTGTGCCACCCATCGTTCCTGAGCCAATGATAAAGTTGCCAAAGGGAGTAGTACACAAATCGACATGTAATCCTCGTGCCAAAATAGCACAGAATTATAATATAATAGAGGACCTGGCCCAATCGCCGTCCGCTATGTCGACGCTTGAGGTACCACAAAATTGCCCCTCCCAAGAGCAAACTTTATTACCAGCAATAGGTGGGATTGGCCCAATGGATTCCAATCTTGTGGCCTTTGATCATAAAGGATATGACCCTAAGTTACCAGCTCAACTAGCTTTCCTTATTCAAGTGAAAGCCCTCAACAAAACTGTTCATCGAACAATTATTGATGAGGGGGCATCTACATGTCTTATGTCGATGAGTTGCTGGAAAGATTTAGGCTCACCACCCTTGTCGAAATCGTCAACGACGTTAAAAGCATTTGATGGACGATCATACACTCCATAGGGGATTTTGAGTAACTTGCAAGTTGAACTGGGGGGCAAAACAGTAGGAATTGATGTTGAAGTAATTGATGGAAACCTCGATTACAACATCCTACTTGGAAGACCATGGATCTATGCCATGGCCACAGTTGTGTCGACCTACTTCAGGAAGATTGCATTCCCCTTCCAAGGAGGAATTACAATCGTCGACCAACAAACTTTTCTCCACAATAGTTCACAAGTTACAAGAAGCATTCCAATGATCCATGAAAGGAATCATTTGCTCCAAAATATCGGAGTAGGTCTCCTAAAAGACCCTGCCTTAATGGGTACTTTCGCCCTACCGCCTCCAAATAATCTGGCGGGAGTGACCACGGTGGAAACCTACAAAATGAAATCTAATCCAATCTTCTGGTTGGATTCGGAAGATTCCTAAATATTTTGTCGACATGGATCATTCCCGAGGACGATTCTTATCTTGTGTCAACCTCGTTAAAAAATGAAAACAAGGACCCGAGGACGGTTCTTATCTTGTGTCAACCTCGTTAAAAAATGAAACAATCCCCTTTCAAAACTCAAAGGTAAACCTTCATTCCAACCACCAAATTGAATGCAATGAAGCTTGGGGGGCACCCTCCTTTGACATGCGTTATTATGATGCTGGGGGCATGCAAAACAAAACGAGCAGTTTTAGCATAAAGTTCATGCTCGTTAAAAAATAAACGCAAGGTTCGAGCAGTTTTGTACAGAGTTCATGCTCGTTAAAAAATAAACACAAGTTGTGAGCAATCTTTCCCTACAGTTCAAGCTCATCCAGAAAAAATGAACCGGTAAACAACCTCGAGAAATGTAACCTTTGAAAGCCCTTGGTCATGTTTATATGCCATCACCTCCATCTGTTCATTTGGCCAATCGTTCACCTCCATATGTTTTTTTACCCATTTTGAGGAATAGCTGCGAAGAGTGATTTCACTTAGCCATCCTTGTGACACTGCCGTGATTGGAGAATTCCAACCTGTACCTGGAATCTGCTGCTATCCCTGTTTATCACTCGTTCCTCAAAAGACGAGTCTTCTTTGAGCTCTTTTCTCCTGACTCGTAAAATATGAAAAGTTTGCCGAGTTTTGGCCTTCCAGCTCGTTAAACGACCGGAAGAGCTATCCCTCCTCTAGATTTTAATCTTTTTGGACCTGAGGGATTATTGCACAAAAAGATCGAGCGCTTGTTTTGTTCGGCTCGTTAAAGCAATCGAAAATTCATCCCTTCTGTATTGTTTTATACTTTTTCGGACTTAAGGGATTAGATGACGAAAAAGGAATTCTGGAGTTGACTTTATGTACCTTTTTAGACTCTCTAAAAATGAAAAGGACCGAGTTTTCCTTGTCGTTAGACTCGTTAAAATGATTAAATAGCGACAAACTTGTCTTTAGACGAGAACGAGTTTCCCTATCACTAAGCTCGTTAAATCATAGCGATGGGCTTGCCCGAAGGGCAGGTTATAGAACAAGCATATGTTATCCTCCTCAAGCTTGACAAAAATAAAGAGGTACTGGTCAGAAATGACTGGGGAAAAATTGGGAGAACATCAAAGCTTAATGGTAGCAAGTCGCTCTTGAACATGACACTTTTCTTCCTTACCACATCGGGTTGGGTTGTTTCATTCACCGGTCTCATCACCATGGTCTTCGCCAAACCATCCACATTTTGGGGTAATGCTACCGATCCATCGCATCAGTGTCGTTATATGTTCAAGAGAGGTCATTCTGAAAGTGTCAACCGTGTCCCATCCACTGCCATACATTATCCTTCATCCATTCATGATCGCCACCCTGAATCATATGTCACAGTTTGTTTTCACCTCCACTAAAATCATTAGCTCCGTTCCGTGTCATTGATGTGGGATTCATTAAGGCCCTCCTTTGACGGATCGCTTCTTGTCGACTTCAGCTCATTATCCAAGAAGTTGATCTAGGAACAACCCCATCAGTACTTTGAAGCTTGCATGCCTCAATGGCAAGTTTCTCACTTCCGGCAACAGGTATACATCAATGACCTTCGACCAGAAGATTTTGCGTGGCGTTCGACGCCAGGTCCTTTATTCACGCCACGTGAACTGTATTGCAGTACCTTGAGGGTCATTATCATTATCGGTGATTCCTCTCACGCTTGTTAACGGTTTTCATCACTGACCGGTAATCAAGCGATGTCTTTCCATGTTCGACTTCAGTGCAATTCTCACATGGATCGACTTGTACTTAGAGTGAAGATCGAGCGAGTTTGAAGACCCCGGATCTAGTTTCATCCATCCAGGCTGCGAAATATATTCAGGAAATATAAAAACATTTGTCATGTACATCATTGCAACAGATGATCATCCTATTCAAAGGATGATAATTTCAGCAGAGAATTATCAGTCTACCATCAGACGATCGTCTGTTCTATGTACCAAAATGTATTTATAAAGCTGAGCATGGGAATGCCCGCCTCAGCTAGATCATGAAAACAGAATGAAAAATAATGTATTGTATTGTATCGTATTACAGGGCACTCCTCAGCACTGGAATGAACTTCGGACCCTCTAGATAAAGCATTTCACCCGATAAACGGCCTCATACTTTAGGGGGCAACTGTTATAGACATTTTTGTGCCTTACAGCATGAAGCATGAAATGTCCATAATCAAAGGGATCCAAAGTCCCTAAACATGTTGTTCTTACCCCTAGAGGAACAAGGTCAGCAAACCACAGCACTTCAAATCAGTTCTCCACCTGAAAACGCTCAAAAACAAGGCAATTCTGGATCATGTCAACTGCTACACTGGCTACCTGCACTGAATGTCAACTGCTACACTGGCTACCTGCACTGAATGTCAACTGCTACACTGGCTACCTGCGCTGAATGTCAACTCCAACACTAGCTACCTGCGCTGAACGTGTTTGGACAAGTGGCAGGCTCATTTCTCAAGGTGTCAATGCCCAGGAAGCTTCCAAAATGACACTTGGATCAGGGAATTCGCCCAGTGATGAGTAAGAGGTTCTTAAACTCCAAGTGGAAGCAAGGATCTCCAAGTGGACTCAAGAACTGAGGTATAACTGAAGTGGGAGAGGACACTAGTCAGCTTGAAGCCAGCCTCAAGATGACTCATCCTTTCTCCAAATCTCCTATATATAGAGCTCTTCTATGAGGTCTAGGGAGGCTGGAATTTTGTGCAAAGCAAGGAAGTGCTGTTGGTTTACAGTTAGAGCTATTGGGTGATTGCTTTTATAGAGGAGAAGAGGAGATTTCTTGCTGCTGGGGAGGTGCTGCTGGATTGGAGCCATTTATGGTTGTAACCTTCTCAGAACCTTTTTCTTCTATCAATAAAGCTTTTGATGTTCTCCTATACACTTGTATTGCAATGATGTATTGTTTTTATCTGTATATTTGATTCATCCTAATCCATGCATCAGTTATGAGTACATGTTTCTTGTAGTTTCCCTCTCTTGTTTTTGCGGGATCTTTGTGTAGCTGGGCCGGCAAAGGGAGCAAAGAGCTGGGAACAAGAGGCAAAGAGAGAAGACAGGATCGACAAAAGCGAAAGACATCGGTTGGTCATTCTTTTCTTCCTTCTCTGTACTTTCATAAAGGAAAACTATCAAAGCTTTACTTTCAGTTGTTGCTAAGGAACTATCACCCTTAGAGTCGGGATAGGGTCATTCCGAGTCGGATACTTTTCCCCACAACACATCATCAATAAAAGTAACATAATAATGAGAGCCACCAAGAGATGATACCTGAGCAGGTCCCCATACGTCTGTATGCATAAGCTCTATTTTTTCGCTCTTCTTTTCTTTCCCAACTCTAAGGAATCTGACTCTCTTTTGTTTTCCATAAACACAATTTTCATAGAATTTTAAATCAACATGCTTCAAACCTGGCAACAAATTTCTTGAGTGAAGAATCTACATCCCCTTTTCATTCATGTGCTCGAGCCTATGATGCCACAATACCGTATCTCCTCCTGTAGAGGTTAAAGCATTAACAAAATTATAAATACCATTGCATAAATACAATGTACCAACCTTTCCTCCTTTCGCTATTACCAAGGATCCTTTAGTGACCTTCCAGGTTTTATCTATGAAAGTACTTACGCAACCTTCACCTCCCAACTGCCCTATTGAAATCATATTTTTCTTCAGATCTGGAACATGCATTACCTCCTTCAATAGCCATTGATTTCCATTATGTTCTTTTATGAAAATTGTACCCATTCCAACGATTTTACAGGGTTTATCATCACCCAGTTGAACCAGTCCAAAATCTCCTTGAACATAATAATGAAAATGTTTCTTATCAGGTGTGGCATGGAATGAGGCCCCTGAATCTACCACCCAAGCATCAATAATATTTTCTAATGAAGGAATCAAAGCATCTTGCAACACATCACCTGTTACATTCGCTTCATGATTAGTTTCTTGCTGCGCGTCTCCTTCTTTTCCCTTCCAAGACTTGTAATCTTTCTTTAGGTGTCCTTTCTTCCCACATTTCCAGCACACTATCCCTGATCTGGACTTGGATCTACCTTTTCTTGAATTACTGTGATATCTTGGTCTCTTTCCTCTTTCCATTTATCTTCCCCTAGTCTCTGCAGTCAAAGCATTGCCTAATATCTCACCAGAGCTTTTCCGTTGCATTTCCTCGCTAAGGATTGCACCGACAATATCATCAAACTTTGAAGTACTAGATCTAGAGACAGAGTTACTAATGGCCATAACTAATCCATTCCAACTTTCTGGAAATGAGAACAGAAATAACAGAGCCCTAACTTCATCATCAAAATTTACCCCATATAACTTAACTGACTTGTAACTATATTAAAATCATTTAAATGGTTTGCAACAGATCCACCTTCTGACATCCTCATATTAAATAAATGTTTCATAAGAAATACCTTATTTGAGGCCGAGGTTTTTTCATATAGTTTGGCCAATTGCGACATTAAACCCTCTGTTGTCATTTCCTTTGAAATATTAAACGCTACCGACACTGCTAGGCATGGCGATATTGTTCCAAGTGCCTTTTTGTCGAGAATATCCCATTCTGTGTCTGTCATACTCATCGACTTGTTTGTCTTTCTGCTCAATTGTAGGTACAGATCTCTCTGATACAGATAATCTTCCATTTGCATCTTCCACACCTGGTAGTTTTGACTGTTGAATTTTTTGACCCTAAACCTACCATCTTCCGCCATTGCTCCCACTTGAACCAAGAACCCTTCTCTCATGAGAGTTTATCAACCAAATAGACCTTCAGCTCTAATACCAGTTGTTAAAAAATTATATACTACAAAGTAATGGAACACATAAAATATTTCAGAAATATAAACGTAGAAAACGCATAAAACAAGAGAGACACAGATATACGTGGTTCACCTAGTTTGGGCTATGTCCACAGAGAAACAACCAATCCTTCTTTTATTATATTATCCAACAAACTGAAGAGATACAACCTACAGCAGATCCGTTGTAACTCCCTCTTCACTCTCAATCTCCTCTCTTTTCCTCACTCCGAATATAGAGATACATAGACGCAATACAATTCCCTCATATATAGTGAGGGGCTGCCTTCTAGGGCCAAAAACCCTAAAGTAAACATAACTTCTATCATCAGATAATCCGCCTAATGAACGGCCCAGATTGACTAGAAATTACTATACTTTTACAAGGCAATTTCACATCTATTTTTAGCTTTGGGGGCGCTACCCCTGAACCCCTGCCAGGGGACCGCTAGCCCCCAGACCCCCCCAGTCGGGGGGGATTGGCACCTCCAAACCCTCGCGGGGGGGACAAGTCCCCCCCGCATGGAGGGGTGTACAATCTTCCTGGGGTATACATCCGGCTGAGACCTTTGAATACAGAAGATAATCAGGCTCCACACCCAATAAGAAGGATACGGTAGCCACGACCTCTAGACAAGGCCCTTCCACATGACAACTACAGATGGACAAGATTATGGAGGAGTACAAGGACATCTTCACCTCCCCCGCAGGGGTTCCTCTGCACTATCAGGTCAAGCGCTCCATTAATATAACCCCAGGTGTGCCACTTCCTAATGGAACAATCTATCAGTGCTCCATTTTGGATAATGATGAAATCAAGAGGCAGATTCAGGAGCTCCTGCAGAAAGGTCACATCCGTCCAAGTTCATCACCCTGTGGGAGCTCGATCGTGTTGGTACAGAAGAAGGATGGGACTTGGAGACTCTGTATTGACTATCGGGTGCTGAACAAGATCGTTTTCCGTAATAGGTATCTGGTCCCACGGATTGATGACCTCTTCGACCAACTAAAGGGAACAAAATATTTTAGCAAGATCGATTTGAAGTCAGGATATCACCAGGTACCAATCGAACCCTCCGATGTGTGGAAAACTTCCTTCAAAGCCAAAGAGGGCCTTTTCGAATGGTTGGTTATGCCTTTTATATTGATGAATGCTCCTGCAACCTTCATGAGGCTAATGGATAACATCTTGCGGCCATTCACCAACTCATTTGTAGTGGTATACTTGGATGACATCCTGATCTTCAGCCAGAGTGAGCACCTCCACCACATTCGACAGGTTCTCCAAACACTACGGCAACACAAGTTATGTGCCAATAGAAATGCACTTTTGACATGACCCAGGTTTAGTATCTGGGATACATTATTGATGAAAAAGGGGTGCATGTGGATCCATCCAAGATCTAATTCATTCGAGATTGGCCATTTCCAACCACTCTAACAGAGCTCCACATCTTTCTAGGTCTTGCCAACTTCTACCGCAGGTTCGTGTTGGGATTTTCTCATATCACTTGGCCCTTGAGTCAAGTCACCAAGGGAGGAGTGAAAGAAAAATCCATTTGGTCTAAATCTCAACAAAAGGAATTCACAAAGTTGAAAGATCGCATCTACATGACACCAATGCTCGCATTACCAGACTTGCAAAAACCATTTGAGGTCGAGACAGATGCCTCTGACTATGCTCTTGGGGCAATCCTTACTCAACACGAGTATCCAGTGGCATATCACAGTGAGACAATTCCAGACACAGTCTGGAAGTATACCACTTATGACAAAGAGATGTATTCCATTATGCAGGCCTGTCAGCAATGGAAGCATTACATTTTGGGGAAGTGTTGATGCCCCGAAAATCGTTGCAACAACATTGGGGGATAACCACCCGGTCCGGACCTTAGTACAACTCCTTTTCCGTTTGGAATGGTGGCTCCGACTGGGGATAATGGGACCAGTTTCCCAGTAATGGATAAATGGGATGAATGAATGATTGTTTAACTAATCTAATGATAGGCGAATAACTAAATCTATCAGCAAAAATAAAAGACTATTATTTATCCCGGGAACTACTGTATTTTTCTTAGTGTAGCGCTTGATGATCTATGTTTTCAAACAGGCATATAGATGACTCCATCTGACAGACATAGACATTAATTCATTCAAGGATTACTTCACTTAAATAGTTAAGCAAAGCGATTAAAGCAATAATACTACACTCATCATTTATATCATCAACACATATATGATTAAAAGAAAAGCATACCATAAACATCCAATAGTGGAAAGAATACAAAACTGCTGTTAAAATGCATACATATATCCGATAATAGCAAAGGAAATCAAATAACAATTCATATGAAAAGAATGGACTCAGACATAGATAATAGTACCATATGAGCTGATCAAACACTCCCAATATCAATCGCTATCTGTGATTCTTCCTTCAACGCAGATATGCTTTCAAACAAAGACAATAGTGCACATTTACATAAAAGCTGCCATGTTGAAATTAGAATAACTGGTCCAGTTTTATAAAAGAATATGGCTGAAGCACAATAGTGTGACTTCAGTCTTTAAGTCAAGTACAAAACTTTACGACCCTTTCCAAAACAATGAAAGGGTCTATAAATACCTAATTAAGATAACTATCTATGAAACTGAAATCCTACTAAACTGGTATCAATCAATTTTGATCATATTTTTCCTCAGCGATCTGGCAGTCGGCGGCATGAATCATCAAGTAGGCTGCTTGCCTTTAAATCTGAGCTGACTTGTAGCAAGAATTGGCTCCACTTCGGGTGGTCTTTTGAGGTGAGCGCTGAGCTGGGCGGTGTATGTGGCATCCTGAATATCAGGGATAATATACCCGATTGCATCTGTAAGGCACTTGAGGGCAGCTCTTTGTGTGTGTGGTTTTACCAAGAAAAACCAATATGTGTCCCAGGTTAAACTGTTAATTCCAGCGATTAATCTTCCTTTTTCCTCTAAATTTGGATAACATGATTGCTCCAATGTTTTTACTGCTGTCAATTTTCCTGGTGTACATTGGGTAATCATATTTGACAAGTAGAGGGTGTTATTAACTAATTCAACCAAATTGCTTGAAGTTGATTTGCATCTTGAAACCGCCCTCTCTGCTTTCATTAACTGGGACTGCCATTCTGTAAAGAGTATATCTTTATATGACTCTAAGATTCTTGGTAAATTAGCCGCTTTTCCTTGATCAGTATCTTGCCAGTCGAGAAATGCAGCTATCGTTTCTTCGGCCTAATCCAATTCAGTCCTAGCCTTGTCTACTTTATTACTTATGGATGTCGTTAATTCACATAGAGGCTCTGCCTGGGCGATTTGTTGACATAGAAGCTTAATTTGGGCTATCAATGCAATATTTATCTCTAGTGCTTCTATTCTGAATTCAGCCACTTGTGGAACACCCTTTGTCTTTTCAATCTGCGCTGATAGTTGAGCAATTTTCTCGTCTTTTGATTTCAACATTTTCTCATTCGCCACCTTCAGTTGTGCTAAAGCCTCTGACAATTCCTTTTGCTTCTGGATTGTGCTTTGGTTGACCCGCTGTTTCTCTGCCTGCAATTTTTGAGTTAGTTGATTGTTTAATTGCTGTTGCGTCAACAACTACTGTTCTGCCTGCTCCGTTTTTTGTTTTGCTTCATTTAACTGTGCCTGCAATGAGAAGATTTCTTGGTCCTTTGTTTTTAACAAAAGGCTTACCTCTGATGCCTTGTCTATTTTCGCCGCTGAATAGGCTCCAACGTATTGAGACAGTTTTTCCAGGTCATCAGAGGGGTCAAATTCCTCCTTCCAAACCACATTGCCCATGGCTGTCTACTCTGGGAAAAGGGAAGGTTGATCAGTCCTTCTTCTTTTCCTCTGTCGTTTTACTACAGCTTTATGCCTCGGGCTGTAGAAGACATCCAAGGGAGGAATGTCTTCTACCTACAAAATGATTTGATTGGAGGGGTATTTTGGTATAACTTCTACCTATTTTGAAATGGGTGGGCCACTGGTTCCACTTTGAACCTGTTGTGAAGTGGTTTCATGTGTGTCTGTTGCTCTTGAAGACTCAGTGTTCTTTGAACATTCCAGACCGCTGATAATAGAATCAAATTGCTTCCATTCCTGGAGAAATTTGGGATCAATATGTGTATCCACATTTATTTCAATGCTGGTCTGCTTCTGCTCTTTCATCTGGGTCTCTTCCTGCACTTTCTCCTTCTCTTTAGTCTGAGTTTCCTCCTGCGTTTTTCCTTGTTCTTTTTTTGTAAGCGGAGGTTGCTTTGACTGCTCCCGTTCAGGCTCGCTTGTCGATGTTGTGGGGGTTGTTGCTAATAGATCTAGAGGCAGAGTTTGCAACCTCTCCTCTCTAAGCCTATTGAATTCAACTAACCCTTCATCTTGATATCTCGTTCGGGCGAATCTCTTAACTTGCGATATTGACTTAGCTGAGGAGAACAGGTCATCAAACATATCTTCTTTATGATCAAATTTTGACAATTTGGCCTGTTCTAGTGCATTATAGGCAACTTTGTTTGGATCAAATTGCCTATTGGGAAGAGTTGCTAGAGTTAATGATTGAATCTTTGTAGCTTCTTTTTCTGCATGTTTGAGATCATGCAAGGTATAGACACCGCATCTCAAAGGAAAAGAGGGCCAGCCTTGCTTCTTATTTTTCTTGAGAGTCTGTGTAACACTCTCAGCAATGATTTGGTAAGCGATTTCCCTCGCCAGCAGTTTATCAGGTATGTATAAAGGGAGGACATGAGGTTTGGCTTGGCTACCGAAAACTCTTATATAGGTAAATTTCTCCTCCTCGAACCATCTCCCTACTGCTGTTAAATCAATTTCTGCTTGGTAGGAAATCTTGGGAAGAGGTTTATCGAAAATGGAATAATAAATAGGCAACATAAAGCCATTACAAACTTGGTATAGATGATGTTTATAAGAAGATTTCCATAATTTCTGATGATATATATGAATAGGCATGGGGTCTTGCGATGTCCACCTCCAGCCGAGTACAGAGAATTCAGAGTTAAAACACAGGGTATCTAGAATATAGGCACTGTAGTACAATGGGGGAATTATCCTTTCAGAAATACGGGTCTTGCCTCTAAACTCAAGCACAACTGTTGCTAATTTGTCTGAGAGAATAGTGGCCCAATCCATTATTATGCTATTGCATGCCACTTCCATTAAAGGAACCATTTCTATAGTGAAATTAGAAGAGTCATGCAATCCCCACAATCTACACATCATTATTCCAGCGTAGCAATAAGGAGAAGCCAGGGAATCAACCGAGTACTTACCGGAAGATTCATGTTTGTGCTTTGCCAGATTTTGTCTCCAATCCTGGATGGGTTCGGATTCAACTTCGTTATCATCTCGGAATTTCTCTAGGAATGCCTTAATGTATTTCTTCTCTGGCTCAGGCAAATGATACATTTGCCTTAAATCATCAACCTTAAATGACCCGAAAATTCTCCCATCTCTGGTGCTGAAAGTTCTGTCCATGATAGGAATCTCCTCAATTGCCCACCGCACCACATCTGTATATGGGAGGATTTGTTCCCTAGCTGCTATCCGATGAAGGAAGGAGTCAGCTAAGTCCTTTAGAGTACCCTCAGATTTCTGGGTTGAATCCACAGTAGCTTGGACTGTTGTCACTTCAGGCTCTTCGGCTTCAATCAAGTTGTAGGAACTTTGCCAAGTAGTCCTGCTGAGACCAGCGCATGTTGTATCAGATATCAGTCCCTTCTTCTTATTTGTTGGGTCAGCGATGGCTTGTGTTGTGGATGGCGCAGCAGCAGTGGCTGTAGTTTTCTTGGACTTCTTCCCCATTCTGTTTGAGTTTTCTTCTTTGGAAGAATTCTGCATAGAAGCGAAATAAATGTAACACAGAGAAATGATAATGAAAATCCAATATGGGAAAGATATATTGATCATAGCGTGCTGAGAGATTAACTCTAAAAAATGGCTGCGGATACAATCCATGGGAAGATCTTACAATCACATTAAATGGCCGTTTAAAACCTGCCAATCCTTAAATGCCCATTATATCATTATTCAGCCGAATGACCCATTTAAGCATGCTGTGGATGTTTTGGCGGTTGAGTGTAGGTGAATCATTGTTTAACAGATCAAGCTTTAAATATGATTCGATCGTAATATCCCTCCACTTTAACGGCTTTTTGAAATCTGCGCTTTATCGCAATCGGCCATCGGGGAGAGCTTAACCTCTTATATTGACACCATTTGAAATCCCCGACCGCCGATAGCGATATCGCATCGCATCGGGAGAATAGGCATTACATGTGACATGGATAGCATATCGCCGATTTGCCGATAGCGATATCGCATCGCATCGGGCTGCATTACCTGGGCACCTTAACAATATGCATAGAGTATTGCCGATTGCCGATTACGATATCGCATCGCATCGGGGTGAATGGCTTGGGGCGCTTTAAGAATGCATATAGAGTATTGCCGATAGCCGACAGCGATATCGCATCGGTGGAAACCAACGTGCCATTTATTTATGTTCCCTATGTCATTGTGATATGCGATCTTGCGATCGCTTTATCGCAATGATAAAATATTGATTTATTTAATCAAAGATCAAAAATGGGATTATTGAAAAAGGTTTTTATAATGTTTTCATTTGGTTTTCGGACCTTTTTGAACAATACAATATTGATACCAATCAAACTCTTAAGGGACCCATTTCATATGAAAACTTTGTGAATAAAAATGATATGAAATGGGGGGTTGTTGTAGAGCACAACAATTGGCGATTCGCTGGAAGAACCAGTTATCTCTGAAAAGTATAGAAATACTTACACTTTCTCAAAATAGAGTTCTAATCAAAGGGGAAAATTCTAATATAACTAGGTATATATGCATTCCAAGTAAAATGAACCTATTTTTGCTAATTTCCTCTCTTTTTAAGAAAATAGATACATTCTAAGTTTTAAATAGGCCTCTATTGGTTTATAATGATAAAGCAGAAACCTTTCCAAATTAGCTTTTATAGTGAACTCTTCTGTGATAGGTAGAGCCTCTGCTGCCAGCAAACGTTTATAGTTTCGACAGGGATACCTTTTAACCATGCTATTGTCCATTGTTCCATCCAATTAAGAGTGTGATTAACAGAATGAATTCAAAACATGTTTTCATATTTTGTATTTCTTTTCCTTTTTCTGTTATTAATAAGATAAAAAGCCATTGTCCTGGTTTGGTGGCCAGTTATTGACAATGCCAATCACTGGTAGTAATCTAACCAAACAAGTTGGCTCGTGATGACACCCCTTGTCTTATAATTCTAAGCCATTACCCTGTTATGGTATGCAGTATTGGTAATGTCGGTTAAACTATTTCCCGATGATCATGGTAAGCAGGATTGTAATAAGACCTCTTATCTTTTATATCAAATATTTTTAGAATTACACTCTGAGTAATCATAAACTTTAGTGAATGGGATGGACAATTTTCTCCTTAATAGTAAATGGATGACAGGGTAAGAGTTGAAGATTCTGAAGTTGGATTAGCTTCTATCTTGATATTGATAACCTTTAGAGACCAATTTGAAAACAGAAAATGATTTATAATACTTCTAAATTTTGAGAGGAGTTCACAAAACTTGAAGTGTGGTTTCAGAATACAATGATACCTAATTTCCAAGAAATTATCCCTTTTGGTTAAGAGCTCTATTATTTAAAAGCAAATATCCATACTACTTATGTTGAGCAACCTTCAAATCCAGCAAAGGTCAATGGGAAATACCTTACAACTTTATTTTCTAAAGATTCTACAAACTACAAAACTCTATTAAACTAAAAAGGAGAAGGGGTTACCTTCTCAATTAAAGAATTTCTTCAAGATAAGGCCATTAACAGGGAGATAATCTCTCGAACCTGATAAATCTTGCAATATAAAGGTCGAATGGCCTATCTTTTCACAGATCTGAAATGGTCCAAGCCACATCTTCTGGAACTTGGTGTGTTTTCCCTTGTCCTCATGGGCTTTGTCCCATTTCAGAACTAAATCACCGACTTGGAATTGTTTTGAACCGGATGAGACTGAATTAAAAGCTGCTTTGATGATTTGCTGATGTTTGGCATGAATAACCCTAGATTTTTCTCTTTCCTCTTCTAGTTTTAGAATTTGATCATGTCTAAGCTGAATAGAAGAAGAAGGAGTTTCCTCAATGAACTGAACTAGGGCTAGAGAACGAAGAACAAGATTTGTAGGTAGTACTGCTTCTTTTCCATACACAAGGTTGAACGGAGAAGATCCTATAGAAGCTTTTTGTGTTATCCTATCAGCCCATAATGCAAACATTAAGGATTTGTGCCAGTTTTTATGATTCTGTTCGATAGTTCGCTTAATGATTTTAATCAGATTTTTATTAGTAGACTCTGCTAAACCATTACCTTGGGGATAGTAATTAGCAGAATATTTCAATTTAAATCCTCTTTTAATAGCGAAATCAAACATAGCATTGCCTGATAAATAAGATGCATTATCAAAGACGAGAGCATTTGGGACACCAAACCTAGTAATGATGAATTGATCTATGAATTCAATGATTGCTTTAGAATTTGCTGTCTTCAAAGGAATTGCCTCAACCCACTTAGTAAAATAATCGGTAGCAGTAAGGATATACTTATGTTGTTTGGAAGAAGGTGGAGTAATCTCCCCAATGATGTCCAATCCCCATTGCTCAAATGGCTATTCAATGTTGACTGGTTGCAGAGGGAAAGCTGGTTTTCGTTGTCTTCCACTAGAAGTTTGACAATTGCGGCATTTCCTTACATACTCGTGGGCATCTCTAAACAGAGTGGGCCAATAGTATCCAGCATGAATAATTTTTTGAGCTGTTGTTTCAGCCCCAAAATGTCCTCCTGCTGGTCCATCATGTAATTCCTGCAAAACCTTTTGTGCTTCAGGTTTCTCAAGGCATCTTAATAGGATTGAATCATAATTCTGCCTAAAAACCACATCATCAATAATCGCAAAATTTTTCGCTTTTAACCTAATGGCCCTTTTGTTTTTGTAAGACAGGTTAGGAGGTGCATATCCATTTTTCAAATAAAAGATTAAATCTGCATATTGTGACTCAGAATCAGTAATACTTATCTGGTTGATTTCTTCAGTTTGATTTGCATCACCTGATTCTGGAATGTTGGATGCTCCTGCCAATAACCTGCAAAAACCTTGGCCCATAACAATCTTTGCTGGCTTAATTTCTAAGTCATATTCTTGAAGCGCTGTGACCCAATTTGCCCTTTTTTCACCTAGTTCTCTTTGGATTAATAGTTTCCTAACTGCAGGGAAAGGAACTATAAATTTTGTGTGGGTTTTCAAAAGGAAGGGTCTATAATGTTTGACTGCTTTAAATACAGCAAAGGCTTGTTTTTCTACTTCGGAGTAATTCAATTCAGCACCCTGAAGATTTGAACTAAAGAATGAAATGGGTGCTTCCAGATTGTGATCATTTAGTTGCGTGAGTACTGCGGCATAAGACAGGTTGGATGTGATAGTATACAATTTAAAATGATTAGAAAAATTGGGAGTATTTAAGGATGGGGCATTGATTATTGATTGCTTGATTAGATCAAACGCTTCTTTTTCCGCTGATCCCCACTTAAAGACTGAATTTTTCTTAATCATTATTTGAAGTGGTAAAATAATTTGAGAAAAATCTGGAACAAATATTTTAACAAAATTGATCTGGCCTAAAAATGACTGCATGGATTTTTTATTATGTGGGAAAGGGATTTCAGAGATTTCTTTGATCCGATCAGGATCAATATAAATGCCATCCTTTGACACAATAAAGCCCAAGAGCTTCCCTTGATCAAGAGAAAAGAAAGACTTTTTAGGGTTAAGAGAAATGCCATATCTTTTGCAACGCTCAAAGATTTGATTTAGATCATGCAAATGATTATATCTCTCCTTAGAGAATACAGTAATATCATCTAGATAGACGACTACTGTTCTATTAATCAACCCTTTAAAGACTATATCCATAGCTCTTTGGAATGTTGCTCCTGCATTTATAAGTCCAAAAGGCATTTTCTGATATGCATATGTTCCCCATTTTGTTCTGAATGTGGTTTTAAGCTAGTCATCAGGATGAACCAGGACTTGGTTATATCCTGAGAAACCATCTAGAAAGGACATCAATTCAGAGCCTGCTACTGATTGGAGTATTTGCTCCATAGTAGGTAATGGGAAATTATCTTTCAAGCTCGCTTTGTTTAAATTTCTGAAATCAATACAAATCCGAATGTTGCCATTTTTCTTTCTGACTGGCACCATATTAGAGACCCAGTTTGAGTGTCGGACAGGAAAAATAATCTTGGCTTTCAAGAGTTTGTTAAGTTCGGATTTTATCTGACCCTCTAAGTTTGGATGTATTTTTCTTAACTTCTGCTGAATTGGTTTTTGATCGGGAAGCATTGGAATAGTATGCTGGATAATGGATGTATCATATGTCTTCAAATCATCGTATTTTCAAGCAAAGACCTGTTTATTTTTCCTTAACAGTCTAATGAATGCCTCCTTTTCTTCCAAGGAAAGTCATAGTCTTAAGTTAATGTTTTGAGGAGTTTGCTCAGTGCCCAGATTTATCAATTCAAACCTAAGGGTAGAAATTTGGAGCTTTGCATTAGTTACAGGTTTAAACCTGTCTTTGATATCATAAAGATCCTCCAGTTTTACCATTGGCTTAGGGATTGAATTTTCCTGAGGCGTTTCTTTCATTTGTAGGTCATGGTCATTTTCCTCGATAATTTGGTCGTCATAGGACTTTTCAGAAGTTAAAAATTGTAAAATATCATCATCATGGTTGAATACTCTCCAATTAGTGACATTGTCAGGAATTGAGGGCCTAAAAAGCAATTCTACAGAAAATCTATCTGGGTTGTAGTCTTCAGAAGGTAGGAGTTTGGAAGCTACATTGGCTAACAGATCGGCTGCCGAGTTTTGAGACCTAGGGATGGAGGAAATGTTGAATGCGGAAAAGTGCGAGGTAAGTTCTTGTACTAGCAATTGATAATGCTTGAGGTGATTTGAAAGACAATGAATTGCATTCCTCACCTGCTTGACAATAATTTCAGAATCGCCGAATACTTTCAAATATTGCACTTTAAGACCGATTGCTTTATATAGTCCCTGGACTAAGGCTTCATACTCAGCTGTATTGTTAGTGCATTCGAATTCTAGCCTACAGGACAACATTCTTTTTTCTCCTTGTGGACTAACCAAAATACAACCTGCTCCTGAGCCCTTGCTGGACTTAGAGCCATCAAAATATAAAGACCAAAATTAAGAAATATTAACAGTTTTATTTACATTTTCCTTAGTGTCATTAAAACATCTTGACCGATCTATTTGTGAAAAAATTTCAATCTGAGATGTAGAATGGTTTATTGAGAAAGGAGAGGGTTGGGCAGTGAAGTTGCCAAAGAATGACTCTGATGAATAATTCCCCAAAATGTTATTATTGAATGCTACTGGTTGATTTTCTTGTTCGAATTCTGTAACTGTATGGGTCATATGTTTTTCCCGATCGATCCTTATTTGATTTGGCTTACCCTTGTAGGGAAGCCACATATGCGACCAATCAGTAGAAATATACCCATGCAATTTCTCAGACCAGTCCCTACTCAAAATTAAACCGTAAAATTCAGGTATATCGGCTATTAGGATATCAATCCTCTGTACTACTCTGGGATCAGCAGATAACCTAATAGTTACGGAATTAATTTCTCCCAAAACCTGCACTTTGGTCCTGTCCAACTGTACAATATGAATAACAGACTTCTGGGGTTCAATGTTCAGTTTGGAACAAATTGAAGCTGGAATTATGTTAGAAGATGCCCCTGAGTCAATTAAACAGTTGTGCAGGTTTCTGTTGTAAATCTCATAGGTCAAGAGGAAAGGTGGGGTATGAGAATTTGATCTATCGCCAATCAAAACCGCATCGGTAGCTTCAACCATACCAGGAGGAGGTTGCCCTGAACCATTAGAAGCTTTAGCACTGGGAAGAGGTGAAGAAGGAACAACATTCAATTCTTTGAGAAGCAATTTATGTTGATGTTTTAATTTACTAAGTTCAAACATTGTAATGTTTGCCTTAGTTTTCTTCATGTCATCAACAATATTGTACTCCATTGAATCGGATACCACTAGGGTTTTAGATGTTGAGGGAGTATTAGAGGTTGAATGTTGGTTTTGGGGAACTGCTGCAGGTGACTTCTTTGTAGGAGCTTTTTCCTTTGTTGTAGCAGCACCAGCACTCCTTTTCTTTGAGGTTGCCTGAATAGGTTCGGAGGTAGTTTTACTCCTAGTAGTGACAGGAAAAGCTTCGTCTTCATTATCTGTATCGGAGTTAGGCAGTATGAAATCCCACATTCCATGACATTCAACAACTTCTTCTTCAGCATCAGTTGATGAGATTGTTTCTTCTTCTTCTTCTTCTTGATCTGAATCTGCATTGGATATGACATTGGGTGGCTTTGATTCTGTTTTCTTATAAGTCCTAAAAGGTCTTTTGGTTGAGGTTTCGGCTACCTGTTTTTTTATTTCAACCATTTCGTTTGACAAAGTTTTTAGGACTTTTTGCAAACCCTCCATATCATATGGATCTTTTGGGGTTTTCTTCCTAGAATCATCTTTGAAAGAAACTTTTTTAGCTTTTCTGTCTTCTAGAGCAGCTTTCTTTTCTAGAGCATTGATGCGCTTCTCCACAGCAAGTGCTTCTTTCATGTTTTCGGCTAAGGTAGGTTTCCCAACCCTGTCTACAAAAATGGCTATATTGGCAGGTAGGGCGGTTATATACCATTCGCTTCGAATTTGTTCACTTGGTTTGGAGGCCATCGGGATTTTATTCAAAAGTTTATTGAATCGGGCATTAAATTCCTTAATTGGTTCCCTGTGCTCTCTCCTAATATTGGAGAGATCATTTATTAGTGTAGCCAAATACCTATCATCTCCATACTTAGTAAGAAACTGCTCTTGGCAAGTATTCCAACTGGTAATGGAACTAGAGGGTAAAGAGAAATACCAGGATCCTGCTGATCTTTGCAAGGTGTAAGGGAAAAGTCTAACAACAACATCTTGTTCTGTTACTCCCTTCAAGTTGACTGCCAACATGAAATTATTGATATGTTCCTCAGCTTGGGTCCCATCATCTGGGTTAAACTTGGGTAGCCACTTTTCAGGAGCATCTGGTAATGCATGCAATGGTGTAGGGATGTTGACTGCACCAGGCCTGGTCCATGGATCTGCCATTATAACAGCAATAGTAGATGATACTACTGTTGGAATTCCAAATGTCTGGGAATGAAATAATATTGAGGAGTGAGTAGGTTGGGATGTTAGAGTTCCTAATCCCTGATGAACAACAATATGTAATGGGGGAGTGGATGGTTGACTTCGCAGAGGAGAAGATGAAATGGAGGATGTGGATGAAATCTCTTCACTATCAGATCCTTCAGTATATTTTTTGGCCTTTTTCCTTTTGGGTAAAGGGAACTCAGTGGGTTCAATACTGAGTTTTTCACTCTGAAGTCCGGTGAGAGGATGAGGTAGATTGAACTGCAAAGTAGCACTGCTTTGTGATACCTCAGATTTCTGTGGTGAAATCGAGAAGCTCTGAAGTTTGTGGATAAGAGACTAGACTTCAGGGGATTCAAGACTTAGTTGTTCTGGAGTATGATGGGTTTGAGCAGTGGTGATGGATTCCTCTTCTTCTTGTTTGGATACTGGCGAAACAGGATACAATTGGGAAGTACGAGGAGATATGGAGGGAGAATTACTCTTAGAACGGCCTTCAGATTTGGATTTGTTTGCCATTCACAATTGAGGCCCTCCTTCTAGCGCCAAAAATGTTGATGCCCCGAAAATCGTTGCAACAACATTGGGGGATAACCACCCGGTCCGGACCTTAGTACAGCTCCTTTTCCGTTTGGAATGGTGGCTCTGACTGGGGATAATGGGACCAGTTTCCCAGTAATGGATAAATGAGATGAATGAATGATTGTTTAACTAATCTAATGATAGGTGAATAACTAAATCTATCAGCAAAAATAAAAGACTAGTATTTATCCCGGGAACTACTGTATTTTTCTTAGTGTAGCGCTTGATGATCTATGTTTTCAAACAGGCATATAGATGACTCCATCTGATAGACATAGACATTAATTCATTCAAGGATTACTTCACTTAAATAGTTAAGCAAAGCGATTAAAGCAATAATACTAACTTATCATTTATATCATCGACACATATATGATTAAAAGAAAAGCATACCATAAACATCCAATAGTGGAAAGAATACAGAACTGCTGTTAAAATGCATACATATATCCGATAATAGCAAAGGAAATCAAATAACAATTCATATGAAAAGAATGGAATCAGACATAGATAATAGAACCATATGAGCTGATAAAACACTCCCAATATCAATTGCTATCCGTGATTCTTCCTTCAACGCAGAGATGCTTTCAAACAAAGACAATAGTGCACATTTGCATAAAAGCTGCCATGTTGAAATTAGAATAACTGGTCCAGTTTTATAAAAGAATATGGCTGAAGCATAATAGTGTGACTTCAGTCTTTAAGTCAAGTACAAAACTTTACGACCCTTTCCAAAACAATGAAAGGGTCTATAAATACCTAATTAAGATAACTATCTATGAAACTGAAATCCTACTAAACTGGTATCAATCAATTTTGATCATATTTTTCCTCAGCGATCTGGCAGTCGGCGGCATGAATCATCAAGTAGGCTGCTTGCCTTTAAATCTGAGCTGACTTGTAGCAAGCATTGGCTCCACTTCGGGTGGTCTGTTGAGGCGAGAGCTGAGCTGGGTGGCATATGTGGCATCCTGAATATCGGGGATAATATACCCGATTGCATCCGTAAGGCACTTCAGGGCGGCTCTCTGTGTGTGTGGTTTTACCAAGAAAAACCAATATGTGTCCCAGGTTAAACTGTTAATTCCAGCGATTAATCTTCCTTTTTCCTCTAAATCTGGATAGCATGATTGCTCCAATGTTTTTACTGCTGTCAATTTTCCTGGTGTACATTGGGTAATCATATTTGACAAGTAGAGGGTGTTATTAACTAATTCAACCAAATTGCTTGAAGTTGATTTGCATCTTGAAATCGCCCTCTCTGATTTCATTAACTGGGACTGCCATTCTGTAAAGAGTATATCTTTATATGACTCTAAGATTCTTGGTAAATTAGCCGCTTGTCCTTGATCAATATCTTGCCAGTCGAGAAATGCAGCTATCGTTTCTTTGGCCTGATCCAATTCAGTCCTAGCCTTGTCTACTTTATTACTTATGGATGTCGTTAATTCACATAGAGGCTCTGCCTGGGCGATTTGTTGACATAGAAGCTTAATTTGGGCTATCAATGCAGTATTTATCTGTAGTGCTTCTATTATGAATTCAGCCACTTATGGAACGCCCTTTGTCTTTTCAATCTGCGTTGATAGTTGACCAATTTTCTCGTCTTTTGATTTCAGCATTTTCTCATTTGCCACCTTCAGTTGTGCTAAGGCCTCTGACAATTCCTTTTGCTTCTGGATTACGCTTTGGTCGACCCGCTGTTTCTCTGCCTGCAATTGTTGAGTTAGTTGATTGTTTAATTGTTGTTGCGTCAACAACTGTTGTTCTGCCTGCTCTGTTTTTTGTTTTGCTTCATTTAACTATGCCTTCAATGAGAAGATTTCTTGGTCCTTTGTTTTTAACAAAAGGCTTACCTCTGATGCCTTGTCTATTGTCGCTGCTGAATAGGCTCCAGCGTATTGAGACAGTTTTGTCAGGTCATCAGAGGGGTCTAATTCCTCCTTCCAAACCACATTGCCCATGACTGTCTACTCTGGGAAAAGGGAAGGTTGATCAGTCCTTCTTCTTTTCCTCTGTCGTTTTACTACAACTTTATGCCTCGGGCTATAGAAGACATCCAAGGGAGGAATCTCTTCTACCTGCAAAATGATTTGATCGGAGGGGTCTTTTGGTATAACTTCTACCTCTTTTGAAATGGGTGGGCCGCTGGTTCCACTTTGAACCTGTTGTGAAGTGGTTTCCTGTGTGTCTGCTTCTCTTGAAGACTCAGTGTTCTTTGAACATTCCAGACCGCTGATAATAGAATCAAATTGCTTCCATTCCTGGAGCAAGTTGGGATCAATAAGTGTATCCACATTTATTTCAGTGTTAGTCTGCTTCTGCTCTTTCATCTGGGTCTCTTCCTGCACTTTCTCCTTCTCTTTAGTCTGAGTTTCCCCCTGTGTTTTTCCCTGTTCTTTTGTTGTAAGCGGAGGTTGCTTTGACTGCTCCCATTCAGGATCGCTTGTCTATGTTGTTGGGGTTGTTGCTAATAGATCTAGAGGCAGAGTTTGCAACCTCTCCTCTCTAAGCCTATTGAATTCAGCTAACCATTCATCTTGATATCTCGTTCGGGCCAATCTCTTAACCTGCGATATTGACTCAGCTGAGGAGAATGGGTCATCAAACATATCTTCTTTATGATCAAATTTTGACAATTTGGCCTGTTCTAGTGCATTATAGGCAACTTTGTTTGGATCAAATTACCTATTGGGAAGAGTTGCTAGAGTTAATGATTGAATCTTTGTAGCTTCTTTTTCTGCATGTTTCAGATCATGCAAGGTATAGACACTGCATCTCAAAGGAAAAGAGGGCAAGCCTTGCTTCTTATTTTTCTTGAGAGTCTATGTAACTCTCTCAGCAATGATTTGGTAAGCGATTTCCCTCGCCAGCAGTTTATCAGGTGTGTGTAAAGGGAGGACATGAGGTTTGGCTTGGCTACCGAAAAATCTTATATAGGTAAATTTCTCCTCCCCGAACCATCTCCCTACTATTGTTAAATCAATTTCTGCTTGGTAGAAAATCTTGGGAGCAGGTTTATCGAAAATGGAATAATAAATAGGCAACATAAAGCCATTATAGACTTGGTATAGATGATGTTTATAAGAGGATTTCCATAATTTCTGATGATATATATGAATAGGCATGGGGTCTTGCGATGTCCACCTCCAGCCGAGTACAGGGAATTCAGAGTTAAAACACAGGGTATCTAGAATATAGGCACTGTAGTACAATGGGGGAATTATCCTTTCAGAAATACGGGTCTTGCCTCTAAACTCAAGCACAACTGTTGCTAATTTGTCTGAGAGAATAGTGGCCCAATCCATTATTATGCTATTGCATGCCGCTTCCATTAAAGGAACCATTTCTATAGTGAAATTAGAAGAGTCGTGCAATCCCCACAATCTACACATCATTATTCCAGCGTAGCAATAAGGAGAAGCCAGGGAATCAACCGAGTACTTACCGGAAGATTCATGTTTGTGCTTTGCCGGATTTTGTCTCCAATCCCAGCTGGGTTCGGATTCAACTTCGTTATCATCTCGGAATTTCTCCAGGAATGCCTTATTGTATTTCTTCTCTGGCTCAAGCAAATGATACATTTTCCTTAAATCATCAGCCTTAAATGACCCGAAAATTCTCCCATCTCTGGTGCTGAAAGTTCTGTCCATGATAGGAATTTCCTCAATTGCCCACCGCACCACATCTGCATATGGGAGGATTTGTTCCCTAGCTGCTATCCGATGAAGGAAGGAGTCAGCTAAGTCCTTTAGAGTACCCTCAGATTTCCGGGTTGAATCTGCAGTAGCTTGGACTGTTGTCACTTCAGGCTCTTCGGCTTCAATCAAGTTGTAGGAACTTTGCCAAGTAGTCCTGCCGAGACCAGCGCATGTTGTATCAGATATCTGTCCCTTCTTATTTGTTGGGTCAGCGATGGCTTGTGCTGTGGATGGCGCAGCACCAGTGGCTGTAGTTTTCTTGGACTTCTTCCCCATTCTGTTTGAGTTTTCTGCTTTGGAAGAATTCTGCACAGAAGCGAAATAAACGTAACACAGAGAAATGATAATGAAAATCCAATATGGGAAAGATATATTGATCACAGCGTGCTGAGAGATTAACTCTAAAAAATGGCCGCGGATACAATCCATGGGAAGATCTTACAATCACATTAAATGGCCGTTTAAAACCTGCCAATCCTTAAATGCCCATTATATCATTATTCGGCCGAATGACCCGTTTAAGCGTGCTGTGGATGTTTTGGCAGTTGAGCGCAGGTGAATCATTGTTTAATAGATCAAGCTTTAAATATGATTCGGTCGTAATATCCCTCCACTTTAACGGCTTTTTGAAATCTGCGCTTTATCGCAATCGGCCATCGGGGAGAGCTTAACCTCTTATATTGACACCATTTGAAATCCCTGACCGCCGATAGCGATATCACATCGCATCGGGAGAATAGGCATTACATGTGACATGGATAGCATATCGCCATTTTGCCGATAGCGATATCGCATCGCATCGGGCTGCATTACCTGGGCGCCTTAACAATATGCATAGAGTATTGCCAATTGCCGATTGCAATATCGCATCGCATCGGGGTGAATGGCTTGGGGCGCTTTAAGAATGCGTATAGAGTATTGCCGATAGCCGACAGCGATATCGCATCGGCGGAAACCAACGTGCCATTTATTTATGTTCCCTATGTCATTGCGATATGCGATCTTGCGATCGCTTTATCGCAATGATAAAAGATTGATTTATTTAATCAAAGATAAAAAATGGGATTATTGAAAAAGGTTTTTATAATGTTTTCATTTGGTTTTCGGACCTTTTTGAACAATACAATATTGATACCAATCAAACTCTAAAGGGACCCATTTCATATGAAAAGTTTGTGAATAAAAATGATATGAAATGGGGGATTGTTGTAGAGCACAACAGGAAGGAAATAGTTATCCACACAGACCACCAACCCTTGCAGTTCATACAGACCCAAGGGAAACTACAGAATGATCGCCATCAGAAGTGGTCCACATACCTGCAAAAGTTCCAATTGAATATCAAGTATAAGAAAGGTAGCACCAATAATGTTGCAGATTTCCTCAGTCAACCACCAATCATGGCATTAACCAATGTGCTCAACTCTTATGGGCACAAGACTTCTGATTGGCCACTTCTCTACAAAAGTGACCAAGAATTCAGCCACACATACCAGACACCCTTGGAGGGTCAGCATGTTCTAGATTTTCACCTCCAGGATGCCATTTTATGCCACCTAGGTCACCTATGTGTTCCTTCAAGCGAGCGTGCCAAGATGATTTTGGAAGCACACTACAATCAGGCTACTACACATTTTGGGGTTGAGAAAACGATGCCAGTACTGTAGAAGTATTTCTATTGGCTAAATCTTTGACAGGATGTGGGGAAGTACATCAGCTCATGTGTTATAGACATTTTTGTGCCTTACAGCTCTGAGCATGAAATGTCCATAAACCAAGGGATCCAAAGTCCTTAAACATGTTGTTCCAACCCCTAAAGGAACAAGGTCAACAAACTACAGCTTCTCCCAGAAGTTCTCCACCAGAAACTACTCAGAATCAGTCAAATCAGGATCATTTCGGCTGCTCCACTGGCTAGCTGCGTTGCATAGCACCCAAATACACTGGCTAGGTGTGTTGCAACGCACTTGAATGCACTACCAGGGTGCGTTGAGCGGGAAATGACAAATGGCAGTGCCATTCCGCGAGGTGGAAAGATAATGGAAGCTTCCAGAATCTTCTCCAATGACACTTGCCTCACTGAGTTCAACCAAGGATGAGTAAGAGGCTCTCAGTCTCCAAGTGGAAGCAAGAACTGACAGAGAGAAGCCACTAGTCAAATCATAAGCTGACTCATCTTCCTTGCATACATCTATATATGGATCCCTCATCCAAGAGATCCGGGGGTTGGAATTTTGATATTGCAGAGAATTGTTGTTGGTTTTAAGAGAGATAATTAGACTATTGGGTGATTTATGCTTTGTTGGAGGTGAGAAGGGACTTCTATGCTGGGAGGTTGATGCTGGATCAGGAATCATCGGTTGTAACTCCTCCTGGATCTTCTTGTTTTATCAATAAAACTATTGGAGTTTCTCCTACATACTTGTGTTTCATTGATGTTTGTTACATTTGTATGTTTAGCTTATATCTAATCCTAAGCTTTTTATGAACATAAACCCATGTCTTTGTATAGTTTCTTTCTTCTTTGATCTTGCAGGTATTGTGTAGCTGGGCAAGTGAAGCAGCAAGTGGTTGGAAGCTATCAAAGAGAAGAGGAACTGGGCCAAAGGAACTAGCGCAAGACACCGGTTAGTTCATCTTTTCCTTCTTCGTTTACTGTTCATAAAGAAGAATACACAAGTAGTTTTCTCTGTTTGTTTCTAAGGTTACTGTCACACCTTAGTGGGATAGGGTCTTTCCGAATGGATACTTTTCCTAATAACAAAATGGCGACCTCGCTGGGGACGATTGTCTGATTAGTTTGTTTGTGTTTCTATTGTTGTTTGTTTCATAAGCTTAGAAGTAGCAATCGAACTGCATTTTCCATTAACAAATGCAAAGTAGACACCTGCTACTTCAATCCATTCACTGGATCTGTTTATGATTTGAACAGCTGATCCACAAATGATCTGATTGCCCTTTGTGATAGCTCTTAAACCTTCATTAAATCCACCCTCTGATTGTGCATTACTGATTGCTTTTACTCGGCCAAAAGCCATAGATTAAACTGCAAACTGTGACCCAGAACCCGGATAGAAGTCTCGTTTCTGCCCCAGCACAGGCACAGTGAAGAGATTCTGCATTTCAACGCAGTTCCCGAGAGGGCCACCTGCGCTGCAATCCAGTTTCTCTGTGCTACAGGTGCGCTGATCAGCCTTGCCTTGTGCAGCTGAGGTTCTTTGCTTCATTTTTTCAGTTTTGATCTCTGTTTTTGTAGCCTGTGATCAGTGTGTGTCTCTGTTTCAAAACCCCTTTTCTTTGCCTTAATTCCGCCTCCTTTGTACAAAAAAACTGTAGGTGTTTTTGTGTGTTTGTTACGTCATTTACAGTTTTCCATTGCAAAAGTAGAATAGTCATACTGTCGTCCTTTGATTTAGATCTGTCGAAAGTGTCAGTTTGATCATAGGAGAAAGTTTATTTGCTGTTGACAGTCGATTATACTTTTACTTTTGCCTTTTGGTTTGAATTTGTGCTTTTCTAGTGTCGAAACGAGTATTTTCCTTGTTTGTGTTTATCACTTAAAAGCAAATTCAAATTTGTACATCAACTTTCTTTTTAGGCATCAATATTAAGAAAGTGAAAAACAAATACATGCACATGTGAATTTGCATATTGACATTTTGTTTGGCTTGATTTAGGAAAAGTGCATTTACAGTGTGCTCTATGCTCTTTTCGAAAAGATGTGTCTTTCTTTTCCCTTGTAGCTAGGATTTTCATTGCTGAAAAGAGATAAAAGTTTGTTTATCATCTTTAGACTGCATTTTAGGAATTACATCTACATCTCATGGTGAACCAAAAAGGCAAACTTCATAAGAAAGATCAACTTAAAATAAATTCAATGAACTTAACAACGCTTTGTAACTTAATGCACAACATTTAGAGGTCTAGGCTAGAGACGTGTTCCGGTGTCGTAAAGCCTGGTAATTGTTGTCCTCACTGATGGTTGGGTGATTCCTCCACTTTAAGACGATAAGTGCCAGTACGGACTTGTGCTCCCACGTACCCTCGAGTATATATTGGGAGACCCCTATAGGCTTAAAACCTTTTATCCATAGGAAGCCGTGTCGGCCGCCCTACTGATCGCAATGCACCGAACACAGCATTCGGGAAGATTGACTGCCGTACCGTAAAAAGTTTTCTGCGGTTTTGCGATTGGTTTGGTACTCCCTCTACCTAGATCTCCAGAGCAGTCCCTTTCGTTCCTTTTCAGACTCCTTAACGGAAAAGGTCCATCTGAGCACTTGTCACTTCAGGCTCATTAAAAATCGAAGGAGACTAGAGTCATCTTTTGTTTTTTCTCAACTCTTAAAAACTGAAAAAACAAGTTGTGTCAAAGCATGTTAAAATTTATTTTAAACGGAATAATCATACCCTTTTCCTATGTTGATCTTTGGGTTGAGAAAATGGAGCCTACCAACCAAGGAATTCCCCTTGGTGGAAATCCTAGTCCCTTCTCCTCTTGGGGAGATGTTGGTGCACCCCATATGGCCACATTGTCGCTTCTAGGACTGACAATTGGCTTGCTAGTATGGCTCTTCTCAACCAATGTCGTTCAGCACACCACTGTTCCTGAACAGTCGAATCAGCAACTAGACGAGTCCAAAATTGCCCACCAACCTTCTACTTCTTCTAACTCTTCCTCTCCTCCTTCATCTTCGCTTGATGGGGCTAGTAAAGCCAAAAGTCATGTTCCTAAGGAGAAGAAGAAAAAGAAGAAGAAAGAGAAGAAGAAGAAGGAGCCAAAAGCGAATGGAGGCAAACAAGCGTCGTCTAATGAAAATCCACACACTGCACCGACCAGACCTAAATCGCCATGTGTCATTTGTAGAGGAAACCACTTCCACAGAGATTGTCCCTGTATCCCTTGGATACTAAGGGACTGGTCTCCTCGTTTGCACAACCCGGTGTCATCAACCTCTGGTGATCATGTTGAAAGCACACCGTCGACTAGTGAAAGTGAAGCCCAAGGACAAAAAGGGAAAGCTAAATTTCCCTGTAAACTGTGCGAAGGTGATCATGCCGTCCACCGTTGTCCCTTCTTAGATGAAGCTAAAAGAGTTTTGGATGATCGTCCGGTTTCACCATTACGACTCCCTCCTGGATATAAAAAACTCTTGCCGAGTCCGTCACTAGTCGAGAATCCGGCTGGCCCGCTCAAGTGGTCGGCCGAAGCATCTATCATTGAGGATGAACCATCTGAATCCATACCAGACGAAAGTCAAAAGGTCGAGGCGGCAGTTGACCTGGTCTTGCCTTCAGAGGTTTTATCTTCGAATGATACAGTCACTGAAGAGAACAAGGATGACACCATCCAAATTCTCTTCATCAACACAGACTCCAATGAACATGGGGACAATATACCCGTTCCTTTACCGCAGGAAGGAAGTTCATCAGGGTCGTACCCGGCCATCTATTCGGTCTCACCTCCAAGCAACCTAGTTGTTTCCTTCGACTGGAATCAACTAGGCAGACCCCGCTTACCAGCAAGCATACCATTCAGAATTATCATTCAAATATATAGAATGGTCATGGCTGGTACCATCATTGATGAAGGGGCTTCTGTGAGTATCCTTTCCTCGACTGCTTGGAAAGCGCTTGGTTCGCCATCGCTTTTGCCTAAGATGAGAAATCTGACAAGCTTTGATAAAGGAACCAGTCGACCTTTAGGGATCCTCCCCAAAGTGCCCATAACATTGAGAAGGAAGACAGTTCAAATGAACGTCATGGTTGTTCAAGGACCCTTGGATTATAACCTACTCCTTGGACGAGACTATATTTATTGCATGGGAGCCATCGTCTCCTCACTCTTTAGAGTAATGTGTTTTCCGCACGAAGGAAGAGTGGTCAAGCTCGTGGACCAGCTTTCATTTCCCAGATCACGCACAACAAATAGTAATATACCATCCCTAAATGGTCTTTTCACGCAAGAAATGTCTCAATCTCCAGTCCGTCCTCCCAATGAGCGCGAGTAATTCGAAAGGATACGACTGAAACCCAGGGGGCATGCACCCTGGTCTGTTTAGGCAGGAAAACTTCGGATATAGAGTAGGTTTCCGCGGGAGAATATGACTAGTCTGTACCCCGTTCGTGATTGGAAGAGGGTTATTCTAGAATAATATTCTCTTGTCAAAGTTATGTGAGTTGGCGTGTCAGCGCCGCTTACCTTTGTTTATCTTGGTAGACATCGCCAAAGAAGTGTTCTGTTTGCAACGCGAATAGAACAATCTTTGGGTGACCTGTAAGAGGTAGGCCTTTCCTAATAGAACAAATGTTTTGTCTGCAGATTGAGGGGTAACCTTGAAACCATATTTTATACCTAGGGGCATGCAAACCTTTTGGAGTGCAAGAAAAGAGCGGTTATTTATCTGTTTTTTGGATTAGTCGTTTCCTAACTTGCATAAAGAAAGGATGTGGGGCAAAAATCTAAAAATTTCCAAATTTATATGAGACATTCTTATCATATGACTGGATTTTCAAGTAGTTTTAGCACATAGTTCAAGCTCGTTAAAAAAAATAAACATAAGATTCAAGAAGTTTTAGCACATAGTTCAAGCTCGTTAAAAATAAACATAAGACCGAGGAAGTGTTTCAACTCGCGTTTAAGCTCGTTAAAAAATGAACTATTCCCCGGTAAATAACCACCGTGAATGTAGTACTTCAGCCATTAAAGCCTTGGTCGTGTTTGCACCGTCACCTCCACTTTTCATTGGCCGATCATTCACCTCCATTTGATTGTTTACCCATTTTGAGGAACAGCTGCGAAGAGTGATTTCACTAGCCATCCTTGTGACACTGCCATGATTGGAAAATTCCAAACTTTACCTGGAATCAACTGCTACCCTGTTTATCACTCGTTCCTCAAAAGACGAGTCTTCTTTAAGCTCTTTTCATCTGACTCGTAAAATATGAAAATATTGCCGAGTTTTGGCCTTCCAGCTCATTAAAGCGACAGGAAGAGCTATCCCTCCTCTAGATTTTAATCTTTTTGGACCTGAGGGATTATTGCACAAAAAGATTGAGCGCTTGTTTAGTTCGGCTCGTTAAAACTATCAAAAATTCATCCCTTCTGTATTGTTTTATACTTTTTCGGACTTAAGGGATTAGATGATGAAAAAGGAATTTTAGAGTTACCTTTACGTACCTTTTCAGACTCTCTAAAAATGAAAAGGACCGAGTTATCTTTGTCGTTAGACTCGTTAAAAAGATTAATAGCGACAAACTTGTCTTTAGACAAGAACGAGTTTCACTATCGCTAGGCTCGTTAAAACATAGTGATGGGTTTGCCCGAAGGGCAATTATAGAACAAGCATATGTTATCCTCCTCAAGCTTGACAAAAATAAAGAGGTACTGGTCAGCAATGACTGGGGAAAAATTGGGAAGAAAACTCAAAGAACCTTTATTGGTAGCAAGTCGCTCTTGAACATGACACTTCCACTCCGTGCCCAAGTTGGGTTGGGTTGTTTCATTCACCAGTCACATCACCATGGTCACGTCATACCATCCACATTTGGGGTAAATGCTACCAATCCATCACATAAGTGTCGCCGATATGTTCAAGAGAAGTCATCCAGAAGAAGTCACCCGTGTCCCATCCACTACCATACATTATACTTCATTCTTTCATGACCGCCATCCTGAACCATATATCATCAGATTGTTTTCACCTCCATCAAAATCATTTGCTCCGTTCCGTGTCATTGATGTGGGATTCATTAAGGCCCTCCTTTGACGGATCGCTTCTTGTCGACATCAGCTCATTATCCAAGAAGTTGATCTAGGGACACCCCATTCAGTACTTTGAAGCTTGCATGCCTCAATGGCAAGTTTCTCACTTCCGGCGATAGGTATACCTCAATGACCTTCGACCGAAAGATTTTGCGTGGTGTTCGACGCCAAGTCCTTTATTCACACCACGTGAATTGTACTGCAGTACCTTGAGGGTCATTATCATTATCGGTGATTCCTCTCGCGCTTGTTAACAGTTTACATCATTGACTGGTAATCAAGCGATGTCTTTCCATGTTCAACTTCAAAACATTTCTCACATGGATCGACTTGTACTTCGAGTGAAGATCGGACGAGATTGAAGACCCCGGATCTAGTTTCATCCATCCGGGCTGCGATATATATTCAGGAAAATAAAGACATTGAAATGTACAGCATTGCAGCATAGATAATCATCCTACCAAAAGGATGATGGCTCCATCAGAACCATCAGTCTACCATCAGACGATTGTCTGTCCTATGTACATAGAAAATGAATTTATAAAGCTGAGCATGGGAATGCCCGCCTTAGCTAGATCATGAAAATAGTATGAAAATAATGTATTGTATTGTATCTTATTACAGGTCTCCTCCCAACATTGAAAGAACTTCGGATCCTCCTAATAAAGCATTTCACCCAATAAACGGCCTCATACTTTAGGGGGAAACTGTTATAGAAATTTTTGTGCCTTACAGCTCTGAGCATGAAATTTCCATAAACCAAGGGATCCAAAGTCCCTAAACATGTTTTTCTGACCCCTAAAGGAACAAGGTCAACAAACTACAGCTTCTCCCAGAAGTTCTCCACCAGAAACTGCTCAGAATCAGTCAAATCATGATCATTTCAGTTGCTCCACTGGCTAGCTACATTGCATAGCACCCAAATACATTGGCTAGGTGCGTTGCAACGCACTTGAATGCACTACCAGGGTGCGTTGAGTGGGAAATGACAAATGGCAGTGCCATTCCGCGAGGTGGAAAGACAAAGGAAGCTTCCAGAATCTTCTCCAATGACACTTGCCTCACTGAGTTCGACCAAGGATGAGTAAGAGGCTCTCAGTCTCCAAGTGGAAGCAAGAACTGACAGAGAGAAGCCACTAGTCAAATCATAAGCTGACTCATCTTCCTTGCAAACATCTATATATGGATCCCTCATCCAAGAGATCCGGGGGCTGGAATTTTGATATTGCAGAGAATTGCTGTTGGTTTTGAGAGAGATAATTAGACTATTGGGTGATTTATGATTTGTTGGAGGTGAGAAGGGACTTCTATGCTGGGAGGTTGATGCTGGATCAGGAATCATCGGTTGTAACTCCTCCTGGATCTTCTTGTTTTATCAATAAAACTATTTGAGTTTCTCCTACATATTTGTGTTTCATTGATGTTTGTTACATTTGTATGTTTAGCTTATATCTGATCCTAAGCTTTTTATGAACATAAACCCATGTCTTTGTATAGTTTCTTTCTTCTTTGATCTTGCAGGTATTGTGCAGCTGGGCAAGTGAAGGAGCAAGTGGTTGGAAGCTATCAAAGAGAAGAGGAACTGGGCCAAAGGAACTAGCGCAAGACACCGGTTAGTTCATCTTTTCCTTCTTCGTTTACTGTTCATAAAGAAGAATACACAAGTAGTTTTCTCTGTTTGTTTCTAAGGTTACTGTCACACCTTAGTGGGATAGGGTCTTTCCGAATAGATACTTTTCCCGATAACATCATGCACTACCTGTGCCTTTGCCAAACCGACCATCAAGAAGCAAGGCCTCTATACCCCACTGCCTACCCCTAGTCGATCTTGGGAATCCATTTCCATGGATTACATGTCAAGCCTCTGTTCCACTAAGCATGGAAACGACTGTGTTTTTGTGGTTGTTGACAGGTTCTTGAAGATGGCCATTATGGTTGCCTGCAGGAAGAATATCATAGCATAAGCCACTCCTAAACTCTTCTTTGAACGAGTGTGGGTACACTTTGGATTCCACAGTCTATCATCTCAGATCAGGATAGCAGGTTGCTCAGTACATTTTCGTCTAGTCTCTGGTCGATGCTCGACACCAAACTCACTAAATCCACAGCCTTCCATCTTCAAACTGATGGCTAGACAAAGCTTGTCAATAGGATGATTGTACACATTCTGTGTATGTACAACTCAAAGCATCCATGCACATGGGATGAGAGCCTCTCCCATGTTCAGCACAGCTACAACCAGGCTCTCCACAACTTGATTGGCCACAACCCTTTTTAGGTGGGCTTGGGATTCCAGCCACTATGTCCCATTGGTGTGGCTATGCCATTTGTAGATACTCACGCAGATTTGGCTCATGTCCAATCCGAAACAGATAAGGCAAACAACTTTATTGAGCACATCCACCATATTCGCCAGTAGGTCAATGACATTCTAGAGAAATGAAATGCTAAGTACAAGCAGCGACTTGATCAACATTGGGTGCCACATAAGTTTCAGGTGGGTGACAAAGTCTGGTTGCATTTGCAAAAGGAACGTCTTACTAGAACCTATAGAAAACTCAGACCACTCTGATATGGTCCTTACACCATTACCAAGGCTATGGGAGACAATTCATTTAAGCTCAGCATTCCCCCATTCCTTGGCCTGCACCCAGTGTTCAATGTGGACTGCCTTCGGCCATACTTTCCACCATTACTAGACACATCCGACATTGCAGAATACCTCACACCCACAGAGTTAAATCTAGATTGCATGTAACAAGCTACAACTGATCGGATCATGGACACATAGATCAAGCACACTCACCAACAGAATATCCAATTATATCGAGTTGTCAAAGCAAGCCAACTCCTTCACCAGGGAAAGTGGCTCACCAGGGACCAAGTTCAGCAGAAGTTTCCTCATCTCATGGAGGAACTCAACGCAGTGGGGACCATTGCTTCCTAAGGGGGGAGGAATGATCCAGGTGGATATTGGTGGCCACCTACCATGTGCACTTGGACCCCCACCATTCTTTCTTTCAACTTTTCATTTTCCTTAATTGTAGCACAGTTTACTATTTTTAGCAGTTTTTCGGGTCCTAAACTTCCAAAGCCATTTTGAGCCCCTAAACGACGTTTTTGGGAAAACTAGGAGCAACATAGGTCGATGGAATGATTTTCCTCTTCCCAAATTTATATTTCTCAAATAGATCTTTCTAATGAGATACTGTGCGCATCAAACGGAGATCATATGCCAAAGTTACGACCCCGGGAAGTTGATGTACCAATTTACCCAAACAGGGCCCACAGTTTGGCGTTTCATCTTCTAGGGTTAGGTTTTTGGATGTTTATGGTTTTCCATTGTTTCTCAAAAATAAATAAGCCTTTGAGCCTCATTGTAACATAGTTTAGAGGCATGTAGCCACTACATCTCGTCTTAGAGATAAGCTATCATCACCCTAGCTGGTTTATTTCCATTGTTGTTTGTAAGCAAATTTCAGTATTTTACATTAATGAAATGAAGTATTATTTCCACTACATCTTTGTGTTTATGGTTATCTCTGTAATTTTTTGCGTTCCTATTTAAATCTGGATCAGCCATGAACACATGTGATATGTCGCAAGATCATAATGTTATGTAGGAGTTGTACACTAAACAGGTGTGGTGCAGTGAGCATGGAAAATGTGTTGGTTGGATGTCTATTGAGGAAGTTATGTTGGTTGGAGAAGGCATAGACTCAGGGGGAGAGTCTTTAGTTCAATGCACTATTTTCCATTGATTTCAAAGGTGTAGAATATATCTTGCTCAAACATTTCCCAAAGCATCAGGTTGCAAGTGTAGAATTCCTGCAGAAACACCAATAGATCTAGAATTCTAGTTAAATTAAACACAAGTAATTTGCTAATATTCAAGAGAGGAGAGAAATAATTTTCTCCATAAAATCAATGTATTAAACTAATGAACATTAGTAATACATGAGCAACCAAATCTCTAATCCCAATGGGAGGTGGTTATATAGAAATTGACGAATCTAGAAAACTATGAAAAAACTAGTAAAGAACTAGAAAAGGCTAAGAAAAGATAAAGGGAGGCATAAAATAGCAACAATGACTGAAGACAATCTATGCAAACTATCAGCCATGACGAAAGCATGAGGAGGGGTGAATTTCCCAAGGAAGGCAACTTTAAAACATGTTAAAATGGTTCGGGAGACCAAAACCCTTGATTTAAGGGGGAATCTTCATGTAGGGCACCAATCCTCAAATAACTCAAGTGGATGAGGTGTGATTAGGTGTGAACATGAATTTAGATGTATAAATGGTTTAGGAAAGTGGTTGGACCAATATTTCCATAATATTAATCCTTTAAAGGCAAAAAACAAGGGAAAGTTGGTCCATCGAGCTAGTTTACCAAAAACCAAGTGTGAAAAAGATTTTTAGTGCATGTGGCTAAGTCAAGGATACTTAGGCTAAAAAATAAATGTAGATGTTAGGATTATATTCCAACACCCCCCCTTCATCCTAACTCACTTATCTAAACTGAATCCCAGCCAAGATGCCATGTCAGGTACTCAGGTACAATAAATAAAAGATCCTCATAAAATGAAGAAAGAGGGAAAAAAGGGCTAAGTGACTAAAAGGGCCTACTCAGCTATCTCCACCACTCCAAGCATAGCTCGGAGTTCTGAAAATTTCTTTTTAGTGAAATACTTGGTGAAGATGTCTACAACCTACTGCTCAGTGGGGCAGTACTGCAGTGACATGACTTGATCACGAATCAGCTCGTGGATGTAATTCATGTGAATCTCAATTTGCTTGGTCCTCTACCTCTAAACTGGATCAATCGATATCTGAATGGACCCCTGTGGCTGCTCCATATATATCTCCTCCTTGAGATTTCCATGAAGAAATGCACTCTTCACATCCATGTGATGAACTTCCCATCTGCGAGAAGCAGTAATGGCTAAAACTAGTCGAATGGAGTCCATTTTTGCAATAGGTGCAAATGTCTCTGTGTAGTCTATGCCATGTACCTATGAGTATCCTTTTGCAAAAAGTCAAGATTTTTACTTTTTGATCTCACCATATACAGCAATATTTGTTCGATAGATCCATCGGCATCGAACAAGCTTTCTTCCTTTCGGAAGTGGAACCAAGTCCCATGTGTTGTTTTCCATGAGAGCAAAGTACTCTTCATCCATGGAAGCCTCCCATAGCAGGTTTCTAGCAGCCTCAAAGTGTGACTATGGATCTGAACCAAGTTTCATATAGAAATATATGGGAAGAAATGGTTTGGTGGCAGCCAGGTCTTGAGGAGCCCCAAAAAACTATGATCTAGTCCTTCTCACATCCACAAGATCACCGGCTAGTTCACCCACATCTTGCATAGTTTTCTCTGCCCAAGTTGGCAGCTGAGTTGGAGAAGCCATGATCCAGTCTTGATCCTCTAAATCAAACCTGAGAGGCTTCTCTAATGGCTGCTTTGAAGTGCTCGAAGAATTTTTGGACTCCTCCTCATCAGTGGCAATAAGCAGTTTCTCGGCAGGGTCTGTTGAAAAATCATGCAGTGATTCTTCTTCAAACTTCACACTTTGAGTTACAAGGAACTTTTCAGTGTGAGAGTTTAGCAATATATAGTATTTGACACTATCAGGATATCCAACAAATATACATTCAATATTTTGAGGCTCCAAAGCCTTCCTCTTATCTTTCAGAATGTGAGCCCATGCTCGTGAACCAAAAATGCGAAAGTGCGACACTTTTGGTTTCTTACCGGTCCAACATTCAAATGGAGTTGTGGCTTTGAGTGCTTTGTGAGGAATGTGGTTCTGAATGTATGCTACACAATTAATATCTTCAGTCCATAGCTTAGGAGCTAATGATTTGGATTGTAGCATACAATTGGCCATCTCTTTTAACGACTAGTTTTTCCTCTCCGTGACACCATTCTGTTGTGGTGTATATGGCACTGTGTGTTGTAGTTGTATACCTACATCAATACAAAGTTGTTGCACATGTTTGTTGAACTACCCCCCCCCCATTATCAATACAGAGTATCTTAAGCTTACACCCAGAGTCATTCTCAACAAGTTCTTTAAATTCTATAAGGCATTCAAATTCTTCCGATTTTAATTTCAGAAAAAATACCCAAGTAAAGTGAGAGAAATCATATATGAACGTGAGTACATATCGAGCCTTACTAATTGAAGGCTGTAGGAATGGGCCCGTGATGTCACTATGAATTAGACCAAGAGGTGAAGAAGCTCTTTTTGCCTTCCCTTTGTCAAACTTTTGAGCCAAATGCTTGCCAAGAATGCATCCTTGACATACATCGCTTGTAAATTTAATAGTGAGCAATTATTCGACCATGTTTTCCTTGTTGAGTTGATGAAAGTAATTGTAGTTTAGATGGCCAAATATTTCATGCCATAACCTGATGATATCATTAGATTGTGATAGAAATATAGGGCTAATATATTTTGGAACAAAGTGGGAGAAGAAATACAAATGAGAACTGTGATCTATAATTCCATGTGCAAGATGTGAGCCTGTGGAAATGTCGGTAATCACTACGGACTTCAGAGTGAACTCCACCTTCCTTGTTGGGCATGGGATCCCTCGCAGCATGTTTTGGGGCTCAAAGCCCAAGTTTTAGTCAATTGTATTGTAAGACTCTGCGAATTTCCAGTGCAGAGCGCGAAGTCTAGGATGAGTCATAGGGTTCTCCACCCTAAAATATTGTAATTTAATGTAAATTTGTGTCAACCTACCCATGATCCACTGACCATGGGATTGTATAAATAGAGAGAGGCTCTAAGTGTAAAGAAAAGTAAGAATAGATAGAAATGTGAAGGCATGGTTAGAGCATAGAGTTGGATTTGAAGTGTACTGGGTCATAGTAGTAGTAGTAGGCTCTGCAATTGAGTGTGCAAAGGCCTAGTTGAGTCTGTAGCTATGTGCGCAAACCCCCGCAGCTAAGTGCGCAAGGCAGAGTCGGGTCTGTAATTGGAATTGCAAGTTAATAAACAGAAGTTTACCCTATGCATATGTTCTTGGATCTGTATTTTGATGTCATGCTTTGCTTTTACTATGTTATTTACGGCACGCCTTTGTTAAATACTTGCATATGCATATAATCTAAGTAATCAACTAACATAGCCTAATTACGTAAGACTTGGGTAAATAACTCGGGTCGCGCTGCAGCTAGAGTTGCATGAAGACAGTAACGCAGGGCACAGGGTGCCCACTGGTGCGCGTAGTGCAGCAAGTGCAAAGGTTGGATCACAAGCCAATCATCGCATATTAGACATCCCCAGGGTGCGGAAACCTGGTTCTAGCATCCTCCCATACTACTTCGGGTGAGACCTCAGTCCGCGCTTCGCGAACTGTTGCCGACAGGGCTAGTAGTACCGGGATTTTCTTGGCTAAATAACTTTTGAACCTGGGTCATGCCCCACTAAGCCAACAAATGGTTCCATTTCCAGGACTGAGATCTGCATAAGGGATGTCTAATGTTGTGCCATTGGAACCCAACAAAGAAGTAAATTGAAGAGTGGTTGGACAAGAATATTCACAAGTTCACAACATAGGAAAATAGAGCTCCGCAAGTATCTAAGGAAAAGTGGTTGAAGCGCTACGTGTATACAAAGATCCAAGATATTTTCTTTGCATCCTTTCCTTCTAAGCTATATGAGTGGATCGCGAGTTTAGCGGACAGCCAAGGAAGGTGTAGGCTCATCAAACCAATAGTGTGGACTCCGAAACTAGTGCGCAAACTAGAAGCATCAGAGAACAAGATTGCATGAGTTGTGGACCATTGGCTCGACTTGATAATAGGGGGATTTATCACCGAATTTGCGGTAGACATGACCATGAACTACAGCGAGGCAGAACGACACTTTCTCAAAGGACCATGAGGTAAGTATATTAAATCTTTGAATACTTGGATTAAGATGTTGTTGTGTGAAAAAAGGGTCATGCGAATACATTAATGTTTGGGACTACGAGGAATGGAAAGATCTACAAAAGTAGCGAAGAATTAGAAAACAATTTGTTAATTTCACCTTCATGAGAGAGCGAGGAAGAGATTACTAAGGTCTCTTTGAGAAGCGTGGTCAGTTTTATAAGGCAGCGCATTCCGCGATTACCACCTCCACCCATGCCACCACTGACTTCACCTCCTTTACTTCCATCTCCACCCACTCCACCTCCACCACCTCCCTAGTTCAGTATGGCGAGCGCGATCAAACTACCAGTATTCAGAGGGGTAGGGAATGAAGATCCAGACCAATTCTAGTTCGTGGTAAGAGCAGTATGGGAAGAAAAAGGTGTCATGGATGACAATATTAAGAAGGATACATTAGTGAGCATGCTATAGGATCGTGCATTAACATGGTATATCAAGCACTCTAACGACCACCCAAATGCAGGGATAGCGGAGATCCAAACCGTGCTGAACAAGGAATTTCGTAGGCCAAAGTCAGAAACACAATCAATCATCATGTTTAAAGAAATTGCGATGCTCCCAGCCGAGACTCCCTCGGATCTGGATCAACAGCTAAAGAGTATGATCCATGAAGCCAATATGATGCTGACAGATGGACAACATTGGTCATGGTTTGTAGAATCTCTGACACTGCACTTGAGAACATCGCTATCACAACAGAAACTTCCCACCCAGGTGGAAGCATTGGAAATGGCGATGAGGTTACATGAGACCACGATACAATACCCTGGGTTGGGAGTTCAGCAAATCCATGTGCAACTACAAAATTTGTGTTTGGAAATGCAAAGTTTTAAACAAGATAGGGCACTGCGGCCGAAGGTGCATGAGGAAGTATGGTGCATAAAATGCAAAGGCTAGGGCCATGACAAGGATCAATGTCCAATATTCGCAAACTACTTGGTAGGAGGAGGGCTTATGCCATTGAGACTAGAGGCATAGGCAGGGTCGAGCGCAGAACCTATGTTATGGTGCACGATCTGTCAAATAGGAGGGAAACATATGACAGATAATTGTCATTTGTTGCAGAAGTATACACAGACACCCCAACAATGTTTTGTAATTTCTGCAGGTTGATAGGTCACGATGAGCACCATTGCCACAGATACAAGCTAATGATGGATCGAACCCCTACCTATAGGATGCAGGCCTAAATGCCAGCCCTCAACCCAGTTGCGTGGATGGAGCAGGCTGGATTTCAAGCACGAGGTCGAGGATGAGGAGGGATGGGACCAAGAAGGGGTCACAGACAGTTAATTTGTTACAATTGCGGAGGACCTGGGCACTATGCCTGCAATTCTACCAACCTGACGAGGATATCCTGTTCGTATTGTGCTCAGTTTGATCATGAAACAATAGATTGTACTACGTTGATCACACAGATGCCCGAAAAAGGGGTATTCTAGCCTCCTCCAACTCAAAATGTATAAATGATGTGGCTTGAGCCGCATGAACAAGACCCGAATGTGAACGTGATGCTCAAAAGTAGTGCGACTACGGGAGAGGATAAGGGAAAGCAGTGAGAGGAAGATACATGGGTTTGTAAGGCTCCTGCAAAGGAACCCGAGTTTGACTTAGAATGCACAAAGGAGACATTCATGGAAGCTAAGAAGAGCTTCATAGAGGCCTCCACTTCAGGTAGTAAGGATCAACCAGAGCCAGGCATGGATCCTTTAATGCTCACTACCTTTCTAGAGACATGCATGAAACTGCTGTGTGACAGCAAGGCAGTCAAGGGACTATAGGAGCTAATAACTAGGTGTGCGGGGTCAGGAGAACTGCATGTGGTCCAAAATTAAGGAAGCATGCATTGTGCACCGAAAGGGGAATAAGGTTGACTGCGCAGATTGGTGAGTATGAAATGGATCAGGTAATCCTAAATTTGGGGTCCAATGCGAATGTGTTACTGAAGCAAACATGGGAACGCATGGGCAGGCCCTCGTTACAATGGTCCCCTATTCAATTACAAATTGCGAACCAACAGAAGATTTTGCCTAGGGGGAGGTTTCAAGGGGTAATAGTTGATATTGAAGGTGCGAGCATGCAGGCAGATTTTGAAGTAATAGTGATTATCGATGACAAAAATCTCTATCCCGTGTTGTTAGGAATAGACTCGACCACAGATATGAATAGAGTCATCAATCTGAAGAAGCGCAAAATGATCTTCGACAAAAAGTCGCTATGCGTAGTGGTCCCACTGGACCCAGCCGAAGGAGCGTGCTATACTAAACCTATGCGCGATGATGATAGCGATGATGATCTGGACTAGATTTACAAGATAACCATGCAAGACTAGGATTGGGTAAATCCAACTGTAGATGGAAGAATCTCGTGGGGGTGCGAAAGCTCTTGCACTTTGGATTTAGATGAAGAAGTAGAGAGATGGCAGAATCAGTTGCATGAAGTAACGATGCTGAATTGCAACATGATGATTAGATCACTGCATTGCGTGACAACAGAGGCAAGAGAGCTCCCGACATACGATGGATTAAAAGGGGTGGATGAATTTGTGAGAAAATTTTAAAGCGTAGTACCAAAACAACAATGGTTCGATGCATTGAAGTGGGCACTGCATGCAACACCTGTGTGATGGTGGGGTACACATCAAGGGAATTTTAAGGATTGGCACAGATGTAGAAGGATGATGCACCTACGATTTGGGAAACCACAACTATGGTTGGAAGAAAAATACGATGGATGAGATGACCCACACACACACACCTCGTGAAATGGACCAAGGTCTACAGGGAAGAACCATAGCCTGAATGGGTACACTTATTTTACCATACCCTAGATATCATACCCATGAACTGGTATACTGAGACAGAACTTTGACATGGTATAGGTGAGTGGGATGTCTTGCATGAAGGATTTTTGTTAGCTTTCACTTTCGAAGACCGATGGTAGGATACTGTTGAAAACACACTGCAAGCAATAAAAGCCACCATCTTCAAAATACCATAAGAGCCACTGGAAATGCTTAAACCAGTATGTGCGACCGAGTTAAGTTGCACCCTAGAATGTTATAACATGCAAGTAGAGGAGGATGATGATGATCCCCGAAATGTTAATATTTCAGAAACCAAAGGTTGTTGCAAGGTTCTAGGACCATCAATTAAGGATCTTGACATCACCACGCCACTAAAAACAAAGTGGGTAAACATTGGCACAGAAGCGGAGCTGAAGTACGTGACACTTGGGGACTATTGGGATGATGCTATGGTAGATAAGGTCACTAAGTTACTCTGCGAATACCAAGACTTGTTCCTGACAAAAATCACAGACTTAAAAGGGATCATTAGTGACTTAGGGATGATGAAGATCACTCTGAAACCAAATGCGAAGCCAGTTAAGCATCATCCTTGTCGCTTGAATACAAAGTATAAAGAAAAGGTCTACGACGAATTAGACAAAATGCTCGTAGCCAAAATTATTGAACCAGTGGAAAAATTTGACTAGGTGAGTCCTATGGTAGTGCAAGAGAAAAAACAGAGAGGAAAAATAAGAATATGCGCGGACCTCTGGAAGCTTAACGACGCTTGTGTTCACGATCCATTCCCTACACCATTCATAGATGAAGTATTGAAGAATGTTGGCGGTCAAGAAGCGTACTCATTCATAGATGGCTTCTCAGGGTACCATCAGATCAAGATCGCATCAGAAGATAGGAGTAAAATAACCTTCACAATAGAATGGGGCTGCTTTCAGTACACTTTCATGCCCTTTGAACTGAAGAACGCGCCAATAATATTTTCATGCATAGTGGTGGTCGCATTCAAATACATCCACAAATTCCTGGAGGTCTATATGGATGATTGGACTGTCTTTGGATTAGTTAAACACCATGTAGTGAGCTTACATTTGATGTGGGGTACTTGCCGACAACACCAGATTGCACTAAACCTTAAAAAGTGCACCTTCCTCGTTCCCTTGTGAAACCTGCTAGGCCATGTGGTCTGCAAACAAGGTTTGATGGTGGACCCTACGAAGATTGTTGTTATTCTGAATCTGGAAGCACTATGAAGTGTCAAACAACTATGCACTACTTTGGGGCATGTTGGTTACTATAGAAAGTTCATCAAGATCTATGCCCAAATAACAAAACTATTGGAAAAACTATTGAAGAAGGATGCTACATATTGTTGGAATGATGATTGCATGAAAAGTTTGGATGTCCTCAAAGAGAAATTGGCATCCGCTCCCATCTTAGTCTTCCCAAAATGGGACGTGGAATTTCATGTACATGTTGATGCATCATATATTGCATTAGGAGTTGTACTCACGCAGGATGGTATGGAAGGCGTGGATCACCAGATCACATTTACAAGTTAGAGATTGTCCAAAGTTGAAAATAACTACTCTACTACTGAGCGCGAAGGGCTGGCAATGGTGTACGTGCTCTTAAAATTATGACACTATTTACTTGACAACATTTCAAGATGTATACCGACCATTCAACTTTGAAATACCTGGTGAACAAGCCTGCGTTGGGGGGGTGTATATGTAGATGGCTTATACTATTTCAAGAATATTATTTTGAAGTCATAGTCAAGCCAGGATGCCTAAATTCAGGACCAAATCACTTGTCACAAATAGAGATAGGCGAGGAACCAACAAATTTAGAGGAGGGACTACTTGATGCACAGCTCTTCGTAGTGTGCGTCGCAGATGGCCATTTTGAAGATATAATCCATTTTTTAACAACAAGGACTGCATGGAATGAATACTCAGTCCAACAGAAGAAGGAATTGGTGGTACACGTGGCAGACTTTTCTGTCATTGCAGGGCACCTCTACAAAATGGGAAACAATGAGATATTAAAAAGATATGTACCTGAATTTGAACAAGGACAAATCCTCATAGAAGCACATGGAGGTGTTGCAGGAGGACACTATGCAGGACACGTGACTACATAAAAGATTCTTTGTGCTAGGTTGTGGTGGCCAACTGTGCACCAAGATTTGAAAGCACACTGTCAGGCCTATGACATATGTCAAAGGACCAGAAAACCATCACGAAGGGAAGAGATGCCACTCAATCCACAAATGACACTACAACCATTCAAAAAATGGGCAATCAACTTTATGGGACTGATCAAACCTTAGGGAACGGCGGGTGCGTGATACATCATTACCGCGACGGAGTACCTGACATGATGGGTAGAAGAGCAACCGGTTAAGGACTGCATGGCCGCTGTGGCTATGAAGTTTTTGTTCCACAACATATTGACACGATTTGGTTACCCGAAAGTCTTAATGAGTGACCGTGGAACACACTTCCTGAATGAAATCATCAGCGCGCTCACAGAAGAGTTCCAGGTGTATCATCAACAAAGTACACTGTATCACCCACAAGTTAATGGGACAGTAGAGGAATTCAACAAAATACTGGAGATTGCGTTGACCAAAGTATGTAATGTGCAGCGAAATGATTGGGACCTGTGCATACCTACCGTATTATGGTCATATAGAAGCACGTGCAAACAATTGACAGGTCAGACACCTTTCCGGCTAGTCTATGGCGCAAAAGCTGTCATACCGATGGAATACATCATCCCTAGTCTGCGAATAGCAGTGCTCACTGGCATGTCAGACCACGATGCTTTGGAAGAGAGGCTCACACAATTAGAAGAACTTGAGGAAGAACAATTTCTAGTGGGATTTCATAAGTATGTACAAAAACAGCGTGAAAAGGCCTAGCACGATCATCATATAAAGTTGCGCACCTTTAAGGTCAACGACTTAGTATTGTTGTATGACAGTGAATTCGACAAATTCCTGGGAAATTTTTGAATGCACTAGCTGGGACCATACATGGTTAAGGAGGTTACCGACGGCGGTGCCATCTAGTTAGGTAAAATCAATGGCAAACCCTTCCCCGGCATGGTAAACAGCAGTGGCTTAAAGCTCTATACAGGTGGGCCGGCTACCTAACTATCCAACCATGGCACAGTCTTTGTGACCCACGGGGCCAGACTAGGGCACAGGACTATAAACATGCACCATAGATGCCAGTACAGATGTAAGGGAATAATTTAGACGTAGTGAGCTCAGAAGATTAGATGTCATAGCTTCAGCCAACAGTAGCTCAGTGCACTGCAGACCTTCACGCAACACAGGAACAGTTGGAAGGGCTTCGTGCCAAGATCACTGCCTAGTGACTCGAGACAAGTCACGATAATTTTGTAAGGGGCCTATTGGGCATGGGATCCCCCATAGCAAGTTTTGGGGCTCAAAGCCCAAGTTTTGGTCATATGTATTGTAAGACTCTGTGAATTACGGGTGCGAAGCACGAAGTCTAGGATGAGTCATAGGGTTGTCTGCCCTGAAATATTGTAATTTAATGTAAATTTGTGTCATTCTACCCATGGTCCATGGACCATGGGATTATATAAATAGAGTAAGGCTCTAAGTGTAAAGAAAAGTAAGAATAGATAGAAATGCTAAGGCATGGTTAGAGCATAGAGTTGGATCTAAAGTGTACTGGGTCACGGTAGTAGTAGGAGGCTCTGCAGTTGAGTGCACAGAGGCCTAGTTGAGTCTGTAGTTGTGTGCACAGACCCCTGCAGCTGAGTACGTAGGGCAGAGTCAGGTCTGTAATTGGAATTGCAAGTTAATAAAGAGAAGTTTACTTTGTGCATCCATTCTTGGATTTGTATTTTGATGTTATGCTTTGCTTTTACTATGTTATTTGTTGCGCGCCATTGATAAATACTTGTATGAATGCTTGTATATGCATATAATCTAAGTAATCAGCTAACAAAGCCTAATTAAGGAAGACTTGGGTAAATAACTTGGGTCACGCTGCGCTAGAGCTGTGCGAAGACAGTAATGTAGGGCACGGGGTGCCCGCTGGTGCGTGTAGCAAAACAAGTGCGAAGGTTGGATCATGAGCCAATCACCGCATATCAAACATACCCAGGGTGCAGAAACATGGTTCTAACACCCTCCCATATTACTTCAGGTGAGACCTCAGTCTGCGCTCCATGGACTGTTGCCTATAGGGCCAGTAGTATAGGGATTTGCTTGGCTAAATCACTTCTAAACCTAGGTTAGGCCCTACTAAGCCAACATTCCTTCCAGAGCCAGAATGAGTGATCTAATATATTGAGAGAAGATTTATAGATAGTGAGGGAACATGAAGCACATTTTTGAAGCAGCCCCCTTCAAGGTCTACAATTCCTTCTCTGCACACCTTTACAGGTGTGGCATCTCCCAAGTAAATTGGGGATCTGGTGCTTTCTTCGATGGAGGAAAATTCATCTTTTGATGCAACCATATGGTTCGATGCACCTGAATCAAGGATCCAAGCCAATGGAGTGGATGTGAAAGCCATTAAAGCATGACCATATCATGCTCCCCCTCTCCCATCTCCCATTCTGTTATCATCCTTCTTCTTTGCATTCTCAAGCATGGTGAGATTGTGTTGCTACAATTGCTTAGCCATCTCATCGATTGTTTTCCTCATGCAATTTTATTCGGGATGAAAACCTTTGGAAAAGTAGCTATAAAGTGTTCTTTCCTTCTTCTTCTTACCCTTAGGCAAAAAAGAGCTCTCTGAAGATTGTACAGGTCTCTCCTTCTTCGATTCCTTAAATTTACCCTTCCCTTTTTGCTTGTCTCTTCCACTGCTCTTTGGAGCATTAGTAGCCGCAACTACTTGGTTCTTTGAATGCTTGATGGAACCCATTTGGACTAACTTAGCTTGATCTTGAGTCAATGTTGTAATGAAGTCACTCAATTGAGGAATTTTCCATTTTTTATGAGTCAATTTAGATGCTTGAAAAGACAATACAAATATGAAATATTCAGGGCCTAATTTTGATAGAATCAAAAGGATGAGTTGATCTTCCTCTTTCTTGACTCCACATGCATCAAGTTCAATGAGGAGAGATTTAAAATTGGTGAAGTATTATTGCAAGTTGCTGAAATGAGTTGGATTGAGGGATATGAGTTCATTCTCCAGTTGATGCACTCTCACTTCATCCTACTTGCCAAATAGTCCTTCAAATGTGGTTCAGACCGCATCGGGAGTAGTGGCTCCACTGACATGAAAGAGTTCTCTAGAAATTGATAGGCATATCATCCCAATTGCTTCATCTAATTTATTGAAATACTTCATCTTCTCCGTTGCAGAATTCGATTCAGTCTTCGTTCCCATTGTTACCCTGTAAAGCCCTTTGCTTCAAAGGAGCAGTGTGATCTTTGTCTTCCATTTGAAGTAATTGAAAGGATTTAGAACGTGTTTTGTGGGCTGAGAGAGATGATCCATTACTTCCTTATGCACCTACTGATGATCTATACCTGCAAATAAAACCGTGTACAATCCACTAGATTTTAATTAGCTCTGATACCATGTAGAATTCTTGCAGAAACTCCAATAGATCTAGAATTCTAGTTAAAGTAAACACAAGTAATTTGCTGATATTCAAGAGAGGAGAGAAAGAATTTGCTCCAAAAAATAAATTTATTAAATTAATTAACAATAGTAATACATGAGCAACCAAACCTCTAATCCCAAAGGGAGGTGGTTATATAGAAATTGCCAAATCTAGAAAACTAGCAAAAAACTAGTAAAAAATTAGAAAAGGATAAGAAAAGCTAAAGGGAGGCCTAAAATAGGAACAATGACTCAAGACAACCTATGCCAACTAGGGTTGGAATTTAAAAAAATACCATCCCATCAAATTTGAAGTTTTTCAGAGTTTCTAACCTGTTTTCATAGTTTCAAAACAGATTTTTGACAGTTCTGTAATTTTTTAACCTGTATTTGAAGGGAAAATCACCCCATGACAGGCAATTTGCCCGTCAAATTCCAACCCTGATGCCAACTATCAGCCACGAGGAAAGCATGAGGAGGGGCACATTTCCCAAGGTAGGCAACTTTAAAACATGCTAAAATGGTTTGGGGGACCAAATCCCTTGATTTTAGGGGGAATCTTCATGTGGGACGCCAATCCTCAAATAACTCAAGTGGATGAGGTGTGAACATTCACTTCGATGTCTAAATGGTTTAGGAAAGTGGTTGGACCAATATTTCCATAATATTAAGCCTTTAAAGGCAAAAAACAAGGGAAAGTTGGTCCACCGGGCTAGTTTACCAAAAACCAAGTGTGAACATGATTTTTAGTGCATGTGGCTAAGTCAAGGATACTTAGGCTAAAAAATAAATGTAGATGTTAGGACTATATTCCAACAACAAGGAGAGAAATGATCACTAATACTCATAGCAAGTAGCTCACATTGACTAAAGCATTGGAATGTAGGGGGAGAAGTGATCGCTGGTAGTCAGAGAAAGTAGCTCAGTGAGGCATAGTAATTAATATTCCACGGTAAGTATCATGTTCAAGTGGAGTATTGAACATAGAAAAGAGTGAGCCTGATTGGTGTCAGGGGGATTGTTGTTGCAAATTGTTTGCTACGTGTTATTTGTAGAAATTTTGAATAATTTAACACATATTCAACAGAGATTATCCTGATCATGTACTATTGCAGAATACATACACAATACATAAGCTCCTCTACGTTGATCATCAATATAGCAGCATAAATAACAATAAAACATCAATAGCATTCACACATTAACACAGTATGTATCCCGGGGAAAGAATCTCGCTAAAAACCCCAACTATCTGTATATTAATGATTGAGTCATGTAACATTACACAGCATAATACTTCTCACAAGCATCTCCACCTCTGTTACACACAATACAGCTCAGATCTGATCTCCAAATCTCTTCCACTGCTTGCCTGCCTCCACTGCTCAATACCTGCTCAAGAACTGATGAGAATGGCTCACCAAACTCGTTTTTAACCTGCAAAATAGTCACTCACTCTTTGTTGGACGTGAGCACAAGCTATAATGTGGGCAAATACGTGAGAAAACTCATTAGCATACTCAATCCCTTGATTGTGCAAGATCTGGTGCACAAATATAGTCACAACTGATAGCAATCTGATTCTCTACCACCTGTCCCTGTTGAACTGAACATGCACTGACATGCAACTGAGTTAACTGATGTATTCATTAGTTGTATTATGAGTTAATAACTTGTGAATTAATTAATAACTAATTCACCCAACTCATCTCTAGTCTATTTGCCAGTTAGACTAAATACAACCAGTTTAACAAAGCTAAACTGAACACAACTCCATCAACTCCACAATCAACTCCACCAAACTCAACTGATTGAGTTCTAACTGAAGTCATGCATGCAACAACTCAACTGACTCATAAGAAAAGCGTATTTCCTTCTGACGGCTGCATGTGCCACTTCTGTAGCTCAAACTGAAGTGCTCCAAGAGAATAAGATTAAGTTTATAGTCCAAATATTATTGTGAGATAATAATATTTGACTTTTCTATTTTTGACAGCCAGTCTAAAAATAGACTTTGATCACTCACACTGTGATCACTCACACTTTCATCAAAAATATAAGTCCATCTATTTTTTCCCAACTTGATCAATCATCCATAAACAGCAACCTGCAATCCATAGACATGATCCATATGTCTAAAAATAGACTTGCGCCAAAAATAGCCTGCGGGCCCACTTAGTGAAGGCGACTCTTTTCACTAAGCTCCATCATCTTGTTGCAATCTCAACACTCCCTATCGACAAGATATGGATTATCAGCAACCCCTATCCTACCTCGGTGGTACTCGAATTTGCTCCTGGTGAGAGCCTTCGTCAGAATATCAGCATCCTGATCCTCCGTTGGAATGTACGAAAGTAACATGATCCTCCATTGCACACAATCTCTGATATGATGGTCCCTGATGTCAATATGTTTAGATCTATCATGAAATACAGGATTAGCCGAGAGTTTAATGCAACTCTGGTTATCACAATAAATCACAGTAGGATCCAAATGAGAACCGAACAAACCAACTAGGATCTTCCTCATCCATATAGCCTCGCCTGCAGCCAAACTTGCTGCCATATACTCGGCCTCCACTGAACTGAGTGCCACAGATCTATGTTTCCTGCTGTACCAAGAAACTGCTGTCGATCCAATACTGAAGACCCCTCCTGATGTGCTCTTTCTGTCTGTTGGGCTCCCTGCCCAATCTGCATCTGTGAAGCCATATAGATTCACCTCATCCTCTTGTCTGTACCACAAACCATATCCCGATGTGCCTCTCAAGTAGCGCAATACATGCTTGCCCGCCTTCCAGAAGAGCTTGGTAGGCTTAACCATAGCTTGTGAAAGCTGGTTAACTACATAGCATATATTAGGTCGTGTATTGACCAAATACATCAGCGACCCCACCAACTGTCGATAAACAGTGGCATCCACTTCTTCTCCCGAAGTGGCATCCTCCTTCCTCCAACCTCCAGGAAGAGGAGTATCAACAGGATTGCAGCCATGCATGTTGCAACTTCTCCAGTATCTCCCGAGCATACTTGCCCTAAGAAACAAACAGTCCACCACTGCGCTACCATATTTCCAATCCCAGGAAATAGTGAAGGAGGCCCAAATCCTTCATCTCAAACTCTGTAGCAAGATCCTTCTTGCATGACAGTATCAACAGCTCATCACCCGTTAGAATCAAATCATCAACATACAGTACAATGATAAGCAACTTACCCTCCACCACAATCTGGTATAGGTTCAGATCCGCCTCGCTCTTGGAGAATCCAAGTCCTGTGAAATAGTTGTCTATCCGTGTGTACCAAGCACGTGGTGCTTGCTTCAACCCATACAGCGCTCTCTTGAGCCTGCACACATGCGACTCGCTGCTGAAGACTTCAAAGCCTTCGGGTTGCTCAATGTACACCTCCTCAATGACTCTGTTGAGGAACGCAGTCTTCACATCCATCTGATGAATGTGCCATCCCATCTACGCTGAGAGAGCAAGAATCGTCCGTATGGAAGAATACCTTGCGACAGGTCCAAAGGTCTCCTCATAATCGATCCCCTCTATCTATGAAAAGCCTCGGACAACAAATCTTGCCTTGTACTTCTCCACACTCCCATCAGCTGCCTGCTTAACTTTGTAGATCCATCTCAAACCCACCACTGATTTCCCTTCCGGTCTAGGAACAATCTCCCATGCACTGTTTCTGATAATAGAATCATACTCTTCCACCATGGCATCTACCCATGCGGGATCCTCCACAGCTTCCTTGAAAGAGGATGGCTCAGTCACAACAAACTTGCTCATAAGAGCCATGTATCCAGTGTACCAATTAGGTGACTATCTCTGCCTGCGTTGGGCTGTAGGTGGTCCTACAACTTTCTCTGCATCTTGAGCCAGTCGCTCAGCTTTTGTCAAGCGCTTGCGCCCTCTGATGGTTGGCGCTGCATGAGTGGTCTCTTCCACTCCATGAACCTCGTCCTGTGGCTGATCCACATCCTGAAGCTCATCCTTAGGAACTAATAGCTCCTCATCTGCATGCAAGTGTAGCTCCCTCTCAAGCGAACACTTCATGTCTTTCTCCTCCTGAAATTTTATATCCCGTCGCACAACAGTTTTACCACTGTCTGGCAAATACACACGATAGTTGTGGGGCGTATCAGTGTACCCCACAAATATCCCAACCTCTGCGGTCGGCTCCAACTTCTTCCTGGAATCCTTCGTCACATGCATGTAAACGTTAGCACCAAAAATCCTCAAATGAGAAAGATCAGGCTTCTTACCAGAATAAGTCTCCTCAGGTGTACTCATGCCAAGTATCCTATGAGGGCAACGGTTCTGCACATAAACTGTTGTATTGCATGCTTCCGCCCAGAAGTGAAGGGGTAGGCCCTGATCATGCAACATTGCCCGTGTAGCACCCACAATCGTTCTATTCTTCCGCTTAGCTACCCCATTCTACTGTGGGTTATGGGGAGCTATGAGCTCTCTACGAATCCCTTCTGTCTTGCATAAATCCTTGAACTCGTCCGAGATGTATTCACCACCATTATCGCTCCTAAGAGCCTTCACCTTCTTCCCTGACTCCTTCTCGACCAGTGCTTTGAATTCACAGAACTTTGAATATGTCTCGCTCTTCTTCTGCATGAAGAAGATCCAGCACTTACGAGAGAAATCATCAACAAAAATCACATAATACCTATGCTTTGTTGTCGAAGCAACTGAGAAAGGTCCACACACGTCTGTGTGAATTCTCTCAAGGATCGTCGTGGCGCGACTATCCTTCTTGTGAAAGGTGGCTTTCACAAACTTCCCCAAGGTACACCCCTTGCACTGATCTGACTACGCAAGTGTGCCTTTAGGAAGCCTTGTAGTGATCTGCTGCAGTATCTTCAAGGCTCCATGGTGAAGGTGAACCAATCTCCTGTGCCACAAATCGCCATCATCCCGGCTCACCAATCCTTCTGCCTTGCCTGCCATTGCTGCGCATCCATCTACATGCAACTGACAAAGGTTCCTCACTCGAACCCCTATCTTCCGGGTCTCACCAGTTGTCTTGCTGCGTAGGAAAGCCTTTCCCTCGCTAAAAACAACATCATACCCCTTGTCTTCTAACATCTCCACTGAGATAAGATTCTTATTCAATCCTGGAACATGTATGACTTCCTTCAATACGAAGGGTTTACCAGACTCCCTCTTAAAGGAAATGGTACCGACACCGGTCGAACTGTATCTAGCATCATCACCCATCTCGATGTGCACTCCAAGATCTTTGTCCTCCAGATCAGAGAACAAATCTTTATCTCCCGTCATGTGAAAAGACGCACCACTATCCAAGAACCACATTGATCCCATCACACTTGAAACCAAGCATGCGATCAATGAAAAATCAAGCTCAAACTGAGAAGCTAAGGCCTCTCCCCCTACAGATCCAGCAGCTTGCTTGTTCTTCTTCTTCTGCGGACAATTTGTGGCATAGTGTCTGTGCTAGTGACAGTGAAAACACTTCACCTTGGACATATCCTGCTTCTTGCCTTTCGCACCAGACTGAGAAGCTTTCTTGCTCTTCCCTTTCTTTGCTTTGGCAGCCAAAGTGCAATTCTCTTCATCAGATACCTTTGATGAAGATCCATTCTCACCTTTATTGTTACTGAGTTTATCCTTGAGCGCCAGGTCGCTCTTGCTTTGGAATAACATTTGCAATCCGTTGAAAGACATTTCAACAACACTGCTGAAAATTTGATTTCCACCAGCTCCAAACTCAACCGCCTCCAATCTAGAATTCGTGAGAACACAATATTTCTCATACAGATATTGACTGTATGGGCATTCACCGGATATCTCACCTTCCAAAGGAAGGATGAATCCAGAGGCTACCTGGCCCGATTACAGACTCTGCCTGAAGAAATAGAATGTAAACACTTCCTGAATAGTAGATCTGATGATCAACAACTCCGATACCATGTAGAAATTTTGAATAATTTAACACATATTCAACAGAGATTATCCTGATCATGTACTATTGTGGAATACATACACAATACATAAGCTCCTCTACGTTGATCATCAATATAGCAGCATCAATAACAATAAAACATCAAGAGCATTCACACATTAACACAGTATGTATCCCGGGGAAAGCATCTTGCTAAAAACCCCAACTATCTGTATATTAATGATTGAGTCATGTAACATTACACAGCATAATACTTCTCACAAGTATCTCCACCTCTGTTACACAAAATACAGCTCAGATCTGATCTCCAAATCTCTTCCACTGCTTGCCTGCCTCCACTGCTCAATACCTGCTCAAGAACTGATGAGAATGGCTCACCAAACTCGTTTTTCACCTACAAAATAGTCACTCACTCTTTTTTGGACGTGAGCACAAGCTATAATGTTGGCAAATACGTGAGCAAACTCATTGGCATACTCAATCCCTTGATTGTGCAAGATCTGGTGCACAACTATAGTCACAACTGATAGCAATCTGATTCTCTACCACCTGTCCCTGTTGAACTGAACATGCACTGACATGCAACTGAGTTAACTGATGTATTCATTAGTTGTATTATGAGTTAATAACTTGTGAATTAATTAATAACTAATTCACTCAACTCATCTCTAGTCTATTTTCCAGTTAGACTAAATACAACCAGTTTAACAAAGCTAAACTGAACACAACTCCATCAACTCCACAATCAACTCCACCAAACTCAACTGATTGAGTTCTAACTGAAGTCATGCATGCAACAACTCAACTGACTCATAAGAAAAGCGTATTTCCTTCTGACAGCTGCATGTGCCACTTCTGTAGCTCAAACTGAAGTGCTCCAAGAGAATAAGATTAAGTTTATAGTCCAAATATTATTGCGAGATAATAATATTTGACTTTTCTATTTTTGACAGCCAGTCTAAAAATAGACTTTGATCACTCACACTTTCATCAAAAATAGAAGTCCATCTATTTTTTCCCAACTTGATCAATCATCCATAAACAACAACCTGCAATCCATAGACATGATCCATATGTCTAAAAATAGACATAGTCTAAAAATAGACATAGTCTAAAAATAGACTTGCACCAAAAATAGCCTGCGGGCCCACTTAGTGAAGGCGACTCTTTTCACTAAGCTCCATCATCTTGTTGCAATCTCAACATTATTGTTGCATGATGTTGATGTTTTAATCAATGCCTTAAACATGTTTTGCAGAGTTTCCATCAATGCCAAAGGGGGAGGTTGTTGGATACAATGTTGGAGATTTTTGGACAAAATGTTGTCATCGATTGGTACTTGTGATTAGTCTTAGAGATTAATGTTTTACAATCATTGATGTTAAGGGAAACATCAAGATGGTTATCTAGGTAATTGTTATAGAACCATCATAATAGCAGAATAATTTAAGAATCCTTAAAAGCAACATGGCTATGATTGGTGGTTGCATGGTTCAAAGAATTGGTTATTGTAGACAGCTTATGGGAAGAAGATCAAGTCAAATGCTCTGTAAAGTTCCTAGATAGATAGCCTTATAGAAGGCCATTCTAATGATATATCACACTTAAAAAATATCCTAAGGATTAAAGAGGTATTGCAAGTTGAAGTTAGGTAGTTAGCAGTGGTCGAAGAAATTCAGAGGCTTGGGCTATTTGTGAAGAAAGTAGGAAGTGCGAGACAAAAGGGATGAACTTTGCACTAGTTTGTGGTATTTAACTATTTGGGATAGATGAGTTATTTGGGGTGTAGATAATGGATAATTCTAGAAGACGATATGTTCAAGGGTGTAGGTACATTAGAGTCTTGAACCTAAACTCGTGCACAAAATTCTCTGTGAAGGCATAGTTCCAGTGTAGACTAGGTATTTAGTCATTTAGTTTTGTTTCAAGGGAAATACAATAACAGCACTCAAACCCAAAGTTACTCTCTGTATAGGTTAATGAAATGGAAATATGATGTGTTTAGTGAGGTGGTGCTAACTAGGCATAGATGATGACATGGCATCTTATGAAAGTAACATGTGGCAGTTAGTTTTGGAGTTTTTAGATAGCCAAGTGGGGAACATTCATGGAATATGTGGAATCACTCAAAGGATTCCATGTTGTAGGATGACATTGTCATGACGGGAGAAGTTTCATCAACTATCAGAGGAAATTTCAACTTAAAAGTGGCCTCCTAAGAAAAATAATAAATAATAGTTAAAGTATTAAAATACGAGTTATGTATTTTAGAGGGAAAAGAAGAAAACTAATTTTCTTAATTGTGTTTTTGGCTTATCTCCTTATATATTTACTAAAATTTCAAGTGTAGACACTCATTGGATGTAAAATTAAATTCCACATCCAATGATTACTTATTATGCATACTTTTGAGAAGACCCACATTGATAAAAATTGAAGATACATTAAAAAAGCATGTTGAACATGTTTTTTTAATTTTCCTTCTAAAATATTTACATGTACCTGCTTTTAAATTTAAAGGATTTTGATTGGTTTACATATCATGACTTGGAAATTGCATGAAAATTTGTTGGGCACTTTTACTCTAAAATTTCCTCTAATGTGATGATGTGGTACTGCTCCATTGGAAGTTGTGCTAGCAGGTAATGTTTGTAGATGATTTCTTGTGTTGTAGAATTCTTGGAATTCTATTAAGACTAGATAGTGGGATCCAAAACATTTGTTCAACAATTTGGTATTTAGGTTGTCTTGGTAAAACGTAGCACAAAATAAGTGTTTGACCTGAATAAGATCATGAGCACATTTTGGGAAAAGGCTTTCATCACATTCACTTTCTTATGGAAAAAAGAGCTCAAACTATCACGAGCTTAAATCATTAAGAATTTGGCACCAAGACAAGCTATGAAAGAAAATATTTCGTTGCATAGTTGGATAGTGAAGAATGACACAAATTGGGAGATCCAGTCTATTGATGTGAAGTGATGGATAACCATCTCTAGAGAATGCAACACAAGATTGAGTTTGCTAGTTGGCACAACTTTAATTGAAGACAGAGTATCTTTAAATGAAAAGAAGTATTGGTGGAATTAAACAAGAAGCTGCTTGACATTCCCAATTGAGTTAATACAATTTTAGAGGATATATACAATAAACTACAACTTGAATGAACTGAAAAAACTCCTTGAGGAGAAGAAGAATTAATTGAAGTGCCTATTCTCGAGCAGTGTGTAATTGGAATGAAAATGAATAGCAACAGAGAAGTGAAAGTGTGTATGAGATAACTAGCGTTAGCACATAGTGTGATACAGAGAATGCAGACAGAAAGCCAAAGAACCTAATAGTGAATTAGTTGCATAAGAACAATGTCGTAGATTGCATCTTTGTGTTTGCTTGTAGAAGAGTAAAGATCCTAATAAGGCATATGTGAGCTACAAAATATGAAGTGTCTATTTGTGGTAGTGATAACAAATTTCAATTAAATCCAAGAACACTGCAAGAGGTATCAATTTGAAAATCCTATGAAAGAGTATATCTAACTTGCATTAGCAGGTTGGTTCCTATACAAATATGAGGTTGGTGCCTCTAATAAAGTTAGTGCTTTCTACTCTAAGTACTTTCAATCCTTTTATGAGTGGGTTGTCACAAAAGAGTTGATGTAAAGAGTGGGTGTTTTTAATTTACATCATAATAACAACAAGATTTGGTGGTTTTTCTCCTCGAAGGGTTTCCACATTGAAATAAAAAACTTTGTACAGTTGTCAATGAATCTTGTTGTTTGATTATGTGATATTTGTTTATATAAGCATAGTTTTATAATTAATGATTCACACCCCTCTCAATAATTCTTGATTCCCAACACAAGGATCTTTTGTTTTTTGTTTATGATGTTGTAGGTGCAAGGAGGCACACTAAGGAGGAAAAAATAAAACTCAATACCCAAGCTTGGTGTAGTGAGGTGAAGGCCACATAGAGGAAAACAATTATGTGAAGGTCATGGAAACATGAGTAAATTAGAAGGCATGAAAGGGTTTTTCCATTATGGTTGTGTTGACAGTGCTGGACCCACCAACATTCAAGGGATATCCCTGATATGATGTCCCAACTAAACCTCACACAATTTGGAGTAGGATTCCCAGCATTGGGTGGTAATGTTATGACTTGACTGCAAAAATGCATAGAGTGAAGTATGGTAACTTTGGTGAAAGAAAGTGTGTGTACCTACAGAAATTCAAGTGTGATGCATGAAGGTTCCAACACACAAAGGGAAAAGGAAGTGTGCCCCTTGGAAGCCTGTAATATTATACAACTTGAAAGGAACACATAGGCATAATGACATCACAAGCTAAGACACGAAATAGTCCACAAGTTAAAGTGATGGATTAATACAACAAGACACATTCAACAAGATTCATACAAATGAAGACGAAATAGTTCATAAGCATAAGCATAATTTAAATAACATACATTAAAAATACAACAAGAATAGGCCTATTATATTCACAAAGTATGCATGAAATTGTGTCAGCTATGACTTTATTATAAGTTAAAGTTTCATTCATACATACACCATTGATGAACCACTAGCCCCAATAGTGGAACATTAAAGTCAAGAATTCTTGCTCCTCCAAAGAACTATATTTTCTATGTACTATGGAGAAGCCAAGGCTCTTCACAATATTCCCAAGCTCCTTCTAAGCCTAAGCCTAGCCAAAATATTGGCTCCCAAAAGCCCCTTACATGAGTTATGAGGTTCTATTTATAACAAGAGGGGGTGGTTCTTCAACTCCGTTTTGTGACCTTTGGACTACTCTCATGACTCTTCAACTTCCTTACAAAATGACTCATTACATTACATCATGACCCTTCATATTCCAATATTGACACTTGGAATTTCACTTACAACATAGTTAAAAATAATATAACAATTTACACACGTAACCATATAAGACAAAATAGGGTAGAGACAACTTGACAGGCTAACAAGACAAAACATTATGATGATTGAGTTTGGGGAAACACTAGCTCAATAACTTCCACTTCATGCTTCTTGGTCACATATTGGTGCCAAGCTCTGTACTATGCGATGACATCCCCAAACTAAATAATGATGTCTAGCTAGAAGTGGAATCTTTCCTCCATGTCATCCGAGTACAATGATTTGGAACCAATTTTAATATCCTTCTGAAGCATGAGCAACAATGTTTTAAATTGGATACGACCATTGATGTAGTTTTGAATGTTCTGTTTGTTCAAATCCAAATCTTCCTTTGTGGAAATCTATCTCGGCTTCTCCAAGTACACTTTGTTCTCCTTCCTGACCCCATTCCTAGGTTTAGCTTCGGTGAGAGAACCAAAAAATGGGAGTTTGGGTGCATTCACCAATACATCCAAACTATTATATAAACATTGATATGAGGCATGAATACTACCAATGAAAGAGGCGAGTTGCATGTTGTTTTGAATCAACATTCAAACCTTAACTTTCTCCAGCTCTGTTTGTCACTTCTATTAGGGTCCTAGAGTCGAGGCATTAAACGTCTTTGACTTGTCTATTTTTCCTAAGATCTCTTGTAACAATTTAGCCTATGTGACTATTGTGGTCATAACCTAAAATTTATTGTCTAATAACACATATTTCATTAAATTTGGAATTAAATAGTGGATCTAGAATTTCAAAATAACTAAAAAACTCAATTTTAGTGATGTACTTGTAATAAAAAAATTCCAATTCTAATGAAATACGTGTTTAATGTCATTATCAGTGTTTCATAAAAGTCCCTGCAGACGAGGCATGACAGAGTCTGAGTTAATCATGGTCATCAAGTTATTTGTAATGAGGTTCTAAGGATCTAGGTGTGGTCAGTCATTGGTCAGAACTATGAAAAATACAAGTTGTTTCATTAGTAAGGTTCTGCAATCTAAGTTAGGGGTATATCATTATACCACTGTTGATTTAATGATCTATTTTCCCTACATTACTCCCATTACAGGCTTCATTTACATTTTACCCTTCTCATTACCTATTTCATATGCTCTATTCCATAACATCATACTACATACAACTACATTTCATTATACACCTACATATTACCTACACATTACATTTCATCCTACACATCACATTACATTATACTTCCATTACCCCACTACACTACACTACACTACCTCTCATCATTACCCCACCTAAGCCCCTAGTTCCTAATCATAATTTTTTTTACTACCTACAATACCCCTATAACTGTGACTATCATTACAATGGGTGTATGAGAACAATAATCATGATTTTCCAAAGTTATACATGTGACTACGGTAAACAAGGCACGCTTTAAAATTCCTTTTCATTGTTTTTTTCCCTCCATTTTGGCCAAAATAGTGTGCTCTTATGAGAGGAAATTGACACAGCTATTCATTATGCAGAGCTGAAGGGGAGCTATAGGTGCTTTCGGGTCATTTCTATAGATTCCAAGATAGTCCAACTAAGGTGTTCACTAGTGGAGATCTATTGCCTAACAGCTACACAACCCAAATTTATGCACCCTATGCACAACTGCTATGCAACCATCCCCCGTTCGCTACAAAGTCTGCATTGTGCCAAAATTGGTCTTCGTTGTGATTTGAGGTATGACACATTGTATCCCATCTATCTATTTTTGTTTAAAGCATAATTTAGAAAACAACTGTAGCCCTAGTACATGTTACTCCTGCTCCATAACTGCTACGCAAACCTTGTATGCAGTCCCTATCGGAGTGTGAAGTCACAGTGAGCATTTAGGGTTTTTGCTATCTATGTAGGGTCAAGTAAGACGAGTCACAAGTATTGGAATGTGTGTAAAGTGGGTGGGATCATATCTATTTCATACGCAACACTTGCATTGATAGGTAGAGACCATTGCATTTTGTTTTTCAACAACGCACACGTAGTGACCCTTTGCACTACTCATAAGAGCCATCAAGTTTTCATCGAGCCACCTACTTGTACTTTCACCTTCTTCTATCATTCTTTCATTGTATACTCAGCCACATTGCATATCTCATCACTGTTTCCACTCAGATCCTCATTGTTTCCACTCAACCATACATTTTTCTGTGTTGTCACCCTTTCACAGCACCTTTTCCACAAGAGTAGGCCAAAGTGTTTTGAGGAGTATGTTGTTATTGAAAAACATCACATGGAAATCTCACCCAGTCAAAGTAAGTCCAATGGAGGGGACATGGTTCACATTGAACCTAAGAGTTTAGACATGATCAATTAAGTCCTAGCAATGAGAGAAACTTTTAAACAGGTAGGGTGTGTCCATTGTTGTGAGAAGATTCAGAATTATGGGCATCATGCCAAGTTGTCCAATATGTTTGCACAAATATTCAAAGATGAAAAGGTTAAACTGGGTGATTTTGAATTTGTGGTGACTGAAGAGACTATCTCTCAGGCCACATGAATCCCTCTACAAGGCGAGAGTTGGTTTAAGGGAAGAGAATTAGATGATGCACATTTTAAGGAGTTTGTAAAGCCTCAATTTAAGAACAAATATGCTACCACCTTCCCCAACACTTATTTTCTAGAAACCCACAATCGACTCCTAAAAGTTATCAAATGACACTTCACATGTGAAGGCTGATTCAACACAGTCTACAAGTATCACATTAGACTTCTCATGCATTTTACGGGTAGAAGGAGTTTAAATTTACCATATTACCTCCTTAAGAGTATGGGGAAAATGGAAAACAAGGTGCTAGGAAAGGGAGATAAACATTTGTCTAGCCTATTCCATTTATCCCTAATTAAATTATTGTTGTTAAATGAAGTTGAGAAGAGGAGCATGTCATGGGATGAGTTTCTAGTAAATGTGGGCCTTCTTCCACATATAGAGATGTCTCCACTGAAGTAAAGAGAGCCACAGAAGACACAAGAAATACAAGAGGCTCAATAGGAACCACAAGCACAAGAAAAGGAAGCTGAGGCAAGGAAAACATTGAAAGAAATAATAAAAGAGAAGAAGGTCAAGACCAAGGGGAAGGGAAAACTCAACCAGCCCAAGAGAAACCAAAAACACCAATTCATCTTTGTCTAAGGTTGAGGCTAAGGGTTAGATATTACAAACAATAATCAACCGATGAGTAAAATCCTCCACCAACTATTGAGATCCCTAAAGACACACCCAAAAAGGCTACAGTGGAGGAAACTAATGAGCAAGTGAATGAGCTAAAAGAATAGATAGATGAGCCAAATGTGCAAGTGGATGAACTAGAGGTACAACTACATGATATACAACTACCAGAGGTATAGATAGAAGATAAGATGTAAGGATAATGTGTTGAGGAGAAGGATAAAAAGATGAAGCTAGCACAACTATAGGATAACCTTGATAAAACACAACTTCATATTGCCCACTTAAAAAAGGAGAATAGAGAGCTCATACATACAATAGCTCAGAAGCAAGAAAAGGGAAAACATGTTATTGATGTAGAAGAGATGGAGGAGCCTAGAGTGTTGCATAGGAAACCAATGACAAGATTGGCAGCAACCACTTGGAAAGAACAAGTCAAGGAAGCCTTTGAATCAACTGAGAAGCCACCTTTTGATGACTGGAAGGAGTACCAGAAACTCTTTTAAGAATTTGAAGGATGTCAGTAGCAAGTTGACCAGTTAAAGGGAAATTATGAAAGATACAAGTAGAACATCACCCTAATCCTCAAGGAAGCTGACCACCTAGTGTTTGAAGCTCTAAAGGCCATTAAAAGGGCTAAAGTAGTTTTGAAATGGACCCTCCCTATGCATAGACAGGTAAAGCATTACTACACCAAGAATCTAATCATGAGGAGGAGATTGAGACTGGTAAAGCATAAATTAATGAAGGCTCGAGGAAACCCCAAAAAATTCAGACAATTGTCTATTGAGCTACCTACGGAGGTATGATCCCAACCAATGGAAAGGGCCAAAGCACACCAGCTGCTAGAAAAGGAACAATCCCAGCAAGTGGACGACGTCAAGGTAGCCCCTAGCAAAGAAAGAAATCCTTTAGCAAGAAAGGAATGGAGGAATCTATTGTTTGCTAGAGGTATAAAGCAATGGTGATGGATTATAAAGAACTTTGGTATGTTGGAGCAGGAGAAATAACATACACATGAAATTTGAATTTTACTACCTAAATGCTACATAACTGTTGTGCACTGCTACGCAATGAATGATTAAGCAGGTTCTAGAAGATGCATGCATGGAAAAAGACACATGTGGGGCCTTACTCCAGCTCAACAACCTTGTCACCATCCTCCTCATCTCAACTCAACAGTCATAGCCCGTAACCACGTCATACTGGACCCCATTGCACAAACGCTGCACAATTTTGGAAATTAGTTGTTTCTTGTTTTTCTGTTAAATATGGACTTTTATAATTTTTGTTGGGTGATATTTTGGATAAAAATACATGATAAGGTCAAATAGATTAGATAAAACACATGTATGTTGCAGTTTTATTTCAGTTTTAAAAACAATTTTTTCCTATTATGTTAGTTTTGATCCATTGAGTGGATACATTGAACCCAATACCAGTTTTTATCATGTAATTTTGTATTTAAACTAGACAACGATATGAAAAAAGGGTTCTATTTCTGAGATAAGGCTATTGTTTCATTGGTTCGTTGTTTTTATTTTTTGGTGATGTGTGTGCTTTAGCTATTTCAGAGACTCCCATGGTATGTGTTGTATCTATCGTTATATCCTTATGTGTTATACTATTTATCTTTCATCTTTAAGTAGTTGTTAAACAATTTTTCCCTTCAGAATTTTTCTATTAATATTTTAGATAGATGATTGTTTGATTGTTAAATTCATGATGGAACACACTATATGTCAAGTGCTCCATCCTCACCTTCTTCATTATATTTAATCAAAGTTTATGTTGCAGAATTCATGATTTTTTAATGCTCTGTACATGTGGTTAATTATCGTCATGTTTTATATTCTTTCTTTAGATTTCATTCAATGTATTTTTCAAATGTTGTAGCCTAGAGATATATCTACCTAACCTCTATCGCAGTAGATTTACATGCATGCTTTGATGTCTTGTTTTAGGACCTGAACAGTTGTCTCATGCAATGGCCCTTGTTAAACAGTATTTTGTCACGCCTTCTGCACTTGCCTGTGACATGCCCCAAGTGCTTGAAACATGACCATTGTACAGTATACTCATCAATGTACATAGCTCCGATCCCTCCTAAGACTTTGTTTGGAAAATGTCTTGAGATTTCCTTGAAGAAATAGCTCTTAAAACCCTAAAATAAGGTTCATCACTCTTATGAGGCTTAAAACAATGATGGTTTCCTGTTGCACTATGTTTGACCCATGATGGCATCACTCTATTCCCTTGCATACCCGCGATGATCCTAGAAAGGCAATTTTTCCAAAGGAGATGGCAAGCTTCGTGATCTAGAATCTTTCAGAGTGGCAAGATGGACGTGGTTTCGCATAGATGAGGTCGAATGCTCCCAACTTGACCTCTTTGTCTTATCCCTATGAGAAACCTCCTTGAGATGTGGACCTAATCTTATCTTTGGAGAAGTCCTAACTCCCTCTTCTGGCCTATAAATTCCTCCTCTCCCATTCCCAAATGGTTGGTCTATGTCTATTTGCACCCTTATGCTAAGCTTGTGCCTAGAGGTTATTCATTAGACTTGAAGGAGGAGTGCCTGGAGATTTTCTTGGCTTAGACTTGGATTACCACTCAAGGAGAGCCTTTCAACATCAAGGCTTTGGTTTTAAGCTTCCCTTTATTTCCTAATAATATACAACGATTGGTTCATCTTCCCAAAATATATATGTTCATGTATTTATTTAGCTTGACATTCCTTGATCAGTTAAGTAAGTTGTTATTGGATTTCCTATTGGTTTTGGAATGCCTTTTTGTCTCTTAATCACTTATGTAGGTACATAAATGATGAGAGAATTGGGAACAAGTTCGTGACAGAAGAAGTTCGAGGCCCTCAACAAAGGAAATCAGAATATCATCAGAATGAGGTAGGTCATCTTTTTCATTCTACTTTTCAATTATAACCTTGGAACATGTCTAGTTGATTGTCACTTCAGTTGCTAGACCCACTCACTGGGCTAGAGGTATTGTCTCTGTCCACAAAGAGGATTATCCTTGTCAAAAAAATGGCGACTCTGCTGGGGAACCTATGACCCTTTCCTTCACTTTCTTCACCTTGTCTTTTGATGAGTTTGATCAACCATTCATTTAAAGACTTCATTGCTTATTTGTAGCCAGTGTCATTTTCTAGTAGATGCTTGAAGGTTGTTAATTTGAGTTGTTCTTGAATATTTTGAGTTTCGTTTTTTTTTCTCGACCATCGCGTTTTTTACCCTGACATTCGCAATGATATCGTGTCTTTGTTGATTATAGTAGTGATGATCGCTACTTTCCTCTTAACATGTGTGATGATTGTAGAAGATTAAGAAATCTAGGGTTTGTCTTCTTATTTTCAATTCTGTTGGCCTTCTCCCAATGATTTACTAGTGTGATCTTGATTGACTCTTTTATTGTTTGATTGCAACTACCTTTTAACTTGGTTTGAGTGTGCTTGAAGTTTTATTATCCATTTAGGGTTTCTAGGTATTCTAGGTCAATCTTCATCGACTCGTTGGTATTCTCATCAAAGATCAGAGATCAATTTCCCGTGTTAAAGCTTCTTTGTGTGTTTAGACATCCTTTGTATATCACTTTTGGTGCTTTTGTCTTAAGTTGTTTTCATTAGTAGATACTGTGAAAGTCACTTAATCTCCATTTGACAAACAATAGATGAAAAATTCATTGTCTCATTTGAATCAAAAGGAAGTGTTTTCTTTGAGTTTTGTGTTTTGAAAAGTGAAAGTGAAAGTGTTTATCTTTTCATAGTTTTCAAAGCATTTTCAGTTTCATTCAAATCATTAATATGAAAGAGATTTTTCATATTTGTTGGATTGCTTGCATTCTCTTTTACTTTTGCATTAGATTACGTTGGTTGCATTTTGAAAAAGAGAAAAATCATCATTATATCTTAAGGTAGTTTTTCTTTAAGTTTTGTTTTGGCATTGAATTTGCTTATCATATGAAATATTAAATTTCATATTTTGCATTTAGCGTTTGGATATTGTCATGGATGCACTTTTGGATTTGGTTTGATGCATTATTTGAGTGATTTTCTTCCCTACATAGATAGATTTCATCGAATTGAAGGATTTCATTTCATCATCTAGTTGCATTTTAGGAGTAGGTAACATCGTTAAGGCCTTGAAATCGAAACATAATTCCAAGATCAACTTTAAAATCTATCAATCAATCTAAGGAGAATTTGAAACATTAATGGTCATATTTAGTGGTCTAGGCTAGAGACGTGTTCCATCGTCTTTAAAGCTTAGTAGTTTTTGTTTGCTTCGGCATTAGACAGTGCTAGCACAGACTTGTGCTCCTTGTGCCATTATGTATATAAAGGGAGAACCCCATAGGATTCAAACCTTTATCCATAGGAATATGGGTCTGCCACCCTATAAATGTGATACACTGAACACAATGTTCGGGGAGATTCCTACACGTATGTCAAGTCCTTAGTAAATTTATTTACTGGGGTGTATATTGTAATTCACGATTGCTTGGTACTCCTTTTAACTAGATTCACCTGGGCAGACATTTTGATATTTTCTGACTCTTTAAATTTGGAAATATCATCAAGCAACTTGTCCTTTCAAGCTTGCTAAACCATTGAAAGTGAATAGGGTCACTTTTTCGTCCTTTTCTTGACTCTTAAAAGATGAAAAGGAAACTTTTTTGTTTCTAAAAATAACTTCCCATGATAAACATATCAAACCAATCAATCAGTTTCTTCTTGGACCAATATTGGGTAATTACCTGTTAATTTCAAGATTTTTAAAAGCCCTAAACGAATCTCCTTTCCTTTTTTTCTTTTAAGAGGAAGTCATCATGGTTAAACCATTGAGTTCATCTCATGGTTCCCCTTCATTTTCTGATACATAAGGGTCCTCCCAAGGAGTTCATCTGGAGCTTCCTCATTAACTTGAGGATCAAGGTTTTGAGCTTGGGATTATTCCAAGTATCCAAGCTTTGTCTTCTCGTCCACCTCCATTAGATTCCTAGTCACCTCAAGAATCTGATCTAGATACCTCTGATAATCCTATTCAGACCCCTGAGAGTCTGCGGACTTGTGAGAGTCCATAGAGACTTGTTTTCTATTCATTGAATTTGTTGTTTGATTATGTTGTGATATCTCCTCAGTATCCTTACAGTCCTTATGATGAGCATGGTATTCCTTTGGAGTTATCTCCTCATACGTCTCAGGTTCCTCATCAGCAATTATTTCCATGTATGGAGTTAGAAGGTGAAATCCCGACCTCTTCTATAGGTCATTCATATGTTTTTCCTACCCATACTCTTCATGTTGATGATGAGCAAGGATATGAATTTTCCTCCAGAAGGATTTCCTTATACAGGAAGAGTCTCATCTCTCACCTTTCTTGAAACTAGTGGACCCATGTTTCCACATGGTTACACCACTCTAGCTCAATTATTTTTGGGTACTCCTAGTGCCTCGTCATTGTATCAAAACCCCATGTGGTCCTCAAATGCTATGCTTACATCAGGTCTATTCATTATGAACACAACCTGTAGGACTTCTATACAAATTACTGTCACCTTAGTTCCTGTTTAACCTACCATTTTGTCATAGGCTATCCCATCATTCCAACCAACTCTTTCATACAATTGACTATTTCAGGACAGGGTTTGGTAAGTTCTTCTGCCCCTCCATCAAGTGGACAGAATGTGCCACCACTTGGGGGGCAAGATCAGAATGTTCCTCTTGTGTCAGGTGAAACCAATATGAGTGGATTACAAAATCACATGGTTGGAGTTAATAGACCTTATTATATTAGTATTCCTAACCCTATTGGTCCATCTGAGTCAAGAAATTTCCAATATCAGTAGCCTTATATGGCTCAGATTCCACTCCAACAGGCTTATGTCCCATATGGTTTGCAAGCCTTGGTTAATATTTCTTACATTCCTCAAGAAGGAGCCTATGTCCATCTTGGTCAATCCATTATTCCTGGTGGATACGGTCGGATTCAATTCAGGAACTATTAATACCCTCAGGATATATCCCAAGGAGTTTTCTAGCTACCCTTGCAGTAACAAGGACAACCGTTGCAGTAGCAAGGGTGACCTTTGCAGAAGCAAGGGTAATCTTTGCAGCAGCAAGGGAAAGCATTGCAGTAGCAAGGGAAACTGTTATAGTAGTAGGGACAACCTTTGTCGCAGTCAAAACAACCTTTGCATCCATAAACTCAGTTTCTTTAGCATTCTTCTCAACCTTTTTCCTCACAAGGCCAACCTTTGCAGTAGCAAGGTCAACCTTTGCAACAGCAAAGTCAGCCTTTGCAACGACAAGGTCAGTCTTGGCAGTTTCAAGATATTTGTATCAATAAGGTCAGCCCTTGTAAGCCCAAGGTCAACCCTTGTAGCAATAGGGTCAATCTACTTACGTCCAAGGTCAACAGGTTCAATAACCTTATAACCCGTATGTCATGTACAATGCTTACTAGTGGCCTATGGTAGGACAATATTGAGCCTACCCTAGATCAAGTCCACCTTATGGTCAAGGTAACCCTCAATGGGGATAAAATCAAGTCCCGTATGGACAAAATCATCCACTATGGGGGAAAAATCCTTACCAACAAGGATGGACTCCGTAGTTTGGGTCTCCTCAAAGGCCCTATATTCCGTTTAACATGAAAATGTCTTTCTTGGCTACGTTGGAGCTTCCTGATCTCTCAAGGCTCACGAATGATCCCATTCTTCATTTGCCTTACTTGCCTCCAATTCCAATGAAAATTCCAAGCGATTTCCTCAAATTCGATGGAAAAGCTAAGGAGGACCCACATGCCCATGTGATAACATATCACCTATGGTGCTCCTCCAATTTTTATGTCGATGATTCTATCCATCTTCAACTCTTTCTAAGAACTCTCGCAGGTGTTGCCACTAAATGTTATATCGAGTTTCCTCAAGGTACCTACATTGACTTCGACTCTCTCACTATGGCTTTTCTCACTCATTTCCAATTACCAGTTTGATATGAAACTGGCACTCATTTTCTTACATCCCTTAAGCAAGACACCGCGACCCACATTGCCAATCATATCCATAAATGGAGACATCGGTGTCGCCTCATAAAATTTGATATTGTTGATGATTTTTTGATAGAATGGTTCACAAAATCATTCATTAACAAGATTTATAAGGACATAGCTATGGGTGGATGTGTCACTAAAGAGCAAGCTATCGCCCATGCCCAGTGTCTAGACTTAGTCTATTCACAATCTGGCACAATGTATGAGATGTTGTATGATGCTCCATGACCATCATGAGATCTGACAGCATCAAAGTCTCCTAATGTACCACTTGTGGATGGTTTGATTGGTTTTGTGTCTCATACTTCCAGGAAAGCTTCTTCGAAGTAAAAATCTGTCTCAAGTGTTGGTTCCAATATCCCTCAAAAACTTCATCCAGTGCTGGTAAAACCTCTGAGGTACATGTTGTTCTATCTACCACAATAGATAAGGCCTCTAATGGTAAGAATAAGGGAAAAGGTAAAGCCAAAGCCAAATCTCCAAAATAGGAACCTCCTAAATCATCTGTTGATGATGCTTTTTAGAGGAAGCCGAAATATCCTTGCCTCATCTCTGAGGAGGATCATTACACCAAGGATTATCCCTGATGTTCTGAAGTTAATCACTTGTTGAAAAGGACTCCAGTTGTCATAAAGGAACCTTTGCTTCCTCAAGTTCCCAAGTGTTCATGATGCAAGGTTCATCACCTATCATGATCGCTACTCGAATGAAAGACTATCAAACCAAACATAAGAAGATGGTGGAGAAATAAGTCATCGATAATCCTTCTACTTCTACTTCGTTTAGTTTTGGTCTACTCCACATTGAGTGCCCTAACAATGAGTCTGTAATTCAACCACCTCCCAAAGTTTTTCTTCAAAAATCATCTTTTAATCCAAATGTTAAAGTTGCGCAACACTACAATATTGTTGAGGATTTAGCGTAGGCACCTTCAGTGATGTTTGCCTTGGAGTTTCTTCAATCCTATCCAATGCAGTGGAAGGCACTGTTGTCAGCTATAGGTGTTATTGATCCTTCTGATTCGAGTCTGATTACCTTCTATCTTGAAAACCATGTGCCTCATCTTCCTCATTAGATTTATTTTCTGATACAGGTTCTTATCAAAGGAAAGACGATCCATCAGACTATTATTGATGAAGGTGCCTCTACTTGCATCATGTATGTTTCATGTTGGAAGGCCATTGGCTCTCCTACTCTTAACCAGTCCCCAAACACCTTGGAAGCCTTTGATGGCAGAGGCTCACGTCCTTATGGTATTCTCACGAGTTTTTCGATTACATTAGAAGGAAAGACTGTTGAATTAGAAGTAGAAATTGTAGATGAAAATATCAACTACAACCTTCTTCTCGGGTGAAGCTGAACCCATGCTATGTTTTGTGTGGTGTCTTCTTTGTTTCATGTGCTTCTGTTTCCTCATGAAGGAAAAATTGTCATTGTTGATCAACTGTCCTTCTTTTCTTTTGGTTCATCGAATCATAACCTCCCTTACATGGGAAATACTGAGATTCCTTACAAGCGTGTGGGGGCAGGTCTCTTCAAATACTCTTCTTTAATGGGTACTTTTACTGTCCCACCTCCACACATTAATTCAATCAATATGATGTCAGTCTCGACGAATCCTTGGATTATCCCTACCTCAGATCAAATTGATTCATTTGGTGATGCTATGCCTTTAAGTCCATTGGAGCAAAATAATCAAGAAATTGTCTTGGCTTCGATGGTCGCTTCAGAAAGTCATGATGTTTTCACTATGAACCTGGAAACTTATGTGCCATCTCATTGGCTTGGTTCTTGGTATTCTCTAGATGCTCTGAACGATACATTCCCCACCGATGAGAATATCGTTGAGGTCATCTCTCTTGATGAAAATCCATGCAAAGGTCTACATCATTGTTCGTCATTTCTTCCTAGCCTCAATGACATGCCTTCCTTTCTTGAAGCATTTGTTTCTCATTTTCCCACACCTCCCCAAGGAAAAACACCTATTTTGCTGCATGAAGTATTGTCGGAGGGTAATATGGGGAACATCAATGCAACCCTACCCATTGACATTTCAGTTCACCCTGAAGTTATTGAAACATTTCAATTGGGTGCATCTTTCCTCGTCATGAGATTGAGTTTTTCCTGCCTCCTTTCATGATATTCTTTCATCGAGACTCTACCATTTTCCCATTATCGCAATAGGTTTTTCATCTTATGACTCCTAACCCTCACTCACTTGGGGGGCATGGGGGCATAGCCTTTTATGAGTTTTACTCTATTATTTGGCCGAGTCGATGCTTACATGTCATGTCAACAATGAAACTCTGGTTTTATTCTCTATTGATTGATTACCCGAGTCCAAAAATGGACTGCATTTGAAGAAGTATTATGCGTGAAATTCGTGTAATGACTTTTGTACATTAGTGTGTTAATTCATTAGTGTGTGTTTTTTTTATTTTTGGTGCGTTTGTTTGCTTTGTAGACATGTGTTTTTCTGCTTACCCTGTGTTCCACTCAGTTTTCAGATGTCATCAAGCGATTACGTTGGTTTTGTTGATGGTGCTTGTCATAGCACACAAAACCTTTCATCCGCAACATGGGTACTCTATGACCCTAATGGCGAGCTACTTAACTTACAAGGTATCTTCCTTGGTTGAACAACCAATAATATTGTTGAATACAATGCAGTTATTGAACTCTTGTTATAAGCAGTTTCTCTTGGCATTAGGGATTTAGTTGTCAAGTTGGATACATAGCTCATTGTGTTACAATTAAACAATCATTAATCTGTAATAAATCCACAAATATTGTGTATGTATCTACGTGTTAGATTGCTAGAAAGAAATTTTTATTTCATTAAATATCAACATATTCCACATAATTTAGATACATTAATAGTTTCGTTAGCAAATTTTGTTCTTGATAGGCATTTGCATAATTTATAAAACTAATCTTGTTACGAACACATAAGTAGGAAATAAAAAATGCATATATCTATATATATATATATATATATATATATATATATATATATATATATATATATATATATATCACATCTGCTAGAGTGTTTACATCAAAATATCAGAAAATAAAGTGTTCTGGGACACTTGGCTTTAAAATCCTACAAAATGTGTAAAAGAGATAGATAGCTTATCACCCTGCACAATGCTCATGATAGCACAAGACCACTCTGATCACTCAGCCTAACAACTGACATTGTCTTGCAAAGACTCCCACTATGTATCTCTACCAATGCAGTGGAACATCATCAATAGTGGCATACTCTGGGACTCCATGAGTTATCGCCTCCGTATTGCGCTCCATCTCAGCTAAGGGGTCTGCCCCTTCTTCATATTCTGCACCCACTATCTGATGTGAAAATAATCATGCTATTGGTGACATGCCTAGTGTTATCTCTAGTCTCGCATCTGCACATTTATCACAAATTGAGTCTTAGTTTACACTTTTACAAAAAATCATAAAACTTGAAAACCCCCAAAAAACAAGTTTTCACCTGCATCAGTCCACTGTTCTCCTGGTGGCAGAGGAAGATCTGGATCCCACCTGAAATCCATGCCAGCATAAGCATAGTCATCCACCATGAGTAGTTGGCATTCTAGCCAAACAGAAAATTGTGGTGGGTAATGCATATGCTGACCCATTCCTCCTTGAGGCATGAGTTGACTCCATCACACGAGTCTCGGATCTCAGGGGACAAGATCTAGTACCTTCGTCCACAGATACCAGAATAAGGGCACTCGCTCTAAAAATAAGGTCACCAATATCAAACCAAACCCGAATTTCTTCAGGTTTCCATGCTTCCCCCTGTTTAGTTGTCGTTTCATGTTTTCCAAAAGGCCTCCACACTAGTTGAATATGGTGGGGGTCAAACATGTGATAGCATATTGGAACTAGGACTTTGAAGCCTCATGCAAGGCTTTCATGCTAGATACACACACCATAGTGAACAAAGTCGTTCTCAAGATGAGTTTGTTGGTGATTGTCTCTATCTTCACCTTCTGTCCATTGGTCGTTTTGGCATTGGGACAATGCCTCTGGACTAGATTCCTTGTACTTTCACCTCCTTGGTGAGATCCAAAGAGTTGGATCGCTTCCCCTCGTCGGTACAATCCCAAGATGAAGTAGATCTCCATCTCCTCCAATTCTAGTTCCTAGCCTTTTATGATGAAGATCTCTTGATCTACATCCCAGAGATGAATCAAATAGGGCATCAATTCCATCTGAGCCCTTAAACTTGTGGTCGTGAAGAATTTTAGCAGCCCGCAATTCCTTAGAGAATGTATGCATTCAGGGTCCTGAGTTGCTTGGAAGTATTTGGCCTCATGGCCTCTTTCTTTCCATTCCAAGACCATTTTCTCCTACAAAACATCATTTTAACATCAATTAATGCTTTTTCCATGGATTTAAATCATCAATTTTTTCTTTAAAGGAGGATTTTCTTTAGAAAAATCTGCCTCGACACCATCACATATGTTTTTAAAAACAGAGAGATGACATCACGTGAGCCTTTGGGCTCGAGCACAATCATCATGGGTCCGATGACCATATCCATGATGGTCGTCGATTCCATAAAAATTTAAAATCCTCCTTTCTAGCATAAAAATTACCATTTAAAATGCATAAAAAGATGATAAAATGCAAGAAGAGGGATGGGCCTCTTACCTTTGTAGATAGTTCGTGAAATGGTACCCTAGATCTCCCGTAATGGCCACTTGAAGATCAAGAGAAATAGGGCACAAATGCACTTTCAGAGCTTAGTACGGTAAATCATAAAAAATAAAATTATTTTTGGCTATTTATAAGTTTTTCAAGTAATTTTTCTCAATATTTTCATAATATTTTAATATTTTCTCTCAATATCAATGATTGGTGCATTTCTTTGTGTAGTTATAAGTAGCTTTGTCTGAAAAAATTATCATTATTGACCGATTCTTGTGAGTTTTATTTTATCTCTTTTATGGACTCATTAAATAAACGAAAAAGGAACCCTCTTGGAGTCATCTTTGAGCTCTTTTCTGACTCTCAAAAACTGAAAAGATTGTCGAGTACTTGTCATTTTGAACTTGTTAAAGTAAATGAATCGACATCACCTCAGTATAAATTTACCCCTTTTTCGGGCTAAGATTGACTATTTATGAAAAAGGTACACCTTGGTCGACATGGTCAAGAGGTTCCCTTAGATATTGTTTTCTACCTTTTTAGATTCGAGGGACAAATTACAAAAAGGGACATGATGGAGTTTTCTTTTTCATTTCTTTTTCAAACTCTCTAAATATGAAAAATATACCGAGTTATTCTTATGTTGGACTCGTTAAAACTTTACGATGAAAGACTCGTCACCATGACGAGACTGAGCTTCTCCTTCCTAGGGTTCGTAAAACTTACTAGGATGGATTCATTCAAAGAATGAACTTACATGACAAGCATATGCTATCCCCTTCAAGCTTGTGATAAAAATAATTGGGGTACTTGCTAGAAATAGTGGGGCAAAAATGAAGATGAGACATCCTTTGTATAGACAGCATGTCGCTCTTGAACATGACACTCTTCTGCTTTTGTGTCAGGTTTGGGATTTCCTCACTCAGTCACTTGTCCTCCTGGGTTTGGGTGATCCATTTTGCCTCTCATTTGACTATTCCATTCTATCATCATGACCTTTAGTCCTTTGTCGAGTCAAATGCTACCATGCTCTGGAGTCGTGGCATCAATGTTCAAGAGAATGTTGAAAATAACAACAAGAAATGATAAAAATAGAATCCAGAAATTCTAATTTTAATTTTTCCTTGAATTAAAATTGTGAATTAAAATCAAATTTAGTCTCACCAGCTACTTGGAAATAATTAATTAATTCATCATGGATCAATTAGTTGGATAAATTCAAGTTAGAAGTTTTTTTGCAGTTTCCAATTGTTATCCCTTAAATTAAGGAGATTATCCCCTAATTAAGGAGATAAGATTGAGATATATTTGAGTTGTAATTAGTTAGCTCTGTTTACTAATTTAATTCCAGTTAAATTAGTTCCAAACTATTTGAGGAACTAATTGTGAGTTATCAATCAGTTGATGCATGCATGCACTCAACTAGTGTACTCCAGATAACTGAAGATTCTCTCATCAGAAACTCATGCATGTCTATTCTGAGAAAGACCCAGTTGAGCTAAATGTCAAGGACAATGTACTATCAATTTCATGTGTTTTCCTATAAAGGAAACGCATGCATTCGGTCAAGGTAAGGTTCCTTGAGGATTATGCAGTTCTAACAGGGTGTGAGATTAGTGTTCCACTTGGTTGAGAGTCTTCCACTTGGTAACAGGAGGATCACCCAGGAGAAACAGCGCAAGGAAATAGGAGCTTAGAGGGAAAAGGAGAAGGCTTGTGAGAAGCTTTGATTTCCTGTGAACATCCAGGAGGATTGTAATGAGAGTTGGCTAGCTGTGAGAGCTAAGGCTTTCTATAATTCTGATGTATTTCCACCTTGTATGATAATACAGATAGTGGGGTTTTCAGTTGAGGCTTTCCCCTGAGTATTTTCTGTGTTTCATGTGCATTTATTCTTCTTCTTCTGGTGTTGGGTAGCAGATCCCCCGATAGTGGGTTTTTGGGGCTTGTAACCTGAATCTTGGCCAAAACTAATGTAAGACCCTGCAAAATGCAGCAGCGAAGCGCGAGAGTCTAGAGTTGCCCACCCTAAAATATTCTAATTTAATATTGAATGTGTTGGCCTACCTATGGTTCGCAGACCATGGGAATGTATAAATAGAGCGAGGTTCTAAGTGTAGAGGGAGTTCATTTTTTTTTAGTTTGATCTAGATTATTGTGGGTTTTTGAAGGCGATATTAGCTCTGAGTCTATAAGTCCAAGTCTTGGGTTGTAGGAGTAGGAAGAGGCTCTGCAGCTGTGTGTGTAAAGGCCTAGTAGAGTCCGTAGTTGCGTGCACAGACCCCTGCAGCTGAATGCGTAGGGTGGAATTGGATTTTACTAGAACAGAAGATTAATAAAAGATAAGTTGATTTTGGAATATTGTGCATTTGATCCGTGTATCCTTGCATCTCTTTACAGTTTATGATTGCGTGCACTGGTTATAAATGTTAAATGAGTAAATAAGATTACTAGGCCCACAAAATTAAGTCAGATCTATAATAATAACATCGTAAGGGTAACAGATCTAGGCAACGCCTCTTCGCACTCTGTATAGAGCAACGCGAAGGTCAGACAGCTGGGCGGAGTAGTGCAATCACACAAGATTGGTTCGCAGACCTCATTAAGACATCCCTAGGGTGCGGAAACCTTGTTCCAGCACCCTCCCATACTACATCGAGTGAGACCTCAGTCCGCGCTCCGCGGACTATTGCCGAAAGGGCTGGTAGTTTTGGGATTTGTTTGGCTAAAACACTTCTAAACCTATGTCAGGCCCCAGCAAGCCAACAAATGGCTCCATTGCTGGGACCCGGCTCTACCTAAGGGATGTCTGATGTCGGAACACTGGAACCCCATGAAGAAGGAAATTGAAGAGTGGATGGATCAGAATATTCACAAGTTCGAGACACACGAAAACTGAACTCCATAGTTGTCTAAGAAATGGTGGCTAGAACGCTACGTATATACATAAATCCACAAGATCTTCTTCGCGTCCTTCTCTTCATAGTTGTATGATTAGATCGCAAGGTTAGCCGATAGCCAGGGAAGGTATAAGCTCGATCAACTGATAGTGTGGACTTTGGAGTTAGTGCACAGGCTAGAGGCATCAGAAGATAAGATCCTGCAGGCCATATACCATTGGCTTGACCAGATAATAAGAGGGTTTATCACTGAATTTGTGATAGATACAACTGTAAGCTACAGCGAAGCAGAAAGATGTTTTCTCAAGGGACCATGTGGTAAGTACATCAAGTCTTTGAACACTTGGATTAAGATGTTGTTATGTGAAAAGAGGGTTATGTGAATACATTAATGTTTGGGACAACGTGGAGTGGAAATATCTACAAAGGTACCGAGGGATTAGAGAACAGTCCCCTGATTTCACCTTCATGAGAGAGCAAGGAGGAGCTCGCCCTTTTCTCCCCGGGAAGTGCAGTCTAGTTGATCAAGTAGAAAATTCCGCAGTTACCACCCCCATCCACACCATCACCCACATCACCTCCCTTACCTCCATCTTCACCCACTCTACCTCCACTAACCCCACTGTTCAACATGGCGAACACGATCAAGCTACCCGTATTTAGAGGAGTAAGAAATGAGGACCTAGATCAGTTCTGGTTCATGGTGAGAGCAGTATGGGAAGCACGACCAGTCACGGATGATAACATCAAGAAGGCTACATTGGTCAGTGCATTATAGGATCGGGAATTAACGTGGTATATCAAGCAGTCTAGCGATCACCCAAATGTAGGAATAGTGGAGATCCAGATTGCATTGAACAAAGAATTTAGCTGGCCGAAATTAGAGACGCAATCAATCATCGAATTTAAGGAAATCATGATGCTTCCAGGAGAGACCCCCTAGGATCTTGATCAAAGACTTAAGAGTATGATCCACGAGGCTAATATGACGCTCTCATATGCATAGCATCACAGATGGTTTGTGGCATCCTTGACACCGCACCTGAGGATGGGGCTATCACAATAGAAGCTTTCAACCCAGGCTGAAACATTGGAGATGATGATGAGGTTTCATGAGATTCCGATACAAGATCCTAGGTTGGGAGTTCAGCGAATCCACACACAACTACAGAACGTATGCATGGAGATGTAGAGTCTGAAGCAAGATAGGGCACCGCGACTAGAGGCACGCGAAGTAATATGGTGTATAAAATGTAAAGGCTAGGGCCATGACAAGGATCATTGTCCCGTATTCATGAACTATTTGGCAGGAGGGGGACCAATGCTGTTGAGACCAGAGGCACAGGCAAGGCCAAGTGTGGCACCCACGCTCTAGTGCGTGATCTATCAAGTGGTAGGAGAGCACACAACGGAGAACTTTCATTTGTTGTAGAAGTATACACAGAGTCCCCAGCATTTGTTTTGCAATTTTTGTAGATCGGTGGGCCACAACGAACATACTTGTCATAGCTACGAGTTAATGATGGAGCAGACCCCAACATATAGAATGCAGATGGAAACGAGGTCTTGACCCACCACGGGGATGGCACACGGTGGATTTCAAGAGGTTGAGGACGAGGAGGAATGGGGCCATGAAGGGGCTGAGGACAATTAATCTATTACAATTGCGGTGGAACGGGACACTACGCTCGCGATTGCACCAACTCGACGAGACTATCTTATTCATACTGTGCTCAATTCGATCATGAAACAGTAGACTGTCCCATGTTGATCGTGAAGATGCATGAGAAAGGGGTACTTCAGCCTGATCCGACGTAGAATATTCAAATGATGAGGTCTAAACCATGCGAATAAGACCCCAATGTGAACATGGTGCTCAGAAGCGGCATGACCACGGGGAGAGAGAAGGGGAAGCAGCTTGAGGAAGATACATGGGTTTGCAAGGCCCCTTCAAAGGAACCCGAGTTTGACTTGGAATGCGCAAAGGAGATGTTTATGGAAGCTATGAAGAGCTTCACGGAAGCCTCCACTTTAGGTAATAAGGACCAACCAAAGTTGGGGATGGATCTTTCCATGCTTACTACATTTCTGGAGACCTGCATGAAGTTGTTGTGCGATAATAAGGTAGTTAAAGGATTACAAGAGTTGATCACGTGATGCGCAGGATCAGGTGAACCACGCGTAGTCTGGAAGTTGGGAAAGCATACATTGCGCATGGGGAGAGAGATGAGATTGATGGCACAGATCAGTGAATACGAAATGGATCAAGTTATCTTGGACCTAGGGTCGGACATGAATGTGTTACCTAAGCAAACCTAGGAACGCATGGGTAGGCCCACGTTGCAGTGGTCCCCTATTCAATTACGGATGGTGAACCAACAAAATATCATGCCCATGGGAAGATTGCAAGGAGTGACAGTTGATATTGAAGGCATGAGCACACAAATGGATTTTGAAGTGATAGAAATTGTCGATGACAACAATCCTTATCCCGCATTGTTAGGAATCGACTGGGCAACGAATATGAATGGAGTCATCAATCTAAAGAAGAGGAAGATGATATTCAAGAAAAAATCCCTTCGCATAGTAGTTTCACTAGATCCAACCGAAGGTGCATGCTACACCGAACCTGTACGTGATGATGACAGTGACGATGAGCTAGATTGCATTTACCAGATAACGACACAAGAACAGGATCGGGTGAACCTGACAGCAGATGGAAGAATCTCATGGCAGCATGACAATTCCTGTAATTTAGATTCAGATGAGGAGATAGAACGCTAGCAGAATCGATTGCACGAGTTAACAACGCTGAATTACAACATGATGATTAGATCATTGTGGTGTGCGATGACTGAAGCAAGGGAACTGCCACCATATGATGGGGTAATAGGTGTGGATGAATTCTTAGACAAATTTGAAAGGGTGGTACCGGAACAGTAGCGTTATGGTGTGATGGAATAGGCGTTGCATGCGACACCTATAGGATGGTGGAATACACATCAGAAGAATAGTGGCAACTGGCGTGAATGTAGAAAACGGATGCACTTACGATTTGGAAGTCGCCAGCAACAAATGCGAGCCAGGCCGCCAGGACAAAGCAGTCAGCATGCCCATTTGTGTCAATGGGTGCAGTCGTGTGCTATGCAAGCACGTCCTCGATTGAGGATCGAAAATAAGAACCCGATGGAGTAGCAGGAAAAGTGACAAACATTCCACGTCAGAACTATCACAAAGCTATGCGGAATCATGAACAGAGTTCACTGGGTGAGATGAACTGACTGGGACCCGCGCGTACCAGCAGTTCGATGGGCCTATAGGACCATAAGCAAAAGTCGAAGCACGGAAATGACCCCAACACTGACAAGAAGAGAAGAAACCAAGAAAGCAGCAAAGAATTCCCAGACCACAGCTCCCACAGTTGGGGAAGGACGTGAGGACCTGGGTAAAGGAATTAGGCAGTTACATGAAGCCATTCGGCAAGGAAAATTGAAACATTGCAAACTTGATGAATAATGTTATAGCTGAGGAAGAAAAGCATGACATTGGATGAAGAAATCAGCGAACTAGACACTGAAGTCACGAAAGCAGGCCGCAAGAAACTAAGCATGATGGGGCCAAATCTAGCCAACCCTACTACTGCATTAGGAGGAGTTTCAACCCTACTAACATGGTCGTGGCTGCACCTTACTATATAGGGGAGCGTACCATACAAATATGAATGCGACGCACTAATGGACACAAGGGTATTTGAAGGGTGCTCACGGCCTAGGCTAGCAGGAGAATTGAAGCTTTGCAATGGGGGTGCAAACACCTGACTATCTGTGGGAAGCACAATCTCACTACTCCAGATAGTTGAAAGAGAGTGTGGGACTATAAAACAATCTATTAGGGAGCTATGCAATAGCAGGGATGTGCATAGGGCTGGTATGTCACAAGGGTCACGGTCGCGCAGAAAGGGCTACGTTGCTATGCGAAGGGACAAGGAAGTGACCGTTGGTGTCATTGTTCATGACAAGAGGTCCAATTTAAGGTAGAAAGGAGTGGGTGACGGGCCATTAAGACAGGAATTAAGAGCTAGATTCAGGACGATCTACCGCCAAGAAGGTATTAATGACTCAGAAATGGAGGGAATGGTCGAATTCAAATTCAATTGTTACTATCAAATCCCTTGGGATAGCCTCAAGGCAACACTTGGTTGTTTGACATTTAAGCCAGTACAGAGCATTAAGAACCAAGCTACCTTGCCACCCGTGAGTACGCGCCCAAACCAATCCAGTGTAGAAATGATGACGACTGCGAGAACCAGAGTGTGATTCGCGGAAGTTACCCTAGAACCTCGGGTGACCTAGGAGGAGCCTGGAGAGGCAGTAGATGCACCAAAGGTTCCAAAGTCCCCACACATGCCGTGACCACAGAAAAAGAAACAACCATTGGGGCTAGTCCAGGTATCACCATGGAACCCACAAGTTCGTAAATTGTCACTGACAGAGAAGGGCAAAGCTGTCACCATTGAAACAGAAGAGGAGGAGGAATATTTACAAGCCCTGATCACCCAAATTCAAGTGCAGGATGGTGAGGCAGAGAATGTTTCCTAGGTATGTTTGACAATAACGTTACCCCCCTACATCCCCCCATGGAAAGGGACAGCCAAGATACCGAAGGACCTGGAGGGCATGAAGAGTGCGCTCCAGACCCCGCTTCTTCCGGATGAACTAAGGTTTGAAGGTCCACTGCTGGGATGAGTAACTAAGATAACGTTCGAAGACTAGGACCTCACAAACAACAAGAAGTTCCCACAGCTAACTATGTAGCAATTATTGGAGAAGAAAGGGTTACGCGGTGTGGAGAAGGCCAGGTTACTACATCTGTAGTGGATACCCCACTACCACCGCACGTCTGTCACGATTTTTGTCATTTGGAAGCTACTATGTCTAGTACATGATGGGTATCTCTGGCTGGAGGAGCCGATTCCCATCACGGCTGACTTAATTCATCAGATTTCTCGACTTCTCATCAAAGGAAACAATCCTGCAGCCATAACAGGAGAGAGCGGCAACTTGGCCCTTGCAGAAGCGATGAAGGCCAAATATAAGCTAGAAAAGAGGAAGCGAGGGTATGTAATAGCAAGCATCAAGGACAAAGGGATGTGTGTTGCCACCCAGCTGTTGGTCGGAAAGCTCATGAGAAAATGCCTTGCAGATGAGGTGCCAGCATCTGTGATTACGTTGGCGGAGCAGTGTGCAAAGGGGGCCCAGTTCAACTGGGCACAGTTTCTCTACGATGAATTTTTGACAAATTTTCGGGAGGCCCAAGAGTAGGGTAAGACCTTCCACTACACATGGTTGCTCTTATCCATCTTGTTGGTTACGGGGAAGTTGCCGAAGGACTACCAATTTCCCACCATTGAGAGGAACCTACCCGAAGCCACGAGGCACACCTCACTCTGGGCGATGAAAGACATGACAAGGGTTCACAAGGTCAAGGTCTTTTGGACATTCATGGAGGTGAGCATCCGAACTTGGATCAACCATAGGCCACGTTTTTCCCCAACAGTATACAACAGTTTGCAAAGCATGGCAGAATTCAAGGCGGATATGCATAATCTGTATATCCAGGTGTGAAAGGATCTAGCCTGAACATGAGTGAAGCTTCCATTCAGTGCAACAGACGATGCAATTTTTTATGTAATGGCAACATGGTCTCCGGAGTGGCATGCTCCAGACTTGGCAAAACTTGAAAAGATTACAGTACAGTAGCGGAAGAGGGAGACCAAGCTGTGCGTTGCGAAGCTGGCGGAGAGAAAGCACCAGGAACAATGGCCACACAGCCAAAGGCGGATGAGGCAGCAGCGATAGCACAGATGGTAGAACCTACAACTATGCCCACCGAAGAGACTAAGGAAGGTCAAGATATGTCCATGGAGCAAGACATACAGGGGGAGGATGAGGCAGAGGAACGTACAACAATATTGACCCAACTCAAGAGGCCGTGCATCCAGGAAAATCCAACCGCATGAAAGAAGATAAAGACAACGAAGACCTCTGAGGGAGCCCTTCTTGACAGTGGCAAATGAGTTCATGATGTCACTAAGGATGCTCTAGGAGAGTTGTTGATGGAGAAGACCACTGTGTTGGGTGCGCTCAGAGCGCAGTTACAGGCACTACAAGTGCGACCCCCAGGAGTGATGACATCGCACCTCGCGGAAGGTGCATCTAAAGCTAATAAAATGTTGTGCACCTGCACAACGAACACTCTGGTGTTACTAGAAGGCATTGTCTTAGCAGAAGCCGAAGGTGACATGAGGGGCTGGTGGTTGAATCTAGCTGCCCTTCTTAGAGAAACCCTATACTAGCTATAGGATGGCGTAACTGCTGAGCTTCGCTCCAGGGAGGGCCATGCTCTCCAAGTCTTGAGTGAGCAGAAGGTAAATTTAAACCAACTCAGCCTGCAGCGCGACAACCTGGTCACCCAAAACCAGGGATTAGAACAGGAAGTGGAGGAGGCCTATAGCAGCATTCTAGAGTTGGTCGTGCTAACGGCACTCCCCACCAAGGAAAACAATTCACCAACTGGAAGCTGGAGTTCGCAGGACTCAAGAGGAGGCTGCAAAGGCCTAGTTGAAGCTGAACTTCCAAATCGCGAAGTTGTGACTGAAGGCACAACCTTCTACACCCCTGGAGGTCAGAGAGAAGTGGCACCACACCATTCAAGCAAGGTTGGAAGCAATAGAGCATGCCATAGAGGATTGCACTGGCTTGCTAGATCAGTCACTCGTCACCCTCACTTCATTGCAGGAAGACCCAATTCTACAATGGTTAGAGACAGAAGTGCAGGAGTTGCAGCAGTCTTATGGCAATGTCTGGGGGACCATGCAGATGGTCACCCTTACTCAATGGCTGGCTAGGATGAGGGAGGCCCAGGCTCTAAAGGCACAGGTAGACGCTACGCGTCAAAAGGAATAAGTGTCTAAAGAATGCATCTAGCCTTGGCTCGAGGAAGCATTCATGGTCACCGCCAAGATCGAGGGAAATTTGGCACAGATACAAGGCGTATATGCACTCAGGAAAGGAATTAAACCTGACAATGAAGCATGGGAGATACACGCACAGTGGGTACAACAGACAGTGGAAGAATGTGTTGCAAACGTAAGCGAAGCGCAGAGGTTGTTGGATGAACTTTGAGTGAAGGTCACCACACCAGCCGAGTGACTCGGGATGAGTCACGATGATTGTGTTGGGGGCCTATTGGGCAGAAGATCCCCCCATTGCGGGTTTTTGGGGCTTGTAGCGCAAATCTTGGTCAAAATTAATGTAAGACCCCACAAAATGTGGGCGTAGAGTGTGAGAGTCTAGGGTTGTCCACCCTAAAATATTGTAATTCAATATAGAATGTGTTGGCCTTCCCATGGTTCATGAACCATGAGAATGCATAAATAAAGTGAGGTTCTACGTGTAGAGGGAGTTCATTTTTTGAGTTTGATCTGGATTATTGTGGGTTTTTGAAGGCAATATTCGCTCTGAGTCTGTAAGTCTAAGTCTTGGGTTGTAGGAGTAGGAAGAGACTCTGCAGCTGTGTGCGCAGAGGCCTGGTATAGTCCGCAACTACATGCGTGGACCCCTGCAGCCGAGTGCGCAGGGTGGAATTGGATTGTACCGGAACAGAAGGTTACTAAAAGATAAGTTGATTGTGGAATATTGTGCATTTGATCCATGTATCCTTGCATCTCTTTACAATTTATGATTGCGCGCACTGGTTATAAATGTTAAATGAGTAAATAATAATACTGGACCCACAAAATTAAGTCAGATCTATAATAATAACACCGTAAGGGTGACAAATCTAAGCAGTGCCTCTTCGTGCTCTGTACAGAGCTACACGAAGGTCAGATAGCTATGCAGAGCAGTGCAAGCATGTAGGATTGGTTCGCAGACCTCATCAAGACATCCCTAGGGTGTGGAGACCTAGTTCCAGCACCCTCCCATACTACCTCAGGTGAGACCTTAGTCAACGCTCTGCGGACGGTTGCCGAAAAGGCTGGTAGTTTCAGGATTTGTTTGGCTAAAACACTTCTGAACCTAGGTCAGGCCCCAACAAGCCAACATCTGGTTATATGTGTTCAACTCGATCTTGCTCAATCTTTAAGCTTTCGCAAAGAAAATTGAGAGTAGAAGTAGATTATAGTATTTTGCTTTGGTTATATTACATTATCGGGTTAATATACAGTTAAATTTTCTACATAGGTCTTAGAGTGAGATTTGTAGAGAATTTGTAGAATTTCTACATGGTATCAAAGCTAGCTGATCTATAGAGAAATTTCTACAGAGAAGTCCAATCTACAATTATTTATCTATACACTATTTGAGTCATTGTTATGTTCTTGACAATTATTCCACTTTATTCCTTGTTTCATGTCGATGATGGGGAATTCATCATTTCCCTCCTTTGATGATTCACTTCCTATAGATTTCAGCTCATTATCTAGGAATATGACCTAGAAACTCTCTTTCAATAACTTAGAGCTGGCATGCCTTAATGACTAGTTCTTCACATCCAACAACAGGTCTTCATGATTGACTTTCAATCGGGTGATTCCATGATTGTTTGACTTCAGCTTCATTATGACACTCACGGATTGTATTTTTGTGCCTTGAGAGCCATTATCATTATTGCTAGTTTATCTCATACCTGTTAACAGTCCACATCATTAGCTGGTAATTAGGTGGTTTTCTAGCATGTTCGACTTCGACACATTTATTCACATGTTAGGATTCATACATTGATCAGGTCAGGATGGAGTGCAAGACCCTGAGTATTATCTATTATGAATCAAGCTGCATGGAGTTATATGTCATTCATGATTGTACACATGTTTCTACTATACAGATGGTTGTGATCATACCGTGAGACTTTATATTTATGATGATCCTCGTTATCTGGATGGTTGTGCCCATACCATGGATCTTTTCATATAGTCTTCATCATCGTGATGGTTCTTTCCATGTTGTGGATTCATGTCTTGATCTCAAATATGTATATGTATATTCATCCTTGATTTGTAGGTCTCCTGACAATGCGCGTCCTCTTCCTTGCAAGAGCTCATAAAGTATCTTAGCCATCACTCCTCCTTTTACCTTCATACTTTAGGGGGCATCTATTATGTTATCGGGAAATCTAGTGTCCATGAAGAGCTGCTAGTCCCACTAAGACTGGTAGCTATCTTAGAAACAAACAAACTAAAACCACCTTCTTTTTCCTTTATGATAAATAGATAAGAGAGGAACAAAGGACACCAACCTCAATCTTGCACTTGGTTCCTTGCTTAATTCCTCTCCCTTCTGATAGATCCTTTCCACTCCTTTCTCGTCTACCTGGCTTCAAAGAGCACCTGTGGAATCAAAGCAGCATAACACTATCCAAGAACAGAGATCTACAATCATAATCACTATAGGACCAGATGTATATTGACCACAGAAAAGCATATATCATCAAACATACAAGAATGTGGAGGAAAACTTGAATATCTTTATTAATATCAAGAATGAGCAAAGAGGATTACAACCAATTGTTCTGACCCAGGATCATCCTATCAACAAGAAGCCCTTCTTCACCTCATGAAAAGCTTAGATCACCCAACACTATGATGTTGCAACAAGAAACCAACAGCACTTCCTCACAAGATACAAAATTCCGGCCTCTAGATCTCTGGGATGAGGGATCCATATATAGATGTTTGCAAGGGGGGTGAGTCAGCTTCTGGGATCTGATTAGTGTCCTCTCTCTGATAGTTCTTGATTCCACTTGGATAATTATGATCTCTTACTCATCCCTGGGTGAATTCAGAGAGGCAAGTGTCACAGGAGAAGTTTATGGAAGATTCCATGATCCTCCACCTCGCATACTGCCTCTGCCATTTGTCCATTCTCACCCATCACACCCCATAGAAGGGTTTTTCAATGTGCATCACACCTCCCGTGTGCATTTAGGTGGGATGCATCGCACTTTGACCATGGAGCAGGTGAGATGGTCCAGTTTTGACCAGTTCTGAGTAGTTTTTCATGGAGAACTTCTGGGAGATGATGTAATCAGTTGACCTTGTTATTTTAGGGGATGGAACAACACTTTTAGGGACTTAGGAGCCCTTGGTTTATGGACATATATGATTTGGGTTGCAATGCCCAAAAATGTCTATAACAGTTGCCCCTAAATCATGAGGTCATTAATCTTTTGATGTCGGGTGAAATGCTTTATCATGAGGACCCAAAGTTTTTCGATCTGGAAGGCAACCTATAATAAGATACAATACAATACATTATCTTCATAATATTTTTCATGGCCTAGCTGAGTCGGGCATTCCCATTCTCAGCTTTATAAATTCATTTTCATGTACATAGGACAGACAACCGTCTGTGTGCAGACTGATGATTTTGGTAGAGCCAGCATCCCTTAGCTTGGATGATTATCTATGCAGTAATGATGTACATTTGATGTCTTTATTTTCCTAAATATATATCACAGCCCGGATGGATGAAACTAGATCTGGGGTCTTCAATCTCATTCGATCTTCACTCATAGTACAAGTCGATCCATGTGAAAGATGTTCAGGAGTTGAACATGGAAAGACATTGCCTGATTACCAGCCAATGATGTACGCTGTTAACAGGCACGAGAGGAATCACCGATAATGATGATGACCCTCAAGGTACTGTAGTACAATTTGCATGGTGTGAAAAAGGGACTTGGCGTTGCAAAATCTTTCGGTTGAAGGCCAATGATGTAAACCTATTGCCGGAAGTGAGAAACTTTCCATTGAGGCATGTAAGCTTCAAAGTACTGAAAGGGTTGTTCCTAAATCGACTTACTGGATAATGAGCTGATGTTGATAAGAAGCGATCCATCGTAGGAGGGCCTTAATGAATCCCACATCTACGACACGGAACGAAGCAAATGATTTTAATGGAGGTGAAAACGATCTGATGATATAAGGTTCAGGGTCGCGGTCATGAAAGAATGGAGCATGAATGTATTGCAGCAGATGAGACACAGGTGAATTCTCTGAGCGACTTCTCTTGAACATACCAACAACACTGACATGATGGATTGGTAGTGTTAACCCCAAATGTGGATGGTGTGATGGATCAATGGTGATATGACCAGTGAACGGAACAACCCAACTCGACTCGGATGTGGAGTGAAAGTGTCATGTTCAAGAGCGACTTGCTACCAATAAAGTTTCTTCAAGTTTTCTTCCCAATTTTCCCCAGTCATTGCTGACCAGTACCTCTTTATTTTTGCCAAGCTTGAGGAGGATAACATATGCTTGTTCTATATTTTTCCCTTCGTGTAAACCCATCGCTATGTTTTAACGAGCCTAGCGATAGTGAAACTCGTTCTTGTATGCAGGGACAAGTTTGTTGCTATTAGGTTTTAACGAGTTTAACGACAAAGACAACTTGGTCCTTTTCAATTTTAGAGAGTCTGAAAGGGACGAAAAGAAAACTCCAATAATCCTTTTTCGTCATATAATCCCTTAGGTCCGAAAAAGTATAAAATGATATGAAAGGGATGAATTTTTGGTAGTTTTAACGAGCCGAACAAAACAAGCACTCGATCTTCTTGTGTAACAATCCCTCAAGTCCAAAAAGATTAAAATCTAGAGGAGGGATGGAACTTCTGGTCACTTTAATGAGTTGGAGAGGCCAATTGCTTGGCAATATTTTCATATTTTACGAGTCAGATGAAAAGAGCTTAAATGAGACTCGTTTTTCAAGGAACGAGCGATAAATTCGTGTAGCATACCATTGTGGTCGGCTGAAGCATCTATCATTGAAGATGAACCCTCTGAATCCATACTAGACAAAAGTCAAAAGTTCGAGACGTCAGTCGACCCGGTTGTTAGCACCTAAATCTGCCCTAGGCTGAAGGGAGGCAAAATTTAGGGTAACCACAAACCTTGCTCAGTCTGGTAGCTAGCCCTACCAGAACATGAGAGGGCTCTCTTCGAGTCACACTCAGTGAATAGATAAGCAAAAACGGTTTGAGATGACTTACAGTGAAATATTGATCTTAGGCTAGTAAATGAAAAGGGATACAAGAAACAGTTTTTATGAATGACCGAGCTTCTGGGATGGTATGGGACCAACGGTCAGCAAAGAACAAAGAATTTAATACAAAGGCACAGATTACTTCGTGAGGCAAGTCAGGCAGAAAGTGTAGCAATTTGGTTTGAAATAATGTGGAATGGATAGATTGATGAGGAGAGTGAAAAGGGCATAGTTACATGAATCCTTTTCAACAGAAGAAGAAACATTGAACATGAAATTTTCCCACAGGCAGAGCAATAAAATTGAATTCTACCTTATCTAACTCAGAAAATTTCACTGGAAATGAATATGAATTTAACTATGTAACATAACGAAACACATATGAAACATAAGAGACACATTTTCTACACTCACAACCACATGAATCTCATGAAACAGAGCCGCTGCCTTTCATTAATTCTTTGTCAAAAATATACAATGAAGAAACAAAGTTTCTTTCCCATAGTCTACCAGAAGTTACAAGCCAACCCCCCCTTTGCAAATAGCTTTCATACAATATATAGAATGTGCTATGAAGAGATAGAATGCCCAAGGGTTGGGGAGTTACTCGAATCATTACAAAATGGAGGTGAAGAGCCAACCATCAGCTACAGGTGCGGCGTTACAAACATGACAAATGGCTTGGGTGACCGTTTGCCTTCCTTCGCCACTTAGATAGAAGCCAATCTGGAGAGAAAATACTTTAAATACCACCTTAGGTGCCAAAAAACTGAAATGTAGATGAGCGGGCCCACTTGGAGAAGTCGTGAATCGAAATTTCGCGAAACAGAGGCAAATTTGGCATTTTTTCCTGTATGCGTCGTGCCATTTTCTCTGTTCTCCGTGATACTTTGGGGCCTGATTTGAGGCAATTGAAGGAGTCCAAAATGTGCCCAAGTATTCTTTTTGGAAATCTTGTCCTGTCTACTTTCTAACCCAACTGAAATTTCTGAATTTGGTGCTCATTTGCCCCTCCAAATCTTCATTCTCCCAAGACTGCTTCCTGTGTGTCAAAATAGGGGCAGAGAGGTCATTTTTTGGGTTCTTTTGACCTCCTGGAGACTCATATATTGCCCAAATTTCTTGTCCAAGCACCAATAGTCATGATTTTTCGTGCTGAATCCAAAAATGCAAACCATTCATCATTTGGAGCTCCCAATTTTTAGCGTCGCGCCACAGGGAGAAAAAACCTGTGTTTTGCCCAAAAATTTGTCATGTGACCAAAATTTCCCCAAATTTCTTGAAATTTGGGCTGGAGGTTCTCTATGGGGTGTTATGTTGTGCCAAAGAAGCTTCAGCCAAGATTCGAAGCTGATCTTGCTCTTTTGCCTCTTTTGCCTCTCTTGTTGCTTTGCTTAATTTCGCCTTCAAACTCTTTATTCGGGCCTTTGCACTCATGTTTCGCGCCCTGTAATGGAAAGCTAGTGTCTTAGTAAAGCAAGGTCCTTGTCGGCCTTGTCTAGCAACCTCTCCAAGTGCATGTTCACTCTCTCGAGATTGGCCTCCCGATCCTCATTGATTTCTTGCTCCAATGCTGTGAGCTCAACTCTTCTCATTTGTGCAGCTTGGCGATGCTCATGAATATTCTGCAGCTCCATAATCGCCTATTGATCCTCTAGCTGTTTGTTTCTCTCCTCCAGGTACTTCATGTTCCACTTGGCCCTATCCAAGTCAAGGGATAAGGCCTAAATCTCTGATTGCTACTCCTGGATGATCTCTCTAAGCTCTGCATTTGTTGGTTTCTGTATCTGTCTCATCATCATGAAGGAGAACAAATTCGGTCTCTCGTTCACCTGATGGCCCTTCATCCTACATCGGATCCTTACCTCTGCCCTGTTCCTATGATGCTGATGTCAGAAGTGAGGCCCCTTCCACCCCGGGTGGAGATAACACTCGCTTTGCCGCTGCAAACAAATGTCTATTGCCTCTCTGATAGGTGATGAATACTGGCATAGTAGCGGCCTCATGGCTCTCATACTGATGTGGAGGATGACCTATCTCATTCTCTGCCTCTGATACTACCTGTGGAGTGCTGAAGAAGTCACGGGAGATGAAGTCCTCCCAAGCAATGCCCTGCAATCCCAACTGATGATCCACCAAAATCCGGATAAGAGCAAAGTGATAAACACTGTTGAGCCACTGCTGAGGGGTCTTATGCTGCATGAAATTTTTCATCCTCTCTATGTTCCCACAAATGAAAAATGGGAGGTTCATCATCCACACCTTGGTAAAGTGCATGAGCAACCTGATGTGATAGGCATATAGGCGGGAGAACCTCCCCTCACAACTAAAGTATTTCATGATCAATTTCATGAGCGGAGCATACTCATCTCTCAAAAATATGAATGGGAAGACTCGTGTGAGCTGCCTCAAACAATTGGTCTTAATGTAAGGCTCATAATGATGCCTATCCACCTTCTTCTTCTTATGCCACTATTCTCCAACATTTGGTATGCCTATTGCCACTAAGATTGTTTCGGGTGTCAATGTGAAGGTGACCTCGGCCAAGATAGACTGACCTCCATGTAGGTGAAGCACAAAAATATGGGCCAACTCATGATGAACTCTAACATTTGCCACCTTTTGAAAAAATTCAAAACATGTTAGGTGCTAGAAACATGACATATCAAGAGGGAATGCCTGCAGCTCAGTGAGGGTGTTTGGCTCATCCCTAACATGTTTTCCACTCCTATGATGTCTCTTGGGAGCCTGTTCTCCTGAAGCTGTATCATGTGAGTTTCCACCTCATACTCTGATGAACACTTAGATGCCATGACTGTTGTTTATGTACTGTACTTAGGGTTCCCTTTGAATATGATGAAGCTGGGTGTTTTTTGTGATATCTGCCACCAAGGGGAACAATCAAACAAAGGGAGTAGTAGGAGGGGAGTAATGTAATGGGAATAGGGGTTATAGGGAGAATTTTGTTTAGGGATATGTAGGGGGTCTGGGTATTTTGATAGGTTAGGGTTTGGGGTTTTGACAAGGTAGGGTTTGGGGTTTTATTTACCAATAGGAGGAGGGGAAGGGAATAGGGTTTGGTAGTGTTTTAGGGTAGTGATAATAAGAAGAATGTCATAGGGGGATAGGGAAAAGTGGTAGGTCAGGGAAAATAGAGCCTTGGCATCAACATACACTTATACAACCCTAGCAAAAATAGTTTTTTGGTGCCTTCTTGTGGTTAACTTTATAAAATTTGTTTCATTCAATCATAGGCATAAAACGACCATATTACTCATAAAATTTGATGAACAAGTGACGTTTTGAGCCTACCTTGCAACTGATGTGCTTCACAAAAGCTTTGAAGAAATTTGGCAAATTTCTGGGCACTTTGTCTCTGTGCGTCGTGCTCTGGGTGTGCGTCACACCAGTTATAACTTTGCACTACGGGTGGTCTCTATGTGCACCGTGCCCTGTGTGCACCGCGACCTGTGTGTGCGCCGCGCCCTGTGTGTGCGCCGCGCCCTGTGTGTGCGCCGCGCCCCTGCCTATATGTGTCGCGCCCCTGTAATCACCTCCAATCTTGCTCCAAACCATGTGATTGCACACTCAAACAGTTTGAAATGTTTCCCTATGCCTTTGATTGCAAAATGACTTTACTCTGGTGGAAACTTGTATATAAAAATTTGGAAGTGATGGGTTAAATTTTGCTTTTTCAAAAAACCCACTTTTCTAATGTCATGTTTGACACTTTTTCACTGACTTTAAAACAACCTTGATTTTCACTTTTCCTCTGAAATTTTGGCTCAAGTGATGAAATTTTCGACACTCTTTTGTGGGGACTGCACAACATGACATTTGGCGACGACAACCATGACTGCACCTGAAGAAATCAACTTTTGTCTCTTTTGCAAATTTTGTCACCAATGGAACTGTTTGACTTTTCTTCAAAACAGAGTTTTGAAGAACAGTCTAAGTTTATCAGTATGACGATGAAACTCTGTGAATCATTACTTTGTAAGGGCCTCACTCTGGCCTGCATGGCTTTACTGGACATATTTAAAGACCAAATTGTTTAATCCCTAGACCTGATGATCGAAAATGACTTTTGTCCATTAAAGGACCATACCTTGACTGTCATGGACTCTAGTGATTATTGACAAAATACCTAAGCCAACAGGAGCCAGACATGAGGGGGAATGACTAGCATGACCTTCTCCGTCAGATTATGGCATGCCCCTAGTGGAATGCAGCTGAGTGAATGGAGCGGGACACCTAAAATGAAATGCATAAAGAGTTTTGATCTTTGACGGAGGACTGACTAGACCGATTCTAACATTGGCTCCAATGGGGGATGGTAGCTCCTTGGAGGTGCTGAGAACAACAGATCTCTGGAAGAGCTAGACAGTGCCTTCGTCCATTGGGCTATGGAGTCATTTTTTCGAAAAACAACACAAGACTCTAACTCATTTATGAAACTAACATTACCAAAAAATTGACTCAAACTTGACATTGAAATGACTCAAAAACTAACTTGACAAACTCAAACCAAACTGAAATAAAAATGTTATTTACAATGACAGTGGAAGCAGCATTAATAAACTCAGAAATGGTACCGCTTGAGTAGCCGACCATTGGTCGGCCCTCCTGGACAATCTTCCCTATTCATTTCCTTCAACAGAAAGGGGTTCTGACCCCTATATGCTGCAATCTTGAAAGGACTTTTCCAAAGATTCTCGAACTTTCCGTGGTTACCTTTCTCCTCATTCCTTGCATCCCACTTCAGCACCACATCATCCAACTGAAATTTATCTGCATTGGCCTTTTTTTCATAAATTTTCTTTATTCTCTCCTACAATTTGGATGTGTTCTTGAAAACTTCTCTTGTTTGCTGCAAGTGGACCATTTGATTCAACCTTCTCTGCATGGGATCTTCTTCACTACCGGCCTCCTGAAGAAGCTTGACTACCGGGACAGTGAGAGAGGTAGGAAATACTGTATCAACTCCATAAACAAGCTCAAATGGTGACATACCAATGGATTTTTTCTGACTGATCCGATCTGCCCAAAGCGCATGGACCAACCTCTTATTCCAACTCTTTTTATTTATTTCCAGTAGCTTCTTGATGATGTTGACCAATGATTTGTTCGAAGACTCCGCCAATCCATTTCCTTGCGGATGATAGGCAGTCGAGTGACCCAAAATGATGTGTTATTTATGACAGAATTCTACCATCATTTTTTATTTGGAAGCAGCTGCATTATCGGTGATTAACTTATTCAGATAACCAAAGTGAGACAAGACGTTATTTTCAAGAAATGAAATGATTACCACATCTGTAGCTTATCTGGTGGGAGTTGCCTCAATCCATTTCGTGAAATAATCTATCACTGTGAGGATCCATCTGTGCTGACCGGAAGAAGCGAGATGAATTTCACCAATGAAATCCAACCCCCATTGCTAGAAAGGAGTGCTCACCTCAATAGGCTTAAGTGGCAAAGGCTATAACTTCTGCTTTCCTTTGAAAATCTGACACTTATGACAGCAGTTGATCATCTTATACACATTAGCAAACAATGTAGGCCAACAATACCCTGCTCTCAGAATTTTATTTGCTGTTGACTTCCAAAAAAGGTGACCACCACACTCTCCTCCATGGAAATCCTCCATGATTTTCTTTGCCTCCTCTTCCACCAAACAATTTAACAAAATTCCACTGGGATCTCTCCAATACAGTGCAGAATTTAGAATGCAAAACTTGGCAGCCTTGAACTTTAGTGTTCTCGCTTTGTTTCTAGTCATGTCGGGTGGTGGTGACAAATTTTTAAGCACATATATGATATCTGAATACCATGGAGAGAGAGTAAACATTTCAGATACCTAAATGGATGATATTTCCTCATTCTCATCAGACATAGTAGCAATCAGGTTTATGTCCAAGGCATGCAAGTTTGATTCAGCCATTAACTTCGCCAATCCCTGTCCTTTTACCAGCTTTGTGGGCTTTATTTCCACATCATATTCCAGCAAGGCTGCAATCCATTTGCCTCGTCTTCCTTCCGGATCGGTCTGCACTAAACATCTTTTACAGCAGCATTAGGGACATAGGCCAAAATATGAGAATGTAGAATATATACCCGGAAATCCTTCAATTCCTTCACAAGTGCCAGGGCTTGCTTCTCAATGATGTTGTACTTTACGTCTGCATCCCTTATAGCTCTGCTGAAGAATTCAATGGGTCTTTCGTGATCATCTCTTTTCTGCAATAATACTACTACCATAATGTGCTCCGAAGCAAATGTAAACAATATGAAATCCTGAGTGTAGTCCGGGCTTAGTAGAACTGGAGCTGAAGATAGAGCCAATTTGACCAAATTGAAAGATTTTACAGCCTCCTCCATCCATTTCACTTGCCTGTCTTTCTTAAGCATGTTTGTCATTTCTCTTAAGTGTTCAGCAAGATTAGGCACAAAGCGACGTAGAAAATTCATCTTACCATTGAATGATTGTATCTCTTTTTTATTCCGGGGCAGATTGATTTGCTGAATTTCTTTCACATGTGTTGGGTCAATACGAATGCCATCTTTTGAGATAATATGTTGGAGCAATTTGCTTCCTCCATGGCGAATAAGCTCTTCTTCGGATTCAGCGACAAACCATATTTTCTGCACTTTTGAAAGACAGTTTTTAGATGGTGCATGTGTTCTTCATCAAATTTGGAAAACACTGTCAAATCATCCAGGTACACCACCAAAAAGACATCCTTCTCATTTGCAAAAGCCAAGTCCATTGCACGCTGAAATGTGGCACCTCCATTCTTTAAATCGAAAGGCATTTTAGCGTAATGAAACGTTCCCCATGGAGTGGTGAATGTTGTCTTGTCTCAGTCATCTTCATGGATAGAAATTTGGTTATATCTGGAATAACCATCAAGTAGTGACATACGAGATACTCCCACTACTCGCTGAAGTATATGGTCCATTTTGGGCAGTGGATAGTTTTCCTTTAATGAAACTTTATTGAGATTTCTGAAATCAATGCATAAGCAGATCTCACCTGTATTCTTTCATACGGGCACCAAGTTAGATATCCAATATTAAAATCTGATGGGCATAATGATCCCTGACTTGTACAACCTGTTTACCTCCTTTTCAATAGATGGCAACAACTTTGGATTTATCCTTCTCAACTTTTGTCTAAATGGTTTTTGATTGGGCTTGATGGGTATATTTTGCTGAATTATATTGGTATCATAGGTCTTTAAGTCAGAATAATCCCAAGAAAACACATCTACAAATGAAGCTAGCAAACTGATGTATTTGTCCTTAATCTTTGGCGGCAATGCTTTGGACAATTTTGCCAACTTAGGATTGGCAGCTGTTCGGATGTTGACCTCTTCTACACCCTTCTCTGTTGGCTTGCAGGCTACATCATCTTGATCAAAAATTTCTTCTAAAGGTATCAAGCCTTTAGGAATAAAATTATTCTTCAGCTGCAACATGTTCATTTCATTGATCTGCACTTCATCTGTACCATTCCCTTTACCATCGTCATTTTCTGTATCAATTGAGGTTTCTTTGAACTTGCCTTTGTTTTGCAGAAAATCATTAATCTCCTCATCATCTTGGAACACCTGCCAATATCTCTGATTGTCTGGAACGGTTGGGCGATGCTTGACATGGATTTCAAATTTATTGCTAGAATTCATTGGGATCTTCAAACTACTTGCTGCCTTGGTAAGGGTGTCAGAAATACTATTTTGTATACGAGGCACACATGTCAAGGTGTATTTTGAAAATAATTTTAGGATGTCTAGAACTGCATTACGGTAGGCTTGCATCCTAGGATGCTTTGCTTGATACTCGCCTCTGACCTGCTTAATTACCAATTCGGAGTCGCTATATACCGAGATCCTCTTAGCATTTAACTTTCTTAGAATCTTCAGGCCAGCAATCAGAGCTTCATACTCAGCTTCATTGTTTGAACACTCAAAAGCCAACTTGTAAGAGCATACCCATACGTTACTAGGCACTTTGTTCGGGGCGGAGAAAGGACTGCGTACCCAAATTCCAATTCCAACGCCATCATTTCCCACTGCTCCATCAAAATCCATGGTCCACAAACCTTCTTCCTTCTCTTGCAAGTGCTGGAAATCCGTTTGATGTGCCTTGTCCGCTTGCTGTCCATTACTTTCAGCTAATTGCCCAACATTGTTCTGTTGTTTTTGTCCTTCTTTCTTTAAAATTTCTCTAAAACTTTTTGTTATTTCTGGAATATCATTTGCTTCTACTAACTGACTATCTATATCATTTAAACTATCTAAATACAAAACAAAAGACTCTAAATCTGTATGTACATAGTTAATTGGATGATTTATTGGTTTCTCCTTACTTTTGATCATGTATTTCATTTTTTGTTCCCGATATAATTTCCTCATTTGTCCAAACACTGGAATCGTTGCATAGGAGAAATCTAGCTGTAGTGTCCCTTTCAATTTCTCTACCCAAGACCTGGAAAGAAGCATGCCAAACCTTGGAGGAATATCTGCTACCACCACATCCATCAAAACATTTTTCATTGGGAGCTAATCCAAACTCACAACCAAGTCTTTGATGAGTCCTATACATCTTACTATGCTGGAATCAAATGAATAGAGATCATGGTATTGCCGGGTGATGTCCAGACCAAGCTTATCCATGATAGCCTTGGGCATGAGAGTGTGAGAAGCTCTGGAATCAAACATGGCATTATGTAACACAAAATCATGCAATATTAAACTGATATAAAAGGGTGGCACATCACTATCAGGAGACTCACCATTCAATGCTGGTCCAAAAATCATTTCAGGTTGATCGTCTTCAACATTTACCATGTCAGACATTGGGTCCAAATTCAACATCTTAAATACTTGTCCTCTATAATTTTTGTTCTTCATTATTTCAGTCAAGGGGATGGATACCTTTAACTTAGAAATCTCATTCTCTAAATTAAAAGTGGGAACCTTTTCTACTTCTTTGACTAGGATTTCTTTCTTTTCCTTTTCTTTTTATGCAGCTTATGAATCATTCTTTGATGCCTCAATATCCTTATTTTTCTGAATTGGTCTGGTTGGCACATCTATATTTCTAAGTGAATATCATTGTTGATGTGTGGACAGAGCATTCATATACCCCCTCTGATACTCCTCTGATTCTTCTTGTAAAACAATTTCACTTGCTAAAACGAAATCTACATCTTTGTGTGCAGCTGAACTCACCGCGCACTCTTCCTCTTCAGTAATGTAAGTAGGCAGCTCATCTGGAGTAAAGAGGTGGTTTTCTTCACCTATTACATTCCTGTCCTCATCTGACTCTGGTCCATGCACAAAATTTTGCTGCAAAGGTGTCTCTACTGGCTATTGTGCTGTCTGCTCTTGGGCTCACTGATCTCTCTGTCTTATTCTATATTGTGGCTGCTGCTGGCCACGGAAGTTAGGATTTCTAACTTGTGGCTCAAGTTTGTCGAGCTTCACCCTTTCAAGCATCTGCTCTACCTTTTTCAGTAATTGATCCATTGAAGAATACTCTTCCTTAACTGTCACTTTCTTTTCTACTTTCACTCTAGCTCTCTTGCACAGCAGATTTGCTTCAACGTCGACCGCAATTTTCTGCATGTCTTCCATTGTGGTCGGTTCTCTCTCTCTTAGTTGGTAGGCCATATCAGCATCAAAAACATTCGTAAATTTCATCATATCTATTCCACAGGTGGCTTTAGATGATCCAGAATTTCGTTATAAACTGCATTGAATCTAACACAATAATCTTGGACCGACTCACCAGCATTTTGTTTGATTTGTTCATATTCAGCCAGAATTTGAAGGGGGTTCCTTTTCACTTCCCATCGATTTAAAAATTGTCTTTGTAGTTCAGCCAAGGTAGTGATACGTGCCACCGGAAAAACTCTGAACCATTTCCTCACTTCACCTGCAAATGTCTGTACAAAGAGTCTCATTGCCACATTCTCCGCATCGATCTCATGAAGTTCATAGAAGTTTGCCATTTTGTCCACATGTTGCTGAGCAGTAATGTTGTTAGGAGTCCCATCAAAAAATAGGATTTTGCTTTGATAATCTATGGGCATTTCATCTAGAACTTGGGGCAGAACAAGGGGTGCGAAACAGGCAGCCATCACTCTGGGTGGATTTGGCCTTTGAGGTGTGGGAGGAGTGTGCACAGTTTGTAAGGGGCCAGCAATTGGATTTGGAGGCTGCGTTGCATATAATTATCAATTAACCAATTAGCTCTTTCGGTTTCTAGTTCTACAAGAAATTGAGGATTGGGGACAGTATAGTCAACAGCCCTTTCGGATTTAGACTAAAACAATGATATTTCAAACCGTTCATCAAACTCAAGCTCTTCAAGGTACTCAAAAATGTTAGGACATGAATGGGATTTGAACACGGGGTTATGGTGCTCTCTTGACGAAGGAGTCTTGGAATGAAATTGGGGTTTTCGTAGATATGAGGAGGATCCGGGTCTGGATTGGCTCTGGTATATCATCGAAGCCAGCGTGCTATTGAGAAAAATCACAGGACACAACCAACTTACTCAGCCTATCAAATTCTAAACTTATCATCTGAAAGCTTAGAATTATTAAGAAATAAGGGGATTTGATTTCAGTTCCCCAGTACGGTTGCCACTATGTTAGCACCTAAATCCGCCCTAGGCTGAAGGGAGGCAAAATTCAGGGTAACCACAAACCACGCTCAGTCTGGTAGCTAGCCCTACCAGAATAGGAGAGGGATCTCTCTGAGTCACACTCAGTGAATAGATAAGCAAAAACGGTCTGAGATGACTTACAATGAAGTATTGATCTTAGGCTAGTAAGTGAAAAGGGATACAAGAAACAATTTTTATGAATGACCGAGCTTCTCGGATGGTATGGGACCAACGGTCAGCAAAGAATAGAGAATTTAATACAAAGGCACAGATTACTTCATGAGGCAAGGCAGGCGGAAAGTGTAGCACTTTGGTTCAAAATAACGCGGAACGAATAGATTACTGAGGAGAGTGAAAAGGGCATAGTTACATGAATCCTTTTCAACAGAAGAAGAAACACTGAACATGAAATTTTCCCACAGGGAGAGAAATAAAATTGAATTCTACCTTATCTAACTCATAAAATTTCACTGGAAATGAATATGAATTTAACTATGTAACATAATGAAACACATATGAAACATAAGAGACACATTTGCTACACTCACAACCACATGAATCTCATGAAACAAAGCTGTTGCCTTTCATTAATTCTCTGTCAAAAATATATAGTGAAGAAATAGATTTTCTTTCCCACGGTCTCCCAAAAGTTACAAGCCAACCCCCCCTTTACAAATAGCTTTCATACAATATATAGAATGTGCTATGAAGAGATAGAATGCCCAAGGGTTGGGGAGTTACTCGAATCATTACAAAATGGAGGTGAAGAGCCAACCATCAGCTACAGGTGCGGCGTTACAAACATGACAAATGGCTTCGGTGACTGTTTGCCTTCTTTCGCCACTTAGATAGAAGCCAATCTAGAGAGAAAATACTTTAAATTCCACCTTAGGTGCCAAAAAACTAAAATGTAGATGAGCGGGCCTAGTTGGAGAAGTCGCAAATCGAAATTTCGCAAAACAGAGGCAAATTTGGCATTTTTTCCAGTATGCGTCGCGCCATTTTCTCTGTGCACCGTGCTATTTTGAGGCACTTGCACGAGTCCAAAATGTGCCCAAGTGTGCTTGTTGGAAAGCATGTCCTGTCTACTTTCTAACCCAACTAGAATTTCTGAATTTGGTGCTCATTTGCCCCTCCAAATCTTCATTCTCCCAACACTGCTTCCTGTGTGTCAAAATAGGGGCAGGGAGGTCATTTTTTGGGTGTTTTTGACCTCCTGAAGACTCAAATCTTGCCCAAATTTCTTGTCCAAGCACTAGTAGTCACGATTTTTAATGCTGAATCCAAAAATGCAAACCATTCTTCATTTGGAGCTTCCAATTTTTAGCACCGCGCCACAGGGAGAAAAAACATGTGTTTTGCCCAAAAATTTGTCATGTGACCAAAATTTCCCCAAATTTCTTGAAATTTTGGTTGGAGGTTCTCTGTGGGGTGCTATGTTGTGCCAAAGAAGCTTCAGCCAAGATTCGAAGCCGATCTTGCTCTTTTTCCTCTTTTGCCTCTCTTGTTGCTTTGCTCAATTTCACCTTCAAACTCTTTATTCGGGCCTTTGCACTCATGTTTCGCGCCCTGTAATGGAAAGCCATGTGTCTCAGTAAAGCAAGGTCCTTGTCAGACTTATCCAGTAGCCTCTCCAAGTTCATGTTGACTCTCTCGAGATTGGCCTCCCGATCCTCATTGATTTCTTGCTCCAATGATGTGAGCTCAACTCTTCTCCTTTGTGCAGCTCCATAATCACCTATTGATCCTCTAGCTGTTTGTTTCTCTACTCCATGTACTTCATGTTCCACTTGGCCCTATCCAAGTCAAGGGATAAGGCCTCAATCTCTTATTGTTGCTCCTGGATGATCTCTCTAAGCTCTGCATTTGCTGGTTTATGTATCTGTCTCATCATCATGAAGGAGAACGAATTTGGTCTCTCATTCACCTGATGGCCCTTCATCCTGCATCGGCTCCTTACCTCTACCCTACTCCTGTGATGTTGATGTTAGAAGCGAGGCCCCTTCCACCCCGGGTGGAGATAACACTCGCTTTTCCGCTACAAACAAATGTCTACTGCCTCTCTGATAGGTGATGAATATTGGCATAGTAGCGGCCTCATGGCGCTCATACTGATGTGAAGGACGACCTATCTCATGCTCTACCTCTGATACTACTTGTGGTGTGCTGAAGAAGTCACGGGAGATGCAGTCCTCCCAAGCAATGCCCTGCAATCCCAACTGATGATCCACCAAAATCCGGATAAGAGCAAAGTGATAAACACTATTGAGCTACTGCTGAGAGGTCTTATGCTGCATGAAATTTTTCATCCTCTCTATGTTCCCACAAATGAAAAATGGGAGGTTCATCATCTGCACCCTGGTAAAGTGCATGAGCAACCTGATGTGATAGGCATATAGGCGGGAGAACCTCCCCTCACAACTAAAGTATTTCATGATCAATTTCATGAGCGGAGCATACTCATCTCTCAAAAATCTGAATGGGAAGACTCATGTGAGCTGCCTCAAACAACTAGCCTTAATGTAAGGCTCATAATGATGCCTATCCACCTTCTTCTTCTTATGCCACTGTTCTCCAACATTTGGTACGCCTGTTGCCATTGAGATCGTTTTGAGTGTCAATGTGAAGGTCACCCCGGCCAAGATAGACTGACCTCCATGTAGGTGAAGTACAAAAAGATGGGCCAACTCATGATGAACTCTAACATTTGCCACCCTTTGACAAAATTCAAAACATGCTAGGTGCTGGAAACATGACATAGCAAGGGGGCATGCCTGCAACTCAGTGAGGGTGTTTGGCTCATCCCTAACATGTTTTCCACTCCTATGATGTCTCTTGGGAGCCTATTCTCCTGAAGCTGTATCACTGTGAGTTTCCACTTCATACTCTGATGAACACTCAGATGCCATGATTGTTGTTTATGTACTGTACTTAGGCTGCCATTTGAATATGATGAAGTTGGGTGTTGTTTGTGATATCTGCCACCAAGGGGAACAATGAAACAAAGGGAGTATTAGGAGGGGAGTAATGTAATGGGAATAGGCGTTATAGGGAGAATTTTGTTTAGGGATATGTAGGGGGTTTGGGTATTTTGATAGGTTAGGGTTTGGGGTTTTGACAAGGTAGGGTTTGGGGTTTTATTTACCAATAGGAGGAGGGGAAAGGAAATAGGGTTTGTTAGTGTTTTAGGGTAGTGATAATAGGAAGAATTTCATAGGGGGATAAGGAAAAGTGGTAGGGAAGGGAAAATAGAGCCTTGGCATCAACATACACTTATACAACCCTAGAAAAAATAGTTTTTTGGTGCCTTCTTGTGGTTGAATTTATAAAATTTGTTGCATTCAATCATAGGCATAAAACCACCATATTACTCATAAAATTTGATGAACAAGTGATGTTTCGAGCCTACCTTGCAATTGATGTGCTTCACAAAAGCTTTGAAGAAATTTGGCAAATTTCTGGGTGCTTTGTCTCTGTGCTCCGTGCGCAAAACCCAGTGCGCCGCACTCTAGGTGTGCGCCGCGCCAATTATAACTTTGAACTACAGGCAGGCTCTGTGTGCGCTGCGCTCTGGGTGTGCACTGTGCCAATTATAACTTTGTACAACGGGTGGGCTCTGTGTGCGCCACACCCTGTGTGTGCGCCGCACCCCTGCCTATATGCGTCGCGCCCCTGTAATCACCTCCAATATTGCTCCAAACCATGTGATTGCACACTCAAACAGTTTGAAATGTTTCCCTATGCCTTTGATTGCACAATGACTTTACTTTGGTGGAAACTTGTATATAAAAATTTGGAAGTGATGGGTTAAATTTTGCTTTTTCAAAAAACCCACTTTTCTAATGTCATGTTTGACACTTTTTCACTGACTTTAAAACAACCTAATTTTCACTTTTCCTCTGAAATTTTGGCTCAAGTGATGAAATTTTCAACACTCTTTTGCGGGGATTGCACGACAGGACATTTGGCCACGGCAACCATGACTGCACCTGAAGAAATCAACTTTTGACTCTTTTGAAAATTTTGTCACCAATGACACTGTTTTACTTTTCTTCAAAACAGAGTTTTGAAGAACAGTCGAAGTTTATCAATATGACGATGAAACTTAGTGAATCATTACTTTGTAAGGGCCTCACTCTGGCCTGCATGGCTTTACTGGACATATTTAAATACCAAATTGTTTAATCCCTAGACCTGATGATCGAAAATGACTTTTGTCCATTAAAGGACCAGACCTTGACTGTCATGGACTCTAGTGATTATTGACAAAAGACCTAAGCCAGCAGGAGCCAGACATGAGGGGGAATGACTAGCATGACCTTCTCCGTCAGATTATGGCATTCCCCTAATGGAATGTAGTTGAGTGAATGGAGAGGGACACCTAAAAATGAAATGCACAAAGAGTTTTGATCTCTGATGGAGGAATGACCAGATCGACTCTAATACTGGTCTTGCTTTCAGAAGATCAATCTTCGGATGATAAAATCACTGAGGAGAATAAGAATGACACTGTTCAAATTCTCTTCGTAAACACAGACTCCAATGAACATAGGGGCAATCTACCTGTTCCTTTACTGCAAGAAGGAAGTTCGTCAAAGTCATATCCGGTCGTCTATTCGGTCCCACCTCCAAGCAACCTAGTTGTTTCCTTCAATTGGAATCTACTAGGCAGACCCCATTTACCGGCTAGTGTACCAATTCGAATCATTGCTCAAATATACAGAATGTTCATGGCGTAGTTGGTCGCCATTTTTTTATCGGGAAATCTAGTTTCCATGTAGAGCTGCTAGTCCAACTAAGACTGGTAGCTATCTTAGAAACAAACAAACTAAAACCACCTTCGTTTTCCTTTATGATAAATAGATAAGAGAGGAACAAAGGACACCAACCTCAATATTGCACTTGGTTCCTTGCTTGATTCCTCTTCCTTCTAATAGATCCTTGCCACTCGCTTTCTCATCTACCTGGCTTCAAAGAGCATCTGTGGAATCAAAGCAGCATAACACTATCCAAGAACAAAGATCTACAATCATAATCAATATAGGACCAGATGTATATTGACCACACAAAAGCATATATCATCAAACATACAAGAATGTGGAGGAAAACTTGAATAGATTTACTAATATCAAGAATGAGCAAAGAGGATTACAACGAATTGTTCTAACCCGACGTCATCGTCTCAGCAAGAAGCCCTTCTTCACCTCATGAAAATCTTAGATCACCCAACACTATGATGTTGCAACAAGAAACCAACAGCGCTTCCTCACAAGATACAAAATTCCAGCCTCTGGATCTCTGGGATGAGGGATCCATATATAGATGTTTGCAAGGGGGGTGAGTCAGCTTCTGGGATCTGATTAGTGTCCTCTCTTTGATAGTTCTTGATTCCACTTGGAGAATGATGATCTTGTTAACACCCAGGTTGTTCCCTTTGACTCTAAGGGAATACGGCCGGGGTAACCACTAACCAATCTTTGGATTGCAGCTTCTAGCCAAGCTGTAATCAGAGAGGGCTCTCTCTTTATAGTTTGTCTCTGTTCTGATAGTATTTTTAGGCTAGATATGATGTTCAACTTTGGTTTGAGTGTTTGGTTGGAAAATGTTCAGTCAAAACGTGTATGCTCTCACCAGAATCTTATATAACATTGGGCAATGGAGTCAGTGGTCCTTTGGTTTGGTGTGCTGTGTTGATACAGTAATGAAAGCTGCAGAGCTGGATAACTGTCTGAGGAACAATGCTTTGAAATTGTGTTTGGGTGTGATATGTTCAGTATAAGAAAGGCAATTAAGGATCTTTCTATAAACTGATATGAAAAGAAGAGAGATTGTTACCTGGAAGCATTGAAGAATTTCTAGGCAACATTGACATCATGGAATTAAATAAACATGAGCATTTAAGAATTCATGTCTGTTTTTAATTTTGAAGAAAACATTTACAGCAACATAAGATTGAGCACAGGGTGTGAAGAAACATGTCCTAAACTATTCTTTTTCTTTATTGCTAGATATGATGAAAACATGAAAATGAAATAACATAGGAGAACAGAACAGAGATTAAAGAAAACATATCGTTCCACCAGACAGCACAAGAATTCTGCAACAGCACTTAGATTATCAGCAAGACACCAAAGTTCCAGGAAATCACTGAGCTGAACTCGCTCTTTGTATTAAACTATTCTGAAAGTATAGAGTATACATGCCTCAGAGTAAAAATTACCAACCCCTTATGCGTTACTAAGGGGAGTATATATACAAAGTTTACATAAGAAAATATCTGAATGGAGAGTAAATGTTCCATAAATGTTCTACCAACTGCTGGAGTGCAGCCGCTGAGAAAGTAAATGCTGTAATAACTTTTAGTCCCTTAGCTGTCAAAAATGGTTAGAGACTGTTGACTTGGTGGCTGTTGGAGTCGGATAAGGATACACTGTCAAAATTTGCGCATTTATTTATCTTTTGTCTAGCCGTCATAGTCTATATGTTGAGTCAGCATTCAGATGCTTTTAATGCTAACTTTATCATTCTGTTTGTCTGATAGTGACCTGGAGCTGGCAGTGACCAAACAGCTAGAGCTACCGTGGCAGAATTTGAAGCATTGCTTGCCACCAATCTTCCTTTGGCATCTGATGCCTCCTAATTTTTGTTAAGGTCTCATCGGCCTCTGTATACCTATAGAAATTAGGAGGGGTCTCAAAAAGGTGATTCACTTCATTCTCAATAAAGAACAGGCCTTCCAGTTTATCGTATAGGCTCTGTCCTGATGGAGGCCCTGTCTGTTCAGATGTACTGCTAGATGCAGTAATCTGATTCTCAATGTATGTTGCCATTCTGTTGGCAAATTGATCCTGGGAGACTAGTTTTCCTGCACCAGTTAGGAGGCTGGGCAGGCCTTTTGCTTGCAGTACTGCCAACTTGACCTTGAATTCCTCCACATCTGCTGTGATCTCATAGCACTTCCTCTCCACAGCTTGCACATAATTCCTGAGAGTGAGCACTTTCTTGGCAGTGAGAACGGCCTTTGTTCTGTTGGGGATACCTATGGCTGCCAGTTCCTCCTTTTCCTGCCTGTTTAGGAAGTCTATCATTCTGTTGGCCTGTTCTGGTCTGTTTCCCAGCAGTGTTTTGGCCCTATTGATTTCTGTTTGTGCTTGGCCCAACAAGTCCATCTGCTCATGCATCGTTTTTATTGACCTCCATTGTTGGGTGATGGATTGGCCTATTTTGGCCCATAAGATCCTTTTTATGTCGGCCATAGCTGTTTCCAGATTTAATTCTTTTTCTAAGGCCTTTATCTTGTCCTTGAGGGCCTTTATTTCTCTGCCCTGCTCTGCCACAGTTACCTTAGACTTGTCATATTTGGAATCCAGTTCTGCCAATTTCTCCTTGGCTTTCTTTATTTCATTGGCCTAGAGTTCCATTTCTTTGAGGGCCTTGGTCAGCTCCTCTATACTTTTGCTGGCTTCTGGCGCTGTTTCTTTTCCTGCTGCATCTGTTGTTGTTGCTGAAGTGGTTGGAGGAGCTTGGGGAGTGGATGCTCCCTGTTTATCTTGTAGGGCTCCTTCTAGCTCTTTCTCCAATTCCCTGATCCTCTGGTCTTGCTGCATTAAGAGGCCCAATTGGTCATAAACCTGTTTTTCCTTTTGAAGTTCTGTTGTTTGTGGGTGCTCTATGGGCTGCAGCTTCAACCTTTTTCTTCAACGCGTTAAGGTCATCATCCTTCTTCTTCATTAGGGCCTTTACACCCTTTGGATCACTAGGATCATGTCCTAGATCAATAATGATCTCTTCAAGAGACCTTATCCTATTGTCTTTGGCCAAGGATGACATCCTCTCAAAATCCAACTGAGTGTTGGTATTTTTGAGTGATTCTTTAAGTTCATGTGCCATGGTGGCCTTTTCCACCAATGTTGCATAGACCATCTCCCCAGTCTGTTTATGGAGTTCTATTTGGTCCATGGGATGTATATCTCTGGCCATTATCTCCACCCTTGTCTTTACATAATCTGCTGCTGATTTAGGCTGGGGCACTTTGGGCGTGAAATGGCTGAGGAGCAATCTTTCCTCCTGAATGTCATATACTGACATTAGCCTTTCTTTTTGTGCTGGGGTTGCATCAAGAAACTGCTTATAAACCTCTACCCTCAGCTGATCATTCTGGGCCTTTATTTCTTTAAAAGAGGCCTTAGTACTCTTGGGTTTCTTGGTCTGCTGGGAAGAGGAGGACACCTCCAAGCCAAGTTGCAATCCTTGCTCCTGCTGAAAGGAGCTTGTCCCTGTGTGCTGGCTACCTTCCCTATTTTTCCTTGAGCTTTCAAGGAATTCTTCGGTGATGTCTTCCACCTCTGGGGAGTCTGCCCTCTGCCTTTTGGCCTCTTGCTGTTGGGAGGATCCACTAAGAGGAGTGGACTCTTCTCTGTCTCTTTTTGTACCCCTTTCTTCATGTGCTGGGGTCTGCAAAACCGGGGCAGTCAAGGGCTCAGTTTGAGGTGGTGGTGTTTGCATTATTGGAGCTGCTGGCAGCTCAGTTTGTGGCAGGACAGTCTGCTCTTGCTGCTGCTCTGTTTGCTGCTCATTTTCAGGGGCAGTCTTTTCTTTCATTGCTTCCTCCTCTGCACCCATTATCCCTTTGCCTTTGTCTGTGGCCGGTGCTGAAGTGGAAGGTGCTGATATGTCTGGTGCAGTCCTTGTGGCTGAGGTCCCTTCTCCTGCTGGATGAGGCCGTTTGAAGGGTACCTGCTGCACAGAGTCTAGGTCAATGGTCTTTTCAAGCTCCTTCATATTCCTAAGCATTATCTCTTCTTCAGTTAACTTCTCAACTAAAGTACCCTGCTGCCATTCTTGCTGGTTGGCATATTTTTCAATGTGTGGGTATTGACAATGCCTATAACCTAGAAGCCTGTATTTGTTTCTCCTTGCAGTGATGAAGCCCTCAGGGTCATAAGGGACCCATCGAAAACTGTATGATAGTTTGTATTTTTCCTTGAGGATGAGGTCAGCATCTTCCCATCCTTCTTTTTTGTTCATGACGAAGGGGCCCAACTGGTGTTTGAACTTGAGGTGGGCCTTCTTTCTGGCGCTGTGGAAATGGGTGAGGTCAGATTGAATCAACTGCCTATAATATTCCAAGGCAAACATCCTCATGGGCACATACTTTGGGAGTCTGTATGGACAGAGCTCACAGCCATAGACTCTGATGACTGAGTGTTCCTCATATAGGTACCAATCACCTATTTTACATTTTTTAGAAAGCTGCAGAGCCTTCTGTATCTCTGTTGACATTCTGGGAGGAGGGGACTTCATTAACAGACAGGAGACTGGATACACAAATTGGTCAACAAACTCACAATAGGAGTAGGGTGAATTTGTGACTTTGTGATAGACAGAGGTCCAGAAGATGACAGATCTTCTTTCCCCTCTATAATCCAGCTTTTTGATATAGCATGGAAAAGCCTCAGACTGATAAAACATGAAGAGGTGATAGATGTAGGCTGAGTACTTGAAGACGCCTTGCCTGTCCACTTTGCTCAGCTGTTCATGAATCTTATTAGCAATGAATTTGGAAAAGTTAAATTTCCGGGCAGGGTGTTGGCCTGGGCTGTAAACAGCCAGTAATACTAGCATGGTTTGGTCCACATGCTCACTGGTGCTGTATCCCAGAACATAAGCAATCATGTCCATGATTAATCTGCCTATCTCAGTGAAGTGGACATCTAAATAAGGAGGTGGCCCTGCAGGCTGACACTCAGGTCTCATGAATGTCCTGGCGACTTTCTGAATCTCCTCACTGGTCATCTTGGCACCAGAGTCCAGTAGGTAGTTCAAAGAGAATGGGAACAGCAGCTCTGTCTGATCAAAATGTAGCATCTTGTTAATGGACTCAAGATTGATATGGAAAAGGATTCTCCCAGATGGGGTGCTGACGGCTCTGTGCTGTACATCATAGTTTTGAGCACACAGGAGAATGATTTCAGGAAACACATTCACAGAGGGGAGGCAGTAATATGGCAGGTTTGACTCCCAGATGCCATATATGTCACGACCAGTCAGGTAGTCCTCTCTCAACTGTCTGAATGTCTGCAGAAAGTCTCTGTCCCCCACATAGTCTTCAATGAGGTAGTCTTGGTCAATAAGGGATAAGGACTGCAGGTCTTTATTGGTTGAATTCAGAGGGGCAACACTGAGAGCTGTGAGTGCAGGGGCAGCCATTATATGATTTGATTTTGAGTAAAAAAGGAGTCAAATGATTTGCACAGTTTCTAGCCTGCGAATTGACTGCTCTGATGCTTAATCTGTGGTTCTGGGGGTCAACAGGTCAGCTGAGCTTGTTTCAGGTAACAGGTGCAGAGTTTATGTAGACTTTTACAGGTGCTTTAATGGCAATTTTACAAAGACTAGGAATGCATGGGAAAAATGGGGAAATGTGGTGAAATACCTGGACAGGACGCTTAGACAGCTTGCGGGCCGAACTCTGAAGGTCGACTCGATGAATTTGGACGGTTGAAATTTGAATTTGGATGCCTGGAGTCACTTTAGCAGCTTCAACGGCTATCTCCTCGTTCACGCGAAAATAAGGTTGAAAATGACTCAAAACATGACTTTAACGATAAAATTCGGATAAAAAGGGTAATTGGCACCTTTCCGTCGATGACGTCAGCATGACGTCATGGCGAGGCCCGGGTACGGAGATGACGTGGTTGCTGAGGTGTCTGCCAGGGTGGCAGGACACGGTGGCGGGTGGATGCGGTGGCAGGGCTGCGTGGAAAGCCACGGGACGCAGGGGCGGGCAGAGGTGAGATGACGTCAGGATGACGTGCCAATGACGTAGAAGGGAGGGTGGTAACAGGGATGGCGGTAAGCGAGTTCCCCGCACCACCTTTGGGCAAAGGCGGTATCGGGGAGGGGGGCTCCGAACAACCCCACCGCCTGCCACGCGTCCCTGTACGGGGCGGCAAAAACCACTTTCCCCGGACGCTAAAGGTCGGCAGGTCGGGGAGTGAAAATAACCGCCCACCGTTAGAACTGGGCGGTGGAGATCGGACAGCTGGCGGGTCCTCCGACGGATCGTGCATGTTGGGGGGGCCCGCTGGCTTATTTAAATATTCCCTTAAATATTTTCGGCGGAAAACTTTAGGATTTGAGGGTTTTTTGTGTTTTCGGGATTTTCTTGGGTTTTTCAAGGGTTTTTGTAAGGAAAAGGGGTTAGGAGTGGGTTTAGCAAGGGGGAAATGGGGTTTCTGAGCAGAGGGAAGGTGAGGGCTTAGGAGGAGGTTATCACTCCAACCAGAGGTTGAAACAATCCCATACAGGGTTGATCCCAGTCCCTGTTGGACCAAAGTCTCCCTAAACAACTTATTTAGCTATAGTGCCAAGGGGAGGGATATTTATACCATGTTTGGGGTTTATACACCATGGTGTCAATAATAGTAGGGAAAGGGCAGCATAGGGGAATTATACAGTAGAGTTAGGGGTTAGTATAGGTGAAAAGGATGGATGAGGGGAAACTTCACTAAGTTTGCTTGAAACTCACTTAGTTTTAGGGAGTAGATCAAAATGAAAAGAATTTTACATAGGAAATGTGGCCTTTAAAGGATGAAGAGCCTCTATGAAACCATAAGTCTTTCCATGAATTTCAACTCATGAGGGGATGTTAGTGACAAATGGGAAAAGGGGAAGAAGGGAGGTTAGACATGCTTCTTTGCTTTGCTTTTCTCATCTTCATCATCAAGGTTAAATCTGAAATGATTGTCACTTCTGCAACCCCACCTACTTACCCAGCTACTTTGCCTAGCATTTTTTGTTTTCTTCCTGGAGGGTGCATTTAGACTTGCAGACCCTTTGTGTGCCTTTTCTTTTCTTTGGCTTTTTCTTTTGTTTCTATATCTACTCCTACCCTTATTTCTTCCAAGGTCCCAGATTAAGCTGTTGGGAACCTGTCTTCTCTACCTAAACTACTTGTCTGCCAAGATTAGACAGTTTGGACAGACTTCTTTCTCTATTCTGCAACAGGAAATTTAAACATGGCATAATCTAGCTTAGGCTGTTGGACCATCCATCAAAATTTTAGTCCACATCAAGCTACAAGCACAGATTGTATTGTCTTGCAAATATGTGATCTTTGCATCATCAAAGCAGAGCATATTTGGGCCTTTTCAATGTCAATCATGAAATATGAAACCTATAGGTATAGGTAGCTAACAGTGGCTCCACATGGGGATGGTTTTTCATTTGAAAGACCAAGAACAGCAGGTCAGATTGCCTTTCCCCTTAACTGCTTTTGCCAATCTTGAAGTTTGCTGCTTTGAAATGCCAAAATTGTGGGCTTCTTTTCTTGGTAGACCTCTGATTTTATTTACCTTCTGCTGGTAGTTTTTCAAGAAAACTTTGAGAAATTGCATTTTTACATGTTGAGAGAAAATAATATATACATGTGAATATGTACAAGGGAAAACTCAGGCTGTACTTATGGGTGATATTCAAAATAGTGCTTCAGCATCCTACCATTCACAGGACCTTCATCCAAATCAGTTTCATTTAGACTTTTAAGGAAGTAAGTATTGTTTCCTTGTACTGCTTGGACAAAAAATGGTCCTCTCCAAAGGGAATCAAATTTTCCATGTTTTCCCTTATCTTCTCTTCTTGAATCCCACTTGAGGACTTTGTCACCAATGTTGAAATCTTCTGCCTTGGTTCTTCTGTCAAAGGCCTTCTTTAATTTTTCTTGTAAGACTTGAACTCTGCCGAAGGCTTGGTCTCTAGTTTGTTGCAAACATATGATTTGATTTATTCTTCTCTGCATATCATTTGGTTCAGCTTGGCTTTCTTGAAGAAGCTTCATAACAGGTATCCCTAGTGATGAAGGAAACTTGGCTTCTAATCCATAAACCAACTCATATGGGCTGGTCCCAATTGATCTCTTGGTTGTTAGTCTATCTGCCCATAGAGCATTGACGAGCTTCTTATGCCAATTCTTTTTGTTCTCTTCTAGTACTTTCTTTATGATGTTTACCAGACTTTTATTTGATGACTCAGCAAGGCCATTACCTTGGGGATAGTATGCAGTAGAATGGCCTAAAGTAATGTGAAATTTGTGGCAGAAGTTCACCATTTTCTTGGATTTGAAAGCAGCAGCATTGTCTGTTATTATTTTGTCAGGGCATCCAAATCTAGCCAAAATGTTGTTCTCCAAGAACTGAATGATAGTGGAATCATTTGCTTGCCTGCATGGGATAGCTTCAATCCACTTAGTGAAGTAGTCTGTGGCAGTTAAAATCCATCTATGCTGGCCTGAAGATGAGGGATGAATTTCCCCAATGAAATCCAAGCCCCATTGTTGAAAAGGTCTCTCTATTGTAATAGGTCTTAAAGGAAGTGGCAGCAACTGTCTCTTTCCCTCAAACACTTGACATTTATGACATGAGGTAGTGACTTTCTTGACATCAGAGAACATGGTGGGCCAGTAGTAACCAGCCCTTAGTATCTTATCCACAGTGGACTTCCAGTACAAGTGTCCACCGCAGTCTCCTGCATGAAATTCCTTTATGATATTGTCAGTTTCATTCTCAATTAGACAACTTAGCAATATGCCTTCATGGTTTTTCCACAATAGATTTCCATTTATAACACAAAATTTAGAAGCTTTCATTTTTAAGAACCTACACTTAGTTCTGGACAATCCTGGGGGAGCAGACAGGTTTTGCAATACATAACATATATCAGAGTACCAAGGGGATTGTTCAAAGGCTACATTGATCTTTGGAGTCGCCAGCTCCGGTTCACTGTCCAGCTGGTTGATGTCTAAGGCTTGGAAATTTTCTTCTGTCAGTAGTTTGGCCAAACCTTGCCCTTTTATCAGTTTTGTAGGTTTTATATCAATATCAAATTCCAAAATGTTGGCAATCCATTTTCCTCTTCTGCCCTCTAAATTTTCTTGGGTGAGAATGTCTTTGACAATAGGACTTGGTACATAAGCTATAACATGTGAATAAAGGATGTAAATCCTAAAGTCCTGAATGGCTTTGACCAAAGCATAAGCCTGCTTTTCCATGATTTGATACTTTAAAGGTGCATCTCTAAGAGCTCTGCTAAGGAAAGCAATTGGTTTTTCATTTCCTTGGTCATCTTTTTGCAACAAGACAGCAGCAATAGTATGCTGGGAGGAAAAAGAGAAAATGATGAATTCTCTGTCAAACTGTGGATTAGTCAGCACTGGGGTTTGGGTAAGGGCCAGTTTTATACCTTCAAAGGCTTGATTGGCTTCAACAGTCCATTTGACCTTCGAATCTTTCCTTAGCATGTTATTCAATAATCTGCTTAGTTCTGCTAAGTTTGGGATGAACCTTCTCAGGAAATTGATTTTTCCCAAGAATCCTTGCAATTCTTTAACATTTCTTGGGTGGGGCATTTGTAGGATAGCTTGTATCCTGTCTGGATCTATCCTAATGCCATCTTTAGAAATGATGTGGCCCAATAATTTACCTTCCTCTAAACCAAACAGGGATTTTTTGGGATTCAAGGAGATTCCATATTTTCTGCATTTTAGAAAGATCTGTCTCAAATGTTTTATATGTTCTTGGTCTGATTTTGAGAAAGGTGTAAGGTCATCTAAGTAAATGACTAAAAAGTCATGAATCTCTTTGGAAAAAGCAATATCCATGGCTCTTTGAAATGTTGCCCCTGCATTTTTCAATCCAAAAGGCATTTTTACATATTTGAAGGTTCCCCATGGGGTTGTGAATGCCGTTTTGTCTTGATCATCAGGGTGTACCAGGATCTGATTGAAGCCTGAAAATCCATCCAGTAATGAGATCCTTGAGGCCCCTACCACTCCCTGGAGAATGTGATCCATCTTAGGTAAGGGATAATTGTCCTTGAGGGATACTTGGTTCAGATTTCTTAGGTCCACACACAGCCTTATTTCACCAGTTTTCTTTCTTGTAGGGACTAAGTTGGAGGTCCACTCAGAGAATCTGATTGGTGCTATGATGCCTGCTTTGAACATTTTTTGTACCTCTTGTTCCATTGCTGGGAGAAGCATTGGATTGATTCTCCTAAGTTTTCGTTTAAAGGGCTTTTGATCAGGCTTGAGAGGGATGGTATGTTGGATAACAGAGGTGTCATAGGACTTCAGGTCCTCATAACTCCATGCAAAAACATCTTGGAATTCTTTAAAGAGGTCAATGTATTTAGGCTTTTGGTCGGGAGGTAAAGAAGCAGACAATTTAATTATTTTGGGCTTGTCAATGGTACCAATGTTGCATTCTTCAATGGCTGCATTTATGGGCTACATTTTTGGTTTTCTGGGAATATCATTTGAATCAAAGATGTCCTCTAGTGGAGTTAGGCCTGTCGGTAGAAAATTGTCTTTCAGCTCTATGATTTCAGTCTCAGCATTGGCCACTTCTTCATAATTGATTGATTGAATTTGCTGAATGTTGTCCTTGTTGAAAATGGTTGGGTTTAGCATTTGTTTTGCTGTTCTAGGTGATATTGGGTGAATAATCTTTTGAAACAGTAATTGTGATTGACTTGCTGTATCAAGTATTTGTGATTGACTTGCTGTATCAGTGTCAATATTTAATCCTGCAAATTCTCGTTGCAGAGTTAAAAAATGGTTTATTTGCTTATCATCCTCAAATACTTGCCAATCACTAACATTGTTTGGAATAGAGGGTCTGTGTTTTACCTCAGCTGTAAAACAGTGATGGAGCTCAAAAGGCAGCTTGCAGGTACTTGCAAATGTGGCTAAACTATGAGCATGCAGATTGTGGATTCTAGGGATTTTAGTGATTTGGAATTCAGAGAAAAAGTTTAGTACCTCAACAACAGCAGACCTGTAAGTCCTTAGTCTTCTGTCATTGGTGACAAAATTTCCCTTTACTTGTTGGATAACTAAATCTGAATCACCCATGATTGAAACCCTGGCAGCTTGCAAGAACTTTACTAACTTGAGGCCTAGTAAAAGAGCTTCATATTCTGCCATATTATTAGTACATCTGAAGTTTAATCTATAGGCTCTGCCTTCTGCATAACTATTTTCTTTATTGTGTACCCAAACTCCAGCTCCTGCCCCTAGCTTGTTGACGGAGCCATCAAATTCAAGAAACCATAGAATATCCTGTTGGGAAGGAGATCTAATGATCTGTTCATGGGCTGGCAATGTAAGTAGAAGTTTTGTTTCTTCATCTGGCTTGTCTTTTAGGACAGTTTCATCATTTGATTGGGTATGCTTGATATTTAGAATAGCAGCAGTGTCTAGCATTTGATTGACTGTTGTTTTATGAGTGGTAATTTTTTCATCAGAGTCTTCCTCTTGTATGAGTATCTCAGTTTCAACGTCGTTCTTTGAGAGGGTTGTGCTGTTATTGAAGAGAATGTATGAGTCTATGTCTGAATGGACAGCATATATGGGAAAGTTTTGAGGCTTTTCTTCACTGCTGACCATGTATTTCATGAGTGTTTCTCTGTACAGTCTTTTTGGTTGCCCAAAAACAGAGATGGTGGCATATGACATGTCTAATTGTAGGGAACCTTGGAGTTTAGCTCCCCATGATCTTGATAACAGCATCCCATACTTAGGTGGGATATCAGCAACTACCACATCCATTAGGATTGTTTTGTTTGGGTATTGAACCAGGGACACACATAAGTCTTTTATGAGACCTAAACACTTGACTTGGCTGGAGTCAAAGGAGAACAGGTCCTTGTATGGTCTTGTTATATCTAGATTCAATCTTCCCATGACTGCTTTTGGCATGAGGTTGTGGGAGGCACCTGAGTCAAACATTGCATTATGCAATATTTTATCATGAATATGTAAGCTGACATAAAAAGGTAATACCCCTGTGACTACTGTTTTTCCATCCACTTCTGGGCCGAACAGGAGTTCTGGAGTGTCATCCAGCACATTGACATCGTCCTTGTTGCTAGTGAGTTGAAGGGACTTCTTGATCTGTAGTTTATAGGTGTCATGCTTGGCTACTTCTGAGAGAGGAATTGCTATCTTTAGTTTGCCAATTTCAGTTTCTAGGTCAAAGGGCCATTCAGATTGGGTTTTAGGGTTATGGATAGCAGTCCTGCCTTTGTTCATTAAGTCTTCTTCCTGATTTTTATCTTGACTTTGGGAGTTGTCTATTTTACTCATCTCTTGGGGAGTAACACTTGAATTAGGTTGAGAAGGTGAAGTAGCCATAGGCTGATGCTTTAAGGACAGTGGTTCCGTGATCTCTTCAATAACTACTTCTTCTGTAGGTGAATTTGTTTTGTCCTTAGGCTCTGTGACTATGACTCTTTTAGGCTGCTGATTGTCCTTTATCTTTTCAGGCTGGTTTACATTTACTGTTCTGCTCCTTAGCTTGTATTGTTTATGGACCTCATAGACCGCAGTGTCATAGCCTTGTTTAAAGTCAAAGGATTCACCTGATTTAGTTTGGAACAGTTTGATTTCATCATCCTCATGATCTTCTTGGGTTAAAAAAACTTGACTTTCACCATCTAGACCTATTAAGTTAATCTCAGGATCTTCATTGGGCTCAGATGATGTGGAAGTTTCAGCATAGTTTTCTTGAAATGGAGGTCTGATTTCTGGATCAGCGTTGGCCCTGCCACTGTTTGGGTTTGGGTTTCTCCTAAAATTTGGATTCCTAGGAGGGTTGTTTTGTGGACCTTCCCATGATGCTTTTCTTTCAACTGACTCTACCCTATCACCCAATCTCTTCATGCCATTGAGTATGGCATCAAGTTTTTGATCAAAGGCTGTAGGTTCTTCTTTATATATGCTTCTCTTTTCTAACCTTGCCCTGTTTCTTTTGGCAATTAGGTTTGCTTCCACTATAACAGCCACCTTTTGGGCTTCTTCTAGGCTTTCAGGGGCTCTTCCCTTCAGCTGAAATGCCATGTCAGGGTCAAATCCATCAGGGAATTTGTATAAGGCCAAGTCAGGAGGAGGTCTTAGGTTTTGTGGTATTGCATTGTATACATTGTTGAATCTAGCACAATATTCCAGAACGGTCTCTTGAGGACCTCTCTTGATTGTCTCATATTCACCAAGTATATGTAAGGGATCTTTCTTTTTCTCCCATCTTCTAGTGAATGCATGATAGAGCTCATCAGGGGTTGTGATAGTGTTTGCAGCAAGTGATCTGAACCAGGTCCTGACATCACCTGTCAAGCTTTGGACAAAGATTCTCATCCTCACACTGTCATCATCTATTTCATAGTTTTCAAAGTGATCTTGCATCCTCTTGGCATGTTGAATGGCAGAGTAAGGGCCAGTGGAGTCAAAGTAAGTGATCTTGGTTTGGTAATCCTGAGGCAAAGCTGCAGGATTGGCAGGCAACTGCAAGGGTGCATATCTTGCCATATTTACAAGGTGTAGAGGATTAACAGGGGTTGCTAAGCTAATAGGAACAGTGGGTGTGACAGGGGTAACAGGTAAGGCTGAACCTAAAGTGTGGTTCAAGGGGATATGTGTAGTGAATGAAGATGGGGGAGGAGGGCTTTGAGATGTAGATGGTGAACTAGGGGAACTTGGAATAGACCGAAAAAGGACCTTAAATGGAGTAGAAAGGTTAGGAAAATCTGCAATTAAGGTCAAATCAGCAGGCTGATCCTGCCTTTGTTGCTTCCTGATGTTTCTAGGGATGGTATTTGGATTATCAACAATGATGGGTGGATTAGGGTCAGGATTTGCCCTAGTATGCCATGGACTTTTCTTGGGAGCCAGTTTCTAACTGTTTTTTAGGATTTTATGGGAAGTTTTATATCTGCAAGGACTGGATGAAGATTTTGGAGTGGTTATATATCTTTCACAGCTGAGATGAAGATTCCCTAAGAGCTCTTCCCTAAAGCTGTCACTGTGATGCAGAAACAGTTCTAAGGCCTCTTGGCTGATTTCAGGCTTGATGGTAGCTATGGGAGATAGATAATAATTGAAAAAATCTTAAGGTCCCCAGTGGAGTCGCCAATTATGTTAACACCCAGGTTGTTCCCTTTGACTCTAAGGGAATACGGCCGGGGTAACCACTAACCAATCTTTGGATTGCAGATTCTAGCCAAGCTGTAATCAGAGAGGGCTCTCTCTTTATAATTTGTCTCTGTTCTGATAGTATTTTTAGGCTAGATATGATGTTCAACTTTGGTTTGAGTGTTTGGTTGGAAAATGTTCAGTCAAAACGTGTATGCTCTCACCAGAATCTTATATAACATTGGGCAATGGAGTCAGTGATCCTTTGGTTTGGTGTGCTGTGTTGATATAGTAATGAAAGCTGCAGAGCTGGATAACTGTCTGAGGAACAATGCTTTGAAATTGTGTTTGGGTGTGATATGTTCAGTATAAGAAAGGCAATTAAGGATCTTTCTATAAACTGATATGAAAAGAAGAGAGATTGTTACCTGGAAGCATTGAAGAATTTCTAGGCAACATTGACATCATGGAATTAAATAAAACATGAGCATTTAAGAATTCATGTCCATTTTTAATTTTGAAGAAAACATTTACAGCAACATAAGATTGAGCACAGGGTGTGAAGAAACATGTCCTGAACTATTCTTTTTCTTTATTGCTAGATATGATGAAAACATGAAAATGAAATAACATAGGAGAACAGAACAGAGTTTAGAGAAAACATATCATTCCTCCAGACAACACAAGAATTCTGCAACAGCACTTAGATTAGCAGTAAGGCACCAAAGTTCCAGGAAATCACTGAGCTGAACTCGCTCTTTGTATTAGACTATTCTGAAAGTATAGAGTATACATGCCTCAGAGTAAAAATTACCAACCCCTTATGCGTTACTAAGGGGAGTATATATACAAAGTTTACATAAGAAAATATCTGAATGGAGAGTAAATGCTCCATAAATGTCCTGCCAACTGCTGGAGTGTAGCAGCTGAGAAAGTAAATGCTGTAATAACTTTTAGTCCCTTAGCTGTCAAAAATGGTCAGAGACTGTTGACTTGGTGGCAGTTGGAGTCGGCTAAGGATACGCTGTCAAAATTTGCGCATTTCTTTATCTTTTGGCTAGCCGTCATAGTCTATATGCTGAGTCAGCATTCAGCTGCTTTTAATGCTGACTTTATCATGCTGTTTGTCTGATAGTGACCTGGAGCTGGCAGTGACCAAACAGCTGGAGCTACCGTGGAAGAATTTGAAGCATTGCTTGCCACCAATCTTCCTTTGGCATCTGATGCCTCCTAATTTTTATTAAGGTCTCATCGGCCTCTGTATACCTGTAGAAATTAGGAGGGGTCTCAAAAAGGTGATTCACTTCATTCTCAATAAAGAACAGGCCTTCCAGTTTATCGTATAGGCTCTGTCCTGAGGGAGGCCCTGTCTGTTCAGATGTACTGCTAGATGCAGTAATCTGATTCTCAATGTATGTTGCCATTCTGTTGGCAAATTGATCCTGGGAGACTAGTTTTCCTGCACCAGTTAGGAGGCTGGGTATGCCTTTTGCTTGCAGTACTGCCAACTTGACCCTGAATTCCTCCACATCTGCTGTGATCTCATAGCACTTCCTCTCCACAGCTTGTACATAATTCCTGAGAGTGAGCACTTTCTTGGCAGTGAGAACAACCTCTGTTCTGTTGGGGATACCTATGGCTGCCAGTTCTTCTTGTTCCTGCCTGTTTAGGAAGTCTATCATTCTGTTGGCCTGTTCTGGTCTATTTCCCAGCAGTGTCTTGGCCCTATTGATTTCTGTTTGTGCTTGGCCCAACAAGTCCATCTGCTGATGTATCATTTTTATTGACCTCCATTGTTGGGTGATGGATTGGCCTATTTTGGCCCATAAGATCCTTTTTATGTCGGCCATAGCTGTTTCCAGATTTAATTCTTTTTCTAAGGCCTTTATCTTGTCCTTGAGGGCCTTTATTTCTCTGCCCTGCTCTGCCACAGTTACCTTAGACTTGTCATATTTGGAATCCAGTTCTGCCAATTTCTCCTTGGCTTTCTTTATTTCATTGGCCTGGAGTTCCATTTCTTTGATGGCCTTGGTCAGCTCCTCTATACTTTTGCTGGCTTCTGGCGCTGTTGTTGTTCCTGCTGCATCTGTTGTTGTTGCTGAAGTGGTTGGAGGAGCTTGGGAAGTGGATTCTCCCTGTTTATCTTGTAGTGCTCCTTCTAGCTCTTTCTCCAAATCCCTGATCCTCTGGTCTTGCTGCATTAAGAGGTCCAATTGGTCATCAACCTGTTTTTCCTTTTGAAGTTCTGCTGTTTGAGGGTGCTCTGTGGGCTGCAGCTTCAACCTCTTCTTCAATGCATTAAGGTCATCATCTTTCTTCTTCATTAGGGCCTTTACACCCTTTGGATCACTAGGATCATGTCCTAGATCAATGATGATCTCTTCAAGAGACTTTATCCTATTGTCTTTGGCCAAGGATGACATCCTCTCAAAATCCAACTGAGTGTTGGTATTTTTGAGTGATTCTTTAAGTTCATGTGCCATGGTGGCCTTTTCCACCAATGTTGCATAGACCATCTCCTCGGTCTGTTTATGGAGTTCTATTTGGTACATGGGGTGTATATCTTTGGCCATTATCTGCACCCTTGTCTTTACATAATCTGCTGCTGATTTAGGCTGGGGTACTTTGGGCGTGAAATGGCTAAGGAGCAATCTTTCCTCCTGAATGTCATATACTGACATTAGCCTTTCTTTTTGTGCTGGGGTTGCATCAAGAAACTGCTTATAAACCTCTACCCTCAGCTGATCATTCTGGGCCTTTATTTCTTTAAAAGAGGCCTTAGTACTCTTGGGTTTCTTGGTCTGCTGGGAAGAGGAGGACACCTCCAAGCCAAGTTGCAATCCTTGCTCCTGCTGAAAGGAGCTTGTCCCTGTGTGCTGGCTGCCTTCCCTGTTTTTCCTTGAGCTGTCAAGGAATTCTTCGGTGATGTCTTCCACCTCTGGGAGTCTGCCCTCTGCCTTTTGGCCTCTGGCTGTTGGGAGGATCCACTAAGAGGAGTGGACTCTTCTCTATCTCTTTTTGTACCCCTTTCTTCATGTGCTGGGGTCTGCAAAACCGGGGCAGTCAAGGGCTCAGTTAGAGGTGGTGGTGTTTGCATTATTGGAGCTGCTGGCAACTCAGTTTGTGGCAGGATAGTCTGCTCTTGCTGTTGCTCTATTTGTTGCTCTGTTTGCTGCTCATTTTCAGGGGCAGTCTTTTCTTTCATTGCTTCCTCCTCTGCAACCATTATCCCTTTGCCTTTGTCTGTGGCCGGTGCTGAAGTGGAAGGTGCTGATATGTCTGGTGCAGTCCTTGTGGCTGAGGTCCCTTCTCCTGCTGGATGAGGTCGTTTGAAGGGTACCTGCTGCACAGAGTCTAGGTCAATGGTCTTTTCAAGCTCCTTCATATTCCTAAGCATTATCTCTTCTTCAGTTAACTTCTCAATTAAAGTACCCTGCTGCCATTCTTGCTGGTTGGCATATTTTTCAATGTGTGGGTATTGACAATGCCTATAACCTAGAAGCCTATATTTGTTTCTCCTTGCAGTGATGAAGCCATCAGGGTCATAAGGGACCCATCGAAAACTGTACGATAGTTTGTATTTTTCCTTGAGGATGAGGTCAGCATCTTCCCATCCTTCTTTTTTGTTCATGACAAAGGGGCCCAACTGGTGTTTGAACTTGAGGTGGGCCTTCTTTCTGGCGCTGTGGAAATGGGTGAGGTCAGATTGAATCAACTGCCTATAATATTCCAAGGCAAACATCCTCATGGGCACATACTTTGGGAGTCTGAATGGGCAGAGCTCACAGCCATAGACTCTGATGACTGAGTGTTTCTCATATAGGTACCAATCACCTATTTTAGATTTTTTAGAAAGCTGCAGAGCCTTATGTATCTCTGTTGACATTCTGGGAGGAGGGGACTTCATTAACAGACAGGAGACTGGATACACAAATTGGTCAACAAACTCACAATAGGAGTAGGGTGAATTTGTGACTTTGTGATAGACAGAGGTCCAGAAGATGACAGATCTTCTTTCCCCTCTATAATCCAGCTTTTTGATATAGCATGGAAAAGCCTCAGACTGATAATACATGAAGAGGTGATAGATGTAGGCTGAGTACTTGAAGACACCCTGCCTGTCCACTTTGCTCAGCTGATCATGAATCTTATTAGCAATGAATTTGGCAAAGTTAAATTTCCGGGCAGGGGGTTGGCCTGGGCTGTAAACAGCCAGTAATACTAGCATGGTTTGGTCCACATGCTCACTGGTGCTGTATCCCAGCACATAAGCAATCATGTCCAGGAGTAATCTGCCTATCTCAGTGAAGTGGACATCTAAATAAGGAGGTGGCCCTGCAGGCTGGCACTCAGGTCTCATGAATGTCCTGGCGACCTTCTGAATCTCCTCACTGGTCATCTTGGCACCAGTGTCCAGCAGATAGTTCATAGAGAATGGGAACAGCAGCTCTGTCTGATCAAAATGTAGCATCTTGTTAATGGACTCAGGATTAATATGGAAAAGGATCCTCCCAGATGGGGTGCTGATGGCTCTGTGCTGTACATCATAGTTTTGAGCACACAGGCGAATGATTTCAGGAAACACATTCACAGAGGGGAGACAGTAATATGGCAGGTTTGACTCCCAGATGCCATATATGTCACGACCAGTCAGGTAGTCCTCTCTCAACTGTCTGAATGTCTGTAGAAAGTCTCTGTCCCCCACATAGTCTTCAATGAGGTAGTCTTGGTCAACAAGAGATAAGGACTGCAAGTCTTTATTGGGTGAATTCAGAGGGGCAACACTGAGAGCTGTGGGTGCAGGGGCAGCCATTATATGATTTGATTTTGAGTAAAAAAGGAGTCAAATGATTTGCACAGTTTCTAGCCTGCGAATTGACTACTCTGATGCTTAATTTGTGGTTCTGGGGGTCAACAGGTCAGCTGGGCTTGTTTCAGGTAACAGGTGCAGAGTTTTTGTAGACTTTTACAGGTGTTTTAATGGCTATTTCACAGAGACTAGGAATGCATGGGTAAAATGGGGGAATGTGGTAAAATACCTGGACAGGACGCTTAGACAGCTTGCGGGCCGAACTGTGGAGGTCGACTTGATGAATTTGGCCGGTTGAAATTTGAATTTGGGGGCCTTGAGTCACTTTAGCAGCTGCAACGGCTATCTCCTCGTTCACGTGAAAATAAGGTTGAAAATGACTCAAAACATGACTTTAACGATAAAATTCGGATAAAAAGGGTAATTGGCGCCTTTCCGCCGATGACGTCAGCATGACGTCATGGCGGGGCCCGGGTATGGAGATGACGTGGCTGCTGAGGTGTCTGCCAGGGTGGCAGGACACGGTGGCGGGTGGATGCGGTGGCAGGGCTGCGTGGAAGGCCACGGGACGCAGGGGCGGGCAGAGGTGAGATGACGTCAGGATGACGTGCCAATGACGTAGAAGGGAGGGTGGTAACAGGGATGGTGGTAAGCGAGTTCCCCGCACCACCTTTGGGCAAAGGCGGTATCGGGGAGGGGGGCTCCGAACAACCCCACCGCCTGCCACGCGTCCCTGTACGGGGCGGCAAAAACCACTTTCCCCGGACGCTAAAGGTCGGCAGGTCGGGGAGTGAAAATAACCGCCCACCGTTAGAACTGGGCGGTGGAGATCGGACGGCTGGCGGGTCCTCCGACGGATCGTGCAGGTTGGGGGGCCCCGCCGGCTTATTTAAATATTCAATTAAATATTTTCGGCGGAAAACTATAGGATTGGGGGTTTTTGTGTTTTCGGGATTTTCTTGGGTTTTTCAAGGGTTTTTGTAAGGAAAAAGAGGTTAGGAGTGGGTTTAGCAGGGGGGAAATGGGGTTTCTGAGCAGAGGGAAGGTGAGGGCTTAGGAGGAGGTTATCACTCCAACCAGAGGTTGAAACAATCCCATATAGGGTTGACCCTAGTCCCTGTTGGACCAAAGTCTCCCTAAACAACTTATTTAGCTATAGTGCCAAGGGGAGGGATATTTATACCATGTTTGGGGTTTATACACCATGGTGTTAATAATAGTAGGGAAAGGGTAGCATAGGGGAATTATATAGTAGAGTTAGGGGTTAGTATAGGTGAAAAGGATGGATGAGGGGAAACTTCACTAAGTTTATTTGAAACTCACTTAGTTTAGGGAGTAGATCAAAATGAAAAGAATTTTAGACAAGAAATGTGGCCTTTAAAGGATGAAGAACCTCCATGAAACCATAAGTCCTTCCATGAATCTCAACTGATGAGGGGATGTTAGTAACAAATGGGAAAAGGGGAAGAAGGGAGGTTAGACATGCTTCTTTGCTTTGCTTTTCTCATCTTGACCATCAAGGTTAAATCTGAAATGAATATCACTTCTGCAACCCCATCTACTTACCCAGCTACTTTGCCTAGCATTTTTTGTTTCTTCTTGGAGGGTGCATTTAGACTTGCAGACCCTTTGTGTGCCTTTTCTTTTCTTTGGCTTTTTCTTTTGTTTCTCTATCTACTCCTACCCTTATTTCTTCCAAGGTCCCAGATTAAGCTGTTGGGAACCTTTCTTCTCTACCTAAACTACTTGTCTGCCAAGATTAGACAGTTTGGACAGACTTCTTTCTCTATTCTACAACAGAAAATTTAAACATGGCATGATCCAGATTAGGCTGTTGGACCATCCATCAAAATTTGAGTCCACATCAAGCTACAAGCACAGATTGTATTGTCTTGCAAATATGTGATCTTTGCATCATCAAAGCAGAGCATATTTGGGCCTTTTCAATGTCAATCATGAAATATGAAACCTATAGGTATAGGTAGCTAACAGATCTCTTACTCATCCCTGGGCGAATTTAGAGAGGCAAGTGTCATAGGAGAAGTTTCTGGAAGATTCCATGATCCTCCACCTCGCATACTGCCTCTGCCATTTGTCCATTCTTGCCCATCGCACCCCATAGAAGGGATTTTCAGTATGCATCTCACCTCTCGTGTGCATTTAGGTGGGATGCATTGCACTTTGACCATGGAGCAGGTGAGATGGTCCAGTTTTGACCAGTTCTGAGTAGTTTTTCATGGAGAATTTCTGGGGGATGATGTAATCAGTTGACCTTGTTCTTTTAGGGGATGGAACAACACTTTTAGGGACTTAGGAGCCCTTGGTTTATGGACATATATGATTGGGGTTGCAGTGCCCAAAATTTTCTATAACAGTTGCCCCCTAAAGCATGAGGTCGTTAATCTTTTGATGTCAGGTGAAATGCTTTATCATGAGGATCCGAAGTTTTTCGAGCTGGAAGGCAAGCTATAGTAAGATACAATACAATACATTATCTTCATAATATTTCCATGATCTGGCTGAGTCGGGCATTCCCATGCTCAGCTTTATAAATTCATTTTCATGTACATAGGACAGACAATTGTCTGTGTGTAGACTGATGATTCTGGCAGAGCCATCATACCTTAGGTTGGATGATTATCTGTGCAGCAATGATGTACATTTGACGTCTTTATTTTCCTGAATATATATCGTAGCCCAGAAGGATGAAACTAGATCTGGGGTCTTCAAACTCATTCGATCTTCACTAAAAGTACAAGTCGATCCATGTGAGAGATGTTTTGGAGTCGAACATGTAAAGACATCGCCTGATTACCAGCCAGTGATGTAAGTTGTTAACAGGCACGAGAGGAATCACCGATAATGATGATGACCCTCAAGGTACTACAGTACAATTCGTATGGTCTGAAAAGGGACTTGGCATCAAACACCATGCAAAATCTTTTGGTCGAAGGCCAATGATGTAAACCTGTCGCCGGAAGTGAGAAACTTGCCATTGAGGCATGCAAGCTTCAAAGTACTGAAAGGGTTATTCCTAGATCGACTTCCTGGATAATGAGCTGATGTGGACAAGAAGCAATCCTTCGTAGGAGGGCCTTAATGAATCCCACTTCTACGACACGGAACAAAGCAAATGATTTTAATGGAGGTGAAAACGATCTGATGATATAAGGTTCAGGGTGGTGGTCATGAAAGGATGGAGCGTGAGTGTATTACAGCGGATGAGACATAGGTGAATTCTCTGAGCGACTTCTCTTGAACATACCGGTGACACTGACATGATGGATTGGTAGCGTTAACCCCAAATGTGGATGGTGTTATGGACCAATGGTGATATTACCAGTGAATGGAACAACCCAACCTGACTCGAATGCGGATTGAAAGTGTCATGTTCAAGAGCGACTTGATACCAATAAAGTTTCTTCAAGTTTTCTTCCCAATTTTCCCCAGTCATTGCTGACTAGTACCTCTTTATTTTTGTCAAGCTTGAGGAGGATAACATATGCTTGTTCTATAATTTTCCCTTCGTGCAAACCCATCGCTATGTTTTAACGAGCCTAGCGATAGTGAAACTCGTTCTTGTCTATAGGGACAAGTTTGTCACTATTAAGTTTTAACGAGTTTAACAACAAAGATAACTCGATCCTTTTCAATTTTAGAGAGTCTGAAAGGGACGAAAAGAAAACTCCAATAATCCTTTTTCGTCATATAATCCCTTAGGTCCGAAAAACTATAAAATGATATGAAAGGGATGAATTTTCTGTAATTTTAACGAGCCAAACAAAACAAGCGCTCGATCGTTTTGTGTAATAATCCCCCAGGTCCAAAAAGATTAAAATCTAGAGGAGGGATGGCACTTCCGGTCTCCTTAACAAGCTGGAGAGGCCAATTTCTCGGAAATCTTTTCATATTTTACGAGTCATATGAAAAGATCTTAAAGAAGACTTATTTTTTGAGGAATGAGTGATAAATTCAAGTAGCAGCCGATTCCAGGTAAGGTTTGGAATTTTCCAATCATGGCAGTGTTACAAGGATGGCTAATAGGATCACTCTTCGCAGTTGTTCCTCAAAAAGGGTAAACAATCAAATGGAGGTGAATGATTGGCCAAAACAGAGTGGAGGTGATGATGAGAACACGACCAAGGTTCAAAGCTGATGATAATACATTCACAATGGTTATTTACCGGAAATTGGTTCATTTTTGAACGAATGAGCTTGAACTCAGGGAGAAACATTTTCTCACTGCTTATGTTTAATTTTTAACGAGCTTGAACTCCACATAAAAACTACTCGATCCAGTCGTATAATAAGGATGTCTCATCTAAGATGCCATTTTTATGGAGCTTGCACCTTACAAAGCTTTGCTCCGGCGCCTCTTGCATGCAAGCTAGGAACGACCAACTACGCCTCTCTACTTAACTACCAAGATCACCGCCAAGGTTAGGTAGGAAACTTTCTCCTTTACTTTGCCGGCGCCAACTTGGCCCCTGCGAAGATGAATGGTCGATTTGACCACTCACCCGACCTAGGCGGTTGAAGTCAGCAGAATCATAGAGATAACGTTAGTTGGTCATTTCTCACTTGCTCACAAGAGGTTTGCATGCCCCCAGGTATAGCGAAAAATTTCCAGGTTACCAAAGATTGTTCTATCCACACTTCAGACAAAACATTTCCTCGGCGATGTCTACCGAAATAGACAAAGGTGAGTGGCAGAAACTGCCTCCACTCACATAACTTTGACGGAGGAATCTTATTCCAGTCTAAACTCATAAACTAGTCATATATCCTTCGCGGAAACCTACCCTATACCCAAGGTTTTCCTGCCGAAACAGACTAGGGTGCATGCTCCCTGGGTTTCAGTCATGTCCTCCCGAATCACTCGCGCTTATCAGGTGGATGGACTGGGGATTGACGAGACATTATTTGCGTGAAAAGACCACTTAGGGATGGCATCTAACTATTAGCTATGTGTGAGCTGGGAAACGACAGCTGGTCTACGAGCTTGACCACTCTACCTTCATGCGGAAAACACATTACTCTAAAGAGTGAGGAGATGATGGCTCCCATGCTATAAATATAGTCGCGCCCAAGGAGTAGATTATAATCAAGGGGTCCTTGGACTACCATTACGTTCATGTGAGTGGTTTTCCTTCTCAACGTTATAGGCACATCAGGAAGGATCCCTAACGGTCGATTGGTTCCTTTCTCGAAGCCCGTTAGATTTCTCATCTCAGGCAGAAGCGATGGCGAACCAAGCACTTTCCAAGCAGTAGAGGAAAGGATACTCATAGAAGCCCCTTCATCTATGATGGTACTGGCCATGACCATTTTTTATATTTTAGCAATGATTCGAAATGGTACACTAGCCAGTAAACGGGGTCTACCTAGTAGATTCCAATCGAAAGAAACAACTAGGTTGCTTGGAGGTGGAACCGAATAGATGGCTGGATATGACTCTGATGAACATCCTTCCTGTGCTAAAGGAATGGGTAGACTGCCCCTATGTTCATCGGAGTCTGTGTTTACGAAGAGAATTTGAACAGTGTCGTTCTTATTCTCCTTGGTGATTTTATCATCCGAAGATTGATCTTCTGAAGGCAAGACCGGGTCAACTGATGTCTCGACCTTTTGACTTTCATCTAGTATGGATTCAGAGGGTTCATCTTCAATGATAGATGCTTCAGCTGACCAAAATGGTGTGTCAACCGACTTTTCAACTAGTGACGGACTTGGCAAGAGTTTCTTATATCCAGGAGGAAGCTGTAACGGTGAAACCGGACGATCGTCCAAAACTCTTTTAGCCTTGTCTAAGAAAGGACAAAGGTGGATGGCGTGATCGCCTTCACACAGTTTAAAAGGAAATTTGCAATTCCCTTTCTTTCCAGAGACTTCATTTTCACTAGTTGACAGTGTATTCTCAACATGATCGTCAGAGGTTGACAACACCGAATTGTGCAAACAAGGAGACCAGTCCCTTAACATCCGAGGGATGCAAGGACAATCTCGATGATAGTGGTCTCCTTTGCAAATGACACATGGAAATTTAAGCCTAGATGGTGCAATGTGTGGATTTTCACTAGATGATGCCCGGTTTCCCCTTTTCGCCTTTGGCTCCTTCTTCTTCTTCTCTTTCTTCTTCTTCTCCTTCTTCTTCTCGGTTACTTGATTTTTGGCTTTACCAGCTTCATCAAGCAAAGAGGAAGGAGGAGAGGGAGAATTGGACGAAGTAGAAGGTTGGGGGGTAACTCTGGTATCATTTAGTTGCTAACTTGATTACTTAGGAATTATGGTATTCTGAACAACAGAGGTTGAGAAGAGCCATACGGGCAAACCAATCGTCAATCCTGGAAGTGACAATGTGGCCATATGAGGTGCACCAACATCTCCCCAAGAGGAGAAAGGACTAGGATTTCCCCCAAGGGGAACTCCTTGGTTGGTGGACTCCATTTTCCTCAACCTAAGACCAATGTAGGAAAGGTGATATTTATTCCGATTAAAATAAATTTTAGATGCTTTGACACAGCTTGTTTTTGCAATTTTTAAGAGTTGAGAATAAACAAAAGATGACTCTAGTCGCCTTCGATTTTTAATGAGCCTAAAGTGACAAGTGCTTAGATGGACCTTTTCCTTTAAGGAGTCTGAAAAGGAATGAAAGAGACTACTCTGGAAATCTATACAGAGGGATTACCAAACCAATCGCAAAACTGCAGAATACTTTTTACGGTACGACAGTCAATCTTCCTTAATGTTATGTTCGGTGCATTGCGATCGATAGGGCAGCAGACACGGCTTCCTATGGATAAAGGATATAGCCTATTGTGGTATCCCAATATATACTCGATAGTACGTGGGAGCACAAGTCCATATTGGCACTTGTCGTCTCAAAGTGGAGGAATCACCCAACCAACAATGAAAGCAACAGTTACCAGGTTTTACGACGCCGGAACACGTCTCTAGCCTAGACTCCTAAATTTTGTGCGTTAGGTTCCAAAGCATTTTTAGATTCATTAAATTTATTTTATAGTTGATCTTGCTTAAGAAATTAGCCTTTCAAGTTCCCCGCGTGATGTAGATGTACAATTCCTAAAATGCAATATAAGATGATAAACAACCATTTAATTTTCTTTTTGCAATGAAAATCCTAGCTACTAAAGAAAGAGGGATTATTTTCTTTCAACATAGAGCAGAGAGCACACACTATATGCACTATCCTAAATCAAACCAACAAACAGTCTAAATGCAAATTCACATGCATGTATTTGTTTTCATTCTTCTTAATATGTGAATGATAAAAAGAAAGCTAAGCGCAAACCTGAATTAGGTTTCAAAGCGACATTACTAACAAGCTTCTTTTCAAGACAAAATGAAGACAATGATGACACTTTGCGATTTGGAATTGAGAACTTGCTTTCGACACTTAAAAAACTATTAATTAAAATCAAATACAAGAGTAACAGTGTAATCGACTATCAAGAACAATCAGATTCTCTTCTATGACTGAAAATGACACTTGCGACACTTCCAAATCAAGAAACGACAGTTCAATTACGCTACTTCTTTGTAAAAGAGAACTGAAAATGGCTCATAATACATAAAAACATTTACATTTATTTTCACAATGGAGGCGAAATAATTGCAAGGAAGGGGGTTTCCAACAGAGGTATACTAAGTATAGACAGCAAAACTCCTTAATAGAGCTGAAAAGAGTGAAGAAAAACCAAAGTCTAGAGGAAAAATTAGCCTTTTCTGATCAACGCACCTATTACACAGGGATTCCAGTATGCATCCCACCTACAGCACACGGGAAGTGCAATGCATACTGATATCCTTGAAGAGAGGGTGCTATGGTACAGTGCAAGACTTTTAAACCAGTTCTTGATCACAGTTTGCAGCACAGTTCATGGATTTAGGCCGAGCAAGTGATAACCAGTAAAAAAATCACAGGGGTAGATCTAAGGAGGTTACTAGAGCCACCACAAGGGCAATTAGGATGTTTACAAATCAGTTGTTCAGTTTATAAACAAAAATTGGAGATAGACTGAAGCAGCATTGATCTACTTTGCACTTGCATAGCAAATGTAGTTCGAAGGCTAGCTGGCTTGAGTTCAGGCTCCATTGTTAAGTTTATAAAACTAAAAAATATGGAAAAGTAAACAAACTATTCGCTCCCCAGTGGAGTTTCCATTTTGTTATTGGTAAATATAGTGTCCATGCAGAGTTGCTAGTCCCACTAAGACTGGTAGCTATCTTAGAAACAAACAAACTAAAACCACCTTCGTTTTCCTTTATGATAAATAGATAAGAGAGGAATAAAGGACACCAACCTCAATCTTGCGCTTGGTTCCTTGCTTAATTCCTCTCCCTTCTGATAGATCCTTGCCACTCGCTTTCTCGTCTACCTGGCTTCAAAGAGCACCAGTGGAATCAAAGCAGCATAACACTATCCAAGAACAGAGATCTACAATCATAATCAATATAGGACCAGATGCATATTGACCACACAAAAGCATATATCATCAAACATACAAGAATGTGGAGGAAAACTTGAATAGCTTTATTAATATCAAGAATGAGCAAAGAGGATTACAACCAATTGTTCTGACCCAGTGTCATCCTCTCAGCAAGAAGCCCTTCTTCACCTCATGAAAAGCTTAGATCACCCAACACTATGATGTTGCAACAAGAAACCAATAACACTTCCTCACAAGATACAAAATTCCAGCCTTTGGATCTCTGGGATGAGGGATCCATATATAGATGTTTGCAAGGGGGATGAGTCAGCTTCTAGGATCTGATTAGTGTCCTCTCTCTGATAGTTATTGATTCCACTTGGAGAATGATGATCTCTTACTCATCCCTGGGTGAATTCAGAGAGGCAAGTGTCATAGGAGAAGTTTCTGGAAGATTCCATGATCCTCCACCTCACATACCGCCTATGCCATTTGTCCATTCTCGCCCATCGCACCCCATAGAAGGGATTTTCAGTATGCATCACACCTCCCGTGTGCATTTAGGTGGGATGCATTGCACTTTGACCATGGAGCAGGTGAGATGATCCAGTTTTGACCAGTTCTGAGTAGATTTTCATGGAGAACTTCTGGGAGATGATGTAATCAACTGACCTTGTTATTTTAGCGGATGGATCAACACTTTTAGGGACTTAGGATCCCTTGGTTTATGGACATATATGATTGGGGTTGCAGTGCCCAAAAATGTCTATAACATATTACATAGTATTTTTTCATGCCTTCTACACTTCCCTGTGACATACCCCAAAATGCTTGAAACATGAACATTATACAATATACTCATCCATGTATATAGCTCAGATCCCTCCTAAGACTTTGTTTGGAAAGTGTCTTGAGATTTCCCTGAAGAAATAGCTCTTAAAACCCTAAAATGAGGGTCATCACTCTTATGAGGCTTAAAAATTGATGGTCTCCTGTTGCACTATGTTTGACCCACGATGGCATCACTATGTTCCCATGCATACCTGTGATGATCCCAAAAAGGTAATTTTCCAAAAGGATATGAGAAGCTTCATGATCTAGAAGCTTCCATATCGGCAAGCTGGAGGTGGTTTAACATAGATGAGGTCGAATCCTCCCAAATTGACCTCTTTTTCTTATCCCTATAAGCTACCTCCTTGAGATCTGGGCCTAATCCTATCTTTGGAGAAGTCCTAACTCCCTCTCCCAACCTATAACTTCCTCCTCTCCCATTCCCAAATGGTTGGTCTATGTCTATTTTCACCCTTATGTTATGCTTGTGCCCAGAGGCTATTCATTAGACTTGGAGAAGGAGTACTTCTAGAGATTCCTGGCTTGGAATTGGATTACCACTCAAGGAGAGCCTTTCAACATCAAGGCTTTGGTTGTAAGCTTCCCTTTATTTCCTAATAATATATAACTTTTGGTTCATCTTCCCAAACTATATATGTTCATGTATTTATTTAGCTTGAAATTCCTTGATCAGTTAAGTAGGTTGTTATTCGATTTTCTATTGGTTCTGGCATGCTTTGTTGTCTCTTGATCACTTGTGCAGGTACATAAACACTGAGAGAAGCAGGAACAAGTCCATGAAACAAGCAGTTTGAGGCCCTCAACAAAGGAAATCGGAATAACATCAGAATGAGGTAGGTCATCTCTTTCATTCTACTTTCAATTATAACCTAAGAAGTTGTCTAGTTGATTGTCACTTCAGTTGCTAGACCCACTCATTAGGCTAGAGGGATCGTCTCTGTCCATAGAGAGGATTAACCTTGTTAACATCCCTCCCCCTCAAAATTTCAACCACTATTTCGATCAAATTATCCACATAGACCCAGTCTCTGTGATATGTCATTGTATTTCATTGCCTTTTATATTTGGATAGTTTCAAGTGAGGGAGTCCCATCCAGTTAGAAAGGAATAGTTTTTTAACCCAAAGAGGCTTGTGGTTACCCCTGTAAACCTTCCCATCCTAGAGGTTAAATTATAGGGTGATAACATAGTGGTGCCATTTCCAGGGATTGAAAGTCAAATTTTCCCGAGGGAGAGTTGAAAATTGTATTCTAACCCTATGAGGTGAGAAGTTGTTAGAAATCTATAGGCTGAAAATCACCATGAAATTGTGTCATGGTAGACTACATGTGGGGTTGTGTGAGGAAATCTAGCTTCAAGAAGATATACCAGGAAAAATCCTGACCCTAATCCTCCTGAGATCATAGACAGTCCTGAGAAGCTACTTAGAAGAAGGAGAACACTTGAGGAAGGTCAAGGGAGTAGTAGTCCCCTTGGAAGATCTAACTCCTTTCCTGAAACGTTGATTACAGTTAAAGATATTGATTTTGACTTGTCCTTTGAAAACTCTCTTTTTAGGACAAAATATGAGCCTTTGGTTTCTGAAATTACTATAGATGAATTAGTTTTGAGACCCTATCTCTTAGTTACATGACTTGCTTCAAAATTATGGCCAAAGACTTCCTAAGTATGATGGCACCAGTGAAATTACTGCCAAACAACATATAGATAAAGTGAATGATTTCATGGACCTTGAAGAGGTTGATCACGAGGATGTAAAGATGAGATTGTTTGCATGGAGTTTCTCTTGGGAGGTCAAAAAGTGGTTTAGAAGTATTAGAGCTGCAACCTTTGCAACTTACCAAGAGCTTGAGGATGCTTTTATTGTAAGATGGGGTGAGAAAAAGAATCCTTTGCAGATCCTTGCTGAATATGATAGTTTGAAGAGACAACTGGGTGAAATAGTCCAGGGCTTTTCAACCAGGTTCAAAAAAGTGTACAACTCCATTCTGATAGACATAAATCCCCCTCTCGGATTGGCTTTACTCCACTACCCTGATGGTTTTGATCCAGAAATGGCATACTAGCTTAGGGAGAGAAACCCTGCAACACTGGAGGACATGTAGAGCAATGCAGTTAGTGTGGAGGAAAATATTTTGGTGAATAAGTATAAGATGAAACCGGAAAGAAAGTGACCATAAAAGAAGAACTTGCTACCTCATCCGATGCAAAGCTAGATACCTTAGTCAAAATTATGGAAAATATAACATTGTCTGATAGGGATGCTACTAGAGAACCTCAAGGAGGCCCACAGATCCAAAATCCAAATTTTAGGAAGAAACCACAAGTTCAGATCAAGCAAAGAGATCAAAAGGGTCCAAAACAACAGTAGGTGAGACCCCCTTTCCAACAGAATTATGCCCAAGACCAAGATGAAGAATATGAAGAATCTCCTAAAGATCAGATCCATTTTTTCGGTGATGGACAACAGACTATTTATTTAACCAAAGAATACAAAGAACAGTTCAAAAATATCGTGACAGAGGAAGAGGAATTTCTACCCTCTCAGTATCAAGATGACATTCTGATGTCCAAAATTGAGGATTATAAAAGGGGTTACCAAAATGCTATCATGTAGGTCCAAAGACAATATAATTTGAGGAGCATAAATGTTGGAAAAAACCCTGCTAAAAAGGATGCAACAATCAACAATCAAAAGAAGGATACACCAAGTAGTAGTGCTTAGAAAAAAGACACACCAATCAACATTCTTCAGAGGAAAGATGATTCTTCTAAAGATAATGTGGAGAAGAAAGACCCAGCTCCTAAGGAGGCAGACAAAGTGCAGAATCCTTTCAATTTCGAGACTGAGCTTGCTAAACTCAAGATCTCTATTCCTTTAGGTGAGTTGCTAAGAAATGATCAGTATAGAGTTCATATTTTGAAAGCTTTAAAATTTGACAAAACTTTTGATACTATCAATGTAATGAATGATCGTCCAGTTATCATTTTTGGGCCCAAGGTTGATGACAAATATCAGGATGGTGATGTACCTCCTTTTTATGTAAGATTGAATGTTCATGATGAAATCCTTCACAATGCCATGCTGGATTTTGGGGCCTCCCACAACTTGATGCTGAAAGTAATCATGGAAAAACTTGGGCTGGATGTGACTAGATCATATAAAGACTTGTATTCTTTTGATTCCAGTAGAGTGAAGTGTTTAGGACTGATCAAGGACCTGCCGGTCTCCTTGACCCAAATTCCATCTAAATGCATGGTCATGGATGTTATAGTGGCGTATATACCTCCCAAGTTTGGAATGTTGTTGTCAAGGTCATGGATAGCAAAGCTACATGGAGCCATACAAACTGATATGTCCTACATCATTGTTTCGGTGTTTGGTGGCCAAAATAGAATATTGTAATGGGAACCATTGATGTAATACATGATCAGCAGTAAGGAGAGGCCTACCAATCACCCAGTTTATGCAGTTCACTTAGACTTAGATTTTTTCATTTTATTTAATGATGGATGTCGTAAAGAAGAGAAAACAAGTGTTATCTCTATAACAAAATTGAATAGCAAGGAAAATGAATTTTAGGAAAACAAAGAGAAGGAGAAACAAAATAGCAAGGAAAATGAATTTTAGGACAGCAAGATAGTTGCTAAGAAGATGGAAGGTTCGAAGGCCAAGGTGGGGGAAGAAGAAGAGGAGCAGCCCCTTTGGAGCATGCATTTTGATGGTGCAACAAGCAAGGGTGGAGCTAGTGCAGGCGTATGGATAATCAACCCCGAAATTGGAAAGACTAAACTATGCTCATACAAGCTGGATTTTGATTGCACCAATAACGTAGCAGAATATGAGGCACTCCTTTTGGGTCTACAAGTCCTGAAAAAGTCATAGGCTAAGAGGATAGAAGTCTACAGAGATTTATAATTAATTATTAAGCAAGTTAAAGGTGAGTACTAGAAAAAACACCCCAGAAGCGTGCCTACCGAAATGTTGTCCTAGATTGTTTGTGAAATTTTTTTGAATATAAGTTGTTTGTCATTCCTAGAAAACGAAATGTTGCAACTATGGATGCCTTAGCTACATCCACTTGTGACTTTGAAAATTCCACTAGCATTAAAGGAAAATATAAGGTTGAAGTCAAGTATAGGCTCATTGTCCCAGATAATATGAAGTATTGGAAAGTCTTCGAGAATGATAAGCAGCTAGAATTCTTTTTAATAATGAAGGAAGAGTTTGCCAAGATGCGGTTGGAAAATGACTGCAAGTGGGAAGAAGATGACAAGGAGAATTTTATAAATCAGATCAAAGAAGACTTAGACAAACATGGGGCAGATTTAAAGGTGTTACAGTTGAAGGATAATTTCATTCTGAGAGGGTTGATTCCACTTGAAGAACTTTTTGACCAGAATGATGTGGCTAAGAGGCCAAAGTTGATGCCTACAAAATCAGGTGTCGAAGAATGTAACATTGGGACAATAGATAAGCCCAAGATGGTCAAGTTGTCCAAAATTTAAGTCTGGAAATGAAACAGAAATATTTGGATCTGCTGAAAGAATTCTCTGATGTTTTTGCTTGGGGGTACGAAGATCTGAAAGTTTATAACAAAAATATCATTCAGCATACAATCCCAGTTAAAGAAGACCAAAATCCATTCAAGCAAAAGTTACGGAGGACCAATCCTATTCTGTTGCCTCTAATAGAAAAGGAGGTAAGAAAGTTGTTTGATGCTGGAATCATAGTACCTCTCAGATTTTCTAAATGGTTATCTAACTTGGTGCCAATTAGAAAGAAGATGGGAGAAATTAGATTGTGTGTTGATTTTAGGAATTTGAACAAGGTGTCTCTCAAGGATAACTATCCTTTTCTGAAAATGGACTACATTCTGCAAAAGGTGGTGGGTTCCAGAAGGATGGCACTACTGGATGGTTTTTTCAGGATACAACCAAATCCTTATCCATCCAGAAGATTGGGATAAGACTACATTTACCACACCATAGAGTACCTTCAAGTATGCCAAAATTTCCTTCAGTCTGATGAATGCGAGCACCACATTTTAGCGAGCTATGGATATAGCTTTTCCTGATGAGAAGTACAGATTTTTGGTGATTTATATTAATGACATCATTGTGTATTCATAATTAGATGAGGACTATTTTCAACACATATGGGCAGCTTTTGAAAAATGCAGAAAATATGGCATCTCATTGAATCCAAAAAAGTCTTTGTTTGGGCTTGAAGAGGGTAAACTATTAAGACACATAATTTCTAAGGAGGGAATTAAAATAGATCCTAGAAAAATAAAGGAAATTCAGAAAATGGATCTTCCGAGAAACAAAAAGGAGATTTAGTCATTTATTGGAAGAATAAAAATTTTAAGGAGATTCATCCCCAATTTGGCAGAGATTTTAAGAGAAATCACAGACATGCTAAAAAAAGACAGCAAGGTTAAGTGGAAATATATATATATATATATATATATATATATATATATATATATATATATATATATATATATATATATATATATATATATATATATATATATATATATATATATATATATATATATATATATATATATATATATATATATATCTATATATATATATATAGATATATAGATATATATATATTAAAATAAAATAATAATAATAATAATAATTTAATGATGTAAAATCAGCCCTGTCCTGTGCTCCTGTTCTGATCAGCTCAGATTATACTCAAGATTTTATAATTTTTTCCTTTGCTTTAGAGCACAGTATAGTTGCTATCCTAATGCAAAGAAATCAACAAGGTGAAGAGAAGCCGATGGATTTCCTTAGTAGGACTCTCAAAGATGTTTCCCTCAAATATAATATTATGGAAAAATAGGCCTTTTCTTTGGTAAAATCCTTGAAGGACTTCTGGGTATATATCTTGCACTCACACATTATTGCTTATGTACCAAGTTCTGTTGTTAAAGACATTCTTACTCAAAGTGATCTAGAAGGCAGGAGAGGCAAGTGGATTGCTTCTATATTAGAATATGATCTAGAAATTAAACCCACAAAGTTAATCAAAGGGAAAGGACTAGCGAAAATGATGGCAAATTCAAATTTGCATGCACTTGAGATTAATTTCTTAGATGCCCTGTTGGAAGAAGAAGATTCCCATTCAATTCAACAAGTGTCTGATAGATTTGTTGTTTCACCATGGCATTTGAACATCCTGTATGTGTTGCAGCACTTGCAAGCACCTCTAGGTTTGACTAAAACTAAAGCTTGGTTCCTGAAATTGAAGGTTGTCAAGTTTTGTGTCATAAATCAATTTTTATATTGGAAAGACCCTGGTGGTACGTTGTTGAATTGTCTGCTTGAAGACGAGGCACAAAAAACAATATAATAGTTTCATAAAGGGGATTATGGTGAACACTTGTTTTTGAAGACCACAACAAATGAGATCTTGAGGGTTGGATTTCATTGACAAAAATTATTTGATGATGTATACAAGAAGGTGGCCAATTGTTATGAATGTCATTATTTTGAAGGAAGAAGGAAATTGCCCTCATTTCCCTTCAAACCTATTGTAATTGAATCACCCTTTCAACAATGAGGACTTGATTTAATAGGAAAAATTCACCCTCCCTCATCTTGAAAACATAAGTGGATCTTGACAGTGATTGATTATTTTACAAAGTGGATCGAATCAGTCCTAACTGGACAGGATACAGATGTAGTCATCATTCAATTCTTAGAAAGAAACATACTATCTAGCTTTAGTTTCCCACAAAAAATCATCTCAGATAATGCTTTTACCTTCAAGATGGTGGATTTCTGTCACAAATATCATATCACACTTGGTCACTCAACAACCTATTACCCCCAAGGTAATGGTTTGGCTGAGTCTTCCAATAAAATTCTAGTCAACATAATCAAGATGTTGCAAGAAAATAAGAGAAATTGGCATAAAAATTTGGTGAATGCACTATGGGTTGACTAGGTAAACACAAAGAAATCGATAGGCATGTCCCCTTTTTAGTTAGTATATGGAGTAGATGTTGTCTTTCCTTCTTCGTTAGGAGTTTTGGTGATGAAATTTTTGCAAGAGCTTAGGTGGAACCAAATGACATACAAAGAAAAATCAACCAAATGATCCAATTGTAGTAGACAAGAGAAGAAGTTTTCATAAATACCAAGGCGATATAAGACCAGATCAAGAAAATCTATGACAGAAGGAAAAAAGCAGCTAATTTTCAGAATGAAGATTTGGTTTTGAAGTGGGATGCCCAGAGAGAGGAGAAAGGAAAGCACGGGAAGTTTGAAAATTTGTGGAAAGGTCCCTACAAAATTGCTTCTTTCCATGGAAATAATGCTTACCTACTCAAAGACTTGTCTGGTGAATTACTTGGAGGAGGGCCTGTCAATGGCAGGTTGTTGAAGCATTTTCTCAGGTGTGGGTGGTTATCACTGGAAACTTGAAGCCCAAGAAGAAGGCCCAAAGGTTCCAGCAATTTGTTGCCATATGTAAGTCAGTCACTCAATTTTAAGTCAATTAGTCAAGTTTGAGTTAGTCAATTCATTTTCAATCAATATGTTTATTTGTTGTTTTAGTTTTTGACTCTGCTACTGAATGGTTAGACTACTAGTCTATGGTGATCTTAGCACCTCTCTAGGAGGCTTCCATCCCTATTAGAGCCAATGTTAGGGTCCTAAAGTATAGGTATTAAATGTATTCAACTTGTCTATTTTTCCTGAGATCTCGTGTAACAATTTAGCCTATGTGACTATTGTGGTCATAGCCTAAAAGTTATTGTCTAACATCATTATCAGTGTCTTAGAAAATTCCCTGCAAATAAGACATTACAGAGTCTGAGTTAATCATGGTAATCAAGTTATTTGTAATGAGGTTCTAAGGATCTAGGTGTGGTCAGTCATTGGTCAAAACTATGAAAAATACAAGTTGTTTCATTAGTAAGGTTCTGTAATCTAAGTGAGTTGTATATCATTATACCACTATTGATTTAATGATCCATTTTCCTTACATTATTCCCATTATAGTCTTCATTTACATTTTACCCTTCTCATTGCCTATTTCATATGCTCTATTCCATAACATCATAATAAATACCACCGCATTTCATTATACACCTACACATTACATTGCATCCTACACATCACATCACATTATACATCCATAACCACAATGCACTACACTATGCTACCTCTCATCATTAACTCGCCTAAGCCCCTAGTTCCTAATCATCATTTTTTTCTACTACCTATGATACCCCCATAACCTTGACTATCATTAGAATGGGTGTATGAGAAAATAATCATGATTTTATAAAGTTCTACATGTGATTATGGTAAACAATGCACGCTTTTGAATTCATTTGCATTGTTTTCCACCCTCCATTTTGGCAAAACCAACGTGTCCTTCTCAGAGGAAATCAACACAGTGATTCATTACGCAGAACCGAAGGGGAGGTACAGGTGGTTTTAGGTCATTTCTACATGTTCCAAGATAGTCCAACTAAGATTTTCACCGGGGGAGCTATGTTTCCTAACAACTCCATAAGCCAAAGCTACACACCCTCTACATAACTGTTATGCAACCATCCCCTATTCGCTACAAAATCCACATTATGCCAAATTTCTCTTCGCTGTGATTTGAGGCATGAGGGATCGTATCCCAGCTATTTGTCGTCGTTTAATTCATAATTTAGAAAACAATTGTAACCCTGGTACATGTTTCTCTTGCTCAATAATTGCTACGCAAACCTTGTATAAAGTCTGAGTCGAAGTGTGAAGTCGCAGTGAGCATTTATGGTTTGCGTTGTCTATGTAGGGTCAAGTAAGCTAAGTCACATGTATTAGAATGTGTGTAAAGTGGGTGGTCTCATATATATTGCATACGTAACACTTTCTTTGACAAGTAGAGACCATTACATTTTTTTTTTCAACAATGCATGCGCAGTGACCCTTTGTGCTACTCATAAGAGCCATCAAGCTATCATCGAGCCACCTACCTGTGTTGTCGCCTTCTATTGTCTTTATTTCATTGTATACTTAGCCACATTGCGTAGCTCCTCATTGTTTCCACTCAACCCTACATTTTTCTGCATTCTCACCCTTTCACATCGCCTTTTCCATGAGAGTTGGCCATAATACTTTGAGTAGTGTGTTGTTATTGAAAACCATCACATGAAAAGCTCACCCAGTTGAAGTAAGTCTAGTGGAGGGAACATGGTTCACATGGAACCCAGGAGTTTAGACATGGTCAATTCAGACCCAACAGTGAGAGAATATTTTGAACAGGTAGGGTGTGTCCAGTTTTGTGAGAAGATTCAGACTCATGGGCATCATGCCCAACTGGCCAATATGTTTGCACAGAGCTTCAAAGATGAAAAGGTTAAACTGGGTGATTTTGAATTTGTGGTGACTGAAGAGACTATATATTAGGCCACAAGAATCCCTCTACAAGGAGAGAGTTGGTTTAAGGGAAGATAACTAGTTGTCACACATTTTAAGGAGTTTGTCAAGCCTCAGTTTAAGAACAAATATGCTACCACCTTCCCTAGAACTTATTTTATAGACCAACATAGTCAACTCTTGAAATTTATCTAATGACACATCACATGTGAAGTTCAATTCATCACAATCTACTAGTATCACATTATAATTCTCATGCATTTTACTCGTAGAAGGAGCTTAAGTTTACCTTATTACCTCCTTAAGAGTTTGGGGAAAATGGAAAAGAGGGTGCAAGAAAAGCAAGACAAACATTAGTCCAGCCTGTTTCATTTCTCCCTAATTAAATTGTTGGTGTTACATGAAATTGAGAAGAGGAGCCTATCATGGGATGAGTTTCTAGTAAATGTGGGCCTCCTTCCACATATAGAGATGTCTCCACAGAAGACAAGAGAGCCACAAAAGACACAAGAAATACAAGAGGCTCAAGAGGCACCACAAGCACAAGAAAAGGAACCTGAGGCAGAGAAAACATTGAAATAAATAATGAAAGAGAAGAAGGTCAAGACCAAGGGGAAGGGAAAAACTCAACCAACACAAGAGAAGCCAAAAACACCATTTCAGCTTAGGCTGAGGTTGAGGCTAAGGCTAGATCTTGCAAACAACAGTCAACTGAGGAGTCAACTCCTCCACCAACTATTGAGATCCCTAAAGACACACCCAAAAAGGATACAATAGAGGAAAATGATGAGCAAGTGAATGATCCAAAAGAATAGATAGATGAGTCAGATGTGCAACTAGATGTGCATCCATATGTGCAAGTGGATGAACTAGAGGTCCATCTACCAGATATACATCTAACAAAGGTATAGATAAAAGAGTATATGGAAGGATAAGGTGTGTAGGGGAAGGATAAATAGGTTGAGATAGCACAATTATGGGATACTCTTGATCAATCACAACACAACCTCAAATTTCCCAATTAAAAGAGGAGAATAGAGATCTCATACATACGATAACTTAGAAGAAAGAAAAGGGAAAATAAGTTATTGAAGTAGAATAGATGGAGGATCATAGAGTGCTACACAGGAAACCAATGAAAAGATTGGAAGCAACCACTTGGAAAGAATTCAAGGAATCCTTTGAGTAAACTAAGAAGCCACCTTTTGATGACTGGAAGGGGTACTAGAAAGGCTTTTAAGAACTTAAAGGATGTCAGCAAAAAATAGACCAGTTAAAGGGAAATTATGAAAGATACAAGAAGAACATCACCCTGATCCTCAAGGAAGATGACCACCGGGTGTTTGAAGCTCTGAAGGCCATTAAAAGGGCTAAAGTAGTTTTGAAATGGACCCTCCTTGTGCATAGACAATTAAATCATTACTACGCTAGGAATGTGATCATGAGGAGGAGACTAAGACTGGTAAAGCATAAATTAACGAAGGCTCAAGGACAACTCAAAAAATTCAGATAGTTGTCTGCTGAGCTATCTATATACGTAGCATCCCAACTTGTGGAAAGGGCCAAAGCACACCAGCTGCCAACAAAGGAATAGTCCCATCAAGTGGAGGAGGTCAAGGCAGCCCCTAGAAAAGAAAGAAAGCCTTCAAAAAGAAAGAAAAGGAAAAGTCTACTATTTACTAGAGGTATAAAGTAGTGGTGATGGATTATAAAGAACTTTAATATGTTGGAGTGGCCAAAATATCCATACACAGGAAATTTGACTTTTGCTACCTAATTTCACAACTGTTGTGCACTGCTACACAATGACTGATTAGGAAGGTTTTGGAATATTCATGAGTGTAAAAGGACACCTATGGGGCCTTACTCCATATCAACACCCTTTTCACCATCCTCCTAAGCTCATCTCGACAATCGCAGCCTGTAGCTATGTCATACTGGACCCCATTACGCAAACGCTGTGTAATTCTGGAAATTAGTTGTTTCTTGTTTTTTCCGTTAAATACGGACTTTTTTATTTTTTGTTAAGTGATATTTTGGATCAAAAGACACAATAAGGTCGAATATATTAGATAAAATACATGGTTGTTGCAGTTTTACTTTAAATTTTAAAAACAAATTTTTCCTATTATGTTAGTTTTGAAACATTGTCTGGATACATTGAACCTAGTACAAGTTTCTATCATGTAATTTTGTATTTAAACTAGACAACAATATGAAGAAAGGGTTTGATTTCTGACAAAAGGTTATTTTGTCATGGGTACATTGTTTTTAATTTTCAGTGCTATGTGTGCTTTAGCTATTTCAGATATTCATGTGGTATGCGTTCTAGCTATCGTTATCTCCTTATGTGTTATACTATTTATCTTTCATCTTTAAGCAATTGTTAAACAATTTTTCCCTTTAGAAGTTGTCTATTAATATTCTAGATAGATAATTGTTTGACTGTTAAATTCATGATGGAATACACTATACGTCAAGTGCTCCATCCTCACCTTCTTCCTGATATTTAATCAGAGTTTATGTTGCAGAATTCATGTTGTTTTAATGCTATGTACATGTGGTTAAGTATCGTCATGTTTTCTATTATTTCTTTAGAGTTCATTCAATGTATTTTTCAGATGTTGTAGCCTAGAGACATATCTACCTTGCCTCTATCGCAATATATTTACATGCATGCACTGATGTCTTGTGTTAGGACCTAAATGGTTGTCTCATGTAGTGGCCCTCCCCCTCAATTTTTCAACCACTATTTCAATCAAATTATCCATACAGACCTAGTCTCTGTGATATGTCACTGTATTTCATTTCCTTTTATATTTGGACAATTTCGAGTGAGGGAGCCCCCTCCAGTTAGAAAGGACCAATTTCTAACCCAAAGAGGCCTATGGTTACCCCTATAAACCTTCCCAGCCTAGAGGTTAAATTATAGGGAGATAACAACTTCATTTTCTTTCCCAAGTTAAGCAGTTCCCCTTTGTATCACATTATTTATTCATGTGCGAATGCGATGGCAGCTTGTATATTCCTGAGAGTTTTGATGAAGTATTTCCTCTATTGAAATCCATGCAAGTTGAAAACTTCCTTATGTATGATAATGGTCTCCTCATAGAGGTATGGCATGGTCTCTCCAAGTGTTGATTCTTCAGCAAGTATCATTGTTCTCATCTCCTCCAAATGGACCCATGTGGAAGCTACCTTTTGTGTTGTTGCACAGAGTTGTTTTGCCTCTTGCCTGGAAGCTGTAAATCATGTGCTAATTTCTTATTCCATACCATAAAATACTGAGAGTTTGATCTTGATGCACCTATGAAGGCTAAGTTGGCTTCGACAATGGCATTTGAATTATTCTTGATGTTTTCCACTATCACCCTTTCTCTAATGAATGGAGGCAATGCGTGGCCATCTAGAAAAATATTTTTTCATGTTTTCATAATCTTCTTCTATATTTCATCATATGATAGATTGTACAAGCCAATTACTGGATCATCATCAAGAGGAACAATTTCCCCTTCCTTGGTTGGAGCTAACTCCGCTGTTGGAGGTGGTGGAGACTAATATATGACCTGTAGTGAACTTGGCATCGGGTTGACATCTTCATTCTGTGGCTCCAATTCTACCTCCATGTCATCAATCTCAATCAGATCTTCAATCTATTGAGCAATCTCCTTGTATTTCATCTATTTTCTCTTCTCCTCTGTTGTTGGTCGGTTCTATTCCTTCTCTTTAGCTTGCTTCTGCATTGTTTCTACTACTATTATGCATTTCCTTTCTTCTTCTTCCTACTTCTTCTTCTCTTCCTCCATTCTTCTCCACTGTGCTTCCCTCTACCTCCCTTCTATTTTCTATAACCTCTATTTCCTCTTTTCCTCACTTACTAAATCCAATTTCATAACAAGAGGTTCTTCTTTCATCTTGTTACTTCTTTCGTTCCCTGGACTATAAGCTGATGAGATCTGCACATGGGAAGGCTAGATACTTGCATCCAATCCTGTGTAATCCTTCTTATTGAACACTGATGTAAAATTTTCAGTCCGCTAGATATTCTTTGAAGATCCTTGCTAAAATATTCCTTAACCTTGTTCCATGTTAGATATAAATCATTTTCTACAATCAGTAGAGTGTCTACATGCACTGTAAAATCCACTAGCATTTTCTCAACTGCTTCTCCAATACTGCTTTCAGTGGTATCTTTTGAGGCAGCTCTCTTGGGTGCCATTGTAACAATGACTACTAGAGAGAAGTTCTCAATAACTATGGTACCTATGGGATAGAAAAGGAACTCATGGCAAGCAAAAATTAGCTTTTGCATATCTAACTCCGAAGCATGATCAAGCAGGGAATCAAGAAAATAGCGAGAGTGATTGCGTAGTTTCCATGAATAGGTGAGGGGGCCTAGTTTTGGGCACTATGCATTTCATAGTCCCAGCAGATAACGGTGTAGCCTAAGGCTTGAGACTGAAAAATTTGCAATTCAACCTGGGCAAAGACTGGGAGAGATTGCGCATTACGCAGTCTGAGTGGCCAAGGGTAGAAGAATAAGCCCTAGAACTGCGTAGTGCACGGTTGGGCCAGCATGTACTATGAACTGCACGGTGTCAAAGGCCAAGCTCTCAGCTTGAGCTTAGGATTGCACAGTGCCTAGTTGGGAAAGGTAAAAAATAGCCAAGGAAAGTGCAGATATGCCCAGTGAAGGTGTGGGAAACAAGAAGATCTAAGTGATGATGTGAGATTGAGTGCAGATATAACTAAGTACAGATGAATCAATGTGAATCAAGTGTAGAAACTCAACGAATGGAAGGAAAAACAAATATGTGAGGAGAGTCATCGAAACAACGACGATTGGTGCAAAAACAAAAAAAAATCGACGTGACACTTGTGAAAGGAAAATGATAAACTAAAAAAGCACTTCTACAAGCTAAAATATGTTGAAACACTAGCAACCATGAAAGGAAACAAGAAAAACAACACTCTCACAAACTAAACAACAAAAAGTGATAGAAAAAGCAGCGAAAGGTGTTAAAAGAAAAACTCACTTGGAAAAGCGATGACAACTTCATCAAAGGTCCTTGATATCCTAGAAAATGTTATAGCTCTAAGATAAAATGGACAAATGAGCTATAGAGGCATCAATTAACTGGATTTGAGCAAATTATGGTTTATGACATGCATGCCTAAAATCAAGGAAAAGTGACACTTGGCAAAAACTTCAAAAAATAGAAATGTGCCAACTTTGGGAAAATAATAATGGATCCTTATTTCCTAGGGATGTTTTTTTCCTTTTACCTTTTCTTTCTTTTCAGGAAACTTTCCATGCACACTTTTGGGAAAGATTGTGCAATTTTGGGGGACTTGGCAACTTTCCGGCTAAGTGCACTATGCAGTTTCTGAGCTCAGTGAGTTGTTGTGCAGTTTTTGGGCTCAGGGTTGGGCTACCTTTGATGAATACATAGCTTTTGAGCTCAAGATTGATTTCAATTCTAAACTATACAATTCCAATCATAAAGGTTGTCTGCCCTCAAGGATTATGCAGTTTTTGGAGGCAATCCCATAACTGCTATGTGGCCAAGTCAGGAAGTTGGCTTGTGACTTAGAAAGATCATCTAAGTGTAAAACGAGCAAACACAAGCACAAATGAAATTATAAGTCTCATTCAAATCATGAGTACTTGACAACAATACAAGATAAGCTCCTGTGGATAGGAAGGAAGGCTCCAAAATCGAAGCATATGCAAAATTTTGGAGGGTGGTTGTAGCCGCTACAATAGGTTGCAAGCCTATAATTTATAATTTGGAGATACGATGGCCACACATAATACCTTTGACCTGCATGATGATGATGACAATGGAAATCATTGGAATTTCTAGAAACACCAATCGTGACAAAGGACAAACTAGTTGTGGTGATGGACAAGAATCAACAACCAGTAGTGGTGGTGAGTAGAAAACCAACTTCAAAACTGTTTCCTCTAGCCCTAGCTATTTGGGAATCAAGGGCTCCTCCAATAAGGTGGCCCAGAGGAAAGGAGTTTGGACACAACCGTGGGTAAGTTATAATGTGAGCAGAACTTTAATCGTGAGAACAATTCTTATCTAGGTTCTTGTGGTGGGTTCTATGAAAATAATTATGATCTTATCCTAAGTCATCACGAGAATGGAGCGTTTTTTAGGAGCTTAATATAGGAGGAGAAACATTGCAGTAAAATAAAATACAAAGAATGTTAAATTATGTGGAATATGGTTGGAACTCAATGAATAGTGATGGGTCAAGATCAAGTGCTAAGCGGATTGATTGACTCGAGAAAAATGTGGAATGCTCAGAAAGATAGTGATGTTATATTCACCAAAGATGCCAGACATCAAGGACATTGAATGAATATGTAGGAGTTCATGGTCGTATGATTGTCTAAATGGATAGCGATCTTTGTGGGATTTTCGATATAGACCCTTGGAATATGAGAATTTTCCCATGTGCATTGTGGTATATAGATCCAAGAGGAGTGCCACTTGAGAGAGTGAGGGAAAGAAGGATGTGACTGGTAGGTGTACTGGTGGTACCGTAGCAACATTATAGGAAGAAGAGGGAAGTTTAGTGGAGGATGAGGATGCTGGTGGAGTGAAAGGAGGTAAATAAATGGCTTGGCCATCATGCTATCTAGAGAGGCACACAATAGAAAGAGTGGTAGACACATGAAAAATAAATAATTTGGGTGATGGAATTCAAAACAGTGATTACTCCAAGAGCAATGGAACTTTTTCATGTTTGGAATGGATATGCATGTAGAGTATCCATGTGTTGTGTTGTTTCTAGAAATTTTTTGGACAAGACGCAATCATTGCCATGGTAATAGGAAATTGAGTGATTTTTTATTAAATCCCTAGTTGTCTGTAGAGTTTTTAAGGATATTTTCACACAATAGACTGAGTGAGCTTGAGCAAGACTATCAAAACCATGGCAAAAAAAGAAAAATCTAGTGGATCCACATGCAACAAAAAAATAAAATCTTATGAAGACATGCACTAAAGAGATAGTCATGTAGCTTGGTCAAATTTAGGCAATCTTTTCATTGAGGGTGAAGGCCATGTAAAGGGCTCAAAAGAAAAAGACTTGCTTTATGTTTTTTATGACCAACCACATTCGAAACCCACAAGATTAACAAAGTCATTGTTAGGTCACTGTAATATTAATGTAGCCTGCTTATTATTATTGTTATTGTAGCCCCCTTATTGTTATGGGTGTGCCCATTTATTCCACATATTGTGGTTGTTGTTCCCCATAGAAACCCACTATTGTTATTGTTGTGCCCTTAAATTATTATTGTTATGTAGGCTCTAATTATAATGTGACCCCTTAGAATCCTATATATACCAAGGAGGTCCTGTCATTTGTATCATGCAAGAATTGTTAATCTATGTGATGCGAAGGAGGTTTCCTCCTCAAATAGGATGATTTTCAAGTTGCTGATCTATCTTTTCTTTTGTTTTGTGATCTAGTTGCATAACATTCAATATCAGAGTTTTGGATTCTAGGGTTTCGTTGCTTCAAACAAGTCGTCTTGGAATTTTCGTTATAATGTTTTTTCTATGAGGCTTTAGAAGCTGAAATTTTGACCATGTGCATTCAAAATCCTGGTAAATGTCATGAAGAAATGTTAGATCTTGGTTCACTATATTTTCTAAGATATAGTCTTAAGTAGGTAGGGTTTTTACACACTCCAGAATTCAATCTCAAACAGGTGACCTAAGGAAACTCGTCATAACTTTCTCTCTAAACATCAAATTTGAATTTCATAAAAAATTACTAAAATTGCATAGAATATATTTTTCTGTGTATCATTTTCATGGTTGAAAGTCTAAAAAATAACGCGTGGCATTTTCTACAAGTTCTCTCCATTGAACTAGTCAATAATCAAGTCATCATTAGAGATTTGGCATAACTCTTTCTTGAAGAATCCAATCTCAGTCTGACTTATGGGGTTGGGAAAAAGACTCATAGGGACACCACAGGACAAAATTTTAGACCTTGGAGAGCTGAAATTACAGAGTTACAATAGTTTCAATATCGAGCTCCTAAAAGGAAAGAAAAATGTGTGTATTGTTTTTTAAATTTTGCATAACTTTTGTTTGAAAAAATAGTTTGAAGTGATTAAAATGGCATAATGAATTATAGATATCGTTGTTTGATTCCAAAACAAATCAAATAAAAAAATGGTCACATCTAGTAAGCAACCATAAAGCTCTATTATGATGCATGAATAAGAGAAAAAAATGCAACATGATATATCAAAATTACGAGACCAAGTGCAATAAATTTTTCTTTCACAAAGAATAACCAAAAATGAAATGGAAGCTAAGATGGATGGCTTGAATAATGGTTTAAAAGCATACATGGAAGATTTGGAGGATGGCATGAATGTTAAGATGGAATATTTGAAGACAGATATGGAAGGTTTGAAGGAAGGTTTGATAAATTTTCTACAAGAAATGCTTCACAATGGTGACAAGGATCTATGAAATTCAAGATGAGAATAAAAGGAATGCTAATCATGACTTTAGAGGCTCTAACTTTCGGTTGAATACCAACCACATTCCAAATATCAACATGAGGAAGTTTGATAGCAAGGATATGGTAACATGGATACTACAGATGGAGCAATAGTTTGATTAAAATGATGTGCAACACACACGAAAGGTACACATTACATCTTTATATTTAGAACCTAATTAGTTTGTATGGTATCAATGGATTTTTTCTCAAAAACCACTTGTTACTTGGTCAATTTTTATGGAGGAAATGATATCATATTATGAGGATACAAAGAGAAACACCTTCTTTAGCCAATTAATAAATATCAAACAAAAGGGTTTAATGGTGGAGCACATTGAGGACTTCCAAAAATTGAATATTAGGGTAATTGATATTCTATAGGATCATAGGATTGATGTCTTGATAGGGACTTTAAAGGATAACATCGAACACGAGGTTCAACTTTTGGAACCTGGTTCATTGGAGAAGACGTTTAGGGTGGCAAGAAAAGTTGAAAGAAAAATTATGCCAACAAGGAAGTCTACCTCTCATAGTTATAAAGATGGAAATATTGTTTCTCCTAGCCTCCCACAAACTACAAGTTTGACACCAAAATAGTTGGAGGAAAAAAGAGAAAAAGGGCTTTGTTATAGTTGTGATATAAAATGTTCTAAAGGTTATAAGTGTGTTGAGAAGAAAATAGTTTACATAGATTGTGAAGAGGAGGAATAAAAGGAACAACAAACAACAAGAGAAGAGGATATGCACAATTAACTAACCCTAGACAAATGAAAAAATTAATCTGACCATATATTTTAATGCATTGGAGGAAATTACCACTCCTCAAACTCTCAAGATAGAAGGAGATATCAAGAAGAAATAGGTAATAGTGTTGATTGATTTTGGTAGTACCCATCATTTTATTCATTGTAAGATAGTTAAGAAATTGAATTGCTTTCTATATCCAACACTAGAGTGTCTAATGATGGTTTCAAATGGAGGAACTATAAAATTCTCTGGAAAGTTCCATAATATCAAGCTAAGCATGGGAGAATATGTATTGAATAGTCCATTTCTTTCCATTCCAATGGGTAGTTGTAATTTTGTACTAGGAGTCCAACGGTTATAGTATTTGTGGACGATAACTTTTAATTTTCAAGAACTTTTCTTAAAATAAATCTCGAAAGGAAAGGAAATTGAATTAAGGTGTATCACAGGGAAACTAGGAAATATAATAAGCTCTAATGGCATGAAAAATATTTTGAAGAATTAAAAATGAGGCATAATTTTATAATTATACTCACTAGAGGTTCAAACATCAAAATCATCCACTTCTCCATATCTCCAAAAAGTCTTGGATAATCATTCCAAGGTATTTTAAACTCCCAAAGTCCTCCCACCTATTCATGATTATGATAATGATATTCACTTGATTCTAGGAATTTTTCCTCCAAACATCAAGCCTTACAAATAATTGTATGCCAAAAAGAGAGAAATAGAACATATGGTTGCAGAAATGCTAGAGATCAGTGTAATTCAACCTAGCCAAAGTTCTTTCTATGCTCCAATATTATTGGTGCACAATGAGGGTGGATCATGGCGTATGTGTCTAGATTATAGAGAGATGAACAAGCTGACTATTAAAGATAAGTTTCCCATTCCTTTCATTGATGAATTGTTGGATGAATTACATAGAGAAATTTACTTCACCAAGTTGGATATTTGTTCAGGATATCATCAAATTAGATTGAATATTGAAGACATTCTAAAAAAACCATTCAATATGCATGAATTATTATGACCTTTTGGTCATGCCTTTTGGCCTTACTAACGCACCTTCAACATTTCAAGGTTTGATGAACTCCATTTTCAAACCCTTAGAATTTTTTTTATAATATTTTTTGATGATATACTAACCTACAAGTCTTGGAAGGATCATGTTCAACAGTTACATGTCCATTCTTAAGTAAGTCAAAATATTTCTTTTAAACATGAATATACATTCATATTAAGCATGTTACACGATATATGAATATTGTCCAAGATTAACTTCAAATGTGAATTCTTATGCTTCATATTTCATCATCTAGCTATATATATCTCACAAAGAGCCTTCATCTTGACTGATTTCATTCCTTCACCCCTTTACTAGTATTGTTTCCACATTACATGGACTATATACTAACTATGTCATAGTGCTTCTCCCAAGAACCTTCCATAATGTTGGCTCTACCATGATCATAATGATCCATCTAAGAAAGATGATAACCTCTAACATAATGTTAGATAATGTTTGGATGATCAATATGCAAAATGGTCTATCTACCTTTAAAGAATAGATGAGTACTATAAAGCAACTTAACCAAGTATATTCTACTTATGTAATTATAACATGATTTTCTATATGATGTTATGCAAAATCAAAACTTTTGTAAACAATTTATGTTATCTTAAAGGAAAGATCAATTTTACCAAGAACCAACCAATATGCCTTTTCTAATAGTAAAGATCTTTTACTTCTTCCTTCTTCAAGTTCTTCAGAGGTTCTCTCATTTTCTCAACCACATGAGCTGTTAGAAATTAATTAACGGAGAAATTAAATATACAAAATATTGCATAAACACAAATACAAAAATGCATAGAATAAGAGACATAGATATATGTGGTTCACCAAATTTGGTCTACATCCATGGAGAAACAACTAGTCCTTCCTTTTATATTATCCAATAAAATGAAGATATACAACCTACAACATATTTGTTGTAATTTCTTCTTTGCACTCAAATAACCTCCTCTTTCTCTCTCTCTCAAAATAATAATACCCATCTGCAATACAATTCCCTCGTAAAAACTGAGGGGTTGCCTTCTAGGTAAAAAAAACCTAAATTAAACGTAACTTCTACCATCAAATCATCTAACTAATGAATGGCCCAGATTGACTATGAAATTACAATATTTTATATGGAAAATTTTCATCGATTTTTAGCTTAAATGGAATTTCCCCCAAACCTCTGCCGGGGGGGTCCAAAAATGCATCCCTCCCAAACCCCAAAGGCATAAATAGTGGGGGGGAAGCCACTACACACCCACCCATCAGGGATTGGGATCCAAACATGGCTAAAATAAGACATCCGAATCAAGAAGATAATCAGGCTCCAAAACCAACAATCTCCCGCTTGGAGACTGATTATATAAACTCCATCATTGTTTGACTTGCTGGAAAATGACTCCACTTCGACCTACTTGTTTCTAATATTCACCATCATACTTGATGGCAAATTGAAATTGAGAAAAATCTCAGTTTCTCCCTGGTTAAAATTTGTGTTAACATATATGCAGGATTCTAGCTAATGTGTATCTTTTCTAACTTCAACTGTCCATCTTCCAACACTAACCATAGGAAATGGTACTTGATCTATATATGTTTAGTCTTAAAATGAAATTTTGATTTCTTGCAAGATGAATGGTGGTTTGGCTGTCACAATATAACCTTCCTATCTCTTTCTTCTAGCTCAATTCATCTATAAACCTTTGTAGCCAAATCATTTCTTTATTAGCCTTTGTAGCAACAACATACTCTTCTTCCGTTGTTGAAAGTACAACAATATTTTGCAATTTTGAAACCCAATTGACAACTGTTCCACCTATAGTAAACACACACCCTGTGGTGCTCCTCCTGTTATCTCTATCACCTGACATATTTGCATCAACATATCCCTGTAGATCAATGTGTAAACCATTAAAGCACAATGCTTGATTTTTGGTACCTCTCAAATAATTGAGAATCTACGTTACTTCCATTCAATTCTATTTTCCTGGATTATTCATATATTTGCTTACAATTGCCACTGCATATGCAATATCAGGCCTTGTGCAAACCATTGCATACATTAATTTTCCAACTGCTGACACATATGGAAATTTACACATATAATCCATCTCTACCTGATTCTTGGGACACATCTCCTTACTTAGTTTGAAATGGCTATTCAAAGGTGTATTAATTGGTTTTGCATTCTGCATATTAAATCTCCCCAACACATTTTCTATTTACTCACTCTAAGACAATGTTAATTTGTGATTTTTCCTGTCTCTAGTTATTCTCATACCAAGGATTTTTTTTGTAGCACCCAAATCCTTCATTGCAAATGAATTTGCCAATTTTATTTTGAACACATTTATTTCTTGCATAGTAAAACCTACAACAAGAATGTCTCATTATAATATATATGCCATTATTTTTCTTTTTAAGATAAACATAATGGTCAGAGTGACATCTAGTATAACCTTGTTCAGACATAAACCTATCAAATTTTAGATGCCACTTCCTGGGAGCTTGTTTTAATCCATACAAGATCTTCTTCAATTTGTGCACTATCTTCTCCTCCCCTTTGACCTCATACCCTTGTGGGTGCTACATATATATTTCTTCCTCCAAATCTCCATGGAGAAAAATTGTATTTACATCTAACTGCTCGAGATGCAAATCTTTTGTTGCCACTAGACTTAAAATAGTTCTAATTGAAGTCATTTTAACAATAGGAGAAAAAATCCATCGAAGTCTATACCTTTCTTTTGTGAAAAACCCTTCACCATAAGTCTAGTGTTATACCTATGTTTACCTCCATCTTCTTACTCCAACCTATAAACCCATTTGTTTTACAATGTTGTTTTACCTACAAGCAACTTGACTAAGTCCCAGGTCTATTTATGCATCAAGGAGTCCATCTCTTCTTCCCTAGCTTCCTACTACTTCTTCCTAGTTTCTTCCTACATTGTTTCTTCATATCTTTCTGGTTCACCTGAATTAGTCAATGATACATAATATAATGAAGTAGGGTATCGTTTAGGGGGTCCACTTATCCTGGTATATCTTCTAACACCACTTTCAAGTGTTTGAGGTGTTTGTTATTGTTGTGGTTGTTGTTGTTGTTGTTGTTGTGGTCGTTGATCATTATCATTTTCAAACACCTTTACTTTTTTTGTCATCTCATCAAGCGCTGTGTATTCCTTGTTTTCTTTTTCCTATTTCTTTCCCTGCATTTGATCCTAATGATTTTGTGATTTTCATAATCATATAAGAGATAACCAAAATCATTTACACCATATCTAATAAAGGTACATTTCCTTGATTTTTCCTCAAGCTTTGTTCTATTTTAATTATTGATGCGGAAAAAGGCTTCATAACCGAAAGTATTTAAAAATTATTATTTTACCTTTCCACCTTTCCATGCCTCCTCTAGAATACCACCATCCAAGGAACTTGAAGGCCCTCTGTTTATAAGATAAATAACAGTATCTACAACATCTACCCAAAATTTTAATGGAAATCTTAGATGCAATCTCATGCACCTTGCATGCTCCATGATTGTCTTGTTCATCCTTTTCGACACACCAATTTCCTATGATGTTCCTTGAATTGTCTTCTCTCTGCTAATTTTGTGCTCTAATCAGTAGTTACCAAACACTTTGTTGCATTATTCACCTTCATTGTCTGATTTGAGATGCTTCAAACTTCTTTCATGTCTCATTCTCAACCAAAGCTTTCCATTTCTTGAAAGTATCAAATACATCAGATCTATTTCAAATACAATAAATCCAAGTTTTCCTAGTTGCATCATCAATAAAAGTAACATAATAGCAAGAGCCACTGAGAGATGATACCTGAGCAGATCCCCATACATCTGCATGCACAAACCATAATTATTTTCTCTTATTTTCCTTCCCAACTCTGATAAATTTGACTCCCTTCTCTTTTCCATAAACATAATTTTCACAGAAATCCAAATCAACATGCTTCAAACCTGGCAACGAATTTCTTGAGTAAAGCATCTACATCCCCTTCGCACTCATGCTCGATCCTATGATGCTAAAGTGTGATATCAACTCCTTTGGAGGTTATATCATTAATATAATTAAAAATACTATTGCATAAATACAACGTACCAACATTTTATACTTTTGTTATTACCGGGGCTCCTTTAGTGACCTTCCAGGTTTTTTCTGTAAAAGTAGTTACATAGCCTTCACCTCTCAACTGCCATGTTGAAATTAGATTTTTTGTCAAACATATAACATTCCTTACATCCTTCAATAGTAATTAGTTTCCATTCTATTGTTTTATAAAAACCTTACCCATTCCAACGATTTTATAGGGTTTATCATCACCCAAACAAACTATCAAAAATCTCCTTGAACATAGTCATGAAAATATTTCCTATTAGGTGTGGCATGGAATGAGGCCCCTGAATTTACCACCCAGGCATCGATAATATTCTCTAATGAAAGAATTAAAGCATCTTGCAACACATCACCTGTCACATTCGCTTCATGATTGTTCTTTTGTTGTCCATCTCCTTCTTTTCCCTTACGAGATTTATAGTCTTTATTTAGGTGTCCTTTCTTCTCGCCTTTCCAGCACACTATCCCTGATCTAGATTTGAATCTTCCTTTTCTTGTCTTACTGCAATTTCTTGGGCTCCTTCCTCTTTCCATTTTTATTCCCCAAATCTATGCAGTCAAAGCATTACCTGATGTCTTGTTGGATCTTTTGGTTTCATTTCCTCACTAAGGATTGAACCAACAAAATCATCAAACTTTAAAGTACTAGATCCAAATACAGAGTTACTATAGCCATAACCATTCCATTCCAAAATTTATGGCAATGAGCACAGAAATAACAGAGCCCTAATGTCATTATCAAAATTTACACCTACGAAACTTATCTGATTAGTAATCGTGTTAAATTCATTTAAATTATCAGCAATAGATCCACCTTCTGACATCTTCATATTAAATATATGATTCATAAGAAATACCTTATTTTAGGCTGAAGGTTTTTCATATAGTTTGGCCAATGCCATCATTAAACCTTTTGTTGTCATTTCCTTTGAAATTTTAAATGCAATTAATGTTGCCAGGCACAACCGTATTGTTCCTAGTGCCTTTTTGTTGAGAATCTCTCATTTTATGTTTGTCATAGTCGCCGACTTCTTTTATTTTCCACTCAAAGGTAGGTATATATAATTTTGATACATATAATATTCCATCTTCATATTCAATAGCTAGTGGTTTTTTCCATTAAATTTCTTGACCCTAAACCTACCATCTTCTATCATTGCTCCCACTCAAACAAGGAACCCTTCTCTCGAGCGAGTTTATTAGCCAAATAAACCTTCAATTTTGATACCATTTATTAGAAATTAATTAACGAAGCAATGAAATACACACAATATTTTAGAAACACAAATAAAAAAATACATAGAACAAGAGAGACACAAAAATACGTGGTTCACCAAATTTGGTCTACATCTATAAAGAAACAACCAGTCCTTCCTTTTATATTATCCAGCAAAATGAAGAGATACAACCTACAACAAATCTATTGTAATTTCTTATTTTCTCTCACATAGCCTCCTCTCTCTCTCTTTCTTAGAATAATAATATCCATCAATAATACAATTCCCTCATATAAATCAAGGGGTTTCCTTATAAGGGAAAAAACCATAAATTAAACATACCTCTACTGTCAAATCATCTGCCTAATGAATGGCCCAAATTGATTACGAAATTACAATATTTTACAAGGAAAATTTTCATCTATTTTTTGCTTTTGGGGCGCTGCCCCCAAACCCCTGCCATGGTTGGTCTCCAAACATGCATTCACCCCCCTGGACCCCCTAGGTAGAAATAGTGGGGGAGTAATTCTCCTTACACCCACCCCCCCCCCCCCCAGGCCCTGGTCAAGGATTGGGATCCAAACGCAGCTGAAACATGACCTATGAATCAGGAAGATACTCAGACTCCACACCCAACATGAGCTTCACTCATTTCCTTCCTCTTATTCTTTTATTGGCTTGGAAAGTCTCTCTTAAAGTGTCTAAACTCATTGTACTTTAATCATTGAACCTTGGACATATATTTCTTCTTGGACTTTCCAAACTTTCCCTTCTATAGCTTCTTGACTTAGGCTAGAAGGGCTTAAGACTGCTCGTCTTATCCAAAGCCATTTTTACCTTGAATATTGATTCTTCCATAATACATTGAGCCCACAAATCATCAAAGGAGTTGAACCTTTCTTTGAGTACATGCTTGTTTCAAAGTTGCTCCATTCTAGTGGCAGTGCATTCAATACACATATGGTCACTCCGAATCAAATATCGTTTCCCCGTGTCCTTGCAAATGGTCTCTTAACTGAGAGCATTTCATGAGAAAGGATGCCATATCCTCATCCTTTGAGTTATTCATTCTATGTAACTTATTTCACAAAGACATGTTTTTTCATGAAGTACTTATAGAGCATAAATTTACTAGCTTGTCATACATCGCCTTGGAAGTATTCAAATTTACAAGAAACGGAACAAGAGAATCTTAAATGGATTCAATTATAATCCTTCGTGCCCTTAATTCCCATTTATTGTACTTTTCTAGTTCTTGTGTCTTGTCTTTTCTAGGGTCAATAATTTCCCCAATAACATATTCCATTACTTCTTATTTTGTGAGTATTAGGTCAACCCTTTTGTTCCATGTTAGATAATTTGATGCTCCAATGAGCTTATTGTTCTCCTCGCAGAAAGAACCCATATGACATGTATATTTATACATGATGTAGTAATCTATATATTCCTCTTCCTTGATGATTTATTCTACCTTCTGGATGCCTTCATGATATTTGAAGAGACTTCCTTGAAATATGTTCCCTAAGATTCCTCCGATAATAACTTTCAAGAGTGATGAATGATAAGACCCTTTGATGCTTTATTTAAATAGGTCTACCAATGAGTCCTCGACTAGATTCTTCAAGAGACAATCCTTGATAGTTTCCTTTTTCCTTCCCCTTGAAAAGTAATTCCTTCTAGTATCCTTCCAGCTGCCTTCCTTGTTCATCTTAGTTCTGATACCATGTTTGAAAATGCAAAGTGGTACCTTATTGATTCTTATTTTCCTTAACATTATTATTTTCTTATGAACTTAGTTATTATTTTTATGTTATTTTATTTATATATTTCATAAAAAAATATCAAGAATGAAATAGTCATAATAGAGGACACAAATATAGGCTCTCAGTAAGGGAAAAACCCCTCCAAGGGAAAACCTGGAAAAATATTCTCTTCTTATAGAATCTACTTCAATTGAGACACAAAGACCTAAACCCAAGACCAAGTCCTTATCCAAGTACCAAGTTAGCCCTCTAACAAGCCTTTCCCTGATTCTACACCAAAAACTTTGACCTGCCAGCTTCAATACTACAACTTGTCCCCACAACTTTGATCCAGCAATTTCAGCCTTGCAACTTCTATGGAAACCCTAATACAACCTCCTCCCGAGACCTACCTGTAGCAAGACAACTCTTCCAAAATCAACAAGGTAAAGGTAGGGTTTTCTCCCCTCCAACCACAAGATAATGCACTTCATCCTCTTGCAACTCATACCTGCAACTTCATCCTCCTTTTACAGCACCAAAAACCCTAGAACTTCACGTGTGAAAGGGTTAGATCCAAAAACCAAGATATCTTGTCCTTCTTTCTTCTCTTAGACCTTTGCTCTTCTTTTTCCATATTCTTAGCTACATATCAAACTCTTTCTTGATAAATAAAACTTGTTGAGTTAGTGAGTTGCAAATGAGGTCTAACAGCTCCCTTATATATCCTTTCTAAGGTGTTGAATCCCCTCCTTTAGGATGACTTGTAACTATTAGGGCCAACTTGTACTTTTGAAATTTCTAGGATTTTCTAGACTCAAAAATATTTCTTTTTACAATTACAAATTTCACGAAGAGTCTTATAAACATGATGTTGACTCCTTTGACTTATGACAATAAGCCCTAAGGCCTAATAAAACCCTAGAAGCACAAAGAGCATGCTTTTACCTAGAATTCCATCAATAATGAGCATGAAACCCTTGCTTTAATAATAATAACTTTTTCTTTCCTTATTTTGTTTGTTTCATAGGATGCATATTGAAATGAGTACAACAACAATTATGAACACCAAAAATAGTTACATTTTCAAAACTTGATGTTGTCCTTGACATCAATGATTGCACAACATCAATCTCCAACACTGTGTCCAACAACTTTATCTTATTTTGGTCTGACATGGTAATAGCAGGATATAACTCATCATTCTTCATAATTTTTCTCAAAAAGGGAAATTAACCATTAGAAATAGTGGCATCCCCTGAAGCCAAACTTGGCTCTGATACCACTTGTTAGTATTCAAAACAATATCAAAAGAATAATGAGAAAAATCACACATAAAATAGCAACACACATAAACCATAATTTACCTTGGAAAACCCTAATGGATGAAAAGTTTGAAAAATACATATATTATCATCCTCAACTTAAACACATCCAATTTGGTGAACATCTTGGCCTCAGCCATATGAGCCTTCACCACTCAACTTTGACACATTATGATGGATAATACCTAAGCCTTTCAAAGACATTTTGACATGTAATACCATGAGATCAATACCATGGTTCACTAATACAAAGTGCCCAAAACCATAATTGTTAACCACAATTGTTGACACAATCTTGAATCCATTGCCAAGCCAAGTTTATCTAATACATACCATTTCTATTCCTCATGGTCTGTATTATGTGGTCAACATGTAAGAGGTAGCAAGGGGTTCAATGGAAGGAAAAAGGAGTTGAGGGGAAGGAACATGCTGGTAAGCAGAAGGGGATCGACATTGATAATAACACTTAGAAGCACAAGGAGATATCATTTAGAAAGGGCATCATTTATATTGGAAACTAATCAAAAAACATTAGCTTGTGTGTTGTGGACGCATGTATGTTTGGTTAGGCATGCATGAGTTGTGATTGAACTTGTGAGGCAAAATAAGAGCATTGGGAGTAAGCATTATCGTAGGAGCGAGAGAGCATTGAGGAGTATGGTTGAAGAGAATAAAAGAGACGAATTAGGTGGAGACATTATGCATTTTGGAATCCTGTGATGTGGAGTAGGTGGAACACAATGTGCTTTGGAGTCCAAGTAAGCAGAGGGAAAACTCTATGTATGCTTGACATACTTATGGGTTACCAGATGGAAAGCTACTATTACTTTGATCCTCATCAAAATAGGTGGAGACATTATGGCTATGACTTCACATAACATTTAGCAAGTGGAACACTGTGTACTCTGGATCCCTGAAAGAAAGTAGGGACACCATGAAATTTGGATTCTTGTGTGAACTAGTTTATTGGCATCAATGTGATTTCCTTTGAGCACATACTATTTAAACTTTGAATATGTCTCAAGGGTGAACACCTACAAGAAATATTGTAGTGTAGCTAGCCCATGGATGGATGGAGAGTTGAAGTCCTTCCCTCAGTTGCCAGTCATTCAATCTATATAGATAAGTGTATTACTTATGCATATTGAACTATGAATAATGGATGATGTTGTTGTGGGTCATAACAATGGTTGTATCGGCAGTGTTTATGTAGGAATTTTTATTCATGGTTGTCTTTAATGAGAATTATATGTGATTGTTCTCATGATTTGAGGGATCTTCCATATACCTATGATAGTTGATATGTTTTTGAGTCACAAATCTATTTATATAATCTTGTATGAATTCCTGATGGGCTTAGTTAAGTTATTATAATGCATGTATTTCATTGTTGGAATGACCATGGTCATTTACTGATCAAGGCTATTGAATTTACTTATGTTTCATGTCATGTTCATTCATTGGATCTGATGTATTATATTGTGCCTATCCGAGAGTGTCGCATGTTATTTCTATGTTTTAACTGGAGAGAAATATTATCCATGGTTTGGCTTATCCAATGCCTAGTAAAAGACATATTCGTAGCTTTATTAGATTGGATCATGCCCATGGATGATGTTTGAATGTTAATGAGGAAATGAGGTTTTCATTTCTGTAGAGTTTAGTGTTCTAAGTAACATTGGGCTTCAAGAAAGGCTTCAACTACATCCTTGAAATCCTTAAGTTCCTAAATCTATGCATCACATGCGATGGCCTTGTATTTCAGGCCAAATAAGCCTAATTATACTTTAGTATAATTCATGAATTATATGAGTAATTCAATAACCATCGGGTTTACTACTAATTCATGGGTTAATCAATTTATTAATAATGGTTCTTAGCACTACTTATCGATGTGTGGGCCACACCAAGTTTGATGTGTGGTCTATCAAGAGGATGGCATTATTGACAGGAGGTGTAGGGCACGATGGGAAATATTTTTTATTAATCAGTGGGTAAATGTATATATGTCCTATGGGACAAGAATATACACATTTAAGGGAACGAATGTCTACCTCTATGAAATGGGAAATTTGCTTGTTGGATACAGTAAGTTACATATCTTAGTAAAGGGTACAAAGATTATATGGCCCGAGGAATAGAGATATGCTCATCCTAAGGGATGGAAACTGTGTGTCTAGAAACAAAAGGATATGCATAGATGAATGTGGAAGATTTCCTATCAACCATACAACCTTATAACATCAAATCATTAATTTACATGAAATGTTGGGACCATATGGGTCCATTGCCAAGGCTAAGGTAGAAGAAGATATGTAGGTGGGGTGAGGCTACATGTAAGTCACATCGGATTAATGTAGGATGTGGTCATGTGATGTGGCATGTTAATAGTGTGACACATGGTAGGTAAGAATGGCCTTTTTTTGTGCCCAAGTAGTAGGATTTTAGATGACACAAGCCATCGTGAAGGAATGTTACATGGCAAGGTGACATCACCCTGACATCAACATGACATCATCTAGATGCTATAAAAGTGGGTTACATGGAAGCCTACGCTAACGTGGCACCTAAGTGACATGTAGTGGTGGTTTATGGTGCCACCTAGCATGGGGGTACTACATGGTTTTGATAGGGATTTGATGTGGTCAGAGCCACATCATCACAAAGCTTGGATCCTCAGAAAAACATTTCAATGAAATTCATAATCAAGGCATGCATTAATGGATTTTATGGAGAAAAAATAAACCACAGAATGAAGAACATCATTTTTACTTAGCGTAAAAATGTTTATTGCACTACGGGAGTTTGGGAGTCGAGCACTCTTAATGGTTGAAGTAGTGGCATGATAGTGTTATGCCATTATGATGTGGCAGGTGCCACATTGGACTACATATGAGGTAGTAGTACCACATGGGTATGACGTGGCAGTGCCTTGTTGATGTGGAAACAGTTAATTCAATAAACATCGAATGGGTATAACTTTTAATCCATAGGTCGTATTGATGGAAAATTTATATTACAGAAAATCTCTTGATGATCTAGATGCGATGGCATTTTCCAAAGTGAGTTAGACACACTTAGGGGAAGTAGAAGTTTTCTAACCCCATTTCCATAATGAGACCATGGATGTTGGATTATATGAAAATAACACCTCCTATTAGGCTTGGGAAGTCTAAGGGGGTGGAAGGGAACGTTACATAATCATATTTGATTGATTGCATTTGATGTATTAATTTTAGCGTAAACATTGATTTCTAATCCCATTTGATTGTTTGCATTAGACGTATTGATTTCAATGTACATGTTAATTTCTAATATGATGTAAATGAATGAATGATGTACTTTTCTCTCAAATTAATTAGATTAATAGTGTGGATTAATTTCTTTGTATGCACAAAGTAATTAAATGTGTATTAATTTTTGTATTATAGTACTCATCAACCTAAATCCATATTAAATAGAAATGAAAAAAACAAAGAGTAAGTCAAAAGAGAAAGGCACAAGAAAATACAACTAAGAGTACGTTTATTTTAGTGTAGATGTTAATTTGTGATTTTATGTAAATAGATGGATGATGTGAGTTATTTCAAAGCAGTCAAATTAATAGTGTGCATTGATTTCAATGTATGCATAAGGTAGTTATTGATGTTAGGCATTAATTTCTATGTTATTGTAATCATCATCCTAGATCCATATTAAATAGAAATGAACAACAAAGAGAAAGTCAATCAATAAAGGCATAAGAGATGGCAATTGTTGAGGAGTGTCAACAACAAAGGGTGAAGCAAAGAGTAGATCAACAAAGAAAGTCACAATAAAAGACAATTGGAGAACAACAAGAACATATGAAGTAAAAAATTGAACAACAAAAAGCATATCAAAGATAAAATCAAAGAGCATATTGACAAAGAAAGGAGAAAAAAATGAGAACTAAATGGTGTCGATAGTAAAGAAGACAAGAAAATGTAGAATGAAGAGGAAATCAACAAAAGAAGAAGAGGGAATGACAATTGAAGAAAGTGAAGAATAAATAAAACAAAAAGATGAATAACCAAAATCATATCCGCAAATGAAATAATATTCAACCAACTCTATAGAAGATGCAAAAAGAAATTCCTATTAAAATAAAGATGTTTAAAATATATTTGTGCTCAAGCTCAACTTATAGCTCTTGCTTATATGAATATTTCACATCGAAAATTTCATGACAAGATTTATGAATTAGCTCAAGTTCAAATATGTCATTTGTTTGAGGAGTTATATGCTATAATTCAATTGTTTAATATAGATATAGGCGTAGTGTGCATGACAGGTAGAAAAAAAAGGAACTTATTCGAATAATCTTAGACATATTTAATATATTTAAAATGATTAGATTAATCATATGTTAGGCAAACTTTGTGTAGTTTCCACCAGCCTACATACATCTTAACTCTAGATCTATCAAGTGTCGAAAGGGATCAAATCTCTCAAAGTGCAAACCTTTCTTTTTGTTTTGCACTCAACAAGAAGTTTTCACCTTGAGATATTTGATCCCTCTCAACACTTGATAGATTAAGATTTAAGATGAATCTAGGCTTGTATCAATAGAATTAACAAGTTGGTAAACAAAGAAATCCATATATGCAAGACTTGTGACAAAAAAAAAAAAAAAAAAATCGATTAACCTTATACGTGGTTTTTAAGTTTGTTTATGCATGTTTAGTCAAATCATTTGGTGCAAACTTCCATCTCAAATATATTGAAATACCAAAAAGGGACCAACCCTTCTTAAACAAATTGAAATTTCAAATCTAAGAATAACTAGAAAAAGTGTGTGGAAAAAGGAACAACGTTTTGTCCAAGCTATCGTTATTACAAAATCTGAGTATTTTTCACTCTTTTTAATATATTGAAGGGCAGTGAACTATTCGTCATAAAAATTGATTAAAATTTAAAAATAAAATAAAATAAAATAAAAAATCTCACAACGTTGAATTTGTTAACTCCATTAATCATGTTCTAGAAATTCCATTTTAATGTACAAATTTCCAAATAGGTACACCATTTTATATGGTGCAAGGTGAGAGTTGCAATATTTTATGTTATAATTATGTACAATTCTGCAAATAGGCACATGATTTCATATGGTTGGTGCACATGCACCTAGTTAGCCTTAATTGGCTTCCGTTCAACTCTAGTTTTCGCATGTGATGTGAATTTGGCTTTAATTAGTTAACTCGAGTGCTTACATGTGGTGTGCACATTGATTTATTTATTTAACTTGAGTGCTTACTTGTGGTGTGCACCTGGCTTTAGTTAGATAACTCTAATGCTTGCATGTGGTGCATGTGCACATTAACAGAACATAAAGCACACTTAGCTTCAGTTAGCTTTAATTATCCATAGTTATTTGAGGCACAACTAAGCTTAACTTAGTTTCTTTATGTATTGATTCTAAAACTAATATTACACAATAAAATCCATTCTCGATTCTAATTTTCTTTTTCAATTTCTTACAAGTTTGTGAAATTATTCTTCATCTAGATCCGTATTTGTGCTCTAATAATTTTACATGGTATTAGAGCTACAGGGGCTTGGAAAAGGTTCATGAACAATATTTTGCAGGTTTCAATATCAAAGAATTGACATTGTTCATAGATTTGGTTTGCAGATCAAAATATTGGAGAACTACTGCAATTGTTGTTACAACTACAAGGTGAAAGAATGGAGTTCTCATATTCAGCTATTCTTATTCTAGAGATTTTGCTTCACCTCAGATGAAAAGGCTTGTATCGAATAGTTATGAATACGAAAGTTGAACCAAATTCCGCCATTGAAAAATCCAAATACTTCAACAGCATGGATGAGGCTTTTGGTCTTCTATTGTTGTCTATATCTCTAGCATTGTGTTTCCATGTGGACACATGCAACACTCTGAATGAGGTATGGAAAATATTGGAGAATTTATTTTGAAAAAAGGATGAGATGCGGGCTCATATTCTCGAAAATAAGCTAAATTCCTTAGATCCAAACAACTTTGAGAACATTCAAGATTTCTTTATGAAATTCAAATCATTGCTTCTACAATTACGTGATTGTGGGATCGATAAATCAAAACAAGAAGGTCCATTGATCCTTTTTATTTTCTCTAAATTAGGCCATGAATATGTTTTTTTCTTTTCTACATTGCATAAAATTAGACTTGCAACTATAGATAAATGGAAAATTCCCAAACTTGATGTATTTATTGAGTCTCTCATTCATGAGCAGGATAAAATCATCAAAATGGATTCATTAAAGTCTCCAAATACACATTCACTTTCCATGCATGAGAAAGTAAATTCCAACTCGAAATCAAATCAACAATCCAAAGGCAAAGGAAAGGTAAGAGATCCAGATCAAAGAAAGGGAGGAAATCCAAAACCTCGAGGTGATTCTTCTAGCTCCAAGGGTAAGAAGGGAAAGAAAGGAAACTCTAAGTTTCCTTATTATAATAGAGTTTATCATCTTGAATCCTCTTGCATGTAGAAGACTACTGATCCGATGGCAAAGACTCTTCAACAAAATAATCTTGGTCATCATATTCCATAAAGTGCCAAGAAGAAGACGAAGGAAAACCATTAGAAACAAGGGGTAATGGTCATGATTTAATCTCCATTCATTCTACATAACAAGAATGGATCATCGATTCATGAGATTCGAATCATATGGATTGTTCAAATGAATCCTTTTCTTCTCTACATGCATACTCGAGACCTCCTATTCTCATGGGGGACAATTCTGCAGTTGAAGCAACTGGACAAGGAAGAATGCAATTCGAAGATGGAAGTTTTGAGAATGTCTTGCATATTCCAAGACTTTCTATGAATCTTCTTTTAGTGTATTAGATGACACACACAGTGTTAGAAAATTATATATTAGAGAGCAATGGAACACATAAAATATTGCATAAATATAAACACAAAAAATGCATAAAACAAGAGAGACACAAATATACATGGTTCACCCAGTTTGGGCTACATCCACGGAGAAATAGCCAATCCTTATTTTTATATTATCCAGAAAACTGAAGAGATACAACCTACATCAGATCTGTTGTAATTCCCTCTTCGCTCTCAATCTCCTCTCTCTTCCTCACTCAAAAATACATATCTACTTAGACATAATACAATTCCCTCATATATAGCGAGGGGTTGCCTTCTAGGGCAAAAAACCCTAAATTAAACATAACTTCTACCATCAAATCTCTGCCTAATGAACGGACCAGATTGATTACAAAATTACAATATTTTATAAGGCAATTTTACATCTATTCTTAGCTTTAGGGGCACTGCCCCCGATCCCCCCCTGCAATTTTACATCTATTCTTAGCTTCGAGGGTAGCTGCCCCCCCAGACTCCCCCTGCAACGAATATTTTACGAGCGGCATTGCCGCCCCATTTCGAACTGGGGTCCAATGTGGTGATACCTTTGAATACATAATATAATCAAGCTCCACACCCAACAATATCCCACTTGGAAACTGATTATAGTAACTCCACCACTGCTTCATTTGCTAGACAATGACTCCACTTTGGACCTCGTTGTTTCTCATCTTCTTCATCATACTTGAAGAACAATTGTAGCTGAGCATATTTTCAGTTTCTCACTGGTTACAACTTTTGTTAACATATCTGCAAGATTATGGCTTGTGTGTATCTTTTCTAGCTTCAACTGTCCATCTTCCAATGCTGACCGTATGAAATGGTACTTGAGCTATATATGCTTAGTCTTGGAATGAAATGCAAAGTTCTTTGCAAGATGTATGGCACTCTAGCTATCACTGTATAACCTACCCAACTCCTGCTTCTTACCCAATTCATCCAAAAACCTTTGTAACCAAATCATTTCTTTACTAGCCTCGGTAGAAGCAACATACTCTACTTCTGTTGTTGAGAGTGCAACAACACTTTGTAGTTTTGAGACCCAACTAATAGTTGTTCCGCCTACAATAAACACATACCTTGTTGTGCTCTTCCTGTTATCTCTATCACCTGCCATAACTACATCAACATATCCCTATAGAGCAATGTTTGAACCACCAAAGCATAATGCTTGATTTGTGGTACCTCTCAAATACTTGAGAATCCACTTCACCGCCATCCAATGTTTTTTTCTTGGATTGTTCATGTACCTACTTACAACTCCCACTGCATGTGCAATATCAGGCCTTGTGCAGACCATTGCATACATTAAACTTCCAACAGCTGATGCATATGGAACTTTAGACATATGAGCCATTTCTTCCTGAGTCTTGGGACACTCCTTCTTACTTAATTTGAAATGGCTAGCCAAAGGCACACTAACTGGTTTTGCATTCTGCATATTAAACCTTTTCAACACCTTTTCTATGTACTCACTTTGAGACAGTGTTAATTTGCAATTCTTCCTGTCTCTAGTTATTCTCATACCAAGGATTTGTTTTGTAGCACCCAAACCCTTCATTGCAAATGAGTTTTCCAATTTTCTTTTGAGCACATTTATTTCCTGCATGTTAGAACCTGCAACAAGCATGTCATCTACATACAATAACAATATAATATAGCTGCCATAATTTTTCCTTTTGAGATAAACACAATGATCATACTGACATCTAGTATAACCTTGTTCAGACATAAACCTGTCAAATTTTAGATACCACTACCTTGGAGCCTGTTTTAATCCATACAAGCTCTTATTCAACCTGCACACTAGTTTATCTTTCCCTTTTACCTCATATCCTTGTGGTTGCTGCATTTATATCTCTTCCTCCAAATCCCCTTGGAGAAAGTTTGTCTTTACATCTAACTGCTCAAGATGCAAATTTTCAGCTACTACTAGACTTAAAACAGTTCTGATTGAAGTCATTTTAACAACAGGAGAAAATATCTCATTAAATTCTATACCATTTTTCTGTGCAAACCCTTTTACTACAAGCCTAGCTTTATACCTTTTTCTACCTCCATCTTCTTCCTTCAACTTGTAAACCCATTTATTTAGTAATGTTGTATTACCTACAGGCAACTTGACTAAGTCCCAATTCTAGTTATGTGCTATGGAGTCCATCTCTTCATTCATGGCTTGCTCCCACTTCTTCCCGGTTTCTACCTGCACTGCTTCTTCATAACATTCTAGTTCACCAGAATCAATTAACAATACATAATATAATGAAGGAGAGTATCATTCAGGGGGTCTACTTATCCTGGTAGATCTTCTAACACCACTTTCAGGTGTTTGAGGTGCTTTTTGTTGTTGTGGTTGTTGTTTTGGCTGTTGATCATTATGATTTTCAGGCACCATCAATTTTTCTGTGATCTCGTCAAGCACTATGTATTCTCTATTTTCTTTTTCCTATTTCCTTTCCTATAGCTGATCCTTATACAAAAACTTTTCATTTGAATATGACATCTCTACTCCTAATGATTTTGTGTTTTTAATAATCATAAATGTGATAACCAAAATCATTAACACCATATCCAATAAAGGTAGATTTCTTTGATTTTTCCTCAAGCATTGTTCTATTTTCTTTATTAATGTGGACAAAGGATTCAAAACCGAAAGTCTTTAAAAAAGAGTAGTTTACCTTTTTACCTATCCATGCCTCCTCTAGAATACCACCATCCAAGGAACTTGAAGGCCCTCTGTATATTAGATAAACAACAGTATCTACAGCATCTACCCAAAATTGTAAAGGCAATCTCGCTGTTAGCCTCCTGCTACAGCAGGTTAATCATCTTTCATGATCTACATTTTCACATGCCAAATATGTCGTACTATGCAGGCTGCAATGCTCCATATTTGCTACAGATGGCCAAAGAAGTGTCCATAAGAGTGTGCTAGTCCAAGTGCCACTGCTGTGTTCAAATTTTGATAAGCGATCCATTTTTGTTTAAGGCAGTTTTTCAGTTGGAGGTACTCAGGCAGGAATTCACTAACCTCCCCCTTCTTATCATCACCCCAAAGTCACTTACTAACATCCCCCAAGAGGTCAAGATCTGCTTGAGCCTCTCAGTTTCACCATTTCCATGACATGTGCCTTGGTGAGGATCTTCTTCACTCAAGGACTGCTCACTCAGTGTCTGTGAGTCTTCTTTTCCCCAAAATGGCCTAAGGTCTCATACCTTAGCGCCCTCTTTCATCTCCATATTAACTATTAACTTTATTGTATAACTCCCTAACAATTTTCCCATTTCCCTACTAAAAACCATGTACATAAATTCCCCTATGTAAATATCCCCCCTGGCATTATAGCCATATTATTAACTAAGTCCGGGAAATCTCAGTCCATCTGGGACTGTCTTTAGCCCATCCGAGTCATCAAGGAGCTAGTTTGACACCTGGTCAACTAGTAACCTTTCCCTAGCCCCAAAAACCCTGAAAAACCCACTTTCGGCACCCTTCTATATACAAAATATTAATCCGCGCCCGTTTATAACCCCAAAACCCCTTTCCCTAAGTCTAAACCCCCATCCGCGCGCATATATTAAAAACAGAATATTCCTGCGAATATTCCTCACCCTAACCCGCCATTACCTCGCCGTCGCCGCCGACCGTTGGATCCCCCGCCCCGCAGATCAACGACTGGCGGGCCGCCCCATCTCCAAAGCGCCCGGGCTTTAGCGTCCGGGAGTTCGGTAGTTTTGCCGCCGTACTCCCGCCACGCGTCAAGCTCTGAGGCGTGGCGGAGCCCCCTCCCCCGAAACCACCTATGCCCATGAGCGGTGCGCCACAATACCGCTTACCGCCCTGTGACGTCACCACCCACGTCACCCACATGCCCAGTCACCTGCCTGCGTGGCCTCCTGCCACGTCACTACCACGTGTCCCACCACCGTACCTGCCACGTCATCATCTGTACATGATGATGTCATGCTGACATCATCCTGCCACATCGCCCTGCTGACGTCACCCGCCGTACAATGCTGACATCATGCTGACGTCATCAGCACTTTTTGGGCGCAGAGGCGCGAAAGTCGCTCTTCGGATCCCCGAAATCGAATTCTGAGGCAGTTTTTGATGAGCGATTTGCGCCTCATCGCAGGATTTTTTAGGCCAAAATGGAGAATCTTTGGGGAATCTTTAAGGAATCTTTTCACCATGCGGCCCCAGGAAGCCCGAAAAGGCGCAGAAATGATCTGTTTTCTTCACAGAGCATACCAAAAGGATCAGAAGACCATTTCGGAAGATGCAGAGGCCGAGCAGCGGCCATTTATTAGGGATTAGACCTGCAGCACATCAGATCGGCAGTCCAGATTTTGTCAGAGAGTATCAGTTGAAGAAAGGACGCCAGAGAGTATCAGGCAAGTTTTTTTAGGGGCTCGAGGCACCTGAACATTGATGAAGCCCCCAGAAAGTCACAATCAATAAGCATCAGCCCATCCTTGCCTTCAAATCACCATTAAGGCATTCAAAGCACCAGGACAGCAAGGAGGCAGAAACCCATACTCATTTATTGCAAAAACACTGCAGCAAGCCACCAAGGACAGCATCATTTATTCAGTTTTGATACAGCGGCCCTCAGCACCGCTCAAAAGATATTTTTTCATTTATTTTAGGATAGGATTAGGTCAAGTAGTCATTTTTTATGACCTAATTAGGTCAAGATGTAATAAAAGCAGTAGATAGAGAGTTTTGCCCTATATATACCACCCTCTGTATAGTTTTAAGGGTTGGTTAATTGAGAATTTTCACTAGAGACTCGCTGTGTATACCTGAACTTTTCTGTAATCAAAGATTGCTTTAAAGCTTGGAGAGCGAACTGTCCGTTGTTCATGAATGTTTGAAGAGTTGAAGATGGAATTCATGCGCTGCGGCCTGAAGCAATAAGTGCCTCTTATCTCTGTTTATGTGTTTGCCATTATCTAAATAGCAGAAAAAAAGAATAGCCTAGAATTAGTTTAAATACTCTCTATGCTCAATTTCTGCTGTTTCTTGATGTTTTCCTCTAAAAGAATTGGTTATGAACATTGAATTCCTTCTGGCTCATGTTTACCCCAATTCACCTGTGATTGGCCAATTATCTAGGGATTCTTAACTGCCCCTAGGTAGCGCCTCGTTTTTTCTCTGCTAATCTGTTGGAGAGATTCTTAACTGCCTCTCTTTCTTTAGCATTCAGTTCACCCCTTAAACTTGAAAATTGCTTCAACCTCAGCTATCTTGCTCCATGTTCCCTCGCTGTTATTAAGGAATTACACCGGCAGTTCCCCTCCTCGACTCCACGCCCAATGGTTTGAAACATTCAGACTATACACTGCCTCTCTACCTGAAATTGTCAGTTTTCCCACCAAAACTCAATCAAAACCCATGTGCATCATATCTAGCCTAAAATCATCCCTTTCAACAAAGCTAAATCATAAAGAGAGAGCCCTCTCTGACTGCAGGTTGGCTAGGACCTACAGTCCAAAGTTGGTTTGTGGTTACCTCGGTCGTATCCCTTTAGGAGTCAAAAGGGACAACCTGAGTGATAACACCCGCATGCAATCTCATGCACCTTGCATGCTCCATGATTGTCCTGTTCATCCTTTCTAACATGCCATTTTCTTGTGGTGTTCCTGGAACTATCTTCTCTCTGCAAATTCCATTCTCTGAACAGTACCTATCAAACTCTTTGCTACAATATTCACCTTGATTATCTGATCTGAGACACTTCAACCTTTTCCCTGTCTCATTTTCAACCAAATATTTCCATTTCTTGAAAGTATCAAATACATCAGATTTATTTCGAATACAATAAATCCAAGTTTTTCTGGTTGCATCATAAATAAAAGTAACATAATAATGAGAGCCACCAAGAGATGATACCTGAGCAGGTCCCCATGCGTCTGTATGCACAAGCTCTAATTTTTCACTCTTCTTTTCTTTCCCAACTCTAAGGAATCTGACTCTCTTCTGTTTTCCACAAACACAATTTTCACAGAATTTTAAATCAACATGCTTCAAACCTGGCAACAAATTTCTTGAGTGAAGAATCTGCATCCCCTTCTCACTCATGTGCCCAAGCCTATGATGCCACAATGTCGTATCTTCTCCTCTAGAGGTTAAAGCATTAACAGAATTAGAAATACCATTAAATAAATACAATGTACCAACCTTTCCTCCTTTCGCTATTACCAGGGATCCTTTAGTGACCTTCCAGGTTTTATCTGTGAAAGTAGTTACACAACCTTCACCTCCCAACTGCCCTGTTGAAATTAGATTTTTCTTTAGATTTGGAACATTCCTTACCTCCTTCAATAGCCACTGATTTCCATTAAGCTATTTTATGAAAACTATATCCATTCCAATGATTTTATAGGGTTTATCATCACCCAATCAAACCTGTCCAAAATCTCCTTGAACGTAATCATAAAAATGTTTCCTATCAGGTGTGGCATGGAATGAGGCCCCTAAATCTACCACCCAAGCATCAATTATATTTTCTAATGAAAGAATCAAAGCATCTTGCAACACATCACCTATTACATTCACTTCATGATTAGTTTCTTGATGCACATCTCCTTCTTTTCCCTTTCAAGACTTGCAGTCTTTCTTCAGGTGTCCTTTCTTCCCGCATTTCCAACACACTATCCCTGTTCTGGACTTGGATCTTCCTTTTCTTGACTTACTTTGATATCCTGGGCTCTTTCCTCTTTCCATTTTTCTTCCCCTAGTCTCTGCAATCAAAGCAATACCTGATGTCTCACTGGAGCTTTTCCGTCGCATTTCCTCGCTAAGGATTGCACCGACAACATCATCAAACTTTAAAGTACTAGATCCAGAGATAGAGTTACTAATGGCCATAACTAAACCATTCCAACTTTCTGGCAATGAGCACAGAAATAACAGAGCGCTAACTTCATCATCAAAAGTTACCCCTACAGAACTTAACTGATTGGTAACTGTATTAAATTCATTTAAATCATTAGCAATAGATCCACCTTCTGACATCTTCATATTAAATAAATGCTTCATAATAAATACCTTATTTGAGGCCGAGGGTTTTTCATATAGTTTGGCCAATGTCGACATTAAACCCTCTGTTGTCGTTTCCTTTGAAATATTAAATGCTACCGATGCTGCTATGCACAACCATATTGTTCCAAGTGCCTTTCTCTCGAGAATATCCCATTCTGTGTCTATCATACTCATCGGATTCTTTGTCTTTTCACTCAATGGTTGCTATAGATCTCTCTGATATAGATAATCTTCCATCTGAATCTTCCACAGCTGGGTAGTTTTGGCCATTGAATGTTTCGACCCTAAACCTACCATCTTCTACCATTGCTCCCACTCGAACTAGGAACCCTTCTCTCCTGCAGGTTTATCATCCACCTAGACCTTCAGCTCTGATACCAGTTGTTAGAAAATTATATATTATAGAGAAATGGAACACATAAAATATTGCATAAATATAAACACATAAAACGCATAAAACAAGAGAGACACATATATGTGTGGTTCACCCAGTTTGGGCTACGTCCACGAAGAAACAACTAGTCTTTATTTTTATATTATCCAGCAAACTGAAGATATACAACCTACAGCAAATCCATTGTAATTCCCTCTTCGCTCGCAATCTCCTCTCTCTTCCTCACTCAGAATACAGATCTACTTAGATGTAATACAATTCCCTCATATATAGCAAGGGGTTGAGATTTGAATCATATGGATTCTTCAAATGAATCCTTTTCTTCTCTACATGCATACTCGAGACCTCCTATTCTCATGGGGGACAATTCTGCAGTTGACACAACTGGGTAAGGAAGAGTGAAATTCAAAGATGGAAGTTTTGAGAATGTCTTGCATATTCCAAGGCTTTCTATTAATCTTCTTTTAGTGTATCAGACAACACACAGAGACTGACAATTACATGATTGTGGGATTGATAAATCGAAAAAAAACATCCATTGATCCTTTTGATTTTGTCTAAATTAGGCCATGAATATGTTTTTTTTCGTTTCTACATTGCATACAGTTAGACTTGCAACTAGAGATAAATGGAAAATTCCAATCTTGATGTATTTATTGAGTCTCTCATTCATGAGTAGGATAAGCTTAGCAAAATGGGTTCATTAAAGTCTCCAAATAAACATTCACTTTCCATGCATGAGAAAGTAAATTCCAACTCGAAATCAAATCAACAATCCAAAGGCAAAGGAAAGGCAAGAGATCCAAATCCAAGAAAGGGAGGAAATCCAAAACCTCGAGGTGATTCTTCTAGCTCCAAGGGTAAGAAGGGAAAGAAAGGAAACTCCAAGTTTCCTTATTATAATAGAGTTTATCATCTTGAATCCTCTTGCATGTAGAAGACTATTGATCTAATGGCAAAGACTCTTCAGCAAAATAATCTTGGTCATCACATTCCAAAAAGTGCCAAGAAGAAGATGAAGGAAAAACCATCAGAAACAAGCGGTAATGGTCATGCTTTAATTTCCATTCATTCTACATAACAAGAATGGATCATCGATTCAGGAGATTTGAATCATATGGATTCTTCAAATGAATCTTTTTCTTCTCTACATGCATACTCGAGACCTCCTATTCTCATGGGGGACAATTCTGCAGTTGAAGCAACTGGACAAGGAAGAGTGCAATTCGAAGATGGAAGTTTTGAGAATGTCTTGCATATTCCAAGGCTTTCTATGAATCTTATTTTAGTGTATCAGATGACACACACAGACACTGAAAGGAAAGTGGAATTTACCCCTAATTCCGTGAGCATTTATGATATGCAAACCAACTTCAAGATTTCATTTCGAAAGGTAAATGATCAATCTCGTCTGTATACATTTTCTAATTTAGTCCTCAATCAGATTCTATTTTGCTATTTACGCATGAAAATGAGTAAAGTGGGATTTGGCACGAGAGGTTTGGACACTTGAATTTCGTATATATGCAACAACTTAGCAAGAAAGGGATGGTTAAAGGATTGTCATCCATTGAATTTTCAAATGGTGTTTGTAATGGATGTGTTCTTGGGAAGCATCCACAAGACAAGTTCGAGAAGGGGCATGCATAGAGAGCCTCTTCACCTTTGTAGCTTGTACATAGTGATTTCATGGGTCCATTTCCAGTACTTTCAATGAGTAAATCAAGATTTTTGTTGTCATTTATAGATAATTACACGAGATTCACTTGGGTTTACTTCTTGAAACTCAAGTTTGAAGTTTTTCAACATATAAAGATTTTCAAAGCACATTCATAAAACCATTCTGGAAAATGCATCAAGATACTTCACATAGATAATGGGAAGGAATATGTCAACAAAGATATCCAAAACCTTTGTAATTAAGAAGGCATATAGTTGCATCATACAGTTCCTTACACTTCGTAGCAAAATGGGGTGGCTGAAAGGAAGAATGGATATTTGAAAGAGATGGCCAATTGCATGTTGCATGCAAGATCTCTTTCATCAAATTGTGCGCTCAAGATATCAATTGTGCCTCATACATCCAAACATATCTCCTCATAAATATGTTACTATAAAAACACCTTTTGAGGCTTTGACTAACATGCAGCCTGAAGTCACGCATTTCAGCATTTTCAAATCTCAAGCACGAGCCTGCATTCCTATAGAGAAGAGAAAAGCTTTGGAGCCTTAGAGTAAGGCATGCATTTTTGTTGGATATTGTGATGAATTTAAAGGGTACATATTTCTTGATATCAACACTGAAGTTCTCTTTATCGAAAGGAGTGTAAATTTTGAAGAAGATGCTTTGCATGCACCACCAGATGAACCTGTTACAAAGTTGCCCTCACCATTAATTGATGAGTATGCAAATGATACTTCAGATCATAATTCTGATCTAGATGAGCATTTTCCTGTGACACATGTTGGACCACTAGTTGTTGAACATTGAGATAATACTTCCTCATGTAGTTCAGAAGATTCTCAACCACTTTCAGCACAAAAATGGCGTAGCATGAGTGATATCCTAGATGATCCTACCACTATAATTCAGTTTGAGGAAGATCCAAAATCACTCTTAGCTATGGAGCCATGCATGCCCATGCACACTTATATGATGCATGCATCTAATCTACAGAATTATGTAGAAGTATTTGGGCATCATGAATGAGAAGCAGCTATGGATGAGGAATACAACTCTTTCATTGAGAACCAGACTTGGGATCTAGTTCCTCTACCTTCTAGTCATAAACTTGTGAGCTGCAAGTGGGTTTACCAGCCCAAGAAAGAAGCAGATGGCCAAGTTAGTTAATATAAGCCATGGTTGGTGGCAAAACATTTTCAACAGGTACATGGTGTTGACTATGATGAGACTTTTCTCCAATGGGAAAAATGGATTCCATTTAGCTAGTTCTCTACATTGCAGCAATAAGAGGATGAGAGGAGCATCATATGGATGTGAAGAATGTCTTTCTTCATGGTGATCACGAGGAGGAAATATACATTGAACAACCACAGGGATACGTGAAAAATTCATCTATGGTATGCAAACTAAAGAAGTCTCTCTATTGCCTCAAGAAGGCACCTAGAGTGTGGTGTGCAAATAGGGATTCCTATTTGTTATCTAAATCTTTTGTACATTGCAAATCTAATTCCAATGTTTATTTTTTGAAGAAAATTGACTCCTTGTTGATCATGGTACTCTACGTAGATGATCTTTCGATAACAGGTAGTTCAACTTATGCCATTGCTGAGATTAAAACTGCATTGCATAAGAGATTTTTATGACAGACATGGACTTGTTATATTTATCCCTTTGACTAGAGATCAATCAAAGTGGTTATGGGATTACCATTTATCAACCAAATTATGCTAGAGATATTTTGGCATGATTTCACATGAGTGATTGCAAGCCAGCAGCCACACCTTTCTTATCAGGGATAAAGCTTGAGAATGGAAAAGACACACCATTGGTTGATTGCACATTGTACCGTCAGCTTGTGGGAAGTCTTCTTTATCTCACTCACTCCTGTCCTGATCTCTCATATGTTGTAGGAGTAGTTTCCAGATACATGTAGGAGCCACATGAGTTACACTAGAAAGTTGCAAAGTGCATCCTTCGATATGTCCAGGGGAAAATCACCCATGGGATTCATTATGAAACAAATTGTTCTTTGGATCTCATTGGGTTCACAGATTCAGATTGGGTTGATGACAACATTGATTGCAAGTCCACCTCCATTTATGTACTTAGTTTGGGATTTGGCCCAATTTGTTGGTCAAGCAAGAAGTAGGTTGCAATTTCTTTATAATTAGTAGAGGTCGTTAAAGAGGAGAATTGAATCCCACTATTCAGGCCATTTGGCTAAAACATTTCCTATCTGAGATTGGTATTAGTGTCCATCATCCCATTGTTATCTGGTGTGATAATCAAAGTACGTTAAAGTTGTGCGGAGATCTAGTGTAGTGGCAGTGGACCAATCATATCGAGATCCACATGCACTTCATAAGATAACTAAATCATGATGGGATCATTGGTCTTTGATACTGTCCTAGTTTTGAGCAGATTTTCGATATCTTCACCAAGACATTCACTAAGCAGGATTTTTGATATCTGTGACATCGTCTCGGGGTGAAGGACATAACTGCCTAGTAGTTTTCTTCTCTCTACCTTTTGCATTATATTTTGAGGGGGGGTTTTCTTCCCACTAGGTTTTCCCTCTTTCTTATTTTCATGCATTGTATATGGGTACCTAAAATGGTCTTGTTGCCAGAATCATTCATTTTTTATCACTAACCTAAGTTATGGTTAAGGCGGGGCGTTGGTGCACATGCACCTTTTTATTCTTAATTAGCTTCGATTCAAATCTATTTATTACATGTGATATGCACTTTGCTTTAGTTAGTTAACTCGAGTTCTTACATGTGGTGTGCACATGGCTTTAGTTAGTTAACTCGAGTGCTTACATGTGGTGTGCACCTGGATTTAGTTAGTTAACTCTAATGCTTGCATGTGGTGCATGTGCACATTAACATAACATAAAGAACACTTAGCTTCAGTTAGCTTTAATTATCCATAGTTATTTCATGTACAAATAAGCTTAACTTAGTTACTTTATGTATTTATTCTAAAACAATTATTGATTAATCAAATTCATTCTTGATTCCAATTTCTTTTTCAATTTCTTGAAAGTTTATACAATTATTCGTTAGCTAGATCTGTATTTGTGCTCTAATAATTTTACAGAAATATGTATGAAAAATTACATCCAACCAGCAAACAAATCATATAGAGATAATTACTTTCAACGATAACAACCTTTATTTTCAATTAGAGACATAATAAATCTGTGTAAAAAAAGTAGATCCAACCTGAAAACAAATCATAAGTGCTGATGGAAATTTATTGATGACCCAAAACCATAGAAGACTAGAGAATGGGAACCTATTAGCTACAATGAAAAACACTACTAAACCAGGGTCTTTTGTAATCAAATTGAATCTAATGGATTAAGGAAAATTCCATTGATAATATGTTTCGCCTCATGGTCAGGTATGGTTTCCGGTGCCCACCATTGATCAATGTCGTGCCCTGTCATGAAATTCAACCCGCATATGATTACTCATAATAAGCGTCATAGAGGGAATCAAATGCACCTCCTTCAGTTCCATCCCATAGTGGGAGAGAAGTAGCCTTTGAACGAATGCTCCATGATGAGCTGCACAATACTGACAATTGCCATGTTGCACATCAACTGCTTGTTATCAAAATACCCAATGTAACCAAAAGAAATGACATCCCTAGGATTAATATATAGGGAAGGAGACAAGTAGCACATGGCCAAGAACTCATTACAAGATTCTAATCGACTGCAAACACAACCTTTAAGAAGTAATAGGGTCCAGGTGAATGCGACCTTTAAGAAATAATAGAGCAATCTTCCCAACTTTGTTCCCTCGAGGAGAGGTGAAAGGAAGGAAACAAACAGGGGATTGAAGAGGTGGGATTGGAGTAAATGCCCCTCCACGACCATATGCCTCCCCAAGAGCATCACTGTGGTGGCGCCCAGGGAATTTCTGGTAATCCATATGGTCATAGCATCGTATTCACACATATGCCCCTAAACTAGGTCAAGGGCCATGCAGAAACAGGTTATCCTATGAAGTCTATATATCAGAATGTTGAGATCCGCTAGTATGTCTTTACTTTCGTGAATATCCATGACTCTTAAGGTGACCACAAACTCAGGCATGTTGGGCAGTCAGGACAGAATGTCTGTAGTCTCCCTGCTCTACTTCTATACGGAACCGAAGATTATCCTTTCATCCTTGAGATTTTCCACTAGCTCAAACTGTAGGAAGCTCGACCAAGCCTCAGTGAGTGAGTTTGGGGCGAACCTTCACTCCCGATGTTCATGGTATGAGAAGGATACACACTTGATCAATATAGAAAAAACAAATGTTATGTGATTTTAATTGGAACCGCATAAATAAAATAAGAAATCATCGAAGGCAGAAAAGAAAAACATTGCTAAGAAATGGCAGTGTATGCCTTACCAAGCGATGTTAGTGAGATGGTGTTACACAGTAATTTATCACTCTCCTGTCACTCCCCGTTCCTGATCTTGGAGAACCCTAGTAGTGACTACTGTGTTATACTTTCACCATGAAACCTATGCTCTTCCATCCCTTGAAGTTTGAAGAAAGTAGTCTGCACTCCCTTTAGAACATTTCGAGAGAATCCTTCTTAAAACCCAATTTTTAAGATCAATTCTCTTTTCCAGTGTCTTACCCGCACCAATGGCAGAGTTTTACATTGTGACCCATGCTGATCGGCGCTACTATTATCCCAATACCCACACATGTCTACTTCTAGACCACTTTTATAAAAGGAAACGTAGTTTCACATCTAGAAACTTCTAGTGGCAATGTGCTAGATGTTCGTTTGGTTGGATAAGGGCTAAGAACTCCATATAAGGTTCTTACCCCTATAAAAGTGGACCTTCCCAAGGATATAGACCTTCTTCCCACTTGAGTGGACCTCATTCTTATCCTCCTCTCCCTATATAAACCACTTCCTCTTACCCTTTTTGGTTACAATACAACACATAGTGAAAGTGGTGGAGAGAAAGAACCAGCTGCAAAATTCTGAAATATTTAGCTCTTGATAGAAGAAGATTAGTCTTAGATGAAAAAAAATAGTCTTTGGTAGCTAAAGCATGAGGAGAGAGAGTTAGAGCTTGGAAGCCATTTAATTTCAAGTTAGAGGAGGAAAAGTGTACTAAAAAGGCATGTAGTGGGACTTGGATACCGCAAAGGAGATCTCCAACATCAAGGCTTTAGTTGTACTTCTCTTTGAAGTTTATTTTAATACAACTAATGCTTTATTTCATATATCGGGTGTAATATTACATTTGATAGCTTAGAACTCCTTGACCTTTTAAGTATATTGGATTTGATTTTATGTTATCACGTTTGTTGTTGTTTCTTGCATTTTTGTTTCAGGTACTTGAACGAAAGGAACAAAAGGAAGCTGGAGCAAGGAAGCAAGATCACCATCAAGTAGATTAGCGTTATAAGTGGTAGGCCCTCTTATTTGATTCTAATCTAAGGAAATTTACATTAGATTGTCTTGTTTGTGGCTAGACCCACTCTCTTGGGCTAGAGGGATTGTCTCTGTCCACAAAGAGGATATTCCTACACCACAAATTGGCGACTCCACTAGGGAAATACATCTCCTTTTCATCACTTTGTTTTTTCTTCTTGTGTACCTAGTTTGTTTATTTATGGTCTTATGGACCTGTATTGACCTGTTTGAAGGCATACAGACACTAGCCCACCCTCTAATGTGTTGATTTTAGCCCTGTGTGAAGTTCCTTTTTGTTTTTTCTTTGAATCCCTCTATCAGTGCTAGTTTCACCCAAATAGTTGCGTCAATCCCTGATCAGTGTTATTTTCAACCAAACAGTCGTGACAATCAGCGCAAGTTTTAGCCTAACAATCGCACTAGACCCCTTTTCAGTGCTATTTTCAGCCAAAAAGTCGTTTCAGTTTCTGAGTTAAGAAATATCAAAGTTTCTCCCATTCTAGTGCCAATCTGTCTTGACCCTCGGACTCTCTTCTTCCACCCATAAGTGACTAGGATGCTTTTTTTGTTGGGTTTGATTGATTGATTGGCTTGAAGTTTCATTGCTTTATTTGTTGAGTTTTTTGTATGGTTTCTATGACCCTAGGGCATCTAGGTCAATTATCGTTCATTTGTTTATTTACTCACTGTCTCAAGTTTCTGATTTGCTACTTCATTTAATCTATATTCCAGTCGCAACATCTTCATTGCTTCATTTTCATTTGAATGAGTGAAAGAGTCTCGTTTGTTCTCATATTTCAAGTGTCTCTTTTATCTTTCCGAGAATAGATTACATTACTTGGTTTGTTGATTGAAGTATTTATGTGTTTAGTTTGTTCGATTCAGGGAAGAAGTTGCTTTTAGTTTCATTTATCATGCTTTGGATTTGATCGATGCTTGTTTATTTAGAATTGTGAAAATTTTCATTAAAGTGCTTTATGTGAAAGATTCATTTTGCATTTTATGAAAAGAAGAACATCATTCTAGTTTACTTAAGCGAAAATATTGCATTAGTAGTGTTATTGAGAAGCTAGAATTGCATCATCATAGGCATGAGAAATGAAATAAAAAAAAAATTGTTGTTAAAGGAATATTAAGTGCATTTAGGACATGTATTAGTAAAAGATTTCATTCTTTGGTTGTTGCATTGATTGTGTGTTCTCTATCCCTCAATTAATGTAAACTTTCATCGAAGACAAAGATTTCTTTTCTCATATAGCTGCATATAGAAGTTTTCAAATGACAGTGGTAGGGCCTTGAAATTGAAACCTAATTCAAGATAAACCGTTAAAATTTATTGAATTAACCTAAGGAAGCATTGAAACTTAACACTCACATTTAGTGTTCTAGGCTAGAGACATGTTCCGGTGTCTTTAAACCTAGTTGTTGTCGTTCACAATGATCTTGCATTAGATAGCACTAACATGGACTTGTGCTCCCCATACCATCGTGTATATAAAGGGAGACCCCTATTGGTTGCAATCCTTTATCCATAGGAAGACGAGTTTGTTAGCTTGTAAACATGATACACCAAACACAACATTTCAGGAGATTGCATGCTCGTATTTTTTGATTCGCCGGGAGGTATTCTACGGTTCATAGTTACCTGGTAATCCTTTATGCCTAGAGTACCCTGAGTAGTCATTTTTTATCTTGACTAACTCTTTAAATTTGAAAATATCATCGAGAACTTGTCCTTTTGAGCTCGTTAAATCTGAAAGCGACTAGAGTCACATTTCATCCCTTTCTCGACTCTTAAAACATGAAAAGGCAAAGTTTTGTTTCAGTGTCTTAAAATTAACTGCCCACGAAATATTCCTAGTTAAAGTTATTGTCCTTAGTGATTCTTTAAGGATGATTCCAAAGGCAACATTTTCGGAGTTTACCAATCAAGGATTCCCCTCCAATGGGAGTCCTGGTCCTTTTCCTTCTATTCGAAATGCTAGCGCTCCTTATATTGCAACATTGTCCCTTCTTGGGTTAACTATTGGTTTACCTGTCTGGTTATTTTTGACCTTAGTGGTCCTGAGTGTCCCAAATTCTATCCAGCCATCTCCTTCACCTGAAAAACACTGTGTTGATTCTAAGGTTGACCTCTCACCTTCTTCAGCTATTTCTTCACCCTCCTCTTTTACTTTGCCTGGTGAAAGTTTGAAATCTAGTGACCAGGAGGCTAAGAAGAAGAAGTGAAATAAGTGAGAGGCCAACCATGTAGCTATTGCTCCAAATTCACTTCCCATTGACAAACCTTCTGATCCTTTGCAGAAGGTAAAATTCCCTTGCAAACTATGTAAGGGTGACCATCTCCTTCGAGACTGTCCTGGTATTCCCAGGGTCTTAGAGGTATGGTCTCAAAATCTGGATCGACCATCCCCATCGACCTTTGGAGATCATGTCGATTCTACACCCTCGACTAGTGATGGTAAGAAGAAGGGAAAAATTAAATTCCCTTGTAGGTTATGTGAAGGAGATAATTTTATTCATCTTTGTCCTCTTATGGATAAAGCTTCCAAAGTTTTGGAAAACCTTACAGCTCCTCAACCCCAACTTCATGTTCGTTATTAGAGGCTTTCTTTTAACACTCTCCTAGTTGGTAAAGAGATTGACTTGGATTCATCTATTTCCCATCCTGCTCTTCCTGAGCATGACTCTCTTGTGTCTATTCCCAACCAACCATTGGTTGAAAAGAGTGTTGACTTGGCTCCACCTTCAGTTGTTCACTCTATTCCCGAAGAGAGTAGTGATCATACTGCTCATGTTCTTCTCGTCTCCTCATATTCTCATGAATCAAAGAGTGGCCCTCCCATCCTAGTTTTTTAGGAGAGTCCTTCTCCTATTCCTGTAAATCATGGGGGAAATCCTATGATACCCCCACCAAGTAGTTTTATTGTTTCTTTTGATTGGAGTCAATTGATTGCATTCCACCTCCCATCTTATGTGCCTTTCCAGATTATGGTACAATCCTATAATATGGTAGTACATGGCACTCTATTAGATGAAGGCTCGTCTATTAACATCATGTCTTCTACTACTTGGAAAGATTTGGGATCCCCATAGCTTGTGCTTGTCACCCAAAATCTGTTGGATTTCAATGGAGGAGCCAGTCAACCTTTAGGGATCCTTCCAAAGTTCCCTATTACTTTGGGAGGAAAGACCGTCTATATAGACATGATGGTAGTCCAAGGTCCCTTAGACTTCGATCTTCTCCTTGGGTGCGACTATGTTTATGTCATGGGAGCTCTTGTTTATTCTCTCTTACATGTGGTTTTCTTTCCATATGAAGGGATAATAGTGACGATTGATCAATTATCATTCATCGGTCACCAGATGGCTCCAATACTACCGTCATCCCTTATTGGTTCTCATTTGCAAGCAGTACCCTCCCCACCACAGGTCAATTATGTGGCTACCTATTCCATCTCCACATCTGCTGATGATCATGCAGATGGCATGGTACATTATGTATTGGGGGAATTGGAACCTGATTTGTCATTTGTACCAATTGACATGTGTTCCTCCCATAGTGTAGTTCTCCCATCCAGTGAGGACCTCTTGGGGGCCATGTTCTCATATGGTCCATGATCAGCTGTTACGAGGATATTTATTTTTTTGTGTCAACCTTGTTAAAAAATGAAACAACATGCAAGGATAGTTTGTTCCTGTATCAACCTCGTTAAAAAATGAAACATATTTTGAAGATAGTTTGTTCCTGTATAAACCTCGTTAAAAAATGAAATAGATGTCATGAGGATAGTTCCTAGTCTTGTGTCAACCTCGTTAAAAAATGAAACAAGGTGTCAGAGCATGGTTCCTGGTCTTGTGTCAAGCTCCTTAAAAAATGAAACAAGAAGTCATGAGGATAATTCCTGGTCTTGTGTCAACCTCATTAAAAAACAAAACAAAGTGTCAAAGCATGGTTCTTGGTCTTGTGTCAAGCTCCTTAAAAAATGAAACAAGGAGTCTTGAGGATAGTTCTTTTATTTTGTCAACCTCGTTAAAAAATGAAACAACTCCTTTTTCCAAATAAAGTATTTGATTAAGATCTCGTCAAATTCTAGTCAAGTCTTTCCTTGATCTCGAACGTGAAACTTCATTCCATCCACCTTTTAGCAACCCAATGTCTAATTCAGTGAATGAAATGAATTTTGGGGGGCATGTTCCTTGGCTCTCATCATGCTGGGGGCATGCCATTTTTTCATCCAAGCATAGTTTTTTATTTCAAGCTTGTGTAAACATGAAACGGAATCCAAGCATAGTTTTTTGTTTCAAGATTGTGTAAACATGAAACCAAATTGAAGCATAGTTCCCCGTGGTTTAAGCGTGTATAAAAATGAACCCATCTTCATTTTAACCCTCGTGATTTCCATTTTTATCAGCCTCTCTCGTCAGATAATCCTTGGTTTTCTCTCCATTCCATCACCACCATCTCTTTTGCCAATCATTCGCTTTCACTTGGTTGTTTTACCCCTTCTTGAGGAACCGCAACGATGAGTGGTTTTATTATCCAGCCTCTTCACCTCTTAGTTTTTTAGTAGTTCCATCATAACTCGAACCAGTTGCTACCCTTTATACCACTCATTCCTCTAGGATGAATCATATTTAAGCTCTTTTCTGACTGGTAAAAATTGAAAAGATTGTCGAGTATTTTTCCCTTTTAGACTCATTAAAGCAAATAAAAGCAAGGAGTCATATTTGAGCTCTTTTTTGACTCTCAAAATATGAAAATATTGTCGAGCTCTTGTTGTTTTGAACTTGTTAAAGGCTATGAAACGTCATTTACCTAGTATACATTTACCCCTTTTTTGGGTTGGGATAAAACTATTTACAAAAAAGGTATACCTTAGTCAAAAAATGACTAGGAGGTTCTCTTGAATATTGTTTTCTACCTTTCTGGGTTCACAAAATAGCTTTACAAAAGGGACTGTTGGATTTTTATTTTCCATGTCTTTTTCAAACTCTCTAAACATAAAAAAGATTCTGAGTTTTACCTTTGTCAAACTCGTTAAAAGATTAAACGACATAGGACTTGTCATTATGACGAGACCGATCTTATCCTTCCTAAGGCTCATTAAAATTTACTAGGTAGGATCCATCCAAAGGATGGGCTTATATTACAAGAATATGCTATCCCCTTCAAGCTTGTGTTTAAAAAATAACCGGGGTACTCACCAGAAATGGTGGGGGGAAATTAGAAGTATTCATCAGTTGTATTCTTCACTTGAGGCAACATGTCACTCTTGAACATTGACACTCATTTGTTGTTCGTGTCGGGTTTTGGGACATCCTCACTCTGTCACTTTCCTTCTTGGGTTTGGGTTATCCATTTTAACCTATCATATGATCTCTGCCACGTCACCATCACCTTTGATCCTATGATGTAAAATGCTGCCAAACTCCGAAGTCGTGTCATCCACATGTTCAAGAGAAGTCTTCTTGCATGTACATTGTCTAATCATCTGTCACATTCTTGGATTACTCTCATTCATTACGTTTCTTGTTTCATGCCGATGATGAAAGATCCATTATGACCTCCTTTCAGTGGCTCACTTCCTATCAACGTTAGCTCATTATCCAGGAAGTTGATCTAGAAACTCCTTTCCTGTAAATTAGAGCTTGTATGCCTCAATGGCAAGTTATTCACACTCGATGACAGGTTCTCATCATTGGCCCTCGATCGAGTGATTTCACAGGTGTTCGACTTCAGTTCCTTATTCACACTTCATGAATTGTATTGATAGTACCTTGAGAGCCATTGACATTATGGGTGGTTTCTCTCGCGCTTGTTAATGGTTCACATCATTGGCCGGTAATCAAGTGATTTTCTAGCATGTTCGACTTCAGCACGTCTATTCACATGTTAGAATTTGTACTTTGATCGCGTCGTGTTGGAGCACAAGATCCTAGGCTTAGATCACAAAAGTCCAAGTTGTGAGGAGTGATGAGTCATTCATGATTATATACATGATTTTTTATATGGATGGCTACGACCATACCGTGGGTCTTTTCATTTTGATCCTCTTTATGCAGATGATTATACCCATGTTGGGTAGCGGATCCCCCACTAGCGGGTTTTTGGGGCTTAAAGCCCGAGTTTTGGTCCCTGAAATGTAAATATCCCACAAAAAGTGATCGCGGAGCGCAAGAGTCTAGGTAGTCCACCCTAAAATGTTGTAAATTTAATTTTAGAGCGTGTTGGCCTACCCTTGGTCTGCGGGCCATGGGATTGTATAAATAGAGCGAGGCTCTAAGTGTAGAAGTAGTTTTTGGGGAGAAAGCCTTATGATAGGTCTGGATGATAAAACAACTCTAAGTCTGTAAATCCGAGTCTTAGGTCATAGTAGAGGATAGATGCTCTACAGCTGAGTGCGCAAAGGCCTAGTAGAGTTCGCAGCTGAGTGCATGGACCCTTGCAGCAGAGTGCGCAGGGAAGGAGTTGACTCTATATTGGATCGATCTTGAAGATATTAATAATAAAGGTCAGTTGATTGGTATATCGTGCATCTTATTTATAGATCTATAATTACATGTTACGTGTTGATGATATTTGATTCTTTATCTGCGCCCAGTTATCTGTATGTCTATGATTGAATATCGTCTAAATAATTAATGAACAAACCTTAACTAAGGAAGAACAGGGTAGTTAACCTAGATTGCAATGTGTTTAAGGCTGTGCGGTTCCGCAAAACACCAGAAACTATTGAGTATGCGTAATCCATTGAGCGCAAGGGCTGGTACGAGAATTGATCTCCCACATCAACACATCCCTAGGGTGCAGAAACCTGGTTCCAACACCCTCCCATACTACCTCAGGTGAGACCTCAGTCTGCACTTCGCGGACTGTTGCCGAAAGGGTCGGTAGTAGCGAGATTTGCTTGGCTAAACTCACTGCTGAACCTAGGTCAGGCCCTAAGTAGTCAACAAATGGTTCCATTGCCGGGACCAGGATCTGCCTAAGGGATGTCTGATGTCAGAACACTGGAACCCCACAAAGAAGGAAATGGAAGAGTGGTTGGATCAGAAGCTTCATGAATTCATGATACAAGAAAACAGAACTTCACAGATATCCGAGAAAAGGTGGTTGGATCGCTACATATATACAAAAATCCACGAGATCTTCTTCGCGTCCTTCTCTTCCGAACTATGCGAGTGGATCGCGAGATTAGCCGATAGCCAGGGAAGATACAAGCTCGACCAACCGATAATGTGGACTCCAGAGTTGGTGTGTAGAGTAGAAGCATCACATGACAAGATCGGCAGAGATGTGGGCCATTGGCTCGACTGGATAATAGGGGGATTCATTACTGAGTTCACGATCGACACAACCGTAAAGTTACAGCGAAGTAGAGCGACTGTTTCTCAAAGGACCGTGAGGTAAGTACATTAAATCTTCGAACACCTAGATTAAGATGTTAGTATGTGAAAATAGGGTTATGCAAATATATTAATGGTTGGAACAATACAGAGAGGAAATACCTACAAAGGTATCAAAGGATTAGTAAATAGTCCCTTAATTTCACCTTTGCGAGAAAGCGAGGAAGAGCGCACTCGGGTTTCTTTAAGAAGTGCGATCAGTTTGATAAGATAGCGCATTTTACAGTTATCACCTCCACTCATGCCATCACTCACTTCACCTACTTCACCTTCATCTTCAACCACCCCACCTCCACCAAATCTACAAGTCAGCATGGCAAGCAAAATCAAGCTATCCATATTTAGAGGAGTACGAAATGAGGATCTGGATCAGTTTTGGTTTATGGTAAGAGCAGTGTGGGAAGCACATGGGATTACGGATGAAAAAATTAAGAAGGCCACCTTTGAGTGTGCTATAGGATCACGCACTGACATGGTATATCAAGCACTCGAATGATCACCTAAATGTAGGAATAGTGGATATCTAGAATGCATTGAACAAAGAATTTAGCTGGCCGAAATCAGAGACGTAGTCAATCATCGGATTTGAAGAGATTGTGATGCTTCCAAGTGAGACTCCCTAGGATCTGGATCAGTGATTGAATAGTACGATCCACGAGGCTAATATGAAACTCACAGATGCATAGCACCACACATGGTTTGTGGCATCCCTGACACCACACCTGAGGATGGCTTGTCACAACAGAATCTTTCAACCCGGGTGGAAGCATTAGAAATGGCGAAGAGGTTGCATGAAACTCCAATACAAGATCATGGGTTGGGAGTTCAACAAATCCACGTGTAGCTATGGAACCTATGCTTGGAGATGCAGAGTCTGAAGCAAGATAGGGCACCAGAACCAGAGACGGGAGAAGAAATATGGTGTATAAAATGTAAAGGCCAGGGCCACGACAAGGATCATTGTCCCATATTCGTGAACTATTTGGCAGGAGGAGGACCCATGCCATTGAGGCCAGAAGCCCAAGCAGGCCAAGAGCGATGCCAGCATTATGGTGCACGATCTGTCAGATAGGAGGAAAACACACGACAGACAATTGTCATCTGTTGCAAAAGTATACACAGGCCCCATAGCAATTTTTTGTAGGTTCTGCAGTTTAGTGGGACACAACGAGTGCACTTGTTGCAACTACGAACTAATGATGGATCGGACTCCGGCCTATAGGATGAAAATAGAGATGCGAGGCCTCGATCCAGCTGAAGGGATGGCATGCACTAGATTTGAGGGTCGAGGTCGAGGACGAGGAGGAATGGGACCAGGAAGGGGGGTCGCGGACAGTTAATATGTTATAATTGCAGAGGACCAGGGCACTATGCTCGCGGCTGTACTAACCCAACAAGAATATCTTGTTCATACTATGAGCAGTTTGATTATGAAATGGTAGACTATTCTATGCTGATCACACAGATGCGTGAGAAAGGGGTACTACAGCCTACCCTGACTCAGAATATCCAGATGATGAAATCAAAACCCCGCGATGAAGATCCCAATGTCAACATGATGCTTAGAAGTGGCACAACCACAGGAGAGGATAAGGAGAAGCAACATGTGGAAGATACATGGGTCCGCAAGGCTCCTATGAAGGAACATGTTTGACTTGGAACGCACAAAAGAGACATTCATGGAAGCTAAGAATAGCTTCACGGAAGCCTCCACTTCAGGTAGTAAGGACCAATCAGAGTCAGGGATGGATCCTTCCCTGCTTACTACCTTTCTAGAGACCTGCATGAAGTTGTTACAAGACAAAAAGGCAGTTAAAGGACTACAAGAGTTGATCACTAGGTGCGTGGGGTCAGGAGAGCCACGCGTAGTCCGGAAATTGGGCAAACATGCATTGCGCACAGGGAGGGAGATGAGACTGATGGCATAGATTGGTGAATACGAAATGGATCAGGTTATCCTAGACCTGGGGTCATACATGAATCTGTTACCTAAGCAAACCTACGAATGCATGGGCAAGCCTGAGTTGCAGTGGTCCCCTATTCAATTACGAATGGAAACCAACAAAATATCATGCCCATGGGAAGGTTGCAAGTAGTGACAGTTGATATTGAAGGCGCGAGCACACAGACGGATTTTGAAGTGATAGAAATTGTCAATGACAGCAATCTGTATCCCACGTTGCTAGGAATAGACTGGGAAGTGGATATGAATGGAGTCATCAATGTAAAAAAGTGAAAGATCGTATTCGAGAACAATTCCTTACGCGTAATAGTTCTGCTAGACCCCGCCAAAGGAGCCCGGTACACTGAACCCATGCGCGACGATGGAAGCGACGATGAGCTGGATTGTATTTACAAGCTAACTGTGCGTGATCATGATTGGGTGAATCTCATGGGAACGCACAAGTTCCTACACCTCATACTCCAATGAAGAAGATGAGCACTGGCACAATCGGTTGAATGAGGTAACAACGCTGAACTGCAACACGATGATTAGATCCCTGCGTTCTGTAAGAACTCAGGCATGCGATCTACCAACATATGTTGTACTGATAGAGGTGGATGAATTCTTGAGCAAGTTTGACAGCACGGTACTCGAACAACAGCGGTTCGATGCGCTGAAGTGGGCACTGCGCGCAACACCTGTGCAATGGTGGGGAACACACCGAGGAAGTTTTGAGAATTGGCGCGGATGTAAAAGGATGATGCGCCTATGGTTTGGGAAACTGTAGCTACGAATAGAAGATAAGTATGATGGATGAGATGACCTGTGCACGCACCTGGTGAAGTGGACCAAGGCCTACAGAGAGGAACCACAGCCTGAATGGGTACATTTGGTCTACCATTCTTTGGATATCATACCCAGGAACTGGTACACGGAGATAGAACTCCAACATGTTATAGGTGAGTGGGATATCTTGTGCGAGAGATATTTGCTAACATTCACATTCGAGGACCGGTGGTCAGATACTATTGACGACGCGCTGCAAGAGGTAAAAGTCGCTATATTCAGAATACCGTCAGAGCCAATGGAAGTGTTTCAACCAGCATGGATGAACCAATTAAGTAGTGCCCTAGAATGTTATAACATGCAGGAAGAAGAGGACGAGGATGACCCCCGAAAGGTTAATATTCCAGAAACTGAAGGTTGTCGCAAGGTTCAAGGACCATAAATTGAGGATCCCGCTATCACCGTGCTGCTCAAAACGAAGAAGGTAAACATTGGCACCTAAGCAGAGCTGAAGTATGTGACACTTAGGGATTATTGGGACGATGCTATGATAGATAAGGTCGTCGAGTTACTCTGTGAGTATCAAGACTTGTTCCCAACCAAAATCATGGACTTAAAGGGGATCATTGGCAACTTAGGGGTTATGCGGATCACCCTAAATCCGGAAGCGAAGTCGGTGAAGCAACGACCTTACTACTTGAATCCAAAATATAAAGAAAAGGTCCGCGAAGAATTAGACAAAATTCTCGCAGTTGGGATTATTGAACCAGTGGAAGAATTTGACTGGGTGAGTCCTATGGTAATACAGGAGAAAAAACTGAAGAGAGAAATTAGAATATGTGTAGACCTTAGAAAGCTTAACAATGCTTGTGTTCATGACCCATTCCCGACACCATTCATAGATGAGGTATTAGAAAATGTGGGCGGTTAGGAAGCATACTCATTCACGGATGGCTTCTCTGGGTACCACCAAATTAAGATCACGCCAGAGGATATGAGCAAGATAACTTTCACAACAGAATGGGGCTGCTCTCAATACATTGTTATTCCCTTTGGACTGAAGAATGTGCCAGCGATATTTTCACGCATAGAGGTGGCCATGTTCAAGGAATACATTCACAAGTTCTTGGAGGTCTATCTGGACGACTACACTATTTTTGGGTTATTTAAACACCATATCACGAGCTTACGATTGATGTTAGATACTTGTCGATGACACTAGATTGCACTGAATCTTAAAAAGTTCACCTTCCTCATTCCCTTTGGAAATCTACTGGGCCATGTGGTCTGAAAGAAAGGTCTGATGGTGGACCCTGTGAAGATTGCTATTATTTTGAATCTGGAAGCGTTGTGTAGCATCAAACAACTCCGTGCTACGTTGGGGCACACTAGTTACAATAGGAAGTTTATTAAGAGCTATGCCAAATAACTGCGCCCATGAAAAAACTCTTGAAGAAGGATGCTACATATTGTTGGAATGATCATTGTATGAAAAGTTTGGAGGTTCTCAAGGAGAAAGTGGCATCCGCTCCCATCCTAGTCTTCCAAAAATGGGACATTGACTTCCATGTACATGTTGATGCGTTGTGCATCGCTCTGGGAGTTGTACTCACTCAGGAAGGCGCAAAAGGCGTAGATCACCCAATTGCTTTTGCAAGTTGGCGGTTATCCAAAGATGAAAAGAACTACTCTACTACTAAATGCGAAGGATTGGCAATGGTGTACGCACTCCAGAAATACCGACACTATTTGCTGAGTGGGAATTTCAAAATGTATACTGATCATTCTGCATTGAAATACCTAATGAATAAGCCTGTGTTGGGGGGGCAAATATGCAGATGGCTGTTACTATTTCAAGAATATGACTTTGAGGTCATCGTCAAGCTAGGACACCTAAATGCAAGACCAGACCACTTATCACGAATTGAGACAGGCGAAGAGCCCACAAACTTGGAGGAGGGACTACCCGATGCACAGTTGTTTGTTGTCTGCGTCACGGAAGGCCATTTCAAAGATATCATCCATTTTTAAACCACAAGGACTACACCGAAGGAGTATTCAATCCAGCAAAAGAAGGAACTCATCGTGCGTGCAGCAGACTTTTCTATTATTGTATGGAACCTCTACAAAATGGGAAATGATGAAATATTGCGACGGTATGTACCTGAATTTGAATGAGGATAGATTCTCATGGAGGCACATGGGGGTGCTATAGGAGGGCACTATGTGGGGCACATGACTGCACAAAATATTCTTCACAATGGGCTATGGTGGCCAACCCTGCACCAAGATTCGAAAGCATACTGTCGAGCCTACAACCAATGTCAAAGGACTGGAAAACCATCATGCCGAGATGAGATGCCACTTAATCCATAGATGACGCTACAACCATTCGAAAAATGGGTGATTGACATTATAAGGCCGATCAAACCTCAGGGGAAGACGGGTGCTCGATACATCATCACTGCGACAGAATACCTAACTCGCTGGGTGGAAGCACAACCAATTAAGGACTGCACTGCTACTACAGCTACAAAATTTTTGTTCGATAACGTTCTGACGCGGTTTGGATGCCCGAAAATCTTGCTGAGCGACCATGGGACACATTTCCTAAACGAAACCATCAGCTTGCTCACTGAGGAGTTCCAGGTGTATCATCAGCAAAGTACACCATACCATTCACAGGCTAAGGGGACTGTAGAAGCCTTCAATAAGATACTATAGAATGTGTTGACCAAAGTATGCAACACGCAACGAAATGACTGGGACGTGCACATACCTACAGTACTATGGGCATACAGAACTACGTGTAAAAAATTGACAGGTCAGACGCCCTTCAAATTGGTCTATGGCACGAAAGCAGTCATGCCCATGGAATACATCGTACCTAGTTTACAAATAGTGGCACTTACAAGCATGGCGGACCACGAAGCTTTGGAGGATAGGCTCACGCAACTAGAAGAGCTTGAGGAAGAATGGTTTCTAGTAGGATTTCATCAGCAGGTCTAGAAACAATGGGAGAAAGTATGGCACGATTGCCATATCAAGTTGCACACATTCAAAGCAAATGATCTAATGTTGTTGGATGACAACAAGTTTGACAAGTTTCCCAGAAAGTTCCAAATGCATTGGTTGGGACCATATGTGGTAAAAGACGTCACTAATGGAGGCGCAGTCCAGCTCGTCAAACTTAATGGGGAACCCTTCCTAGGACAAGTAAACGGAAGTCGCCTAAAGCCCTACATGGGTGGGTTGGTTGTCTAACTAACCGCCCAAAGCACAGTCCTCCCAGATCCAGCAGACAGAATGGGGTGTCACGGACCTTCGCGCAACACAGGACTAGTGGGGTAGACTTCGCATCACGATTCTTGCACCAACCAAGTGACTCAAGACGAGTCACGATGATTGTGTTGGGGGCCTGTTGGGTAGCGGATTGTTGGAATTATGAGATAAGTGTTGTCCTTGATGGCAAACCTCACTGATGACAAATCATAGTAGAGAAGGTCAGCAATAAGGAATTGATGATCAGACAGAAGGTCAGCAGCAAGGAATTGATGATCAGACTATAAGAAGAAGAGAAAGTTCATACACGCAGGTTCGTTAAGCCCAAGTCGCGTGTACACACTGGTTGGCTTCAGCAAACGCGCGTGTATGTGGAAAAGTACCTTTGGTCCATGGCGGTTATTCCTTGGAAGTTGTGCCTATGGTTTTGGACCTTGGCGTCTCGGCGGACGTGTTGATCCCTAGTTTTGAAGTTGATGGTATTGAATCTCTATGGTTTTGGCCCTTGGTATTGAACAAGGCCTAAGGCTATATAAGGAGAAGGAAACCATTAGGCAAGGGGATCTGAAATGTCTTGAATATCTGATGAAGCATTAGATCCAGTATGCAGGGTTATGGGTTGATGATGCATTGCTTGATCTGAGCTAAGGAGAGATCTCACCTGTTGATGGAGAACTAGATCTAAGGAGAGATCGGGATCAAATGGTTTGAAATGAACTATCTTTATGATGCCTATTCTAGATCTACATACTGACGCATGTATTGTTCTATAAGTATTATGAGTATGATTGATGTCTGGTACAGCTGCAAGTTATGAGAAATTATTTTTAGATCTGTACGCGGGTTGTCTTTGATAAAAGCGCGTATACACGCGGGTTTGATTCATCGAAGTAGCGTATACATTGTAAATCTTAATATTTGAAGTTGCAGATGGATCTGATGGTTATTACAGAGTTCTGTGTCTGCTCTGTGTTCTGGTGACTGTTGTTAACAGGGTTTCAGTGATTCAGGGTTTGATGATTGTTTTGAGCTTCAATGATAGTTATGGGTCCAGTATGAAAATTGGATGAAAAGTGGCCTTACAGATTATGTGTTGTGCTTCAGTGTATCCAGTCTGAAAATTAATGAAACGTGGTACCTGGAGGTGAGAAGATTGTAGGCAAGCACCTACGTACTAGTATCTAAGCTAGTACAAAAGCTAAAGGAGATCTTTGGAGCATTGTAGCAGGTAGCAGCCTGCGTACTAGTAAATGGATCGGCTAGTACAAGAGCAAAGGGGGTTGTAGCTCCCGTACTGGTATAAGACTGCACCAGTACAAATATTGTAAAAGGATTTTCTTATTAAGAAGAAGATTGAGATGACTTGCAGCAGGTGGTTTTCACCCACATTGGGTTTCCACCTTATATCTTAGTGTTCATGTGTGTGGCTCTTGTGTGATGTTCTGTTCTGTTATTCTTCACCTGTTTACTGTTAATATGCTTAATAATGATCTGATGCATTTACTGAAGATTAAGCTAACTGAATTATAAGATCTCTGGATATACGCGAGTTTCATTAGACACAGTAGCGTGTACACGCGGGTTCACTTAATTGAAGTAGCGTATATGTTTCTGAGTATGAAATTGAAAAGTTTGATTGATCTGATAATACTGATTCACCCCCCCCCCTCTCAGTATTATTTCCAACAATTGGGATCAGAGCAGGTCCTTTGATAGAAGCTTGATCGCTTGAAGGAGATCCGTGGAACAATGGGAAAGAAGCTTAAGAAGAAAGCTCATAAGAAGAAGAAGACATCTCAGAAGGACTATGACAGGGGGAGAATCGATTGGGGATTAGGTATAAGAGGCTCTTCAGATTCAGAATCAGATTCAGAATCATTATCAGGTATGAATGTGTTATCCTCTGATGTTCCTGCTATATTTCCTTGTGAAAGTGATGGAAGTGATAGTGAAACTACTGAACATGCTTTTATGGGTGAGCAAGAAAAGTATCAAATAGAGGCAGTATTTAGAAGGCTTACAGACAAAGTTAAAGATCAACAAGATCTATTGAACAAAAGGGAATGTGCTTTCAAAGAAGAAGTTACCAAACTAAAGGCCCAACTAGAAGAAGGAAACAAGGTAAGAAAGCTACTCAAGGACAAGGAAGACCAAAGTCAAAAATTGCAGCATGAAGTGACATCATTAAGAAAAGAAGTCAACGAAAGAAGCACAACCATCAAGAAACTCAAAGATAGATCCAGCTACTATGAAAATCTTGAAGCTACGATCCTCTCACTAAAGGAAGATCTTGAAGAATCCAAGAAGCAGAATGAAGATCTACACCAAGCAATTGAAAAACAAGACAACGAAGTCATCAGCTTAAAATCACAGTTGGAATGTGCCTTCAGAGTTCGTCAAATTCAGCAGGATCTGTATGAAAAGCAAGAAAAGGAGATACTCAATCTAAGGCAACAAATGGAAGAAGGAAGAAAAGATGGAGAAGACATGAAGAAGCAATGTCTAGAAAAGGAGGAACAACATCAAGTTGAGGTAAATATCTTGAAAGGTAAATTAGAAGAAAAGGATAAACTTTTGAGATTTCAAGATAGTACTAAAGCCTTGGATGATATTCTTAGTAGTCAAAGGTCTCCTGCAATCAAGATTGGTCTTGGTTTCCATGAATCTGTTGAAGGTGAATCTAGTTCACAAGGTGAGGCAAGGAACTCTAAAGAGAAATCCAAAATGATCAACAAGGAGATGAAAGGTCAATCTCATCATCAACCAAGGAAAGAAAATCTTCAAAGAAAATCTTTTACTCCTCCTATGAATAATGTTGAATGTTATGTATGTCATAATCTTGGACATGTTGCAGCTAGATGTAGAAGAAGAAAAGTTCAAGACTATTATGCGGACAGGTCATCTCAATCAAGGTACTTTAATGGATATTGCTTTACTTGCAATATGTATGGTCACAAAGCTGCTGATTGCTACAGAAGAAACATGAAACATGTTAGATGTTATGCATGTAACAAGCTTGGACATATAGCAAAGGAATGCAGGAACAAAGGATGGACATCACACCGAAAGGAGAAAACCTCATCACACTTGAAGATATGGAGGAAGAAGGAAGTACAGTCAGCACAATGTACTGAGACACAGCACAGCACAGACATATCAGACTCAGGGGGAGCTGAAAGTGTAAACCTTCAGTGTCCTGAATCTCATACGCAAGTTCCTTAAAGGGAAGTCGCGTATATACGTGAGTTAGACACTACAAAGTCGCGTATATGTCAGTCTGAGGAAAAGCAGTGGGAACAGGATCAGAAAAAGGATCTGATATGATTCAGTCTATTATTTGCTCTATTGGTTAATAGCTACAGTCTGCTGAGGATGTGTGGAAATGTTTTGTTACTTGTATGATGTCTAGAAGTGTTTTGATCCTAACTTGAGGATGAAGATGTTTTGATGCTTACTGCTGATATATGCATGATCAGATCTAACAAATGGCACTGGTTGAGGGGGAGCATATGCCTTTAGTAATTCATTGTTGGCATTATGGTTAATAATCCTTGGTGATGATTCTTATATGGATAAATGATATATCTTGCTATGATATGATGTTGTGAGTTGTCTATGATAAACTCTCATATGATTCTTGAAGTTACATAGAAGATGTTCAGATCAGATTTATGGTTGATTCTTTGATGATGCATGTATGGTGCTTACATGGTGATCTTCATAAGAACAAGGAGAAGTACAAAGCTTGAATACACATCTTCCTCACTTGATGATGAGTCACTTATATACTGCTGTTGTCATATGCATAAAGATCATACAGTTATGATGCAGGCACTCATGTGGATAAGGATTGTTGCTGTTGATGATATCAAGAAGTTTTGTCAAATGAGCTTGAGCTCAAGATACATAGTGCTGACACATGGATGACTACTCAAAGTTGCTTTATTGGAGACATGATGATGAGTTCATATCTATATGATGATAGGTTTATACTTACATATGTTAATTGATGCAGATGTTCCCAAGTAATGATACTTGGATCATGTAGAGCTTGATGAAATGGCTATGGTGGTTTCACACATGATACAATGTGAATGACTCTAAATTCTGTTCAAAGGGATGAATTGATGCAGACATACCTTGTTATAGGTTGATGACCTATTCTCTACAGGACATTTACAGGTTGCTGATATGGAAATTTGTGTACGCGTATTGTTTAAAGGATATCCGCGTGCATACGCCGTTTTACAAGGGGATAGTCGCGTATATGGTGTACGCGTGTTGCGTAAGGGATATCTGCATATATACGATTGTTTATGTGGATGCAGACGCGTATATGGAGTTTTTGAAGGAAATCAGCAGGGACAGATGTTGGTTACAGAAAGTATGATATGGATCTGACAGAGATCATCTGGCACAGGTTCAGAGGGAGCAGATAATCTTCCAATGATGCATTGTTGGCATTATCTTAAAGCTTTTGGTTCTAGTTCACATTTGGTGTTGATTTCAGGAGGAACAAAGGCGAAAGGAGAACAGAAGGATCTCTTGGTTGCTGATCTGAATGGTGATTATCAGATGCTGCTAGTGACTTTCATAAGTCTTGGTCTAGTTATTTCGTCTCTATGTCATATATCTCTTTTGTGGTATCTCTTTCATGGTGTCAAGGTCATGTAACGGCCTATTTTGGTTTCCCCACTATGCCTGGGATGATTGAGGCAATATGATTGGTTGTCATATGTAAACTTTTGATGTATCCCCACTTGGTTGGGTGGATGAGTCAATTTTTGTATATCCTCACTTAGTTGAGAGATGGATGTATGTATGAGTCTTTGGTGATAGGAAGGTCTTTTATGATGTATAGAGTCATGTTCTTCTTGAAGAACATCTTTTGCAGATCTTGCCTACAGTCAGGAAGAGCATGAACATCACACTTCAGCAGTACAGAGCCTTGGCATATACAAAGGGGGAGATTATTCAGAGATTTCAGCAGGTACTCAAGGGGAGTATGGACAGTGGAATGATTCAGCAAAGGAAGAGAATATCTTGGTCCACCCTTTGCCCTTGATGTCAAAGGGGGAGAGTGATTTGGTGTTGTTGCCATCAAGTCCAAAGGGGGAGATTGTTGGCATTATGATGCATGTGTTGTACTTGATGGCAACCCTCTCATAGAAGAATATCTCACTTATGTATAACTGGGTGAATCTTCAGAAGAGATATCAGATGTGACTGATGGAGGACAGCTCAAAGGAATCAGATGATGAATCTTCAGAAGAGATATCAGATGTGACTGATGGAGGACAGCTCAAAGGAATCAGATGATAGTTCTAAGTGTGACAAGTTAGCTTTGCCATCAAGTCCAAAGGGGGAGATTGTTGGCATTATGAGATAAGTGTTGTCCTTGATGGCAAACCTCATTGATGACAAATCATAGTAGAGAAGGTCAGCAACAAGGAATTGATGATCAGACAGAAGGTCAGCAGCAAGGAATTGATGATCAAACTATAAGAAGAAGAGAAAGTTCATACACGCAGGTTCGTTAAGCCCAAGTCACGTGTACACGCTGGTTGGCTTCAGCAAACGCGCGTGTATGTGGAAAAGTACCTTTGGTCCATGGCGGTTATTCCTTGGAAGTTGTGCCTATGGTTTTGGACCTTGGCGTCTCGGCGGACGTGTTGATCCCTAGTTTTGAAGTTGATGGTATTGAATCTCTATGGTTTTGGCCCTTGGTATTGAACAAGGCCTAAGGCTATATAAGGAGAAGGAAACCATTAGGCAAGGGGATCTGAAATGTCTTGAATATCTGATGAAGCATTAGATCCAGTATGCAGGGTTATGGGTTGATGATGCATTGCTTGATCTGAGCTAAGGAGAGATCTCACCTGTTGATGGAGAACTAGATCTAAGGAGAGATCGGGATCAAATGGTTTGAAATGAACTATCTTTATGATGCCTATTCTAGATCTACATACTGACGCATGTATTGTTCTATAAGTATTATGAGTATGATTGATGTCTGGTACAGCTGCAAGTTATGAGAAATTATTTTTAGATCTGTACGCGGGTTGTCTTTGATAAAAGCGCGTATACACGCGGGTTTGATTCATCGAAGTAGCGTATACATTGTAAATCTTAATATTTGAAGTTGCAGATGGATCTGATGGTTATTACAGAGTTCTGTGTCTGCTCTGTGTTCTGGTGACTGTTGTTAACAGGGTTTCAGTGATTCAGGGTTTGATGATTGTTTTGAGCTTCAATGATAGTTATGGGTCCAGTATGAAAATTGGATGAAAAGTGGCCTTACAGATTATGTGTTGTGCTTCAGTGTATCCAGTCTGAAAATTAATGAAACGTGGTACCTAGAGGTGAGAAGATTGTAGGCAAGCACCTACGTACTAGTATCTAAGCTAGTACAAAAGCTAAAGGAGATCTTTGGAGCATTGTAGCAGGTAGCAGCCTGCGTACTAGTAAATGGATCGGCTAGTACAAGAGCAAAGGGGGTTGTAGCTCCCGTACTGGTATAAGACTGCACCAGTACAAATATTGTAAAAGGATTTTCTTATTAAGAAGAAGATTGAGATGACTTGCAGCAGGTGGTTTTCACCCACATTGGGTTTCCACCTTATATCTTAGTGTTCATGTGTGTGGCTCTTGTGTGATGTTCTGTTCTGTTATTCTGCACCTGTTTACTGTTAATATGCTTAATAATGATCTGATGCATTTACTGAAGATTAAGCTAACTGAATTATAAGATCTCTGGATATACGCGAGTTTCATTAGACACAGTAGCGTGTACACGCGGGTTCACTTAATTGAAGTAGCGTATATGTTTCTGAGTATGAAATTGAAAAGTTTGATTGATCTGATAATACTGATTCACCCCCCCCCCTCTCAGTATTATTTCCAACACGGATTCCCCACTAGCAGGTTTTTGGGGATTAAAGCCCGATTTTTGGTCCCTGCAATATAAAGATCCCGCAAGAAGTGGGCGCAGAGCATGAGATTCTAGGGTAGTTTGCGCTAAAATGTTGTAAATTTAATATAGAGTGTGTCGGCCTACCCATGGTCCGCGGGCCATGGGATTGTATAAATAGAGTGAGGCTCTAAGGGTAGAAGTAGTTTTAGGGGAGAAATCCTTACGATAGGTCTGGATGATAAAATAGCTCTGAGTCTCTAAATTTGAGTCTTGGGTCATAGTAGAGGATAGAGGCTTTGCAGCTGAGTGCGCAGAGGCCTAGTAGAGTCTGCAGCTGAATGCACGGACCCCTGCAGTTGAGTGCGCAGGGAAGGAGTCGAGTCTGTATTGGATCGAGCTTGAAGATATTAATAATAAAGATTAGTTGATTGGTATATCGTGCATATTATTTATAGATCTGGAATTACATGTTATGTGTTGATGATATTTTCTTCTTTATCTAGACACTTATTTGTATGTCTATGATTAAAGATCATCTAAATAATTAATGAACAAACCTTAACTAAGGAAGAATAGGGTATTTAACCTAGATCGCACTGTGTTTAAGGCTACATGGTTCTGTAAAACACCAGAAACTATTGAGTACGAGTAATCCAGTGAGTGCAAGGGCTAGTACGGGCGCCGATCTCCCACTTAGAGACATCCCTAGAGTGCAGAAACCTAGTTCTAGCACCCTCCCATACTACCTCGGGTGAGACCTCAGTCAGTGCTTCATGGACTGTTTCTGAAAGGGCCGGTAGTACCGAGATTTGCTTGGCTAAACTCACTATTGAACCTGTATCAAGCCCCAAGTAGCCAACAACCCATTCCATGGATCTATTTCATATGATCCTTTCAATCATATTGCTAAATCCATGCCGAGGATCCATGCACATGATCATTTTCTTTATGGATAACTATGCCTATACCATCGATTCATGTATTGTTATATTCCTCTCATGTTTATCAGGCATGACTATCAAATTTCAGATATGTACATATATGTTTGAGTTGTAGGTCTTCTAATGTTGGTATTCCAATTCCTCGCTCCATCTTAAAGCATTTCAACCATCACTCTTAGCTCTGAATTCATGATTTAGGGGCATCTGTTACACAGTAATTTGTCACTCTCCTGTCACTTCCCATTCCTGATCCCGATGAACCATATTAGTGATTACTATGTTATACTTTCCCCATGAAACTTATGCTCTTTCATCCCTTGAAGTTTGAAGAAAGTAGTCCCCACTCCCTTTGGAACATTTCAAGAGAATCCTTCTTAAAACCCTATTTTTAAGATCAGCGCTCTTTCCCAGTGTCTCACCCGCGCTGATGATAGAGTTTTACATTGTGACCCACATCGATCGGTGCTACTGTTAGCCCAATACCCACGTCGGTCTACTTCTGGACTATTTTTATAAAAGGAAACATAGTTTCACATCTAGAAACTTCTAGTGGCGATGTGTTAGATGTTTGTTTGGTTGGATAAGGGCCGAGAACTCCATATAAGCTTCTTTCCCCCTTAAAAGTGGACCTTCCCAAGGAGATAAGACCTTCTTCTCTCTTGATTGGATCTCATTCTTATCCTTCTCTCCCTATATAAACCACTTCATCTTATGTTTTTTGGTTACAATACAACACATAGTGAAAGTGGTGGAGAGAAAGAACAAACTACAAAATTTTGAAATCTTTAGCTTTTGATAGAAAAATATTAGTCTTAGAAGAAAAGGACTACTCTTTGGTAGCTAAAGCATGAGGAGAGAGAGTTAGAGCTTGGAAGCCATTTCATGTCAAGCTAGAGGAGGAAAAGAGTGTTGAAAAGGTGTGTAGTGGGACTTGGATACCACAAAGGAGATCTCCAACGTCAAGGCTTTGGTTGTATTTCTCTTTGAAGTTTATTTTAATACAACTAATTCTTTATTTCCTATATCAGGTGTAATATTACATTTGATAGCTTAGAACTCCTTGACCTTTTAAGTAGATTAGATTCAATTTTATGCTATCACGTTTGTTGTTGTTTCTTGCATGTTTGTTTCAGGTACTTGAATGAAAGGAATGAAAGGAAGCTGGAGCAAGGAAGCAAGATCACCATCAGGTGGATTAGCATTATAAGTGGTAGGCCCTCTTATTCTATTCTAATCTAACGAAACTTACATTATATTGTCTTTTTTGTGGCTAGACCCACTCTCTTGGGCTAGAGGGATCGTCTATGTCTGCAGATAGGATATTCCTATGCCACAAATGGTCAGCCTCTATAAAAAGCTTGAATATTTGTGGTACAGTTGCCATGTTAGCTTTAGATTGGAAAGGTTATGACAAGATCTAACAAGTTGTTGATTCAAAATCCATATGCTCAAATATTCATTTAGAAGGAATAAGAGAATTATGATTGAGAAGAAGAGCATGCACACGAGCAAAACAGAGGGACAGGAAAAGAATAGGGAGGCTCAAACAAAATAAGGATAGAAAAATGAATATTTGATTATGGCGGACTGGGAGAGGATTATTGGATTTTCACACTCACCTTGTTGGGAATCGATCACCTAGACTAACCTCCACTCTAGGATCCACCTTGGGACCACTCAAAAAGGTAATGATAATGGTTTGGAAGTTTACTAAATCCTGTGGGTTGTGGTGTAATAGAAAAACTCAACATGGTATCAGAGCCTTGGCCCAGGTTCAATTCCACGATGGGGCCACTCAAAAATATAATGATAATGTTTTGGAAGTTTACTAAATTTTAGTGTAATGGAAAACCTCAACAAGCATGTAAACGAGTAGAAGAGAAGGCTAACAGAAAAAGAGAGAGGAGGGTATGAAAAAAGGTGTTGTAGCAGCTACAACCATCCTCTAAAATTTTTCCTTAGTTTCATTTTGAAGCCTCCCTATGAACCATCCTTAGCAACATGTCTTGCACTGCCCAGGTACTTATGATTTCAGTTGAGTTTCTTTAGCTTATCAGCTTGTGTTCACTAACTTGTTTGCATTTCACACACAAGATGACCTCTCGTGACTTGGTCTTCAACCGGTTCTTGTGCTGACTTGGAAAATTGCGCAGAACTAGAGGGAAACCATCCTTGCTCTCCAGAATTGAACAGTGCAAATCGGAAGCCAACATTGGTCTCAAAAATTGCATAGAGCATGTAGGTTTCCTTCCCCAAGAAAATTGCACAGAGCAGCCCATCACCGGGCTTGCTCTCAGAATTTGCATAGTTATGAATGGCAGCCTTGACTTCAGTCCAGAAATTATGCAGAGCTTGAGGGGCAGCTAGAGCCACTCAACCCAGAAACTACACAGAAGTCATCTGAAGGCTTACTGTCTATTGCATGTGCTCACAGGTTGACTGGTTCCCTCTAGGACTGTGTAATCTTGCCTTGCATGCATGGGAACAATTTTCTCGAAAAGTAAAAAAAAAAAACAACCCTAGATTTTAGGGACCTATTTTAGTAGTTGGGGGTTACATGCAAAGTCGTTTAGAAACCTCTCGCCAAGTGTTGTTATTTCCTAGATTTTTGGCATGCGTGTCATAAGCCTCGATCTTGTCAAAACTATTTATTCAATTCTTCAAAGCTCATTCTTCACTTCGATCTTGGAACTCTAGAATTTTGAACGCATTTAGGAACCTTTGGCGCACTCATTGCAACATTTTTCGGGTAAGTCCTCTTTTCATTTATTTTGTTGCTTTTCTTTCGCTTTTTGTATTTATGTTTGTGTGAATGTTGTTTGCTTGGTTTTGTTCAATGCTTTCTATTGTTTTAATGCATGTTAGCTTGTAGAAGAGTTTTTTCAAGTTTTGCATTGCATTTCCTTCATGTCACATGCATGACATTGAAACTGCACTAACGGTCATCGTTGCGGCGACAAGGGAAAATTTTAAGGATGGAAATTTATATTAAAGTTTAGAAACCATTGTGAATCTTGCTAGTCTCTAATATGAAAACTATAAAATATTTGGTGATATATTTGTAAAAAAATTCAAATTTATTATGTTTTTATATATACTCTCTATATAATTTTGGAAATATTTAAGGCAAAATAATTTTATATTATAAAACTTGGGTGAATTCTTCTTAGAAAAAATAGAATTTGGTGAATCGGTTTTTGGTAAAACCATTGAAAATTAGCCCACCTATGAATACTAGTCCCTAAGAGTTTCCATGGCAAAGAATTGCTTCACACACTTCATTGTTTTTCCTTCATACTGAATCTTGCACTTACTGATTGCATGCATGTTCATTCACTCATGTCTGCACCTAGTTTCGCACAACCATTCAGTCCTTACTGTTTTCAGTCACACATCAGTGGATCTAAGCTGCTTTGGCCCAGACCTTGCGTTGCCTAGATTGCACTATGCATTTCTGGGATGGAAGGTCTTGCCTTGCTCCCATAAATTGCACATAGCTTGCCTCACACTAGCCTCTCAAGATGTGCTCTATGCAATTCTGAGAGGCAATGCCTCAGTTGGCCCTCGGGATTGCACAGTGCAATTTTCCTGGGTAGCAGTCATGCTGACTGAAACTGTGGATTACACAGTTCCAGTCCCTAGCATGCCAAGATGGATTGTGCTCTGCATAGTTTCAACAGTAATTCAACTCACTAGCAGCCTAGATTGTGCTCTGCGTAGTTCTAGCAATCAGTCTCCCAGTCTCTCCTAGAGAAAATTACGTAAATTTTCAAGTCAGTCACCCAGGTGTGTTGCATGTCAGTCCTCAAGTTGCTTTTGGTTTTCAACTAACATTTTGATTTCCATGAGTGTTTCTCTATCTCCAGGTATCACATGTTTTCATCAGTCTCTCAACAGTACAGGTACAATGGCTTCCAAGAGATCAGGGTTAAAGGACACCACTGAGAGCGCTACTGGAGATGTGAATGAGAAAGTGTCTATGAGCTTGCCCATCTATGAAGATACGAAGTTGTTCATAGACAATGAGCTCAAGATAACATGGAAGAACATCAATGACATCTTTTCAAGCACCTTTGAGGATAATGTGGAGGACCGCAGAGTTTATGTCAACATACACAAGTTTGGCTTGTACCGAGTTGCATGTAGGTATCCCGCATTTCCATGCATAGAAATGATCCATTGGATTGTCATGCATACTGATCCGGAGACAATGGTTTTGAGTAGTGTCAGTATAATAGAACTGGCTACCTTCAAGGCAGAGAACTTTCAGGAGATGTATCACTTTCTGCAGCTAGTGAACAAGATGTATGCATTCTTCACCCATCCCAACAGCAGCGTGAACTCAAGAGACATCTTGAAGATCTGGGTGAGATAGTCGTCTAAGTTGAGGATGACACCCAACCAAGTATATAAGACAAAGGCATCTTGTTCATCTTCGCATGTCGCTTATACAGCCATGAGAGTACAAAGACCTGCCCGTAGATTTGGGTGATCATGTTGGATTAGCTGGCCAACAAAGGAATACCATTCAATTGGTCTGACATATTGGCTCTCCAGCTGAAGGGACAAGTAACAAAATCCCATCATCCACCCAAGGGTCAGCAAGAAAATCTCTTCATGTACACATACATTCTTGATGCAATTTGTGCACGTCAGCACTTCCCTAGCTTGGGTTTGGAATGAACACCTTCAGAAACCTTTATGCACATATATTGTAGGTTGTTCTCCAAGTGCAATTTTCGTGGAGTTATACTACAACTATCAGACCACTTCATCACCCCGGTGTACAAGATCATCTATGAGGTGGATTCATATTTCATGTCACAGGTAGCAATGGAGGCATTTGTTAACATAGCATATTGGTATTCCTCACCCCTTGGAACCTTCATCTGGATGTACAACATAGAGAAGGCATTGCATGTGTTACCGAAGTTTTCTATGGACAAACTAGTCATGCAAGAGGTTGCATACCACATCTCAACTGGGTTGTCAGTGATAGTGCACAGGAAGAAGAAGGCACCTTGGCTCACTCTTCCTTTACGGATCAGGTTGTATGAGATCCAAAGTCTCAAGCATGTTGAGGCAAGACAGAGGAATTCAAGAGGTTCACCTTGGGCACTAGAAGTTTCAATCCATATGACCCGCATCACTTAGTGGAGGACCACTGTGCGAGAGTATATCATCCTTGGATCCATGGGGCATGTCATTTGCCTGAGGAAGATCCATGGAGTTATTGTTACAACTCCTCAAGGGTCAATGAACTAGTTAGAGTGGTTGTAGAGTAGTTAGCAGTGAACAAGACAACATCATCTCATAGAGTAGCAAAATCAGCAGCAGCAGAGGGCAGCAAACCTGTGCATGACAAAGGAAAGAGAAAGGTTTCCAACAATGCAGAGGCAGAGAAAAGTTGCAAGTTCAAAGTAGACCCACTTGTATTGAGAGAATCTTTGGAAATTGAGGCAAAGAAGCAACAATGCAATATAAGGATTGCACAAAGATAGAGGGAGAAGCATAAACTTGAGGAGGCAGAGAAAAAGTTGCAGAAGATGAAGCAACAACTAAGGGAATAACAAGAGCTGCGCATAAGAGAGAAGGAAGCACAATAGGAACAAGAACATCAGGAAGCGAAGTGTGCACATTGATGAAACTAAGCAAATATAGGTTATTGATTCATCAGAACAACTGACAGATAGCAAACATGGTGAGGAGTCACAGGAGCATGATTTTTCTCAGGAGATTGAACAGATGTTGGAGTAGACGGACATAAATGGGGTTCAGCCAGAGCAAGATCAAGATATAGACCTCATTCCCAAATACCTAGAGGTCACTCCATTAGCTTCACTATATCTGGGAACAAAGCAAGTCCCAAGTGATTAAGGAGACACTGAAATCCTTGAGGACAATCTGGAAGATGATGTGCACAACATATCCTTTAATGAGTCACAACACAGAGTTGTACATCGCGCAAAGTGCCCACTCTAGATGTCCATGTATCTCCTGTGCATTTTCAAGAATGAGTGATCGTGTCTAATGTATGTAAACATCTAGTTGCATTGTCCGATGCTACAAAGGCATATGCTAAAGCCACCCGCTCAAGTGTGAGGTTCTTGATAGCTGAGAACAAGCGCGTGGCTAAGGAGTTGCAAGTGGCCAAGCAAAGAGAAGAGAAAACCACAACATCTGCTAGAGCAGAGTTGAAGAAAGTGATACTTGATGAAGTAGCGTCTCTTGACACAATCATGCAGAATCTATACTTCAGGTTCATCATGTGCATAAGTCAATTATCCATCTTAATGGTTGGCAGTGGCACTATGCTAGGAGAGTACGCATCTTGACAGACATACACACTACTGTCAATCACATGCAGATATGGACAATGAGGTACAAGGGAGCCCCCTTGTAATTGTCAAAGATGATGTAGCTAAGGGTAGTGGAGTTGAAGGCACGCATCCAAAGTCAGATCTAGAACTATGAGGAACTCCCATAGCTCATCACCAGCTTACAGAATTCACATGCACGAGTGTTCAGGAGCATGGATTTCATTGTGTGCACACATACAATCCCATCCATTGAAACACTCACCGAGGCGAAATCAAAGAACCAATTCCAACTGGAGCTAGACATGTACGTCGAGTATTTGATGCGCATAGCCACCAATGTAGATTTGCAGATGAGAGAAAACACTATGCACCAGTATGTCTCTCATATGGCTGCACTCAAGACCATGATGCACATGCTATATGACAAGTTGGACAGAGGTGCCAAATCAGTGTACCCGGATGCAACAGAGGCAAGAGTTCGCTTTCAGAAGGATGTCACCATGGAGTACACGAACACCATAGTAGACTACCAAGCTTGGCATCATTTCACCACCATCGATCACCAAGAGGATGTCAATGAGTTAGTCTTCCCACAGTTGTCCAAGTCTTAGTGATGTCTTGTATGGCTTACTCAAGCCCATTTTGTCTCACATTGGTACATGTGCAAATTGTATTGTAAACATGTTGTAAAGTGAAAGACCAAGTGTCAATAGTAGAATGTAACTAGTTATGTGTAAGTTGAAAAGTCATGAGGGTAGCTCAAGAGTCACAAAGGGGAATGTCAAGGGTCACTCCACCCTTTGCTCTATATATAACCTCATAACTCATTGTATGAGCTTTTGGGAGCCAAGCTTCCAATAGGTATAACTTAGGGAAAGCTTGGAGTGTATTGTAATGAGCCTTGGCTTCTCCATAGTGCAGAGTGAGTACATCGCTTTGGAGGAGTAGGCGGTAGTGACTGTAACATTCCACTTTGGGGCTAGTGGTTGTCATGGTTGTATGTATGATTGGATCTTTCACTCTTTTAATATAACAAATCCAACGTGTTTCATGCATATAATGTTATTGTAGTTTGACTATTCTAGTTACTCTAATGATGTATGTAGTTGTAATTTACGCATGTATGTATGGACTATTCCATATGTGTTTGTATGAATCTTATCGAAGTGTGTTGTTGGTATAAATCATCACTTTGGATTGTCGACTATTCTGCTTTCCATCTCGTGATGTCTTTCAGCGAATGTGTTCCCTTTCAAGTTGTGTGCTATCACAGGCTTCTAAGGGGTGCACTCTTCTCCCCTTCTATGTGTCAAAGCCTTTCATGCACCTTCCCTAACTTCCTACAAGGTCACACCCTTGCTTCCAACAAGGACATCATACTTACCTCTGCATGCAATCGCAGTCAAGGTGATACCTTACTACCCACTGTTGGGACTACTACTCCAAATGGTCTGAGGTCTAGTTGGGACTTCTTAATGGGGAGATCCCCCGACATGTTTGTGAGTCCAGCACTGTCAACACAAGGATATATTACACAAACTTTTGGTTCTGACAGATGGGGAGGGCATGTAAAGGAGCAAGAAGGGAGGGCCAGCAGAAGAGAAGGAAGGGGCACATGAAAAGAGCAAAAATCAAGAATTGTTGATTGTGATGGATGGGGAGGTCATGTAATGGAGAAATAAGTGAGGGCAGACAAAACAATAGGATGATGCAAATGGAACAAGAGTAGAAGACACGAAGGTTTGATTGTGACGGATGGAAAGGGTGTGTAAAGGAGCAAGAAGAGAGGACCAACAAAAGAGCAGGTTGGCCCAAATGAAACAGGGGTAGAAAACATAAACATTTGATTGTGACAAACGGGGAGGGCACGTAAAAAGAGCTGTTGGAATAATGTAGAAATGGTATGTCCAATAGAGTTGATGAGTTGTATTCTCGTAGTTAGTGTTTGAGTCTATATGCCACGAGTTGTGTCTTTGTAGTCTATGTAAGTGAGTTGTAGCTGAGTCATACACTCTACTTTTCCAGTTGTTATGTTGATTGAGTCTAGTGATCCCATCATTATATAATGGGACATATTGTGATGTATTTGCAAGGAGTTAGTATGCAAGCTTAGGTCTGAATTAATAATATGTTCTATTGTGTTAAATCTCTTTTTTTCTAATATGGTATCAGAGCTTATGGTGTGGAGTTGAGAACCAGAGAGGGAGATATAGTGAGACCTCAAATCTGAGAGCAAGAAGGCCCAGATCTGTGAGGACTGTGAGATTGAGGGTTGTGAGATCTTGTTGTTACGTGGCTGCTCTCCATTTTTTTTATATCGTTGGCTGAGATCGTAGTCAGATCTATGACTGATGTTGTCCATTGCTGTGGATCTTGCTTGTGGTTGTGATTCAACCTGACCAGTGTGTTTAATCGCTGATTGGGAGAGGGTTCCAGTCTATTCGATAGTGGACCCTGTGGAGGAGAGAACCACCTTAGAGATATTGCTTCGCTGTTCAATTCAGGAGAGCGCAAATCATAGTGCACTGATTGTTTTCTAGCGTTGAAAGAGGACCCGTCTCTGTGCTAGATTCAAGACTTGGATGTGCACTTGAGTTTGGGGCTCCGGGGGTTCCATTTCCAGATTGGTGAATATTCAGAGATTTGGATAGGTCGTGTGAGGTATTCTCAGTCCCCGCTGCCCCTTGCCACGGGTTTCATAGAGTAGACCAATTCAAGGCCAATTGCTGAATGCATTTGGGAAGTCACCAAATGCAAAGGTTTTACAAGATCAGAGTTGTGTGTGTGGGAGTGGTGGCATAAAACTACTTTTGTATTTCTGTGGGTGTTGTTGCAGGTTAATTTGCAAAATAGTAAGTGCATTGGAGGTTCTGCATTACAATTCACGTGGAAGTGAATATTTTATGCATTACAATTCACGTGAAAGTGAATATTTATTCACCACTATTCTTACCTCAGTGTTGCTCAAAGGTATTATTTCATTTTTAAAGGAAGCCAATCCAAATGTTCCAAGTTGCTTTTATGGACTAAAATTGAGTTTTTTTTGTGCGCATGGGTTAAAGGAGACATAAGGAGTTAATTTTGTGAGAATTTTTGGGGTGAAGAGAGTTAAAAAAAATTATTATAAAAAGTGTTGGGTATATTTTGGTGGAAGTATTTCTATGAGGTAAATTAAAATAAAAAAGGTGTATTTGATTAAAAAAGGGTGAAGAGCAGTAAAGGGGAAGCCTGGTGGAGCAAAACTATTTGGGTATTGTAGATGTGGTAAAATTTATGTGTATGATCCGGCAATATCGTGTAAATCAGAGTTGTGGAAGTGTGGTGAAAAAGTGCAAATAATTGATTGGTGAGTTGCCCATGAATTTGTAGCTGATTATGGGCAAAGAAAATGTAAAAGTGAAAAGGAGCATGCATATCAGTCGTGGGTCACCTAAGGAGAATTAAACAGTTTTAAAGAGAACTGAAGCAATTGAGGCGAAAGAATCAAAGGGAAGAAGTTGCAGAAAAAATTGGAATGTTTCCAGCAAAAGAACCTATACATGAGGATCAAAATGTAGAATTGGGCCAAATCAATGAAGAATTTGAAGAAACTAATGCAATATTGAAATGATTAATGCCAGTTTTGCCATCTTTCTCAGGTAAAAATTTTGAGCTCTGGGAAATTAAAATGGAGGGTCTACTTGGTTCAGTAGATTTATGGAATTTGTTCAAGAAACTTCTATAAATTTTCAAGATAAGAGTAGAGGTGCAGTAGCATTGTTTCTTATTATATCAGCACTGGACAATAATATCTTGTCTAGTATTTTGCATGAATATGGTGAAATACATAATGCAAAAATATTTTGGGATATTCTTGAAATGAAGTACAATATGCAATGGGGTGAGAAAGCTTACAAAGATGAAGGCAAAGCTTTACTAGTAGATCTATAGAAAAATTCTGAGATTGTTGAGAGAAAAATTTTGGAGGACTTAGTAGCAACAGATGAGTTGAAGAAAGTGAATAGCCTCTTTGAAGTAGAGGTGGTGAATTCAACAACTATGGTTACTAATTGTTACACAGTAATTTGTCACCATCCCTGTTACTCCTCTTGTCGTACCTTGGAGGACCCATCCCAGGAGTTATAAGAAGTGACAAAGTCTAAAAACACTTGCATTATGTTCCCCTGAGCATGTACTCCAAGTTCCCTGAAGACATCTTCTGCTGATTACCCCTGGAAAGTGATCTTTTTCCATTGGCGCTAGTTCACAGTATTATACCCGCGCCAATGATGAAAATCCTCAAAAGAGGGCGCGACCATTGGCGCCCTGTCTTAGAGCAACAGTCGCGCCAACCAAATTTAGTCATGCTTTTTGCCTTAATGCACGTCCGACTGTTGTTTCCTTCATTACATGGAGCTTTTCTGAGGATAAAAAGTCAGTCTTTTGTCGAGCTTTATCCATCTTTATGGCTTTTGAAGCTTTTCATGGATTTTTCCCATTCACAGAAGTGTGTCCTTGTACATCGAACCCTTCTACCACCTTCAACTATAAAAGCTTGTCATTGTTCATTAAGACAAGCTAGTTTGTGATGGAGTTTGTGAGACTTCTAGAGTAAGAGTGCTGTAGTTATTGAGTTGTCAGAGTCATGCTAGAGAGGTTATGCTGCCGAGATTCTGAGAGAGGGAGAATGCTGCTGCAGGAAGTATAGTTGCTCGCCCAGTCAAAGGGAAAGTTCACAGCGTCGGAACTTGGTTGTAATTTTTCCTTTATATTATTAATAAATGAGCGACTGCTGTTATAGTTCCAATCTCGCTATTTATCATAGTAACGTGATTTATTTCCTTTCCGACTGAAGTATACTTGTTATTATCAGTGAATTGTATGCTTGTATCTATTTCTTCATTTGCATGTGCAGGGGTTCACTTATAAGGATCGTGAGGACTGTGACGTGTCGGAACGAGGGAGCGGGGATACGAACTCAACTGCTTCAACCATAGCGTGGACTACAGGTTGGTCCCTTCAATTCACTCTTAATATATAAGTAGGAACTTGCGCGGCAGCGCGGATTGTTTGTGGCTAGATCTATATTAGACTAGTGGGATCGCCTCTGTCCGCAGAGGGGATTTACCTCACCAACAAATTGGCGACTCCGCTGGGGAGTCGTTCCGTGTCTTGCATGTCAGTCGTTCTATGCCTTGCATGTCAGTCTTTCTCGCTTGTCATAAACTTTCTGGGTCGATTCTGAGATTTCTACTTGCTGTGTGAATCTTCTGGTCATTATCAGTCAGACCCTAGGCTGTCCTATTTACTTCCTGTTTCAGTCAACTCGCCTGGCGCGGTTTTTCTTCTCACAGTCGCGCCAGTTGGCGCAGGTTGCTCCACAGACACCCGCGCCAATTCCCTCTTAGCGCGAGTTGCAGGTTCACAGTCGCGCCAACCCTGTGAATTTTGCCTGTTTAGTACTTGACAGCCCTTCAAACTCTGCTTTTCATATCTTTTCCTGCTTCTGGGAGTGTGCTGGACCTTAGTGTGGCTTTGCATGTCGATTATCGAGTCAGTTGGTCATTTGTTTCCCGCGCACATCTGGTAGTTGTTGGAATTTGATATCCTATATTTTCGAGTGAGTTACCTCTATCTTGCTTGGATCTTACTTGACTTGATTGAACGTCTTCGTGTTCCTTTGCTTGACAGTTCGTCTTCTTGTTTCTGAATCGGTTCTGTGTCCATTGACTAAGTTGTGTTTGTGTTTGTGGATATCTCCTAAAAAGTTTGTTTACATGCATCATGCCATTTTGAAAAAAAAATCAAAAAACAAAAGAGCTTTTTGCATTATTAAAATCAAAAAACAAAAGAGCTTTTTGCATTATTAGTTTGCATTATTAGTTTGCATTATTAGTTAGCTTTTCTTATTGTTTATCGCTTTTGAAAAAGGAAAAAGAAAAACTTTTATTTCCCGTTAGTAGCTGCATTAGGATCTGTGGTGCTTGTTTGATAATCATTTTGTTTGAAAAAGATCTCTACTCTTCTGTACGTAGGATTCATCGAACAAAACGGTATAATTACAGCATATAGATTGCATTTAGGAACTTTGGAGAGACCACATACGGTAGGACCAGAAACAGAGACATAATTAAAGATAAACTTTAAAATGAACTCAATGAACATAACAACACATTGGAACCTAACGCAAACATTCTAGAGGTCTAGGCTAGAGACGTGTTCCGGCGTCGTTAAACCTGGTAGCTTACCATCGAGTGGTTGGGTGATTCCTCCATGGTGAAACGATAAGTGCCAACACGGACTGTGCTCCCACGTACCGTCGAGTATATAGGGAGACCCCAATAGGAATAAAGCCTTTATCCCTAGGAAGCCGTGTCAGCCGCCCTACGATTCGCAATGCACTGAACACAGCATTCGGGAAGATTGACCGCCCGTACCCTAAAAAGTATTCTGCGGTTTTGCGAAGAGTTTGGCACACCCTCTGCCTAGAATTCCAGAGCAGTCACTTTTGATCCTTTTCAGACTCCTTAAACGAAAAGGTGCCTGTGAGCTTCTTGTCACTTCGTGCTCATTAAACATTCGAAGGAGACTAGAGTCATCTTTTCGCCCTTTTCTCGACTCTTAAAAAGTGAAAAGGACAAGTTTAAGTCAGTGTCTTAAAATTTATTTGACCACGATTACATAACCCGGTTAAAGGTTTACTTGCGTCAGTCTAAGTAAGGTTTGGTCTCATTGGATTCTCTAGGATTTTGTGCAATCCCATCCTGGCGGAATTACCAATCTCGTCTCCCGAGATACCAGCTCAGAATAAAACTCTCCCTATTGTTTTGAGTATACAACCACTTAGTTCTCGCGCCCCTGACGACGCGAATTACCAATTCTATTCCAACCCCGTTTGGGAATCTTCTCAAGACGATATCCCTTTCTGGGAATATCCTCCTTCTCGAGAACCGTCTCCTCCCAATATGGAGAATCCATCCCCTACTACAACTGACGAATCCGGCGTGCCAGGGGAAGAGGTTCCCACCACAATTGAGTCTACGCCTGTTAGTGGAACTTCTGTGGGACTACCTCCTGGCTATAGAGCATTGCATAATGTTCTATCATCTCCTTTTCCTACTTCTGTTTGGTCGACACCCATTTTTTCCAATACGGAGCCATTGACCCCAACAGTGTCTGCGGCTTCGTCAACTCCTATTTTCGGTCGACCTTCTACCTCCTTGTTCGTAGGTTTTGATCCTACATTAAATGTCCCACTTGAAGGGCAATATGATCAGTATCCCCTTGGGACTTGGACAGGTCAACCGGCTATAGCGGTTTCAGTTCCACTGTCCATAGAGTGGGGTTCCCCCTTTTTCCACGGTAGTCAAGCGTCATATGTGCCACCCGAACAACCGCCTCAGCAAAACCTTCAAGAGCGGTCCTTCCAAGGGAACCCTTTTGCTACTACTGGTCATTTTTCCACCTCTCTGGTGCAGCCTACTGGCAATCTAGGCCAACCTTCCACTCAACAAGCTCAACCTGGTATCCAGCAAGGCCCTCATACTGGACAAATTGGTCAGGTATTTGTTAACCCAAATCAACCCAACATCCAGTATACCCAAGCTTCTGGGCAAACTACCCAATCATTTGGTCAGCCTACTGTCCAGTACGCTCAATCTTCCGAGCAAGTCGGTCCGCCTCAAACACAGTCGGGCCAACCACTTGCCCAGCCCACTCAGTCGTCTGGTATGTTAGGACAACCTTCTGCCGCACATCAGCAGATAGGCCAACCTCAGTATCAGCAAAGTTATCCTTCTATTCAGATAACCCAACCTTCGGGACAGCCTACCGGCACTGCTCAAACCGGTCCTTGGTCCCAAGCGGGACCCCACAATCCATCTGGTCTTCAAATGCAGGTTGGAGCGCAGCCCCAAACATTTTATCAAACTCAACCTGGCTCTCAAGCTCAGTTTGGGGTCCCGCCACCGTATGGCTATCAACAACCTCAAGGACAACCTCCGTTTACCCCCTATCAGAATTATCAACAGCCTTATAGTGCGTCTACAGCATCTGTTGGTAATCCATATGCTGGGGGGCAAAACACAAACCCCTACGGCCAATACCCCATGGGGCCAAATCCGTCGGGACAAAGCCCATCGGGGCAACCGCCACCTGGTTGGAACCCAGGTGTTCCATCCTACCAACCGCCCCAAATGCCTTTCAACCCTCAATTACCATTCTTAGCAACCTTAGAATTACCAGATGTGTCCAAACTAACTAATGATCCTATTCTTCATAATCCTTATTGGCCTCCGGTTCCAACCAAAATTCCTGGTGACTCTCCAAAATTTGAGGGTAAAGCTAATGAGGATCCACAAGCTCATGTCATGACCTACCATCTCTGGTGTTCATCCAATTCATGGCTTGATGATTCAATTCGGCTCCGTCTGTTTCAAAGGACCCTCACTGGTTCTGCCGCTAAGTGGTATATTGAGCTTAATCGCGGTTCCTTTCAGGATTTCAACTCGTTAGCCATGGCATTCCTCACTCATTTCCAGTTGCCCGTTCGTTATGAAACGGGCACACACCTTCTTACTTCCCTTAGGCAGACAACGGCCACGCACATCTCCGATCACGTCCACGAATGGAGAAGGCGTAAACGCATGATAAAATTTTGGATTCCTGACCAACTTCTTACGGATTGGTTTACGACTTCATTTGTTCCTCCAATAGCCCGGGACATCGCTATGGGAGCATGTGTTACTGAAGAACAAGCTATTGTGAGGGCTCAGTATCTTGATTTGGTTTATTCTCAGTCAGGTACGCTATATGATTATTTGCCTGACGCACCTAGACCAGGAACATCCAAAGCCCCGCCAACACCTACCGTTGATGGCATTATTGGATCTGTTACCTCGTCTTCTAAGAAAAATTCCGCAAACCATGGGAAGCAGAAGTCAAATACTCCGATGGAAAACACTTCTCAGGTAACGCCTACTCCTAAAAACACTTCCGAGGTCAATGTCGTTCAATCCGCCACGACCGACACTGCCTCGAAAGCAAAGAAGAAAGGGAAAGGGAGAAACAAGCCAGAACAACCTAAACAGGAACCCCCTAAAACCCAACCCAAAGAGAGTGCCAAGCGCAAACCCAAGTATCCTTGTTTTATCTGTGAAGAGGATCACTACACCAAAGATTGCCCCCGACGATCCGAGGTTAGTCGTTTGTTGAAAGGTACTCCGGGGGTCCCTGCGGTGCTTAAAGAACCCTTCCCCTGACAGCAGACTCAAATGGTTGCTAATCCCTCTCAACCTCCCTCTTCCTTCGGTTCCCAAGTGTTCATGGCAGGAACAATACCTGTTCATATCAGTACTCAGACGAAGGATTATCCGTCTGCTGGGAAAGAGCCTGAGGCTCCCCCCGTTGCTCCTCCGTTCAGCTCAAGCCCTCTCCATATCGAGCGACCTAGTGCTGAAGCGCCTCCTCCTCGACCCCCTCCGAAAGGGGTACTCCGGAAATCCGCTTACAACCCAAACGCTCGTGCTGCTCAACACTACAATATCGTTGAAGATTTAGCCCAGACTCCATCGGCTATGTCTGCTTTAGAAGTTCTCCAGAGTTTCCCTTCTCAGAGGAAGTCCTTCCTATCCGCCATCGGCGGTATAGACCCGGCGGATTCGGATTTAATTACGTTTGACTTAGAACGCCATACACAGAGACTGCCTCACCAAATTGCATTCCTTATACAGGTTATCGTTGAAAAGAAAACTATTCATCGTACAGTCATTGATGAAGGTGCTTCGACTTGCATCATGTCTGTTGCCTGTTGGAAAGCAATTGGATCTCCCACATTGAGTCAGTCTCCTACTACCTTGGAAGCTTTTGATGGGCGGGCATCCCGTCCTTATGGTATACTCTCACGTTTACCCATTTCTTTGGAAGGGAAAACGGTCGAGATGGAGGTTGAAGTCGTTGATGCTACTTTAACCTACAACCTCCTTCTAGGCCGCAGCTGGATATATGCGATGCAAGCTGTCGCTTCATCTTTCTTTCGTATTCTTCGTTTCCCTCACCAAGGGAAGATTGTCACTGTGGACCAGCTATCTTTTTTCGCTTCCTCTTCTGAAGGAACCATTCCTTTTGTGGAGCATACCTCCAAGTCAACTCAAAGTCTGGGACACGGGCTTTTCAAAGATCCCGCCCTCATGGGTATTTTTCCAGCCCCACCTCCCAATGTCGCTTCCGTCAATACGATTTCTACTTGCTATGATTCATGGATTCTTCCTCCCATCGACCAAGTGGATTCTTGGGGCGACCAGATGCCATTGAGTCCTGCTGAGCTCAGCTACGTTGAAATCGTAGCCGCATCCACTCAGTCCTCTGACCTTGCCCTCTTGAGCAAGACTTTCCATACATCTACCCCACTCTTAGGGCTTGTGGACCAAACTTTTCCGGATTCTTTAAACGGAATATTTTCTTCCGACGAAGCTATTGTCGAGACTATGTCTCTGGAAGGACCTCCTTGGCATGATACTCACCATCGTTCTTCGCTTCTCTCTGTCCCTCATATGCAGAGACTTGCTCCTTGTTTTCCATCTCCAATCCTTCAGCCGCCTGTTCAAATTTATCAAGCATCGTCTGAGGGAAACATGGCAAACATTACTAAAACCCAACCCGTCGACATCTCTGTCAAAGGATTGTCGAACACATTCACATTGGGGTCACCTGTACTCCAGAGGAGATTCGACTTTATACACGTCTTTTTCGCGAATTTCGTGATGTTTTTGCTTGGTCCTATGAAGAAATGCCTGGCATTGATCCTAGCATAGTGGTGCATGAAATTATCACCTACCCTAATGCTAAGCCTGTTCGTCAACGTTTACGCCCCGTACACCCCCGAAAGGCTGCCGCGATCAAGGCCGAGTGTTATAGACATTTTTGTGCCTTACAGCATGAAGCATGAAATGTCCATAATCAAAGGGATCCAAAGTCCCTAAACATGTTGTTCTTACCCCTAGAGGAACAAGGTCAGCAAACCACAGCACTTCCTATCAGTTCTCCACCTGAAAACGCTCAAAAACAAGGCAATTCTGGATCATGTCAACTGCTACACTGGCTACCTGCACTGAATGTCAACTGCTACACTGGCTACCTGCACTGAATGTCAACTGCTACACTGGCTACCTGCGCTGAATGTCAACTCCAACACTAGCTACCTGCGCTGAACGTGTTTGGACAAGTGGCAGGCTCATTTCTCAAGGTGTCAATGCCCAGGAAGCTTCCAAAATGACACTTGGATCAGGGAATTCGCCCAGTGATGAGTAAGAGGTTCTTAAACTCCAAGTGGAAGCAAGGATCTCCAAGTGGACTCAAGAACTGAAGTATAACTGAAGTGGGAGAGGACACTAGTCAGCTTGAAGCCAGCCTCAAGCTGACTCATCCTTTCTCCAAATCTCCTATATATAGAGCTCTTCTATGAGGTCTAAGGAGGCTGGAATTTTGTGCAAAGCAAGGAAGTGCTGTTGGTTTACAGTTAGAGCTATTGGGTGATTGCTTTTATAGAGGTGAAGAGGAGATTTCTTGCTGCTAGGGAGGTGCTGCTGGATTGGAGCCATTGATGGTTGTAACCTTCTCAGAACCTTTTACTTCTATCAATAAAGCTTTGAATGTTCTCCTATATACTTGTATTGCATTGATGTATTGTATTTACTTGTATATCTGATTCACTCTAATCCATGCATCAGTTATGAGTACATGTTTCTTGTAGTTTCCATCTCTTGTTTGTGCAGGATCTTTGTGTAGCTGGGCCGGCAAGGGAACAAGGAGCTGGGAGCAAGGGACGAAGAGAGAAGACAAGATCGACAAAAGCGAAGGATATCGGTTGGTCAATCTTTTCTTCCTTCTCTGTACTTTCATAAAGGAAAATATCAAAGCTTTACTTTCGGTTGTTGCTAAGGAACTATCACCCTTAGAGTCGGGATAGGATCATTCCGAGTCGGATACTTATCCTGAAAGACAAACTGGCGACTCCGCTGGGGAGCTAGTATCTTGTTGGTTTATTGTGTTTCTTGCTATTCATCTCATAAACAAGGAGAGCACCAAATCGAACTGCAATTGAGTCCTTCAATTCCAAAGTAGAGGGCAGCTGCTCTGGCTCAGTTTCTGAGCAAGTTTATGATTTGAAGAGCTGATCCACAAGGACTCTTGTGCTCTTTGTGATAGCTTTTCATCCTCTTGATCATCCCTTAGCTAGTACTTGACCTATAGCTTTTTATTTCAGCAAAAACAGTGAATTTTTGAGCTTTTTATGGCCCAGAAACCCTTGTAAACGCAACTCTCGTGTCCCAGTGCAGGCTGCCCAAAGGCAGTCTGCATTTCAGCGCAGGTACTCCCTTCGGGAACTGCGCTGAAAGTCAGTTTGATAGACCAGAGCCTGCGCTGGACCAGTTAGGCTATGTCTTCCTGAGGTTTCCCACTGAGTCTTGGCCCTGTTTTCACTGTTGTTTTGCTGCTGATTGCATGTCATTTGTACTTGCTGTAAACCAACTTTCCTTGACATTATTCCGCCTCAGTTGTGTGATGAAACTGTGATTGTTCTTTCAGTATTTCTTGTTTCAGTTACAGTTTCCCATTGTGAAAAGCAAACCTGTATAGCTGTGGCCTCTTAGATCTTTAACTGTAAAAGTGTCGTCGTGATCTTAAGAGCTAGTTTTATTACTGTTCATGGCTGTTTGAGTTTGTTTGTTTTTCATTTTGTAGTTTGAATCTATACATTTCTAGTGTCTAAACAAGTCGATCTTAAGGTGTCTTTTGATTTTGGACAAGCTTGTTTACTTTCGCTTGAAATTAGATTCAAAGTTATACAACAGTTTCCTTTTTGTCTTACATCAACATTAAGGATAAAGAAAAGAAATATCTGCATTGTGCATGTGCATTATTGACAGTTTGCATGAGATTTAGGAGAAAGTGCATTAGTTTGTGCTGTATGATCTGTGTGAAAAGATATGTCTTTCTTTTCCCTCAGTAGTTAAGATTTTCATCAGTCAAAAAGATTTGAAAAAGCTTGCTTCTCATCTTAGGCTGCATTTAGGAATTTGTCATATACATCTCGTGGTGAACCTTGAAAGGCGAACTTTAAAAAGATGAACTTAAAATATACTGAATGAACCTAACAAAGCTTTGAAACATAACGCAAACACATAGAGGTCTAAGCTAGAGATGTGTTCCGGTGTCGTTAAACATAGTGACTGTCGATCTCGAAGAAGGTGGGTGATTCCTCCTGAGAGTCGGTGGCACTAATACGGACTTGTGCTCCCACGTACCGTCGAGTATATATTGGGAGACCCCTATAGGCATATATCCTTTATCCTTAGGAAGCCGTGTCGACTGCCCTACTGATCGCAATGCAGTGAACACAGCATTCACGAAGATTGACCACACGTACCGTAAAACGTATTCCGTGGTTTTGCGAAAGGTTTGGCACACCCTCTGACTAGATCTCCAGAGCAGTTTCTTTTGGCCTTTTTCAAACTCTATAACTGAAAAAAGTCCAACCGAGCATTTGTCACTTCGGGCTCGTTAATACATCGAAGGAGACTAGAGTCATCTTTAGCTTTTTCTCGACTCTTAAAAAAATGAAAAAGCAAGTTGTGTCTAAAGCGTCGTTAATAAATTCATTTTAAGCGGAATAATCATCACCTTTCCCTCGTTGATCTTCGAAGTTAGTCTACCACAAGTGTAAGTTCTTGTAGAATCGCGAGAAAATCTCTTGGATAGACTAGATATGTCTGAACAACCGTCGACATCCAGGACTGTGTCATCCGACACAGCAGCGGCAGAGCCTCCTGCTGCTATCCCAACAATGTTCGATGGTATACCATCTGTCCCGGCAAGTTATCAACAACAAGCCGGAGTCCCATCAGGGACGATGACATGGTTAGTTCCTATTTCTTCATCCGGATTATCATCTGGTATTTCTTATGTTGAAACTCAACAAATCAATCCAACGTGTCTTCAAAGGCCAATCTGCCCTTTAAGTACTGGATTGCCAACATATGGAGGACAGTATGCCTTTTCATTGTTCCCCCCTGGAGAACAACCATATGGGAGTTTACAATAAAATTCAGGTCAAACTGGAAATACATCCAGCGGATGGGTACCAATACTGCCTCAACAACCAAGAGTTGCATATTCAATGCAACCAGTCCACCCTGTGTCGAATGTTGCCACTATACCTAGTATGGTGATTGCGTCGCAAGTACAAGCGCTGCCTACTGTATGTCAACCCCAAGTTTCTCAGGTTGCCATACAACAGCCTCTTGTCTCGACATCTCAATCGCAACCTCAGGGCAGTGCCTCCTTATCTGGAGCGACTCAGGATCAAACAAGTACTGTGACTCCTCATCTTGGTCAATCATCTAGTATTGGGCATCAGCAAATGGTCCAACAACCAGAGCTGGTTCGAACTCAACAACCGCAATTCCAGCAATCATATCAAGGACCTGAGCAACAAGTCTTTGTAAGTAATGGGCAACCATACTATAATGGTTATGCCCATCAACCTTGTCAAAGTTGCCAACATTATGCTGGTATGCAAAGACCCACTGCTCAGGCGATTCCATCTTATCCTGGATATGCTTCACCTAACCTGAATCAACAGTTGCCCTTTGTAGCAACTCTAGAATTACCAGATCTAAACCGGCTGATGAATGATCCAATTGCTTATGCCCCTTGGTGGCCAGCGATTCCGCATAAACTTCCATCAGACATTCCTAAATTTAATGGAAATCCAGGTGAAGACCCGTCGAATCATGTGATGACATTCCATCTATGGTGTTCATCAAACACCCTGAATGATGATTCGATAAGACTTCGCCTTTTTCAAAGGACGTTAACGGGTCCAGCGGCAAAATGGTACATTGAATTGCCTAGAGCTTCGTTCGACAACTTCAGTGCCTTAGCTACAACCTTTTTAACCCATTTTCAATTACCGATAAGGTATGAAACGGGAACAGAACTCCTTACCAACTTCAAACAGACAACGACCACTCATATATCTGATCATATACATGAATGGCGACGTCGTCGTAGGATGGTAAAAACATATGTTCCCGATCAGCTATTAGCTGAATGGTTTATAAAGTCATTACTTCCGGCCATAACGGAAGATGTGGCCAAGGGGGGAGTCGTAACAGAAGAGCAAGTTATAGCTCGTGCGCAATATCTAGACTTGGTTTATACTCAGTCTGGCACGCTCTACGACAAAATACCTGACGCCCCTAGACCGGAATTCTCAATTCCTCCTCCTCCTAAATCAAACAATGACTCTCACACCGGCGAGAACGTGATTGGCAAGCACAAAATTTATAGTCAAAATGCAAATGAAAAACTTCTTACCTCAGAAGTAAATGCCATGTCGACCGACAAGGGCAAACAACTGAAGCAACCAGAGGGCAAGAAGAAAAAGACAGGAAGAAAAAGGAAACCCCCGGCAGGGTGTCATATATGCGATGAGGATCATTGGACGAAATATTGTCCACATATAGCTGAAGTTAAGAAACTCTTTAAGAGTTCAAAAACCCCAGCAGTATTGACTGATCCGTTTCCTAATCCAGGTCAAAATCTGGTTGCTAATCAAAATGCTTCAGGATCCCAAGTGCTTATGTTGTCTACCTCAAAGCAACAGAATAATGCTTTGACAAGGAATAAAGATTACGAGAATCCAAAGCTGTCGAACAACAAGGTTAATGAACGACCTAGTAGTTCAACAACAACTTTGGCTGAAGTTGTGCCACCCATCGTTCTTGAGCCAGTGATAAAGTCGCCAAAGGGAGTAGTACACAAATCGACATTTAATCCTCGTGCCAAAGAAGCACAGAATTATAATATAGTAAAGGACCTGGCCCAATCGCCGTCCACTATGTCGACACTTGAGGTACCACAAAATTACCCCTCCCAAGAGCAAGCTTTATTATCAGCAAAAGGTGGGATTGGCCCAATGGATTCCAATCTTGTGGCCTTTGATCATAAAGGATATGACCCGCAATTACCGGCTCAACTAACTTTCCTTATTCAAGTGAAAGCCCTTAACAAAACTGTTCATCGAACAATTATTGATGAGGGGGCATCTACATGTCTTATGTCGATGAGTTGCTGGAAAGATTTAGGCTCACCACCCTTGTCGAAATCGTCAATGACGTTAAAAGCATTTGATGGACGATCATACACTCCATACGGGATTTTGAGAAACTTGCAAGTAGAACTGGGGGGCAAAACAGTAGGAATTGATGTTGAAGTAATTGATGGAAACCTCGATTACAACATCCTACTTGGAAGACCATGGATCTATGCCATGGCCGCAGTTGTGTCGACCTACTTCAGAAAGATTGCATTCCCCTTCCAAGGAGGAATTACAATCGTCGACCAACGAACTTTTCTCCACAATAGTTCACAAGTTACAGGAAGCATTCCAATGATCCATGGAAGGAATCATTTGCTCCAAAATATCGGAGTAAGTCTCCTAAAAGACCCTGCCTTAATGGGTACTTTCGCCCTACCGCCTCCAAGTAATCTGGCGGGAGTGGCCACGGTGGAAACCTACAAAATGAAATCTAATCCAATCTTCTGGTTGGATTCGGAAGATTCCTAAATATTTTGTCGACATGGATCATTCCCGAGGACGGTTCTTATCTTGTGTCAACCTCGTTAAAAAATGAAAACAAGGACCCGAGGACGGTTCTTATCTTGTGTCAACCTCGTTAAAAAATGAAACAATCCCCTCTTCAAATCTCAAAAGTGAACCTTCATTCCAATCACCAAGTTGAATGCAATGAAGCTTGGGGGGCATGCACCTCGATTTGAAGACATTATGCTGGGGGCATGCAAACTTAATCGAGCAGTTTTAGCACATGGTTCATGCTCGTTAAAAAATAAACGCAAGATCCGAGCAGTTTTAACGCGGTCTTCATGCTCGTTAAAAAATAAATAAAAGCAGTGAGCAATGTTCCCTCCAGAGTTTAAGCTCATTTTTATCTAAAAAAAGAACCTATCCCGGTAAATAACCTTTTGAGATCGTAAATCCATCAGCCATAAAAGCCTTGGTCGTGTTTGTGCACCGTCACCTCCACTTTTCATTTGGCTGATCATTCACCTCCATTTGTGTGTTTACCTCTTTTAAGAAACAGCTGCAAAGAGTGATTTCACCTAGCCATCCTTGTGACACTGCCGTGATTGGAGAATTCCAACCTGTACCTGGAATCTGCTGCTATCCCTGTTTATCACTCGTTCCTCAAAAGACGAGTCTTCTTTGAGCTCTTTTCATCTGACTCGTAAAATATGAAAAGTTTGCCGAGTTTTGGCCTTCCAGCTCGTTAAACGACCGGAAGAGCTATCCCTCCTCTAGATTTTAATCTTTTTGGACCTGAGGGATTATTGCACAAAAAGATCGAGCGCTTGTCTTGTTCGGCTCGTTAAAAGTACTGAACACTCATCCCTTCTGTATTGTTTTATACTTTTTCGGACTTAAGGGATTAGATGACGAAAAAGGAATTTTGGAGTTAACTTTCTGTACCTTTTCAAACTCTCTAAAAATGAAAAGGACCGAGTTTTCCTTGTCGTTAGACTCGTTAAAATGATTAAATAGCGACAAACTTGTCTTTAGACGAGAACGAGTTTCCCTATCGCTAGGCTCGTTAAAACATAGCGATGGGCTTGCCCGAAGGGCAGGTTATAGAACAAGCATATGTTATCCTCCTCAAGCTTGACAAAAATAAAGAGGTACTGGTCAGAAATGACTGGGGAAAAATTGGGAGAACATCAAAGCTTAATGGTAGCAAGTCGCTCTTGAACATGACACTTTTCCTCCGTACCACATCGGGTTGGGTTGTTTCATTCACCGGTCTCATCGCCATGGTCTTCGCCAAACCATCCACATTTTGGGGTAATGCTACCGATCCATCGCATCAGTGTCGTTATATGTTCAAGAGAGGTCATTCTGAAAGTGTCAACCGTGTCCCATCCACTGCCATACATTATCCTTCATCCATTCATGATCGCCACCCTGAATCATATGTCACAGTTTGTTTTCACCTCCACTAAAATCATTAGCTCCGTTCCGTGTCATTGATGTGGGATTCATTAAGGCCCTCCTTTGACGGATCGCTTCTTGTCGACTTCAGCTCATTATCCAAGAAGTTGATCTAAGAACAACCCCATCAGTACTTTGAAGCTTGCATGCCTCAATGGCAAGTTTCTCACTTCCGGCGACAGGTATACATCAATGACCTTCGACCAGAAGATTTTGCGTGGCGTTCGACGCCAAGTCCTTTATTCACGCCACGTGAATTGTACTGCAGTACCTTGAGGGTCATTATCATTATCGGTGATTCCTCTCGCGCTTGTTAACGGTTTTCATCATTGACCGGTAATCAAGCGATGTCTTTCCATGTTCGACTTCAGTGCAATTCTCACATGGATCGACTTGTACTTAGAGTGAAGATCGAGCGAGTTTGAAGACCCCGGATCTAGTTTCATCCATCCGGGCTGCGAAATATATTCAGGAAATATAAAAACATTTGTCATGTACATCATTGCAGCAGATGATCATCCTATTCAAAGGATGATAATTTCAGCAGAGAATTATCAGTCTACCATCAGACGATCGTCTGTTCTATGTACCAAAATGTATTTATAAAGCTGAGCATGGGAATGCCCGCCTCAGCTAGATCATGAAAACAGAATGAAAAATAATGTATTGTATTGTATCGTATTACAGGGCACCTCTCAGCACTTGAATGAACTTCGGATCCTCTGGATAAAGCATTTCACCCGATAAACGACCTCATACTTTAGGGGGCAACTGTTATAGACATTTTTGTGCCTTACAACATGAAGCATGAAATGTCCATAATCAAAGGGATCCAAAGTCCCTAAACATGTTGTTCTTACCCCTAGAGGAACAAGGTCAGCAAACCACAGCACTTCCTATCAGTTCTCCACCTGAAAACGCTCAAAAACAAGGCAATTCTGGATCATGTCAACTGCTACACTGGCTACCTGCACTGAATGTCAACTGCTACACTGGCTACCTGCACTGAATGTCAACTGCTACACTGGCTACCTGCACTGAATGTCAACTCCAACACTAGCTACCTGCGCTGAACGTGTTTGGACAAGTGGCAGGCTCATTTCTCAAGGTGTCAATGCCCAGGAAGCTTCCAAAATGACACTTGGATCAGGGAATTCGCCCAGTGATGAGTAAGAGGTTCTTAAACTCCAAGTGGAAGCAAGGATCTCCAATTGGACTCAAGAACTGAAGTATAACTGAAGTGGGAGAGGACACTAGTCAGCTTGAAGCCAGCCTCAAGCTGACTCATCCTTTCTCCAAATCTCCTATATATAGAGCTCTTCTATGAGGTCTAAGGAGGCTGGAATTTTGTGCAAAGCAAGGAAGTGCTGTTGGTTTACAGTTAGAGCTATTGGGTGATTGCTTTTATAGAGGTGAAGAGGAGATTTCTTGCTACTGGGGAGGTGCTGCTGGATTGGAGCCATTGATGGTTGTAACCTTCTCAGAACCTTTTACTTCTATCAATAAAGCTTTGAATGTTCTCCTATATACTTGTATTGCATTGATGTATTGTATTTACTTGTATATCTGATTCACTCTAATCCATGCATCAGTTATGAGTACATGTTTCTTGTAGTTTCCATCTCTTGTTTGTGCAGGATCTTTGTGTAGCTGGGCCGGCAAGGGAACAAGGAGCTGGGAGCAAGGGACGAAGAGAGAAGACAAGATCGACAAAAGCGAAGGATATCGGTTGGTCAATCTTTTCTTCCTTCTCTGTACTTTCATAAAGGAAAATATCAAAGCTTTACTTTCGGTTGTTGCTAAGGAACTATCACCCTTAGAGTCGGGATAGGGTCATTCCGAGTCGGATACTTTTCCCCACAACACCGAGGTAGAGAAGCTTCTTAACGCTGGTTTTATTTATCCTATCCCCCTCATGGAATGGGTTTCTAACATTGTCCCCATCACAAAAAAACAGGGTACAATCCGCGTTTGTGTCGATTATCGTGATATTAATCGGGCCTGCCCTAAAGATAATTTCCCCACACCATTCATTGATCAAATTATTGATGAGTGCGCAGGAAGCAAAATGTATTCTTTTATGGACGGCTTTTCCGGTTACAATCAGATTAACATTTCCCCTGCTGATCAACACAAGACTGCCTTCATCTGTCCATGGGGTACTTTTGCCTATAAGAAACTCCCTTTCGGTCTAAAAAATGCCGGTGCTACCTTCCAACGTGCAATGGCCTATGCTTTTCATGACATACGACACATTGTGCAGCCATACGTGGATGATCTTCCCGCTCATTCAGAAAAGCGTCAGGACCACCCCGCTCACCTTCGCGAGATATTTCTTCGCTGTCGACACTACCGAATCAGGCTTAATCCTCACAAGTGTGTCTTCTGCGTAGAAGCGGGTCGACTTCTAGGATTTTTCGTCTCCCACGAGGGTATCCGACTGGATCCCCTTAAGGTCGAAGCCATTGTCAATCTTCCTCCCCCTGCTACTTTACATCAATTGCAGAGCCTGCAAGGTAAAGCGAATTTTCTACGTCGTTTCGTTCCGAACTATGCCGAGGTGGCTAAAGGTTTTACACAACTACTTAAACAAGGTGTCCCTTTTCATTGGGATGACATGGCCCAAGAATCTTTTGAACGACTCAAGGGTCTCCTTGTTTCTGCTCCTTTGCTTCACCCTCCAAACTATCATCGTGACTATACCCTATACTTAGCTACCGCTGATACTACTATCGGCATGGTTCTTGTCCAAACCGACGACGATAACACCGAGCACGTTATTTATTATCTCAGTAGAAACTTGTTAGACACAGAAGTTTGATATGCTTATGTTGAAAAGTTGGCATTAGCCGTCGTTTGTGCGGTCCAGCGTTTCCGTCACTATATTCTGCTACGCACTACTACTATGATCTCCGATTGCAACCCCATGACGTATATCTTGTCACGCCAGTTGCTAGGGGGCAAATACTCTAAGTGGATTGTCATCCTCCAAGAGTTTGACTTGGAATTCACTACTGCCAAGTCAAAGAAATCACTCGTTTTTGTCGAGTTAATTTGCTCGTTGCCCTCTTCTTCTCCACCTCCTCTTATAGAGGATCAAATTCCAGATGAAACTTTGTTCCTCATAAGCACCCTCGACCCCTGGTACGGTGATATTATTTTCTATCTGCAAACATCATCCTTTCGCCCGAATATGCCTAAAAAAAATCGGCGAAGGATTCGCCATCAATCTCAACCATATCGTATCATTGGGGATACATTGTATCGCCTCGGTGCAGACACCGTCCTCCGCCGTTGTCTAACTCATGAGGAAGCTGAGCGAGTCTTGAATGACTGCCACTCAGGTGCCTGTGGTAGTCACATGTCCGGGTATGCAACTGCCCAAAAAATCCTCCGTGCTGGCTACTTTTGGCCCTCTATCTTTAAGGATTGCATTCTGGCAGTCCGCTCATGTCATGAGTGCCAAGTATTCCAGCGGAAGACGCGCGCACCCCCCGTTCCTTTGCACCCTGTTATTCCCGCAGGCCCTTTTGCAAAGTGGGGCATCGATTATGTCACCTGTAACCCTCGCTCGGCCGGGGGGCATGGGTTTATCATCGTTGCTGTCGATTACTTCACTAAATGGGCCAAGGCGATGCCTACACTGACTGAAGACGGTCACACAGCGGCGCAATTTTTATTTAACCATGTTATTTCACGATTCGGCGTCCCGCAAGTCATCGTCACTGATCACGGGAAGCACTTCCGAAATCATATGATGACAGAACTAACAACCCAGCTAGGCCTAAAGCACGATAGTTCCACTCCGTACTACCCTCAGTCCAATGGCCAAGTTGAAGCGATCAATAAGATTTTGGTTACTATGCTTCAACGTACCGTTGGCATACATAAGTCGAACTGGCATTTGATGTTGTTTCCTGCTTTGTGGGCCTATCGGACCTCCGTAAAGGATGCCACGGGCTTCACTCCATTCCAACTAGTCTATGGACTGGAGGCTACCCTCCCAATTGAGTGTGAGATCCCTTCGTTAAAAATAGTGGTCAAGCTATTACCTAACACCACCCCCTTAGAAGAACGTCTTCTTTATCTAGAACGACTAGATGAGACTCGTCGCCTGGCCTCCCTGGCCATCGAAACACAAAAAAAACGAGTCAAATCTCACTTTGACCAAACTATACACCCACGTTCTTTTGTTGAAGGGGACTTAGTTTTGCTTTATGATCAGGGAAACGATAAGCTAGGTGCAGGAAAACTCGAATCTATGTGGCTAGGCCCTTACATTGTCAAGAAGGTTTTACAAAAAGGTGCCTACGAGCTAATTGATTATGAAGGGAACCCCCTTGCACGGCCCCGAAACGGGCTGTATTTGAAAAAGTACTATGCGTGATGCTGGTACATTTTATTTTGTATATACATATACTCTAGCTAGTGTGTATGTGTGTTAGTTATAATGTGTGTGATTGTCACTTATTGTGTTTTTCGTTTCTCGTGCAGATGTCTAATAGGCCTTATATTGGTTTCGCTGATGGTGCTTCCCGCAGTACTCGCAATTTGTCCTCTGCGGCATGGGTGATCTACGATCCCCATGGTGAACTAATGAATCTTCAAGGTGTCTGTTTGGGTCGTACCACTAATAATGTCGCCGAATACTGTGCCGTAATCGAGCTCCTTACTGAAGTGATTAACCTCGACATTCGGACGTTGGTGGTAAGCCTAGACTCTCAACTTGTTGTCCTCCAGCTCAATAGGTGTTATTCCGTCAGAGACCATCATATTCTAAGGTTGTACCTACGTGTAAGATTGTTAGAAAGGAATTTTGAGTTTATTACATATCAACACATTCCACAACAATTAAACACATTATCTGATGCATTGGCTAACCATGTATTAGATAGACATCTGCGTCATTTGTAATTAAAATATTATGTAAGAAAACACATGAAAACACAATAATAAACCATGAACATATGTATATATATATACGTGTGTGTCAAAATGTTTGCGCCCCGCGCATTACATAATCCAAAAAATAATACATGTCCAAAACTCATACAGCCGTCGACAACATGTCTCTCAAAAATATGCAAAAAGGAAACCTAGGCGTCTAACCACGGTGATGCTCGTGATAGCATGTCACCGCCCGTACCAAACGTCTCAACAGACGATGGACACGGGTAGATACTCCCACTGTATGCCTCTGGTACGCTCTAGGCACGTCTGCCAGTCTGCCATAATTTGGGATCCCTCGAGTAAGTGCCTCGAGGTTCTGTACTAGGTCGTCACCGTCACCCTCTGCCTGAGGGTCCGCTGCTGGTTGTACTCTCCATACGTTGTGAGGCAAGTCAGCTGGTCGCTCTCCACCGACATCTGCATACATACATATAGGTGCTGTAAGAAACAGACATGAATTATAAAAACTTGATTATGTAAAAATATTAAAACATGAAGAGTTCTTACCTAGCTCCTCATCCCAGTCTTCTCCCTCGGGTAGTGGGAGGTCTGGATCTCCAGTAAAATCAGTGCCCGCATAAGGCCAGTCCTCCACAACGATCATCTGGTGTTGGAGCCAAATGAAGAACTCGGGCCTCCAGGCCATCTGCTGGCCCCCACCTCCTCTGGGCATAAGTGGTGCCCATCGAGCCAACCTCGGCTCCCGTGGCACTGGATCTGCCACTATACCTCCTGGGATCCGGAATATCGGTAGCCGCTCCAGGAAAAATGATACTAAGATGGATCCATACCCAAACTGTTTGTTGCCATCACGCTTACACTTGGTAAGCTGCCTCTTAATGTTTGTTGTCACCGCCGCTGCCCAATCAAACAGTGTCGGTTGAAGACACTCAGTTGCTAGCAGCAAGAGATTCTTGCCAGCCTCATGAGGTGCCTGCAACCCAGCCGTCCGGGTGATAGTAAATAGTACCACTCGTAGCACCAAATCTGGGATAGTGGCTATATCTACCTTGGCAACATTTTGTCCAAATTGGGCCCCAGGACAAACTCTGGCCATTACCTCACCCATCCTTTCCCCGGAAGGCCTGCTGCCGGACAAGATGGGCCATGATCCCCGCCGTGATAATCCAGTGATAAAATAGACATCAGAGACATCCAACTCCAATGTCTGGTCCTTCAGGTGGAATACCTGATCCTCAATATCCCAAGCATCTACAATGAACCTTAGTAACTCGGGCTGTGCACGCAGATATGAGGTAAGGAAGAATTTTTTCAGGCCACAGTCTCGTAACGCATCCATGCATGCGTCGTCTTCCATGGCCATGGCATCTATGCCCTCGTGTTCTCTTTCTCTCCATTCTATGGACATTTTGACCACTACCTGCAACCAAAAACCAGAGATGTCATTAGTGGATCAATGAAGAAGCCAAATACTAAAGAAAATTACAAATCCAACGGTGAAAAGAGGGTGAAATTAGGGTTTGCGCGGTTGGCGTGACTGTTTGCAAAACAGTCGCACCAATGGCGCTTCTCCTTTAGAGAAAATTGCCCATTGGCGCGGACCCGTGGAGGATACTCGCGCCAATGGGCGCAGCCCTAATTTTTGCAATCCCCCTTACAGAGGATCATTCTATGGAAGGAAAGCTGAATAAATAGGATAAAAATGGAGCTAGAGATGAAGCCTCTTACCTATTTCAAACGGCGGCTCGAACGGTGTCCCGGATTGGTCGCAAGCAGCAGTTGAAATTCGCACCCAAAACCCTCCAACGGTAAATTCACAAGGTGAAAAGTGAAAAGTAATTTTATTTTTTACTATTTTACTATTTATAACTTGTGTTGGCTTGAAAATACATTAAAATTATGTTTTATGAAGTATTTTTTATGTCAAAGTAGGATTTTTTACGCTGTTTTTGCATGTTGATAGGGTCTAACGCCACTCAAGCAGCATAACGAGCCCCTTTTTTTTTACCTTTCTAAGTTCGGTAAAACACAAGAGAATGTTACTTTAAGGTCTTCTTTCAGCTCTTTTCCGACCATTTAAAGAGAAAAAGATTGCCGAGCTACTCCTCTTGGCTCGTTAAACGGTAATAAGGGGCGGTCGTTTTAAGTTCTTTTTGTCGACCGTTAAAACTTAAAAAGATTACCGGGTTTTGTCGTTTCGAACTCGTTAGTGGTCATGAAGCGACGTGGTCTTGACAGCTTTTTTACTTTTTCGGGTCAAAATCACTACTTACGAAAAGTACTCCTCGATTGTAATGATCGGGCGGTTCTTTCGGGTATTATTTTATACTTTTTCGGACCCGAGAGACACAACTTTACGAAAAAGGACACCCCTGGAGTTTCCTTTTTGCGGTCTTTTCAAACTCTCTAAACGTGAAAAGACGTCGAGTTCCTCCTTTGTCAGACTCGTTAAAACTTAATGACATCGGATTTTGTCACAACACAAGCATATGCTATCCCCATCAAGCTTGTCAAAAATAATTGGGGGACTCGCCAGAAATGGCGGGGGAAAAAATAAACTTTTTTAACCATAATTATTACCGTAACGGCAGTATGTCACTCTTGAACATGGCACTTTTTGCTTTCATGTCCAGGGTGGGGATATTTCATCTCATATCGTTCACTTGCTTCCATGGACTTGGGTACCCTATTTGACCTCTCATCTACTCAATGCCTCGTCATCATGACCTTTGATACATTGATGTCAAGTACTGCCAATTCCGTTAATGTGCCGCCGATATGTTCAAGAGAAGTTGACCTCTGAAAAAACAACCTCCCTCTGATAGCTCACACCATCTTGATTCACAACATTCTGTCTCTGTCTCGTGTCGATGATGTGGGAAACCTTATGGCCCACCTTCGATCAAGATCACTTCCTGTCGACTTCATCTCATTATCCGGGAAGATGATCTAGAGACTCCCTTCCGGTACCTTGGAGCCTGCATGCCTCAATGGCAGGTTCGTCGTGTTCGACGTGAGGTTTTCATCATTGGCCTCCGATCGAATGATTCTACGGGTGTTCGACTTCAGATCACTAATTCACACGCCGTAGATTGTACCTATAGTACCTTGAGGGCCATTGTCATTATTGGTGGTACCTCTCGCGTCTGTTAACAGTTTCCATTATTGACTGGTAATCAGACGATGTCCATGCATGTTCGACTTCAACTCATATATTCACATGCTTGGACTTGTACTCTTGTTCGGGTCGAGATGGAGCGCAAGACCTTGGATTGTGTCTGTTGTAATCCAGGCGTGATTCTTGATACTTGACTCATTCACTGGATGGCTGCGACCATACCTGAGTCAGTTCATTGATCCTCATCAGATGGCTGCGTCCATGCTATGGATCTATTTTGTTATGTACTCTCTTATGGATGGCTGCGACCATGCCACGTACGTCATATGTTTGGGTTATCAGTACAGGTTCTCGGCAGCGGCTATATATGTTCTTGCAAAGCTTTTCACCCCTCTCTCTCGCTCGGGCCTCATGCTTTGGGGGGCATCTGTTACACAGTAATTTGTCACCATCCCTGTTACTCCTCTTGTCATACCTTGGAGGACCCATCCCAGGAGTTATAAGAAGTGACAAAGTCTAAAAACACTTGCATTATGTTCCCCTGAGCATGTACTCCAAGTTCCCTGAAGACATCTTCTGCTGATTACCCCTGGAAAGTGATCTTTTTCCATTGGCGCTAGTTCACAGTATTATACCCGCGCCAATGATGAAAATCCTCAAAAGAGGGCGCGACCATTGGCGCCCTGTCTTAGAGCAACAGTCGCGCCAACCAAATTTAGTCATGCTTTTTGCCTTAATGCACGTCCGACTATTGTTTCCTTCATTACATGGAGCTTTTCTGAGGATAAAAAGTCAGTCTTTTGTCGAGCTTTATCCATCTTTATGGCTTTTGAAGCTTTTCATGGATATTTCCCATTCACAGAAGTGTGTCCTTGTACATCGAACCCTTCTACCACCTTCAACTATAAAAGCTTGTCATTGTTCATTAAGACAAGCTAGTTTGTGATGGAGTTTGTGAGACTTCTGGAGTAAGAGTGCTGTAGTTATTGAGTTGTCAGAGTCATGCTAGAGAGGTTATGCTGCCGAGATTCTGAGAGAGGGAGAATGCTGTTGCAGGACGCATAGCTACTCGCCCAGTCAAAGGGAAAGTTCACAGCGTCAAAACTTGGTTGTAATTTTTCCTTTATATTATTAATAAATGAGCGACTGCTGTTATAGTTCCAATCTCGCTATTTATCATAAGTAACATGGTTTATTTCCTTTCCGACTAAAGTATACTTGTTATTATCAGTGAATTGTATGCTTGTATCTATTTCTTCGTTTGCATGTGCAGGGGCTCACTTATAAGGATCGTGAGGACTGTGACATGTCGGAACGAGGGAGCGGGGATACGAACTCAACTGCTTCAACCATAGCGTGGACTACAGGTTGGTCCCTTCAATTCACTCTTAATATATAAGTAGGAACTTGCGCAGCAGCGCGGATTGTTTGTGGCTAGATCTATATTAGACTAGTGGGATCGCCTCTGTCCGCAGAGGGGATTTACCTCACCAACACTAATGTTAAAGAGGAATTTGCAAAATTTGATGATGGATGTTTGTTTTATGAAAATGAATTGCAGGTTATATTTGAAAAGAATTTGATTGATAAACTATTGTTTGTTGTTGATAAAGTGGAAGAATATGAAGAGGAAATTGTAGCTGCAATTAAAGGGACAAGAAATTTTGAAGATGCCAAAACTGATTATGATGCTGAGATAAATTTTATTGAAGAATGGGTTGAGAAACCTTTTGAACAAATTGATGCAGGTCTCAAAGCAGCAAACGGAATAGTGAAGGCTCTTGAAAATGAGCACAATGGTAAATCAATGAATGATTCATATGATATGGAACTGGAACTAGTGGAGGACACATTTGAAGAAGTTCTTGGTATTTTAATATATTGGAGCCCAGAGGAAATAAAACATTATTATGGATTGATGAGGCAACAACCAAGTAAACAGGAAACTATTGATGATGAAAATGAACTTGTTGAGAAAGGAGTTGAGATGGATTGGTTTCATCCTACTTGGAATAAGAAGCAATATCCATACTTCATGATCTGGAGTAAGAAGAAGACTAAACAGGTTGAAAGTGTCAGAGTTTGGAGCAACAAGTCGAAGAAGAAATTTCATCAATATGTTGATGCAAAGAAAGTTAAAATGAAGTCATATTTGTAAGCCTAGCTGAGACTGAGACCAGCAGGCATTGTTATGCATTGTTGAAAAACCATTTCTCCATTAATGGGGGATGTTGGAATAATGTAGAAACGATATGTCCAATAGAGTTGATGAGTTTTATTCTCATAGTTAGTGTTTGAGTCTATCTACCATAAGTTGTGTCTTCGTAGTCTGTGTAAGTGAGTTGTAGCTGAGTCATAGACTCTACTTTACAAGTTGTTATGTTGATTGAGTCTAGTGATCCCATCATTATATAATGGGATATATTGTGATGTATTTGCAAGGAGTCAGTATGCAGGCTTAGGCCTGAATTAATAATATGTTGTGTTGTGTTAACTCTTTGTTTTTATAATTAGAGCAAGAAGAGAGAGCATGCAAAAGAGCAGGGATGCACAAAAGAATGAAGGATATGAAACACAAACGTTTGATTAAGATGGACGAGGAGAGAATTTAAGGGAGAAAGAAGAGAATACCAACTAAAAAACAGGAACATTTGATTGTGACAGATGGGGAGGGCATGTAAAAGAGAAAGAAGAGAGGTTCCTTGAAAGAGTAGGCTGGCACAAATGAAGCAATAATAGAAAAAATGAATGCTTGATTATGATGGATGGGCAAGACATGTGATAGAGAAAGAAGAGAGGGTCAGCAAAAGTGTCAGGAGCAGTGAATGAAAGAAGGCTAGAAAGCAGGAACATTTTACTGTGACAAACGTGGAGGGCATAGATAGGAAAAATAAGATAAAGCCAATAAAAGAAGAATGAGGTGCAAATGAAACAAGGGTAGGAAACACGAATGTTTGATTGTGACATACATGGAAGGCATGTAAAGGAGCAAGAAGAAAAGGCTTGGAAAAAGGTTGGGAGGCACAAATAAAACAAGGCTAGACGACTAGAACATTTAATCATGACAGACAGGGAGGACATGTAAATGAGCAAGAAGAGAGGGCCAACAAAAGAGCAGCATGGCACAAATGAAACAATGGTAGATAACACAAACATTTGATTGTGATGGATGGGGAGGGCATCTAATGTAGCAAGAAGAGACGGTCTGCAAAAGAGGAGGGACTCTTGGGAGGCACGAACGGAGCAAGGGTAGATAATAGGCACGTTTGGTTGAGACGGTTGAGGAACACATTTAATGTAGCAAGAAGGGAGGGCCCAAAAAAAACATGGATTTTCAAACGAAACAAGGGTAGGAAATAGGCACATTGGCAAAACAATAGGGATTTTCAAATGAAACAAGGGTAGGGAATAGGCACATTTCATTGAGAGGGTCGGGGAGGGCATGTAATGTAGCAAGAAGAGAGTGCCTACAAAAAAAACAAGGATTCACAAACGAACAAGGGTGGAAATTAGGTACGTTAGATTGTGACAGACGGGGAAGGCATATAATGAAGCAAAAAGAGAGGGTTTGCAAAACAACAGGGATGCACAAATGAAACGAGGGTAGAATATATGCACATTTGATTGTGATGGATGGGGAGGGAAGGAAGGAAGGAAAGAAAGAAATTTTAACGTCCGTGAGACTATAGATAGCATATGGGAAAAATTTCTTCTTCATCTTGGTTATGCATTCGGCCCTTTTCCTGTGAAGCCTCACAATAAACGCTCCCAGCTTCTCAACAAATCCCTTGCTAGATAGATTATCCCAAGAGCTAGCTGATGGAATATCTAGATAAATTTCCCTATTGTATTTAAAGGCCTCACATTCTAAAATGAAATGCTTTTCTGTTTCCACTTTTTTGGAAGAACAAAAATTAAATATCCTTTCCTCCCACACTCCTTTTGGCCTTTTCCAACGCACTCTTTCACAATGGAGTTGATGAGACTTAGTCCTTAACTGAGCAATAAGAATTTTGGCTCTCCAAGAAATATTGGTCTCTATGTACGCTTTTTGTTGATGATTATGAGTGGGATTAAACACTTCAATATAGTATTTTTTCTTTCTCCCTAGCTCGGTATCCCAAGTACGCTTGTGGAACTTATCCATAACAACAACTTTTATCTCTTTATTGTTTATGGGGCATGTGTTTAAGAAAATACCCCATTTACTAAACCATTTTTTATTTGTTGTATCCAAGACTTCTTTCTTGTGCACAATATGTCATTAAAGACAACCTTAGGCCATCTGTCTTCTTCCATTTGCTCAATTTTTTTTAAATACCTTATGACTTGCACCATAGCAATTGCTTCAATAGGAGCAGCCCCTGTTTCACTTAACAATATAGCCTAAGGAACTGCACTTTAAATTTTGAATTTGTTTGTAATCAAACACTTTTGAATTTTCTCAATTTGTTTCGACTACATGTCGGATGTACTACTAGCCCATAGTTCGCAACCATAGAGAATCACTAGAAGCCCAAAAAGAGTTTGAGTGTTTTTCCAGTCCCATAACTCTGCCTCTCTACACCTATTTTGAAAAGCATTAAATGTTTTCCAACCCCCCCAAGTTCTTTTCTTTCTACAACCATCCCAACTTAGATTTTTGTTCAAGTCAATTCTGAGGTATTTGTAATACACAAATTCTTCCAAAATGTTGCCTTTAAAGTAGAACTTATGTTGGTTATGTTTTATTTTTCTAGAGAAAACCACTACTTTCGTTTTGCTAATATTGACTTGCATCCCCACCCTTCTACAAAAATGCTCAAGGGATAGTAAGTGCTCAGAGCAGATTTAGCAATCAGATTAAGGTCACCTGCATACAAAAGAAGGCTTATAACAAACTTGCCCAAATGGATACCATCACCCCCTTGTGAATTTAACCACTCCTCAAACTTGTTGATATATAAAGCAAAAAGGGTAGGAAACATTGGGCAACCTTGCTTGACCTCAATATAGCTTCTAAAACTTTTAGAAATCCCTGTTGAAGTTCTAATTTTGACTTTCACCACTTCATACAACTTATGCACAACTACTCTCAAATGTTTACGAACCCCAAGTTCCTCCATTTTGTGCCAAATCTTATCCCTAGGAACCGTGTGAAACGTTTTTTCTGAAATCAACATAAAAACAAAAGACTTCTTCCTTTTTCTCCCAAAAATTTTCAATGATGTGCCTTAAAGTTATACAATGATCTTGTAAGCTTTGAACTTCATATTATCCTTGTGTGACTCTTTCCACATTGTACTTGCCCTTTTGCATTCTCGGTCAAACCAAGCATTAACCCACAATTTAAAAAAATCCAAAAAAAATAGGTACCGCACACGAAACAAAAGTGGAAAATAGACATTTGATTGTGATGGTCAGGCAGGTTGTGTAATGTAGCAATAAGAGAGGGCCCGCAAAAGAGGGATTCGCAAAGGTACGTTTGAGATAGAAAATGACATTAACATATTTCGCGATATTAAACTAGAGCGAAGAGTGAAGAGAGGCGAGTTGATTGAAGCTGTTAACCAACAAGAAAAGGAACGTCGATCAAACCCTTTCATGCAATGATTCTGTCCCTATATAAGTCAAATTTCCTTCCTTAAATTTGATGAAGCAGAGGAGAACATGAACACGGGATCCATAATCCACAAGGATAGCAGCTGTCCACTCCTATTTACGGTATTCTTAGGATATAAGTTGACGGTATACTCGTATATCTCAATTTTGTGAAACTTATACGTTAAACGTGCATACCTAGTATACTTTATAGCTCGAGCTTGGGTTATATTGAAAGGACGATAAATGAGTACACATATGCTTTTCTTTAGCATTGTTATCCATTAATTGACTTTTTTCTTTCTAAATTCTATAAAATGGAGAACATTAGTATGTGATTTATAATTATTAATTATAATTTTCTCATAAATATACAAGGGTATACATTAACTTTAATTATGTTATCCATTCATTAATTCTCTTTTCCCTCAAGTCCATAAAATAAAGTAGAGCATGAGAATGAAATTATCAAACTTTCCATCGCGGGAAAGCAAATTAAATTAAATTTTAAGTATTTATTATGATATGAAGAATAGTGAGTAGTTTATTACATAGTTTTATATTAAATTAGTATAAATCTATTTTAGTTATAGATTAGTTTTTAGAGAGATGCAAATTTTTTTAGAGTGTAAAATTTGAAAAAGTTTGCATTTCAAAAAATTATGATGGATATACATTGGTTTTATCTATTTGTAATTTTTCACTGTTTAAATTGTATATTTGAATGCAATGCCTAAATAGATACAATACTTTGAAAATCCCTTTGGAACTTAGATTGTGTAGACTGCACATCTTAAACTTACAGTTCCAACAAACTGAATTTCATAGAAAATTGATTGGAGAATATACCTAAAAGATGGTTGAAATGTAGAATAGTAAAACTATTTAAATATTTTGATCATAAGGATTTATTTTTTCCACTTACTTTATATAATATATAAAGTATTTTATTTGTACACTATATTTTATATATTAAAATATCTTTATTAATATATTTTTGAATATATGTCAATATTACTTAACCTTGCATATTGAATATTTTATTTATAATTTAAGTTAAAATCTTTAATTATTATTAATAATTTTTAAATCTGGTATATCAATTTTATATTAAATATTAAATTCATTACTAATCTCTCTTTTATTAAAATTAATTGAATTTGTTTTTAAATTACTTTTTATTTCTGGATATTGAAATACTTTATTATAGTTGATATTAATTTTTTTTGTTCACTCTCTATATAAAATTATATAAAGTTCATATTGAAGTATATTAGCTAATATAGAGATTCAAATAGTTTATTTAATTTTTATATTCAAATTTTAAGGTATAAGGATCATACAACAATGTTATAGGTAAAATTGAAAATATAAGATCTTTTACTTTTAATTATATTATTTATTTTTAAAAGTTCATATAAAATTATGTAATTTAATATAGATTTTGAAATATTTTATTTATAATTGAGAGTAAGAATAAAATATTTTTACCATACTCTTTTCATGTTATAATATCCACAACAAAACGAGTGAACAAAGTGAGTGTGGCATTATAGATGTTCTATATTTTAATTGACAATATTCTTTTTATTTACTATATATATATATATATATATATATATATATATTTTAAATTCACAATACCAACTTATTTTTATTTTTTTAAATATGTGCCAATTCAAAGTTGAACATGAATATATTACACATCTCCCTTATATTAAATTGTAAAATAAATTTCTATACACAAAAATTAATAAATTAAATTCAAAGTAATAAATTATATATAATAAATTTTAAAATTTAAAATTTTAATTCTTCCAAATTTATTTTATTTTAAATTGATTTTTTGAATATATATAATAAAAAATAAAATAAAAAAATAAAACATTTAAACTCTCTTAATAGTTCGATTCTATTAATTCAAAATAAATTTAAAATATAAATTTAATTTCATAAAAATAAACCAAACATATAAACCTGCCTTTTATAATAGATAATTATAAATTAAATTTAAGATTGTTATTTCTCTTCCGATCAATCTTTTTTCCTGAATTCGAGAAGACAAATGAGAGCATGATAAGTGATTTATAATTGTCAATTACAAATTTCTTATTAAAATGGAATAAAATCAATCAATAGATAACACTCATATTTATAATGGATAGCAATCTTAAATTTTAGATATATCTTTAATAAAGATATACTTTAATCTTATTAAAAGGTATACTTTATTTTGTTTTGGTGGCCGCAATGACTTTTTATTTATTTATTCAGGTCAAATCCAAAGGGCGGGACAGGCATTTTGTCTATACTAATCATCTTAAACCATGAATGCTAACAGTAAAGACTCGGGTTAAACTTGCTCAATAAGGCCTGGTTTAAAGTTTGACTTTATGGAGACACTCAACGATAATGAAATCATTTTTGATGTGGTGTATCTGTGAAGTAGAAAGATTATGGGCCTCTCATTAAGTCATCAAAATTGTTTTTTTTTTCGCCTTTTTAGAACGGTTAAAGTTTATTTCACATGAGTAATCCAAAAACCATCTTTAAAAATTGTAAATTTTGAAATTACTAATTATTAATGAAGGGTAACCAATATTATAAAATTCCAAAACAAGGGCCCTCTTATGAACAATATAACAATATTTAACTCCCAAATCTCAGTGATTTATTTAATGGGTATTGTGTCTTTCATATTATATGATGATGGATGTGAACCATCACTCAGATTTAAAATATAACTCTTATTAAAAGAAAATTGACATTTAAGAATTAAAATCATCTTGATTCTCATTGGCTTCGATGTATTCTTGGATATGGTGTACATTCTCACAACATTAAGCCCATCACATAGATCAAACTTAAATAGCATATGCACTATTTAAGTATTACTTAATGATTTTTTTTTAGCTTAGACACCTTGATTTAATGTTAAGTTGATAATGAGAATTGATATTGGATTTAATGCCCATTTGTAAATTGTTTGTATCTCACGTTTATCATATTATTGTTTTCTTTATTATTTTTTCCCTATACTTTACTTTTCGCTTTAGAAAACACGAAATGATTCTAATTTATGAAGGGAATTAAATGATATTCAAATTTATAATCAAAATACAAAGATGCAATGAAATTTGACTTTTATTAATAAGTGGAAAATGCTAAAATTGTATAAATGTAGACTGTAGACAAATTAGCTTGAATAGTGGTTGCTTATCTCTGAGAAGATGACCATGTGTTCAAAAATTTGTTCAAAATTCAAAGTTGTCAGAATGATGTGGAACCTGAACGACTTTGTAGTGCTCATCATCCTGAATCTGGCACAACTTGTTTCAAGTGAAACAGACTCTGTATGCTCCCAGAAACGGAACCACGGCGGAGCAGAGTGGGGGCCTGGCCGGCGAGGTGGGCCATTAGCCTTAGCCCCGGGCACGTGGCCCCCCCATGTGGCCCAAATTTTTGGGATTAATGCCTCATTGAGCATTTAATTCATCCGACAAATTCAGCACTCGGTTAGCGGAATTAGAGGCGAATTTGTAGGATGGTGCCGAATTTTTGGGAAATTGAGGTGCGATTAGAAAAAAGACTTAGGGAAGCTATAACTTCTTCAGTTTTTTACCAAATCAGGAGTAAGAAGAGGCTAGACAGGGATTTTTGGGCATTCTGGAGCCATTGGAATAGGTTTCAGAGCTGTTTGAGCATTGTAAATTGATGTATTCACACTTTTTAGCATAATAGAAAGGGCTAAGCCATTGGAAGATGGACCAAGGAGATGTAGCCCAAGCGGGGTAAATTCCTTCATCATGTGCTATTGTGACCTGTTATGGTGATGTTCATGTCTATTATATGTTATTACTCAATAATTTGTTTATGTTAATTTGTACATGAAATTTACATAAAACACTCAAAAACTCATGTTAAAACTTACAATTAACCTTATGAATCCTTAACCACTTTTACATATTCTGAAGAGGAATTTAGCACATCAAAACTAATTTTCTCATTCATATCAAGTTTGGTATCAGAGCTCTTGGTTTTCTTTGTGCAAGGAGGATTTAACTATTTGCAAGTGAATGTGATGCTTACAAGGTTGAAGCTCAAGAGAGGAGAAGGAAAGTTGGTTGAAGGTCCTGAAGTTGGGTCAAGGAGAAGGAGTGCAAGATTGCCACAATCTCCACCACCAGTTCTACCTCAAATTATAGTTGAAGCTTCAGTAAGCATGTCACATGAAGGAGAGCCTGCAAATATGTCAGAGGATGAGAAGGTTTTTAGGAAGGCTTTCTTTGACATGACAGAGATGGTGAAAGTCCTCTATGAAGAGAGGAATACAAGACTACAGGGTGAAAGCTCCAAGCCTCCAAAAGGAGAAGGTTCTTCAGGAGGAGGAGGTAATGGAAATGGAGGTAAACCTCCACCATCTCCACCATCATCTTCATCTTCATCTTCACATGCATATTCACCCTCTTCCACTAATATAACCCTTACTCATACTCATCAACATACCTCAAAAGGAATTGGTAAAACACCCATGTTAAAACTTGATGTTAAATTTGAATTGCCCATGTATAATGGTGAAGTGAATGTAGAGAAGCTTGACAATTGGGTTCATCAGTTGGAGGTCTATTTCAGAATTCAAAACCTTCAAGATGATGACATAAAGATTCAACCAGGTTCCTTGAGGCTGGAGGGTGCAGCACTAGTATGGTGGGAAGCCAAGACAAAAGAAGAGATAATAAAAAAATGGTAAGATCTCAATTTCTTGGTCTCATTTCATTGCTGCAATTAAAAGACAATTTTACCCTCTAACATATATGCAGAAAGCCATCATGAATTGGCAGAACTTTAGACAACTTAAAGGTCAAAATATGCAATATTACACCCAAGAATTTAGAAGAAGGTCTCTAATGTTAGGTGTAGATTTGCAATCACAATACACATTGCTGAAGTATATAGGGGTTTTACACAATTACCTTAGGCATACTATCCTAATGTTTAATCCCAATAGTCTAGATGAGGTTTGTGTGCAAGCCACTCATCTTGAGGCAAGAAGGAAAAATACTCTAGAAGAGGGTAGTAAAAATCCATTTAAGGGTAATGAAAAAGAAAGGGTTTCAAAGGGAAAGGAAAGAAAAATGCAAGAATTAAGAAAGAAGGAGAGAAAACAATATGTAAACATTCTTCCAAAGAGGGTCATGATGAAGACCATAGTTGGAATCTTTATCCAAAGATGAGGCCTAAGAAACTCAACAACAAAGGAAAAGAAAAGACAGTTGCAATCATTCAAGATGATTTGGGATCCAATTCGAGTGATGAAACTAAAATTACAACCATGGGTATAAAATGAAAAGAATCCATTGCTAGCACTAGTACATCAAATTGTCACACTAGCACTCCAAATGAAGAAACAAGGATTGAATTATTTCATGTGAGGGTTATTGCAAAACATACAAAAATCGACACACTATTTGATAGTGGGTCTCAAGCCAACTTCATATCTAAAGATTTAGTCAAGAAACTTAATCTTGAAACCATTCCACATACCAAGCCATATCCATTGGATTGGATATATAGGAACACAAACTTACAGGTTACAAGAAAATGTATTCCTTGGTTTGCAATCACAAAAAACTTCATTGACGAAGTTGAATTAGATGTTGTACTGCTTGATATTTCAGGAATTGTTTTGGGTAGTCCTTACCTCTATGATAGAAAATAAATCTTCTATGGCCATGAAAACAAGTACCACTTGTTCAAAGATGGTGTAGAGTATATTGTGAGAGTTCATCACATGAAACTAAATCATTCATTAGTTAATGCAGGGCAAATGAAAAGACTAGTGAATTCAAGCAAGAATTTAGTGCTTCTTATGATCAAACCAAAGAATGATGTTGATTATGAAGCATTTGAAGGTTGTGATACAAAATTGAAATGTGATTGTGTTGATGTAGTTAACCAATATGATGATATGTTTCGGGAACCAAAGGGATTACCTTCCAAGAGGGGAATCCAACTTGAAATACCATTGCAATAATATTGTCATCTTTCTAACATTGGCATGTACATGATTTCAATAATGGAAAATGCATAAATACAAAAGCAAACCCAAGAGTTGTTGAACAAAGGGATCATCCAACCATCTCCTTCACCATATGGGTCACCTATTGTTTTGGTGCCCAAGAAGAATGGAAAGCATGTCACTAAGTGGAACTTAAGGAGTGGCTATCATCAAAGTAGAATTGTTGAAGGAGACACATGGAAGATGACATTCAAAACAAAGCAAGGTTTGTTTGAATGGCTAGTTATGCTTTTTGGTCTTTGCCATGCTCCTTCTACTTTCATGTGTATGATGAATGATGTATTGGAGCCATTTCTAGATGAGATAGTCTATTTAGATGACATCTTAGTTTTCAAAAAATATCTTGATGAACATGTCATGCATGTGAGAAAAGTACTTGATGTCTTGAAGAAAGAACAATTATTTTTGAAGATTTCAAAGTGTGAATTCGGTAAAACTTCTTTGGTGTGCTTGAGGCATATTGTTGAAGGAGGTGAGTTGAAGATAGACCCCTGTAAGGTTGATGTCATGATGAATTAGCCAACGCCCAAGACAATCACTGGAGTAAGAAGTTTTTTGGGAGCAGCCTAATATTGGAGAAAGTTTATTGCTAACTTTTCTTCTATCATAGCTCATTTGCATGCATTGACTAGTGTGGAAAAGGTCTTCTAGTGGGGAGGAAAGCAACAAAATACATTTGATGTCTTGAAAGAAAATATCGGTTCAAATCATGTACTTGCAAGTGACTATGCCATGGGTGCAGTCCTCATGAAATATGGTAAGCCCATTTCATGTCATTCAGAAATTTTCAATGGTGCAATGACAAAGTTGCAGCAATCAAGGCACTTTCGACGGATGGGATCCTTACAACAATTCCACTTGGTCAACAGGTATAAGAAAGGTATATACAACAAGGTTGATGATATGATTTCTAGGCCTATTGTTAGTGCAACTACTTTACTCAAGCATAATTTTGTTTTGCATGAAAGTTATGTTCAACAATATGCATACTTTCAAAATGTACATTTAAGCTTGAGTCAAGAGAACCAAGTAGGGGAATTTGATTACCATTTGCGTCATAATTTGTTGTACCATCTTGGTAAGAAGGATGTTGCTATTGATGGTGACATGGACAAAGCCAAGAAGTTCATTGAATGATTCCAAATGGTACCTCAAACAATTCAAGATCAACTTGAAAAGAGCCAAGGCAAGTACAAAGCAAGGCACGACAAGCATCGTGTAGATCACAAGTTCCAAGTCGGTGATGAAGTTTGGCTTCACATTAGAAAAAAGAGGCTCCAAGGAGAAGGTAAAAGGCTAAAACCAATTCGATATGGTCCATTCAGAATTTTGGAAAAGATTGGTGACAATGCCTTCAAGTTGGATTTGCCTTCATATATGCAAAATTATGTTGTTGTTGATGTGAAAAATTTAAGGTTGTATGAGTCTCCTTTGATTGAAGATCAAGGAGAGAATGTCCAGATTCCTTCCATTGAGGATTTTTCTCCTGAATACCTTGATGAACTACAACAAGACACCATTCTTGATAGAAGAACAAGGTCTTAAAAACGAGGGAATGTGGATTACCTTCATGTGGGGCTCAAAGGAACAAATCCTCCAAGGCCAAATGGATCGAGATTGGAAAGGTGAGAGAAGTGTACCCTCACCTGATGAACAATTGAAGGTGATCTTTTGGGGTCCAAAAGCTTCCAGTGGGGATGAATGATCAGGTGCTAAAAAAATTTCTCAAAATTCAAAGTTGTTGGATTGGTGTGGAACCTGAATGACTGTGTAGTGCTCGTTGTCCTGAATCCGGCGCAACTCATTTCACGTGAAACGAACTTTCTATGCTCCCAAAAACATGTTTTGTTCGTTTTCCTAAATAGACGTTTTTAAAAAAAAAATTGCAGGTAACCCAGTCATAGTCCATACTATTGACATGGTGCTGATTGGGCATGCCTACATGGCAAGGCGACTGTGCATATGACTATTTCCTCTAGAAAATTAGATGGTGCCAAGTGGCATGATTTTATTGGTGCTAATTTGGGTGATTTTGATTGGTTGGTTGGTGGCCAACCACAGGCTGCCACGTGGCTCAGCGAGGGGCCGCCACATGGTAGCCCAAGGGCCACCAAAAATTGGGTTAAACTCTGAGCAGCAGTGGCAAGGGCCGAACCTGCAACCTCCAAACTCCAAGCGCCAAGTCTAACTAACAAACCACATGTTATTGCTTATTATATATGGTATGCCGCATATATTTAAATGCAAGTTGGTGTGCCATCTAGGAAAGGGGCTAGCCCTTGGGCGCGTGCCACCCAACGGAACCAAGGAGGAGTGGAGTGGGGGCCCGACTAGTGGGGGTGGGGCGTTGGCCTTAGCCCCTAGCATGTGGCCCCCCATGTGGCCCAAATTTTCAGGATTAAGGCCTCATTGGGCATTTAATCCGTCCGACAAATTCCCCTAGAATTAGGTGAAATTGGAGCTCAGTTATCGGAATTGGAGGAAAATTTGTAGGATGGTGTTAGATTTTGGGGAAATTGAGGTGCGATTAGCAAAAAGACTTGGGGAAGCCATAACTTCTTCAATTTTTTACCAAATCAGGAGCAGAAAGAGGCTAGACATGCATTTTTGGGCATTCTGGAGCCATTGGAACAGGTTTCAGAGCAGTTTGAGCATTGTAAATTGATGTATTCACACTTTTGAGCATAATAGAGAGGACCAAGGAGACATAGCCTAGGCGGGGTGAACTCATTCATCATGTGCTATTGTGATACTGTTTTGGTGATGTTCATGTATGTTATATGTTGTTGTTCAGTCATTTGTTTATGTTAATTTGTACATGAAATTTACATAAAAACACTCAAAAACTCATGTTAAAAATTGCAATTAACCTTATGAATCCTTAAGCACTTTTACATATTCTGAAGAGGAATTTAGCACAACAAAACAAATTTTCCCATTCAGATCAGAAGAGATGTGAAAACTACAAATCTTTGTCGAACTGTGTTACAATGAGGTTCGAAGGTATTTTTATCATAAAGAAGCAATGAGAAACCATAAAAATCCAAAAAACGTAACCCCAACAGATGAAGCACCAAAGGCTTTTGGGCCCGAATGGGGTGAGTTAGAACATCAACTTCACGAGGTCGAAACTTTGGTGTATGATATTTTTTTATGCACATGATATTTCATTCGAAATGTCTATCCTAGAGGTACATTTCTATATTATTGTTAGCCTATTTCCCCAAAAAAATGTTGTTTAGGGCCTCAAAACGACTATCGAAGTTCAAGACCTAAAAACTGTAGAAAACAAAATTTTCCAAAATAGAAAATTGTTTTGTGAGCCAGTGGAATATGTGGGTAGACACCAATACCCACCTAGATCATTCCTCCTCCCTTGTGAAGCATTGTTATCCATTGTGTTGAGTGCTTCCATGAGATGGGGAAAATTTTGTTGAATTTGACCCTTGGTGAGCCACTTGCCTTGATTCAAGAGTTGCCTTGCTTTGAAAACCTAATAAAATTGGATAATTTGTTGGCCAGTGCCCTTAATATGTGTGTCCAAGATGTTATCAATTATGGTCTGTTCAATCCAATTTAGGTTGAAATATGTTACAGTTAGTTGCTCTACAATTTCTGATGTGTTCAACAATGGTGGAAAGTATGGTTAAAGGTGGTCCACATTGAATATTGGGTGCAGGCCAAGGAAGAGAGAGATATTTTTCTCAAAAGAATTATCACCCACAACCTTGGTGATGGTGTAAGGTCCATGGTGGAGCAGTGGAAACTTCTAATGGGTCCCTAGGTGTTCCTTCTACAAATGTAACCAAACGTTTTCTCCCACTTAAAACTTGTGTGGCATCTGATACTGGTTATTTCATTGTTTGCACTTAGCATTGGAACTTTTCAACATATCTTGGACCTATTAGCGGATGTGCTGAATTTTTTCAATAAACTTGGTGGCTTTATCAGCATCATATTGAACATGTGCATATTTTATCTATGTAGTTGCAAGGGGCAGTGTGACATTAATGAGACACAATGGTTCAAATCCTAGACCCACCTAAAAGAAGTTGTGGCTAGTTGAGTTATGGAGAGCTCTTTGTAGTTGTGTTGAACTTAGGGGAGACTCTCATCCCATGTTCATGTATGGTTGGAATCTTACATGTGCAAAATATGCACGATCATCCTGTTGACAACCTCTATTTGACCATCAGTTTGGCTATGAAAGGAAGTTGATTTGGTGAGTTTGGTGTCGAATAATAACCAAAGTCTTAACAAAAATATGCTTAATAACCTAATATCTCTATTTGATATGATGGTCTACGGTATTCCAAAATGCACCCACACCTGTTCGAAAAAGAGTTTTCCATTGGTTTTTGTTCTGATATTCTTCTTACAAGCAGTCAAAATGGACATCTTAGAAAATCTATTAATGACTATAAATGCACAGTCATTACCATGGTTATTAGAAGGAAGGCCAGGCATATAGTCCATCGAGAAGGATGTTGAATTTCCATGATCTTGGGTCTAGGTTAGAGTCTTAAAATCACTAACGCTACCAAACCAAGAATCTCAACAAGAACTAATTTGAACAATGGAAAATATAAAGTAGTAAATCACAAATGCACAAGCATACACAATTTTTAAAAAATTGTACAATAATGTACAACCCAATCTTCATTATATTAAACCAAATCTGAATAATACAATAGTCTATGGTATACAAGTTACAATGACGATCTTCGCTACAACTTCTATGTCGTATCTTGTCCTACCAGTCCGTCGCTCCTATACTGCTCACTAGTTTCCCCTTAGTCCTTCAAAGGACAACACATCGAGACTCCAGGAGGGCTACTACCTAACACTATTGCAAGTAACTTCTGTTGCATTCACACAAGCTAATCCAATCTACTCTCTAGGCTGGCCAATACCTAAGCTCCAATCTTCCTTCTAGTAGCCTCTTTCATCCATCAAAGAGCTACTCATAAGGCTCCAAAATTCACCCAATCTTCAGTTATCTTCGTCACTTCAAGACTGCTAATCTAGGGATACTTTGGGTAGCCAACACACTGCCCTCCACCAGATAAATGACACCCAATCCAATAACTACAATATATTCTTCTATGAAGGCTCTTGATCACCAACTCAAGCCTCCAAATTGGCTCCCATAGGTGGCTAGTCAAACTGATCCAAAACTGGGCAAAGCAATGACCCAACACAAGTCACTAATGGAGAAGAATACATACTTCTACACTGCTATTCATGGGTAGTGTTTTTGTCACTATTTAGGGCTCCCACTGTAATCTAAAACATCCCAATAATCACGCCCAAAACAAACCATAAATTATGCAACCTGTTAGCACTGCTATACAAAAGGATAAAGTGGATCCAAAAACACTCCCAAAGTCTGCAAATCTGCTTAAATTCATGCCAAGGGATCCATGCATGCTGTCGAAATCTCCAAGTTTTGGTCGAAGGCCATCCACCGATCGAAATAGTTGCAAGAGAAGCACCCTCGGGAGAGTGGAAATGCACTATCGGGAGGCTCAAAACACCCTAAAATCATGAAAATGCATTTCCGCAAGCTTAAATTGGGCATTGCATGACAGCCGTTAGATCTGGCTACTCAACGGCCCATATATAATTGGTGGATCGCAATCAGAGCTTCCAGCAGATCCCTTTTAATCCATGTTTTATAACATCGCCAATGATCTGATCGGCGGATTGCAATCGAGAAAACCAAAGGAGGCATGGTTTTACATACGCATGCATGCGACCCGATAGGCCGGACCCAATGGCATTAGAAAGGATTTCTTATAAAATTTCAAGTCCGTGCCAAAGCCTTGTTCAAAGCATTGTTCATGTATTTTGTTATACAATGAAATATGAAGGAGCCTTGGGCGAGCGCCAATTGCGATAAAACCTGGACCCGAAAGGGGTCCTGGAAGTGAAATATACATATTTTGGAGTCCGCCCCAAAGCCTTTTTCATGTTTCCCGACATTTTTATGAATTTCCAAATACAAGGGGAGCAAGGGAAAAGGTGGACCCGATAAAGGAATTAAGCATGTCTTTGGACTTTCTGAAATCCAAAAGGAGCAGAATGGGCGGGATTTCTCAGTGTTACAGCATTCTCTGTTGACAATAGCAAATAATCATTGTTAGCCATTTCAAGAAAGGGACAGAAGGTTGGAAGTGGAAAGGCGACAGCACGCAACGATGCAGCCCGCAACAGAAGTGATCAAGGTGCATTTCTTCTTCAACAACTGCATTCAACCAACGGAATGGCCGAGAAGGGGAAAAGGACCAACCTCGAGCGTTTCAGCGCATTTATCAGTTATGGGGCGTGTTCCATATTGCACTCTGCCTGCTTAGGAAGGACAACAGAGCGTCTAAAAGGATCAAATCCATCTGCAGACACACGTAGATTGTAGCAGAGGCCCATTTTAGATAGTTAATGTGGTTGGTGGTCCAGTATGACCCCTCCACGCCTGGCTCAGCACATCATTTTTTGTAACCAAACTCTTTATATACCCAGACCACAGATGGGGAGAGGGTTGATGGTTTGGGCTTTGATATAATATTCAACTTCTAGAGACTGTAAATATTATGATACCTGCAGCTTCTGGTCTGCATTTTCAGCTAATGCAAGCTTCTTTTGTTGTCAATTGCTCACTTTTCTCTTCTTCTTCTTTGTTCCAGGCTGTGTCTGTATGCATTTTGTATGTTCTCTTGGTGTTTAGCATTAGAGGGGTTGTCATCCCACCTCTGTGTTAGAATCTAGCATGTATCATTGAATTTGTATGCAGGTTTCTGTTGTTTTAATGCCAGAGAGCTGTCATCCTGTCTGTGCATTAGAAAATAGATTTACAGACCTTATAACTGGTTGCAACTGGCCATCACAGGGTCCTGTGTATTTGCTGGTGTGATCAGTGTTCTCCATCATCACATTTTCCTTAAACTGTGAGTAGTTGGTGGTCTAAAGCCTTGTAGTTTGGGGGTGTTCACCCATGTCTGGGGTTAAGCATAGTAGAAGTGGTTATCTGACTTGAATATGCATCATTCCTTCTATTCATCCATTTTCAACATTTTGTTGAGTTTGTAATGTTCCCGAGCATCTCTGATTTACAAGCTAGGAGAGTTTCTTGGGGTGATAACATTAATTGGCGCCGTTGCCGAGGAAAGGAGATTGAAGTTCAGCTTCCCTGGGAAACGACACAGTTCCAAGCGTTGATGATAGGCAAGGTTTGGACACATATTCTGGTTGTAATCATCTATCTGGTGACTCTACCGGAGGACCTACCTGGTGGCGACTCCACATTACAGTTCTGGCTCAGTTTGTGAGACATACTCGAAGAAATCCTTAGAAATCACCAACTGACCCAATGCCTGACCCTGAAAATATCGTTAAGCAGAAAAAGAAATCATAGAAAGGAGCATCAGGATTAGGTAAGCCCAAGAAATCTTATTTGTCTCTGCGTGAGAATTTTTTAGTTGAAGATACACAGTCTGAGGATTTAGAGCCTAGTATTGATAGCGAAGAATCAGCTACAGAGACTTACAAAGCTCCTTGTTCAGTTACTTCCCCTTTGAATCTCAGTCCAAAGAAAGTTTCCCATACAGTCCATAACATCCCTGTCTCTCTGTCATACATTTCATTGTTTCATACTACTCAATCTGCCGGTGTCCTTCCACATACCCTAGTCATGGCAGGCCAGCAAGCACCCATGAGGATAGAAATAATTGTTGCTGCTAGATATGGACCTCTGGTTTTGCCTGTTCCTTTGAATCCCATGCCTGTGGGAGAATATCAGAAGTATATGCCCAAATTCACTGGTACAGAGGGAGTAACAACAGAAGAACACCTTGAAGCTTTCTATAGTTATGCTGATAACTTAGATATAAGTGAAAATGATGTGTGGATGAGAGTTTTTGTCCAGAGCCTTGATGGAGAGGCCAGGAAGTGGTTCAGAGAATTACCCCAGAGATCTATAACAGATATTGAAGCCTTAGATGATGCATTTTTGAAGCACTGGGGAGACAAAAAGGACTTGTTGTATTATCATACTGAGTTTGGTAGCCTGAAGAGGGAAAATGGGGAATCTTTGCCTGATTTTAATAAAAGATTCAATCAAAGGTACAGTAAAATACCAGCTGAGGTAAAGCCTACCCCCACCTCTGCCAAACTCACTTATGCCAATGCTTTTGACTCTGATTTCTGCCTGTTATTGAGAGAAAGGATATGTGCCACTCTAGCTGATATGCAGGATGCAACACTAGAGGTGGAATCTAATATTAGGGCTACAGAAAAGCTAAAAAGTCAAACTGACAAAAGGAGGCAGAGAGGTCAGGCTTCCACTTCATCTGCATCATCTTCCGACCCCAAATTTGATAAAATGACTAAAATGATGGAGTCATTAGCTGCTAAGATATCTAAGATGGAGGTTGATTAGAATTCAGGAAAAACAAGGTAGCAGAACACATTTTCTCCAAGGAATACAAATCCATTCAGAAGAGCAAATGAACAGTTACAAATTATTCAGAGGGGTGAAGATTCAAAAGAAGAACAGAAAGTTAAAGCTCCTTTCCAAAATGTAGTCATGGAGAAGGAACAATTCAAAGATGAGGATGATATTCATTACATGGAAGATAAAGGCAGTGTTGCCTTTTTAACATTAGCTGCATACAAAGAGTCATTGCTGCAGGACCAAATGAGTAAAGAATGGGACAGAGAGGCTATTCTGCAGACTGGTGAACAACAAAGGTATAATCTAAGATCACATGCAAATAATGTCAAAGAGAGCCCTGCCCAAAGAGCTGTTGTCCAAACAAAGTCACAGAATATCAGGCAGAGAAGACCAGCAGCTGACCCAGTCATCCTCAAAGCCCCAGTTCAAGAGGTAAGAGGTTCTGATAAGTTACCTTTCTCTTTCAGCTTCGAGTCAGAAGTCCAGAAGTTAAAAATATCTGTGCCTCTGATAGAGTTGGTAAAGAGTGAAATGTTTAGAAAGCCTATCCTTGAAGCCCTTTTCCTAGACACCAAACAAACCTCCACTGACTCTGTTCATTTGCAAGATGATAAGCCTGGCATTGTGCTCAGCCCCATGATTGAACCTGTTGATAATAATTCTCCATCTTTTTATGTCTCCTTGACCATTCATGATAAAATCCTTCACAATTGCCTGCTAGATACAGGGGCCAGCCACAATTTAATGCCTAAAGCTATCATGGAAGAGTTAGGCCTTGATATCACCAGACCATATCATGATTTATTCTCTTTTGATTCAAGGAAAGTGAAGTGCCTAGGATTAATCAAAGACCTGGCCATTACCTTAACTCAGTTTCCCATGAAGAGTATGATGATGGATATTGTGGTGGCAGATGTCCCTCCTAAATTTGGAATGCTGTTGTCCAGAGGATGGATTAAGAGACTAGGTGGGACATTACAAAATGATCTATCTTATGCAACTATCCCAGTTTTTGGAGGAGAAAGCAGGAGATTGTACAGAGAAGCACAGTTGGCATACATCATCAGTGATGAGAAGAATCCTACAAATCATCCCATATATGTAGTGGACACTGATTTTGGAGCATGTATCCTCCAAATAGAAGAATCTCAGAAGGCCTCAATGCAGCTCAGGAAACCAATAGTTCAGGCCGAGGAAGAGCAAGGAAGTCAGGTTTGGGAGATGTTCTTTTATGGAGCATGTTCCAAGGAGACTGCAGGAGCAGGGGTGGTGCTGGTATCTCCAAATCAAAAAAGCACAGAGCTGTCTTTTAAGCTAGCCTTCCAAGTCACAAACAATATAGCAGAATATGAAGCTTTGCTATTGGGCCTCAATGCAGCAAAAGACAAAGGAATCAAATGCATAAAGGTGTTTGGAGATGCTAATTTGATTATTCAACAAGTAAATAAAACATTTCAGGCAAAGCACCTAAGGTTGAAAGCATACAGAGATGAGGTATGCAGAATCATAAATTCTTTTGATTATTTTTGTATTTCATACATTCCTAGAGCCCAAAATCAACTTGCTAATTCCCTTGTTGTGTCTGCTAGTCTTTTTATCCCTCCAATGCCTCCCAGACTAGTGTATGAAGTCCAAGTGAAGTATAGACCATCCTTGCCTGATAATGTCTAGCATTGGAAATTTTTTGATGATGATGATGAGATAAATAAATTTCTGCAAGTCATTGATGAGTTTTCCGAAATGAAAATTGACCAAGACAGTGAAGCCTTGTTAGAAAACCCCAAGTCCCAGCTTAGAAATAAAATTGGTAAAGACAGTATTGTTGTGCTTCCTAGCAATCATATTCCTAAGGGTCTAATTCCTCTTGAGAGACTGTTTGACCAAAGTGATGTGCCTTACAAGGCTGCCCAAAAAGAAGACAAATATGTAGTCTGCAAGCATGATATAGGAAGTCCAAGTCAGCCTAGATATGTAAATTTGTCCACTCATTTGTCAGCTGATCAAAGTGCTGAATACTGAAAATTAATGAGGCAGTTTGCTGATGTGTTTGCATGGGAGTATAGTGATCTGAAAACGTATGATAAAAACATAATCCAGCACAAAATCCATAAAGACGCCATCCCTTTCAGGAAGAAGCTGAGACCAATAAATCCTATGCTTCTTCCATTGATTGAAAAAGAAATAAAAAAATTGCTGGCTGCGAAGATCATAGTCCCTCTCAGATATTCAAAATGGGTGGCTAATCTTGTGGTGGTGAGGAAGAAGAGTGGAGAAATCAGACTGTGTGTTGACTTCAAAAATCTAAACAAATGCTCAAAGAAAGATAGTTATCCCTTACCAAAGATGGAGCATTTGTTGTAAAAGGTCTCAGGAGCCAAAGTAATGTCTTTCTTGGATGGTTTTTCAGGCTTTAATCAGATTGTTGTCCATCCAGATGATCAAGAAAATACTGCATTCACCACTCCTTGGGGCACTTTTATGTATGCCAAAATGCCTTTTGGGTTGATGAATGCTGGAGAAACCTTTCAGAGAGCCATGGATATAGCATTTGTGGGGGAGAAGGATAAACTTGTCCTTATCTACCTTGATGATATAACAGTTTACTCCAGCAGCCATCAAAATCATTTGCAGCATTTGGAAAAAGTGTTTCTAAAGTGTAGGAGGTTTGGAATTTCAGTCAATCCCAAAAAATCTCAATTTGCTTTAGAAGAAGGCAAGCTATTAGGACATGTTGTGCCTGCTGTAGGTGTTCATATTGACCCAGAAAGAGTAAAAGCAATACAGACTTCGTCTATCCCAAGATCAAAGAATGATATCCAATCCTTTCTGGGTAAAATTAATTTTGTCAGGAGGTTTATTCCAAATTTTGTAGAATTGGTTAAGCACATGACCTCCATGTTGAAGAAAGGGTCAGAGGTAAGATGGACTGATGCAGCAAGAAAATCATTTGATTCCATCAAGAAATCCATTATGGAAGCTCCCACACTAAGCAGTCCAGATTACATCAAGGAGTTCCATATATTTTCATTTGCCTCTGAAGACACCATTGCAACTATTTTATTGCAGGCAGATGAAGAAGTTTCAGAGCATCCAATAGCATTTTTCAGCAAGAACTTGAGGGATATTGAACTAAGGTATGATATTATTGAAAAACAGGCATATGCTCTTATCAAATACTTGAAATCTTTTAGAGTTTATATTCTGCATTCCAAGATAATTTCATATGTACCCTCTGCTGCAATAAAAGATATCTTAACACAACCTGATGCTGATGGAAGAGGGGCAAAGTGGATTGGAAAGATGATAGAATTTAATATAGAATTGAAGCCCACTAAACTGGTCAGAGGTTAGGGTCTTGCTAAATTATTGGCTGAAGAAAATTGCAGATCTTTGGATATTGATTTCCTATGCACAATTGCAGAAAATGGTCAGGTAGAAAAGGAAGAAACAGCTGAACCATAGAGGAAGTAGTTACTGGCTAAGAATCTAGCTTCTTGTAATTGGTATGCTGCAATAATTAATTTCTTGTTGAGGCTAGAAATCCCTTCAAGATTTATTCAAATTCAAGATAGAACTTTAAAAATTAGAGCTGCTAAATATTGCATCAATCAAAATCTGCTCTACTGGAGGGATCCATCTGGAGTGCTGTTAAGGTGTCTGGACGAAGAACAGTCAAAAGAAGTCATGCAGCAATTTCATTCCAGCATGTGTGGAGGGAACCATTATTGGAAGACTACAGCCCATAAAATCCTCAAAGCTGGGTACTATTGGCCCACTTTATTTTCTGATGTATTTTCATTTGTTAAATCTTGTGACAGGTGCCAAAGATTTGAAGGAAAGCAGCAATTGAAGTCCCTGCCCCTAAAACCCATACAGGCAAAAGGACCTTTTCAGCAGTGGGGCTTGGATTTTATTGGAGAGATCAATCCACATTCCAGTGGCCAGCATAGATGGATATTAGTAGCCACTGATTATTTCACTAAGTGGATTGAAGCAATTCCTACCAGGAAGGCTAATCATAACGTGGTCATGAAGTTTTTGGCAGAAAATATCTTCAGTGGATTTGGTTTTCCACACAAACTAGTCACAGATAATGCAACAACCCTCAGAGCAAAAGAATTGGTGGAAATGTGTAATTCAATGGGCATTAAACTGGTTCATTCCACCTCATATTACCCTCAAGGCAATGGTCTAGCAGAATCTTCCAACAAGAGTCTAATAAGGATAATTAAGAAGCTGTTGGAGGATAACAAGAAGAATTGGGATTCCAAGCTCAAATATGCACTTTGGGCTAACAAAGTGACCATCAAAAGATCCACAAGGAATTCTCCATTCAAGCTGGTTTATGGCACAGAGGCAGTATTTCCGATTCAACTTACCCTCCCTGTGGCAAAATTCCTTCAAGAAGAGCAAGATGAAAAAGAAGACATGGCAAGAAGGATCACTGATTTGGTAGAGTTACATCAGATTAGAGAACAGTTGGTTGAAAAGGCTGCAGCACATTAGAAAAAGATCAAGAATGTTTTTGACAGGAAGACAAGGGCAAATAATTTTCAGGTTGGAGACTTGGTCCTGAAATGGGATGCACTAAAGGAAAAGAAAGGAAATCATGGAAAGTTTGATGCTTTCTGGACATGCCCTTTTATTATTTCATAGATTCAAGGGAGCAACACCTTCATACTGAAAAGTAGGGGGGGAGATGCAGTTTTTGATGGCGCAGTTAATGGGCGTTTTCTCAAAATTTATGTGGTTTAAGGTCTTTTGGCCTTAAAAAATTGTAAATATTTTGTTTTATCAGTTGTAGTGTAGGATCAATCAGACTCCATGCCTAATGGAACACTAGGAATTTTTCTAATTTTTTTTTCGTCAGGAAGGCATTGATCTGCAGGTTCTTGAGACCTCACAGGGAGGATCTCATCCCCAGAAGGAGCCAGTGTTAGCGCTGCTATACAAAAGGATAAAGTGGATCCAAAAACACTCCTAAAGTCTGCAAATCTGCTTAAATTCATGCCTAGGGATCCATGCATGCTGTCGAAATCTCCAAGTTTTGGTCAAAGGCCATCCACCGATCAAAATAGTTGCAAGAGGAGTGCCCTTGGGAGAGCGGAAATGCATTATCGGTAGGCTCAAAACACCCTAAAATCATGCAAATGCATTTCCGCAGGCTTAAACTAGGCATTGCATGACAACCGTTAGATCTCACTGCTCAACGGCCCATATATAATTGGCGGATCGCAATTGGAGCTTCCAGCAAGTCCCTTTTAATCCATGTTTCATAACATCACCGATGATCTGATCGGTGGATCGCAATTGGGAAAACCAAAGGAGGCACGGTTTTACATACGCATGCATGCGACCCAATAGGCCGGACCCGATGGCATTAGAAAGGATTTGTTATAAAATTTCAAGTCCGTGCCAAAGCCTTGTTCAAAGCATTGTTCGTGTATTTTGTTATACAATGAAATACAAAGGAGCCTTGGGCGAGCGCCGATTGCGATAAAGCCCGGACCCGAAAGGGGTCCTGGAAGTGAAATATACATATTTTGGAGTCTGCCCCAAAGCCTTTTTCATGTTTCCCGACATTTTTATGAATTTCCAAATACAATGGGAGCAAGGGAAAAGGCATTCCTGACAGAGGAATTAAGCATGTCTTTGGACTTTCTGAAATCCAAAAGGAGTAGAATGGGCGGGATTTCTTAGTGTTACGGCATTCTCTGTTGATAATAGCAAATAATCATTGTTAGCCATTTCAAGAAAGGGACCAAAGGTTAGAAGTGGAAAGGCGACAACACGCAACGATGCAGCCCGCAACAGAAGTGATCAAGGTGCATTTCTTCTTCAACAACCGCATTCAACCAACGGAATGGCTGAGAAGGGGAAAAAGACCAGCCTCGAGCGTTTCAGCGCATTTATCAGTTATGGGGCGTGTTCCATATTGCACTCCGCCTGCTCAGGAAGGACAACAGAGCGTCTGAAAGGATCAAATCCATCTGCAGACACGCATAGATCGTAGCAGAGGCCCATTTTAGATAGCTAATGTGCTTGGTGGTCCAGTATGACCCCTCCACGCCTGGCTCAGCACATCATTTTTCGTAATCAAACTCTTTATATATCCAGACCACAAATGGGGAGAGGGTTGATGGTTTTGGCTCTGATATAATATTCAACTTCTGGAGACTGTAAATATTATGATACCTGCAGCTTCTGGTCTGCATTTTCAGTTAATGCAAGCTTCTTTTGTTGTCAATTGCTCACTTTCCTCTTCTTCTTCTTTGTTCCAGGTTGTGTCTATATGCATTTTGTATGTTCTCTTGGTGTTTAGCATTAGAGGGGCTGTCATCCCACCTCTGTGTTAGAATCTAGCATGTATCATTGAATTTGTATGCAGGTTTCTGTTGTTTTAATGCGAGAGAGCTGTCATCCTGTCTATGCATTAGAAAATAGATTTACAGACCTTATAACTAGTTGCAGCTGGCCATCACAGGGTCCTATGTATCTGCTGGTGTGATCAGTGTTCTCCATCATCACATTTTCCTTAAACTGTGAGTAGTTGTGGTCTAAAGCCTTGTAGTCTGGGGGTGTTCACCCATGTCTGAGGTTAAGCATAGTAGAAGTGGTTATCTGACTTGAATATGCATCATTCCTTCCATTCATCCATTTTCAACATTTTGTTGAGTTTGTAATGTTCCCGAGCATCTCTGATTTACAACCTAGGAGAGTTTCTTGGGGTGATAACACCACCTCCTCCCCTCTACAAGTTAAGTGATGTTATGAAACTAGCTCACAAAAAGATAGAAAAGATAGATCAACGCCTTAGAATTCAGCCTCTTCGAGGGGGGAACCTCCTTTACATTACATAAATGAACAATTCTTGGATGATACAAATGACAAGACCTCCTTTCTATATATAGGAGTCTAAGGGGTCATAATATAATCAGAGCTGACATAACAATAATAATGTAAGGGCACAATAATAACAATAGTGGGCTTCTATGGGGCACAACAGTAACAATATGGGGACTACATGGGTACAAAAATATAATAAGGGGGTTGTACTAATAACAATAAGGGGTTACACTAGTAGTATAGGGGCCTAACATGCCCCTCTCCTTCAAAAAGTGTTGTCCTCAATGCTTGAGTAGTTCTTGATGCTTCTGTAGAAGATTCTTGTCCTCCCATGTGGAATCTTCAGTGGGTAAGTTCTTCCACTTGATGATATACTCTGAAATTTATCGATTTCGTAGATGTTGGGTTCTTGATTCTGTGACTGCTCTAGGTTCCAATATGATTTTTCCTTCCTCTTTAATTTCTGGTAATATTGTTTGAATTGGGATCTTCTGCAACTTTTGAATGAGTGGCCACACTTCTTCGTCCTTCTTCCATTCATCCCTTGCTTCATTTATCCAATCTGGTTGGATAATAGAAATAGCACAAAACAATGCTTCCACATCCTCGTCCTTTCTTGAGAGTGCATCTACAGCAAAATTTTGCGTCCCTTTTCTATAGATGATGTCAAATTCATAACCCCACATATTTATGACCCATTTTTTCTGTTCTTCTAAAGATAATGTTTGTTCTAAAAAGTATTTAATACTATCATGATCCATTTTTACCTTGAAGTGTCTTTCCATAGGGTAAGGTCGCCATTTCTTAAGTGCATGTAGTATTGCCAACATTTCCTTCTCATAAATAGCTTGCTTGAGATGTAGCCGTAAAAATACCCAATCACCTACATCAAAACATTTTTCACTGCGATGTTGATCTACCTGTTGTTTCATTCGATTCTACACCAAAGTGGCGTTATCCTTTAAAAGTTGGAGAAATTGTTGTTGATGCTCGATGTGATCTTTCACTGCTTGAACCTTTTTCTTCTTGATATGTCCTTCTATCTTGAGAGTTTGAGGAGTGGTAATTTCTTCCAATGCTTTACAAATATGGTTGAATTCATTTCTTGATGCTCGATGTGATCTTTCACTCCTTGAACATTTTTTTTCTTGATATGTCCTTCTATATGGATAGTTTGAAGAGTGGTAATTCCGGCCAATGCATTACAAGATATGGTTGGATTCATTTCTTCTTTCTTGATGTTATTTTTCACTTCTTGAAACTTTTTCTTCTTGATATGTCCTTCTATCTTGAGAGTTTTAGGAGTGGTCATTCTTGCCAATGCTTTACAAGATATGGTCGGATTCATTTCTTCTTTCTCTGGGGTTGGGTCCTGGCGTATATCTTCTTCTTTTGATGTTTCTTGATCCTTTTCTTCCTTCTCTTCATACTCTATGTAAAATAGTTTCTTCTCAGCACACTTATGACCTTTAGTGCATTTGCTATCACAATTGTAACAAAGGCCTTTTTCTCTTTTTTCTTCCAATTGTTGTGGTGTAACCCTTGTAGGTTGTGGAAGGCTAGGAGAAGAAACACTTCCATAAGTATAGTCATGAGTGGTGGGATTCCTTATTTCCATAATTTCGCTTTCAATTTTTCTTGCCCACCTAAATGCCTTCTCTAATGAATTAGGTTCCCAAAGACGAACCTCATGTTGAATGTTATCATTTAAAGTACCTATGAAGACATCAATCCTTTGTTTCTTTGGAATATCATTTACCCTTATATTCAAATTTTTAAAGTCCTCAATGTGCTCTACCATTGAACACTTTTGTTTGAGATTTATCAATTGGCTAAAGTAGGTGTTTCTCTTTGTATCCTCATAATGTGCTATCACTTCCTCCTTGAAAATTGACCAAGTAACAAGTTGTTTACGAGAACAAAGCCCTTTATACCATAAAAATTGATCTGGTTCTAAATATGAAGATGCAATACATACCTTTTGTAATAGTGGTACAACATGTAGATCGAAATATTGCTCCATCTGTAGTATCCAATTTATCGGATGCTTACCGTCAGACTTCCTCATATCGCCTTTTCTTGATTTTAGGAGCTCAATCTTGAAACAACTATAACTCTGTAATTTCAACTCTTCCAGTTCTGAAATTATGATCTGCAGTAGCCCTTTGTGTCCTATTTCCAATGCCACCGGTCGGATCAAAATTGGATTCTCGAAGAAAGAGTTATGCACAATCTTCCAAGATGACCTGATTATATACATTTTCAGAAGAGCGAACTTGTATGAAGTGTCAAGTGTCACTATTTTGACCTTAGGATCTAAAAAATATATACATGAAACTACAATTTGTCCTCTTTCTATAACTTCTTACGAAATTTCAATTTGATGCTCAAAACAAAAGTTATGATAATTTTCCCTAGATCACTTGTTTGGAATGTAATTCGGGAGGCTGCAAAAAAGCCAACTTCCTCAGATCATATCTCCGCAAATATAGCGCGAAAAGCTCTAAAATTCGGACCCGAGGTTTAGAACAATCTCATCCCAAATGGGTTTTTTTTTTAGCATCTGAAACATCGCAGAAAAAAAGCTATAGCGCAAATGCCACGATGACTTGTTTGGAGCAGCAAAACCATAGAATCCAAAGCTCTGATACCAAATGTTATGAAACCAGCTCACAAAAAGATAGAAAAGATAGATCAACACCTTAGAATTTAGCCTCTTCGAGGGGGCAACCTCCTTTACATTACATAAATGAACAATTCTCGGATGATACAAATGACGATACCTCCTTTCTATATATAGGAGTCTAAGGGGTCATAATATAATCAGAGCTAACATAACAATAATAATGTAAGGGCAGAATAATAACAATAGTGGGCTTCTATGGGGCACAATAGTAACAATATGGGGACTACATGGGTACAACAATATAATAAGGGGGTCGTACTAATAACAATAAGGGGTTACACTAGTAGTATAGGGGCCTAACAAGTGACCTCATTGTTTGAGGAGGCACCTGCAGCTCCATGTTTGATCCTCAAAACAACACTTATAGTCATGCATCCTAATCACCACAAATATGTTCCTTACTTGGCCTGTTTCAGGAGGATTCTCCTGTGTTTTCATGCCCAAAATATTCCCTTATTATAACACCCCTTCCTCCCAATTCTACCCAAGAAACAGGTGAGTCATGATAAACATGCGACAAGAGAGGCCACTAAAAGGGATTCAACCTCCATGGTGACTTTAAGGAAATGGAATCAACAGAACACACCAATGAAACCAATCCACATCAGCAACAACACCCTTAGGAGACATGTCATCCATTTAGACATCTTGCCCCTAGGTCTCATTAATGTTTTAAGCCTTCCCTAGTCTCTCTCATGCTATAAGTATGAGAGTGACCAGAAACCTAGCATCACTTTCACAAGCCTATGTGCCAACGTCCATGGACTCTTCTCAATAGAACTGTGCTAGTGTCCCCAAGATTTGAGCCACTTTTCCAGCCCAGAATCCTTGCCTCTGCCCAGAACTTGTTACAACCTCCATAATCCATCAAAGACATGATGAAAATATTAATAAATAAATAAAAACCTTAGGACTAGGCCTTAACATCCCCAACCGGGACTAACATTCTATCAAAAACTTGGCATCAATGCAACCTACCAGTCTAGGATACAAGATAGAGCATGAATGACTAAAAGCACTTATGAAACATAACTAGAAGGATTACCACCTTCTCAATTTAACTATTATAAACTCAATTAGATCTTACATCCATCATTTTAACAAGTACAAGTAAATACATGAAATAACCATGACATGAACCAGTCATATAACCATGCTTACAACTAGCATAAAACCATATAAATATCATAGATATGACAACCATCAAATCCACATATAAACAATTGAAAGAGTAAGAGAACTTAGATTTTATTAATCATAGGTAAATTCAACTAGGTTCGAGACTTCCATGTACCACCCAACCATAGACACGGCTGAACCAAATCTTTTTTCCATCTAGTCACCCTCGTGCCATATTCCAAGCATGAATGTGGGATCTCATAGAAAAAACAATCCAAGAACAACTAAGGGAATCTAGAGGTTAAACCACCTTCACCCTCATCAAACTGTGATCACACCAAAACTGGTGCTCCGATCACAGCCGAATTGAACTTGGAATGCCATCCAAAATCCATCTTTATACTTGAGGAATTTTTCGTCTCCTTTTATCTCAGGCTTTACCGCAATGCAATCCCGGATCACTAGGCCCTAAACCAAGACCAGTCTCTCAGGATTTACTGCAATCCAAACCCAGATCACTGGGCCTTAAACAAAAACTCCTCCCTTAGGCTTTATCGTGTATCTCACCAAAATCGGTCAAGGGATTCCTAAGCATTTGGGAATGAAACTTGAGACCACCTTTGCCTTGAATTCTAAAATCCATCGGGCAAGCAAAAGCCCAAAATCTGAAATAAACATCCGAACACCATGGAATCTGGAAAAGGCAAGGCTAGGTTGAAAACCACTGTCATAAGCTGGCAAAACCATGCCACAAATCGCAAGAGAACCATACACCAACATGAAAATCCATGGATGTCTAAACCAACTAGGAAATCACACATGAGAAAGGTTACCTACAAGTATTCCCGCTAGAGCAACTTGATCCTACTTTTCCTTCCTTGATCCTTTCTTTCCTTCCTTTCCCTTTGCTTGCTTTTCCTTCCTTGCTCCAAAACTAGAGTGCTCCAAGGAAACTCTAAGTGACCAAGAGTGAGAGAGAGAGAGAGCATACTAAGATAGCTCCAAAACTGAATTGACCAAGAGCTTGTCAATTGATCCTCATAAGAATTTTTATTAATGAGGCCTCTAATTTCTTCATTTTCCATTATTTTTCTTCAATTTCCTCCTCACATGCAACCTGTGACCTTTTACCTTCCTTTTCTCCTATTTTCCTTTATTTTCAAAAATAAATGTGCCAAAAATGCCTTTGCCTTAGCCTTTGCCAATTTTTCCTTAGCCAAAACACACATCCAGTGATGCCCATTGGAATATCTTTTCCCAACATTCAACTTGGAATATGTGTCCCTTACCTGTGATCTTATTTTGCCTTTGTTTACTTTTGTTATATGAAATTTTCACCAAGGCTATTACACTTATTATTGTGGCCCTCTAGTAAGGTACCTCATCCCTCCTTCCAACACTTGGTCACCGGAATTTGGCCTCCAAATGACCCTTCAAACCCTCGTTGTCCTGTCCTCCCTGTTGCAGCCCTCAACAGAAGTATTCCCACTCCTCTATGAGTTTCCTTTGATCTTGTACACTTCCCTTATGTTGCACCCTTGGATGGCCTAAATGACCTCTATTCACCTCTTATTTATACACATAAAGAGGGCTTCTTCTAACATCCTTCATGGGTTTTCCAGCTATTAAGGAGGATTACTAAACTTAAGCCAACCTTAACTCATATGGTGCCAACCCAACAATTAACTTCAAAAATTCGTATCTTCATTTCTAAAGATATGATTTGAGTGATCTTTGAAGCATTGGAATTGCCCTGCAAAGCTTTATCACCTTCGATTTTCCCATGCTTAAATTCATCATGGTTTTGGCCCAAATCCTGATGGGTGAAAAACCCCAACCTTGGGTTCTGTTGAAGCCCCGAAAATCGGGTCGACAACAAGGGGGATACCCGCCCGGTCCGGACCTTGGTTGGCAGCTCTTTATCCATTTGGTATAGTGGGTCTGACTGGGGATAATGGGACCAGTTTCCCAATCTAGGGTGTGTGTGTGCAGAATTGGATGTTGCTGATCTAAGAATACTTAAAGCTAATCTAATTCAAACTTTTAAACTAATTCTATGCTATTGTAATATAATGAAAACAGCACATCTAATCTATGCTAACCCAGGGTGTATTTCCTCTATTATGCGATCTAAAGAGATTTCGAATAATAACTGGTAATAAAGATCATTCAGCTATTATAAGAACAGAAATCAATTAAGATGAACCATTTTACATAAAAAGTTAGGCAAAATAGTTGTGAACAGTATATCGCATAATAAGTTATTCATATATCAAACATAAATAAATGGCTCCACCGTACAAAAGTGCCAAATGGTAACTCAAACATTCATGCAATAACATATAAACAACTAAAACTGTATATTACTTTAAGAATATAAGCAGAAATGGTCAAGAGATAAAAGTACCATTTATGACTGGTCCTACTCATAAGCTTCAAGCAACAATGATCTATCTCTCTTTGTTCTAATATCTACCAAGAGTACAGAAGTGCAACATCAGTGGCAGACATCAAAATGCAAACATTAATAAACCTTGATCCATTCATTCACCAAAACCTCCTCTGAGGGTGCAAAAGTGCATGTTCTGAGGATAAGTTTTTGACAAATTTCTGGACCCTTCTCTAAATGCATGAGAAGGGTTTAAATACTGCTAACTAAATAACTTAATTACATAAATTCAGGATACGGTTTAAATGACTGCCCTTTTTCTAAACAAACTTATTTCTAAAAAACTGAATCTAATTCCTAACTATTTCTGCATTTGCTCCTTAATGTTGCGAGCATTCAACATTTGCCTAGGAAGAGTCGGCTGGTTGCCTTCTGCTTTTGTTTGAGTTACGCAAACAGAAATGGCAAGCGCTGGCACCATTTTTTAGTAAACTAGAAGATATTTTTGGGAATCTTCCTCTGACTGGGTGGATTTACTGAGTGTATACTTGGTAATAACCCAGATTTCCTTCAAATTGCTTCTGCTTTTGCTATCTTGGTTTTCGGACTTGCGAATGACTAAGCAAATTAGGGACTTTGCTTTTTGAACATTTTTATTAGCGATGCGCGATTAGCGCCTAGCGCTAATCACGCATCGAAAACTGCCTCTGTTCTTTGATCCGGGCCTTTCTGGTGCGTTTTCCGCCTTTAGCGCCTTTTCCTTTACTGGGTATAAGCTTCAGATTTTTGCAAACATGCTGCTTTTGTGAGCTTTTGACCTTGAGTGTTGAATCACCTATTGATATTAGCATCTGTTCAGTAATGCTCTGGAATCTGCGGTTCTGTTGCGTGTGGTATCCATTTATGAGGGCATCTCTTCTCTGTTTTCGAGTTTTGACGCTTTCTCTTTTTCCTTAGATGTTTCCTGCACATTGTTTCATGTTGTTTCCTGTTTTTTATTCCTGCAGTTCACGCAAAGGAAAAGAGTAATGATAATGAATATTGCCATGAAAGCTCTAAGCTCTACGAATGTATAAAATAATGCCATTCATCATGAACTGACTCTTCGAAAAACACAAAACTGTCCTTCATTAACACTTTGGCGTACGATCATTAATTTCCTTTAAGGCGCGCCCCCAATTTTGGTTTACGGACAGCTTTTCTTAAATGCTGAGCCGAGGAGAAATTGCAATGGGCGATTTCTGTGACTTGCATCGCAGCATCGCGGATCGCATTATCGAGATGTGTCATCGCAGAGTTTTTCTAATCAGATTATCGCAAATCGCAGCATCGCGTTTATCGCAGGTCGCAGATTGTGACGGGTCATTAAATCATTGTGTGCTGCTTATGCGATATTGCGATATGCAACGTCGCATATCGGCCGTCGGAGATTTCTTAAGATCTTCATTTAAGAGCGTTTCTTAATGCATGCGATGCGATGAATTTCGCATCGCCGTTTCGCAGTTTTTATTGGGCTCATAAAGAAATGTTTTATTCTATCCGTGCGATGTGATATATTTTAAGGAGTATAATACAAAAAGAAAAATTTGGATTTTTTGCTAAGGGTCCCCACTTGTTTAGTCTTATTTCTAATACTAAAGAAAGAGGGGGGTTGTTGGTGGCCACAACAATGGCGATTCACTTGGAAGAACCAGTTATCTCTGCTTTTCTATTGAATTTTTTTCAAACTTCCAAAACAGAAAAATTTTCATAAATCTAAATTTTGTTATGGACAGATAGAGTACATTATGCCTTATTCTATCAATGATGTTTTGTTTCAACCTCTTTCTATTCTAATTGTTTTGCTTCCTCAAGCTTGTCCTTGTATTTACATCAGCCATTACTCAGTTTTGCAAGGATAAAATAAAGTCTTCTCTGTATACCAGTTTTAAGTATGCTCGTTTGTCGTAGATAGAGCCTCTGCTGCCAGTAGGCGTCCATAGCCTCGACAAGGTTACCTATTACCCAACAATGATCCTTTATCCTGTGTAAAGCTATCTACAACTTTCAAAGAAAAACCCATTTTGACACTTTTTTCCTTTTTTATTCTTAAAGAACAATGTCTTGGTTTGGTAGCCAAATTATGACACAGTCATTCACTTGATTTACACTTTTGCTGAACAAGCTGGCTCGTGATGAGACCCCTTGTCTTTTGATTTCAACAATCTTGAGTCATTGCCCTATTTTGATGGACAGTATTTTGGCAAAGTCAGCAAGTTATAATATCTGTGATCATGATAAGCCGGCTCGTGATGAGACCTCTTATTCTTTAAGATATAGTGTTTCTTGGATTGTTCCTCTGAATGCTGCGATTTTCTTTAGCGGGGAGGAAGTCATTGTTTTTCCTTAAGAAAGCTCTGGACGACAATAATAGAGTTTGAAAACAGCTGTTTTACAGAGAATCCTTATTTTGCTATTGATACCTTTCATTGTGCTGATATAAAACAATTTATTCGCTAAAGGTTGCTTTCATCAAATTTTTTGAAGTTGAAACTAGTATCATATCTAGGCTAAAGTTTTTTTAATTGTATCTGTCAATAATAAAGATCAGATTTTCAAAAATTTTGCTATTTATACAAGCGAAAAGCTCAAAATCTGAAAGAGAATTGGTGTCTTTTCGTGAATACCTATAGTAACCATTTACAACTGGTTTTATTATGAAAAAGAAAAGAAAGAAAAAAAAAAGAAAACTATTTTACAAAAATAGAAGAATAATCTTCTATGGAAAGTATATTTTGAGAATTTGTCCATTAACATGCAAAGAATCCCTTTTACCTGCTAAATCCTGTAAAACAAACGTTGATGGACCTATGACTTCAACAATCTGAAAAGGACCAAGCCACATCTTTTGAAATTTTGTATGTTTGCCCTTTTCTTCATGAGCTTTATCCCATTTTAAAACTAAATCTCCCATCTGAAAAAAAAATTTGGTCATTAGGTTTGAATCAAAAGAGGATTTTATTAGCGCTTGATGATGAGCATGGGTTTTCTTAGTGTGTTCTCGTTGGTCTTCTAATTTGATTATTTCCATTTGTCTTAGTTGTATGGAGGAAGTGGATACTTCATCGATGTATTGTACTAAAGACAAAGAGGGGATGACTAAGTGAGTTGGAAGAACCACTTCTTTCCCGTAAACTAAATTAAAGGGAGAAGTGCCGATTGAAGCTTTCTTTGTTATTCTATCTACCCATAAAGCATTTACCAAAGCCTTATGCCAATTCTTTTGGTTCTGGTCAACCGTTCTTTTAATAATCCTAATTAGGTTTTTATTTGTTGACTCAGCTAACCCATTACCTTACGGATAATAATTGGCTGAATATTTCAGTTTAAACCCTCTTTTAAGTGCAAATTCAGTCATTGCATTTCCAGAAAAGTATGATGCATTATCAAACATTAAAGCTGTTGGCAATCCAAACCTAGTGATTATAAATTGATCTATGAATTCAATAATATTTTCAGAATTAGCTGTCTTGAGAGGAACTGCTTCTACCCATTTAGTAAAATAATCTGTTGCCGTGAGGATGTATCTATGCTGCTTAGAAGAGTGAGGAACGATCTCACCTATTATGTCCAAGCCCCACTGACTAAATGGTTGCTCGATGTTTACCAGCTGTAGTGGCAGGGACGACTTCTTTTGTCTTCCAACAGTAGTTTGGCAGACTTGACATTTCCTCACGTAACTGTGTGAGTCTTTGAACAGCGTAGGCCAGTAATATCCTGCACGTAAGATTTTATGTGCAGTAGCATCTCTAGCATAGTGTCCGCTTGCTGGTCCATTGTGGAGTTCCTGCAAAACTTTTTCGGCTTCAGTTTTTTCAAGACATCTAAGGAGAACAGAATCATAGTTCTTTCTAAAAAGAATATCATTTATGAGCTGATATTGTTTAGCTTTCAATCTCAGAGCTCTTTTCTTAGTGTGATCCAGGTGTGATGGAGCATACTCGTTCTTAAGATAATAAATGATGTCAGCATACAATGATTCTGCATCGTTTAGGCTTACCTCATACATTTGTACCTCTTCAGATGAATTTTCAGAAATTTGCGATGCTCCAGCCAACATTTTGCAGAAGCCTTGACCTCTTACAATGTTTGCTGGTTTGATCTCAAGGTCGTATTCATGTAAAGTAGTGATCCAATTTGCTCTTTTCTCACCCACATCCTTCTGTACTAAAAGATTTCTTACCGCTGGGAACGGTACTATGACCTTAGTATGGGTTTTAAGTAAGAAAGGTCTGAAATATTTGACCGCTTTGAAAACAGCATAGGCCTGTTTCTCCACGTTTGAATATTTGATTTCAGCACCTTGTAAATTTGAGCTAAAAAACGCAATTGGAGCTTCCACTTTTTCTTGATTTGCTTGAGTTAGAATCGCAGCATATGATTTCTCTGAGGCAAATGTGTATAAGATAAAAGATTCTGAAAAATTCGGGGTTGCTAAAGATGGAGCATTAATAATAGCTTGTTTGATCAGGTTGAATGCTTCATGTTCATCTTGACCCCATTTAAAATTTGAATTCTTTTTAATCATGGTTTGCAAAGGAGACACAATTCGTGAAAAATCTAGGACAAATCTCTTTACAAAATTGATTTGACCAAGGAAAGATTGCATGGCTTTTTTATTATGAGGTAGGGATATTTCAGAAATTTCTTTGATTCTGTCAGGATCAATGTGAATACCAGATTTTGACACTATGAATCCTAGAAGTTTCCCTTCACTTAGTGCGAAAAAAGATTTCTTTGGGTTAAGTGAAATTCCATACCTTAAACATCGTTGAAAGATTTGTTTTAAGTTTTTAAGGTGGTCGCTTCGCTTCTTGGAGTACACTGTTATATCATCCAAATAAATCACTACAGATTTATTGACTAATCCCTTGAATGCAATGTCCATGGCTCTCTGAAATGTAGCGCCAGCATTAATCAAACCAAATGGCATCTTCCGATATGCATATGTGCCCCATTTAGTTCTGAATGTGGTTTTCAATTGATCGTCGGGATGTACCAGCACTTGATTATATCCTGAAAATCCATCCAAGAAAGACATCAGTTCTGAGCCTGCTACTTCCTGTAATATCTGTTCCATAGGTGGAAGAGGAAAATTGTCTTTTTGACAGGCTTTGTTAAGATTCCGAAAATCGATACAGATTCTAATATCTTCGTTTTTCTTTCTAACGGGTACCATGTTGGAGACCCATTTGGAATGTCTGACGGGGAAAATTATTCTGGCTTTTAATAACTTATTCAGCTCAGTTTTTATCTGATTTTCTAAATTGGGGTGGATCTTTCTCAGTTTTTGTTGGACAAGTTTTTCGTTGTCAATCATAGGGATAGTGTGTTGAATGATAGAAGTGTCGTATGTCTTCAGCTCATCGTAATTCCATGCAAAAACATTTTTATATTGTCTCAAAAGACGAATATACGCTAGTTTCTCTTCAGGGACTAGGCCAAGGCCTAGGTTAACGTTTTGTAGTTTATCATCAGTTCCTAGGTTTACTAATTCGTTGTTCAGAGTTGGACTGTAGAGCTTTGAATTGGTAGACATTTTAAATCGATTTTTCAAATCGTATAAGTCTTCTAACTTAACCACCGATTTAGGTATAGCGTTATCAGTGCCATTTTGTTGTATTTGTCGATCGTGATGGTCTTCGTCAATTATTTGATTGGAATAGGATCCTTCAGAAGTGAGAAAATTTACAATATCAGGATCGTCATTGAATACTCTCCAATTTGTAATGTTGTCAGGGATGGACGGTCTAAAGATTAATTCTATTGAGAATCTATCTGGACTAAAATCTTCAGAGGGAATAAGCTTAGAGGCTACGTTAGCCAAAAGGTCTGCACTTGCATTTTGGAGTCTCGGGATTGATGAAATATTGAATGCTATGAAATGCTCAGTCAGATCTTGTACTAAAGATTGATAGTGTTTTAAATGACCTGATAGGCAATGTATAGTGTTACGTACCTGTTTGACGACAATCTCAGAGTCTCCGAAGACTTGAAGATACTTGACGTTCAACCCGATTGCTTTGTACAGGCCTTGCACCAAGGCCTCGTATTCTGCTGTATTGTTTGTGCAATCGAATTCGAGTCTGCATGTGAGCATGGTTTTATCTCCTTCTGGACTAATCAGAACGCATCCTGCTCCTGCTCCTTCGTTAGATTTAGAGCCATCAAAATATAACTTCCAAAACAAAGATGTATTTACAGGTTTATCTAAAAAATTAACACATTTTGAACTATCAGTTTGGGAAAAAATTTCGACTTGGGACAAAACTGAATTTTCTAAGTAAGGTGATGTATGAGCATTGAAATTGCTGAGAAAAGAATCTACCGAGTAATTGCCTATGATGCTGCTATTATACGCTACTGCTTCATTTTCTCCCTCTAATTCCGTTACTATGTACTTCTGGTGTAATTCTCGTTCAACCTTTATTTGATTCGGTTTACCATTGTAGGGTAACCACATGTGCGACCAGTCAGTTGAAAAGTATCCATGGAGTTTCTCAGACCAATCCCTGCTAAGAATTAAGCCATAGAATTCTGGGATATCAGCCACTAGAATGTCAATAACCTGACATACCTTTGGGTTGGATGACAATCTTATGGTTACTTGATTAAGTTCACCAATCACTTCGACTTGAGATCGATCAAGCTGAACTATGCGCACTGCGGATTTTTGTGGTTGAACATTTAACTTGGCACATATTGATCTGGGTAAAATATTCGTTGAAGCACCAGAATCTACCAAACAATTGTGCACATTTTTATTGAAAATTTCATAAGTGAGAAGAAAAGGGGGAGTGTGAGACCTTGATCTTCCTCCAATCAAGGCGATGTCATTTGGATCAATCTTATTGATCGCGTTGGTTGGAGGTCTTCCCATGTTGTGGGAAGCTACAGCTGTAGGCAAAGATGCAATAGGCACGGCATGTAATTCTTTCATCATTATCTTCTGTTGATGTTTCAATTTGCTCAATTCGTAAAGGGTAATATTAGCCCTAGTCTTTTTCATGTCATCAATAATATTGTATTCCATTTCATCCGACACTATCAGTGTTTTGATGGAGTTGTTTGATCTGATTGGACTAGGCTAGATTGAGTCGCTTTAATGGTCGTTTTCTTTGTTGCGACTTTATCTTTTGTTGTAGGGCTTGCGCCCTTCTGCTTAGGGGTAGTTTGGGGAGGATCAAGTTGATTTTTGCTTCGTGTACTAACTGGAAATGCTTCTTGATCTTCTTCTTATGGGAGGATGAAATCCCACATTCCTTGTAATTCCACAACTTCTTCGTCATCAGTCTGCCCTTCAGTGGCACTTTCTTCTTCTTCTTCTTCCTCAGATTCGACATTTGAAATAGCATTGGGTGGTTTTACATCCATTGAAGGACCTCTTTTAAAAGCTCTGTAGGGATTTTTTGAAGAAGTTTCTGATACTTGTTTTTTTATGTCAATCATCTCATTAGACATGGTCTTTAATACTTTCTGCAATCCTTCCAAATCGAAAGTGTCTTTTTTTTGTTTCTTCTTGGAGTCTTCCTTGAAGGTGACTTTTTTAGACTTGCGTTCCTCTATCGCGGATCTTTTTTCTAGGGCTATTACGCGTTTTTCTATTGCTATCGCCTCTGTCAAGTTTTCGACTAAGGTTGTTTTATTAGCCCTATCCACGAAGATTGCTAAGTTTGATGGTAAGGCAGTAATATACCATTCACATCGTACTTCTTCGCTGGGTTGGGAAGCAGTGGGAATTTTGTTGAGAATTTTATTAAACCGTAAATTGAAGTCTTTGATGGGCTCTCTAGCTTCAGCTTTAAGATTGGATAGGTCATTGATTAACGTTGTCGTTGATCTGTCATCACCAAACTTGGTAAGGAATTGATTTTGGAAGATATCCCAACTTGTGATAGACCCGGAGGGTAATGAAAAGTACCATGACCCGGCTGTCCCTTGCAGTGTATAGGGAAAAAGCCGAACAACAGCATCTTCATTAGTAACTCCGTTGAGATTGATAGAAAGCATGAAATTGTTTATGTGTTCTTCTGCTAGCATGCCTGCTTCTGGATTGAATTTGGGCAGCCATTTCTCAGGATGGGCCGGTATTGGACTCAAGGGCGCAGGCATTAAAACTGCCCCAGGGTTGTTCCATGGAGACTGGGCCATCGTTGAGCTGCTAGTAGAGGAAAGTGCAGAAATGGTCAAGAGATAAAAGTACCATTTATGACTGGTCCTACTCATAAGCTTCAAGCAACAATGATCTATCTCTCTTTGTTCTAATATCTACCAAGAGTACAGAAGTGCAACATCAGTGGCAGACATCAAAATGCAAACATTAATAAACCTTGATCCATTCATTCACCAAAACCTCCTCTGAGGGTGCAAAAGTGCATATTCTGAGGATAAGTTTTTGACAAATTTCTGGACCCTTCTCTAAATGCATGAGAAGGGTTTAAATACTGCTAACTAAATAACTTAATTACATAAATTCAGGATACGATTTAAATGACCACCCTTTTTCTAAACAAACTTATTTCTAAAAAACTGAATCTAATTCCTAACTATTTCTGCATTTGCTCCTTAATGTTGCGAGCATTCAACATTTGCCTGGGAAGAGTCGGCTGGTTGCCTTCTGCTTTTGTTTGAGTTACGCAAACAGAAATGGCAAGCGCTGGCACCATTTTTTAGTAAACTAGAAGATATTTTTGGGAATCTTCCTCTGACTGGGTGGATTTACTGAGTGTATACTTGGTAATAACCCAGATTTCCTTCAAATTGCTTCTGCTTTTGCTATCTCGGTTTCCGGACTTGTGGATGACTAAGCAAATTAGGGACTTTGCTTTCTGAACATTTTTCTTAGCGATGCGCGATTAGCGCTAGGCGCTAATTGCGCATCAAAAACTGCCTCTGTTCTTTGATCCGGGCCTTTCTGGTGCGTTTTCCACCTTTAGCGCCTTTTCCTTTACTGGGTATAAGCTTCAGATTTTTGCAAACATGCTACTTTTGTGAGCTTTTGACCTTGAGTGTTGAATCACCTATTAATATTAGCATCTGTTCAGTAATGCTCTGGAATCTGCAGTTCTGTTGCGTGTGGTATCTGTTTATCAGGGCATCTCTTCTCTGTTTCCGAGTTTTGACGCTTTCTCTTTTTCCTTAGATGTTTCCTGCACATTGCTTCATGTTGTTTCCTGTTTTTCATTCCTGCAGTTCACACAAAGGAAAAGAGTAATGATAATGAATATTGCCATGAAAGCTCTAAGCTCTACGAATGTATAAAATAATGCCATTCATCATGAACTGACTCTTCGAAAAACACAAAACTGTCCTTCATTAACACTTTGGCGTACGATCATTAATTTCCTTTAAGGCGCGCGCCCAATTTTGGTTTACGGACAACTTTTCTTAAATGCCGAGCTGAGGAGAAATTGCGATGGGCGATTTCTGCGACTTGCATCGCAGCATCGCGGATCGCATTATCGAGATGTGTCATCGCAGAGTTTTTCTAATCAGATTATCGCAGATTGCAACATCGCGTTTATCGCAGGTTGCAGATCGCAGATCGTAGATCGCGACGGGTCATTAAATCATTGTGCACTGCTTATGCGATATTGCGATATGCGACGTCGCATATCGGCCGTCGGAGATTTCTTAAGATCTTCATTTAAGAGCATTTCTTAATGCATGTGATGCGATGAATTTCGCATCGCTGTTTCGCAGTTTTTATTGGGCTCATAAAGAAATGTTTTATTCTCTCTGTGCGATGTGATATATTTTAAGGAGTATAATACAAAAAGAAAAATTTGGATTTTTTGCTAAGGGTCCCCACTTGTTTAGTCTTATTGCTAATACTAAAGAAAGAGGGGGGTTGTTGGTGGCCACAACAGGTTCCAAGCCCACAAGTGACTCTTTTGGTGCTTTTCCCTCCAAACCCCGAATCCTAGGGCTTGGAGTACCTCCCAAGCTACTAAAAAATTAACACTCCCTCTTAGTGAGGGAGGTACTTCCAAGACTAGGAAGTAACTCATCATCATCATCACTACTCGCAACACTCACCCAAATCTTGGTGCTCACAATTGTAGTAATCCCTGTTTTGTGAACTGCACCTCTCTTGGAAGTGTCATAGTCACTACTCGAAGCACCTTGTTCTTCTTCTTTTCCTGTATTACTTTCCAATCCTTCCATGATTCATTCTTGGAAGTTGTAGGATCAATCTTATTCCCCACTAACCACACGCTTGTCTTGGGCTGCAAAGTCTCCCTCTAAACCTACAAGCTCCCTCTTGAACTCGAATCCCTTTGAGTCTCTGGAACCCAGAACTTTTTCTTGGGAACCTGTACTTGCTCCTCTGAAGCCTGCAATTGCACTTACTTCTTTGGAACCTGCACCTACTTCTCATGATCCATAGGCTTTCCCGTCACCCTATATAAACCATCCTCTCTAACTCCAAGCATGATACCAGTGGAGCTATAGAGCCTCTAGGCCTGAGTCTTGCCTTCCCATCCTGGAACAAGACCTCAAATCCCTTCTTCCCGATCATCAAGACATAAATCATGCTATATCTGTGCCCTGGTACAAAAAATACATCCTAGACCCGCATCAATTGTCATGTCTCCATTATGAATGGTATAACTCCCGATCCTCGGATCTATTTTTGACTCTTGTCACCCAACACCATGTGCAACTTCGGGTCCCATTCAACTATAGTCTCAAAAACCTCCTATGACCCTGTCATATGTTTCGTCGCACAACTGTCCACGTACCATCCATTCTCATTGATAGTACCCTGCGAGAAATGAGAGATCATAGCAAAGTCCTCGTCCTCCAATCTCATGGTAAGATCATCTATCTCAACAGAAGTGGCAACATCGACGACCTACTTTTCTTTCTTCTTCTCATCATCTCCCTTCTTCTTCGTCAGACATCTTGACGAAAAATGATCCATCTCACCACAGTTGAAACACTTGACCTTACTGAAGTCATTTTTCTTCTTACCCTTCATTTGCGCTACAAGTGCCATGTCATCATTGAAAGTCTTCTTCTTTGGATGAAGATCCTCGTCTCACAACTCTTCCTTAATGAATTCATCCCAAAGCCTATTCCAGTCTAGCAATTTCTCTCTAGGAACAATCCCTTTGATGAAGGGCTTCCATTCCTCGATGAACCCTTTCAAAACAATCCTCACCATATCCAAATCTGAAATAGTCACAGTAATGGCAGCAAGCTCATCTTTGACCTGAGACAATCTTGTAAGATACAAAGTCACTCCTTCACCCTTTATCATCTTGGTGGACTTGAACTTATCCTGCAATACCAATACCTAGTTCTCGTTCTTATTTTGGAACAAATTCTAAAGAGCCATCCACATCTCATGTGCAGTGTTCTTCTTGGATAAATAAGGTATTATGACATCCTTCACACCATCTAGGATGATCAATCTCCCCCTCATATCCAAATCCTCATACACTTCCAGCTCCTTTGGGTTAGTTGGTTTCCTGATGGATTTCTCGATGAACTCCTAGATCTCGTTGACCTACAAGACCAACTTGATCCTTTCCTTCCATAGATTATAGTTGGACAACCCCTCCAACCTATCCTCATACCGGATACCAGCCCACAACTTCGACATTGTCACCTACAGTGTGACCAACTTCCTCTTAAGTTGTACTTCATTGTGCACAACTCTGATTCACTGACTTCCAAAGTAGCTCAGACACACTTTGATACCATGTTGAATTTCCATGATATTGGGTCTAGGTTAGTCTTAAAATCACTTATGCTACCAAACCAAGAATCTCAACAAGAACTACTTTGCACAATGGAAGATATAAAGCAGTAAATCACACATGCACAAGTATACATAATTTTTAACAAAATTGTACAATAATGTACAACCCAATCTTTGTTATATTAAACCGAATCTGAATAATACAATAGTCTACAGTATACAAGATATAATGACAATCTTCATTGCAACTTCTATGTCATATCTTGTCCTGCCGGTCCTTTGCTTCCGTATTGCTCACTAGTTGCCCCTTAATTCTTCAAAGGACAGGACATCGAGATTCCAGGAGGGTTGCCACCTAACATTGTTGCAAGTCACTTTTGTTGCATGTACATGGGCTGATCTAATAAGCTCTCTAGGCTAGCCAATACCTGAACTTCAATTTGCCTTCTAGTAGCCTCTTTCGTCCATCAAAGAGCTACTCGTAAGGCTCCAATCTTCACCCAATCTTCAGCTATCTTCCTCACTTCAAGACTGCGAGTCTAGGGCTACTTTGGGTAGCCAACACACTTCCCTCCACTAGATCAGTGATACCCAATCCAATCACTACAAGATCTTCTCCTATGAAGGTTCTCGATCACCAACTCAAGCCTCCAAATTGAGTCCCACAGGCTGCTAGTTAAACTGATCCAAACCTGATCAAAGCAATGACCCAACACAAGTCACTAATGGAGAAGAATACATACTTCTGCACTGTTGTTCATGGGCAGTGTTTTGGTCACTGGTTAGGGCTCTCACTATAACCTACAACAACCCAACAATCATCCCCAAAACAAACCTTAAATTATGCAGCCTCCTCCCCTCTATAGGTTAAGTGACCTCGTTGTTTGAGGAGGCAACTGTAGCTACATGTATAGGGTTGTTTGACCCTCAAAACAACACCTATAGGCCTACAACCTAATCACCACAGAAAAGTCCCTTATTCAAACACACCTTGGTTTCCAAGCCCACAAGTGACTCTTGTGGTGTTTTGCCCTCCAAACCCCAAACCCCAAGGCTTGGAGTACCTCCCAAGCTACTAAAAAATCAACAATGGATTCCCAAGGTCGTTTAGGAGTACGTAGAGGGGTGTACGGGCCTTACTTCTTAATAGTTGGCTTGGAAATGACATAAGTGGTGAAAGACCTAATAAACTTGCCAAAATCCCGTCGAAGTTTCGACCAACAAAAATGTCTGCAATACTACCACATTCTTCTCAATACCAAAGTGCCTTTCTACTTGACTATAATGTGCCTCCTTGATCATCTTGACATGCTTGCTTAAAGCAACACAAAGGTGTCTCAGGTAGTACAACAATGCATCCTAGAAGTGGAAATTTGGAACTTGCTTGTATGTCATCAATATTTGGTATGCAATAATGAATTATGAGTTCCTAATTTATCACTATGGCCACCCAAAGATCTCATGCTCACAAGAGTTGAGAACTGCGATGAGTGCCACAACGAAGGGCTAACTAAAGAAGTTTGTGACATGATTAGTGCTACCATTCTTGTATTTGATGTTATAATTGAATTATTGTAAATATGTAGACCATTTTTTATGGTAGTCATTCTATAACTTCTCTTGTGTTTACATAAATTAAAAGGGCATATAATTATGTGAATGATCATTTTCTTTACTAAAATAAATGTTTCCGTTGTCAATCAAACCACATGATGAAATACATCTCCTTATTATAAGTGAAATATTTTTGGACGTTATCATAGAATATTTCACTATAATAAGCCACCAAATTTAGTGTACCAAATCCGTCTCAATCTCAAATAGCTATGGCATCTAATAGGATGAGGATTGATGCAAAGTAAAGGCGATATTTTAATTTATCGAATACCTTTATTATGTGAGTACGAGAATGTACACTCCATTTATCACCTTAGACAGACATGACGTGTGCCGCCGTGAAACAACTCATCGACCACTTTTCTATATGCTTAATGAATATATTCAAATTTCCTGAATTTGAAGTTATAAAATTAAGATTTTTTTTCTTTAGTGATTCACATTTTTAATTGCGTTGGGAAAATCATTCAACCTCATTTAAATAAGGTAGCCAACTTGCGATCAAGAAAAAACTCTCGGGAAAGATTAAAAGATATATTTTAGATTAATATCGAATTAATATTTAAATACAAATATGAAAAATTAAACACGTTAATATTAAATATAATATTTTGGGAGAGATTAAAAGATATGTACTCTTGGGATGGATTAAAAGATAAATTTATGATTAATATTGAATTAATATTTTAAAAAATTATGAAAAATTAAACAGATTTATATTAAATACAATATTTTGAAAAAGATTAAAAGATATATTTTAGATTAATATCAAATTAATATTTAAATAAAAATTTAAAAATTTAAAATGTTTATACTAAATATAATATTTATGGGAATGTGGATCAGTAAATTTGAAGCATTTTAAATCCACAGCGTTTTTAATCCCGCTAACATTTTGTCTTAAACATATTTTATGTTGTTTTTGTTTTGTTTTGTGTTGTTTTTTTTTTAATAATTTTTAAAATATATTTGGTCTTAAACATATTTTATGTTGTTTTTGTTTTGTTTTGTGTTTTTTTTTTTGAATAATTTTTGTTTAAAATTTAGTTGAAAATTTTATAATGATATAATAAAAAAGTTTTTGGTATTTTTTAGAACAATAAATTAATTACATATTAAAAATATAATTCAAATGATGTAAAAATATGATTTTATAAATGATAATATTGTTTAATTATATAGAGTTTTTAAGATTTTAGATCTATAGTGAGTGAATAAGTATATTGTTAAGGCATTCTTTACGATAAGTGATTAGGTAAATTCCCAATTATATAGTAAGGATAAGGAAATGATTATATATAAATAGAAACCAATGGTTCAGTTTAAGTTTAATTTAATGAAATTTTAAGTGAATGCGATAGTAATTTTATGGATAATTATTACTTAATGAAAAAAATTGCAATGGAAAGTTTAAAATAGAATTGAAATATGAGTTTAGAAATTCATTATAAATAATTAAATTGAATTTATTTTAATTAAAATTAAAATACAAATTATTATTATAATTTATTTGATATATGATGATGATGATGATGATGATGGTGGTGGTTAACGTCCATTGAGACCAAATTGGTCTATCGGACCTACAATTTTCTTAATTTTTACTTGTCTGGCTCCTCGTCTTTCTTGGCGAGATTGGTGTTGTAGCTTTCTTTTTTTTCTCTACGGTCTTCCAACTTCCTTTATCTTGCATTTTCTTCATCTCTTCTGGTTCTTGGAACATTGGTGTCTTAGCTTCGCGATCTATTGTGTTCGTTCTTTTGAAGATAGTCGGAGAAGAAGTTTGGTCTGGGAGATCTGCTTTGCTGTTAAATGAAGATTTATTTTCTGAGTTATTCGAATCCTCATAACTGTTGATTTGCTGGGGCGGGATTTCTCCTTGCTTGTCTTGAGAGTTGTTTATTTCTTCCCTGCTTTCTAGTGACTCGGAGTTTTCTCTAGAATATTCTTCTTTGATGACAGTGTAGTGTTCTTTTTGTGCTCCTTCCCACCATGTCGATCTGTGGTGGTTTTTTCTAGCAAAATTTTTCTCAGAGGCTTTTGGGCAATTTTTGGCTAGATGCCCTGTCTCAAAGCAGGATCGACATCTGAAGAGGACACTTTCATAATCAAGTGTCTGGTTCCACACATAGTCTTTACTTGTTAGGTTTATTTCAGCTGGGAATCCGGTGCTGAAGTCCATTTCCACACAGATGCGTGCATAGGTGGTTCTAGCATATTCCTCTGTTTCTGGGCACCTGCAGTAAAATTTCCCAATTGCATTTCCGATGGCTTTTAGTGAGGAGAGATTCCAGAGATGCAAGGGTAGGCTTGGCAATCTCACCCAAACTGGTGCTGAGGTTATCACTGCTGTAGAGGGATCGAATGATGGGTCCCATGGCTTCATGAATAGGCCTGATTTTTCCCAAAACCAAGGGCCGGAATCTAGAATACATTGTCTGCTTTCAGGATTTTCAAAATCTACTATAAAGAAACCCCTAGCACAAGGGTAGATATTAATTTCATCAGAAATGACAGGCTTCCATACCTCTGAAATCCAATTGTGGAGTGCTATCAACCGCGGCCAAAAACCATTGAACCGGCAAATTAGGGCACTTTCGGAAAACTTCAAAGCTTCATCGAGTGAGGCCTGGACTACTTGGATAGTGGGAGCTGGGGCTTCACTGACGATATGGGCAGGAGATTGCCCTCCAGAGGGGGGTGAGCCACCAGTGATTTTTGCGAAGCTCGGAGCCATATTTTACTTGACCGTAGAACCCAGCCTTAGAGAAGATAAGGTTAGATCTAGATGTGGCCGCAGAAAATTAGATTATCTAGATCTAACCGTAAAAAATTAGATCGAAATGCATAAGACCTGGAGAAAGACGCGGAGATCTGATTTAATAAGACGCGGAGATCTGCTTTAATAAGAGCCGCAGCCGAACTGTTGGTATTAGTAATGCCTGGAGCCGCAGCCGGAGACCTGGAGCCGCAGAAGAGGCGCGGAGACCTGGAGACGAGTTACTTGGAGCCGCAGCCTGAGACCTGGAGCCGCAGAAGAGACGCGGAGACAATGTATATATATTACATGGACTATTATATTTTTTAATTAAAAAAATAAATGATATATATGTTAGTGATGCAGGAGCATTCAACGCAAGGAAAATCATTGTAAATAGTAGACATAGGGGGTCATGCATTTTAGGAAATAGTTTTCCTAAGTATTGAGTTAAGGTAATATTTAGGCTTTTAAGTGTGATTTAATTAGATAATGGGAGAATATGTAAATGCTCTCAAAATAAATAAATGAGAACATGAGTGGTAGAAGTCAAATCCAACTCTCTAGGGGCAAGAGAGAGCTTTTAGGAATTAATTAAAATAGATATGGACCATTGAGCTGATAAGGAGACTTTTCTGTTTTAAAACAGAGAAAACCTAGAGCGAATAAGTCTGCCACATATATGCATGCATGTAGCTAGCTTTAGGCTTTTGTTAAACAATGGGATTAGGTCCTTCATAGTAATCCAATCCCAGTTTCTATATAAACATATGTAAGCCTACGGGCAGAAGGGAGGTCGCCAATAGTAGAATCAGGCTTGTGTGTGTGTGTGCATGAGACCGAAGTGTCTCGAATGTAATCTTTGCTTTTATATTAATATATGCAAGAATTGGTTCTTGATTGTGTCAGAGTATTGAAGAGCATTTCATGAATGTTTGAATTACTGTGTTGAACTCGTAGGTTCTGTGACAGAGTGCAGGCAGAGTTCTGAAGTACGCTGAGGCGTAATACTGACAGAGGAACCACAAAGGATCATTGAATCCAATCGAAGACCAAAGTGGAGATCTGGGGTGAAATTGTGAAGCAAGAATTCGCTAAAGGAGTTACGCCTAGGAGGAAGAACGAGTAGTGAAAGGGCGTAAGGTAGAACCTTAATAAACTCGAAATACACAGAGAAACTGAAGAAAACACAGAAAACCCAAGTAAAAGAAGATGCGCGGAGAAGTGAAGTTCGACATTCAGCAACCATTGGATCAGTTAGATCAACGGCTGAGATCAAATCACAGCGGCGGGAGTCCCTTGTAAGTTATCAAAATGTGCCTTGGAAGTTTGCACAAAGCAAATAGTGATTAATCATGGACCATTGGATCGTGGCCAGATCAACGATCATGATTAAATCACATATCGGAAATCGGAGGTGCCAAAGGTTGGAGATAACAAACCAGCGATACTCCGATGAGCGATTGGCGATATCGCTGATAATCCGATCGACGATCGTGCAATCAGAAGTTCACAGTGGAAGAGGTAATGCATGGGTGGATGAGCGATATCCGATAGCAATTATCAGAATATCAGAGCTCGGAACCATCGGAGATTGGCGTAGCAGAAGTGTGGAGCGATAAGTTATGGACCCGACGACAATTATGAATGCCGATGTATAAACTTTGAAGTCCGCTTATTATATGATTCGGCGGAAGGTTAGTGCATTTCCATGTATTCCCTTTATATTATGATAAGTGTTACGAGCCTTTTTAAGGCTTAATGGTATGTGTTATCGACCCGATAGTCAGATCAGAGTCGGAGGAGGGTGCATATATGTGTATGACCCGTTGAGATAGCGATAGCGATTGCGATAGAGGTTTCAACCTCGAAATATGTGCTAAAGCTGTAATAAAGCAGAAAATGTGTTTGGGAGTATTTCCCTTTGTAATGGGATATAAAGTGGAAAAGCGTCGATAGTGCAAGTCGTGCGATGTAGCATATATTAACCAAGATTTAGAAAGGGAAGGTTATATATGCATGGATAAAGGATTTAAAAGGTTCTGAAGGGTTAATATAGTCCCGATAGAGGATTACAGCAGGGTGATTGGTTCTGATACAAAGGAACGACTGTATAAAGGGGCCCTGACCATTTAAGGTATGAAGATTTAACTCCATTGCAGAGTTAAATATCCCGGGACAACAGTTGTAGATGCATTATTATTGAAGAATGCATACTGTGGGTATGTGCGGGTGGTTATCCTGGCATTAGTTTGGCTAGGTATGGTTATATGCCGAGACCTTGCACCAGTTAGATAATGAATGTTATATTCCATTAGAATTTATAACTATTTTATGACTATAGTATTTCATTTATTAGAATTTATTGCTATTTTACGAGTATAGTATTTCATATATATTATTATTATTGATAAGGTGTGGTTTTTAGTTTTGGGAGATTTTACACTTTAATTATTTTTTTTATAATTTCAAAAGGAAAATAACAATTCATAAATAGTAATTAAATTATTTATAAATTAAAAAAAAAAAAATATGTATTTAAAAATTTCAAATTTTATTAAATTTTTATTTGAAAAACAAGATAAATTTGAAATTTCAGGCTTTGTGCAAATTAAAGTGTGTGAATCAGTTTAGTGAAGGGTTTAGAGAATGTAGGTATCAAGTTTTATTGATGCAATTATTAAGTACATATTTTTTTTCGAAAGAAAAAAAGAAGCATACTTTTTATATTTTATAGGAAATCAAAAAGTACAATCCTTTAACTACATAGCAAATGATATTGATATATTAAATTTTAAATTTTAGTGTTACGTTGTCACAGAAATTAGGCTGTAAATGACCATAGAACTCAACAGTTACACCTACTTGTTCAACATTATACTTTGATTTTTCATGGTTTATTTATCGTTTAAAATATTGATTGGATTCTCTTTAGTAGAAGATCAATTTTCATTACAGGTGCTCTTGATTTCATAGGCCACTTGTGCTAGGTGCCACTGTAAGCCTTGGAAGATCATTATATTTCTAAATATCCAGATACCCTAAGTCACAAAGCGGGGTAAACCCATGAAAACTTTTGTTGATTTATCTACTATCTTAGCTTGAAAAAATGTCTAGTAGAGCGCTTTGCTCCAATTTATTTTGCCCACTTGTAATCTTCAATATCTCAAACCAAACAACTCTAGAAAAAGAACAAAGAATAAACAAGCAATCCACAAATTCCTCATTGGTTTTACACAATATATATCTTCCAAGGCCCTACATATTTCTCGTTTGGTAATTATTCCAAGTTAAAATTTTGTTGGCTAATTCTAACCAAAGAAAATGATAACTTTTAGAATAATCTCAAAATTCTAAACTAAGCTCCACCATCAAGACATTTCCCTAACCAAACCTTCTTCCATCTTTTCCTTGTACCCCAACTTTGCAGTGTACTGTTCAACCCTTTGGTTTTTGGACCACTTGATTAAGTCATCATGATTCAAAAGTTTGGTACTGGAATTTAGGCTTCGAACAAAATGATTCCATTCCTAAGCTTTTTCCACTTGTAAGTCCAAATATTTTGCTAACTTCTAGGCCTGATACCAAACATTTCTACCATCATTTGAAATTGCATGTTCCAAAGAACAAATTCATAAGAGATCTAGGTCTCTTATCAGCTCCTCCTCAGATAGTCCATAATTTCCTTTGTAGCCAGTTCAGTGTGCTTCCACTATTTTCACACTATTTATTTTTCCAATATTTTATGTTGAAAATTTACCAACTGAAGGGAAAGCCTTCACTAGTGATCTAAAATGATCATTTATTAAAACTGATGTAGAATTGATTAGCCATTAACGAATTGAATGTTAGCTGAAAGTGCGGAAATCGAGGAAAATTGCTTGAGATGAAGACTTTATGACCGCTGATTAAACATAAGAAAGATGCATAACAGAAGTGAAAACAATAAAAACACAGCGACACTAGACAACAAAGTTGATTACGGAGTTCGTCCCTGATGGACTACGTCTCTGAGTCTGCTTTCAAGATGGGCGGCCACTTTATTAGGATTGAAACAGTAGAGGTCGATTACACAGAAAATAGACCAGACTGAATGTGCACGCAGGCACTTCTGATCACTGTCAATGGATATCTCTCTGAACCAACTTTCCAAAGCTTGTCACAGTTCCTAATTCTAACTTGGATGCTCCTATTACACTGAAAACAAAACTTCCTATGACCTACAGAATGTGCATACAAATATCAAAAACCACTCTCCCCCTCTGTTCAATGAAGAAAAACTGCCTTTTAAAGGCTTGCAGGTACATCAAAACCTCTTTGGATGAATAGCAGATGAATTTGGTTGCTTCTGGATAGTTTTGGAGCCTCGGTCTAGTTGGAATTTGACACCTAGGATGGTTTAATGGTCATCACCTTAGTTTGTTTGACAAAAGCCATAATAAAAGCCGAAATAAACATTGTAATAAAGACATAACCGTAGGCAATTAGTTGACTGGGCGGAGGGCTAATGGTTTTGATGTGAATAGCGAGCGGTTGAATGCCTGATTGCCACCTGGTGGCTTATCCGCCCGACGGTTATGGCTACTGTTACGCCAATGGTTTTCCATGTGTCCACCTTCATTGTTACCTGCTGCGGTTCTGAAGACCTGGCGGTTACCACCTAACCCGTTTGTAACATTAACTCCGCGGTTGACATCCAGATCATGTGCTAACAGTTTCCACTGCGATTTTCCTATGGTTAACTGACTGAAGTTACCAAGACCCTGACGGTCTATCAATGCAACATGTTCACATGACCTCCAATGTGGTTAGGCTACCTGCGCAGTCAGAGGTGACGGTTTATGACTGTCCAATACATTTTGTATTGTTTTACAATGTTTATAATTTATGCTGAGAGCTAATACCAAAGGTTTTGGTCTTAGGTTTGAGAATTAGGTTATAGTTGTAATTCGACACATAGATTTGTATTGCGACAGGTTTGGATTAACTCTTAGGTTTTAGATTTAGTTTTTAATACATATTGCAATGTATTATGGCTTAGACTTATGATTAGGGTCGGCTTAATGTATTTTTAATACATCTTTTGAATGTTGCATTTAATTCTAGGTTTAGGGTTTACAATACATTGTATAGGTTTTTATAACACATTTATCACAATGTGACATAAAACCAAATGTACATCACCGACACAAGTGACATTTGCGATGAAAACCCTGATGACAAACCATATCGAACCCTTGCAACGGATGACGCAACCCAAATCCTGAGAAGCAAATGACAAACATATGTCGACGACCAATCCTGGCGGAGCTCACGACAAACTCATGTCGACAACTAGGTGTTAAACCATGTCAACTTAGCGCCATGAAAAACCATATTACCTGAACAGCCTAATCCATAACAAACATTGTCGAAGATGACAACACTGAACTGAATTGATGACAACACAGAACACTGATGATGAACTATGCAACTGATCTGACGAGATCTTCCTGGATCAACTAGAGCTCTCCACATCGTAGAACCTGGAGTTGAGTTTTATCTTTCTTGTATGAACTAGTATGCCACGACATCCTTCTCAAGTGCTTGGATTTCATAACCTTTCCCCACAGATCCTTGCACTATTTGGGTTGTTGTGAGAAGGGATACCAATAATGCCTTAGTAGAAGCAAGATATTTTGTTGGTTCAGAAGTTGAGATAGGGAAGGAAAAGATTGAAGATTTAAAGGAAGAGGAGTTTTCCTAGTTTGATGATGGAGGAGCAAGTGGACACAGTAGAAAGAGAAGATGAACAATGTGTTTAAAAGGTTTTGTTAATTTGTTGTAACTGGTTCAAAGTTAAAACGTGTTGAATGAGGTTTTGTTAATTTTTTGTAGCGGTTCAAAGTTAAAATGTGTTGAATCGTAGGTTGATGAAAGCACTGATGGTTTGTATAATGAAGTTGGAATAACTTTGCAATTATTAACCACTTGAAAGTTTCTTTCACAGGGTTAAGCTTATGGAATATCTGCTATCCTTCATTTATAATCACCTTTGATGTGTCTATGTAGATGAGTGGCTCTTTGTCCACATGTAATATGTAGAATGATGTGTGCTACAAACAACTTGCTCCAATGTTGTTACAGAAACCAGGTTGTAAATAACCTTGCCACAAAGATCATGCTGCATGGTTTATCTATCTCAGAAGTTTGGCATTATCTTGTAATTTTTTTGTTAATTCTCGTGTGAGTTCACACATCAATGATGTTATTACAAGGGATTTAGAGAAGCTTGTAGTTATTTATTATGTAAATATGCTACTTTGAAGTAATGGAATAAATTTTCGTGGTTGCTTCACCTCATTTAGCATTTATTTTTTTGGTATGGAATGGCAACCCTATTTCCACAATACTTTCCCATAACTTTCCCATTTTTTATCATCTTAACATAAGAACTGGCAATGTTGATTACTTCTTCAAGTCTGAAAAAAATACTTCTTCAAGTGCTTCATTTGACACTAAAAAAAATAATATGTATTTCATTGTGAATTTCTAAGATATAGATTATTTCTCATAGTAGCACACATTTAATAACATACAAATAACATACAAATGAGATGTGCTTTTGAATTAGTTTTGAGAGCAGCACATCTAAGACATTATTTATGCTGTAGAAAGACTATTTACATGAAGGTGAAAACAAATTAAGTGCTAGTTTTCGAGAAATAACATTTAAGGCCGTTAAAGGCATTTTCAAAGGGAACCTCCTTTAAACAAACAATCACACTATAGAATATCTAAAGCAAATTGAAAAATGCTCTGGGTCATTAAAATGATGTAATTAAAAAATGGAAGTCCATATACTTTTGGGGATTTTCTCAGCTATAGTTTATATTAGCAGCTAAGTTTCAAATTTAGCTTTCTTCAAATAGCACTATTAAAAGAATAAAATTTAGAAAAGGAATATCTTAAATTAGTTCAGAAAATTACCATACAAGTTGAGATTGTTGCATTTTAATGTTAAAAGCAAGCGGCCTATACTGCTTTCCACACTAGCCTTTCCATTATTGACCCTAAGTTTGTCTCAAAGGAAACATTCATTGATGAAGAATAGCAAGGAATATTTTACAGTGCACTTGCCATTGGTTGGTTCTAGTGGCTTGCAAATTGTGACTTTAAGCAACCTGAAGTGAAGAATTCCTACTTCTGAAATCAAATCAGGTAATCAAATCAAAAATCATTCATATCTTCACATTTTAACATTATGAGGAACTTCCTTATAAGAGGCTATACCCTCTACTGATTTTTGCACTAGCCTCCCTGCCAATGACCACCTTGACATTTCAGTTGGCTCCAAGGTAGCATTGACTTCACTTAGTTTTTTTTAATGTATAAGAAAATATTGCTTTCTCTTCTTGTCGATCATGCGAAGGAGGTTATTGGATTATCTATTTTCAAGAAAAAATTGAGTATGATTCTGATCTAACATTACACTATAGATGGAAGATAACACTTGAGACAAATTGAACTGAAAGATCCTATTAAACCTATTATGTTAGTGAGGAGACACATAAATTTGGGCCAAGCATGGCCTTGTGAGATTATCTATTTTCCAGTTGAGGAGAGAGTGTGCGATTTCCATACTCAGGTTCGAGATTTTGGTTCACTCGATCTTAATTAGCTATCCTCTACTTGAGAAGATTCAAGAAAAATATTCAGTTTGAATATTGGAAAACCTTTAGTTCTTCTAGGATATGCAGTTAAATAAAGAGCATCAACTTCAAACAATAACTGAATCCATATCAATAAAATCCAATCCTTTCATAATTTGTCTTAGATTTAGAATATAAGAGAGAACTTCTAAATGCCTCATTATGGAAATATAGACAGTTCTTGTCGTACATAATTCATTAGAAGGATATAGTTAAGTAAGGATTTACAAACCATGCTTGTTAAATTTATCCATGTCCTTTGTTACAGTGTCCATCCTTTTTCTCCATGATTCTTTGAATCTTTACATCAACCCAACCCAAAAAACACCCCACTCAAAAACCCAAATCCAATGTGTTTTATACATATAGCAATCACAAACATTGGTTGAAGTTGGAAATGGAGGGGGAATTAGGCCACTGAACTACCCAAACCATGAAAGAGACTATTTTTGTAGCCATTAAAGGGGTCGAAATTTCAAAAGTGAATGGTTTGAGGAAATCCTATTACCAGACCAAGCTACATTGCAGTGTTCGAAGGAATGGATTTGACAGCTTAAGTACCCTATTTATGACGAGGCCTCACACAATGCATTTAGTAATCATAGTACTATCATTAATTCTATAAAGAATGAGAATGTGCCTATTCATATGGTGCTTTCTCTACCTTGGTCATTTTTTTCCATTCCTCCATTGTTTTTGCAATTTGTCACCGCTCATCCATGAATACAAGATAGCTAGAGAAATCAAAATGAAAAAAATGATGTTTACTATTAAGGTTTTTAGAACATCAAAAACTGACAAAACCTTGTGATTCTATACCAATGGGGCAACACAATGTTCATTGATGAATGCAAAAAAAGAAGTTACTGGACTTTTTGATATTGATGGATCTTTCTCTTCCCTGCCAAATAGGATGCTAGTGATTATTTTGCTTCAAATACAAGATGGAATATAACTAAGAGCTTATGGGAAATGTTAAAATGCTATTGATTGACAACACTCTTGCCCTTTTTTTGCACGAGACAAAATTATTTACCAGTTCTAGTTAAAAAGGCATAATCCCATTAGATTTTGTATATATGTACTTTCCCTATATGGACCATCATAATAAAATACTATATTTCTTTAAAAGTGGATAAGATGATTTAATGATAAAATGTTTAACCTTTATTCAAAATCCGGGCTACTTAATCTGCTATCCACGAAGATATTTCCAACTGCTCCCTTCAATCTAGGTCATTCACGAGATGACAATATTTAAATCCGCCTCTAGGGCTTCCTATAATTGATAGTAAATCCATGCCTTTGATATTTCCTTGTGATTGTTAGGAAGAACAATCCCATTTGGGTTGTGCTCTTATAGATGTTTTCAAACTTTCTACTGTGCTTTGAATGAATAGTTTTCTTCTTTCTTTCATTTGGGTGCATTAAAGTCAATGGATACACGAGGCACTCTGCCTCGATCATTTTATGTTCGGTGTATTATTTCATGCTTACTATATTATTGGAGTGTAAACAATTATTATTAACCCAAATAGACTTCATATATTTCAACCTTTGGCACGCTCATTAATTTCACCCAAAATCTTGAATTGTGTGGATTTAGACTAAACATCCAGACCACACTATTCAACAGATCGCTTAACCATTTCAGGCAAATAAGTGAAAGAGGCCCCTGTGTCTCAACACAGTGCCTGTAGCGAGACTAATACCTAACCATTTATAGATCCCATGGATAGCAAGAAGCTAACTCATAATACTTGTTGCGAATCATATCAGTATGATTCACATCGGGCTGGACTCTGATTCTACTGTCTGTGTAGAAAAAACTAGCTATAGATGTTGTTGCCACTAAGGAAACTGTTTTTGAGGGAAAGGAAACATAAAAAACAACGAAAAGCCCATGATTTACTTGATATAGATAAAGAAATTCTATCACATAAGTGAAGGGCTAATTGAAATTGAATTTGGAGGCGACCCATAGCGAGATAAGGGTAATGCCCACTCGGATCAACAAACTCATATTTTGTTCTATTTAGGAGTTGTTGAGTCACCGTATGGAATTTTGTGCCTGAAACTGTGTCAGAGTGTATACCAACCATGCATTTTGTTTACTCTTATCCTTTCCCTTTACAACTTGAAATAACCACAATATGGCTAGAAAAGTCTTTTATAAGCATACTTATACAACAGTTCACATGCATATTATATTTTCATTTTTAAAATGTGTAAGGCAACACCCAAATGAACTAATGGGCAATTTTTCTAGTTCATTTTCTCACAACAGGTCACAAGGAGTGTTGCTTGTTATACACATGACCATTGTGATGTCCCAAGTCACAAAGAGAATATAGGCACTTGTGGAGATAAATTTGAAGCCTTGATCTCAACTACTCAAAATTAAAAACAACTTTTTAGTGTTTCTTAGAGAGTTGTTGGATTTTGTGGTTTTCATTCCCTTACTATAATTGTAATCATGGAGAAAATTTAATGGGCCTTACCTTCTGGTCTTATAGATATTGTTCTAGAAGTTCAAGTGTTGCCTTCTGCTTCTATTCATGATGGAGAAGCTTCAATGCTTCTGTATCACGCTTCTCTTGTCCCACATCCTTCAAAAGAAGAATACTAATAAGCCCTTCGAATGTTTCATGGAAAACACAAAGGCCCATAATAAATATATTTTGAGGGTTTCAGATTTAACTGGCAAGTATTCTTCCTTTTCACCCTCATATTTCCCTTCATATGGTTTCTTATCTTCTGCACTCAATGCTTTCCATTTTTTTCCCAAAATGGATCCCATACTCTTGAAAACAACATTTGGATTATCTTATTTCACCTGTTGGTAACATAACATAAAAAATTTGAGCAAATCATGAAAATGAGCAATCTGAAGAAACATGTGAAACATTCATAGAATAAAAATTAAATCCTTTCTTATTCCATAATTAATTTGTAGGATGAAATTATAAGAGAATCAAAGATTCTCTTTGTCTTATAAAAGACTAATATGGTCTATGACATGAAGGAAATGCATATTCAGTATGCAAATGTGATGAGAATATTGAAAATTGAAGTTCCCAAGCGATCTGAATTCTATTCAGGCCTTATATAGTAAGGAAGTCAATCAAACACTATTTTCAAAGGACTTTTGGGATATTTCCCTTAATAATTAGCATAATATTTTCTTCCACACCTACATTTTGCTAATAATACCTACCAGATTCCGTTGTTCTTGGCACCATAAAATATATGTTGGAGAAGTATTTTTTTTCCTATTTGGATCTTTTTTCTTTTTCTTCTTCTCTTCATCCTTTGCAAGCTCATTCATGCTTAGCAACTTTCCCAACAGAAGGTTATATTCCAACCAAAAAAATCAAGTAATATATTTTGTTAAAACAAAGTTGTGTATCATTGTTTAAACAAAACGAAGGAAAGAACGAATCCTATAAGAATGTAATGTTCCTAATTAGGAAAAACAATGATATGAAAATAAAAAAATACATGCAACAAAAAATTTCATAGCATTCAGTGAGCACCCATAAAAACTCCAGAAATGTCAACCAGCTGAGCCATTTTATTAAATAACTGGAGCAATAGTACAATGCTATGGAAGGAGTGCACCTGAGCTTGCCTCAATGGAAATCTTGACAATAACCACTGATCCAAATTGGATCATTATATTGTTTGTCATCCATCTTAATGGATTTGGAATGGAAAAAGTGGAGGAATCAGCACAAGGGACTGTTTTTACCGGCGGGACCCAGTTTGGTGAAACGAAGTCTGAAACCTTCTGGGATCATTTTGAAGAATAAAAAGACATTCTTTTAGGGTTAAAACTTTGTCACTTAGGTGCCACACCTTTTCATGCTATTCGACACACAAATATCTTTCCATTGGCACAAGAATCACGTTAATTGGAGTCCGTATCCAAACGTTATGTCGCTCATAAGTTGACCTTCCTGTTTTCACAACTATTGTTCAGGAGGATGTCGCGTCAGCGCCCATTATTATTGGAAAAGGGGTTAGCCACGTGTTTGTGATGTAAAATACTCTAGAAGAGTCTATTTTTTAACTCTAGTTAAGAGTAGATGTATTTAAACTTAACCACCAGTAGGTTATCGGGTTATGTTATAACCAGGCCACTAGGAGGAAGAGGCATTCCATTCTTTCAAGAGAATTTTGTTCCATAGTTGAGAAAAGATAGACATGAGAGATAGGAGGTAGAGAACACAGAGAGAATCTGTGCATTGTAGCAGCCCATGGGCCACATACATTACTTCTTTGTATCTACAAACATATTTCTAGATAGAGAAAGAGAGCGAAGCGGCCTCACCTTCTAGCTGGGTTTTCTACCGAAATAGTTTCCCAGAGAGCATATCTTGTGTATTATGTGTGTGTGAGATTATTTTTTCATTCTCTACTTTTCTTCTTGATTTACTTTTACATGCATGCACTAATTATAGATAATTTTATAGATCTATAAATTAAATAAAATTGTAATTGTGTAGAACCTTAGATTTCTAATATAATATTATCAGATATGTTGTGACGAAATTTTCCAGTGGAATATCCATGGAAATTTACAGATCATTTGGTATCAGAGTGGGTTTCTTTGGGTATTTTGTGGAGATTGCAGGGATCTAGATCAACGAGGCCAAAAATTGTAAAACCCTAATCATGGGCGATGAATATGTAAATGAACCTCGTGATCCTGCAGAGGTGAGGTTTTCGCGGCTCAAAGAACAAGTCGTGGATATAAACTGCAATGTAAACCTCCTCATGGTGTCCCTAAGAAATAAGATGGGGATATTTGGAGAAGAAGGGGGTTTGAATGCAGAGGAAAAATCAGAAGGGGGATCAGGAGATCAGGAAGATGCAGATAAGCAGTCGAAGCAAGAACATGGAAAATATCAACCCATTTAGAGTGTCGTGAACCAATCACTGTTTAAAGTGGAAGAAAAAGTCCATATAAAGCCATACCATGGTGAGATCAACACTTTGAAGGTGAACCATTGGTTGCAGTAACTGGAAGTTTATTTCAATGTCCATCAGATCAAGGAAGGGAAGAAGGTCTCATTTGTGTGGTTGAAATTGGAGGGCCATGCACTAACTTGGTGGGAGAGCCGCACAGAAACCCTAAGGTTGGAGGGAAAACCTTTAATGACCAAGTGGGATGATTTCAAAACCCTCATTAAGTCAGAGTTTTATCCCATTGGGTACATGGAAGACTAGTGGATCCGGTGGCATTACTTCAGGCAAAAGTCGGGCCAAAGCGTGTAGGCGTACACCGCAAAATTCTGAAAGATGGCTATAATGTTGGGTATCTATCCAAGGAACCCAGATGTACTCCTCAAGTATTTGGGGGGTTTTCACCCCATTTGCTTAAGCAAGTAATGTTTTTAAAGCCTACAACGATGGACAAGGCTTGTGTATAGGCACAGTACCTGGAGAACATAGGCTTGAAAAGAGCAAAATCAAGTGGATCAAAGCAAAAGGAGAAAAAATACGCTTCTAAGGATGGGAAGAAGAAGCAAAAAGGGGGAAAAGATAAAAAGATGATAGCCACAACATACTAGTGCAAATATCCTAGCAACCATTGCAACCATTACAACATTGATGGCCATACAGAGGAGAAGTGCTGGAAGTTGCATCTAGAGCTAAACCCGAAGAACAAGAAGAAATATAATAAGAAGAAGAATCTCATGGCCACTGATTTGAGCAACCAAGTTGAAATCAGCTCAGACGTGGATGAGAATACATCAGTGCAGAAGGAGGTGAATCTGAGTATCCTTCAACAATAGGAAGAGAAAGAAATGACCAAACTCTTCCATGTAAAGACACAGGTCAAGAAGACCAAGATTGATGCTTTTTTTGACTTAGGATTGCAGACAAATCTCATTGCAGCAAATCTAGTCAATAAGTTGGGAAGTTCGTGATCATCCAAACCCATATCCACTGGGATGGGTACATAAGGATGCAGAGCTGAGGGTAACAAAATAGCGTAAAATTAGATTTTCTAACAGTGCTAATTTTATTGATGAAGTAGATCTGGATGTGGTTCCTCTTGATGTATGTCGAGTCATGTTTGGGAGTCCATACATGTACATGCATGATGCAATATTCATGAGGAGAGATAATCAGTACCGACTCATCAAGGATGGAAAATGATTCATCATCAATGCACACAAAGGAAAGTCGAAAATTTCACTCGTAAGTGCCAACCAAGCCAAGAAATTGATCAGTTCTAGCAAGAAGTATGTTTTATTTTTTTAAGAGAAAATCAGTCTGTAGAGGAGTCAATAAGAGGCAAGGCATCCCTATAGGGGTGTAATAAGAAAAAAAAACAATTGGAGGAGTTTTTATAGGCATATAAGGACATGTTCTGAGAGCCTAAAGGGCTACCCCCTAAGAGAGAAGTGGAGCACGAGATCCAACTATTTCCAAACTCCCCATTTCCAAATATTGGGTTGTACAGGTAGTCTATTATAGAAGCAAGTGAGGTGAAGAAACAGTTGCAGTAGCTACTGGAACAAGGTGTCATTCGACCGAGTACATCACCATGTGGGTCACCCATCATCATTGTGACAAAGAAGGATGGGATTTAGCGGATGTGTATAGATTATAGAGCGTTGAATAAAATCACGCTCAAGAACAAATATCCCTTGCCTAGGCTAGATGATCTTCTAGACCATTTGTAGCAAGCAAAGTATTTAATCAAGCTGGACTTGAAGTCTAGATATCACCAGGTTTGAGTCAAAGAAGAAGATACATGGAAGACCGCCTTCAAAACTAGGCAAGGTTTGTATGAGTGGTTAGTTATGCCATTTGGCCTATGTAATGCATCAGCTACATTTATGAGATTAATGAATGATGTACTATGCCCTTTTATAGATTTATTTGTTATTTTCTATTTGGATGATATACTGGTATATAGTTCTACCTAGGAGGAGCATATTTCACATTCGACACAGGTGCTGGAAACATTGAAGAAGCACAAGCTGCTAGCAAATCTCAAGAAGTGCGAGTTTGCGTAATAGTCCTTGGTGTATTTGGGGTATATTATTGGTGGAGGAGAATTGAACATAGATCCTTCCAAGATGAAGGCCATCATGAAATGGTTGATGCTTACTAGTGTTACTAAGGTTACGAGTTTCATTGGAGCAGCACAATACTTGAGGAAATTCGTAGCCTTGTTTTTAGCAGTAGTAGCACTGCTCCACACCATAACAAAAAGTGGCAAGAGTTTCCAGTGGGGAAAAGGGAAACATAAGTCTTTCGATGAGTTAAATTAAAAGATCAGTGAAGCACCAGTTTCGACATTACCAAACTTGCAACAACCCTTTGAAGTGGAGAGAGATGCGAGTGGGTATGCTATGGGAGTTGTCTTAATGCAAGGAGGAAGGCCTGTTTGCTACCATTCAAAAGTATTTCATGGGGTAGTTCTTAACTACCCTACCTATGATAAGGATCTCTATGCCATAGTGCAAGTTGTGAAGAAGTGGAAGCACTATCTGATGGGAAAGGAGACAATAATTCACATGGATCACCAATCGTTATAGTACCTGCAAGACCAAAATAAGCTACAACAGACGAGGCATTACAAGTGGATGAGGTTTTTACAATAGTTTCATTTTGTGATCAAGTATAAGAAGAGCAACACAAACAAGTTGGCCGATATGGTTTCAAGGTCACCCACATCAAATATTACAACTTTGAGGACTCTTATTCACATGGAACCATTCACCCATGATGCATGCAGAGAGGCATATTTAGAAGATGATGACTTCAAGGAGATGTATCAGTAGTTGTAGAGTCAAAGTCATTTGCATGATGGCAACAACATTGTTGACTACCATCTCCAAGATGGGTTACTCTACAAGGTGGATGAGCTATGTGTTCCTAAAGTTGAGCATTTGCAGTTGATTAGAGAGGCTCACACCTCCAAGGTTGTAGGGAACTTTGGTGTAGGGAAGACCATGGCTAACTTGCAGAGGTATGTGTATTGGCCCAAGATGTAAGAAAAAGTATCTAGGTTCATAAGAGGATTCATTCTTTGTTGTACCAGTAAGCCTAGCAACAGGAAACAGGGTCTGTATCATCCCTTACCTATACCTAATCATCCTTGGGAAATAATTTCCATGGAATTTGTGGGAGGTTTACCGACATCCAGGAAGGGACATGACTACTTGTTTGTGGTAGTTGACAGGTTCAGAAAGATGTGTGTTTTGATGCCATGTAAAAAGACCATTAATGGATAAGAAGGAACAAACTTGTTATTTGGACAGGTCTGGGTACACTTTGGTATACGAAGGAGCATCCTTTCAGACAGGGATACAATATTTATCAGTGCATTTTGGACTACATTATGGGAGAATATGGGAACAAAGTTGAAGAGATCTATAGTATTCCATCCACAAATAGATGGGCAGACAGAAGTAGTCAACAGGACTTTGGTGCAGCTTCTAAGGGGTTACAAACAGAAGTATCAGAAGACCTAGGATGAAAATCTGGTATATATACAACATTCTTATAACAGAGCGGTCCACACTTTTACATGAAAGTCCCCATTTGAAACTTGTTTTGGATATTTTTGACCTTCATCTTTGGATATTGCATATGGGAAACAAGGAGGAGTGAAGGAAGAAATTACAGGAGATGATTTGAGGGCTGAAAAAATTATAGAGAAGATCAGGCAGATCCATCTACAGGTACAAGAAACACTGCAAAAGTCACATATGAAGTATACGGCCAAGCATGATTAGCACATAACAAAAAAATCATTCAAGGTGGGAGACAGAGTATGGCTACAGTTGAACAACGAGAGGCTGCAGGGGCTTGGTAATAAAATCAAGGCTCTAAGGTATGGTCCCTTTGAGATACTAGAAAAGGTGGGTGATAATGCCTATCGACTTAGTTTACCACTGTATATTCACATTTACTCAGTTTTAAATATAGATAATTTGAAACTCTATGAGCCTCCCATGCTAGATCAGGAAGAGGAACAACGCCTCCCTTCTGTGGAGGATTTGGCACCAGACGTTTAAGCAAAGTTGATAGAAGATACAGTTTTGCAGAAGAGGTCCAGAACTACAAGACAAAGCCAATAAGACTTTCGCAGATTAGGTCAAAGGGACAAGTTCTAGGCAAAGCTAAATTACACTAGAGAGAATGTGGAGGAAAAATTTCCTCACCTCATTCAGTAAAATATTTTGGGGACCAAATGCCTCCCAAAATGGGGAGGCGTGATATGAATTGGATCATTATATTTTTTTTCATCCATCTCGATGCATTTGGAGTGTAAAAAGTGGAGGAATCCGCTGACAGGACTGTTTTTACGACGGGACCCAGTTTGGTGAAATAGGGTCTGAAACCTTGTAGGAGTGTTTTGAGGCATCAAATGACATTTTTTAGGGGTAAAAATTTGTCACGTAAGTGCGAAACCTTCTCACGCTACTCTACACATAGAAAGATTTCCAAGGGCGCAAGAACCGCGTCAATCAAAGTTTGTATGCAAAAGTTATGCCACTTAGAAGTTGACCTTCCTATTTTTACACCTATAGTTCAAGAGGATGCCGCGTCAGCCCCCATTACTCATGGAAAAGGGGCTATCCACATGTTTTTTATGTAAAAGACTCTAGAAGATTCTATTTTGTAACTCTAGTTAAGATTTGATGGAGTAAAACTTAACCACTAGTAGGCTATCAGGGTGTGTTATAGCCAAGCCACTAGGAGGAAGAGGCATTCCATTCTTTCGAGAGAATTTTGTTCCATAGTTGAGAAAAGATTGCCAAGAGAGATAGGTAGTAGAGCACACAGAGAGAACCTGTGAATTGTAGCAGACCACAGGCCACATACAGTACTTCTTTGTATCTACAACCATATTTCCAGACAAGGAAAGAGAGCAAAGCGACCTCACCTTCCAGCTAGGTTTTCTCCTGAAAGGGTGTCCCAGAGAGGATATCTTGTGTAGTATGTGTGTGTGAGCTTGTTTTTTCATTCTCTACTTTTCTTCTTGATTTACTTTTACATGCATGCACTAATTATAGATAATTTTATGGATCTAGAAATTAAATAAAACTGTAATAGTGTAGAACCTTAGATTTCTAATATAATATTATCATATCTATTGTGACAAACTGTCCAATGGAATATCCATGGCAGTTTACGGATCACCCATGTTGTTGTGACTCACCGCATTGTGGGTTTCATTTGGTCAAGGTTTCCCAAGAGAAGTGAAGTTTGAACCCACCTTCCCAGGCCACAAAATATCTTAGAGCTTAATTGAATCCTCTCCATTCCACAGTTCTCGAAAATAGCTTTCTAACGGTATATGGAAGTCCAAGAGTGGACTTCTAGATTAGAAGTTAGAGCATGTTGAAGTTACCCTTGGAAAGTCCTGAAAACCAAGAAAATGATCAAGTATAAAGGCAAATCGCATATCGGGACCCGGGGGCTTATCGCAATTGTAAATCGGCTTAAGGCAGAGTCCCGTAGGTAGGAAGTATTGGGGGGGTCTAAAGATCAACTATCAGTGGTTCTTGGTGGTGCAAATATCACATTTCAGCGGTTGGGGGGCCCATGGCACATAGTATATTGGAGGTCCGTGACATGGATTGTTGATATCGCATATCAGTGATCGCAGAAAAAAGGGGTGTAATACAAACATGGGGTCACAAGGCCGTCGATGCTGATAACACATGAAATCGCCGAAATCTAGGCTTTAGCGTTAAAGCATCAGGATGGCCGAATTGTGATTAACAAAGGAAATACATGGAAAAACAGGGTCGAGCAGGTCATTTTCTCTCTCCTCCTAGGGGCCACGTGGTGGAATATGATTGACCATTATAGCTGACATGGAAGCTAACATTATAAATGATGTGCCAGTACGAAGGACACGTGTCAAGCATTTTTAGAATTTTCAGGGTCCTATAGGGGAAATTTCGGGTGACACGTGTCACCACTCACAGGGAGACACGTGGCAGTGATGACGTCACCCCTGTTGATCGATGATCAAAGATTGCATAGGTTAAAGCACTCCATGCACCTTATTCTAACTCGGCCCGTGATTGCAGTATGTGGCGGATCCTCCTAGATGCGATATTCCATACGCTCTATTTTATAAGGTGTTCACGTCTGGACCGGTCGGCTCGTGTTATGGAAGGGTATAGAGCCACCCTCCCCATGTTGCAATTGCGATGTCCTGGGTGGGCCCGATCCCGCATACCGACGATCATATTTTTCCAGGGTAGAAGCTTAATGAAAAGTGCATTCAGCGCTGGGATGCAGGATTCCGAGTAACAAAGGGAAAAGGGCCCTGGTCATAGGTTTAAAGGACTCTAGCACCTGAAGGCTAAGCCCTTGGTTCCATCCCTCGGTCATATGAAGAAAGTTACAAAAGGGGGGCTAAGGCGAAAGGAGCTAAGGGAGGTCGGGTTCCATCTATGTCACAACATTTTGTGCGGCCAGAGGCCAGAATGAGAAAGTCCCCCCATATTTCCATCAAGAGAGCCTCACCTAGTACATCAAGGCACCAATAGTGCAGGAGAGGGATTTAAAGGCATAATGGGTCGACATCTATGGTTTTAAAAAGAACGGGTAGTGCATTTAAATCACGGGATGGGCTGATCCAGAAGAAGCTTACTGTGACATGGAAATGACTAGGTCAGCGGTGAAAGTGGCCATGACTTTAAATGAGGGAGATGGAACTTTTAAAACCCTGCACATGCAGACCAAAAAGGGGGCCTTTTTGACACGGATCCAGAAGTTGGTGCCGAATGAAATAAAGGAAGAAAGGATAGAGGTTGGTGAAGCAGCGTAGCAAGTCATACTGTAAGAATAACAAATCCTGCAACAGAGATGGTCATAGGATGGAAAAGGGAGGATTTTGTGTATTTTTCATCTAATTGTTACTTAGTTATTGTACTGTAAAGTGCCTCCTTTCATGAGGCATTTAATTCTATAATATTGTTGGGCCACAGAGCCATTTATGACTGAGACAGCTAGTCGACCTGACAACTGAGTCTAGACTAGAGATATTTTGTTGTAATGAAGCTCCTTTCTCCCCTCTGATAAATAGGGGAAAGCAAGACTTAATGGAGGTTCAGAAATTCTAGAGAAAACACTGCATGTTATAATTTCAGACTATATTTCCTTTGCAATACAGATCTTTTCAGAATATCAAGGAAACAATGGTGATTCCCTCTTCAAAGGATTACAATATGTGTTCCCCTTTGTCTAACTCATTTTATGTTCATGCTTCTTCCTTGAATTCATGTAATTATTGTTGCTAGATGTGTTTCAAGCTCCCTCATAGATTCATTAGTATCTATATGTTAATGAAAATGCCTGTAACTGTTTCACAGATTCATTTGTTTGAACATTGTTTATGTATATTCCTATGAGGACTATTGAGATTATATCTTTAAATCTGTAGCACATGAATCATAGCTTTCAGTTCTCCCTTCATTCATTATTTCTGCTTGTAACCCAAATAAGCATAGAAATCCTTAATGTCTCAAGCTCTGTGTGTTAAATATAGAAGTCTTGAAGCCTTATGCTCTATGTGATGAGTTACTCTTCTCTCTTTTCCTCTCTCACACACTCTGCAAAATATTATTAGCTGTAAGACCTTGAAGCTCTCAGCCTCCGCTATTTTTATGCTTATTTCTGAGATCTGAACGTGTGAAGAAGTACCAGAAATCCATGTTTTATTTCTTTGGATTAATGAACCAATCTATTTCCTATGTACATATGTATCTATAGATCATAAGTGTTGTCTCTAGTATCTTGTAAATCAGTTGAGACACACCATTTTAGATGTGCCCAGGCACTGGTCTTGAAGCAATCCAAGGCTGTCTCTGGGAGATACAACATGTTTTGGCACCATTGCCGGGGACTTATTTAAGGATTTTTCCCTCGAGATATGACAAATTGAGCACCCTTCGTATAGGTGAGAGAAGTCTATTCTGATTGCTTTCATATCACCTTGGTGACTCCACACCCCCCTCATCATCATTCATAACCCTGGATTTTAAAAGGCCTCATAGTTGCTCAGATACATCTGAGCAGAAAGCCACATTTATATCTGACCTAGAAAAGTTAATTTCCAAGAAAATCTGGAAGGAGAAAACTCCCCCTGACTATTCTACCATCTCACCAGGCTTTGAAGTTTACTCATCTAGTTCCCGGATTGCTATGGCCCATTATTTAGGACTTACTCCTAAGACCCTGACATACCCTACTTCCCCTCCAACCCCTGTGGTCTTGACCTCAGTTCCTCAAGCAAGTTTTAATCCCCCTCCATTTATCTAGATGGCTCTTCCAAGTTTCTTGCTAAATAAATATGCACCTCTTAATTTACCTCAGCCTCTGAGTGCAATGCCCCAGAACTACCTAAAGCAACTCCCTAGGTTCAATGGGGAATATGATAGCATGGCACAAATTCACATTGAAACCTTCAGTTCTTTTGTTGACATCCTAAATGTGGAACAACTGGATGTAGTCATGAGACTTTTTGTACAATTCCTTGATGGAGAGGCTAGAAAGTGGTTCAAAGGCCTACCAAATTCCTCCATCACTACCTGGTAGGAGTTGGAAAACACTTTCACCTAGAAATGGGGAGAAAAGAGGAATCATGAGTACATCCTCACTAAGTTTAATTCCATAAGAAAAAAGTCAAAGGAGGATACTTCAGAATTTATCAAAATATTCAATAAGCAATACAATAACCTGCCAGTTGACATAAAGCCTTCTCTAGCTACAGCTCATGTGGTTTTCTTGGGAGATTTTGAGTTCGATGTTGGTTTTACCCTGAGAGAAAGGAAGTCTCTCACTCTAGACCAACTTCAGATTGATGCTCTTGAGGTGGAAGCAAATTTGGCCTCGGCAGGGAAGTCAAGGGTAAGACAAGAACCCACTGAACTCAAAAGAGGGAAAGAAGAGGCATCCTCCTTTGGTAAAGATAGAGAATCATTAGACCCAAAGTGGGACAAGCTAAAAAAACTCATCAAGAGTTTAACTCAAAAATTTGAAAATCTTGAGATTGAGAACAAGAGCCCCTCCAAACAGAATGCTCAAGTCAATAACCGGGGTTACAACTCGCAGTATAGAAGACCTCCATTGCAAATAATTCCAAGGGAGAGAAAGGAGTAGCTCAACCAGATTCCTCATCATTTATACTTAGAAGGTGGTCATGATGAGCAATCATCAGATGCCCATGAGATATAGGGAAACTTCCATTCAGCCTTCTCTGAAGAAGAAAATAAAAATGTGGCCCACTAGGAGACAAGTCATGATGGAGCAACAACAACATATGAGGAAAATATGGATTATTATTGCAAACAGTTTTCAAATTTCATGCAAGCACAACCCCAATGTAAGTATAATCTAAGATCTTCAAAGAAGAGGAAGAGAGAACAAGAATAGAAAGGGGAAGTTGCTTCGCAAGTGGTTCCTCCAACACTAGATGAAGGGAAAGGTAAGCCCATCCTGACCCACCCAAGATAGGAGTCTCTGCAAATAAAGAGAGAAATGGTCCTAAGGGGCACAAAGAAAAGGAGACACCTATTCCACCGACAACTACCAACAAGAAGGGAGAAAGAACAGAGCCAGGAGATGCAGAAAAGGCCCAACATAAGTTCAATCTCAGGAAGTAGCTGGAAAAGGTAAAAATTCTTGTTCCTCTGAATGAGCTTTTAAAGCAACCTAATTACAAAGCTCAAGTCTTCCAATTCATGCACCCAACCACCTCAACACCATCCCATGATAGTTTGAACCTTTAAGAGGAGAGGCCCATGGTTATTTTCGGGCTGCATCTGGAAGAGTTGGAGCCTTATATTGTGCCTTTATATGTGGCTTTGGTGATTCATGACCTTTTGTTTCATAATTGTATGTTGGATTCCAGGGCCTCACACAACCTCATGCTATTATTAGTGATGGAATAACTGGGTTTGGAGATCACCAGACCATACAAGGACCTATACTCGTTTGACTCCAACAGAGTCAAGTGCTTAGGCATGATAAAGGATCTAGTGGTAAACTTGGCTCAGATCCTGGTCAAAAGTGTGGTAATGGACATAGTGGTGGCTGATATACCTCCTCGTTTCGGAATGCTCTTATCCAAATCTTGGGGTTCCAAGGTGGGGGCCTCTATTAAGTTGGATCTAACTTACGCTAGTATCACCATGTTTGGAGGTGAACAAAGGATACTGAACAGAGAGTCCAGGTTTGTGAAAACTGTGACCCCAGCTAAAGGCTCAAAAAACTCCCCAGCGAATGGGAAGGAAATTTACCTCTCTTGCCTATTTATAGAAGAAGATGAGGACATCTTAGAGGAAGCATCAGTACACCTAACAAGGTAGTTAGAACACTAGCATACATATGAGAATGAAGTGGATAAATTATACTCTGACAGATCATCCAGGCCAGAGCTTGAGGAGACCAACAATATGGCAGAGCATGAAGCAATGCTCCTTGGGCTACAGACAACAAGGAATGAGAATGTCGAATGCTCGGCTGTGCTTGGAGGCTCCGAGATGATTATTAAGTAGATCAGACAATGTATAGAAGAAGGTAAGGAGCTCAGTAACTCGATTAGAAGGTTCATGGAGGATATCAAAAGAGTTGAGCATCAATTACCAAGTTGGGAACACATATTAAAGTTTTTGTCTAAAGATTTTATGAGGTACATGTTGGTTTTAATTGCTGAATTTCTAGAGAAAAATCGAATGAGGTCCAGAGCCTTGATGTGGAGATGGTATCATTGGAAGGTTTGTTTTCAGAATCAGTGGAACCTTGAGTTTCCATTCCCTTTCTTCCACTGCCTTCTCATAAGAAGTATGAGCATAACTCAATCAAGTAGCCAGTTGCTTAACTGGCTACATTGGAGAGAAGAGATCACCTAGTAATTATAATTTTAGTAGGTATTGTTGGCTTGTTAGGGCCTGACCCAGGTTCAGAGGTGATTTAGCCAAACAAATCTCGGTACTACTAGCCCTTTCGGTAACAGTCCGCAGAGCGCGGACTGAGGTCTCACCTGAAGTAGTATGGGAGGGTGCTAGAACCAGGTTTCCGCACCCTGGAGATGTCTGATGAGTTCAAGTGGTTCGCGGTTCGGCCCTGCGTGCATGTCGCTACGTGCACTTACCCATACCTCGCAGCCTATGATGCGGCCTTCGCGCAGCCCTACTCGAGGGCCGAATGCTGTTATTACCCAAGTCCTTACTAGTATTCCACCGTTAGTTGATTAACTTAGCTTATTTGCATGTGTAAAGTATACTTAGAAATATAAATCATTCATACAAGTGCACACAGTAAATAAACAATATATTTGCAATTGATATCCAACATATAATAACTCAAGAAAAGATACATAGAATTTGGACAAAACTTCTCTTTATTATTCTCTTCTTCGATTATAGACTCAACTCCGCCCTGCGCACTCAGTTGCAGGGGTTCGTGCACTCAGCTGCGGACAACTAGGCCTCTGCGCACTTAGCTGCAGAGCCTTCTCCTACCCTACGACCCAAGATACACTTAGACACTTGCTATGTGCTTCTACTTCCCTATCTCATACTTCGCTCTCCTTTTTTCTTACACTTAGAGCCTCGCTCTATTTATACAATCCCATGGTCCGCGGACCATGGGTAGGTTGAAATTACATTACAAACTAGGGCGGACAACCCTATGACTCTAACATACTTCCACACTCGCAATTCGTGGGGCTTTACAACATCATTCGGTCAAAACATTGGCTTTGAGCCCCAAAACATGCCACAGGGGGATTCCATGCCCAACAGGCCCCCAACACGAACATCATGACTCTCCCTCGAGTCACTCTGTCAGTGCGGCGATCTTGGTATGGAGTTCCTCCAACTGTCCTCAAACTGTGTCGATGTCGGCAGCGCACTGAGCCGTTGCTTTCTGAATATGTTGCATCTGCTCCTCTGTGTCAGAACTGTTTCCATACATCTGTACCGGTGTATGTGGCATGTGTTTAGAGGCCCACGCCTTGGTCCGGCAACTCGGAGCGCAAAGACTGTGCTTCTGCTAGCTAGTCAGATAGCTGGTCCAGCCGTGTAAGGCTTCAAATGGCTGCCATTCACCTTGCCTGGGAAAGGTTCTCCATTTAGTTTGACCAGCTGTACTGCGCCTCCGTCTGTGACCTCCTTAATCATGTATGGTCCCAGCCAATGCATTTTGAACTTCCCCAGGAATTTTTCAAATTTACTGTCATATAGCAGCACTAAATCATTTACCTTGAAGGTGCGCAACTTAATATGGCAATCATGCCAGGCCTTTTCACACTGCTTTTGTACCTGCTGATGAAAACTAGCCAAGAATCGTTCCTCCTCAAGTTCTTCTAATTGCGCGAGCCTTTCTTCCAGAGCTTCGTGGTCCGTCATACCTATGAGCGTAGCTATTCGTAGACTAGGTACAATATATTCCATTGGCATGATAACTTCCACGCCGTAAACTAATCGGAAAGGTGTTTGTCCCATTAGTTTCTTGCACGTTGTCCGATAAGCCCATAGAACCGCTAGTATGCGCAGGTCCCAGTTAGTGCGTCTCACATGGTGGACCGTGTTCAACACTTTGCACACCTTGTCAAAGGATTCTCTATGTATAATCTTCGGTGCACTTGGTCTTAGCATACTTCGTCGTTCGCGCCCTCGTCTTGCCTGCTCTTGCTTATTGTTCCTGTTTCCTATCGTGAGGATGGTGTGCGTTTGTGCAGGTTGCGTATCATACGCCTATACCCATCTGGAGAGGTGGGCGCGCAGGCTGTTTCGTCCATCATACCCGGCTTCCATCCATAGCTGAGGCTTTCCAAACTGTATAAGCATCATTCTTCTATAGTCGCGCCAGTTCTCAAAACTCCTTTGATGCGTACCCCACCATCTTGTGGGTGTAGCGCGCAGTGCCCATTTCAGAGCATCAAAATGTTGCTGTTCTGGCACCTCTTTTTCAAATTTGTTCAGGAATTCATCCACCGCTGTCAACCCGTCATACATGGGAAGATCCCTTACCTCTATTGTCACACAGCATAGTGACCTTACCATCATGTTGCAATTGAGCGTGGTTACCTCGTGTAACCGGTTCTACCATTGTTCTATTTCCTCATCCGAATCTGATGTGTAGGAGCTTTCACGCTCCCATGAAATCCTACCATTCTCATTTGGATTCACCCAATCCTGTTCCTAGGCGGTTATCTTATAGATAGTTTAGATCACCGTTGCTCTCATTGTCGTGCACTGGCTCCGTGTAGCGCGATCCTTCCGCAGGGTCTAAAGGTACCACTATGCGCAGTGACTTTTTCTCAAAAATCATTTTGCGCTTCTTTAGATTTATCACTCCGTTCATATCAGTGGCCCAATATATTCCCAGTAGTGCGGGATAGGGATTGTTTTCATCAACAATCTCTATCACTTCGAAATCTGTAAGCGTGCTCGCACCTTCGATATCTACCATTATTCCCTGCAATCTTCCCATTGGTAGGATCTTCTGCTGGTTGGCCATTCACAATTGAATAGGAGACCATTGCAACACTAGCCTACCCATGTGCTCCCATGTCTTCTTTGGTAGTACATTCGTGTCCGATCCTAGATCCAAAATCACTTGATCCATTTCATATTCCCCGATTTGCGCAGTCAATTTCATCTCCCTTCCTGTTCGCGTTGTGTGCTTCCCGAGCTTCTGGACTACGCGCGGTTCTCCTGACCCAGTGCACCTAGTGATGAGTTCCTGTAGTCCCTTCATAGCCTTGCTATCGCGCAACAACTTCATGCATGTCTCCAGAAAGGTAGTAAGCATTGATGGGTCCATCTTCGGTTCTAGTTTGTATTTACTACCTGAAGTGGAGGCCTCCGTGCAACTCTTCTTAGCTTCCATGAATGTCTCCTTCGCGCGCTCCATATTGAACTCTGGTTCCTTTTTAGGAGCCTTGCGAACCCAAACACTCTCTTTGGGTTGCTTGCCCTTGTCATCTCCTATCGTAATACCACCTCAGAGCACAATGTTTACATTTGGGTCCTCTTTGCGCGGCTCAGACCTCATTCTGAGTCGGGGGAGACTGGAGTATTCCTTTATCACATAACCTCGCTATCAGTGTAGGGCAGTCCTCCGTATCATGATCAAATTGGGTACAATATAAACATGATGCTCTCATTAGATTTGTACAATCGTGGGCATAATGCCCTGTTCCTCCGCAATTGTAACAAATCAGCTGTCTCGACCCCTTCCTGGTCCCATTCCACCTCAACCTCATCTGCGCCCCTAAAATCCAGTGCACGCCATCCTTGCATTTTGATCGAGGGCTCGCATTTCAGTCTAAACTCTATAGGTAGGAGTTTGATCCATCATTAGTTCATGACTTCTACAGGTGCGTTCATCATGGCCTACTGATCTACAAAAATTACAGAACAACTGCTGGGACGTCTGCGTATACTTTTGTAATAGGTGATAGTTATCTATAGTGTGCTTCCCTCCTATTTGACAAATCACGCACCATAATATAGGCGTCGCGCTCGGTCCTACTTGTGCCTCTGGTCTCAATGTCATTGGCGTTCCTCCCGCTAGGCAGTTCATGAAGACTGGACGATGGTCCTTATCATGCCCCTGGCCTTTGCATTTTATGCACCATACCTCCTCGTGCGCTTCTGGGCAAGTTGTCCTGTCTTGTTTCAAACTTTGCATTTCCAGACACAAATTTTTCAGTTGTACATGGATTTGTTGGACTCCCAGGCCAGGATCTTGTATCGGGGTCTCATGCAGTCTCATTGCAATCTCCAAAGCTTCGGCCTGGGTGGATAACTTCTACTGTGACAACGCGATCCTTAGATGTGGCGTTAGTGACGCTACAAACCATGCGTGGTGCTATCCATCCGTCAAGGTCATGTTGGCTTCGCGAATCATACCCTTCAGTCTCTGATCTAGCTCCCAGGGGGTCTCACCTGGAAGCATCACGATTTCCTTAAACCCGATAATCGATTGTGTCTCCGATTTTGGCCTGCTAAATTCCCTGTTCAGCGCAGCCTAGATATCTGCGATCCCCGCGTTTGGATGGTCATTAGAATGCTTAATGTACCATGTCAGTGCGTGATCCTACAACGCACTTACCAGCGTTGCCTTCTTTATATTGTCATCCACAACTCCTTGTGCTTCCCATACAGCTTTTACTACGAACCAAAATTGGTCCAGATCTTCGTTCCCTACTCCTTTGAACACCGGCAATTTTATCGCGCTCACCATATTGAAATGTGGTGGTGGTGGAGGTGGTGTGGGCGGAGATGGGGGTGAAGATGGTGAAACCAGTGATCGTGTAGGTGGAGGTGGTCTGCGCGGAATTCGCTACCTTGTCAGACTAATCGAACTTCTTGGTGAAACTTTCACAAGCTCTTCCTCACTTTCTCATCGAGGTGAAATTAAAGGGCTAGTTTCTATCTCTGCACTACCTTCATTTCTATATATCCTCCCACTTCGCGTAGCCCCAAACATCAATTTATTCACATAACCCGCTTTTCACACAGTAGCATTTTAATCCAAGTGTTCAAAGATTTAATGTACTTACCTTGTGGTCCTTTGAGGAAGCATTGTTCCGCCTCGCTATAGCTGACTGATGTGTCTACCACGAATTCGGTGATAAACCCTCCTATAATTCGATTGAGCCAATGGTCCACAACGCGTGCGATCTTATCTTCCGATGCTTCTAGTCTGCGCACCAATTCTAGAGTCCACACAATCGGTTTGTTGAGCCTACACCTTCCCTGACTGTCTGCTAGCTTCGCGATCCACTCATACAACTCAGAGGGGAAGGATGCAAAGAAAATTTTGTGGATTTCTGTATATAAGTAGTGCTCTAACCACTGTTCCTTCGATACTCACGGATTCCTATTTTCCTATGCCGCGAACTCGTGAATTTTTCTGTCCAACCACCCTTCAATTTCTTTCTTTGTTGGATTCCAATGACATGACATTAGACATCCCTTATGCAGATCCCGGTCCCAGCAACAGAACCATTTGTTGGCTTGTTGGGGCCTGACCCAGGTTCAGAGGTGATTTAGCCAAACAAATCCTGGTACTACTGGCCCTTTTGGCAACAGTTTGCGGAGCGCAGACTGAGGTCTCACTTGAAGTAGTATGGGAGGGTGCTAGAACTAGGTTTCCACACCTTGGAGATGTCTGATGAGTTCAAGTGGTTTGCGGTTCGGCCCTGCGCGCACGTCGCTATGTGCACTTACCCATACCTCGCAGCCTGTGATGCGGCCTTCATGCAACCCTACTCGAGAGATGAATGCTGTTATTACCCAAGTCCTTAAAAATATTCCATTGTTAGTTGATTAACTTAGCTTATTTGCATGTGTAAAGTATACTTAACAATATAAATCATTCATACAAGTGCGTGCAGTAAATAAATAGTATATTTACAATTGATATCCAACATGTAATAACTCAAGAATAGATACAGAGAATTTGGATAAAACTTCTCTTTATTATTCTCTTCAGTTACAGACTCGACTCCACCTTGCGCACTTATCTGTAGGGGTCCACGCACTCAACTGCGGACAACTAGGCCTCTGCGCACTCAGCTGCAAAGCCTTATCCTACCCTATGACCCAAGATACACTTAGACACTTACTCTGTGCTTCTAATTCCCTATATCATACTTTGCTCTCCTTTTTTGTTACACTTAGAGCCTTGCTCTATTTATACAATCCCATGGTCTGCGGACCATGGGTAGGCCGACATTAAATTACAAACTAGGACGTACAACCCTATGACTCTAACGTGCTTCTGTGTCCGCAATTTGCGGGGCTTTACAACATCATTCGGTCAAAACATGGGCTTTGAGTCCCAAAACATGCCGCAGGGGGATTCCATGCCCAACAGGTATGGACAAATGTCATTCAAGTTTGAAGCTTGAGGAGAAGGCCCTAAAACTTTAGTGATATGTTGTCTAAAATTTTTATTTTTCTTAAAATTTTTCGGCTATGTAAGTCAGTCAGTTAGTAAATATTACAATCATGTAGTCAATTTTCAGTCATTTAGTTAATTTTTTTAGTTTTTATAAATGACTCCATGCCCTATGGATGGAAATCTAATGGTCTGTAGGTTCTCAACACCTTGCTAGCAAGGCACTGTCCCTAGTTGGAGCCAATGTTGTCACTCACTACATTGTGGGTTTTAGTTGGTCAAGGTTGCCCAAGAGTAGTGAAGTTTGAACCCACCTTCCTAGGCCATAGAAGATCTTAGAGCTTAATTGGACCCTCTCCATTCCATTATGATTGGAAATATCTTTCCAACGGTATATGGAAGTCCAAGAATGGACTTATGGATTAGAAGTTAGAGCATGTTGAAGTTACCCTTGGAAAGTCTGGAAAACCAAGAAAATGATCAAGTATAAAGGAAAATCGCATATTGGGACTCAAGGGCTTATCGTAATCGCAACTCGGATTAAGGCAGAGTCCCATAGGCAGGAAGTATCGGTGGGGTCTAAATATCAGCTATCGATGGTGCAAATATCACATATCAGCAGTCGGAGGGCCTGTGGCACACAACAAATCGGAGGTCTATGACATGGATCACCGATATCGGATATGGCGATCGCAGGGAAAAAGGGGAGCAATATAAACACAAGGTCACAAGGCCGCTGATGCTGATAACACATGAAATCATTGAAATCTGGGCTTTAGCGTTAAAGCACCAGGAGGGCCGAAATTTGATTAACAAAGGAAATACATGGAAAAACAGGGTCGGGCAGGCCATTTTCTCTCTCCTCCAGGGGGCCACGTGGTGAATATGATTGGCCCTTATAGTTGACATGGCAATTGACATTATCAATGATGTGCCAGTACGGAGGACACATGTCAAGAAGTTTCAACTTTTTTAGGGTCCTATAGGGGCAATTTCGGGTGACACGTGTCACCACTCACAGGGTGACACGTGGCAGCGATGATGTCACCCCCGCTGATCAGTGATCGACGATCACACAGGTTAAATCATTCCATGCACATCAGTATCAATCGGCCTATGATTGTGATATGTGGGGGATCCTCTCGGATGGGATATTCCATACGCCCTATTTTATAAGGGGTTCACGTTCGGACCAGTCGACCTGTGCTATGGAAAAGGGGTATAGAGCCACCCTCCCCGTGTTGCGATTGCAATGTCCTAGGTGGGGCCGATCTCATATACCGACAATTGTAGTTGTCCAGGGGAGAAGATTAATGAAAAGTGAATTCAGCGCCAGGATGTGGGATTCCGATAAAAAAAGGGAAAAGGCCCACGGTCACAGGTTTAAAGGACTCTAGCACCCCAGCCCTTAGTCATGTGAAGAAAGTTACAAAAGGGGGGCTAAGGCGAAAGGAACTAAGGGAGGTCAGGTTCTGTGTGTTTCGCAACAATTTGTACAACCAGAGGCTAGAATGAGAATGTACCCCCATATTTCCATCAAGAGAGCCTCACCTAGTACGTCAAGGTGCCGATAGTGTAGGACAATGATTTAAAGGCGTAATGGGTTGGCAGCTATGGTTTTAAGAAGAACAAGTGGTGCATTCGAAGCACAGGATGGGCTGATCCAGAAGAGGCTTACTGTGACATGGAAATGACTGGGTCAACAACGAAAGTAGCCGTGACTTTCAATGAGGGACATGGAACCTTCAAACCCAGCATATGCAGACCAAAAAGGGGGAATTACAGATCTAGAATTCAGCACCGAATGAAATAAAGGTAGAAAGGATAGAGGTCAGCGAAGTAGCGTAGGAAGTCATACCGTAAGCAGAATAAATCCTGCATCAGAGACGATCACAGGATGGGCAAGGAGAGATTTTGTGTATTTTTCATCTGATTGTTACTTATTTACTATACTGTAACGTGCCTCCTTTCATGAGGCATTTAATTCTGTAATATTGTTGGGCTACAGAGCCATTTATGACTGAGACAACTAGTCGACCTGACAGCTGAGTCTAGACTAGAGATATTTTGTTGTAATGAAGCTCCTTGCTCCCCTCTGATAAATAGGGGAAAGCAAGACTTAATGGAGGTTCATAAATTCTAGAGAAAACACCGCATGCTATAATTTCAGATTGTATTTCCTTTGAAATACATATATTTTCAGAATATCAAGGAAACAGTGGTGATTCCCTCTTCAAAGGATTATAGTATGTGTTCCCATCTGTCTAACTAATTTTATGTTCATGCTTCTTCCCTGAATTCATGTAATTATTGTTGCTAGATGTGTTTCAAGCGCCCTCATAGATTCATTAGTATCTATATGTGAATGCAAATGCATGTAGTTGTTTCACAGATTCAATTGTTTAAACATTGTTTATGTATATGCCTGTGAGGACTTTTGATATTAGATATTTAAATTTGTAGCACATGAATCATAGCTTTCAGTTCTCCCTTCATTCATTATTTCTGCTTTAAACCCAAATAAGCATATAAATCCTTAATGTCTCAAGCTCCGTGTGTTAAATATATAAGTCTTGAAGCCTTATGCTTTATGTGACAAGTTACTCTTCTTTGTTTTCCTCTCTCACACACTCTGGAAAAGATTATTAGTTGTAAGACCTTGAAGCTCTCGGCCTCTGCTATTTTTATGCTTATTTATGAGATTTGAACCTGTGAAGAAGTACCAGAAATCCATGTTTTATTTCTTTGTATTAATAAACTAATCTATTTCCTATGTACATATGTATCTATAGATCATATGTGTTGTCCCTAGTATCTTTTAAATCAATTGATACATACCATTTTAGATGTGCCCAGGCACTGGTCTTGAAGCAATCCAAGGTTGTCTCTGGGAGATACAACACATGTGATAAAATAGAAAACACAGATGAAAGAACGAGATGCTCCAATGATGCCCTACGCTACCCCAGAAAAATGTAATGTCTGCTGGAAACCCCACATCTGGTACAAAAACACTTCTATAAAATTAGCCCCAAGCTCCTCACAAATAACCCACCAAAATCCAGAAAGGGCTTGGTCTGGTTCTGACCCCCAAAATTCGGCCTCAATTAATAGCTGGGAAATATGACCTGCCTACAAACTCCCTAAAAAAGCCTTCCAATCACTCCCAAAATGCTAAGTCTCACTACCCCAAATTTCTCCTTATTTCTCCCGGAAAAACCTTACTCCAAAAATCTTCCCATAAACTCCCACGTGTGCCCAAAAAATAGCTTCTGCGCTGGCCCTTGATGCACCAATTCGTTTTTCCTTCAATCAACAACCTCCTTCCCTAATACTCCTCAATTACGATCATCTCTCCCTAAAGCTCCTATCCCAAATTTGACCCGGTAAACACTAGCTCGAAGACAGTTGAAATGAGCTAAGCGCTATCCCCTCCTATGTCCTCCTAGAATACGCACTAGCTGAGTGAGTGACTGTGTATTTTGTTCTGAACCCCTCTAAACTCCTCTCCAAATTGGCACGATTTAACCTCCCTAGGGTGGAACTCAAAGTCCCCCGAAGAAAGGGTTAGCTCTCTGCTTGGAAAAGTCAGTGTTGAACAACAATGTCACTCAGCTAAGTAGCTCGAGTAACAATAGAATGTTCGATTGGCAAAAGATGCCAAATGTGGTTGAGCTTATCCTATTTATAATTTGTGAGTTCCTTTTCCCATGTGGGCCCTTCCAATAATCTCTTTGACCCCCTTTCCTTGGCTATTAAAATTCCTTCCTTTGCAAATGAATTTTCCACATGCGTGTCCCCCCCGCTCCATTAGCAAAACATTTCGTCCTCCCTTTTCTCCTAAGTCTTTCTCCAAAAATTCATGGGTCCCATGACCACAAAAAAAGGTTAGAATTGTGGAAATAAAATTAAGATAAATTAATTTAGGAAGGTACATTACATTCCTCCCCTCCCAAATGTTGCTTACCTTCCTGTTGTAGTGGCTGCAACCACCCTCCAAAATTTTTCCTTAGCTTTGTTTTGGAGCCTCCCTACCAACCTTTCACAATTGCATGTCTTTCCTTGTAAAGTACACAAGATTCAATGATTTTCTTGCAAAATGACAAGCTGTCCATCAAAAATTGTTGCATCCCACTCACAGGTTGTTTCATCGGACTTGGTCCAACTGCGGGCTGAGTAGATCCCTCAAGAAATTGTGCAATTCTAGAGGGGAACCAACCTTCCCTCTAGAAATTGCGCAATTCTGTCTAGCAGCCTGCTGGGCTCTAGAATTATGCAAATCTGCTTGTCACTATTCACTGGAAAAATTGAGCAATTCCTCCCAGTGAGACTGCTTAGCCTAGAAACTACGTAACTCTGGGCAGCAGTTAGCTTCTCTTCCCAGAAATTACGCAATCCCTCTGGGAAGCTAGCCCAGCTCCCTCCCAGAAATGCGCATTTTTTCCTCCGAGCTAAGAAGATTGTTGCATGTGCAGTTGAGTTGACCGGTTCCCTCTGGGATCGAGAAAAAAATATTTGCATGCATGGGCTGCTTCTCCCAAGGCAACATGCAAAGAAATCCCATGATTCAAGGATCTACTTTTAGCAGCTAGGGGTTTCATGCAAGGATCATTTTAGAAACCTCCCACCAAGTGTCTCTCTTCCTAGATTTGTGGCATGTGTGCCACATCTTCAATTTTATCAAAACTCATGAACCAGACGCTGCAAAGCTCATTCCTCACATCGACCTTGCAGCTCTGACATCCCACATTGCATCTAGGAGTCGTCGACACATTTAGCTCAACTGTTTTGGGATAAGCCCGCCTTCCATGTCTTGTGTTGTATTTCTGTCACTTTTTGTGTTTCACTTTGTGTGATTTCTATCTGCTTGATTTCAGTGCTTGCTATTGTTTTGATGCATGTTAGCTTTTAGAAGCACCGTTTCAGTTTTCATTTGCATCTCACTGTTGTTGCATGTATGACACTGTTTTTCATGGATGGTCGACGTTGCGACGACTCGCTTCATACACATGCATGCTTTCCCATTTTCTGAATCCTACGCTTGTTGTTTGCATGAATGATCATTCACTCTTGTTTGCACTCATCTCATCATGCATTCACACTTCTTATGTTTTCAGTCACCCGTCGGCCAGACTGGGCTACCTTGGCCTGGACCGTGCATTTCCAAGCTAGCACTGCACATTTATGGAAGTGAAGGCTCTGTCTTCCCTCCAGAAATTGCGCAAGTCTAGCTAGACACTGACCTCCAGGCATGCATTGTACAATTCTTGGAGGCAGTGTCCTGTTGGCCCTAGAAACTACGAAATGCAGTTTGTTGATTGCATGTCACTGCTGACTGAAATTGTGCATTGCACATTTTCAGTCCTTAGCAGGCCAGGCTAGACCGTGGATTGAGCAATTCCAACAGTCGGTCAGCCTACTGACAGCCCAAACTATGCCTTGTGCAGTTTTGGTAGCCAGTCTCCTGACCTCCCGGCGGAAATTGCACAACCTTCATGATCAGTCACACAGGTATGTTGCAAGTCAGTTCTCAAGTTTGTTTTGGTTTTCGACTAATAGATTGCTTGCCATGAGTGTTTCCATGTCTCTAGGTATCACATGTGTTCATCTTCCTCTCAACAGCACAGGTACAATGGTTTCCAAGAGAGCAGAGTTGAAGACACCGTTCAGAGCACACTTGAGGATGTAGTTGATCAAGTGTCTATGAACTTGCTTACCCACGAAGACATCGAATTGTTCGTAGACAAGGACATTAATATATGATGGTAGCAACATCACAAGAAGTAGCACCATCAATAACAATTGAAGGCAACAGATTGGATGCAACAAACGCAAGAGGAAGTTTGTTGACAACACAGAGGCAGAACAAAGTTGCAAGCTCAAGCAGATCCACTTGTGATGAAAGCAACTTTGGAGACTCAGGCTATGAGGTGACGGTGCGACATGAAGATCACATGAAGGCAGAGAACAAAATAGAGAAGGAGTTGCATGTGTTGAAGCAACAACTCAAGGAAGAACAGGAGCTGCATAGACGAGAGAATGAGTTGCAGCAGGAATAGGTACAGTAGGGGGCACAACATGCACTCACGGATGAAACTGTGCCCATACAAGTTATAGATCCATCCCAGCAGCTGGCACGGAGCAGACAAGGTGAGCAGTGTTGTTGATCACATGCAAGGGAATGCAGCAACATGCATGTCATTATGCACACGCATGCGATCACACCCATTCGGCACATTCACCGAGACGAAGACAAGAAGCCATTCTGACTGGAGCTAAACATGTACCTCGACAAGTTGATGTGCACAACCACCAACACATGCTTGGAGAGTAGTGTAGACACTATGCATCAACATGTTGCTGTTCCAGTCACACCAGGATGACCATGCACATGCTATCAGATGAGTTGGATAGAGGAGCCATATCAGTGCACCCAGATGCAACGAAGGCAAGAGTTCGCTTCAGTAATATGTCACCATTGAGTGCACAGACACCATCACGGACAACCAAGCTTGGCATCAACTCATCACCTTCGACCATCACAAGCATGTCAAAGAGTTGGTCTCACCACAACAGTCCGAGTGTTAGTGATGTCTTGCATGACTTGCTTAATCCATTTTGTCTCACATGGGCACATGTGCATTGTAATGTAATGTCTTGTCAAGTGGAAGTTCAAGTGTCGATAGTTGAATGTAACAGTCATAGAGTAGATGAAGAGTCATGAGGGTAGATGAACTGTCTCAAAGGGGAATGTCAAGGGTCACCCCACCCTTTGCTATAAATAGTACCTCATAACTCATTGTATAGGCTTTTGGTTAGCCAAGCTTCGATAGGAGTATCTTAGAGAAAGCTTGGACAATATTGTAATGCGCCTTGGCTTCTCCACTACGCAGAGCTAGTATATCTCTTTGGAGGAGCAGGTGGTTGTGGCTGTAATGTTCCACTATTGGAACTAGTGGTTGGACATGGATGTATTGTATGACTAGAACTTACACTTCTTAATATAACAGAGCCATCATGTTTTCATACATATTTTGTTATTGTAGTTGGACTATTCTGGTTGCTATAGCAATGTATGTCATTTAACTTATGCATTTGTGTATGAACTATTTTGTATGCAATTATATGAATCTTGTTGCAAATGTGCAGTTGGTTTAAACATCAGTTTGGATTGTTCGCTATCTTGCTTTCCAGCTGGTGATGCATCTTTTCTCGTGTGTTCCCTTCCAAGCCGAGTACTATTACAGGTTTCCAAGGGGCGCACTCACCTCACTCTCCATGTGTTAGAACCTCTCATGCACCTTCCTTGACTCACCGTAGCTATCACACCCTTGCTACCAACAGGAACATCTTACTTGCCTCTGTGTGAAACTACGGTCAAGGAATTACCATACGACCCACTGCTGGGACTCCTACACCAAACTTTCTGAGGTCTAATTGGGACTTCTTACCGGGGAGATCCCCTGACATGTTGGTGGGTCTAGCACCATCAACACTTCCCAAGTGGCATCCTCATCTGACAAGCTCCTCCAGCATACTAAGTACTCCTTGATAGTTTTGCTCCTCAACTTCCTCTCCTCAGTCTCCAAAATGGCTTCTGGCTCCATAACCAGATGCTCCTCATCATCAAGTGGAGGAAACTACGTAGCTGTTGTCACTTGCTACCCCAACACCTTCTTGAGGCATGAGAGATGAAAGATGTTGTGAATGTTTCTCCCTGGTGGAAGCTTCAATTCGTAGGCCACCTCCCCAACTCTCCTAGTCACCCTGTACGTTCCATAGAAATGTGGTTTTATCTTCTCGGGAGGGCCGAGGGTGGGGTGGGGGCCGGGTGGGGGAGCAGAGAGGGGAGGGGGGCGGGGTTTTGCAATTGTTTTTTTTTATTTAATTTTTTTTAAATTGTTTTAAATTGTTTTTTTTTTTTTTTAATTTAAATATAAAAATATAATTTAAAAAAAATTAAATTAAATTTTAAATTTTATTTTATTTTTTCATTTTAAATTAAATTTATTTGTTTAATTGTTTTGAATTTATTTGTTTTAATATTTATTTTATTTTATTTTTTGATAATTATTTAATATTTTTTTAAATGATGTTTTTATTTTTAATTTTATTTTTAACTTAAAAATGTTCTTTTTTAAATTTTTATTTATATTTTCATATATATATATATATATATATATTTTAATTTTAATTTTTTATATTTATTTTTTGTTTTATTTATTTATTTAAATTTTTCATTTTTACAAGTTATTTTTTATTTTATTTTTTTACATTTTTATTGTATTTTTTTTTATATATTTTTTGAAATTTAATTCATTTTTTTCATGAATCATCCCCTTGCCACCTCTGGCCAGATGGGCCTCAGGGTCGCCGGGAGATTTTTTGTTTGTTTGTTAAGTTTCTAATTTTTTTTAATGTTGTATTTTATTTTTGTAATTTTTTTTTTTTTTAAATTTTATTTTACATAGTATGGTCAAACTTTTTTACATTTTATGGGTTTTTTTTTTTCTTCTATGTCATTACTATATATTTTTTATATTTGATTTTTTTTGTCATGTTTTATTACTTTTATTTTTTTATTTTATTTTTTCGATATTTGAATTTTTGTTTTCTTATGTATATATATATATATATATATATATATATATATATATAAAGGGTATGTGCTGATTTTAATTTTTTCATTATAATGAATCGAGTCTGCCCCACAATGTGTTAATTTCATGGCTGGTCTTTAAGTTTTCATTACAATGGGTTGAGCTCACCTACACTGCGTGTCAATTTGATAGTTGATTTTAATTTTTTTTTCACAATGTATCAAGTTGTCTTAGGCTAAGATTTCAAAGCCGCTATACATTTAGCATTTTAAAAAAATTACTCTTGGTATAATAACTCTTTCATTCAGGTGTTCATTTTTAAAGTTTTTTTAGTCATAAATTTTTTCCATAACATCATGCTTAAAATATTTTGAAAATTTAAGATTGTTTTGTAGCCATAATCTTTGGTTTTAATTCCATGGTTGAAAAATTGTCAAGATTTTTAATGTTTTTCTAAGTCATGATATTTTATCTTTAATGTTATGGCTGAAAACAATTATGAATATTTTTTCTTAGCACCATGCTTGAAATTGTTGGAATTTTAAGGTTTTTCAAAGAAGCGATATTTTAAATTTAATGTCATGCTTGAAAATCGTTGGAATTTTAAGGATTTTCAAAGATGTGATATTTTATCGTTAATGTCATGCTTGAAAATCATTGGAAATTTAAAGTTTTTCAGAGTTGCGATATTTTGTTTTTAATGTCATTAAGAAAAAGTGTTGAAAATTTACCATGAAAAAAAAAAAACATTATTCTGGCATCAACACTTTTCGATTTCAAGGTGTTTTTTGCACCAAACAAAATGGATTTTATTGTTTTTTACTGTTATTTTTAAAACATATTGAAAAAAAAAAAAAAAACTCATGAACTGGACATTGCAGGAGCTCATTTCTCACATCGACCTTGCATCTCTGACATCCCACATTGCATCTAGGAGTCATCGGCACATTCAGCTCAGCTTTTTTGGGGTAAGCCCGCCTTTCATGTCTTGCGTTTCATTTCTGTCGATTTGTGTTTCGATTTGTGTGATTGTTGTCTGCTTGATTTCAGTGAGCACTTGCTGTCGTTTTGATGCATGTTAGCTTGTAGAAGCACCATTTTAGTTTTCGTTCACATCTCACTGCTGTCGCATGCATGACATTGTTTTGCATGAACGGTTGCCATTGTGGTGACTCGCTTCACATGCATGCATTCTCTCTCGTTTTCTGAATCCTGCGCTTGTTGTTTGCATGAATGATCATTCACGCTTGTTTGCACTCATCTCATCATGCATTTACACTTCTCATGTTTTCATTCACCCGTCAGCCGGACTGGGCTATCTTTGTCCAGACTGTGCCTTTCCCGGCTAGCACTGCGCATTTCCGGAAGTGAAGGCTCTGCCTTCCCTCCAGAAATTGCGCAAGTCTAGCTAGACACTGACCTCCAGGCATGCATTGCACAATTCTTGGAGGCAGTGTCCTGTTGGCCCCAGAAACTGCACAATGCAGTTTGTTGGTTGCATGTCACTGCTGACTGAAATTGCGCATTGCGCAGTTTCAGTCCTCAGCAGGCTAGGTTGGACTATGCATTGCACAGTTCCAACAGTCAGTCAGCCTACTGACAACCCGGACTATGCCTTGCGTAGTTTTGGTAGTCAGTCTCCCGACCTCCCGGCGAAAATTGCGCAACCTTCATGATCAGTCACACAGGTATGTTGCAAGTCAGTTCTTAAGTTCATTTTGGTTTTCGATTGACAGATTTCTTGCCATGAGTGTTTCCATGTCTCTAGGTATCGTAGGTGTTCATCTACCTCTCAGCAACACAGGTACAATGGTTTCTAGGAGAGCAGAGTTGAAGACACCGTTCAGAGCACACTTGGGGATGTAGTCGATCAAGTGTTTATGAACTTGCCTACCCATGAAGACATCGATTTGTTCGTAGACAAGGACATCAAGATATGATGACAACAATATCATAGCAAGAAGCACCATCAACAGTAGCTGAAGGCAGCATACCGGATGTAACGAACGCAAGAGGAAGTTTGTTGACAACACAGAGGCGAAACAAAGTTGCAAGCTCAAGCAGATCCACTTGTGATGAAAGAAACTTTGGAGACTCAAGCTATGAGGTGACGACGTGACATGAAGATCGCACGAAGGTAGAGAATGGAACAGAGAAGGAGTTGCATGTGTTGAAGCAGAAACTCAAGGAAGAAAAAGAGCTGCATAGTTGAGAGAATGAGTTTTAGTAGGAACAGGTACAATAGGGGGCACAACATGCACTCATGGATGAAACTGCGCCCGTACAAGTTATAGATCCATCCCAGCAGTTGGCACAGAGCAGACAAGGTGAGTAGTTTTGTTGATCGCATGCAAGGGAATGCAGCAACATGCATGCCATTATGCACACGCATGTGATCCCACCCATTCGGCACACTCACCGATACGAAGACAAGAATCAAGTCCAACCGGAGTTGAACATGTACCTCAACAAGTTGATGCACACGACCACTAGCACATGCTTAGAGAGCAGCATAGACACTATGCATGAACATGTTGCCGGTCCGGTCACACCAGGATGACCATGCACATGCTATCAGATGATTTGGATAGAGGAGCCATATCAGTGCACCCAAATGCAACGAAGGCAAGAGTTCACTTCAGCAAGATGTCCCCATTGAGTGCACGAACACCATCCCAGACAACCAATCTTGGCATCAGCTCATCACCTTCCACCATCACAAGCATGTCAAAGAGTTGGTCTTACCACAATGGTCTGAGTGTCAGTGATGTCTTGCATGGCTTGCTGAAGCCATTTTGTCTCACATAGGCACATGTGCATTGTAATGTAATGTCTTGTGAAGTGGAAGTTCAAGTGTCAATAGTTGAATGTTACAGTCATAGAGTAGTTGAAGAGTCATGAGGGTTGATGAAAAGTCTCAAAGTGGAATGTCAAGGGTCACCCCACCCTTTGCTATAAATAGTACCTCATAACTCATTATATAGGCTTTTTGTCATCCAAGCTTCGATAGGAGTATCTTAGAGAAAGCTTGGACAATATTGTAACGCACCTTGGCTTCTCCACTGTGCAGAGCTAATATATCTCTTTGGAGGAGCAAGGGGTTGTGGCTGTAACGTTCCACTATTGGAACTAGTGGTTGGACATGGATATATTGTATGACTAGAACTTACACTTCTTAATATAATAGAGCCAACATGTTTTCATGCATATCTTGTTATTGTAGTTGGACTATTCTGGTTGCTGTAGCAATGTATGCCATTTAAATTACGGATTTGTGTATGAATTATTTTGTATGAAATTGTATGAATCTTGTTGCAGATGTGCTGTTGGTTTAAACATCACTTTGGATTGTTTGCTATCTTTTTGGATTGTGATGCATTTTTGCTCGCGTGTTCCCTTCCTAGCTGAATACTATTACAGGTTTCCAAGGGGTGCACTCACCTCACTCTCCGTGTGGTAGAACCTCTCATGCACCTTCCTTGACTCGCCGCAGCTATCACACCCTTGCTACCAACAGGGACATCTTACTTGCCTCTGTGTGAAACCGTGGTCAAGGCATTACCGTACGACGACTGCTGGGACTCCTACACCAAACGATCTGAGGTCTAATTGGGACTTCTTACCAGGGAGATCCCCTAACATGTTCGCGGGTCCAACACCGTCAACACTTCCCAAGTGGCATCCTCATCTAGCAAGCTCCTCCAACATACTAAGTACTCCCTGATAGCTTTTCTCCTCAAATTCCTCTCCTTAGTCTCCAAAATGGATTCTAACTCCATAACCAGATGCCCCTCTTCATCAAGTGGAGGAAAATATGTATCTATTGTCACCTACTTCCCCAACACCTTCTTGAGGCATGAGAGATGAAAGATGTTATGAATGTTTCTCCCTGGTGGAAGCTTCAATTTGTAGGCCACCTCACAACTCTCCTAGTCACCCTGTATGACCCATAGAAATGTGGTTTTAGCTTCTCATCTCCCTTTTGCTTCAATGTAGATTGGTGATATGGTTATAGCTAGAGTAAGACCAAACCCTCCTCCTCAAACTACCTCTCAATCCCGTGCCTATCCGCATACATCTTCTGATGATTCTGGGCTGTCAATAAGTTATCCCTGAGGGTCTTGAGGATATTTTGGAAATCTTGGATCCAATATTTTCTCTTTGGGGCCCAGATGTCTGCAAAAACAATGTCAGCAAAAGACAAAGCATCATAACCATACAAGACACGAAAAGGTGACATACCAATGGACATGTGATGGGTGGTGTTGTAGCAATATTCACCCAAATGTAACTACTGAATCCATGCTCTCCGCTTCCCGGTCACATAGTTCCGAAGATAGCCCTCCAACAATTTGTTGATCCTCTCATTTTGTGATCCAGGTGGATATTGGTGGCCACCCACCTATTCCACCTAGATCCCCTAGTCATTTTCATCTGTTTCCTTGTTCATTTCAGCATTTACTATTTTTAGTAGTTTTTTTTGGATCCTTAACTTTTGGAGCAGTTTTGACCCCCTAAACGATGTTTTTTTTGGGGTCTGCGGTAGGCCTATTATTGTGGGCAAGGGTCTATGGTGAAACATGTAGTACTCAAAGATACCTTTCCGACAAGGTATCGTACATGCCAAAAGGAGATAATATGACCAAGTTACGACCCCGGGAAGATGGCTACCCATCTAAACCCAACGGGGCCCACAAATGCTTGGTGTTACATCTCCTGGGGTTAGGGTTTTGGTTGTTTAGGGTTTTATCATGTTTTACAATAATAAATAGGCCCTTGAGCCTCATTGTAACACACTTCAGAGGCATGTAGCCACCACATCTCTTCTTAGAGATAAGCTACGATCACCCGAGCTATCTTATTTCCATTCAGTTTGTAAGCATAGTTCAACATTTTTCTATTAATGAAATGAAGTGTTTTTCTGCTGCACCTCTATATTTATGATTATATTTGTTAGTTGTTGCATTCATGTTTAAGTTCGAATCAGTGGTATTAGATTGGTCTACTTTTTCTCTATTTTTATTTGCAACTCCCCAATGAGCTCAGGGTATAAGGAGTTAGGGCTTGAGATGGTTGAACCATAACAAGATCAGCCTCGCAAAACTTGATGACCTCCCATGGCAGAGGAAAAGAAAGGCAAGGGGGTAGGAGATCCTTTCAAAATGTTGCTTGAGGAAGCGCTCGAGTGATGTAGGGATGCGATGATGGATAACTTTGCCCAAATCCTTTGGTGACTACCCAGAGGCGATGCATCTTCATCCATCAGCCATTTTGGAGGCGCAACTCCTTTTAAGGTACAAGTTAACTTCGATATTCTGATATTCAAAGGCATGATAGATAAAAATGCCGTAGATAAATGGTTAAATCTATTGGAAGGATATTTTTTAGTTCATGACATTTCAAATCGAGAAAATATTACTTTTGCACTTGTTAAAGCTGACCCACATGTCAAGGATTGGTGGGAAACCTACTGTGAAAAAAAGGGCGAGAGTGAACCCTTGATGTTTTCAACTGCACTCACTTGGAATTCTTTCCAAGACGCCATCAAGGAACAATATTACCCTGTTAGGGGCTATGAAGACAAATACATAAAGTGGATCATGCTACGGCAGGGAAGGGACCAAGATGTGCTAGAGTTCACAAATACTTTCCATACCCTTTGCACAAAGTTGGGTATCAAGGATATTGAGCGGAATTTGGTGCTCAAGTACCGCGACTGTCTACACAAGTACATCCAGGATGAGATGGAGTTCCTAGACATTTCCTCACTTGACATGGCATATTGGTATGCTGTCAAGATTGAGCAGAAGTTTAAACAGAAGAAGTGGGACTTTGGATCTGCAAATCCAAAGTAAGGAAAAGATGCCCCCAATCCATAGAAAAAAATACCAAGCCAAGGAGGCGCTACCGAGGATAGCCGACCAAAGCTGTAAGAAAATAACATCACCCCAAAGATATAGAAGGACATGGGAAAATGGTGTGAGTTCGATAAGAGCTCTACTGACAATACAAGTGAGTGTCGGGCCAAGCAGTCACTGGTGGCTGAGCTGAAGGCTTCCGAATCAGACGTAGGTTCCAACTTTGAATCAGAACCTGATAAGGGAACTGAAAAATGGAAGCAGATCATTGATGCGCAGCCCAGTGCCATCATGGCCACCACCAAGATCCAGAAGATTGAGCTTGATGATCTAGAGGAGGGGGAATGCCTCTTCCACTCAAAGATGTGGGTGAAGGGTTTTGTTCTGTAGTTCATTGTCGACAGCGGGATCCAAAAGAACCTCATTTCAGTAGAGGTTGTGAAGTAGCTAGGCCTAAAGACTATAGCACATCCACAACCATACACCATCGGGTGGCTTCACCAAGGACGAGATCTTCGTGTCCGCCAACAACATCGCCTTCCCTACAGCAACAAGCCCTTCACAGATGAGGTACTTTGTGATGTTTCTCCTCTTGAAGTTTGTGATGTAGTGTTAGGACAACCATACTTGTGGAAGCGACATGTTGTATATGAGTATGAACTCGCTCTATGATTATTAATTTGGATAATAAGTTGTATAGATTACTAGAAGTAGCCTCGCCTACCGCCATCTCTTTGATCACTGCAAAGTAATGCAATAAGATCATTTCTGAGACCAGGAAATTTATTTTCCTTATGATTCGCCCCCCAGGGAAAGAAGAAGGTTGTGGCCACATCTTCTAGGAAGGGCTCCTCTACATAGCATTAGCAGGTTTACAAGGCCATAGAGGAATAGAGGGATATTTTCGCCTCACCCACAGGGGTACTTTTGCACTGTGAGGTGAAGCACTCCATCAATTTGACCCTAGGCATGTCGCTACCCAATGGACTGATCTATTGATGCTCTATTCTAGAGAATGATGAGATCAAGAGGTAGATTCAGGAACTATTGTAGAAAGGGAAAATTAGGCCAAGCTCATCACCTTGTGGGAGCCCAATTGTATTGGTACAGAAGAAGGATGGGACTTGGAGGCTCTGTATTGAATATTGGGTGTTGAACAAGATCATTGTCCATAATAGGTACCTAATCCCACAGATTGATGAACTTCTGGACTAGATCAAGTTGGCCAAATATTTCAGCAAGATTCACTTGAAGTTAGGTTATCACTAGGTGCCTGACAAACCCTCCAATGTGTGGAATACAGCCTTCAAATCCAAGGAGGGCCTTTCGAATGGTTGGTCATGCCGTTCGGACTGACGAACACCCTTGCAACCTTCATTATACTGATGGAAAACATCTTGTGACCCTTCACCAATACATTCATGGTGGTGTATTTAGATGACATCTTGATCCTTAGCCAGAGTTGGGAAGAGCACCTCCACCATATTCAACAGGTCCTTCAAACCCTGTGCCAACACAAGCTGTGTGCTAACTTGGAGAAATGCACCTTTGGCCTGACTGAGGTTCATAATCTGGGGTACACCATTGATGAGCAGGGTGTACATGTGGACCCATCCAAGATAGAAGTCATTTGGGATTGGCCAGCCCCAACCACTCTAATAGAGCTTCGTCACTTGGCCTTTAAGTCAAGTCACCAAGGGTGGAGTGAAATTGATTTTTTTTTTGTCGGAAACCCAACAACAAGAATTCTCTGAGTTGAAGAATCACCTCTGTTATACACTAGTGCTCACATTACCAGACCTGTAATAACCATTTTAGATTGACACAGATGCCTCTGTCTATGCTATTGGTGCGGTTCTTATTAAGCATGGGCATCCAATGGCTTAACACAGTGAGACACTTTCAGACATAGTCTGAAAGTACCCCACTTATGAGAAATAAATGTATTCCATTGTGTAGGCATGTCGTCAATTGAAGCATTACATTATGGGGAAGGAAACTATTATGCACACAGACCACCAACCTCTATAGTTCATACAGACAAAATGGAATTTGCAGAATGATCGCCATCAGAAATGGTCCATATATTTGAAAAAGTTTCATTTGAACATTAATTATACAAAGGGAAGCACCAATAATGTTGTTGATTGCCTCAGCCAACCACTGGTCATGGCGCTGATCACTGTGCTTGACTCCTCTAGGCATGAGACAATGGGGTGGCCACATATTTACAAGAGCAGTCCATAATTCGACAACATATACTAGACACTCCTGGAAGGGAAGTAAATTATGAATATTCACCTTTGGGATGCACTGTTATGCCACCTGGCACACATCTATGTTCCTTCAAGTGAGCGTGCCAAGATGATTTGGGAGGCACATACAATTGGGTCACTGGACATTTCAGATTAGAGAAAACAATGGTGGTATTGCATAATTATTTTTATTAGCTGAAACTTCATCAGGATGTTGGGAGGTACATTAGATCCGAGACTGCCCGCGCCATTGCCAAACCAACCATCAAGAAGAAAGGCCTGTATACTCCTCTACCTACTCCTAGACGATCTTGGGAATATGTTTCCATGGATTACATGTTGGGCCTTCCTTCTACTAAGCACGACAATGATTTCATTTTCGTTCTCATCGACAGATTTGCTAAGATGGCCATCATGGCGGCCTGCAAGAAGAGTATCACAACAAAGGCCACTATTAAGCTCTTCTTTGAGAGAGTATGAGTACACTTTGGTATCCCATAGTCCATTGTCTCAGATCGGGATGGCAGATCCCTGAGTGCATTTTGGTCAAGTCTTTGGTCGATGTTGGATACAAAACTTACTAAGTCCATGACTTTCCACCCCTAAACTGATGGCCAAAAAAAGGTTATCAACATAATGAGCATACACATTTTGTGCATGTACAACTCAAAGAATCCACGCACGTGGGATGAAAGTCTCCCCTATGTCCAACACAACTACAACAGAGCTCTCCAAAACTCAACAGGCCACAACCCCTTTTAGTTAGGGTTGGGATTTAAGCCATTATGCCCCATTGATGTGGCCATACCATTTGCAACCACTCAGGTAGATTCGGCTCATGTTCAGTATGAAGCTGAAAGGGCTAACAACTTCATTGAGCACATTCAACAAATCCACTATCAAGTCCATGATATATTGGATAGAGTCAATGCTAATAAAAGAAATTCCATGATCAACATTGAGTGCTGCACAAGTTCCAGGTGGGCGACAAAGTTTGGCTACATTTGTAGAAGGAGTGCCTTGTTGGACCTCACTGCAAGCTTTGCCCACTCCGATATGCACCATACACCATCACCAAGGCCATCGGTGGCAATGAATTTGAGATCAACATCCCACTGTTCCTTGGTCTGCACCCAATGTTCAATGTATATTATCTTCGGTCATAATTTCCACCATTGTTGGACACATCTGATGTTGTAGAACAACTCACACCAGCAGAGCTCAACCCAAACTGCATGGAACGGGACACAACTAACCAAATAATGGACACACCAATCAAGAACACTCACCAACAAAAGATATATCTATATTGAGTTGTCAAAGAAGGCCAACTCCTTCACCGGGGCAAGTGGTTCACCAGGGACCAGTTTCAACAAAAATTTCCTCATGTCATTGAGGCTCTACACACAATGGGGACCATTTCTTCCTAAGGGGGGAGTAATGATTCTGGTGCATATTGGTGGCCAATCGCCTATTCCACCTATACCCCCATTCAGTTTCATCTATTTCCTTTTTCATTTCAACATTTACCATTTTTAGTAGTTTTTCGAGTCCTGAACTTTCGGAGCAGTTTTTACCCCCTAAACGACACTTTTTTGGGTTCTATAATAGGCCCATAACCATAGGCTAGGGCATGTGGCAAAACCTATAAACATCAGAGAGACATTTCCAACAAGGTATCGTACGCGCCATATGGAGATAATATGACCAAGTTACGACCCCAGGAAGTTGGCTGCCCAACTAACCCCAACGGGGCCCACAAACTCTTTGTGTTACATCTCCCGGGGTTAGGATTTTGGTTGTTTATGGATTTATCATGTTTTCCAATATTAAATAGGCCCTTAAGCCTCATTGTAACATAGTTCAGAGGCATGTAGTGTAGGAATTTATAGGGTAAGTTCCTCAGACAGAACACCAAAGGACATCGCTCACAAACAGATCATAGATCAATACATCAATATTCTTGATGTGGTTAAAACCCTCAAAGAGGGAAACAATCCACGGCCTGAGCCAACACGGCCACTCCAAGCAATTTATTAATAAAATAAATAAAATTTACATAAGATTCACTCATGAACTGTCACCCTACAAATGACCCTCCATGCTCTTTAAATAGAGATCATGGACCAATCAGGTGTTAAGCCACGGATCAAGTGTCGGTAATACCGAGGAGAGAATGAACCATCAGATCACTTCATGTCTAGAACATATCGTGACCATCAGATTGTAATTTACAAATGTACATAGTAAAGAAACACACTTTACCTAACTCTACATTAGACCAAGTTATACTTAACTATTTCCTATGTGTCGGAATATCCTAACATCCCCCCTTAAGAACAACTTGGGATAGGATTAAAGGATGTAAAAATATGACACAATAGGAGAAGGAAGGAGGCATTAGAGCCTATCCCCTGTTAATGACAACTTCTTGAACTCGAACCATAAATCAAAGTTTAGTAAACTTCGCCTCTGTGAGAGCCTTTGTAAAGATGTCTGCAACTTTATCATCGGTTGAACAATATTGCACTTCAAGAACATGATCATGAATGAGATTTCTGATGAAGTGCATGTGTAGTTCAATGTGTTTTCTGTGCTAATGTTGGACTGGATCTTTGCATAGTTGAATGGCACTTTGATTATCACACCAAAGTGTAGTTGGATGCTACTGCTGAAAGCCAAACTCTGACAGGATTTAATGAAGACACATGGCTTCCTTACTAGCTTCTACGAGGCCACGATACTCTTCTTCTGCTGAATAAAGAAAAATGGCACTTTGTTTCTTGCAATCCCATGTAAAAGGTCTAGAACCAAGAGTGAAGACATAACTTGTAGTAGACTTCCGATCATTAGGGTCACTAGCCCAATCAGAATCAGTGAAACCAACCAATAGAGGAGATGATTCTGCACTGTAATGAATCCAAAACTGAAATGCACCTCAAACATAATGAAGTATTCTTTTAGCTTCTTTCCAATGAATTTCATGTGGGTTTTGCATAAACCGAGAAATAAGGCCAACAACAAAGGAAAGGTCAGGACGGGTATGGGTCAGATACAAAAGTTTTCCTACAAGTTGATGATATAAGGTAGTATCAACTTCAGGGGAATAACAAGTGACTGAAAGTTTGGCTCCAGATGGAAAGGGAGAAGGGTCTGGCTTACAGTCTTCCATGTGAAAGTGGTGTAGAAGATCACATGCATACTTGGATTGGGAAAGGGAAATACCTTCCTTGGATTGCAAGACTTGAAGACCAAGAAAATAATGCAAGTGTCCTAAGTTTTTCATTTCAAACTTCTTTTTAAGGTTGGACTTCACATGGTTTATAAGGTTGGGATCACTACCAGTATGGATAAGATCATCAACATAAAGAACAAGAATGATAAGAGACTTACCCACTTTCTTAGTGTAGACAGTGTTGTCAGAATGACACCTAGAAAAGCTAGTATCTAAAATAAAGCTATCCATTTTGGCATACCAAGCCCGAGGGGCTTGCTTGAGACCATAAAGGGATTTCTTAAGCTGACATACAAGGCTAGAGTCTATTTGTATAAAGCTAGTAGGTTTTTCCATATAGATTTCTTCATGCAAGTCCCCATGCAAGAAGGCAGATTTAACATCCATTTGGAGCACTCTTCAACTTCAACTTCATCTTCAGGAATAACACTTTTTGCATGTGGTTGTCAAGCATCTTGGTCTATTTATGAACTAAATGTATCTTCTTCTTCTCATTCTCATGAGTGGATCATTGATTATGGATCTTCTTATCACATGGCCAAAAACAAAGCCATGTTTTCTTCTTTAAATGATTGTGCTAGTAAGGAAGCCCTGTGGCTTCGTCAGATCCTATCAGAGTTTGGCTTTCAGTAGCAGCATCCGACTACACTTTAGTGTGATAATCGAAGTGCCATTCAACTATACAAAGATCGAGTCCAACATCAGTGCAACAAACACATTGAACTACACATGCACTTCATCAGAAAGCTCATTCATGATCATGTTTTTGAAGTGAAATATTGTTCAACCGATGATAAAGTTGCAGACATCTTTACAAAGGCTCTCACAGAGGCGAAGTTTACTAAACTTCGATTTATGGTTGGAGTTTAGGAAGTTGTCACTAAGGGGGGGTAGGCTCTAATGCCTCTTTCCTTCTCCTATTGTGTCATATTTGTACATCCTTCAATCCTATCCCAAGTTGTTCTTAAGGGGGGATGTTAGGATATTCCAACACATAGGAAATAGTTAAGTATAACTTGGTCTAGTGTAGAGTTAGGTAAAGTGTGTTTCTTTACTATGTACATTTGTAACTTACAATCTGATGGTCACGATATTTTCTAGACATGAAGTGATTCAACGGTTCATTCTCTCCTCGGTATTATCGACACTTGATCCATGGCTTAACACTTGATTAGTCCATGATCTCTATTTAAAGAGCATGGATGGTCATTTGTAGGGTGACCGTTCATGAGAGAAGCTTAAGTAAATACCATGTAGGAATTTATAGGGTAATTTCCTCATACAGAACACTAGACACTGCAATCCTAACATGTAGCCACCACATCTCTTCTCAAAGATAAGCTACCATTGCCTGAGCTATCTTATTTCCATTCTGTTTGTAAGCATAGTTCAATATTTTTATATTAATGAAATGAAGTTTTTATTTTTTTATTTTTATTTTATTTATTTATTTATTTATTTTCTGCTGCATCTCTAGGTTTATGATTATATCTGTAAGTTGTTGCGTTCATGTTTAAGTTCAGATCATTGGTATCAGAGCATTCTTCTCTTTCTCTATTTTTCTTTGCATGTCCCCAATGAGGTCTGTGTATAAGGAGTTAGGGCTTGATTTGGTTGAACCATTTCAAGATCAGCCTCGCAAAACACGATGACCTCCCATGGCAGAGGAAAATAAAGACGAGGGGGCAGGAGATCCTTTTAAAATGTTGCTCGAGGAAGCCCTCGAGCGATAGAGGGATGCAATGATGGATAAATTTACCCAAATCCTTCAACGACTACCCACAGGTGATGCATCTTCATCCAACAGCCACTCTGGAGGTGCCACTCCTTTTAAGGGACAAGTTAACTTCGATATTCCCATATTCAAAGGCCTGATAGATGCAGACACCGTAGATATATAGTTAAATCTATTGGAAGGATATTTTTCATTTCATGACTTTTCCAATAAGGAAAATATTACTTTTGTACTTCTTAAAGACGCCCCACACTTCAAGGATTGGTGGCAAAACCTACTGTGCACAAAAGGACGGTAGTGAACCCTCATTGTTTTCAGCGGCAACCACTTGGAATTATTTTCGCGACGCCATCAAGGAACAATATTACCCTGTTGGGAGGTATGAAGAAAAATACATAAAGTGGACCATGCTATGGTAGGGAAGGGACCAAGATGTACCAGAGTTCACAAATACTTTCGATACCCTTCGCATGAAGTTGGGCATGAAGGATACTGAGCGGCATTTGGTGCTCAAGTACCGCGACTGTCTACAAAAGTACATCTAGGATGAGATGGAGTTCCTGGAAATTTCCTCACTCGGCACAACATATCGGTATGCTGTCAAGAATGAGAAGAAGTTTAAACAGAAGAAGCGAGACTTTAGATCTGCGAATCGAAAGTAAGGAATAGGTGCCCCCAAACCACATAACAAAGGACCAAGCCAAGGCTGCGTTACCTAGGATAGCTCGCCAAAGCCGCAAGCAAAGAACAACACTCCGAACACGAAGAAGGAGACAAGAAAATGGTGTGAGTTCCATAAGTGCTCCACTCACAATACAAGTGAGTGGCGGGCCAAGTAGTCACTAGTGGCCAAGCTGAAGGCTTCTAAATCAGATGCAGGTTTCGACTCTGAATCAGAACCTGATAAGGGAACTGAAAAAGGGAAGCAGATCATTGATGCAGAGCCCAGTGCTACCATGGCCACCAGCAAGATCCAGAAGATTGAGCCTGAAGACCCAGAGGAGGGGGAATGTCTCTTCCACTCACAAATGTGGGTGAAGGGTTCTTTGCTGCAGTTCATTGTCAACAACGAGAGCCAAAAGAACCTCATTTCAGCATAGGTCATGAAGCAGATGGGCCTAAAGACTATATAACATCCATAGTCGTACACCATCAGGTGGCTTCACTAAGGACGAGATCTTTGTGTCAACCAAAAATTCAGCCTTCCCTTTAGCATCAAGCCCTTCACGGATGAGGTACTGTGTGATGTTGCTCCTCTTGAAGTTTGTGATGTATTGTCAAGACAACGATACTTGTGATTATTACTTTGGCTAATATGTTGTACAGGATACCAGAGGTAGCCCTGCCTATCGCCATCTCTTTGATCACTGCAAAGAAATGCAGTAAGATCATTTCTGAGACCAAGAAATTTGTTTTCCTTATGATTCGCCCCCAGGGCAAGAAGAGGGTTGTGGCCACAACTTCCTGACAGGGCTCCTCTACATAGCAACAACAAATGGACAAAGTCATGGAGTAGTACAATGATATTTTCGCCTCACCCATAGGGGTACCTTTGAATTGTTAGGTCAATCACTCCATCGATCTAACCCTGGGCGCGCCACTGCCTAATGGATCGATCTATCGATGATCTTTTTTAGAGAATGATGAGATCAAGAGGTAGATTTAGGAACTATTTTAGAAAGGGAAAATTAGGCCAAACTCATCACCTTGTGGGAGCCCAATTGTATTGGTATAGAAGAAGGATGGAGCTTGGAGGCTTTGTATTGACTATGGGGTGCTGAAAAAGATCACTGTCCAGAATAGGTACCCGGTCCCACAGATTGATGACCTTCTGGACCAACTCAAGGGGTCGAAATATTTCATCAAGATTGAATTGAAGTTAGGTTATCACTAGGTGCCTATCGAACCCTTCGATGTGTGGAAGGCTGCCTTTAAATCCAAGGAGGGCCTTTTCGAATGGTTGTTCATGTCATTCAGATTGACGAATGATCCTGCAACCTTCAAGAGACTAATGGATGAAGTCTTGTGACCCTTCACCAATGCATTCGTGGTTGTGTATTTAGATGACATCTTAATCTTTAGCCAGAGTTGGGAAGAGCACCTCCACCATATTCAATAGGTCCTTCAAACCCTGTGCCAACACAAGCTGTGTGCTAACTTGGAGAAATGTACCTTTGGATTACTCGGGTTCAATATCTGGGGTACATCATTGATGAGTAGGGTGTACATGTGGACCCATCCAAGATACAAGTCATTCGGGTTGGCCAGCCCCAACCACTCTAAGAGAGCTTCACAACTTTTTAGGTCTTGCCAATTTCTACCATAGGTTCATGTCGAGTTTCTCTCATATCACTTGACCTTTAAGTCAAGTCACCAAGGGCGGAGCGAAAGTAAAGTTTTTTTGGTCGAAAAATCAACAAGAAGCATTCTCCGGGTTGAAGAATCACCTCTGTTCTGCCCTAGTGCTCACATTACTAGACTCGCGATAACCATTTGAGATTGAGACAGATGCCTCCAACTATGCTATTGGTGTGGTTCTTACTCAACATGGGAATCAAGTGGCTTACCACAGTGAGACACTTTCAGACACAGTCCAAAATTACCCCACTTACAACAAAGAAATGTATTCCATTGTCCAGGCCTACTGTCAATGGAAGAATTTTTGGGGAAGGAAATGGTCATCCACACAGACCACCGACCTCTACAGTTCATACAAAAACAAGGGAATTTGTAGAATGATTGCTATCAGAAATGGTCCACCTATTTGCAACAATTTAATTTGAACATTAAGTATAAGATAGGCAACACCAATAATGTTGTTGATTTCCTCAGCTGACCACCAGTCATGGTGCTGATCACTATGCTCGACTCATGTGGGCATGAGAAATTGAGGTGGCCGCATATTTACAAGGCTGATATAGAATTCGGTAGCATATACCAGACACTCCTGGAAGGGAAGAAAGTTCCAAAATTTCACCTTCACGATGCACTGTTATGCCACCTAGGACACATCTGTGTTCCTTCAAGTGAGTGTGCGAGGATGATTGGGAAGCACACTACAGTCGGGTCAATAGACATTTAGAAGTAGAGAAAACAGTGGTGGTATCGCAGAAGTATTTTTTTTAGCCGAAACTTCATCAGGATGTGGGGAAGTACATTAGATCCTACACCGCCTTTGCAATTTCCAAACCAACCATCAATAAGTAAGGCATGTATAATACTCTACCTACTCCTAGCCAGTCTTGGGAATCTTTCTCCATGGATTACATGTCAAGCCTTCCTTCTACTAAGCACGACAATGATTGCATTTTTCTTGTCATCGAAAAATTCTTTAAGATGGCCATCATGGCAGCCTGCAAGAAGAGTATCACAACATAGGCAACTTTTAAGCTCTTCTTTGAGTGAGTATGGGTACACTTTGGGATCCCATGGTCCATTGTCTTAGATCAAGATAGCAGATTCCTGAGTGAATTTTGGTTAAGTCTCTGGTCGATGCTAGATACAAAAATTACTAAGTCCACAACTTTCCATCCCCAAACTGATGGCCAAACAAAGGTTGTCAACATGATGATTGTACACATTCTACGCATGTACAACTTGAAGCATCCAAGCACATGGGAGAAAGTCGCCCTTATGTCAGACACAGCTACAATAGAGCTCTCCAGAACTCAACAGGACACAACCCCTTTCAGGTAAGGCTGGGATTTCAGCCATTATGCCCCATTGATGTGGCCATATCATTTGCAACCACTCAGGTAGATACGGCTCACGTTCAATTCGAAGCTAAAAGGGCTAACAACTTCATTGAGCGCATACAACACATCTGCCAACAGGTCCATGATATATTGGACAGAGCTAATGCTAAGTACAAGCAACACCATTATTAGAAGGCGCGCCTTGCTAGACCCCACCGCAAGATTCACCCGCTCTGATATGGGCCATACACCATCACCAAGGGAATTCATGGTAATGCCTTTGAGCTCGGTATCCCACCGTTCCTTGGTCTACACCCAGTGTTGAATGTAGATATCCTTTGATCATACTTTCCACCATTGTTGGACACATCTGACATTGCAGAACAACTCACACCAACAGAGCTCAAGCAGGACTGCATGGAATAGGCCACAACTGATAAGATCATGGAAACATAGATCAAGAACACTCACCAACATAGGAAACAACTATATCAAGTTGTCAAAGCAGGCCAACTACTTCACCAGGGCAAGTGGTTCACCAGGGACTAGGTTCAACATAAATATCCTCACCTCATGGAGGCTCTGCACGCAATTGGGACCATTGCTTCCTAAGGGGGGAGGAATGATCCAAGTAGATATTTGTGTACACCCACCTATTCATCTAGACCCCCTAGTTAGTTTCATTTGTTTCCTTGTTCATTTTAGCATTTACTATTTTTAACATTTTTTCAGGTCCTGAAATTCTGGAGCAGGTTTGACCCCCTAAATGGTGTTTTTTTTGGGGTGCCTACGATGAAACCTGTAGTACTCAGAGAGAGATTTCTAATAAGGTATCGTACGAGCCAAATGGAGATAATATGACCAAGTTACGACCCTCGGAAGTTGGCTTCCCAACTAACTCCAACGAGGCCCACAGATGCTTGGTGTTACATCTCTTGGGGTTAGGGTTTTCGTTTTTTAGGGTTTTCTCATGTTTTCCAATAATAAATAGGCCCTTGAGCCTCATTGTAACACAGTTCAGAGGCATTTAGCTGCCACATTGCTCCTCGGAGATAAGCTACCATGCTTGAGCTATCTTATTTCCATTATGTTTGTAAGCATAGGTTAGTATTTGTCTATTAATGAAATGAAGTGTTTTTATACTACATCTCTGTGTTTATTATTATATTTGTAATTTTTTGCATTTCGGTTTAAGTTCAGATCAGTTTGACCGTCAATCTGTAGGTGGTAACTAGTGTCAGGGGTTAGTTTAGTGCCCACTAATCTAAAAAGCTCCTTCCAGAATGCCCCCATGAACATATTGTGTCTATCACTGACTATGGTCTTAGGGAGTCCACGCAAGCAATAAACTTCCCTGAAGAACAACTCGACCACCTGCGATGCTAAATACCATGTTGGAATGGAAAATACATGATCATATTTGGTCAACTGATCCACCACCACATAAATACAATCTCTGCCCTACATTGTAGGGAGCCCCATGATAAAATCCATGGAGATACTCTCCCATTTCCCATTTCCCCTCTAGCAAGCCTCACTCTCCTGCACGTATCTCAATACAACCTTCTTGAGGCCTTTCCATGTGAATCACTCTCTAACCATCATATATATGTTGTGGAACCCTTGGTGCCCTGATAATGGAGAGTCACTGAGCTACATGGAGAATACTCTCCCTCAACTGTGAACCCAACACCAAACATATGCGCCCCTTGTAGTATATGACATCAACCATCACCTTGTAATGCTAATCAATGTGAATACCTTCCAAATTCTCACATGATCGTCGATCCTTGGTGTACTCCACCAACAACTACACTTTCCAATCATGACAAATGCTTATGAGTGAAAGTGTCGTGGGACTCCTGGATAGTGTATCTGCTACCACATGGTGCTTGACCTTGACATACTCAATATCAAAGTCATAGACCTATACCTTGCTGACCCACCTCTGTTTCCCGTCACTGAGTCCCTATTGCCCCATAAAATGGTGAATACTATTGTGATCAGTCTTCACCCAAAATCTATTGCCCCCCAGATTCTGCTGGAATTTGGCCAACGCATTCATGATGGCCAACATATACTTGTCATAAATAGAATATGACCTCTCATGTGGAAGGAGCTTCTGGCTCTCAAAAAAGATGGGGTGTCCCTCCTGAGATAAATGATGGGCCTCTAAATTAGACATAAATTAAGGCCCACGCCTCTAATTTAAAACATAAATTAAGGCCTATGACCATCCTTCAACACATTAAACCTCTCTTTTTGCATTAGATAATTTATTTTTGACTTTAATATATTCATTAGGAAGGTTTATGCATAATTGAATATTTGTGCCTAATATTATTTATTTTTTGTGGAATACTATGAGAATATTGGGCAGATTATGAAGAGTTGGAGGAGGCGATAATTTAAGGACTTGTTCCATACTACTCGATGATCAATAATAAATAATAAGTCAACAAGATATTATGGAATTATGGCACAAATTGTGGAACTCCAATGATTGAGAAAATCTAGGAATGTGTTCCACTAATCAAGGGAGCAAATCCACTAATCAAGGGATTTTGATGGGGAAATTTTCCTCCATCCATGGGGAATGATTCTTAATCATTTTTTATAAGTACCAAGTCGAATTTGCCTCTAGGGAATGATTGAGAAAATCTAGGAATGTGTTCCTTGCCATTTAATGCAAATTCCTAGTATTGGGGACTAGATCCACTAATAAAGGAATTTTGGTGGGGAAAGCTTCCTCCATTCATGGGGAATGATTCCTAATCATTTTTTATAAGTACCAAGTCGAATTTTCCTCTAGGGGGATATTTTCATTGGTGTTATTGTGGAAAGAGCTTGTATTTTTTTAGCTCCATTGTATTTTCTTGCAGGCATGTAATTCTATTGATGAAAATAATGAATATTGGTGTCAAGTTCAGCTTCTAAATCTTGTTCTCCTCCATAGGTCTCTGAGTTTCCTTGGGCTTGTCCATCCTAGGAACCTCAGGGCCATTTTGTATCATCTTCTTTCCTTCTTTTCATTGCTTATTCACATGCATCTCTAGTTTTTATTTCTTTCTATTTCTGCATTTAGTGTTAATGATTTCCTGTTGTAGGATTGAGTAAATGGTTCATGTAAGTTATTTTGCAGGATCACAAGCATTATTTCATCCTTGGAAAAGATTTGGAAGTTCATAGTAATCATTGATATGCTTGGATTAGTCTTCTTATTCCCAAATCTAGATTGCTGGAACTCCTTTTTAACAAAGAACAATAAATTTCTGCTATTTTTTAGAGCATGCTAATGAGCTTCAATCGACTTGATTCCACTTGCTTTAGATAAAAAAAACATTCTAGTTCATAAAAAAAATTACCCCATTTCATTTTCACTTGATTTGGTTAGGCATTTTTTATATTTACTAGCTCACTAGTTCTCGAATTTTAGATTTTCGACTAGTAATGTTTTATTTTTTATTTTTTATAGAATGGGTTAACAGAGGTATTTTTGAGTGATTCCACTTGGAATAGGGACATAAGACATCCTAGTTGATAAAAAATTTGTTCCATACAATTTGGATTTGATTTTCTTGGTCATTAAACCCTCACCAATTTCATCATTTCACAAGGAAACTTCTCCAAGCTTTTTGAGCGAATCCATCCATCTCCTGACTTTGGTTTTGAGTTCTGAGTGATCCTAGGAATTTTCCCACTCCATTCCACCCATCACACACCTTGCCTAAGCCTCCAATCACCTCCAACACCTCACATGTTTCTCTCATCTGTACCTTGTAGGCTTCCTGTGATTCCTATAGGATCATCCTGTAGGTTTCTAGTACATCCTGTAGGTTTTCCTGAAACGGCCTGTTTTGAGGTTGAATTGATGGAAAACCTGTGGAAGTCACCAAAAGCCTCCCAAGGGTCTTCCACACCATCCAACCATCTCCTAACCCTCCCATCCAACCTCCAACATCCTTAATTCACCTGCCACATCACCAAAAGAAATTAGTTTGCATACTTGATTTTGCATGAAAAGACAAAAAGACAAAAACAGATTTATTTCAGTCCCTTTACTTGCACATTAGTGATGTTTGATGCTTCTTACTTCCATGCTTAGATAGTAGCATTTGGTTCAAAATTATTGCAAAGTAGAGTTTCTTGGCAGTTAATTAGGAAATGGTGTGATTTAGCATTGAATTTCTGTCTCTTTCCTTGTACTTTCTTTCTTGCAATAGGTTAAGGTTCCATTTCAAACATTTCATTTTCTACAATTAGTTTAGGATTTGACTTCAGTACATGCACTCCATTACATCATGACAACAAAGGAAGGACACATTGTCTACCGTACATATAGTGTCGATACCTCTTAAGTTTGTACGAACCCCGGGTTGATAATTAAAGTCGGTAGCCTTGGGAGTTGCAACATTCTTGTTGCAATACTGAGGCTCATCACTTTTTGGCACCGTTGCCGGGGAGGTGTCAAAGTATGCATTTTTTTCTTCCCTAGTTGATTCATTTCTTTTTATTTTTTGCGAAAACAATTTTTTTTTTTCATTAGGCATATTTAATTTCAAAAGTAGAATATTGCATTGCATTATAGTTTTCATTCAATAATAAAAACAAAAAAAAAATTCTCCAACACCAACCCACCCCTCCATTTGATCACATGGTGCAGTAAGAGCCATATCACCATTCACTTTTGCAGGTAGAATAAGAAGATGCCGAAGAATGTAGAAGAAATTGATGGCGATGATGACAATGAGGAAGATCCTCTCGGATTTCCCATTCAAGATACTGATGGTAGTGTGCACATGAAGAACATCCCTCCCTCTTTTCTTCAAAAATTTCATGGTCTAAGGTCAGAGGATCCGGAAACCTTTCTCTTTGAATTTGAGATTGTTTGTAGATCTTATGGTTACTTATTAAAAACTCAAAAATTGAGATTGTTTCCGGCAACATTGAAGGATAAAGCTCTTAAATGGTTCATGAGTTTAAGGACTAATTCAATAAGATCATGGAATGATATGCAAAACATATTTATATAAAAATATAAAGATCATGATCTTAAAGAAGAAATTTCTAGAATGAATCAAAGAGAAGATGAGAGTCTAGAGGATCTAATAGAGAGGTTCATGTATAATGGTTTGTTTGTTTGTTTGTTTGTTTGTTTGTTTGTTTGTTTGTTTTTTTTTTTTTTTTTTTTTTTTTCTTTTTTTTCTGAATTTGTCTACTCCTATATTGATACAAAATAAATTTACAAAGAGGCCACAACCTCGAGAAGTCTAGCCCAGAGATGTGGCATGCTCACATTGCAAAGCTATACACTGTCCAAAAAGACCTACTGAAGACTGACTAGAAGGGCTTCTAGGAACATGACCATGACTAGTACATAGAAACAGAAAAACCCCATTATCGTAACTGAAACTGAACACTGACCAGAGGTAATTCAGCAACCAAAACAAGATAACTAGGCCCAGGCAAGAAAACAGAGAAGCGCTGCCCAAATCAAAACTGAAGTCAAACCTCAAAAACAGCTGTGACTGAAATCGAGACCAAAATACACAGCCAGAAAAATGCCGCCCACGCAGGGGAAACCGGCAATTTGACTTTGGAACAAAGGACTGAGCATGAGAACTGTTTAGCATATCATGGCGATAAAATAGGAGGGAATTGAGCACCTTCGAGCCACGGAGAAACAAAAACCATTGAACGCAAACCTGATTAAGCTTCATGAGAGGTGGAGGGATGCTCTTCAATGATGCGGCACCCATAATTGTAGAGGTCTTCATCCTCAGAGGGATGGCCCTCTTTGCTTGAAGAACCGCCACTAGTAGGGACGCTCAGACCAGCCTGATTATCCATGACCTGGGTTGCAATGCACTTACTCGGACCCGGAGCCTTACTATGCTTGTTATCAATCTGAGTAGTGCCATGCCTATCTTCCGCCCTCGTCTCTAGAGTCACCCCAGGGGTCACGAAAACCTAACTAGAAGTAACCTCTCGAAGCTCAATGGTGACAGAGGCTAAGAAGGAGTAATTATTGAGAGTACAGGGGAACTAAAGACAAGCTGTATTAGATGGAGAATTGAGAAAGCGCGCTACCGAATTAAGCTAGCCATGACCCCATCCACGACCACTCCTGGTAACAGGATAGCGGTCAGAGCAGAAGTCCGAGGAGAATGATGAGGAATCTGTCATGGAGGAGGAGGCTTGGCAGATAACTTGCCCCCGGGAAATTCCCCTCCTGCAACTCATTCTTTGGCGCAATCTGGGCATAGTGGGAAGAACAGGAGGTTCAGAATGGGCTGCAATACTGTGGAGGTAGAAGGGGACTAAAAGTAGCTTAGCTTCAGCACACAGAGGGGTAGTGGGAAGGATAGAGGACGAGCTACTATTGAAATTGCAGAAAGGGTTGTGAGAAACCTGAAGGCCCGACGATAAATCCACCCAGCGATCCAGAGCCCAATGTTTCCCTGGGCTGGTCTGAGAGCGCGGCTCTGCGACAGCAAGGGAGTGACGCGAGCGTAGAGGAGGAGCGCAAATGAGTCCAGATAGGGGCACCATGATAGAAGAATGAACAGGCTGGTAAGGAGGGACAAGCTGCATTAATGCAGCATTGAAGTTGAGAGCAGAGGAATTAAAGACCGTCATTGCGCGAGGCTGAGTGGCGGTGGTAATAAGCCACGCACCAACCCATTTAGTCGCCCATGTACCGATCAGACAATTAAACACCCGGATCCGGGAGAGATAGATCTTGTTGCACCAGGAGAGTGCAGTCTCGTTTGAGTTGTATATCATTGGAACTGTTCAATGGACCAGAGAAGAATGGGAGCTGCTGATCGGCGCCTTGATTAGCCAGTCTATCTGCTACCTTATTAGCTGTTTGCCGAATGTGCTTGAAGGTGATGCTGCATGGAGCCCTGAGCCATTCTTCAATTTGTTCCAATCTGCTTAGGAGCCGCCAGCTCGAAGCGATCTTTGCTGCTGAAGAGCCTGAGTGAATCCGAATAGCAGCCTCTATTAATATTTGAGAATCCCCTTCCACCTCTAGAGGGAATTATTTTATTTTATTTCTGCTATACAAATGCCCTTCCATAAGCCTTCAAGTTCGGCAGCGTTGTTGGTGTCTCTTCCAAGCGAACTGTGATATATGTGCAGAACAGAGCCTTCAGCATCTCTGAAGATACCACCATATCCAGCTGGCCCAGGATTGCCCTTAGTAGCTCCGTCAAAGTTTAGTTTGTAAGGGTGGATGGCAGGAGGAGACCAGAATTGGGGAGACTCAGAGTGGATGGAGGAGCTGGGCTTGATATGAGCTAAAAAAGTGAGATCCAGGTTCCAATTGGCCAGAATGAGGCATTCCTGGGGTGAAACTGGCAAATCTGAGTCTTGCCAGTGTTTAAGAGCTAGAGTTTCTTGAAGGTTTTGTTTTAGAAGTAGCCAAAGAGAGTCAAGGGGCGTATTGTGATTTTTAAAGATCCTGTTATTTCTTTCCTTCCAAATGATCCAGTAAACAAAACCTGGTAAGAGGTTCCAGAGGGAATTGAGTAGAAGACTTTGGAAAGGAAGCCGAGGCCAGTTCTTGACGGTGTTTAAAATATCTCCCACACATCTGCCCGTTCTTCTATTACACTGTGCTGTTCTCTCCCAAAGTTGAGCTGCTAATGGGCAGGTGTCCAAGAGATGCAAGATGGTCTCTGTGTGAAGATTGCAGTTGGGACATCTGGAAGGCCCAATAAATCCTCGCTTTTGTAGATTATCCCAAGTGAGGATCCGTTGTTTGCTTAGTAGCCAAAGGAAAGTGGAGACCTTAGGCCAGATACTTGGTTGCCAGACCTGATCCCATAGCTGATCCTTTATGATCTGCGTGGGTTGATAGAGAAGTTGGTATGCTTCCTTGGTAGTGAACATGCCTTTGGGTGTATATCCCCATCGCACTTTGTCCTTCTGATCAGAGAGTTTAATTTTCCTGAGTTTGAGCTCTTGATCGATCTCTTCATAAGTTTCCTCCTGCCAGTTAGCCTGCCAGGTGTTAGCTGTTCTCCAAAGTTGAAAACCTTGAGGGGATTGCTGCTGCCAAAATTGATGGACATGGATTTGATCATTTTGCTGCATAGTTGCTTGCCACTTAGGTTTGTGAAAGAGAGAGGCGAGTTTGGGAAGTTGTTGCCAAGAGTCCTCCCAAAATCTTGTAGTGGTACCCGAGTGGATTTCCCAGAAGTTGTGTGCTTGAATAAAGGCACTATGTTGCTTGGCTGCATTCCAAATCAGCGAGCCAGGGGTGGTCGTACTGATGTGGATGAGATCCTCCATTGGACTACCTGGAGCATATTTGGCCTGCCAGAGACGTGCCCAGGGAGTGTGTGGTTTTGAGATCCAGTTCCACCAGATGCGAGCGCCCATGGTGTTGTTGCTGTGGAGGGGATCCCTCAGACCAAGCCCACTAGCTGACTTCAGAAGACAAACCTCAGTCCATTTGACCAGAGCCCATTTTCTGTTGTGGCCCGAGGAACCCCAAAGAAAGTTTCTTTGAAGATTGCAGATATTTTTAAGAACCCATTTAGGGGCAGCCAAGATAGAAAATAAGTACAGAGGCAAGGCTTGGAGAACGGATTTGATTAGGATAAGCCTGCTTGCAATGTTGAGCGAGCGGTAGGTCTAGGAGGAGAGCCTGGTTTCTAAATTGTCAAGGAGGGTTCTCCAGGAAGCATGTTTGATGGCTGAATCAAACAGGGGAGCTCCAAGATATTTCGAAGGAAGCATGGCTATCGGAAAGCCCAAAATCCTGGCTATATTTCTCTGAGTGAGAATGGGAGTATGGAAGAAGAAGAGCTGGGATTTGGAGGCATTGATAGTGGTGCCAGAAGCTTCTGAGAAGAGATTGAGCAGGGACTTGAAGGTAGAGGCCTCTTGAACTAACGGATGTCCGAAAGGCATGTTATCATCGACAAACTGTTGGTGAGAGATGGGGGGTTGACCATGCAAGGAAATTCCCTTTAAAGAGTGTGAATTGATAGCAGAATGAAGAAGGTGACTAAGTCCTTCGGCCATGAGAACAAAAAGGAACGGGGAGAGAGGATCGCCTTGACGGATACCCCGGGAAGGACGAAAGGGCGGGGAAGGAGAACCATTAAGAAGAATGGAGAAAGAGGGGGAGGAAATGAGATTCATAATCCATCGAGTCCAGGTAGCATTGAAGCCGAATGCAAGTAATATATGATTAATATAGGTCCAGCTGAGCTTATCGAAAGCTTTAGAAAGATCTAATTTGAGAATCATACCTGGCTTTTTTAGAATCTTGAGGGAGTGGATCACTTCATGTGAGAGAATGATACCGTCCAGAATTTGGTGCCCTTCTACATAGCCTGTCTACTATGGTGAGATGAGGAGAGGGAGAAGAGGTTTGAGCCTGTTCGCCAAGACTTTAGATATGAGTTTGTAGATTACATTGCAGAGTGCAATAGGCCTATATTTATCAGGTGTATTGGATTCTTCCACTTTAGGAACGAGCGCTATAAAGGTCGTGTTTAGGGAAGGAAGGATCCAATGCATCGATCGTGATTCTTCCACGAGCTCCCAGACCTCTGTTTTGATATGCTCCCAGAAAGCATGAAAGAAGTTGGCTGTGAAGCCATCAGGGCCAGGCGCTTTGCCATCCTTGAGTTGGGCCATTGCGTCCTCCACTTCCTGCATAGAGATAGGCTAGAGAAGCATAATGTTGTGGTCCGCGGTGATGATTTTAGGAATGTGCTGTGTAATAGATCAAATAGCTTGATTTCTGCAGCCTGGGGGCTCCCGAAGAATGTCCTGAAAGTACTCTTTGAATTCTTGTTCCACTTCTTCATGCACCTCCAGACACTCCCCTTGCTAATTATTAATGAAGGCGATGTTATTGTGCATTCTCCTTCGAATGGTAGACCTGTGAAAGAATTTAGTATTTTTCTCCCCATCCTTAAGCCATATGATCCTAGATTTTTGTTGCCACAGGGTCTCTTCTTGTTGCCTTCGTGCTTCAATCTGGGTCAAGAGGACCTGCTCCTATTGCGCATAGTCTTCCGTTCTTCCCTCAGAGATAATACACTGTTGCAGTGTATTCATTTGCTGCTCCAACACTTTCCGATGATCAAAAATGTTACCAAACTGAGTGCGATTCCATGATTTGAGAACTTGTTTAAGGTATTTTAACTTTTGTTGAAACTGGAACATCTTGGCTCCTGCAGGGGGAGTGAAGGATTTCCAGGCATCGTTAACTACTTCTTTGAAGTTAGGATGAGAAAACCAAAAGGATTCAAAGCGAAAAGGTCTATTGCACTTAGAGCCCGGACGCGACCACTGTAGCATTATGGGCCAATGATCAGAGCCCACTTGAGGCATGATGGAAGCATGAAAGTCCCCACCCAGGTGAATGGAATTATCCGACATAAGGAATCGATCCAGCCTAGAAGCTATATGCTGTGGTCCCCTTCTTTTATTGGTCCATGTATACATACCATTAGAAGTCTGAAGGTCCATTAACTGATTTCTGTGGATGAAGTCTTTGAAGCCGATGCTGTCACCTTCCAGCCTCGATCTTCCTCCTGATTTTTCCTCCAAAGCTGTGATGATGTTGAAGTCACCGCCACAAATCCAAAGGGGAAAGCTCCTATCAGAGTTGAGAGCTGTGAGTGTGTCCAGCAGATCCAACTTTTTTTGTAAATCTTGTGGGAAATACACATTAGAGAGATGACCATGGATATTGGTCCCGATTAGGTGGAAGGTTGTCTGAATAAAGAAGTGTGAGGCGTGAAAATCTTGAAGGGAGAGAACTTGAGGGTTCCACATGATTGCTAGCCCTCCTGAAGCCCCTGAAGCATCCACTGAGACTGAGCGACATCCCGACCAGGCTTTATTTAGAATCTTTTCCAGTGCAGTGCTATTGCATTTTGTTTCTTGTAGAAAGACTAATGAAGGCTTTTCTTGCTGGATCATATTTTTTAACATTCTGTGTTTTGCAGGGCTGTTAAGCCCTCTCACGTTCCATGAGATGAGCTTCATGAGGAACAGTGGGGAAGAGATTTGAAAAACTTGGTCAGCTTGGGAAATCTACCAGATTCCACCAACATTTCTCCAATAATAATGGTCCTCTGCAGATCCATTTTGCGCCTGCATTTCTTCATGTCTTTCAGTATTTTTTTTCCATCCCAAGGACTGCCTGCCTAAATACCAAGACATTTGTTATGCTGTGCTCTGGCTAAAACTACTTCAAGTCTTTCGATTTCCCGGGGGAGTATAGCACTGAATTCTTTCTGTCGACACGCTGCTTCCAGGCTGAGAATGTCCAGACCTCCCAGATCTACACTTTTTGGTTCCTCATCCATGTGTATCGGTATATTCTGTTCTTCCTCGTTTGACTTTTTATGGATACTAAGAGCTAGAGTTGCATCTATCTCCATGTTGGAAGATTGTAGGGCTATATCTAGATCTTTTTTATCAGAGGTGGTAGAGGCAGGGATGCTGGTGAGATCGGAGGTTGAGAGCGGAGCTAAAGATTTTGGAGGAGAGGGTGGGGTGAAGAAGGAGGTGGATCTGAAGGAGGGATTAAAAGGTGATCCTCCATGTTATTTTGAGAAGTCTGGATTTCGAAACTATTCCGAGTTTCAGGTTTCTTGAGATTATCTGGGGTGACTGGAGATTTCTTGGCATGTTTTCTTCGACTGGAGACCTTTGTGAATCCCTCAGCATCTTTGCTCGTCTTAATGACAGGGGCTTTAGACTAAAGATTTAGTGGGCAATCCCTGAAAAGATGGCCATGTTTATGACATTTCCTACAACGAAAAGGAACATGCTCGTAGTCTGTTGTTTGGACCCATTCAAAATCGTCATGAAATAGACTTACCGAGTCCGTGAGTGCTTTGGCCAGATGCATGTGTACACAAATCCTGGCATAGGAGGTGTATCTTTGGAATTTAGTTTCCTTAGCGACTTTGATAAAAACCCCCAGGCTATTGCCTATGTCCTTTAAGGTCTCCTCGTTCCAGTATTCCAGGGGAAGAGAGTACATATGGATCCATACTTGAGCCCAGTTGAAATCTTCTTTGTCTCGATTGAACCTCTCTATCCAATCACGAAGGTACAGGCCTGCAGAGTTGAAGAAGTATAGGCCTCCCTCAAAAATATGAGTTTTGTCCTCCAGACAGTTGAAAGTAGCAGTGAAGAAGCCTTTGGGACCGAGCTGCAGGGTAACTTGTCCTTTAGGCTTCCATTTGGAGGCGATCCATCCTTGCAACGCCTTTTCAGATGGCCAAAATCTGAGGAACTTGCCTATGAGTGCATGATCCCTCATATATTGGATTTGGCTGTTGATTCAGTGACTGGGGAGATCTATTTTGATTCTTTCTGCAGACTTGGGGATGCATGTAGCAGAGGATGCCTTTGGCCATGACGTCGAGGCATTCTGGTCAATGCCTTTGTCTTTGGCAGCCGTGGAACCTGCAGTAAAGTCACCAGCGTTGTCGATGGCAGGATCGATGTCATGATCGGCTAGTGGGGTGGAGCAGGGACTGGCCTGAGTGTCTGTGCCTACAGAATTGTCAGAAGAGGGACCGATGGGGGGAGAGGGGGCCATGCCCACCCCTCTAGAGGGCGGATTCATGGAGAAAGATTCAGCAGAGAAGCAAAATCAGGATAGTAGTGGGCACACTGGAGTAGGGCAACAGGGTTTACGCAGGAACCCTAACAGGAGCAGCATCATATTCCATGACAATCTCCTATTCTCAACTATCAGGATTTCGGTTCATGTATAATGTTAAGAGGGGAAAGCTACATCATTTAGGATTCGACACACTAAAAACCCTCTTACATAGAACAATTAGGCATGAGTGGATTGATATGCTTAATCTCATGAGTAGAGGTGATGTATATCAATTATCATTTGAGGAAATTTGTGAAACATTAAAACACATATCAAGAGGAAAAGCAAGAGTAGGTAAATCATCATCAAGATCGGTAAGTCGAGCTAAACTTGGAAATTTGTTTGATGATTTTAAAACATAAATACTTAGCAATCTAAAAAAACAAGTAGAAATGTTAAGAATGCAAGATGAAGGAAAAGAAAATGCTGATAATTGTTTTGCAGAATCACGTGATGTTAAACATTGTCCATCATTACCAAGGTTGAAGGAAGTTTACCAAGAGGATAATGGAGAAAGTCAATTGCCAATGCAACTATGTTATGTAGCTCCAAGAGAACCATGGTAGTCTATTCAGCCGGATATGATACAAAAGCCTAATTCACAATGTCAAGGTTATTCATATCCACCTCAAAGTAATTGGAACACACCTTTTCCTTGGCAACATTGGCCATCTCAACCCCAAAACCAATCTTGGCAACAAGGTTGGCAAGGAACTTATGGGAGCCATCCACAAAATTGTCAATATTTTCCTCAATATGTTCCTCAATATCCTCCATACCCAACTCCATGTTATCCCTACCATTCATCTCCACCACAACCACAACCCCAACCACATCCATCTCAAATATCCACTCCCACTCAACTACTTGTACCACCATTTCCAAACCCACACATTGAAGTAGCTCAGCCCACTTACAATGCTAAGGTACAACACTTCCAAACATCTCCTCTTGAGATCAATGGTATTCACCATAGCTCAGGAAGAGTATTGCAAAAAAGAGATAATCTTGATATTATTGAAGGACCACATCTAGAAGAAGAAGATTCAAATGAGAATACCAAAGGATCATGGGCTGCATTTGATGAAGAGAAGACAACAAAATTAGAGATCGAGAAAGCTCCCTCATGGTTACCATCAAATCCTCCATGTATTCAAGAGATCAATTAGCAAAAAGAGGAAGATTTGAAGGTCATGGTAGAAGAAGACATGAAGAATGATCCAAATCAGCAACAAGACTAAGGACATCACAACTATATTGAAATATGGTTCTAGACAGTCACTAAGTTGTAGCATCACTCTCTTCCTCAACTATGCTTGATCCTTTCAAAGTCAAATCATTTGGTCTCTGAAATCCAAGTACATGTCAAAGCATACATTTCAAGCCTCCACATAATTTTGTCTGGCATCTTGATGTGCACATGGCTCCATTGGAAGTATTCTTATACTTGAAAGTGATTTTGTTTTTCAAGTAGGTAGGGTAGAAGAAAATAAAAAATAAAAAAACAAAATGAAAAAATAAGAGAAAAAATAAAAATCTAAGGTGAAAACCTTCTTGGAGGGACCTTAGATTGGCTCATTGATTGAAAACCTCCATGAGGCAGTCAATGTGCTGGAAAAAAAGAAAAAAAGAGAAAAAAAAAAGAATATCCTAGGAGAAAACCTCTTTTGAGGCGCCTAGGCAATCCTACTAGTTGAAAACCTCATTGAGGCGGCTAGTAGGCCTAGAAGAAAAAAAAAGAGAAAAAATAAATGAATCCTTGCTCCATGCATGCATGTATTCTCCAACATCTGCAAGCAACAAGAACAAGTTGGTACCAAAAGGAAAATTGGTCAAGCCTAGTCAAAAGAAGTCAAATTTTGACTTTCTCCTACTTCGCTCAAATGCTCCAACAAGGCCAAGGTCATGTCAATCCATCACCCTCATCTATTTTCACTATCCACCCATCATTTTCAAACTTCTACCACTCATTTTCCTTGCTATCTTAAAAGACTATAGAATGCTCTGTTTTACTACAGGATACAAAAATACATAGAGCATAAATTTGTTTTTGCCATAAATTGAAAACCATGCATCCATTTGGCAAGCTGTTTTAGAAGGAGATGCATATGGATGATGGTAACATGCTCAAGCAATTTCAGTAAATTCTAGTGCACGGTTTCCAATAAATCGACCTCTATCACCTTCAACCATTTTTGCATTTTCTCAATATCTATGCATCCATTTAAAAAGTTGTTTCATGGGGAGATGCATATGGATGATGGTAAGATGCCCAAGAAACTTGAGCAAATTCCCATGCACGGTTTCGTAGAAACCGACCTCCATCACCTTCAGCCATTTTTATTTTTTCTCGAGATCTATGCATACATTGACCAAAAGTTTTCTATGGGGAGGTGCATAATGATGATGGCAACATGCTCAAAAAGTTTCAGCTCAATCTAGTCTACTGTTTGGGAGATATGGAAAAAAACAAGTCACTATCCTATAAACCTACAAGATACAAAACAACACCTATAGGATTGGCAGTGAGCTCAAAGAAGCTCCTCCAGAGCTTAGCAACAGCATCAGGATGATCAACGTCACCATCCAACACCTGCACATCAACATCAACTTAGCAGCAGCATGCATGTCTCTCCAACAACCATCAGGTAGGTATAGGTATGCAATATTCTTGACCTCTTCTCTTGAGCATATTATAGTTAGAAATTTGTTGTCAATGCATGAGAGATGAGGTTTTATAAGCTAAGTATGGGTCAACAGTCTCAGGCGCCTTCAACTAGTTGATTGCAGCTCACTCCTTCACTCATGCAATGTTGAAAAGTAAAATTATGAAGGGTGATGATTTCAAGGAATGAGGATAGCAGTTAAAAGAATAAATTTTTGCAAAGGCCAAGGTCATCACAACACTCCAAGTCCTCCATCCACTTCATATTCACTATCTATTCATCATTCATCGATCCCATTTAATTCTTGAAAAAAAAAGAGAGCATCCTCTCCATTTTCATGAAATTTCCATTTGCAGGTCAGCAAGAAGGATGGTCAAACAGCAAAGGAGTCTCACAAAGAGACCCCTTTCACTCACATTTTTATTTTACCACTCATTACCATTCATTTCTCCACCATTTCTATCATTTTTTCCACTCCTTTAGTTCAGTTTACAAAGGGACTTTGTTTTCTACAGGATGATCCTGTAGGAATTACAGTGACCTAGAAATCCTACATGAGGCACTCCTAAGGCAAATAAATGACTTGATATGCCAATAAAATGCACCCCCTTCATCATTCCATCACCATACCTTGTCCTTGCAGAGCTTACAACCAAGATTCTTAATGCACAAGAGAGAGGCCACCAGGGCCATGGATGAGGCACAATGAGGTCACTAAGTTGCTCAGAGGATGAGCAACACTTTCAGGAGGGGAGTATGACAGGCCTCTAAATTAGACATAAATTAAGGCCCATGCCCCTAATTTAAAACATAAATTAAGGCCTATGACCATCCTTCAGCACATTAAACCTCTCTTTTTGCATTAGATAATTTATTTTTAACTTTAATATATTCATTAGGAAGGTTTATGAATAATTGAATATTTGTGCCTAATATTATTTATTTTTTGTGGAATATTATGAGAATATTGGGCAGATTATGAAGAGTTGGAGGATGAGATAATTTAGGGACTTGTTCCCTACTACTAGAGGATCAATAATAAATAATAAGTCAACAAGATATTATGGAATTATGGCACAAATTGTGGAACTCCAATGATTGAGAAAATCTAGGAATGTGTTCCACTAATCAAGGGAGCAGATCCACTAATCAAGGGATTTCAGTGGGGAAAGATTCCTCCATCCATGGGGAATGATTCTTAATCATTTTGTATAAGTACCAAGTCGAATTTTCCTCTAGGGAATGATTGAGAAAATCTAGGAATGTGTTCCCTGCCATTTAATGCAAATTCCTAGTATTAGGGACTAGATCCACTAATAAAGGGATTTTGGTGGGGAAAGCTTCCTCCATTCATGGGGAATGATTCCTAATCATTTTGTATAAGTAGCAAGTCGAATTTTCCTCTAGGGGGAGATTTTCAATAGTGTTATTGTGGAGAGATCTTGTATTTTTGCAGCTCCATTGTATTTTCTTGCAGGCATGTAATTATATTGATGAAAATAATGATGATTGGTGTCATGTTCAGGTTCTAAATCTTGTTCTCCTCCATAGGTCTCTGAGATTCCTTGGGCTTGGCCATCCCAGGAACCTTAAAGCCCTTTTGTATCATCTTCTTTCCTTCTTTTCATTGCTTATTCACATGCATCTCTAATTTTTATTTCTTTCTATTTCTGCATTTAGTGTTAATGATTTCTTATTGTAGGATTGAGTAAATGGTTGATGTAAGTCCTTTTGTAGGATCAAAAACGTTATTTCATCCTTGGAAAAGCTTTGGAAGTTAAAATTAATCATTGAGCTACTTAGATTAGTCTTCTTATTCCCAAATATAGATTGTTGGACCTCCTTTTTAGCAAAGAATAGTAACTTTCTGCTATTTTTTAGAGCATGTTAATGAGCTTCAATCGACTTTATTCCACTTGAATTAGATCAAAAAAACATTATAGTTCATAAAAAAAATTACCCCATTGCATTTGCACTTGATTTGGTTAGGCATTTTTTAGATTTACTTGCTCACTAGTTCTCGAATTTCTAGATTTTTGACTAATAATGTTTTTTTTATATTTTTTTTAGAATGGGTTAATAGAGGTATTTTTGAGTGATTCCAATTGGAATAGGGACCTAAGACATCCTAGTTAATACAAAAATTTGTCCCATCCAATTTGGATTTGATTTTCTTGGCCATTAAACCCTCACCAATTTCATCATTTAACAATGAAACTTCTCCAAGCTTTTTGAGTGAATCCATCCATCTCCCGACTTTGGTTTTGAGTTCTGAGTGATCCTAGGAATTTTCCCACTCCATCCACCTATCAAACACCTTTCCTAAGCCTCCCATCACCTCCAACACCTCACATTTTTCTCTCGGATGTATCCTGTAGGTTTCCTATAATTCCTACAGGATCATCCTGTAGGTTTCTAGTACATCCTGTAGGTTTTCCTGAAATAGTCTGTTTTGAGGCCGAATTGATGGAAAACCTATAGGAAGTCACCAAAATCCTCCCAAGGGTCTCCCAAAGCATCCAAACATCTCCTAACCCTCCCATCCAACATCCATCATCCTTAATTCACCTGCCACATCACCAAAAGAAATTAGTTTGCATACTTGATTTTGCATGAAAAGACAAAAAGACAAAAACAGATTTATTTCAGTCCCTTTACTTTCACATTAGTGATGTTTGATGCTTCTTACTTCCATGCTTAGATAGTAGCATTTGGTTCAACATTATTGCAAAGTAGATTTTCTTGGCAGTTAATTAGGAAATGGTGTGACTTAGCATTGAATTTTCGTCTCCTTCCTTGTACTTTCTTTCTTGCAATAGGTTAAGGTTCCATTTCGAACATTTCATTCTCTGCAATTGGTTTAGGATTTGAATTCAGTACATGCTCTCCATTACATCATGACAGCAAAGAAAGGACACATTGTATGCTGCACATATAGTGCTGATACCTCTTAAGTTTGTATGAACCTTGGGTTGATAATTAAAGCTGGTAGCCTTGGGAGTTGCAACATTCTTGTTGCAATACCGAGGCTCATTAATAAAACTACACCAACCCTCTCACCTAATGCATCACACTATGACTGAGTGAAATCCAGGAGTGCTAAAACTAGGCAACTACTCATAACCTCCTTGAGGCAATCAAATGTCGGCTGCACTCTGTCTATCCATGAAAAGTCCTGATCCAGGTGGATATTGGTGGCCACCTGCCAAGTCCACCTAGACCCCCACCATTGTCCCTCTTGACATTTTCAGTTTCCTTAATTATAGCACAATTTACTATTTTTAGCAGTTTTCGGGTCCTAAACTTCCGAAGCCGTTTTGAGGCCCTAAACGACGTTTTTTGGGAAATCCCGCTCCTGCGACTTTTTAGTTAAAAAAATCGTTGTTTGCGTTATAGTCCTCAGAAAGATCTTTTCAACGGGCTATCATGCGCGTAAAACAGAGATCGTATGCCAAAGTTACGACCCCGGGAAGTTGATGTACCAATTTACCTAAACGGGGCCCATAGTTTGGCGTTTTCATCTTCTAGGGTTAGGTTTTGGAATGTTAAGGGTTTTCCATTGTTTCTCAATAATAAATAGGCCTTCGAGCCTCATTGTAAAGACAGTTTGGAACAGTTCAGAGGCATGTAGCCGACACATCTCTTCTCAGAGATAAGCTACCATCGCCCTAGCTGGGTCATTTCTATTTGTAAGCATATTTCAGTATTCTCCATTAGTGAAATGAAGTATTATTTCCGCTGCATCTCTATTTTTATGGTTATCGCATCTCTGTATTTATGGTTATCTCTGTAATCTATTGCGTTCCTGCTTAAATCCGGATCAGTGGTATCAGAGGGGTCTGCTTTTTCTCTGTTTTTCTTTGCATGTCCCCGACGAGGTCGGGATATAAGGAGTTAGGGCTTGAGCTGGTTGAACCCTTGCAAGACCAGCCTCGCAAATCTTGACGGCCTCCCATGGCGGATAAGAAGAAAGACGAGGGAGCAGGAGATCCCATCAAAATCTTGCTCGAAGAAGCCCTCGAGCGACAACGGAACGCGATGATGGACAACTTTGCCCAAATCCTTCAGCGGCTACCCAAAGGTGACGCATCAGCTTCCAGCAGCTACTCTGGAAACGCCACACCGTTTAAGGTACAAGTTAATTTTGAAATCCCCATCTTCGAGGGTCAAATAGATGCAGATGCCGTAGATAAATGGTTAAATCTGCTAGATGGGTATTTTTCTGTTCATGAATTTTCAAGTCGGGAAAAGATTGTTTTCGCTCTTCTCAAAGCAGCCCCCCACGTCAAGGACTGGTGGGAGACCTACTGCGAGCAGAAGGATGAAACTACAGGCTCGCTATTCTCAGCCGCACCCACCTGGAATTCATTCCGAGATGCCATCAAGGAGCAATACTACCCTGTTGGAAGCTATGAGGATGAATACATAAAGTGGACCACGCTGCGGCAGGGAAGGGATCAAGATGTGCCAGAGTTCACCAATCTTTTCCATACCCTTCGCACGAAGTTGGGTATCAAGGATTCAGAGCAGCATCTGATACTCAAATACCGCGGCTGCCTGCACAAGTACATCCAGGAAGAAATGGAATTCCTGAACATCTCATCGCTCGGCATAGCATACCGATATGCCGTCAAGATCGAGCAGAAGTTTAAACAAAAGAAGCGAGACTTTGGATCTACAAATCCAAAGCAAGGGAAAGGTGCTCCTAAACCACAGAACAAGGGACAAAGCCAAGGCGGGGCAGCCCAAGACAACCCGCAAAAGCTACAAGCAAAGAACAGTGCCGCAAAGCCGAAAAAGGACACGGGAAAATGGTGTGAGTTCCATAAGAGCTCCACTCACAACACAAGTGAGTGTCGGGCCAAGCAGTCACTGATGGCCGAACTAAAGGTTTCAGAATCAGATGCATGTTCCGACTCTGAGTCAGAAACAGACAAGGGGAATGACAAAGGGAAGCAGATCATTGATGCGGATCCCAACGCCACTGTTGCTACTGCCAAGATCCAGAAAAATGAACCCGAAGATCCAGAGGAGGAGGAGCGTCTCTTCCACTCCCAGATGTGGGTAAGGGGCTCCCCACTACAGTTCATTATCGATAGCGGGAGCCAAAAGAACCTCATTTCGGTAGAGGTCGTGAAGCGGTTCGGCTTACCGACCACAACACATCCACAACCGTACACTATCGGGTGGCTGCACCAAGGACGGGATCTTCGCGTGAGCCAACAGTTTCGCCTTCCATACAACATCAAGCCCTTCACAGATGAGGTATTGTGTGACATTGCTCCGCTTGAAGTTTGTGATGTATTATTAGGACAACCATACTTGTGGAAGCGACATGCTGTGTATGAATCAAGGCCCCGTGCTGTTATTATTACTTTGGGAAATCAGTTGTACAGGATACCAGAGGTAGCACCGCCTACTGCCATCTCTTTGATTACTGCAAAACAATGCAGTAAGCTCATTTCCAAAACTGGAAAATTTGTTTTCCTGATGATACGCCCTCAAGGAAAGAAGAAGACGGTGGCCACAACCTCCAGACAGGGCCCCTCTGCACGACAACTACAGATGGACAAGGTCGTGGAGGAGTACGAGGACATATTCACCTCCCCCATAGGGGTTCCTCTGCACTGTCAGGTCAAGCACTCCATCGATCTGACCCCAGGTGCACCCTTACCCAATGGACCAATTTATCGGCGCTCCGTTCTGGAGAACGATGAAATCAAGAGGCAGATTCAGGAGCTTCTGCAAAAAGGCCACATCCATCCGAGTTCATCGCCTTGCGGGAGCCCAATTGTGTTGGTACAGAAGAAGGATGGGACTTGGAGACTCTGTATTGACTATCGAGCGCTGAACAAGATCACTGTCCGTAATAGGTACCCGATCCCGCGGATCGATGACCTCCTAGACCAACTAAAGGGGGCAAAATATTTCAGCAAGATTGATCTGAAGTCAGGATATCACCAGGTACCAATCGAACCCTCTGATGTGTGGAAGACTGCCTTCAAAGCCAAAGAGGGCCTTTTCGAATGGTTGGTTATGCCTTTCGGGTTGACAAATGCTCCTGCAACCTTCATGAGGCTAATGGATGACATCTTGCGGCCATACACCAACTCATTTGTAGTGGTATACTTGGATGACATTCTGATCTTCAGCCAGAGTTGGGAAGAGCACCTCCACCACATCCGACAGGTTCTCCAAACACTGCGGCAACACAAGCTATGTGCCAATTTGGAGAAATGCACTTTTGGCATGACCCAGGTTCAGTATCTGGGATACATTATTGATGAACAGGGGGTGCATGTGGATCCAGCCAAGATCAAAGTCATTCGGGATTGGCCACCTCTGACCACTTTGACAGAGCTCCGCAGCTTTCTAGGTCTTGCCAACTTCTACCGCAGGTTCGTGTTGGGTTTTTCTCATATCACTTGGCCTTTGAGTCAAGTCACCAAGGGCGGGGCGAAGGCAAAATTCTTTTGGTCTGAATCCCAACAGAAGGCATTCATAGAGTTGAAAGATCGCCTCTGCACAGCACCAGTGCTCGCTTTACCAGATTTACAACAACCATTTGAGGTCGAGACAGATGCCTCTGACTATGCTATTGGGGCAGTCCTTACTCAACACGGGCATCCTGTGGCATATCACAGTGAAACACTTTCAGACACGGTCCGGAAGTATCCCACTTATGATAAAGAGATGTATTCCATTGTACAGGCTTGTCGGCAATGGAAGCACTACATTTTGGGGAAGGAAACGGTCATCCACACAGACCACCGACCCCTACAGTTCATACAGACCCAAGGGAAATTGCAGAATGATCGCCATCAGAAGTGGTCCACATACCTGCAACAGTTCCATTTGAATATCAAGTATAAGAAGGGCAGCACTAATAATGTTGCAGATTGCCTCAGCCGACCACCGATCATGGCGTTAACCACCGTCCTCAACTCTTGTGGGCATGGGACTTCTGATTGGCCACTGCTCTACAAAAGCGACCCGGAATTCGGCCACACATACCAGAACCTCTTGGAGGGTCAGCATGTTCTAGATTTTCACCTCCAGGACGACCTGTTATGCCACTTGGGTCACCTTTGTGTTCCTTCAAGCGAGCGTGCCAAGATGATTTGGGAAGCACACTATAGTCGAGTTGCTGGTCATTTCGGGGTCGAGAAAACAGTGGCAGTGTTGCAAAAGTATTTCTATTGGCCGAATCTTCGACAGGATGTTGGGAAGTACATCAGATCATGTACTGCCTGTGCCATTGCCAAACCGACCATCAAGAAGCAAGGCCTCTATACCCCACTACCTACCCCTAGCCAACCTTGGGAATCCATCTCCATGGATTACATGTCTGGCCTTCCTTCCACTAAGCATGGAAATGACTGTGTTTTTGTAGTCGTCGACAGGTTCTCGAAGATGGCCATCATGGCGGCCTGCAAGAAGAACATCACAGTAGAAGCCACTGCTAAACTCTTCTTTGAACGAGTTTGGGTGCACTTTGGGATTCCACAGTCTATCATCTCAGATCGGGACAGTCGGTTCCTCAGTACATTTTGGTCCAGTCTCTGGTCAATGCTAGACACCAAACTCACTAAGTCCACCGCCTTCCATCCTCAAACTGATGGCCAGACAGAGGTTGTCAATAGGATGATTGTACACATTCTGTGCATGTACAACTCAAAGCATCCACGCACATGGGACGAGAGCCTCCCCTATGTTCAGCACAGCTACAATCGAGCTCTTCACAGCTCCACTGGCCATAGCCCTTTTCAAGTGGGCTTGGGATTCCAGCCATTATGCCCCATTGATGTGGCCATGCCATTTGCAGCTACTCACGCAGATTCTGCTCATGTCCAGTCTGAAACAAACAAGGCGACCAGCTTCATTGAGCACATCCAACATATTCGCCAGCAGGTCCATGACATTCTGGAGAAATCAAATGCCAAGTTCAAGCAGTGACATGATCAACATCGAGTGCCACACAAGTTCCAGGTGGGTGACAAAGTCTGGTTGCATTTACAAAAGGAACGCCTTACTGGAGCCTATCGGAAACTGAGACCACTCCGATATGGTCCCTACACCCTTACTAAGGCTGTGGGAGACAATGCATTTGAACTCAGCATTCCCCCATTCCTTGGCCTGCACCCAGTGTTCAATGTGGACCGCCTTCGGCCATACTTTCCACCATTGCTAGATACATCCGACATTGCAGAACAGCTCACCCCCACAGAATTAAATCCAGATTGCATGGAACAAGCTGCAACTGATCGAATCATGGACACACAGATCAAGAATACTCGCCGACAGAATATTCAACTGTATCGAGTTGTCAAAGCAGGCCAACTCCTTCACAATGGCAAGTGGCTCACCAGGGACCAAGTTCAGCAAAAGTTTCCCCATCTCATGGAGGAACTCAATGCAATGGGGACCATTGCTTCCTAAGGGGGAGGAATGATCCAGGTGGATATTGGTGGCCACCTGCCAAGTCCACCTAGACCCCCACCATTGTCCCTCTTGACATTTTCAGTTTCCTTAATTATAGCACAATTTACTATTTTTAGCAGTTTTCGGGTCCTAAACTTCCGGAGCCGTTTTGAGGCCCTAAACGACGTTTTTTGGGAAATCCCGCGACGTTTTTTGGGAAATCCCGCTCCTGCGATTTTTTAGATAAAAAAATCATTGTTTGCGTTATAGTCCTCAAAAAGATCTTTTCAACGGGCTATCATGCGCGTAAAACGGAGATCGTATGCCAAAGTTACGACCCCGGGAAGTTGATGTACCAATTTACCCAAACGGGGCCCATAGTTTGGCGTTTTCATCTTCTAGGGTTAGGTTTTGGAATGTTAAGGGTTTTCCATTGTTTCTCAATAATAAATAGGCCTTCGAGCCTCATTGTAAAGACAGTTCGGAACAGTTCAGAGGCATGTAGCCGACACATCTCTTCTCAGAGATAAGCTACCATCGCCCTAGCTGGGTCATTTCTATTTGTAAACATATTTCAGTATTCTCCATTAGTGAAATGAAGTATTATTTCCGCTGCATCTCTATTTTTATGGTTATCACATCTCTGTATTTATGGTTATCTCTGTAATCTATTGCGTTCCTGCTTAAATCCGGATCAAGTCCCCATTCTTCATCAGATCTGTGAGGGGAGCTGCTAGCTGTGAGAAGCCCTTTATGAACTTCCTATAATAGGTGCATATGCCTATAAATCCCCTTAGCTCGATCACATTTCAAGGCTCTGACTAATCCCGGATGGCCTTGATCTTCTCCTTGTGCAACCTCAATCCATCTTTGCCAATCATGTGCTCCAAGTAGAGCATCTTTATCATCCCAAACTCACACTTCGACAACTTGACGTAAGACTACTCCTCCTCTAAGTTGCGCAAAACCATCTCCAGGTGTTGCAAATGCTCCTCCCACATCCGACTGTAAATACAAAATACCATCGAAGAATACCATTACAAGCTTCTGCAAATTCCCACAGAATACATGATTCATACATGACTGAAAAGTGGCAGGTGTGTTGGTCAACCTAAAGGGCATGACCAAAAACTCAAAATGCCTATACTGGCACTTGAAAGCTGTCTTGGGGATGTCCTGATCCCTCACCCTAATCTGGTGGTACCCTTAGCATAAATCTATCTTAGATAGGTAGTTGGCTCCTCTAATCTCATCCATCAACTCATCAATGTGCGAAGTGGGGTAGTGGTTCTTCAATTTTTTCTTTTTGAGCGCCCTATAATCAATGCACATGTGCAAAGTCCCATTCTTCTTCTTCTTCACCAGAACAACTGATGAAGCGAAGGAACTAGAGCTTGGCCTAATGTTCCACAATGCTAGAAAATACTTAATGGCATGCTCAATCTCATCATTGTAGGCCTTGGGATGCCTATAAGGAGTGGTGATAACTACCGACACTCCATGCTCCATCTCAATCGTGTGCTCAAATGCTCTGTTAGGTGGCTGTCCTAGTGGTATGTCCCCAAACACTACTGAGTAGCTATTTGAGGTAGATTGTATGTCTAGGTGTGGTGGCTTGGGTTGTCCCCCAATATTTGAAATCCTTAGCTCCACTTCCCATGCTATTTCCCCATGCATCAAGTCAATCTTCATCCTGTGCACTGAAATTGTCTGTGGAGGATATGAATGCATGCCCTGAAGAACCTCCAGCTTGCCATCTAGACTAATAAACTCCATCTCTAGTTTCCTTCAATCAGTGGTGATTCGGCCAAGGGAGTATAGCCACTTGACACCCATCACCACATTGCTATCTGACACATCCACACTGAGTAGCTCCCCATGGTCACTGTTAAAGCGGGGACATATCAGGTGCACTGCATAGTCTTGTTCCTCGACACCCGAACTAAGAACCCCTCGAACTCCTCTGTAGTGATACTCTGCCTTTGAACTATCTGGTCATCAATGAAATTGTGGGTGGCCCTAATGTCTACCAAAATTGAGACACGTTGTCTCTGCACTGTGCCTTGGATCCTCAAGGTAAAAAAATTGGGAATTCCCTGCAAAGAAGTAAGGACTCCTCCAGATGGTTCGAAAGGTGCTCCCCTAGGTTGTGGTGATGTTTATGGTCCCCTCTCTGCCTAACTCACACTATCTCCCTTGCTAATCTCCAACTCCACATCATCCTCCTAGTCACTATCTGAGAATACCTTGATGTAGTAGGCCTTTCTCGTTATGCATCAATGGCCTAGTGCCCATGGCTCCCTACAAGTAAAACATAGTTTCCTCCTCTAGATGTCTCTCCTGGTCTCCTCATTTAACTGCCTATGCCCCTGGGATGCTCACTATTGTGGGGGCCTAGTGTCATTCCTCTTCTGTGGGTAGGGAGTCCACGATGTAATGGGTTCTCTAGTCTTGGGGATTACCCCATGAAAATCCCTGGAACAAGTCACAACCTCCTGCAAGGTAGTGGGTCTGCGAGACTTCACCAATGCATGCATTGGCTTAAGTAACCCCTCTATAAATTTTTACTCTCTCTTGGCATCGGAAAGTCTGGCACCATGACTGAAACCTTAAAAAAATTTGATATGTAATGCTTTGGGTGGTCAGCCCGCCTAAGTTGGGTCAACTTCTTGAAGTGAGCCTTTGGGTCCCTCCTATTGTTGTGGGGAAAAATGCCTATGCAAGACGATCCTATCCACCTAAGGTGTGACAGTGCCTTAGCAACAAACAGAAACAACTATTCTAGTATTCTTCCTTTATGAATTAAGAATGAAGAGAGATGGATGGACTAACAGGTGTCTTCCGTTTGTCCCTCGATCCGGTTTCTCTTCTCTTTGAGAGCTCCCAACTACTTGCCTTCTCGCTCGCCCAGCTTCACCAAGTTCCTGCAAGATCACAAGAGGAGACCACTACACAAAGACATAGATTCATATTCATAACTAGTTTAGGATTAGAAATAAACTAAACATACTAATGCAATCATACATCAAAGACACATCAGCATGTAGGAGAAACCCAAATAGCTTTATTGATGAAATAACAAGGTTCAGGAGGAGATACAACCAAGAGAGTTCCAATCCAGCATCTACCTCCCAGCAAATGAAATCCCTTCTTCACCTCCCTTCAAAGCATAAAGCACCCAATGATTTCAATCTCAAACCAGCAGCAATTCTTTGCAATATCAAAATTCCAGCCCCCTAGATCTCATGGAGGAGAGATCCATATATAGATGTTTGGAGAGAGGATGAGTCAGCTTGAGATCTGACTAGTGTCCTCTCTCTCTGTCAGTTCTTGCTTCCACTTGGAGACTAAGAGCCTCTTACTCATCACTTAGTTGAACTCAGCAAGGCAAGTGTCATGGAGGAAGATTCTGGAAGCTTCCACAGTCTTTACACCTCACACAAAGGACCCTGCCATTTGTCATTTCCCACTTAGCGCACCTTGGTAGTGCATTTGGGTGCGTTGCAACGCACCTAGCTAGTGTACTGGGGTGCTTTGCAACGCAGGTGGCCAGTGGAACCACTGAAATGATCCTGATTTGACTTGTTTTTGAGCAGTTTCTGGTGGAGAACTTCTGTGAATTGCTGTGGTTTGCTGGCCTTGTTCCTCTAGGGGTAGGAACAACATGTTTGGGGACTTTGGATACCTTGGATTATGGACATTTCATGCTTAGAGCTGTAAGGCACAAAAATGTCTATAACAGTTGCCTCCTAAAGTATGAGGCCGTTTATCGGGTGAAATGCTTTATTAGGAGGATCTGAAGTTCTTTCAATGTTGGGAGGAAACCTGTAATACAATACAATACAATACATTATTTTCATACTTTTTTCATGATCTAGCTGAGGCGGGCATTCCCATGCTCAGCTTTATAAATTCATTTTCATGTACATATAACAGACAATCATCTGATGATAGATTGATGATTCTGATAGAGCCATCATCCTTTTGGTAGGATGATTATCTGTGCTGCAAAGCTGTACATTTCCATGTCTTTATTTTCTGAATATATATCGCAGCCCGGATGGATGAAACTAGATCCAGGGTCTTCAATCTCGTCCGATCGTCACTCTAAGTACAAGTCGATCCATGTGAGAATTGTTCTGAAGTCGAACATGGAAAGACATCGCTTGATTACCAGTCAATGATGTAAACTGTTAACAAGCGCGAGAGGAATCACCGATAATGATGATGACCCTCAAGGTACTGCAGTACAATTCACGTTGTGTGAATAGAGGACTTGGCGTCGAACACCACGCAAAATCTTTCAGTCGAAGGTCATTGATGTATACCTGTCGCCGGGAGTGAGAAACTTGCCATTGAGGCATGCAAGCTTCAAAGTACTGAAGGGGTTGTTCCTAGATCAACTTCTTGGATAATGAGCTGATGTCGACAAGAAGCGATCCGTCAAAGGAGGGCCTTGATGAATCCCACATCAATGACACGGAACGGAGCTAATGATTTTGATGGAGGTGAAAACGATCTGATGATATATGATTCAGGGTGGCGGTCATGAAAGAGTATAATGTATGGTAGTGGATGGGACACAGGTGACTTCTCTGAACGACTTCTCTTGAACATATGGCGACACTTATGCGATGGATTGGTAGCATTTACCCCAAATATGGATGGTATGGTGAGACCATGGTGATGTGACCGGTGAATGAAACAACCCAACCCGATTGTGGTACGGAGGAGAAGTGTCATGTTCAAGAGCGACTTGCTACCATCAAAGTTTCTTTGAGTTTTTCCCAATTTTTCCCCAGTCATTGCTGACCAGTACCTCTTTATTTTTGTCAAGCTTGAGGAGGATAACATATGCTTGTTCTATAATTTGCCCTTCGGGCAAACCCATCGCTATGTTTTAACGAGCCTAGCGATAGTGAAACTCGTTCTCATCTAAAGACAAGTTTGTCGCTATTTAATGCATTTAACGAGTCTAAAAACAAGGATAACTCGGTCCTTTTCATTTTTAGAGAGTCTGAAAAGGTACGTAAAGTTAACTCCGAAAGTCCTTTTTCGTCATCTAATCCCTTAAGTCCGAAAAAGTATAAAAAAATACAAAAGGGATGGATTTTCGATAGTTTTAACGAGCCGAATAAAACAAGCACTCGATCTTTTTGTGCAATAATCCCTTAGGTCCAAAAAGATTAAAATCTAGAGGAGGGATAGCACTTCCGATCGCTTTAACGAGCTGGAAGGCCAAAACTCGGCAATCTTTTCATATTTTACGAGTCAGATGAAAAGAGCTTAAAGAAGACTCGTCTTTTGAGGAACGAGTGATAAAATGGGTAGCAGCTGATTCCAGGGAAGGATTGGAATTTCCAAATCACGGCAGTGTCACAAGGATGGCTAGTTAAATCACTCTTCGCAGTTGTTCCTCAAAATGGGTAAACAATCAAATGGAGGTGAATGATCGGCCAATGGAAAAGTGGAGGTGATGGACAAACACGACCAAGGCTGTAATGGCTGATGATGCTACATTCATGGTGGTTATTTACCAGAGGATAGTTCATTTTTTAACGAGCTTAAACGCGGCTGGAAACATTTGCTCGATCTTATATTTATTTTTTAACGAGCATGAACTATGTGCTAAAACTGCTCGGATCTTGCGTTTATTTTTTAACGAGCATGAACTGTGTGCTAAAACTGCTCGATTAATCCGGTCATATGATAAGAATGTCTCGATGAAGATGCTATATTTTATGGAGCTTCATCTTACAAAGCTTTGCCCCGGATCCTTTCTTTATGCAAGTTCGGAAACGACTAATCCTACGAGTTTAAAGGGTTAGCCTACAGGTTTAAAGGGAGGACCTAAAAATTTAAAAAATAAATAGCCGCCCCTTGCTTGCACTCCAAAAGGTTTGCATGCCCCCAGGTATAAAATATAATTTCAAGGTTACCCTTCAATTTGCAGACAAAACATTTGTTCTATCAGGAAAGGCCTACCTCTTTCAGGTTACCAAAGATTGTCTCATTCGCGTTACAAATGAAACACTTCCTCGGCGATGTCTACCGACATAGACAAAGGTGAGCAGAGACAAGCGCCACTCACATAACTTTGACAAGAGAATCTTATTCTAGAATAACCCCTCTTCCACTGACGGACGGGGTACAGACTAGTCATATTCTCCCGCGGAAACCTACCCTATACCCGAAGTTTTCCTGCCGAAGCAGACCAGGACGCATGCCCCCTGGGTTCTAGTCATATCCTTCCGGATTACTCGCGCTCATCGGGAGGACGGACCGTGGGTTGAGACATTTCTTGCGTGAATAGACCATTTAGGGATGGTACATGACTATTTGCGATGCGTGATCCGAGAAATGAAAGTTGGTCCACGAGCTTGACCATTCTTCCTTCGTGCGGAAAATACATTACTCTAAAGAGTGAGGAGACGATGGCTCCCATGCAATAAATATAGTCTCGTCCAAGGAGTAGGTTATAATCCAAGGGTCCTTGAACGACCATCACGTTCATTTGAACGGTCTTCCTTTTCAACGTTATGGGAACATTGGGAAGAATCCCTAAAGGTCGACTGGTTCCTTTATCAAAGCCTGTCAGATTTCTCATTTCAGGCAAAAGCGATGGCGAACCAAGCGCTTTCCAAGCAGTAGAGGAAAGGATACTCACAGAAGCCCCTTCATCGATGATGGTACTAGCCATGACCATTCTATATATTTGGACGATAATTCTGAATGGTATGCTTGCTAGTAAGCGGGGTCTGCCTAGTTGATTCCAGTCGAAGGAGACAACTAGGTTGCTTGGAGGTGGGACCGAGTAGACGGCCGGGTATGACTCTGACGAAGTTCCTTCCTGCGATAAAGGAATGGGTAAACTGCCCCCTTGTTCGTCAGAGTCTGTGTTGATGAAGAGAATTTGGACGGTGTCATCTTTATTCTCTTCTGTGATGGTATCATTCGAAGATAGAACCTCTGAAGGCAAGACCGGGTCAACTGCCGCCTCGACCTTTTGACTTTCGTCAGGTATGGATTCAGATGGTTTATCCTCAATGATAGGTGCTTCGGCTGACCACCTGAGCGGGCCAGCCGGGTTTTCAACTGGTGAAGGACTTGGCAGGAGTTTTTGATATCCAGGAGGAAGTTGCGCTGGTAAAACTGGGCGATCTTCCAAAAATATTTTAGCCTCGTCTAAGAAGGGACAATGGTGGATGGCATGGTCGCCTTCACACAGTTTGCAGGGAAATCTAGCTTTCCCTCTCTGTCCTGTGGCTTCACTTTCACTAGTTGACGGTGTGCTGTCAACATGGCTATCAGAGGTTGACGCCACCGAATTGTGCAAGCGGGGAGACCAGTCCCTTAGTATCCGAGGGATGCAAGGACAATCTCTGTGAAAGTGGTCTCCCTTGCATATGACACATGGTGATTTAGGCCTGGTCAGTGCAGTGTGTGGATTTTCGTTAGACGCCATTCGTTTGCCCCCAGTCGCCTTTGGCTCCTTCTTCTTCTTCTCTTTCTTCTTCTTTTCCTTCTTCTCCTTAGGAGCTTGGCTTTTGGCTTTGCCAGCTCCATCAAGCGAAGAGGAAGGAGGAGAGGAAGAATTAGAGGAAGTGGAAGGTTGGTGGGCAACTCTGGACTGGTCTAACTGCTGATTCGATTGTTCAGGAATAGTGGTGTTTTGAACAACATTGGTTGAGAAGAGCCAGACAGGCAGGCCAATTGTCAGTCCTGGAAGCGACAATGTGGCCATATGGGGCGCTCCAACATCTCCCCAAGAGGAGAAGGGACTAGGATTTCCACCAAGGGGAATTCCTTGGTTGGAGGGCTCCATTTTCTCAACTGAAAGATCAACGCGGGAATAAGGGTGATGATTATTCCGTTTAAAATAAATTTTAACGACGCTTTAGACACAACTTGTTTTTTCAATTTTAAAGAGTCGAGAAAAAACAAAATATGACTCTAGTCTCCTTCGATGTTTTAACGAGCCTGAAGTGACAAATGCTCGGATGGACTTTTTCCGTTATAGAGTCTGAAAAAGGCCAAAAGGAACTGCTCTGGAGATCTAGGTAGAAGGTGTGCCAAACCAATCACAAAACTGCAGAATACGTTTTACGGTATGACAGTCAGTCTTCCCGAATGCTGTGTTTGGTGCATTGCGATCAGTAGGGCGGTCGACACGGCTTCCTAAGGATAAAGGTTTTAAGCCTATAGGGGTCTCCCAATATATACGCGACGGTACGTGGGAGCACAATCCGTACTGGCACTTTTGGTCCCTTAGGAGGAATCACCCAACCATCAGTGAGGCCAACAGATACCAGGTTTTACGACGCCGGAACATGTCTCTAGCCTAGACCTCTATGTTGTGCGTTAAGTTACAAAGCGTTATTAAGTTCATTCAGTTTATTTTATGTTGATCTTTTTTAGAAGTTTGCCTTTTGAGGTTCACCACGAGATGTAGATAACAATTCCTAAATGCAATCTAAAAGATGATAAGAAAATCTTTATCTCTTTTTCAACAATGAAAATCCTAGCTACAAGGGGAAAAGAAAGACACCATCTTTTCTCAAAGAGCAAGCAGCACACTATAAATGCACTTTTCCTAAATCAATCCAAGCAAACTATCAACATGCAAATGCACAAATGCAAGTGTTTGTTTTTCGCTTTCTTAATATTGATGCCTAAAAAGAAAGTTTTTGCACAACTTTGAATTTTCTTTTAAATGACTAATACAAACAAGTTCACTTTTTCGAAATCAGAAAGGGTAGAAGAGATTACAACACTTTACGATTTTCGAAATAAACACTTGTTTCGACACTTAAAAGAGACAAACTCAAACCAAAAGCAAAAGTAAATGTATAACCAACTGTAAACAGCCAATGAACTCTCTCCTAAGACCACAATCAACAGATCTGAATCAAGGGCTACAGGATGACTATTTCACTCTTGCAATGGAAAACTGTAAATGATGCCACAAACACATAAAAACACTCACAGTCTTTTTGTACAAAGGAGGCGGAATTAAGGCAGAGAAAAGGGGTTATCAGACAGGTACCTATGCTGGTTACAGGCTGCAAAAATCAGAGATCAAAACAGGGCAAAACAGAGCAAAGAACCCCAGCTGCACAAGGCATAAGCTGATCAGCGCACCTGTATAACAGAGAAACTGAATTGCAGCGCAGGTAGCCCTCTCGGGACCTGCGTTGAAATGCAGAGTCTCTTCACAGAGCCTGCGCTGGAGCAGAAACGAGAGTTCTCTCCGGGTTCTGGGTCACGGTTTGCAATTTAATCTACAGTTTCAGGCCAAATAAAAGCAACAAGCAAGGTACAATCAAAGGGATGATTTGAAGGAGGGCTAAGATCTATCACAAAGGATCATCAAATCATTTGTGAGTCCATTGTTCAGATCATAGACAAATCCAGTGATTGGATCAAAGCAGCAGTTGTCTACTTTGCATCTGAAAATAGCAGATGCAGTTCGATTGCTGCTCTTGAGTCTATGAAACAAACAATGATAGAAACACAAATAAAATGATTAAACAGATCTCCCCAGCGGAGTCGCCAATTTGTTGTGGGGAAAAATGCCTATGCAGGACGATCCTATCCACCTAAGGTGTGACAGTGCCTTAGCAACAAACAGAAACAACTATTCTAGTATTCTTCCTTTATGAATTAAGAATGAAGAGAGATGGATGGACTAATCGGTGTCTTCCGTTTTTCCCTCGATCCGGTTTCTCTTCTCTTTGAGAGCTCCCAGCTACTTGCCTTCTCACTCGCCCAGCTTCACCAAGTTCCTGCAAGATCACAAGAGGAGACCACTACACAAAGACATAGATTCATATTCATAACTAGTTCAGGATTAGAAATAAACTAAACATACTAATGCAATCATACATCAAAGACACATCAGCATGTAGGAGAAACCCAAATAGCTTTATTGATGAAATAACAAGGTTCAGGAGGAGATACAACCAAGAGAGTTCCAATCCAGCATCTACCTCCCAGCAAATGAAATCCCTTCTTCACCTCCCTTCAAAGCATAAAGCACCCAATGATTTCAATCTCAAACCAGCAGCAATTCTTTGCAATATCAAAATTCCAGCCCCCTAGATCTCATGGAGGAGAGATCCATATATAGATGTTTGGAGAGAGGATGAGTCAGCTTGAGATCTGACTAGTGTACTCTCTCTCTATCAGTTCTTGCTTCCACTTGGAGACTAAGAGCCTCTTACTCATCACTTAGTCGAACTTAGCAAGGCAAGTGTCATGGAGGAAGATTCTGGAAGCTTCCACAGTCTTTACACCTCGCACAAAGGACCCTGCCATTTGTCATTTCCCGCTCAACGCACCTTGGTAGTGCATTTGGGTGCGTTGCAACGCACCTAGCTAGTGTACTGGGGTGCTTTGCAACGCAGGTGGCCAGTGGAACCACTGAAATGATCCTGATTTGACTTGCTTTTGAGCAGTTTCTGGTGGAGAACTTCTGTGAATTGCTGTGGTTTGCTGGCCTTGTTCCTCTAGGGGTAGGAACAACATGTTTGGGGACTTTGGATCCCTTGGATTATGGACATTTCATGCTTAGAGCTGTAAGGCACAAAAATGTCTATAACACCTATCAAAACACTCCACTACTCTGCATGTGAAGTCCTCATAGGAGATCACACTGGAATGCCCTAATGTGGACAAGCCATGAAACCACCAATCATGTGTCTCCCCCTCCAATTGAAAGTTATCCATTTTGATGGTGTCCACCTCCGTTATCTGATTAAGCTAAAAAGAGGTATCCAACTTCTCCACCCAAGATCGAGTTGTGCACTTGGTAGAGCCATCATATGTGGGGAAATAAATCCTCCCAATAGTGCATTGCAACTTTGAACTCTTTGCTCTCAGTCCCCCACTGTACCTGCCCTTCTCATTCTATTTTAGTTGAAAATAATCTCTGAAGGATAAGGATTCCTTGAAATCTTCCCCCATGGACTGCCTCTCCATGAAATAATCTCCCATGGGAATTTGGTCATCTGACCCCCGTTACTCACTAGGTGCTGATGGTAGAAAGGTGGGTAGCATGGTCTTGGTTGGCCCACTAAAAGTTGGTGGGTGAGTGGCTAGTGAAGGGTGGTCGTATTGTTGTGAGTGTTGGGATAGGGTCCTTAGGGTTAGTTTAACCAATTTTTGTAAAAGTTTGTAAAGAATGTAAAGTCTCCATGAAATGTGGAAGTAGATCATGTAGTTAAGTACGAGTCAAAGGGGCTTTAGCCCATTGTTTAGGTAAGTGATAGGTCAGTTTTTGAGACTCACCCATGGTCCATGGACCATGGTATTGTATGGAAAAATCTATATATGGTTGAGTCATAACGAGTATAAGGGGGAACTAAGTACATAGAGATATTGTTTTGGGCAAATGCTGAGGCAGGAAAGCTCTGTTTCCTATACTTAGGGGAAAAGGGAAGGCTCCTGCAGCTGAGTGCACAGGAGGCCTTGGCAAGTCCACAACTGAGTGCGTGAACCCCTGAAACTGAGTGCACAGAGTGGAGAAGTCTGTAAACTAATCGCTGAAACTTAATAAAGATTGATTTTGGAGGAATACCTTGCCTTTGTGTACTATTCTTAATTTTTTTCATGTTATGTTATGTCGCTCAATGATATGTTTTCTATGGAATAATGTGTAAATGTTGCGCGAATATATTGAATATAAAATATTTATGCATGAACTAAGTAATTATCTGTTTTCACGAAGATAAGGGTTAATTTTGTTATGATTTCTGATGAATAGAATAGATCTACGCGACGACAGATCTAGGGTTATTATTTAGTGCACAAAAGTGGAAAATTTTCTTCTTTAGGGTCTATAAAGTCTAATCATAGACCTTCACGAAGGTCTAGAATCCGTTTTCTTAGAGTTACAGTAGCGGAACAGAGAAGGATATAGATCTGCGCGAAGGTAGATATGAGCGACAAAGGCTTAAGATCACTTATGACATGGTCTCTGGATGTAGAAACCTGGTTCTAGCATCCCCCAATATTGCTTCGGGTGAGATTGCAGCCTGCGCTATGCAGGTTGTTGCTGAAAGGGCCAGCAGTTAGGGTTTTGTTGGTTGGCGCGAATAACTTTGAACCTGGGTCAGCCCCCTTAAGCCAACAAATGGTTCCGTTGCGGGACCGAGATCTATCTAAGATATGTGTGATAAATGGTTTCCTATGAAGAAAGAGATTGACAAGTGGATTGATCAAAATGTGCATGTGTTTGTGGCTCAGGAGAATAGGAGCCTTAAATTATCCAACGAGTAGTGGTTGTAGAGATTTTTGTACACAGACAAGACCGACACGTTCTTCTATTTCTTCCCAAATGAACTACATGAGTGGTTGCCTAAATTGGCTGATAGTCAAGGGACGTGGAGGCTTGACGGTCTTATAGTATGGACTCCTAAACTGGTGTGATGTTTGGAGGCATCAGAAAGAAATATTGCGTGGGCTATGGATCACTGGATTGATCGCACATTGGGAATTTTCGTGACTTATTTCACGATCGACAAAAATATCAGATATAGTGAAGCAGAACGAAGGCTCTTTAAAGGACTGTGAGGTAAGTATTTGAAATCATTAAAGATTGGGATTAAAACATTGTTATGTTAAAAGAGGGTTATGTAGTTACCTTGATTTTTAGGGCTACGTGAAGTAGGAGATTCTTTGGAAGAAACGAAGGATCAAGCCCATAAAATAGTTTGCTCATTGAACCCCCTTCAAGCGATGATGAAGGGACGGTGATGACTACACCACGAAGTGCAGTTCAGTTAATTATGTAGGGTATCCCAAGGATACCTCATCCATCCACTCCACCTCCACCTTCACCTCATACACCTACACCTTCACCCCCTCCACCTCCACTTCCACCATTCAACATGGTGAATGTGATGAAGATGTCAATTTTTAAAGGAGTAGGGAGTGAAGATCCCGAACAATTTTGGTTTGTCGTAGGAGCTGTATGGACAACACAACAGATTACAGATGATAACATCAAGAAATCGTAGCTGGTTACAACCTATAAGATCACACATTAACATGGTACATCAAGTATTTCATTGATTGCCCCAACGTGACATTAGCAGAGAACCAACAAGCTTTCAATAAGGAGTTCAGTAAGCCTAAGTCAGAGGTGTAGTCAGTAATTGAGTTTAGGGAAATCCAACAGAAGGTAGATGAGACACCTTGGGATTTCAATCATAGGTTGAAATTCCTGATCAGGAAGGCCAATATAATAATCACAAATTAACAACATTGTGACTGGTATATAGCATTTCTCTTTCTTCATTTGAGAGTTCCTCTGTCACAAAAAAATATAGCAACGCAAGCAGAAGATTTAGAAATAGTGATGACGCTGGATGCCTCGCCCATACAGGATACGAACCTAGGAGTGCAATAGATTCACTCACAACTGGAAAGCTTGCACTTTGACTTGCAAAACCTGAAGAAAGGAAAGGAAGCTCAGCCAGAGGTGCGTGCTGAGGTTTGGTGTTTGAAGTGCAATAGCCATGGACATGATAAGGACCACTGCTCGGTGTATAAGAACTATATTATGGGGGGGTATGTTCCCCTAAAACCAGAGAATAACGTTGGGATGAGTGTGGGAGCTGCGCTATGGTGCACTATCTGTCAGGTTAAAGGATAGCATGCCACTGATAATTTCCATTTACTACAAAATTTTGTACAGACCCCTCAACAGTTGTTTTGCAATTTTTGTAAATTTGTGGGACATGATGAACGCCATTGTAGAAGTTATGAGTTGATGATGGATATAACCCCTACCTAGCGAATGGAGGCAGAGAACAGACCTCGTGATTAGGGCGCAATAGTTGTGCGTGGAGGATTCCAAGGCCGAGGACGAGGAAGAGGTGGCAGACTGGGTTGAGGGCAGGGGTAGGTAATCTGCTATAATTGTGGTGAAGCAGGGAACTTCACGTGAGATTATACAAATACAATGCATCCTTCATGTTAGTATTGCAGAAAGTTTGATCATGTGATAGAGGAATGTCTGGTCCTTATGGCAAAGCTGAAAGAAAATAAGGCGTAACCCCAACATCCTATGCAAAACATTCAAATAATGAGGGTTAGGCCCCGCAAAGAAGATCAAAGTATAAATATAGTGACGAGAAGTGGAATGGAGACTGGTGCAAATAAAGGTAAGAAGCCTGAGGATGATGGATGGGTGTGCAAGGATCTTAATCGCACTAAAGAAACCTTCATGGAAGCAAAGAAGAACTTCATTGAGGCCTCTACCTTAGGAAGTCAGGAGAAAATGCTAGAGACTAGTATGATGCAAGAGGTAGATCCTTCAGTATTAGCTACTTTTCTGAAGACTTGTATGAAGTTACTGCACGATTAGAAAGTGGTAGAAGGGTTGCAAGAATTAATTGACAAATGCACAACTAAAGAGAAGACTCCTGCTGAACAATGCACTGTGATGAAAATTTGTAAGCATAAGAAGCACACGGGGTGCGAGATGAGGTTGAGAGCACAGATAGGTGAATACGAAATGGACCAGGTAATCTTGGATCTGGGGTTGGATGCAAATGTCCTGCCTAAGTAGACACGGGAAAGAATGGGGAGACCTACACTGCAGTGGTCTCCTATTTAGCTGTGCATGGAAAATCAACAAAAGATTATTCCAATGGGGCGGTTATATGGTGTAACGGTGGACATTGAGGGCACAAGCGCACTGGATGACTTTGAGATCACTGAATTAGTGGATGATAGTAACTCATACCCCATGCTTCTAGGAATTGACTAGGCTTTTGATATGGACGTGGTAATCAACTTGAAGAAGTGGAAGATGACATTTGAAAGGAAGTCGCTCAGGGTTGTAGTGCCACTAGACCCTGTAGAAGGAGTGCGTTATACTGAACCTGTTCGTGACTATGTAGAAAGTGACAATGATCTGGATCAGATATACAAGATAACAATGCGAGATGAAGATTGGATCAATCCTACAGCTAATGGATGAATTGCGTGGGATAGGGATAGCCTTTTCACCTTAGATTCAGATGAAGAACTTGAACACTCATAGAATCAGTTGCATGAAGTATCTACGCTCCGTTGCAATAGGATGACCAAATCGCTGAGGTGTGTCTCGACTGAGGTAAGGAACCTTCTGCATTATGATGGTTTGACTGATGTGGAACTATTTTTAGATGAATTTGAAAGGGAAGTACCGGAAGAACATCGCTTCCAGGCACTGGAGTTGGCATTGCGCACTATGCCTGCCCGTTGGTGGGGTACGCACAAGGATAACTTTGCTGGATGGAAGGAATACCAAAGGATGATGAAGTTGAGGTTTGGATATGCTAATACCCAGATGATAGAAAAATACAGTGGGAAGGATGATTTGCACGATCATTTGGCATGATGGACTAAGGCTTGGGGAACAAAACCACAACTAGAATGGGTGCACATTTTCTGTCATACCTTAGATACAATTCCAATGAACTGGTATTTGGAGACGGAGCTTCGCCATGGAACAACTGAATGGGACATCTTAAGGGAGAGTTTTCTATTAAATTTTAGCTTTGAGGATGGGTTTGAGAGCATTGATGAAGTGCTCCAAGAGATAAAAGCAGCTATATTCAGAACACCGAAGGAACCAGTAGAATGGGCTCAACCGGATTGGAGTACATAGTTGCGCCATGCGCTAGAGTGTTACAATGTGACTGTTGAAGAAGAAGAAGAAGATCCATGAAATATTACCATCCCAGAGATAGAAGGACAACGCAAAGTCAAAGGACCGAAGGTGGTGAACCTGGATATATCAGAACCTTTGAAAACTCGACAAGTAAACATTGGGTCTGAAGCAAAACCTAAGTTCGTGAAGATAGGTGACTATTGGGACAAAGATACGGTTGATAAGGTAGCTGAGCTGCTGTGTGAGTACCAGGATTTATTCCCAACGAAGTTTTCAGATTTGAAAGGGATCATTAGAGATTTAGGTGTTATGAAGATTATGTTGAAGTCGAATGTGAAGCCTGTTAAGCAGAGGCCTTATCGACTAAATCCAAAGTATAAGGAAAAAGTGCGCCAAGAACTGGATAAGATGTTGGATGTCAGTATTATTGAACCCGTAGAAGAATCTGATTGGGTAAGCCCATTGGTGGTTCAAGAGAAGAAACAGAAAGCCAAAATTCATATATGCATAGATCTAAGAAAGATGAATGATGCATGCGTGCATGATTTGTTTCGAACACCATTTACTGATGAAGTATTAGAGAACGTGGGTGGACAAGAGGCTTATTCATTCATTGATGGATTTTCAGGATATCATCATATAAATATCGTGTCAGAAGATCGAAGCAAGACAATCATCGTGACATAGTGGGGTTGCTTTCAATATACAGTGATGCCCTTCGGATTGAAGAACGCGCCTCCAATTTTCTTCCGAGTAGTAATCACGGTGTTGAAGGAATTTATTCATAAATGTCTGGAAGTGTATTTTGACGATCAAACAGTGTTTGGCTTGGTGAAGCACCATGTTGCGAGTCTGCATTTTATGGTGGATACATGTCGAAGGCATTAGATCACGCTGAACTTGAAGAAGTGCATATTCTGTGTGCCCTTTGGGATCTTCCTCGGCCATGTTGTATGTAAGCAGGGGTTGATGGTGGACCCCGTGAAGATCACTGTGATTGTGAATTTGGAAGCTCCTAGGAATATAAAACAGTTGCGCGCAACATTGGGGCACACTGGATATTACAGGAAGTTTATCAAGGCATATGCTTAGATAACCGTGCTGATGGAGAAATTATTGAAGAAAGATGCAATGTTTTGTTAGGATGAAGACTGTCAGTGCAGTTTGGATGTCTTGAAGGAAAATATGGTGATTGCACCAAGTTTGGTATTCTCAGACTGGAAGAAAGAGTTCCATGTACATGTAGATGCCTCTTGCATTGCGCTGGGTGCAGTATTAACACAGGCAAGAGAAGGAGAGATTGATCATCTGATAGCCTTCACGAGCAGAAAGTTATCAAAAGATGAGAAGAATTACTCCACTACAGAGCACGAAGGGCTGGCAATGGTCTACGCGTTGCAAAAGTTTAGGCATTATTTGTTGGGTGGATACTTTAAAATGTATAAAGATCACTCCACAATGAAATACCTAGTCAATAAGCCTGTGCTGGGGTGTAAAATATGCCGATGGTTACTGTTGTTCCAAGAATATGACTTTGAAATAATTTTGAAGCTTGGAAGGCTGAATGCAGGACCAAACCATCTGTTAAGGATTGAAATGGGTGAAGAACCAAGTAGTTTGGAGGAAGGACTACCAGATGCATAGCTCTTTGCGATACGTGTCATAGATGACCATTTCGTGGATATCATTCAGTTTTTAAAAATGGGGAAAGATTCGGAAGGCTATTCTACCCAACAAAAGAAGGAGTTTATAGTCTGTGCTGCGTATTTTTCAGTAATTGTGGGTCATTTGTGTAAGATGGGAATGTATGAGATACTGCAAAGGTATGTCCCAGAATTTGAATGTGCTAGTATCCTCCCTGAAGAACATGGAGGAGTGGAAGGAGGTCACTATGAAGGAAAAGTGGCCACGTAGAAGATTTTGCACGCTGGCTTATGGTGGTCAACATTACACAAGGATTCTAAGGCATACTGCAAGGTATGCGATGCTTTCCAAAGGATGGGGAAGCCTTCGCGAAGGGATGGATTGCCTTTAAATCCTCAAATTTGGTTTCAGGTATTTGATAAATGGGCCATTTACCTCATAGGTCTAATACAACCACCAAGAAAGAAGACGGGGGCACGATATATCATTACTGCAATAGAGTATTTAACTAGATGGGTGGAAACGTAGCCAGTGAAGGATTGTACCACTGCCATCGTTGCGAAGTTTTTATTTGAATATGTGTTAATGCAGTTTGGATGCCCTAAGATATTAATGAGTGATAGGGGTACACATTTCTTGAATGAAATGATTAGCATGATTCTTGAATAATTTCAGGTGTATCATCAAAAGAGTACACCCTATCACCCATAGGCAAATGGAATGGTGGAAGCATTTAACAGAATTTTAGAGAACACATTAACAAATATCTGCAATGCACAGAGGAATGACTAGTATATGCATCTACCAACTGTGCTATGGGCATATAGGATAACCTGCAAGAAGTTGACAGGACAAACACCATTTAGGTTGGTCCATGGAATTAAAACAGTGATGCCCATGGAGTATATTGTGCCAATTTTATGTATTGCAACTTTGACAAAGATGGTGTATCGTGAGACCTTGGAGGAATGACTCGCAAAGACCATGGAGTTAGAATAGGACCGCTTCCTTGCAGGATTTCACCAAAAAGTGCAAAAGGAACGCAAGAAAGCATGGCACGATAGGCATATTAAGCTACACACTTTTAAGATAGATGATTTAGTGCTGCTATATGACAGCAAGTTCACCAAATTTCCAGGGAAATTTTAAATGCACTGGTTGGGGCCCTATGTTGTTAAGGAGATCACAGATGGTGACGTAGTTCAGCTCGAGAAGCTGAATGGGGAACCATTCCTTGGAAATGTGAATGGAAGTAGGTTGAAGCTATAAAAAGGGGATCCTACCCCTGCACAATCCCTATATGGTAGCAGAACAGTCTTAGTAATCCAGGCAGCTGCAAGGGATTGCGGGACTATAAACTACGCTGCCCGACAAGGAGAAAAACGTAGTAGGGAGGCTACGCGACGGAAGATAGGAGTGTGACAGGTGAAGCTACACTGGATGAGCTGCGCCATGGAGGATGGTGTCACACAGATGGGTCCAAAAGTAGCCATTGTAGTTAGTATTCATGATTTGATGGCAAAAATTTCATTAAGGGGAGCTGGTAGGTGACATTTATGGCGAAAATCTTTGAAGATATGCTACCAAAGATGCATTTATTATCATAAATTGGAGGGAACGATCGGATTTGAATTCAAAACCTCCTATAAATTGGATAGGTTGGTCCACCGAAGAACACTTTGCATCCTGAGAATTCTGTTTGAGCCCTCTTATTGTCGTTGTATGAATCGTAAGGTTTGGGAGGACTTAATTTCTAGTTCGATATTTGCAACATTGCCTGAAATTAACCAGAGGACTATTCTCATGCAAATGACTGCCACAAATCCCGCAGAGGCTATTAGTTCAAAAGCTTTCGTGTTCGACACGGCAACCCCTAAGATAACAAGCATGGAAGATATGCCCACTGTATCTATGGCACTGAGGTCACCTAGGCCAAAGCAATCAGCTACAAAAGAGAAGTAGAAGAAACCTATGCCAGTGAGACAGTCACTGAGGAAGAATCCAGAGGTTCGACAGAAGGAGAAGAAGGGTAAGCAGCCAGAGAAAGTTGTGGACCTAGAGGAAGAAGAATTCCAAGGCATGGAGGAATTGGATGCTGAGGAGGGTGAGCCTATCACATGACTCCTGGAGTATATCCCTCCACGAAAGGGAAAGACCAAAGTCACAAAAGATCCTGATTCCGGGAAGTTTACAGTCTCGACACCCCTGTTACTAGAACAAGTGGAATTTGAAGGCACAACCTTAATGCGCATTCCAGTACTGAAGATGGAGGATTGGGATCTCATGGACCATGAGAGATTCCCTCATTTGGCTACCCACAAGTACATGATGAAAATTTATTACAAAGAAATCAGGGTTACGTGGTTGGAACCCATGAAATGGGTCAGAGGTGTTGAGTAGGTCAAGTTGCTACACATGCTCTGCATGCCGCATTTTCACATATCAATAATCAACATGGTGTGTGTGTGCCAGTTGCTCATGCTGGTGCATGATGGGTGCCTATGGCTTGGGGAGCCCATCCCAATTATGAATATGCTCATCCATCAGATTACAAAGCTGCCCTACAAAGGGGCGGACCCTGCCAAGGAGTTTGGAGGGAAAAGTGGAGAAAAGGAGTTAGCAGATAAGATGAAGGTGGAGTTTGGTCTCGTAAAGAAGTCACACAGATATTCTATCCACTCCATTCAGGACCAGGTGGTGCAGTTCACTGCCCAAATACTTGTAGGAAAAATTATGAGGAAATGTCGTGCGGATGAAGTTCTGGCACCTGTAGTATCATTGGCCGCCCAATGCGCGAAGGGAGTACAATATAACTAGGCAAAGTATTTGTGCAAGGAGTTCCTTGTGAACTGTTGCGAAGCTCAGGAGGACATTAAGTCGTTTCATTATGCGTGGCTACTATTGTCAATTGTCTGAGTAAAGTCAGTTTCCCCTGCAGCTGAAAGTTTTACCAGAAGCAGTGAAGTTCACTTCACTGTGGGCAACAAAATATCTGGAGTGGATCAAGGAGTCCAAGATTTTCTGGATCTTAATGGAGATGGATATTAGGAAAATAATCAGTCAGCAGCCAAGGTTGTCCCCAACTTTGTACGAGCAATTAATGACCTTCGTGGAGTTCAAGGCCAACTTCCAAAACGTATCAATTAGGGCATAGAAGTACCCTAAGCTTATATGGCACATGCTGCCATACTTAGTATCATAGATAGATGTGTAGGAGATCGTGGGGAGTTGGCCAGCGGAGTGGTATGAACCCATGAAGATTGGTGTAGGTACCAGTAAAGGTGCAAAAAGGTCTGTTGCGCAGTTGACCACTGTGCAGAAGCGTAAAGAGGTAGCAAAAAAGGCCACGTGAGCCTTGGATGAAAAAAAGGGGAAAGAAGCTACTGCTAAGACAGCTGTGGAGAAGGAAACTACAGAAAAAAAGTGCTCTGCGAAAGAGCGTGTTGAGGAAGAGTGCACTGGCATAGAGGAATTTGAAGAATCGACTTCCCAGCATACAGATGAGAAGGAACACTCATAGCAGGAAGGGGGTGGTGGAGAGGAGAAGAGCACTCCCTTCACATTGAAGAAGCACAGAAAGGAGACCACTATCAGTCCAAGGAAGAAGCAAAAATTTGAGAAACAACTGCGCATTGACTCGATGGTCCTCACTGAAGGCGATCTCGATGAGATCGATGACAAGGTCAGAGATACCACAACAGAGTTATGGCAGCAGTTTGAACAACAATATATGCAGATTCTAGGGAGCGTCTAGAAGGATATGCGTGAGCTGTAGATTCAGACTGACAAGATCCAAGTGAGCGTTGGGCAAGTGAGCGGGGTGCAAGCAAGGCTGGTGCAAAGGAGAGGGATAATAACAGAGATAGAACAGACTATAAACCTCAGATTCATTCCCTTATTAGAAGGATCTATTTGCGTGGAATCAGAAGAAGACTGCGCCGTGTTATCACTGAGAACTGCAGTCTCATGTATATAAGTTGAGTCCAAAATTTCATTGTTAAAAATGGATGTCAAATGGTTGTTATCCTATGTTTACTACTTAGGGGTCATGTTTTTCAATGATATTGATGAGAATCATTTTCAAAACCGTTAGTCATCCTCCATCGTGATTGATTAAGACATGTCTTATCTCGTATATGTCATTTGTCCTTTTCGCAGTTTCGTAGCGCAGTTTGATTGGCTGATTTTGAAGCGCAATAATGTTTTAGCCTTTTCGTAGCGCCAGCCATTTCGTAGCACATGTCGCTAAGTTATAACTGTTTGCCCTACGAAATCGCGGATTCGGGGATTTTGCAGCGCAGATCTTCGAAATGTCATGTCCGGGGATGAGTCATTGTGTCCGGTCGGTTGTTGTCAGTTAGTGTACCTTCCAAGCACTTACGAGACATCATTCCACCAATAGGTTCATAGTCATGCACATTAAGTTCATTCAAATGTTTTTGTCATACATGGTTGTGTCATGATGTTCTGTTATTATTACATGAAGTGGCTAGCTTATATGTTAAGATATTTGAATTGAAACGAGCCCGAGTTTCTTCTTCAAGAGAGCTGCATTGCAAGCGAGCTTGTGTTCTAAAGTTTGAATTTGCTTTTCGAGTTGAAGCTGCCGGTGTTTCTCTGTGCAAAAGTTTTCAAGGTGTAATGGAGAAGAAGGAGCATCGGTCCGGAAGGTGTCAAAGGGCAGAGCCCGAAGGATTGGACTTGACATTAAGGGAGGAAGGTGTTAAAAAGGCCTTCAAAGACGCTGGTTGCTGGAGTTTTTGTGAAAAGCTGAAGGGAGGACACACTCAGGTAACAAAAGAATTTGCTTTGAATTTTACAGGCTTAAGTTCCAAGGTATCTATGTTAGAATTCCCAGTATCTCCAGAGGCTATTGCTAGGGTAACTGAGATTCCTAGAGGAGGGCAGGAGTGGTTCAAAAATTTCAAATTTGATATGAGCCCCTGTAAAGTATTCTTGAAGGAAGCCTATGTGAATGAAGATTTAACCAAGGCTGTACCTAGAAGTTATGTTAAGGAGAGTTATGCTATGCTTCTTACTTGTATTCAAAAATATTTAACTTGTGAGGGCATATATAACAAAGTTTATTCATATCATTTCAAGTTGTTGCTGCATTTCACGGGTAAAGCATCTATAGATCTCCCATTTTACTTGTTTCGAAGCCTCAGTAAGATGTGTGATAAAATTCAATTGAGGAAGGATGATTGTGAGTCATCACTGTTTCATCATGGCCTAGTTAAACTGTTAGTGATGGATGGTTTGCAGAAGATTGGTAGGGATTGGGATTCTTTCATCTATGTGGCCGGTTTCCAGAGTAAGACAGGCCTCACCCCACAGCCACTTAGAGGAAGAGAAGAATTAATGGAGGAACCTACTATTGCTGAGCTTAGAAAGGAGGCTAGGGAGAAAAAGAAGGTTAAATCTCAGTTGAACAAACCAGTCAAAGCCTTGATTATTAAAGAGCCACCTCAGCCACCACAGTCATCATCAAAGGAAAAAGTCAAGCAAAAGAAGGATGTTCATGGATCAGCTGAATCTGAAAAAGCATCAAGAGTTAAAACTAGGGGTCAACTAAGCAAGGAGAAAGGTAAATCAGTAGCTGTGGAAGAAAGTCCAATTTCAAAGGCCAGCCTAAGTGACCTACTTGAGGCTATTGAATTTGAGCAGGAAGAACCAGTGCATCTTGAACCCATGCATATTGATTTGACCCAATCTTCTCCTGAGAGCACTAAGAAATCAAAAGCTTCGAAAAGATTAAGGTTTGATGAGCCTAGTGAGGAGTTTATGTTCAAGCCAAGAAGGCCAGTTACAAGGAAACAAATTAAAGAGGCTGAGAAAGTGCATAAAGCAAAGAAAGCTGTAAAGTCACCCAGAACAGAGGTAATTGAAGTATTGACAAAAACAGTGGAGGCAGTCAAACATAAAGACAAGAATAAGAAGGTCATCATCACCCAAGGAGGAAATGTGATTGCCATAAAGAGTCAAGTGGAAACAGCCATAAAAGATCAGGTGGGAGCAACCAAAGAAGAAATTGTCAAAGCCAAAAATGTCATTAAGGAGCGTGCAGTTAGGTATGCTAACTATAAAAGAGCTATGTTAAAGGGCAGCAAAAACCTATTGGGTCAGACAGATTCCGTGGCTGATGTATATACCTGGACGGTCCCAGCCCTCAAGCAAGCTAAACTCCTCAGAAAAATGAACCTGACCCTGAGAGCTAAAACCAAAGCTTTAAAGAAGGAGATTTCAAATTTGAAGATACGGCTAGGTCAGCTAGCTCATTGATTTGAGGAAAAGGTGATATTTTCAATTTTGGTCAATTTTGTTTGAGTTCCACTATTTTGAAGTCATCTAAGTCTTTGACACCTGTAGAGGAAGTTTGAAAAGTCAAAAGTTCAAGCAAAGGAAGCTTTAGTGCAAATGTATTCTGTTTTAGCAAAAACAGCAGTTTCGTAGCGCGCTACGAAACTGCTGTAGGTGCTGTTTTATTAGAAAATCAAAGAGTTTAATGATGAGGTCAGCAAATTTTTGAAGGAAAAGCCTCAAGGACATAAGGGAAACCTTAAAAGACTCTCTTATCTATTCAGAGAATGACAGATGTGCATTTTGGAAAAGGTGAAATATTTTGTTTCTAGCTCAAGTCTCGTTAAAGGTACTTTATGACCGAATTGTTAGGTTTCCTGTTAAGGTTATCGGAGATTTTTGTTTGTACACTTGTTCAGCTCACAAGGCTTCCAGCTCATTGGAGAGTATGGTGATATGCGTTGTTTATGAAGAATTAGAGAGCAGGGGACATGTTCTTTAAGTGATGAAGAATGATGGGAGACAGGGACCGTAAAAACAGAGCACTTCTCTTGGTTAATTAATGAGCCATCTGCGCAACTAGAATCCAAAGCCAGCTCGTTCAGTGTATTCTCCTCCAAGATACATCAACCAAAAAAGATAGAGGACATGTGTCAAGAGTCAGAAAAGCATCATGCTACGAGGAGGACAGATTTTGAGTTTTGAGTAAATTAAGACCTTTTGTAATTACAGTTCAGCAATTATGTAATTAATGAATTAGTTACACAGTAGATAAGGATAGTTAATAGCAACCTTCGATGCTCCCCTCATGCTGGAGGAGGAAGCTCGAGGTGGTTAAGCATGTATTCCTATATATGGATCAGACTTGGATGTAATAGGGGTTGGATACTTTGATAGAGAACAAGTCTATTTTGGTTTATGTAAAGCATGTTTCAGGAATACAAATGACTGTTGTTTTTGCCTCAGGATTCTCAATAGATCTCATTGTTCAAATGTATGGTGGCTTGTTATTTTAGTGTTCTTTTACAGTTCTATTATTGCATAATCACTCAGAACTCATGCCCACATGCTCTAACTTCCTGTATGTTATGGCAGACTATGTTTTATGTTAGTTATGTTTGAGCATAGATGTAAAGAGCCCTGACTTCCATGAAAAATAGTATTTTGGTTTGCTGAAATGTGTGAGACTCCATAAGCCCAATGGGAATCAATCTGATATCTGTCCAGCCAGCTTATTTTCATGTGTTTGTTAGAGAGTTAGCCATCTTTCCTTGTTAGTGATCAACATTCATAATCTGTGAGAGAGCCCTCTCAGACTAAGGAGGCTAAGCCTTAGTCCAAAGCTAGGTTTGAAATAGTTACACATTATCTTACTGATAGGCAGCCTTCAGTACCTGATTTTGTGATAACACGCCGTATTTAGCATAGTTAAATATATGCGGGTGAACTTAGCCATGCTACCGCTTTCGACCCTCCATGTTCTGCATCAGGGAGTTTCGGATGAGATGCAGATCAGAGAATAGTGAGTGCTTATAGTGATAAGTGAATTTAAAATCAATAATGAGTATATGTTTGCAGAGGAGGCTCAGGCTCTGAAAGAAAAAGAGGAGCTACAAGCACGAAGTCAGAGCCTGGAGATAGCTATAATGCAAGCGTGCAAGACACTTCCAGAGTTAAACATTCTGGAAGATGCCGCAGCGACAACAAAGATGAGAAAATTGGCTGCTACGGTCCGAGCATCCAAGGATGAGATTTGTAAAGTTACATTCGATTTTTAGATGAATATCTGAGAGCTGCAGCTGAATTTGCAGCCAACCACTCCGCCAGAGGTCTGGGAGAAACGCGGAGCAACGATTAGGGAAAACATGGGTACACTAGATACAACAGTCACAGACTACGTGATGATGTTTGATCAATCCATGGAGTTATTGATGAGATTGTAGGAGGACCTGAACTTGTAGAGGCTTAACATAGATATCCAGGAGACACAACGTACATATGAGGAAGTACAAGTGACTACACGCACTTTGGCGCCAGCCCAATGCCTCACGCAATTGCAGGAAGGCAAGAAGGTGCAATCACAGATGGAATAACTACAGAGGAAAGAGGCCCTTCTCAAGGCCATATTACAACCATGGATAGAGGAAGCCTATTAGCTTACTCTATTACTTTCAATACAAGTTAAAGACACTATAGAAGATGTAGAGAACATTGCGCTTAGAAGTAGAAGGATTGATAACAAAGAAGCTAGTAGAAGAAGTGCAGCAGGCCGCAGTGCAGAGCTCTACTAATATCGCAACATTACAGGTCAAGTTAGGTGGCGTCCGCAGCAATATCAAGGCACTAGCCAAGTGACTCAAGGGTGATTCACCATGTTTGTGTTGGGGGCCTATTGGGATAGGGTCCCTAGGGTCAGTTTTGGGGTTAGTTTAACCAATTTTTGTAAAAGTTTTGTAAAGAATGTAAAGTCTCCGCGAAATGTGGAAGTGGAGTGCACAGTTAACCAGGAGTGAAAGGGGCATTAGCCCCTTGTTTGGGTAAGTGATAGGTTGGTTTTTGAGACTCACCCATGGTCCACAGACCATGGTATTATATGGAAAAAACTATATATAGTTGAGTCATAGTGATTCTAAGGGGGAACTAAGTGAATATAGATATTGTTTTGGGCAAGTCCTGAGGTAGGAAAGCTCCATTTCCTATACTTAGGCGAAAGGGAAGGCACCTACAACTAAGTGCGTAGGAGGCCTTGGTAAGTGCACAGATGAGTGCACAGACCCCTGCAGCTGAGTGTGCAAGTGGAGAAGTCTATAAATTGATCACTAAAACTTAATAAAGACTTATTTTGGAGGAATATCTTGCCTTTGAGTACTATTCTTAATTTTTCTCATGTTATTTTATGTCGCTCAATGATATGTTTTCTATGGAATAATGTGTAAATGCTGCGCGAATCTATTGAATCTATAATATTTATGCATGAACTAAGTAATTATCTATTTTCGCAAAGATAAGGGTTAATTCTATTATGATTTCTGATGAATCGAATAGATCTGCATGATGACAAATCTAGGGTTATTATTTAGTGTGCCAAAGTGGATAGTTTTCTTCTTTAGGGTCTATAAAGTTTGATCGTAGACCTTCACGAAGGTATAGAAGTCGTTTTCTTATAGTTACAATAGGGGACCAGAGAAGGATACAGATCTGCGCGAAGGTAGGTATGAGCTTAAAAGGCTCAAGATCCCTTATCACATAGTCTCTGGATGCAAAAACCTAGATCTAGCATCCCCCAATACTGCTTCGGGTGAAACTGTAGCCTGCGCTATGCAGGTTGTTGCTGAAAGGGCCAGCAGTTAGGGTTTTGTTGGTTGACGTGAACAGCTTTGAACCATGATCAGGCCCCCTTAAGCCAATAGCGAGGCCCATAAAGTCTCTCCAAATGAGAACTCATGATGAATGCTCTTGTCCCTATTATGTTGTTTGATATCCTCCAATGTCTACTTCTTCCCCTTAGCTAAATCATTTAAGGCCTTCAAGAGGCTATCAAATGCTGCTTCTTCCTTACTCTTTGGATCCCCCATATTTTCTTCTACTAGAGCCTTCCCACGTGCCTCATTATCAGGTGTAAAGTCCAACTCTCTCTCCCTACTCCGGTACCTCTGTCTCTAGTAATTCACGTTATGCCTATCCTCCTTATTCATAGGAAATTCCACCAATGGCTGAGCCAAGATCGGAGTTGTAATACCAGTGTAATGTTCATAATTAGGAAAAATAGTGATATGCAAAGAAAAGCAATACATGCAACACAAAATTTTACAACATTCAGTGAACACCTATAAAAACTATAGAAATGTCAACTAGTTGAGACATTTTATTAAGTAATTGGAGCAATAGTACATTGGTGTGGAAGGAGTGCACATGGGCTTGCCTCAATGGAAATCTTGACAATAACAAGGTGATAAAATAGAAATCCCAGATGAAAGAATGAGCTGCTCTAATAATGCCCTGCGCTGCCCCAGAAAACTACACTATTTTCCAGAAATATATTGCTGGAAACCCCACCTCCCTTGTTCAGAAAATTATATAAAATTAACTCTAGGCTCCTCACAAATAACCCACCAAAACCTAGAAAGTGTTTTGTCTCATTTTGACCCTCTAAATTCAGTCCCAATTACCACGCCCTCCTCCAACAGTTGGGAAATATGGCATGCTTGCAAACTCCATGAAAAATCCCTCCAATCACTGCCAAAATGCTGAGTCTCACTACCCCAAAGTTCTCCTTATTTCTCCCCGCAAAATCTAGCTCCAAAACTCTTCCCACAAACTCCCACGAGTGCCTAGAAAATATCTTCCATGTTGGCCTTCGATGCACTACTTCATGATGCCTTCAATCATCAACCTCTTGCCCCAAAACTCCTCAATTAGGCTAATCTCTCCCTAAAGCTCCTATGCCAAATTTCTCCCAACAAACACTACCCGAAAGACACGTAAAATGAGCCAAGTGTTATCCCCTCTTTCGTCCTCCTAGAATATGCACTAGATGAGTGAGTAACTGTGTATTTAGCTACGAATCCCTCCAAACTCCTCTCTAAATTGGTATGATATGACCTCCCTAGGGTTGAACTCGAAGTCCCCAAAAGAAAGGGTGAGTTCTCCACTTGGAAAACTCAGTGCTGAACAACAATGTGATCTGACTAAGCATCTCGAGCAACAATAGAAATTTTGATTGGAAAAATACACCAAATGTGGCTGAGCTTCTCCTATTTATAATTTGTGAGTTCCTTTTTCCCACATGGGCCTGTCCAGCAAGCTCTTTGACCCCCTTTCCTTGGATGTTTGAATTCCTTCCTTGGAAAATGCATTTTACCCATGCGTGTGCCCCTCCCCCCCCCCCCCCAACTCCACTAGCAAAACATTTCAGCCTCCCTTTTCTCCTAAGTATTTCTCCAAAAATTCATGGGTCCCATGATCACCAAAAAGTGTCAAAATTGTGGAACTAAACTTAACATAAATTAATTTAGGAAGGGACATTATAAAGAAGCTTTGCCCTAGCAGCTAATCCAAATTTCCAAATTGGTAACTGTAAGAGATTGGGAACTAATTAGAATACTCCCCCAAAAATCTCTTCCCCGGAAATGATATATGACTAACTCCAATCAAATTATTCATAAATGCCATAATACCATATTTCAAGGATAGTAAAAGAGTTGACAACTAGGACATAAGAAAAAATGTGGAGGGCTACCATGAGCCTAGAATATGTAATATTCAATGGCCAGGACAGAGGAAGGTGTTGACAAGGAAACATTTCTATAGCACTACTTCTTTAGACCCTATCCCTAAGACCAAGATTTAGAATATGAGATAACTCTTTTGCTGACACATGCACGCACCCTACCCTTCAAGAATTTCAACCTCATAACATAGCCGAAAAACCAAGCTTAGCCAATCCACCTAAATCCTCGGGGTTAGATACATTTTTAGCATGGACCTAGAGCTCTATAGAAAAACCTAGAACAAGGGTTGGAGGGAAAAGTAAGAAAAACTATTACCATGACAGGGTTGAATCCCTTTAGTTTCTGGAGCTTTTTGAGCTCTATAGGAAAAACCTAGGTTAAGAGTTGGAGAGAAAATCAAGAAATATTATTACCATGACAGGGTTGAATTGCTTCAATTTTTGGAGCTTCTTGAAGTCCAGATAAAGCTAATGAAGTTAACATCCATGAAGGTTTGTTGATTTACTTATTCTTATCTGAATTTGAAAAGCTTCGGCACCTTCCGTAAAACCACGTGAATCCAAGGATGAAAATAATGAGAGACCACATAAACAAGCAATGAAGCAGCCACCACCTAGACCTGCAATTGTGTTTTCCCTGTGTTCTTTAGAACAATATGCCATGCTGTTAAAAACGTCTTGGCTATAGAACTTGGGATTTCCCAAAAAACATTTTTCATATACTAAACTCTCAAGCGTGAAAGGAACTGTACCAGACAAATGATTTTTTGAGATATTAAAGGTATTCAACTTCTGCTTCCTAAGCTCAGAAGGAATCAACCCTATGAGAATATTGTCTAAAAGGTATAAATAATTAAGTACTAAGATTCGTAGGTATCGAATTGGAGATTTCATTTTTTGAAAGATAAAATCTCCTGAAGTTGGTTGCAAGAACCAATTTCAGAAAGAATCTCTCCATATAGCTGGTTATTGGTAAGTTACATCTTTAAAATTTGTTGTAGCATCCCTAAACTCAGAGGAAAAGCACCAGTGTATAAAGAAAGAACCAACATATAAAGTACTTGGATTCGTAGGTATCAAAATTGAGATTTCTTTTTTTGAAAGATAAAATTTCCCCAAGCTAGTTGCAGGAACCAATTTAATCAAGAAGCTCTCCACATAGCTGGTTACTGCTAAGTTCCATATTTCTAAGTTGTTGTAGCTTCCCTAAGCTCGGATGAAAAGCACTGGCCTGTTAATTTAGCCATCATTCCCAGTTGTTGCATCTTCCCTTAGCTCGGAGGAAAAGCAAGGGCATGTCAATTTTTGGTTCGAAGAAGGAGGAAGAAAATAAGTTTATGTGATTGGCTAAATCTACCCAGCCAAACCCTGTAGGCTGTATTATGGTTTCTCTACACACTGTGTGCTAACTCTAGCTATATCAAACACACATTGAATTCTTTGTTGCTCTTCCTTTTCATTATAATTACACACTACTTGAGAATAAATAGTTCAATTAATTCTTCTTCAACTCGAGGAGTTTCTTCAATTCGTTCTAGTTGTAGTTTGTTGTAGATTTCCTTTGAGACTATGTTCCTTCACGTTGGAATGTCAAGTAGCTTCATATTTAATTCCACCAACTGTTCTTTTCATTTAAAGCTACTTTATCTTTAGTTGGATAATAAACTCAATCTTGTGTTGTATTCTCTATGGGTGGCTACCCATCACTTCACATCAACAAATTGGATCTCCAAGTTTGTGCCATTCTTCACTTTCAAGATTTGAAACAAAATATTTTCTATCATAACTGATCTTCCTACCAAATTCTTAACAATCCAATCTCCTGATAGTTTGAGCGCCCTTTTCCATAAGACTGTGACTGTGACCAAAGCCTTATCCCAAAATGCACTTATACTTCTATTCAAGTTTCAACCTTATTCAGTCCTACGCTTGACGAAGAGATCCTGAATACCGTACCATTGAACAACATTTGCTTTTAGGCCCATTTTTGTGTGTTAATGGAATTCCAAGAATTCTATAAAATTGGAAAACATCCACAAACACCAGCTGCTAACACAACTTCCAATGCACTACCACATCATCAATTGATGAAACTTCTTTCATCATGATGATATCATCATGCCACATGACATCCTATGAGTGATGCCACATGTCACATGAATTTCCCCACTTGGAAATCCGAAAAATCCAAAACTTACTGCCACATGTCACTTGCAAAATATGTAATGTCATCAAGCATTCCTAGTTATACCACCTCACTGACCACCTCCTTCTACCAAGTCATCAAACAAGGTCGACTTCCTAACTTCAACCTACAATATCTCTTCAACCCTTACGATATTGTTTGAGTGTGATATAGCATTGGAAGTTCTTTTAGAATGTTATCCATATAGGCACTTTTGTAGGGTAATTTAACTCGATCTTATGCCCATAAAATCTCCCCATCAACCAATTCTCTGTACCATGCAACCGCCATTCATAGTAATATTTTTTTTAAGGGTTCTTCAAATATTATGCTACTATGATGGCTCTCTATGAATGACCTAGAGAACTAACTTGATGTTGGAAAACAACAAGTGGAAGCCAATTGATTCTTATTTTCGTTAACCTTAATATTTTCTTCCAAACTTAGTTATTGTTTTTGTGTTCTTTTAGTTACATATTTCCATCAAACAAATATAAAGAATGAATTAGTAAAAATAGAGGACACAGAGATTAGGCCCTCGTCCAGGGAAACATTATTCTCTTCTTATAGAATCTACTTCAATTGAGACACATATACCCTTTTATCCCCCACAATTTCCCAGGCTGAGAGGGATCGACGGAGGTAACCATAGACCAAGCTTTCAGTTTGGTAGCTAGCCCTACCAAACTAGAGATGTCTCTCTTTATGAGATCACAACCAAAGAATTGACTGGAATATAAAAGGATTTTAGGCTAGATATGCTAGGCTTAGATAGGTTTTGAAAATTTAGGGTTTTGATTATGGACAAGGGATGAAAACCAGGTAACTAGGTCAAAGGATCAAAAGGGTAACAACAATAAAGGAGCAAGGTAGCAATGATTTTGTGATGGTTTAGGGTTTTTTAGTGTAGTGTAGTGTTCAGAAGAAATAAGAGGTCTTAATGAGCATATATATCATGAAATCATTAAGCAAGGAAGACATTAACACATAATGATATTCCCATCAAAACAGAGCTTTATGAAAAGAAATATGCTTATAAACTTAAGGAAAAACTACTAAACAACCTATGAATGGAAAAAAAAGATGAATATATTTTATATGAAACTAAAACAGAGAAAATAAAACATCATAAACTCACTGCACATGAATTCCTAGATAATAGCTGCAACTTTTCTTTTGATTTCTTGAAAATGCTCAAGCACAAAGCTACAAGAGGTTTCTCCTCATATGTCCAAACCCTCTCTCTGACTAATAAAATGATACATATAGACCAAAATAAATAGTTTCCCCATCCTCAGGGGTCGAATCCATGAGTGGTGGAATAGTTCCCATGAATATCTCAACCAACAACTGAGACTGAGAAGGTTGAATACAAACTCTTCATTTAGACTTTGACTTGAGTTTTTCCTCATTAATGAGGCCTATGTTAACATAAAAACAACTGACTAAGAATAATTACCGACTATAACATCATATTTACAGTAATATTACTCAATTACATCATTATTTTGACTTTTACCAAAGTCGAACTAGGAATTACAAAAAATTACACAGTGAAAATTTTACAAAAATCTCAGAAATTTCCAAGTGCGCAACGAGCTATTGGAGGCCATTTTTGAGTGCCTTTCTGAAGTCCAAATCTTGATCTAAAGTATGTTATGGAAATATGGGAGAATTTAGATGGATTTAGAGTATCTATGCACTACAAATGACCCATTTTTGGATGAGATATTACCATTCTCCCAAGGTGCGCAACGAAATGGAAAAAGAGGGGTAGAAAGGTGATTTTTGGCCTCTTTTTTGCAAATTTCTCAAAAAATGAGCCCTGGACCAAGAAAGTGGGAAAATGGGTTTTGAGAGGGGGTCATAATATTTCAAAAAATTGTTAGTTTCCATCATTTTGAGCCCTACTGAAGAAGCGTAGCATGAGCTCGCTGCTCACCTAGACATAAAATTGCCAAAAATTGTAAATTTGTACAAGTCTGCACCAAAACACAAAAATTCTCCAAATTCTCCCAGAATTTGTCCAGAGATGCCTAATGAGGTGTGTTATGCAACCATGGATGCATCAGAAATCAATTCTAACTTACCCTTCTCCTCTTGGCTGATTAGGGTTTCCTCGAGTTTGGCCTTCAACTGCTTGATTATGACCTTGTCAACCTAATTTCTTGTGTAAGAATGGATGGCCATATTCGTTTGCAACTTGTTATCCATGTTATCCTTTTCAAGGAGCTTATCAAGGTGGAAATTAAAATTTTCAAGCCAAAACTCCTTGTCCTCATTTATTTCCATGGTAATCGCTCTCTTTCCTTTTGAAGTGCCTTCCTAAGACCCATTGTCCTTGGTATCTTCCTTGCCACATGTCCTTCATGCTGCTAGTGTCCTCATGGTCCACCACTTCCTTTACTTTCATCTCTTGTTTATTGGCTTTGAATTTCTCTTTCAGCATGACTAGCTGTTTTCCCTTAAGTTCAATGTTTTCTTGCCCAAGGAATGAAATGATGAATTTGGACCTTGCCAAATTATCCATGATTTGAGAATCCTTCTCTTTGATGATTTTTTGTAGATTTTTATGCTGATATTGTGCCTCCAAGTCAACTAGGTCAAAATCGTGCTCAATTGATCCAAAATGGATCCAAATACCCTTTAAGTCTTCAAAAATCATTCAAAAGATCAAAACAATCGCATGGGAAGAACCCTTAGAAAAGTCGGATTACACTATCGGGAGGCAAAAACATAGAGAAAACATTGAAAAATAGAGTATCAGAGGCTTGAACAGTGAATGCACATGAGTTGTCAGATTTGGCCAATCAACGGTCCAGATCCGATCGGTGAATCACAATCGGCGGTGGCAATCGATGGATATTGGCGGAGACCATAAAAATGTTGCAATAGCGATCAGCGGGGTCAACGAGGACCATCGATCAAGTGCGCAGATCGATGGCCCACGTTGCATCACAATATCGCAATCGGCAAATAGAAAGGAGCGGGGGCTTATATATATATATATATATATATATATATATATATATATATATATATATATATATATATATATATATATATATCTATATATATATATATATATATATATATATATATATATATATATATATATATATATATATATATATATATATATATATATATATATATATATATATATATATATATATATATATATATATATGCAATGTGATAGCCGAACCCGACAAGGATATAGGCACTATTTCATAAGATTTGAGATCCGTCAAATGCCATTTTTAATGTATTTTCATATATTTCGTTGTTAAACGAAATACAAAGGGAAAGCACCGATGCGATGAAAGCCGGACCCGAAGGGGTTTGGGAATGAAAATGTATAACATTTCAAATCCGCCCAAAGCCATTTTCACGGGATTTTTCAGTCATGTTATGCTTTTTCAGACCTTGCATGTGCTCAGGGGGAGCATGGATGGATTGGTACATCTTGGCATATACAAAGGGGGATCTCAATCAGAGATTTCAGTAGGTACTCAAGGGGAGTATGGACACCAAAAGGTATACCAAGGGAGAGAACTTCTTGGTCTGCCCTTTGCCCTTGATGTCAAAGGGGGAGAGTGACTTGGTTTAGTGGTTGCCATTAAGTCCAAAGGGGGAGATTGTTGGCATTATGATACAGGTGTTGTCCTTGATGGCAACTCACTCAGAGGTATGATACAGGTGTTGTCCTTGGTGGCAACTCAATCAGATGACAGATCATAGTACAACAGGTCAAGAGAGAGGTATACGCAGGTTAACCTTGATGAAAGTGTGTATACATGCGGGTGAGCAGAACAAAAGGAGCGTATACGTACAGATGCAGGTTCACAGAAGCAAAGGCGCATACATGTCGGAAAACTAAGTTTTGGGTCCGTGGTATTTGGTCCATGGTATTTTGGTATTGGTCCATGGTATTTGGTCCGAAGTGTTGACCTCAAGCAATGGGTCCAAGGTATTGGTTCTACATGGTTTTGGACCATGGTATTGAGAAAGGCCTAAACCTATATAAGGAGAAGATCATTAGGCTAAGAGGTGGAAAGTGTGCAAGGATTGAATATCTGATGAAGTGTGAGATCTAGTATGCTGGTTATGGGTTTGTGATGCCTTGCTTGATCAGAGTCAAGGATGCATCTATGCGGTTGATGATGGATGATGGATTGATATCTTAAGGCTTGGAATGTTTATCATTATATGGTTTGATTATGGATAGACTAGATCTGAATTATTGACGCATGTTTTATTGTATGAATGTTATGATCTGGGTAATGTCTGGAACAGCTACGAAGTTATGAGTAAATATTTGCAGATCTGTACATGGGTTGGCTTTGGTAAAAGAACGTATGTACGCCGGTTTGGTTCATTATAGTAGCGTATACATTATGAGATTTGATATTTGAAGTTGCAGTTCAATATGGTTATTGTTGTAGAGTTTTTTTGTCTGTTCTATGTTCTGGTGACTGTGTTGTTGACAGGGTTTCAGTGTTTTAGTATTGGATGACTCAGAGATTGGTGATGCAGGTGTAGTTGATGGGTGTTTTGCAATGGTGATTGATTTTGTGCTTCAATGTTGTTGATGGGTCCAGTATGAAAATTGGATGAAATGTGGCCTTCAGATTATGGTGTTGTTCTTTAGGAGTATCTAGTATGAAAATTTATAAAACGTGGTCCCTGGAGGAAGAAAGAAGATCGTAGACTTCTATAGGCTGGCGCCTACATACTGGTAAACATATAAGCCAGTACAAGAGCCAGGGGGTTGTAGCTCCCTTCCAGGAGCAGCTGGAAAACGAGTGAGGGTTGGAGCCTTCAGTAGGCCGGCGCCTATGTACTAGTAAATGGATCGGCTAGTACAAGAGCTAAGGGGGTTGTAGGTCCCTTCCAGGAGAAACTGGAGAACGAGAGAAGGTTGTAGCCTTCTGCAGGTAGAAGCCTGCGTACTGGTATAAGACTGCACCCGTGCATGAATATTGTAAAAAGAAGTTTCTTATTAAAGGAAGATAGAGATGAATTGCAGCAGGTGGTTTTCACCCACATTGGGTTTCCACCTTATATCATGGTGTTCATGTGTGTTGCTTATGTGTGATGATCTGTTCTATTTTACTGCTCCTATTTACTATTCATATGGTTAATAATGTTCTAATGCACTAATTAAGGCTCAACTAACTGAATCATAAGTTTACTGGATATACGCTTGTTGCATTACACACAGTTGCGTATACATGCAGTTTTCCTTAATTGAAGTAGCGTATATGAATCTGAGTATGAAAATGGAAAGATTATTGATTTTCTAATACTGATTCACCTCCCCCTCTCAGTGTTATTTCCAACAAATTAAATGCAGAAAAGCTAGATAATTGGATTAGACAGATTGATGTGTATTGCAGGGTGCAGAACATTGATTTAGATAGGAGTAAAATTTAGCTGGCTAGCTTTCACCTTGGAGGAACTGCCCTAGTGTGGTGGGAAGGCAAGACACAAGCTGATTTGAAGAAGCATGGTAAAATTCTTTCTGCCTGGAGTGAATTTGTTTCTACCATTAAAAAACAATTCTATCCACTAGCTTATATGTAGCAAGCTATGATGAGTTGGAAAACTCTTCGCCAATTAAAGGGGCAAAGTGTACAAAGCTATACCCAGGAATTTAGAAAAAGAGCTTTAATTCTAGGCATTTCTTTAGACTCACCTGAAACTTTGCTGAAGTATATAGGTGGTCTGCATAGTTATTTGAGGCACACCATTCTCATGTTTAACCCTACTAGCATAGATGAGGTATCTGTTCAGGCTACACATCTAGAGGCTAGAGGAAAGAATGTGAACCCAGAGATTGGGGGATCATCAAAACCCACTGCAAGTAAGAACAAGGAAAAGAGGAAGCAAAAATGGAAAGAGAGGAAGGCAAATGCTATATAGAAAGCCAAACCTTCATGCACTCACTACAAGAAGGATGGACATGATGATGAACATTGCTGGTCTTTGCATCCAGAGCTGAAACCCAAGAAGTTCGATGGCAAGAAGAAGAAGGCTGTTGTTGCTATATAGAAGGATTTGGGGTCAGACTCAAGTGATGAAACAACAATCACAGCTATAGGTATAAAAGGTAAAAATTCTGAAGCATCTACTAGTAATTCTGCACAAACTGTTGATAATGAAGAAAATGAGAGGAAAAGACTTGAACTTTTTCATATTAGAGTTATTTCCAAGCATAAAAAGATTGATACTTTATTTGATAGTGGCTCACAAGTAAACTTAATCTCTGAAGCAATTGTAAAGAAGTTGGGACTACTAACCACACCTCACAAGAAGCCATATCCATTAGGTTGGGTATGTGATAAAGCAAAGCTACAAGTGACTAGACAATGTAAACTTAGGTTTGCTATTGGGTTAGCATTTGTAGAGGAGGTTGAGTTAGATGTAATTCCCTTGGATATATGTGGTATTGTTTTAGGAAGTCCTTAGTTGTATGATAGAAAAGCCATTTTATATAGAGCTGAAAATAAGTATCAACTTGTTAAAGATGGAATAGAATATATTGTAAGAGCTCATAAACTCAAGAATAATTATACTCTCATAAACTTAGGGCAGATGAAAAGAATTGTAAATTCATGGAAGCAATTTTTACTGATGGTTGTAAAGGAAAAGAAACCTGATAAAACCAATGTATTTGAGGGTTGTGACGCTAAACATAAGCTGATTTAGAAAAAGTTATTTCAGAATATGATATCCTATTTCAAGAACCTAAAGGTCTGCCACCCAAAAGGGAAATTGTATATGATATTCATTTGCAGCAACATGCTCCATTGCCTAACATCGAAATGTACAGGTTATCCGCTTTAGAGAATGTAGAGATCAAGAGGCAAGTACAGGAGCTGCTCGACAAAGGGTTCATAAGACCAAGCACATCACCATGTGGATCTCCAATCATGTTGGTGAGAAAGAAATATGGTTCGTGGAGGATGTGCATTGATTACAGAGCACTGAATAAAATAACAATCAAGAATCGTTATCCCATTCCTCGCATTGATGATCTATTAGATCAGTTGAAAGAAGCTGTTTACTTTTCCAAGTTGGACTTGCGTAGTGGCTATCATTTGGTTAGAGTAGCAGATCAAGATGCATGGAACTCTGCTTTCAAAACAAAGCAAGGGTTGTATGAATGGCTAGTTATGCCTTTTGGCTTAACTAATGCTCCTGCCACTTTCATGAGAGTTATGAATGATGTACTTAGGCCTTTTATTGATGATTTTGTAATTGCACATCTAGATGACATTCTTGTTTTCAGTAAAACATGGGAAGAACATTTGAAGCATGTAAAGTAGACCCTAGATGTTTTGAAAAAATAAAATCTCTATGTTAAGTTATCAAAATGTGAATTTGGCAAAACATCTTTGAATTATTTGGGTCATATTGTAGGGGGTGGTGAATTGAAGATAGATCCCTCTAAGGTTGAAGTCATTGTAAATTGGCCTAAACCCAAATATGCTACAGAAGTTAGAAGCTTCCTAGGAGCAGCACAGTATTGGAGAAAGTTTATTGCTAACTTTTCCTTAATTGCAGCTCCCTTACATGCTTTGACAGGATTGAACAAGGTGTTTCAGCGGGGAGGTAAAAAGTAGAAAGCCTTCGACACCTTGAAAGAAAAAATTAGTACATCACCAGTACTAGCATTCCAAGATCTTCAAAGATCATTTGAGATCGAAACAGATGCCAGTGACTATGCCATGGGAGCAGTGTTGATGCAACATGGTAAACCCATATGCTACCATTCTGAGACATTTAATTTGCAGTAGTTAATTATCCCACATATGATAAAGAATTGTATGCATCAGCACAGAGTGTAAAAAAGTGGAAACATTACTTAATGGGAAAAGAAACAATCATCCATACTGATCATAAACCACTTCAGTATTTGCACTCACAAACTAAGTTGCAGCAATCAAGACACTATAGGTAAATGGGTTTTCTCCAGTAGTTTCATCTAGTCAACAGATATAAGAAAGGCATACACAATAAAGTTGCAGATATGTTGTCCAGACCAATCATAAATGCATCTACTATACTTAAGCATAACTCAGTAATGCATGAAAGCTACATTGAACAATATGCTCAAGGCATAGACTTTACAGATGTATATGCAACTTTAAGTCATGGAAAGCAAGTAGAAGAATTGAATTATTATGTTAAGGACCCACTCTTGTATCATTTGGGAAAGCTATGCATTCCACAAACTAAAAGAGTTAACATAATTAGGGAAGCACATACTTCTCTGATATCAGGTCATTTTGGGGTAAGTAAAACAGTTGCACAACTGCAAAGATTTTGCTATTGGCAAAAAATGCTTGAAATAGTTTCTAGATATGTAAAAGGGTGTACCATATATACTAAAAGCAAGCCCAGCAATACAAAACTAGGCTTGAACACTCCACTTCCAATTCCTTCTCGTCCTTGGGAAAGTGTTTCGATGGAATTTGTTGGAGGATTGCCAAAATCTAGAAAAGGTCATGACTATTTATATGTTATTGTGGACAGGTTCAGCAAAATGTGTATTTTAATACCTTGTAACAAATTGATTATAACTGAACAAACAAAGAAGTTGTTTTTTCAGCATGTCTGGGTGCATTTTGGGTTACCCACTTCCGTAGTATCTGATCAAGAGTCCCGATTTGTTGGGAAGTTTTGGTCAAGTCTGTGGGAATTGATGGACACCAGACTAAAGAAGAGCACATGCTTTCATCCACAAACAGATGGCCAAACAGGGGTGGTCAACTAGACAGTGATCCAGTTGCTCAGGGGTTATTGCAGCAAGCATCCCAAGCTTTGGGATGAACATTTATGTTATGTGCAACATGCTTACAATCGTGCTAAGCATTCTTCTACACAAAGATATCCTTTTGAGACTTGTTTTGGTTTCATACCAAGGTCTCCCTTAGATTTTGTCTTTGAAAAAGACATAGAATTTGATGGACACAGTGATGTGGACAAAGCAACCCGGTTCATTGAACAAATCCAAGAAATTCACCAGGTAGTGCAGGAATAGTTGGAAAAGAGCCAAGACAAGTACAAGGCAAGGCATGATAAGCATTGGATGGAGCATAGCTTCCAAGTTGGTGATCAAGTCTGGCTGTATATCAGCAAAGACAGAATGCAAGGTGAAGGAAAGAAGCTGAAGCTAATAAGGTATGGGCCTTTCAAGATACTGGAGAAAATTGGTGAGAATGCTTTCTGTTATAGACATTTTTGTGCCTTGCATCACTGAGCATGAAATGTCAATAATCAAGGGATCCAAAGTCCCTAAACATGTTGTTCCTACCCCTAGAGGAACAAGGCCAAGTAACCACAGCAATTCACAAAAGTTCTCCACCTGAAAACACTCAAAACAAGGCAATTCTGGATCATGTCAACTGCTCCACTGAGCATCTGCACTGAATGTCAACTGCTCCACTGTATACCTGCGTTGAATGTCAACTGCAAAGAAGGCTACCTGCACTGAGCGAGTTTGGACAAGTGGCAGAGTCATTCCTCAAGGTGTCAATGCCCAGGAAGCTTCCAAAATGACACTTGGATCAGGGAATTCGACTGGTGATGAGTAAGAGGTTCGAAATCTCCAAGTGGAAGCAAGAACCTCCAAGTGGACTCAAGAACTGAAGTGGGAGAGGACACTAGTCAGTCTCAGACCAGTCTCAAGCTTACTCATCCTCTCTCCAATATCCCTATATATAGATCTCTCTCCATGAGGTCAAGGGAGGCTGGAATTTGGTATTTGCAAAGAATTGCTGTTGGTTTGTGGCTAGAAACATTGGGTGTGTTATGCTTTGAAAGGAGCTGAAGAAGGAATTCCATTCTGCTGGGAAGGAGATGCTGGGTTGGAGCCCTATGGGTTGTATCTCTTCCTGAATCCTGTTACTTTCAATAAAGCTATCTTGATTCTTTCCTATATGCTGGTGTATTTTGTATGATTGCATTAGTATATTTGATTTATTTCTAATCCTGAATCATTTATGAATATGTATATTTTACTTTGTATTGTGTTCTTCTCTTGTCGCAAGTAGCTGTTCTCTTGTCACAGGTAGCTGTTCTCTTGTGATCTCGTGGGATTCAAGTAGCTGTTCTCTTGATCAAGCAAGGAGGCAAGTAGCTGTGGACACACAAAGAGAAGAGGATCTAGTTCGAGGGACAACCGGAAGACAACGATAAGTCTGCCGATCTCCTCTCTTTCATATTTCATAAAGGAAGTAATCATGATAGCTGTATTCGTTTGTTGCTAAGGCGCTGTCACACCTTAGGTGGATAGGATCGTCCTAAATAGGCATTTTTCCCCACAACAAATTGGCGACTCTGCTGGGGAAGAACTTGTTTATTCATTTCATTTGTGTTTCCATCATTTGTTTACTTCATAGACTTGACAGCAATTCTTGAACTGCATCTTTCCCGGATGCAAAGTAAAAGTTGCTGCTTTGATCCAGTATGTTGGACTTGTCTATGATCTAAACTAGATCCACAAATGATTTGATTGATCCTTGTGATAGTCTTTAGTACCCTATCAAAGCATCCCTCTGTTTATAGCTTGCTTGTGTTTTTGATTTGGCCTGAAACAATTGATTTTTGAGCATTTTGTGACCCAGAAACCAAGAGAAACGAGAGTTTCTCTCTTCAGCGCAGGCACTGTGAAGGCAGTCTGCATTTCAACGCAGGTCCCGAAGGGGCTACCTGCGCTGAATGTCAAACTGACAGTGTTGGACCTGCGCTAAACCAGTGTGGCCTTGAGCAGCTGGGGTTCTTTGTCCTTTGTTGCCCTATTTTGATCTTTGTTTTTTGCAGCCTTTAACCAGCATAGGTACTAGCCTGATAACCCTTTTATTTGCCTGAATTCCGCCCCATTTTTGTACAAAAATATTGTGAATGTTTTTATGTGTTTGTGGCATCATTTACAGTCTTCCTTTGCATGAGTAAAGTAGTCTTTCTGTAGCCTTTGATTCAGATCTGATTGAGAGTGATCTTAGAAGAGAGTTCATTGGCTGTTTGTTCAGATTGATTATAGTTTTACTTTTGCTTATTGGTTTGAATTTGTCTCTTTCAAAGTATCAAAACAAGTCTTTATTTCGAAAATCACAAAGTGATTGTAATCTCTTCTACCCTTGTTGATTTCGAAGAAAGTGAACTTGTTTATTTTGATCATTGTAAAAGCAAATTCAAAGTTGTGCAAAAGCTTTCTTTGTAGGCATTTATACTAAGAAAGTGAAAACAAACACCTGCATTGTGCATTTTGCATTTTATAGTTTGCATGTTGGATTTAGGGAAAGTGCATTAGAGTGTGCTAATTGCTCTTTGAGAAAAGATAGTCGCTCTCTATTCCCTTAGTAGCTAGGATTTTCAAAGTTGAAGGATTGTAAAGCTTGCTTATCATCTTAGACTGCATTTAGGAATTTGTATCATACATCTCGTGGTGAACCTTGAAAGGCAAACTTTAAAAAGATCAACCTAAAATAAACTGAATGAACCTAACAACGCTTTGTAACATAACGCACAACATAGAGGTCTAGGCTAGAGACGTGTTCCGGCATCGTTAAGCCTAGTGACTGTCGATCTCTAAGAAGGTGGGTGATTCCTCCTGAGAGACGGTAGCGCTAGTACGGATTTGTGCTCCCACGTACTGTCGCGTATATATCGGGAGACCCCTATAGGCATATATCTTTTATCCTTAGGAAACCGTGTCGGCCGCCCTACTGATCGCAATGCAGTGAACACAGCATTCACGAAGATCGACCACCTGTACCGTAAAACATATTCTGTGGTTTTGCGAAAAGTTTGGCACACCCTCTGCCTAGATCTCTAGAGCATTTTCTTTTGGCCTTTTTCAGACTCTATAACAGAAAAAGTCCATCCGAGCATTTGTCACTTCGGGCTCGTTAAAACATCGAAGGAGACTAGAGTCATCTTTAGCTTTTTCTCGACTCTTTAAAACTGAAAAAGCAAGTTGTGTCTAAAAAGTGTCGTTAACAATTTATTTTAAACGGAACAATCACCCTTTAATCCTGCGTTGATCTTTAGGTTGAAAAGATGGAGCACACCAACCAAGGAGTTCCCTTGGGTGGAAATCCTAGTCCCTTCTCCTCTTGGGGAGATGTTGGTGCGCCCCACATGGCCACATTGTCGCTTCCAGGACTGACAATTGGCCTACCAGTTTGGCTCTTTTTAACCAATGTCATTCAGAATACCACCACTCCTGAACAGTCGAGTCAACAGTTAGATCAGACAAGAGTTGCCTCCCAGCCTTCCACTTCATCTTCCTCCCCTCCTTCCTCTTCGCTTGACGGAACTGGTTGATCAAAAAATCGGGTTCCTAAGGAGAAGAAGGAGAAGAAAAAGAAAGAAAAGAAGAAGAAGGAGCCTAAGGCGACTGGGGGCAAACAAGTGTCATCTAACAAAAATCCACACACCGCACTCGTAAGGCCTAAATCGCCATGCGTCATATGCAGGGGAGACCATTTCCATAGAGATTGTCCCTGTATCCCACGGATACTAAGAGACTGGTCCCCCCGTTTGCACAATTCGGGAGCATCGACCTTTGATAGCCATGTCGACTGCTCACCGTCAACTAGTGGGAGTAAAGCTCCAGGACAGAATGGGAGAGTTAAATTTCCCTGCAGACTGTGTGAAGGCGATCACGCCATCCACCATTGTCCCTTCTTAGACGAGGCAAAAAGAGTTCTGGAAGATCGCCCGATTTTACGAGCGAATCTTCCTCCTGGATATCAAAGACTCCTGCCAAGTCCCTCACTAATTGAGAATCCGGCTGAGCCACTTAGATGGTCAGCCGAAGCACCTGTCATTGAAGAAGAACCGTCTGGATCCATGCCTGACGAAAGTCAAAAGGTTGATACGGCAGTTGACCCGGTTTTGCCTTCAGAGGCTCCATCTTCGAATGACACCATCACAAAGGAGAATACAGACGACACCGTCCAGGTTCTCTTCATCAGCACTGACTCTGATGATCAAGGGGGCAATGCCACCATTCCTTTGTCACAGGAAGGAAGTTCATCAGAGCACTATCTGGCCGTATATTCGGTCCCACCACCAAGCAACCTGGTTGTCTCCTTTGATTGGAACCAACTAGGCAGACCCCGGTTGCCAGCCAGTATACCATTCAGAATTATTTGTCAAATATACAGAATGGTAATGGCTGGCACTATCATTGATGAGGGGGCATCTGTGAGTATCCTTTCCTCTATTGCTTGGAAAGCGCTTGGTTCACCAGCGCTTTTACCTGAGATGAGAAATCTATCAGGTTTTGATAAAGGAACCAGTTGACCTTTAGGGATCCTCCCCAATGTGCCTATAACATTGAAAGGGAAGACTGTTCAAATGAACGTGATGGTCGTTCAAGGACCCTTGGATTATAACCTACTCCTTGGACGAGACTATATATATTGCATGGGAGCTGTAGTCTCCTCACTCTTTAGAGTAATGTGTTTTCCGCATGAAGGAAGAATGGTCAAGCTCGTGGACCAACTTTCGTTTCCCGGATCACACATCGCAAATAGTCATGTGCCATCCCTAAATGGTCTATTCATGCAAGAAGTGTCTCAACCCACGGTCCGTCCTCCTGATGAGCGCGAGTAATCCGGGAGGATATGACTGGAACCCAGGGGGCATGCATCCTGGCCTGCTTCGGTAGGGAAACTTTGGGTATAGGGTAGGTTTCCGCAGGAGAATATGACTAGTCCGTACCCCGTTCGTGGATGGAAGAGGGGTTGTTCTAGAATAGGATTCTTTTGTCAAAGTTATGTGTTTGGCACCAGTCATTCACCCTTGTCTGCTTCGGTAGACATTGCCGAGGAAGTGTTTTGTTTGAAAGATTAACGAGACAATCTTTGGGTAACCTGAAAGAGGTAAGCCTCTCTCGATTAAAACAAATGTTTTGGCGGAGGGTAAGTAGAGGTAACCTTGAAACTCTGTTTTATACCTGGGGGCATGCAAACCTTTTGGAGTGCAAGCAAGGGGCGACTATTTATTTTTTTAAATTTTTAGGTCCTCCCTTTAAACCTGTAGGTCTAACCCTTTAAACTCGTAGGATTAGCCGTTTCCGAACTTGCATAAAGAAAGGAGAGTGAGCATAGCTTTGGTAAGGTGCAAGATCTATAAAAAATTGGATCTTTCATGAGACACTCTTAATCAAATGACTGGGTAATCGAGCAGTTTTAGCATAAAGTTCATGCTCGTTAAAAAATAAACGCAAGATCTGAGCAGTTTTAACGCGGTCTTCATGCTCGTTAAAAAATAAATATAAGCAGTGAGCAATGTTTCCTCCAGAGTTTAAGCTCATTTTTATCTAAAAAATGAACCTATCCCGGTAAATAACCACTGTGATCGTAAATTTATCAGCCATAAAAGCCTTGGTCGTGTTTGCACCTGCCACCTCCACTTGTCATTTGGTCGATCGTTCACCCCCATATGATTGTTTACCCATTTTGAGGAATAGCTGCGAAGAGTGATTTCACCTAGCCATCCTTGTGACACTGCCGTGATTGGAAAATTCCAACCTGTACCTGGAATCAGTTGCTATCCCTGTTTATCACTCGTTCCTCAAAAGACTAGTCTTCTTTAAGCTCTTTTCAACTGACTCGTAAAATATGAAAAGATTGCCGAGTTTTGGCCTTCCAGCTCATTAAAAGGACAGGAAGAGCTATCCCTCCTCTAGATTTTAATCTTTTTGGACCTGAGGGATTATTGCACAAAAAGGTCGAGCGCTTGTTTTATTCGGCTCGTTAAAGTTATCGAAAACTCATCCCTTCTGTATTGTTTTATACTTTTTCGGACTTAAGGGATTAGATGACGAAAAAGGAATTTTGGAGTTAACTTTATGTACCTTTTTAGACTCTCTAAAAATGAAAAGGACCGAGTTATCCTTGTCGTTAGACTCGTTAAAATTATTAAATAGCGACAAACTTGTCTTTAGACGAGAACGAGTTTCCCTATCGCTAGGCTCATTAAAACATAGCGATGGGCTTGCCCGAAGGGCAAGTTATAGAACAAGCATATGTTATCCTCCTCAAGCTTGACAAAAATAAAGAGGTACTGGTCAGCAATGACTGGGGAAAAATTGGGAAAAATCAAGAAAACTTTGATGGTAGCAAGTCGCTCTTGAACATGACACTTTTCTTCCATACCACAATCGGGTTGGGTTGTTTCATTCACCGGTCACATCACCATGGTCTTGCCATACCATCCATATTTGGGGTAATGCTACCAATCCATCGCATCAGTGTCGCCATATGTTCAAGAGAAGTCATTCAGAAAGAGTCAACCGGGTCCCATCCACTGCCATACATTATCCTTCATCCATTCATGACCGCCACCCTGAATCATATGTCACAGATTGTTTTCACCTCCATTAAAATCATTAGCTCCGTTCCATGTCACTGATGTGGGATTCATTAAGGCCCTCCTTTAACGGATCGCTCCTTGTCGACATCAGCTCATTATCCAAGGAGTTGATCTAGGAACAACCCCTTCAGTACTTTGAAGCTTGCATGCCTCAATGGCAAGTTTCTCACTTCCGGCGATAGGTATACATCAATGACCTTCAACCAGAAGATTTTGCGTGGTGTTCGACGCCAAGTCCTTTATTCACACCACGTGAATTGTACTGCAGTACCTTGAGGGTCATTATCATTATCGGTGATTCCTCTCGCGCTTGTTAACGGTTTACATCATTGACCGGTAATCAAGCGATGTCTTTCCATGTTCGACTTCAGCGCAATTCTCACATGGATCGGCTTGTACTTAGAGTGAAGATCGAACGAGTTTGAAGACCCCGGATCTAGTTTCATCCATCTGGGCTGCGATATATATTCAGAAAAAATAAAGACATTTGACATGTACATCATTGCAGCAGATGATCATCCTACTCAAAGGATGATAATTTTCACCAAAATTATCAGTCTACCATCAGACGATCGTCTGTTCTATGTACAAAAATGAATTTATAAAGCTGAGCATGGGAATGCCCGCCTGAGCTAGATCATGAAAGAAGTATGAATCATAATGTATTGTATTGTATTTTATTACAGGTCTCCTCCCAGCAGATGGATGAACTTCGGACCCTCCTGGATAAAGCATTTCACCCGATAAACGGCCTCATACTTTAGGGGGCAACTGTTATAGACATTTTTGTGCCTTGCATCACTGAGCATGAAATGTCAATAATCAAGGGATCCAAAGTCCCTAAACATGTTGTTCCTACCCCTAGAGGAACAAGGCCAAGTAACCACAGCAATTCACAAAAGTTCTCCACCTGAAAACACTCAAAACAAGGCAATTCTGGATCATGTCAACTGCTCCACTGAGCATCTGCGCTGAATGTCAACTGCTCCACTGTCTACCTGCGTTGAATGTCAACTGCAAAGAAGGCTACCTGCACTGAGCGAGTTTGGACAAGTGGCAGAGTCATTCCTCAAGGTGTCAATGCCCAGGAAGCTTCCAAAATGACACTTGGATCAGGGAATTCGACTGGTGATGAGTAAGAGGTTCGAAATCTCCAAGTGGAAGCAAGAACCTCCAAGTGGACTCAAGAACTGAAGTGGGAGAGGACACTAGTCAGTCTCAGACCAGTCTCAAGCTGACTCATCCTCTCTCCAATATCCCTATATATAGATCTCTCTCCATGAGGTCAAGGGAGGCTGGAATTTGGTATTTGCAAAGAATTGCTGTTGGTTTGTGGCTAGAAACATTGGGTGTGTTATGCTTTGAAAGGAGCTGAAGAAGGAATTCCATTCTGCTGGGAAGGAGATGCTGGGTTGGAGCCCTATGGGTTGTATCTCTTCCTGAATCCTGTTACTTTCAATAAAGCTATCTTGATTCTTTCCTATATGCTGGTGTATTTTGTATGATTGCATTAGTATATTTGATTTATTTCTAATCCTAAATCATTTATGAATATGTATATTTTACTTTGTATTGTGTTCTTCTCTTGTCGCAAGTAGCTGTTCTCTTGTCACAGGTAGCTGTTCTCTTGTGATCTCGTGGGATTCAAGTAGATGTTCTCTTGATCAAGCGAGGAGGCAAGTAGCTGTGGACACACAAAGAGAAGAGGATCTAGTTCGAGGGACAACTGGAAGACAACGGTAAGTCTGCCGATCTCCTCTCTTTCATATTTCATAAAGGAAGTAATCATGATAGCTGTATTCGTTTGTTGCTAAGGCGCTGTCACACCTTAGGTGGATAGGATCGTCCTAAATAGGCATTTTTCCCCACAACACTTTCTGCCCTGATTTGCCAGCTTACATGCACATCTATTCAGTGGTTAGTGCAGAAAATTTAAGACTGTTTGAACCTTCATTAATTGAAGATCCCGAAGAGCAAAGTCAGTTGCCTTCAATTGATGATCTGTTGCCTGAATATCTCAATGAGTTGCAGGAAGATACAATTCTAGATAGAAAGGTGAGAACTATGCGCGGAGGGGATGTTGAGTACCTAAGAATCAGGCTCAAAGGTTCAAAACCAAGCAGTGCATGATGGATGGAAATTGGGCAAGTGAGGGAGCTGTATCCTCACTTGATCGATGCTTGAAAACCAACTTTTGGTGGTCCAAAATCCTTTTTCAGTGGGAAGGCGTGATCCAACATGGATCCAAATACCCTCTAAGTTTTCAAAAATCATTCAAAAGATAAAAACAATCGCATGGGAAGAACCCTTAGAAAAGTCGGATTACACTATCGAGAGGCAAAAGAATAAAGAAAACATTGAAAAACAGAGTATCGGAGGCTTGAACAGTGAATCCACAGGAGTCGTCGGATCTGGCTGACCAACGGTCCAAATCTGATTGGCAAATTGCAATCGGTGGTGGCAGTAGACGGATATCGGCAGACACCATATAAATGTTGCGATAGCGATCAACGGGGTCAACGAGGACTGTCGATCAAGCACGCAAATCGATAGCCCACATTGCATCACAATATCGCAATCAGAAAATACAAAGGAGCGGTGGCTTTTATATATATATATGTGATGCGATAGCTGGACCCGACAAGGATATAGGCGCTATTTCATAAGATTTGAGATCCGTCAAATGCCATTTTTAATGTATTTTTGTATATTTCATTGTTAAACAAAATACAAAGGGAAAGCGCCGATGTGATGAAACCCAGACCCAAAGGAGTTTGGGAATGAAAATGTATAACATTTCAAATCCGCCCAAAGCCATTTTCACGGGATTTTTCAGTATTTTAGTGTATTTTTAAATACAAAGAGGAAATCATGGAACAGGGATTGCGACATGTGATAGCGACTTATAGGCGGACCCGATAGGAGAATAGGGTGCAATTATGAGATTTGAAGTCTGGATGAATAGTGTTTTTGGCGGATTTTCACAGTTTTGAATGTATTTCTCTGTGTAAATAGAGAACGACCAATTTGGGGATTCCAAAGGCCCGAGGGACTCTTCTATTGCAGAATAGGTGGCCACCTCCCCTGAATGCGTTATGCAATGATTATTTAATGCTAGAAGAGGGATTGGAGTGGACAGAGGCCAGGAGACAGAAAGTTGAGAAGGAGAAATGAACCGATAGTGCGGATTGGCTTTAAAGCCATAGAAAATAGAAGGCAAAGGCAAATAGTGTTGAGACAGAGCAATAGAGACAGAGAGTCAGTGAGGAGAGTCTGTCTACTCAGAAGAGACTTGGGGGATCCAAGTAAAGCCTTATTGTTTTATTTATGTTGTGTGAGGCTCAAATTGAGCTCACTGTTATAAAACTCTGTTATGAAGACATAATAGAGAGGTCACCACTGAAGGATGGACTAGGAGATGTAGCTCAGGAGTGTTGGGTGAACTCCTTATTAAATTTGTTGTGTTTATGTGTGTTGTATATTATGTTTCTTTTACTGCTTCACTGTCTATGTATTTTGCAATCTTATCAATCCATTACATAAAGTAACATAGGCAAATCCATGCACATAAGTCTGTAATACCTTATTAATTGTCAAGATCTCATTTTTAGATCATTAATCAGCTCGTCATCATGTAAAGAAGCCGCATGATGTGATGGTGATCCCTATTTTGCTAATGTAGTAGGCTTGGCCCCTTCCTCAATTTGAGGAGAAAACTTAAGACTTGTGCCTCTCTGGTATGTCTTGGTCACCTCAGGCCTAGGTGCCTTGGAAACCTCATCATGATTGCTTGATGACCCTACCTCCATTGACTGTGTTGACATGGTTTGGTGCTGGCTTGGTGAAGTGGTTATATGCATTTTCAAGGCTGCCTCAATGAAAGTGTCCCATGTCATGTTCTTCTCCGTCAACTATTAGAGAACTATAACCTTTATCCGGCTATGGTGAAAGAGGTTGGGATAATACACTTTTCCTTTCAATTGCACCCTTTCAGACATTTTGGTTAAGCTCCTATACAAGTAATTGCACAAATTGAGAGACTTGGCTATAGTAAAGTGCATGAGCAACCTTATGTGATATTGATATAACCTAGAAAATCTACCCTCACATGTAAAGAATTTCATGACAGCCTTCATTAATGGTGCATATCCCTCCAACAAGTATCTGAATGGGAAAACATGTGAGTGAGTTCCTTTGTACTGTGATTTCTGGTAGGGTTTGTACTCTTCTACGTCTAGGCTCATGCCTTTGAACCAATTTTCACCATGGTTTGGTCCTATAACTTGAGAGGTGGCATTCACTGAAAACATGAAATTAGTCCCTGCAATGGTGATCTTATCTTCCTTCAAGGCGAGGGAAAATATACCTATGATATGCTCATGGTGACCATCTTCCTGCACTTTTTGACAAAACCCTAAACAATTGACATCTTCAAAGTATTTCTTGGCAAAAGGGAAGGAGGTTATTTCATTGCAATTAGAGGGCTCAAACCTTAGTATCTTTCCCCCCTTCTTGTATTTCCTCTTCTCTGATGATGGTGAGTTAGGCTCCATACTTAAAACCCTAGGTGAAAGGCAGGCAAAAACAGTGAAATTTGTTGTTGTGAGGGAATGAGGTGGTATGAAGGACTTGGGAGTTGTGTAAAATTTTGAGGAAATTTAGGAGGGTAAGGGATGATGTCAGTGAGTAGGGGAAGAAGGAATTTTGGGAAATGAGTGAGGGGAGAGGTTGGAAAAGGCCAAAACACAGGCCTACCCTAGAAAGAGATAGGGTAGACTAGGGTTTAGAGGAAAATGATAGAAAATGAGGGGATAAGGTTTTGTGACAGATGGAGATGGTGTATTAGCTGCAAATAGAGGTATAGGGAAAATGAATCTAGGGTTTAGGGAAGAAATTCATCATTTGAAGATCAAAACCATGAAAATCATGTAAACCATAGGAGAAGAAGTATTTGATCAATTTCTTGACATATGAGGCAAAGGAGGGCATGAAAATGATTAAACTTACTTGTTATAGAGCCTGGAGGATGAAATGACTGGAGAGGAGATTTGAAAAATGGATTTTTGTGGTCAAACTACAATTTTGAAGAACTCTGCCTGATGCGTAGCGAAGGCTTCCTATGCGTAGTGTGCTGTCCAGGTGCACAACGAGGGCTCTCTCTGCGCATCGTGCTGTGTTTCAACACTCTTTTGGAGGCCTTAAACTACTCCAAATTGTGAAATTGATAGCTCGTTGGAAAGATATTGAAGTATGATAGAGGACAAACACCTCAAGAATATAATTTGGATATTATATCAGGAAGAACAATTGATTTTCCCAAGGTCTCTCTAAAACCGCAGGGTGTCTCTGACAAAAGCACAGTGCAAACTTGCAGAGCACTTTTGACTGCCTTCTTGGAGGATTTTCAGGCTGAAAATTGTATGGTTAGAAATATTATGGTGTCATATACACAATAGAGTCCTTAAGCATTGCCAACACCTACTCTAAATCCCTGAAAAATTGTCTTGAAGTCAAGTTGTCTAGAAGTGCGCAACTCTCCTTGTAGCAAGTGTAGTTTGGGAATTTATCTCAAATTATAACACCTGTACATAATTAGAAAGAGGTTTTTTTTCTTGGACTATAATTGACAAAATTCTCTCACTTTTGTAAAATTCTTCTCCATTTGGGTAGAAATATATTTTGAAGCAAACATGTCCGTATGAGAAATGATGAGACGAGGTAGTGTGCTGCAACATTGTCTTATTTGAAATAAAACATTACCTTTACCTTTGTTTTTCTTTCCCTAAGCTGCTAACTACCTTTACCCATTGACTCACACGATGGACATGTTTTTGTTTTGACATATGGTATCATGATGACACATAGAGTGAAACCCTAGACCATGACCTAAAATGAGGAATTTAACCATTTCATGACCCAAGAAATTTAAATGAAGATATGATACCTTGAAGAAGACAATGACCATGATGAGTGATGAAGACCATGAGTAAGTGAAGGGGGAAACAATGACCTAGACACAACAGCCAGTGACCAAATTTTTATTGAAAAGCTATTTGAAACCACAAAAATTTGACCAAAGACCATAGTTAAAAAAAAACTTTGTAAGAGCACATTTGATCACTGGTGACTGACATGACTGATAGGCACCAACATTGGCTCCAGCTGGGGATGGAAGATCCCTGGAGGTGTCAAGAACACCGTAGAACAGGTAGCCTTATTCATTGGGCATGGAGTCAAAATGCAAAAAGAATAAACTCAAAACTAAACACTGACTGACTAACTGAACTGACTTGACAATAAAAAAAATACTTACTAGACTTACTTATGGAAGTAGACCATCGATATTGTAAGGCCTTCACCTTGGGATTCAAATACTGATGATAACTTCCCACTTGCTGAAGATATATATGGAATCATGTGAAATGATCCCTCCAGTGTAACCAATCCAACAAATAATTACTTATTTGAATCCTGTTCACACTTTCTTTGAACAGGCAGAAAAAACAAAAGATAAGCCACTCCGAGTGTTCACTGAACATATGTAAATGATCCATAAATACAATAAAATTCATCTCCCTTGATGATTGAAGCAAATTAGTAAAAGGATCCTGAATAATCTGAAATGTTACCTTGTCTTGAAAGTCAGCATAAATACAAGCACACCCTTCATTTTCCAATGCAAAATTTTTGTCAGGATGAAAATGTTCATTAAGTTTTTCATTTGCATTAGGAAAAAGGGAAGTTTATTCTTGAAAATATGTGTTTGAGGCAACCATATCATCAACAGAAAATATGTGCACATCCATAAGATCCAGGATAATCTACTCTTCTTCAAAAGACTCCTCATTTTCTTTACCTAGAGGAAGATCATCATGCGCATGCGACTCTAAAACAACCTCTCCTTTATCACTGCTCTCCTCTTCATCATATTCTTGCAATGTTTGATGACTATCCTCTGCCATAGTTATATTGTCTGAAACCTCCACACATATCAGTTCAAAATTATGGTTTGTAGGAATCTAACCTTGAAATAGTGCTTCAGAAAATGGATGAGCTGAAGAGACATATGAGTGGTAAATTTATAGAGATCCTTGTTCATACATTTCATCAAAAACCTCATCTTGGTCTTCATAAACCCGATCTTGAATTAAAAACTCAAAGAAAGAATAATCTAAAAAAAACAAGTGAATGACTATCTTCATACCTCTCATTCAAAAGACAGGGTTTTGGATGCTCATGGAAAACTTTAAATGCAACAACCACTTCAATTCCTCACGTGCTTCAACAGGAAGAATATCAATTTGACTATCACAAGAATCAAGGAAAATAACTTCTTGTTCACTATTTCCTTGCAAAAGTAGATGATAATTGTCATAAGATGGTTCACTACTTAAGTGTTCTGTACATGCAATTTCAGAATTCTGACTTGGACCAGTTTCTTCCTGACTGTTAGGATGCAGATCTATTTCATCTTCAAGCAAAGAAGAAGTTGATGCATGTTGTGAATGATCCTTTGTATCAAAGCAGCTAATCTCCGTTATTTTTTGTTGGGAACAATATTCATAAAGGGTCTCTATGATCTCATAATCTAGACATTATTCATCACCAAAATTCTCTTCAAGGTATTGAATGAAATTTTCACAGGATTCAAAAAAATCTTCGAACACTAAGAATGAATGATGATATTTTCCATATAACTCAAAGAATGTTGTGTGGAATTCTTTAAGAGAGAATCAACTACCTGGCTTCAATCCTTCATACCATGATCTTGCTTTTCCTTCTAGGGTGGCCATAAAAATTTTCATCAAACAATCCTCATGAAACCTAATCTCGAGCTTATGTATATGCCAATGAAATTTGATTAGATTCATAATAGCCTCATCCACGTTTCCATCTATGAATTTGGGAAAATTACTTTGCCAATCTATGCAAGGAATTCGATTTAGAAAACCAGAACTATGAGCTCGATTCATAGGAGCATACCTTCGAGCAGTTGAATCCATCTTGAAATAGTTAAGTCACCAAGAAGTTCTTGAAACTACCGGTTTTTTGAACAGTGGAGTCACCATGAAAATTCTAAACCTTTGGATTCTTCAACACTGGAGTCACCAGGTGAAAGATGCACAACCTTTCTTGTGTTTGATCACTGTTCACCATCAGCAATCAGATATGATCCTTGTAATTCTTTTTCAAGGAAGATATGATCTTTCATTCCTTGGCAACGACACCAAAATGTTATCACCCACAATTTCCGAGGCCGAGAGGAATCGACGGAGGTAACCACAAACCAAGCTTTCAAATGGTAGCTAGCCCTACCAAACCAGAGAGGGCTCTCTCTATGAGATCACAACCAAAGAATTGACTGGAATATAAAACGATTTTAGGCTAGATAGGCTAGGCTTAGATAGGTTTTGAAAATTTAGGGTTTTGATGCTGGACAAGGGATGAAAACCAGGTAACTAGGTCAAAGGATCAAAAGGGTAACAACAACAAAGATATAAAGGAGCAAGGTAGAAATAGTTTTGTGATGGTTTAGGGTTTGTCAGTGTAGTGTAGTTTTCAGAAGAAATAAGAGGTCTTAATGAGCATATATATCATGAATTCATTAAGCAAGGAAGAAAGTAACACATAATGATATTCCCATCAAAACAAAGCTTTATGAAAAGAATTATGATTATAAACTTAAGGAAAAACCACTGAAGAACTGATGAATGGAAAGAGAAGATTAATATCTTTCATATGAAACTATAACAGAGAAAATACAACATCACAAACTCACTACACATGAATTTCTAGATAATAGTTGTAACTGTTCCTTTGATTTCCTGAAAATGCTCAAGCACAAGGCTATAAGAGTTTTCTCCTCGGATTTCCAACCCCTCTCTCTGACTGAGAAAATGATACATATAAACCAAAATAAATAGTTTTCCCACCCTCAGGATTTGAATCCATGAGTGGTGGAATAGTTCCCATGAATATCTCAACCAACAACTGAGACTGAGAAGGTTGAGTATAAACTCTCCATTTAGACTTTGACTTCCGTTTTTCCTCAATAATGATGCCTAAGTTAACATAAAAATAAATAATTAAGACTAATTACCCACTATAACATCATATTTATAGTAATATTACTCAATTGCATTATTCTTTTGACTTTTACCAAAGTCGAACTAGGAATTACAAAAAATTACACTGAAAATTTTACAAAAATCTAAAAAATTTCCAGTTGCGGAGTGAGTTGTTGGAGGTAATTTTTGAGTGCCTTTCTGAAGTCCAAATCCATATCTGAATCCTATTCTGGAACACTGGGAGAGTTTAGATGTCTTTAGAGTATTTGTTTACTCAAAATGACCCATTTTTGGCTAAGATATGGCCATTCTCCCAAAGCATCTCTAGGTGCACAACAAAATGGAAAAAGAGGGGCAGAAAGGTGATGTTTGGCCTCTTTTTTGCAATTTTCTCAAAACCTGAGCCCTGGAGCAGGAAAGTGGGAAAATTTGTTTTTAGAGGGGGTAATAATATTTCCAAAAATGCTGAGTTTCCATCATTTGGAGCCCCAAGGAAGAAGTGCAGCGTGAGCTCGCTGCTCACCTAGACAGAAAATTGCCAAAAGATTGTAAATTTGCACTAGTCTGCACCAACACACAAAAAGTTCTCCAAATTCTCCCAAAATTTGTCTAGAGATGCATGATGTGGTGTGTTATGCAAACATGGATTCATCAACAAGCAACTCTAACTTAACCTTCTCCTCTTGGCTGATTAGGGTTTCCTTGAGTTTGGCCATCAACTGCTTGATTCTGACCTTGGCAACCTAATTCCTTGTGTAATAATGGATGGCCATCTTCCTTTGCAACTTGTTATCCTTGTTAGCCTTTTTAAGGAGATTCTAAAGGTGGCAATTGACTTTGTCAAGCCAAAACTCCCTGTCCTCATTTATTTCCATGGTAATCCTCTCTTCAAAGGTCAATTCTTGCATTGGTGGCTTTTGCTCTCTTTCCATTTGAAGTGCGTTCCTAAGACCCATTTTCCTTGGTATATTTGTTGTGGGGAAAAATGCCTATGTAGGACGATCCTATCCACCTAAGGTGTGACAGTGCCTTAGCAACAAACAAAGACAGCTATTCTAGTATTCTTCCTTTATGAAATGAGAATGAAGAGAAATAGATGGACTAACCGGTGTCTTCCGTTTGTCCTTCGATCCAGTTTCTCTTCTCTTTGGGAGTTCCTAGCTACTTGCCTTCTCGCTCGCCTAGCTTCAACAGGTTCCTGCAAGATCACAAGAGAAGAACACTACACAAAGACATAGATTCATATTCATAACTAGTTCAGGATTAGAAATAAACCAAATACACTAATGCAATCATACATCAAAGACACATCAGCATATAGGAGAAAACCAAGATAGCTTTATTGATGAATAACAAGGTTCAGGAGGAGATACAACCAATAGAGGTCCAATCCAGCATCTCCTTCCCAGCAAATGAAATTCCTCTCTTCACCTCCCTTCAAAGCATTAAGCACCCAATGATTCCAATCTCAAACCAATAGTAATTCTTTGCAATAACAAAATTCTAGCCTCTAGATCCCATGGAGAAGAGATCTATATATAGATGTTTGGAGTGAAGATGAGTCAGCTTGTGATCTGACTAGTGTCCTCTCTCTCTGTCATTTCTTACTTCCACTTGGAGGCTAAGAGCCTCTTACTGATCACTTAGTCGAACTCATCAAGGCAAGTGTCATGAAGGAAGATTCTAGAAGCTTCCACAGTCTTGACACCTTTCACAAGAGACCCTGACATTTGTCACTTCCCGCTCAACGCACCCTGGTAGTGCTTCTACCTGCGTTGCAATGCAACCAGCCAGTGTAAACTCTGCATTTCAACGCAGGCAGCTAGTAGAGCTTCTGAATTGATCCTGAATTGACTTGTTTTTGAGTAGTTTCTGGTGGAGAACTTCTGTGAATTGTTGTGGTTTGTTGGCCTTGTTCCTCTAGGGGTAGGAATAACATGTTTAGGGACTTTGGATCCCTTGGATTATGGACATTTCATGCTTATTGCTGTAAGGCACAAAAATGTCTATAACAATATTCCTTGCCACATTTACTTCATGCTTCTTAGTGTCCTCATGGTCCACCACTTCCTTACCTATCATCTCTTGTTTCTTGGCTTTGAATTGCTCTTTCTCCATGACTAGTTGTTTTGCCTTAAGTTGACTGTTTTCTTGCGTAAGGAATGAAATGATGAATTTGGCCCTTGCCAAATTATCCTTGAGCTCCATGATTTGATAATCCTTCTCTTTGATGTCTTGTTTCAGATTTTTATTCTGATCTTGTGCCTCCAAGTCAACTAGTTCAAAATCATGTTCAATGGGCTCCTCATCATGCAAAGAAGCCTCATGATGTGATGGTGATCCTTGTTTTGCTGATGTATTAGGCTTGGCCCTTTCCTAAATTTGAGGAGAAGACACAAGACTTCTACCTCTTTGATATGTCTTGGTCACCTGAGGCCTAGGTGTCTTGGAAACCTCATCATGCTTGCTTGATGACCTCACCTCCATTGACTGTGCTGACATGGTTTGGTGTTGGCTTGGTGAAGTGGTTATATGCATTTTCAAGGCTGCTTGAATAAAAGCATCCCATGTCATGTTATTCTTTGTCAATTGATGGATAACTATAACCTTTATCAGGCTATGGTGAAAGAGGTTGGGATAATGCATTTTTCCCTTCAATTGCACCCTTTCAGACATTTTGGTTAAGATCCTATACAAGTAACTACACAAATTCAGAGACTTGGCTACTGTAAAGTGCATGAGCAACCTTATGTGGTATTGATATAACCTGGAAAATCTGCCCTCACATGTAAATAATTTCATGACATCTTTCATTAATGGTGCATATCTCTCCAACAAGTATCTGAATGGGAAAACATGTGAGTGAGTTCCTTTGTACTGTGATTTCAGGTAGGGTTTGTACTCTTCTAGGTCTAGGCTCATGCCTTTGAACCAATTTTCACCATGTTTTGGTATGCCTGTAACTTGAGAGATGGAATTCACTAAAAAAATGAAATTTGTCTATGCAATGGTGATATTATCTTCCTTCAAGGTGAGGGAAAATATACCTGTGAGATGCTCAAGGTCACCTACTTCCTGCACTTTTTGACAAGACCCTAAACAATTGACATCTTCAAAGAATTTCTTGACAAAAGGGAAGGAGGTGATTTCATTGAAATTAGAGGCCTAAAAACCATGTATCTTTCCCCCCTTTTTGTATTTCCTCTTCTCTGATGGTGGTGAGTCAGGCTCCATACTTCAAACCCTGGGTGAAAGGCAGGCAAAAATAGTGAAATTTGTTGTTGTGAGGGAATGAGGTGGTATGAAAGACTTGGGAGTTGCCTAAATTTTTTAGGAAATTTAGGGGGGTATGGGATGATGTTAGTGAGTAGGGGAAGAAGGAATTTTGGGAAATGAGTGAGGGGAGAGGGTGGAAAAGGCCAAAACACAGGCCTACCCTAGAAAGAGATAGGGTAGACTAGGGTTTAGAGGAAAATGATAGAAAATGAGGGGATAAGGCTTTGTGATGGATGGAGATGGTGTATTAGCTACAAATAGAGGTGTAGGGACAAGGAATCTAGGGTTTAGGGCAACAATTCATCATTTGAAGATCAAAACCATGAAAATCATGTAAACCCTAGGAGAAGAAGTATTTGATCAATTTCTTGACATATGAGGCAAAGGATGGCATGAAAATGATTAAAATTAATTTTTATAGAGCTTGGAGGATGAAATGGCTGAAGAGTAGCTTTCAAAAATGGATTTTGGTGGTCAAACACCAATTTTGCAGAACTCTGCCCCGTGCGCAGTGAAGGGTTCCTGTGCATAGCGTGTTGTCCAGGTGCGCAGTGAGGGCTCTCTATGTGCAACATGTTGTCTTTCAACCCACTTTTGGAGGGCTTAAATTGCTCCAAATTGCGAACTTGATAGCTCGTTGGAAATATCTTGAAGGATGATACAAAATGGATGCCTTAGGAATGTAATTTGGACAATGCATCAGGGAGAACAATGTATTTTCCCAAGGTCACTCCAACACTGCAGGGTGTCTCTGACAAAAGCACAATTCCAACTTTCGGAGCACTTTTGACACCCTTCCTGGACGATTTTTGGAATGAAAGTGGTATGGTTGGAAATATTATGATGTCTGCTACATAATAGAGTCCTTAAGCACTTCCAACACTTACTCCAAATCTTTGAAAGACTGTCTTGAAGTCAAGATTTCGAGAAGTGCGGCAACTCTCTCATAGCAAGTGTAGTTTGGGCATTTCTCTGAAATTATAACACCGGTTCATAAACATAAGGAGGTTTTTATTCCTTGGACTATAATTGACAAAATGTTCTTTCACTTTTGTAAAATTCTTCTCCATTTGGTCAGAAACATATTTTGAAGCAAAAATGTCCCTATGAGAAATGATGAGACGAGGTAGTGTACTGCAACATTGTCTTATTTGAAATAAAACATTACCTTTACCTTTATTTTCCTTTCCCTAAGATGCTAACTCCCTTTACCCATTGTCTCACATGATGGACATGTTTTTGTTTTGACATATGGCATCATGATGACACATAGAGTGAAACCCTAGACCATGACCTAAAATGAGGAATTTAACCATTTCATGGCCCAAGACATTTAAATGAAGATATGATACCTTGAAGAAGACAATGACCATGATGAGTGATGAAGACCATGAGTAAGTGAAAGGATCAATAGTGACCTAAACACAATAGCCAATGACCAAATGTTTATTGAAAATCTATTTGAAACCATAAAAATTTGATCACAGACCCTAGTAAAAAAAAAAAATTGTAAGAGCACATTTTATCACTGGTGACTAACATGACTGATAGGCACTAACATACCCAAACCCTAGACCAAGTCCTTCTCCAAGTACCAATTCAGCGCTCCAACAAGTCTTTCCTTTATTTTTCACCAACAACTTCATCCCGCGAACTTCAATACTACAACTCATCTCGTAAATTTGTTCCTGCAATTTCAGCCTTGCAACTCCAATGGAAACCCTACTCATCCTCCTCTGAACAAAGTTTATTTACAACCTAGTTTCTGTAATAACATTGGCGCAAGTTTTTTGTAGCACACATCATTCTACATATTACATGTGGACAAAGAGCCACTCATCTACATAGACACATCAAAGGTGATTATAAATGAAGGATAACAAATATTCTAGAAGCTTAACCCTGTGAAAGAAACTTTCAAGTGGTTGATAATTTCAAAGTTATTCCAACTTCATTATACAAACCATCAGTGCTTTCATCAACCTATGATTCAACACGTTTTAACTTTGAACCACTGCAAACTAACAAAACCTCATCCAACATGTTTTAGCTTTAAACCAGTTACAACTAATTAACAAAACCTTTTAAACACATTGTTCATTTCCTCTTTCTACTATGTCCACTTGGTCCTCCATCATAAAACTAGGAAAACTCCTCTTCCTTTAAATCTTCAATCTTGTGCTTTCCTATCTCAACTTCTGAACCAACAAAATATCTTGCTTCTACAAGGAATTATTGGTATCTCTTCTCACAACAACCCAAATAGTGAAAGGATCTGCAGGGAAAGGTTATGAAATCCAAGCACTTGAGAAGGATGTCATGGAATAATGATTCATACAAGAAAGGAAGAACTCAACTGTAGGTTCTACTATGTGGAGAGATATGGTGAAGGATTTCCCTTCAATTGGTAAATGTTCAACATAAAATATTGGAAAAATAAATAGTGTGAAAATAAGGCAAACACCCTAGACTTCTTGAAAAGGAAATTATGGACTATATGAGGAGGAGCTGATAACATACCTCAATCTCTTATGAATTTTTTATTTGGAACATGTAACTTCAAATGATAGAAAAATTTCTTGGTATAAGTCTTCGAAGTTAGCAAAATATTTGGACTTACAAGTGGCAAAATCTTAGGAATGGAATCATTTTTGTTTGAAGTCTAAATTCTAGTACCAAACTTTAAAATCATGATGACTTAATTAAATGGTTCAAAAACCAAAGGGCTAGACAATGCACTACAAATTTTGGGTACAAGGAAAAGATGGACGAAGGTTTGGTCAGGGAAATATCTCGGTGGTGGAGCTTAGTTTAGAATTTAGAGATTATTCTAAAAGTTATCATTTTCTTTGGTTAGATTTAGCTAACAAAATTTTAACTTGGAATAATTGCCAAAAGAGAAATATGCAGGGCCTTGGAAGATGTATATTGTGTAAAACCAATGAGGAATTTGTGGATCACTTGTTTATTTCTTGTTCTTTTTCTAGAGTTGTTTGGTTTGAGATATTGCAGATTACAAGTGGGAAAAACAAATTGGAGCAGAGGGCTCTGTTAGATTTTTTTCACGCTAGGATAGTAGATAAATCAATAATAGGTTTCACGAGTTTACCTTGCATTGTGACTTAGGGTATCTAGATATATAGAAATAGAATGATCTTCTGAGGCTTATAGTTGCACCTAGCATAGGTGGCCTATGAAATTAAGAGCACCTGCAATGAAAACTGATCTTCCACAAAAGAGAATCCAATCAAAATTTTAAAGGATATATAAACCTTGGAAAAGCAAAGTATAGTGTTGAAAAAGTAGGTATAACTGTTGATTTCTATGGTCATTTACAACCTGGATTTTGTGACAATGTAACACTAAAATTTAAAATTTAATATATCAATATCATTTGCATGATTATGAAACCAAACTACAACTTTTTCCAATTTAACAATCTTATCAGTTGTATTAGGGTTTCCATAAAAGTAGCAAGGCTGAAATTGCAGGAACAAAGTTTCGAGATGAGTTGCAGTATTGAAGCTGTTGGTGCAGAATCAAGGAAATACTTTTTGGAGGGATGACTTGGTGCTTGGAGAAGGACTTGGTCTAGGGTTTGGGTCTTTGTGTCTCAATTCAAGCGGATTTTACAAGAAGAGAAGCATTTCCTGAGTTTTCCCCTTGTATGGGTTTTGTCCTAGCTAAGAGCCTAATCTTTGTGTCCTCTATTGTTACTATTTCGTTCTTGATATTTGTTTGATGAAAAGATATAACTAAAATAGCACAAGAAGAATAAGTAAGTTTGCAAGAAAATATTAAGGTTAATGAAAATAAGAATCAATAAGATTCCACTTTGCATTTTCCAACATCAAGCTAGTTGTCTAGGTCATTGGTAGAGAGCCATGATAGTAGAAGAATAATTGAAGAATCCTTAAACAAAATATGACTATGAATGTTGGTTGCATGGTATAGAGAACTAGTTGGTGGAGAGAGTTTATGGGTAGAATATCAAGTCAAATTCCCATACAAAGTGCCTATATGGATAACATTCTAAAAGATATTTCCAATTCTATATCACATTAAAAAAAAATCGTAAGAGTTGAAGAGATATTGTAGATTGAAGTTAGGTAGTTGGCCTTGGTTGATGACTTAGCAGAAGGATGTGGAATGTGAGGTGGTACTAACTAGGAATCATTGATGACATGACATCTTGTGCAAGTGACATGTGGCAGTGAGTTTTTGATTTTTCATATGGCCAAGTGGGGAAATTCATGTGACATGTGGCATCACTCAGAGGATGCCATCTGACATGATGATATCATCATGATGAAATAAGTGTCATCAATTGATGATGTGGTACTATGTTGGAAGTTGTGTTAGTAGGTGATGTTTGCGGATGTTTTCCGGTGTTATAGAATTCTTGGAATTCTGTTAAGAATGGAAAGTGGTCATGAAAACAAATGTTGTTCAATAGTACGGTCTTCAGGATGGCTTTTTCAAGCATAGGGTTGAATAAGGTCGGAACCTAAATAGGATCATAAGCACATTTTGGGATAAGGCTTCGGTCATAATGACAATCTTATGGAAAAAGGTGCTAAATCTGTTAGGAGATTGGATTGTTAAGAATTTGGTGCTAAGATCAGTTATGAAAGAAAAGATTTTGTTGCAAATCTTAAAAGTGAAGAATGGAGCAAAATGGGAGATCCAATTTGTTGATGTGAAGTGATGGATAGCCATCCATAGATAATGCAACACAAGATTGAGTTTTTTGTATAGCACAATTGCAACTGAAGATAGAGTAGATTTAAATCAAAAGTATAGTTGGTGGAATTAAATATGAAGCTACTTGACATTCCAAGGTGAAGGAAAAAAGTCTTAGATGATATCTACAACAACCTATAGGTAGAATGAATTGAAGAAACTCCTCGAATTGAAGAAGAATTAAATAAAGTACTTGTTCTCACATAGTGCCTAATTAAAATAAAAGGAAGAGAAACAGAGAAGTGAATGTGTGTCTGAGATAGCTAGAGTCAACGCACAGTGTGTAGAGAATGCAAATTGAAAGAAGGAGAACCTGATAGTGAGCTATTTCCAAAAGAAAAAATCTATAGATTGTGTTTATGTGTGTGCCTGTAGAAGATAAAAGAGCCTGATACGGCACAAGTGAGCTATAGAACCTGAAGTGGTGGAGTGCGATCAATGATAATAATTTGTAATTAAATCAAATAGCACTACAAGAGGTCTCAATTTGAAAATCCTATGAAATATTAGATCTAACTTGCAGTGGTAGATTGGTGCCCCTACATATATGAGGTTTGTGCTTATTGATCTAAAGGGGTTCGACACTCCTGTGAGGGGGTGCTAATGAAATAATTGATTTAAAAATAGTGGGTGCTTTGAATTTACATCATGATAAAAACAAGCTTTGGTGGTTTTTATCGCAGAAGGGTTTCCACTTCAAAAAGAACATTGTGTATAATTGTGAATGTATTTGGTTAAGTGATTGTGTGATATTTGTTTAAAGGAACAAAGATTTAGAATTACTAAGTCACCCCTCACCCTCTCAATTATTCTCGATTCCAAACAATTGGTATCAAAGAAGGCGTGTTCAGGAACAATTTAATTGTTGGAAGGTACATCTCCAGGGAATCATGGAAAATCAGGTAAAGCAAGAGATCTACACAAGAAAAGTTGATCCAATCTTGGCCAAGATTTGACCAAATTTCTCTTTAGCTTCTATAGATCCCTTTAATCCAACTGCTACATATCTACGATCTCCCATAAATAATTAGTAATGATCAATTCAGATATATCCTACTTGTAAATGCTAAAACTCCATAATACTACTGGAATTGAGCTCTCCCACTAGATATTAAGCTCAATGCTCTGTAATTTATTTGTCTCAACTCTCTATCTATGTTTCCCTTGCATATTGAAACTCCTCTTTTATGAGCCATACCATCTATGCCATTGAATTATCTCTAAAGGATACTAGGTTCTTGTGTTCTGCCTAATGGCTTGAATCATTGAATCTTTGATTCAGAAATCGCAACCTTTATATGCTGATTCACCAATTCTTCAATAGGTCAATAATTTATATTTTCTCCGAAATCCCATGATCTGATCACAACGTCTTTAATATTCAAGCACAAATATTAGAAAGTCGACTTTCATTCTTAATTGGCTTAGCTCAATAACGACTTGAATGACACTTTGAAACTAATAGTTTACTCTGCATCTCCACCAAGATTTCAGAAATTTCTGTTAATGGACATCACCTTCCTTAACCAATACAGAGACTATATATCACTCTCAATCCATGCATATAGATAGGGTATGAATGTTTTTCCTTCCACTGATAACACATAAATAATATTGGGCTTTCAAATATTCATCATAATCAAATCATATATTCAATCTATTAAATAGGTTTCCAAGCCTTCTACTAGAATCACATGTTCTCGTAATCATTAACCACTAGAAATATCTCAAATCCTTATGCTCATGATAGACTCCTATGAATTTTCATCAGTTGTGTTAATTATATAGAAAGAACACACAAAGTTAATGCAATATAACATGAACACTATTTCATTCATACAAATCCTATAAATGTATATATACTCAAAAATTCTAGCCTATCCTCTATCTATGGCCTGATTCATCAAGTGTTTGACCACTTCCTTGCATTCTAGCCATGTTGGGTTGTTGGGCACGGGATCCCCCAAGGGAAGTTTTGGGGCTTAGAGCCCAAATTTTGGTTAGTTTTGTAATTCCAATGTAAAGACTCTGCATTTTGTGGGCGCGGAGCGCGTAGTTTGTTAAAGAGTCATAGGGTTGTCCGCCCTTAATTTTGATAATGTAATGTCGGTTGTAGAAGATCTACCCATGGTCTGTGGACCATGGGATTGTATAAATAGAGTGAAGCTCTAAGTAGTTAAGGCATCTAAGCAGATCACAATATGGAAAAGATATGATGTATGCGAGATAGTTCTGAAGTGTAAAGTCTAGTTTTGGGTCGTAGCGTAGGAAGAGGCTTTGCAGCTAAGTGCGTAGAGGCTTAGTAGTCCACAGCTGAGTGCGTGGAGCCTTGCAGCTGAGTGCACAGGGCAAGTCGAATCTGTAAACAATGGAAGTATTAATAAATAGAAGTTTCTATCAATTTTGTGTCTTTATTTCCTATTTTATGCATCTATTATATTGGGTATGAATTTCACTTTTAATGCTTATATGATGCACGAATGTGTATAATTGTATTGGCTAAGTAAACGCAAGATAGAATATATGTTTATGCGAAGATAATGAAGTCCTGTTAATAAGATAAATAAGATACTTGGCGTAGTTTAGGAGATATAGCAGTTCGTTGCCTTAGTAGTGTGAAAGGACTTCAGTCCCTGGTGAGGGCTGCGTAAAAGTCGATTATAAAAAATCGTGAAGGTACTAAAGGGTAGAACAGTGTGTGAAGTGACCTACGCGAAGGCAGGTTTAGTTGGACTAAACCGACATCACATCCATCTCAAGGGTGCAGAAACTTGGTTCCAACATCCCCCCATACTGCTTTGGGTGAGACTTCAGTCCGCGCTCCGCGGGCTAATGTTGAAAGGGCCAGTAGTGTAGGGATTTTTGTTTGGCTAAATAACTATGAACTTGGGTCAAGTCCCCATAAACCAACATGAGCCTCTCTAAATCTCCTCTGATTGTTTTCTTAGCTCTCCTCTCCTACAAACACTCCTTATTCTATGATCTCTCATAAATTTACATGTACAATTGAGTCTAAACCAATTTCAGTTTCAGATCTAAGAATCCCCCCTAGATCCATACAACTCACCTAGACCCTCCAAATTAGGACTTTTAGCTCCATAACTCTATCAAGAATCTAACTAACCTCTATTCTTTCCAACTCACACAACATTCTCTCTAATTCACCTAGTATTTTCGAAATCTCTCTTAACGAGAAGATTTAATTACAATTTCCTCTCTATTACATAATTCTCATAAAAACATAGGGTAATACATTTAAATAAAGAATGAAAACAATCTTAGGGAACCAACTCCCTTGGTAATTACTTTGACCCTCTCGATCAAATGACACAATAAAAATGAAGAGCTTATGCTTCTACATCAAACTCCCCAAGTTGAGAGGTTTCATGGTCTCCTAACCATGAGATGATGAAGAAAGTATGCATGGGTTGCAAATATTATTTTGTAATTCATGTCATTCCTCATCATGTTGTTGTTGGTCCATTTTCTTCTTCTTCATTCTTCCTAGCTTCCATACCTTATTCTGGAACTCTCCCTTCTCCTTGTTGATGTATGCTTGTTCCATCCTCATCAAAAATCCTCTACCATCTTCTTTCCTTCCTACAATATGTCTCTTTGGAAATCTTTCACCATCATTCTTCTAATCTTTTCAATTGCCATATCTAGCTTGTCTACTTGCTTGCAAAAATAATCCATCCTTTGCTAAAAATGACTGTTGTCTTCAATGAATTCACTAGGATAGCACTAATATTCTATCGTTATCTACCTCTTCTGCTGGAAGTCATCCTCATTACTCCCACTTTGTTTTTGTATTTTCTCCATTGAAACCTCATCCTTATCTTCTATGAAATCACTGTAGTCCACGATCATTTATTTTCTTCCCAATTGGTATTTGGATTATCCAACCAATTCTCTAAAAATTTTAATTTTGTTGCAACAAAATTCATTTCCATGCCATTTCAAACTTGAATGGGTTCCTCCAATGTTTCTTGTGCTTCTTTGCTTTCTAGACAACTCTTTGATTCTTGTAAATATTCATCACCTAAAAACACAAAACACTTGTTAGTTTCAAAAACATGAGACCTTGAGGTATCTTTTGTGGCTTCCAACATTCTTTCCTCATTTAACCTATAACCCTTTAAGTTGTCCACTAATATTTCTTCTTTCTTCTCAACTTGTTCCTTGGTATCCACATCCATACACTCATTAACCTCAGGCTATTTTGGCCTCTTTTTAGGCTGCATAATAGTCCTTAGTGACTATTCTCCCTCATTTTCTTCATCACTACCATCCTCTCCAAGGATGGGTCCTTCCTCTAGTGCACGAATTAACTCCATCTATGCCTCTGCCTCTAAATCAAATTTAGTTTCTTTGGGAATATTCAACCTCTTGTGGATCACACCTCTAATCCACTTCTTCAGGTTTCTTGCATTTAGTCTCTTAACTATCCATTGAACTCTTTCACCCACATAAACTCCACCTTTTAATTCTTTCCTCAATTCTTCTTGTAGCTTATTTGTTTACATTTGTAACTACTCCTCTATCTTGCTGAGTTATTCTTTCAATTGAGCCATTTCTTCCTCTCTCTCTTTGTGAGTCATCCTCATGTCAACTTCTTTGGCATTCCTCTCTTTTTAATTGTGACCTTCTGTTGAATCCCTTACATGACTATTTGTAGTCATCTTCATCTCCGTTCTCATCCTCTTGTGAAATTCTTCTAGTTCACCTGTGATATACAAGCTATCCTTTCTCCATGTCTTTGTAACATGCCTAATGCTTACTACCAAAACCAAGATATCTTCTTAGTTTTCTTTCCTTCTCTTGATAGTTATTCCCACATCACTGTGGAACTGTTAGGAAGTTTTCCTCCTCCAAGGTCCTTTGTAGTAGAACCTTTTCTTTATCTAAGCACACCTGCTCCTCAGCTTCAATTTTTTTTTAGCTATTGCAATCTTTTTCTTGCCCACTTATCCTTTGAGAACTTTTCTCAATTGTCCTCCTTTTCTATGTAGCACTAAATTTGCTGCTAATTCTTTGTCATAGGTCTCCTAACTTTAGAGAACTTGTTTAATCCTTCACTAATATCATCTCTTCCTATAGGTGTATATCTCATCCTGCAATTAAAAATGTCTAACTATTATTCCTTTCCTAGTTATTGTTTGATGGTTGTTCCCTCTTCAACCACCACTTCTTCATTGGTTCCTATAACACAGTATATTATGGTCATTATAACATAAACATCAACGTTTTTCAATATTTTTCTTTGTCCACTCCTATTGGAAAATCTTATACAATTTACTTCAAGTTTTCAAGCTTCTACATGCAATCCATTTTTAAAAAAAATAATTCACTCTGCTGCAAACTTTTGCAAAATTTCTTTAGAGGAAATTAATTTCCTATTAATTTTAAACCAATACTTCTTCTCACAATTATTTCGATAAACAAGGCTCAAACCTGTCTCTCTCTATTTATTCAATAGTTCAATCTTCAACCGACTCCTCTGGTTTGCTAGCAACTTGACCTCAAACCTACTCTTATAATCTTGTGCATTTAATCTCATCTTGTTTAAACCTTACATGAACATGCAAACTACTGCAACTATGTTCCTACCTTTCTCCTTCCTCGTAGTTCCTCTTCTGCTTCAATTTGTCTTAGTATTATTTATTGGTGTTGTCTCCCTTTGATGTTGTAGTTTGATTCTCGAATACTCTTGTTCCTTACTTCCCTTTTAGCGTAGGTTCACTATTTGTTTCCATAAAAAAAGAAAATCACTTTCATACCTTTATTTAACATGAAGAGGTGGTCTTTCTGAATAACTGCAATTCTCACTATGCAAATTTCTTCCATGTAAAAGTTATATTCTTCGCTCTGATACCATTCTGATGCAACCTTGGCCAGGATTTAACCAAATTTATCTTTATGTGCCGCAACTCCCTTTAATCCAACTTCTACAGATCTACAATATCCCATAACTAATTGGAAAGGACCAGTTTAGATATATCCTCCTTGTAAATGTCAGAAATCCACAATTTTATTGGAATTGAACTCTACCAATAGATCTGAAGCTCAATGCTATGTAATTTATTTATCTCAACTCTCTATCTATGTTTCCCTTGCATATCGAAACTCTCCTTTTATGAGCCATACCATATATGCCATTGAATTCTCCCTAAAGGATAATATGTTCTAGTGTTATACCTCAAGGCTTGAATCGTTGAATCTTTGTATCAACAACCATGATATTTATACACCGATTCACTAGCTATTCAACAGGTCAACAATTTAGACTTTCTATGAAATTCCACAATTTGATCACAATGTCTTCAATACTCAGGCAAGAATATTACCAACTTGACTTACATTCTCAACTGCCTTAGCTCAATGAGGAATGAAATGAAACTTTGAAAGTAATAGTTTACTTTGAATCTTCACCATGATTTTCAGAAATTTCTATTAATTGAAAACGCCTCCCTCAACCAATACAAAGACTATATATCACTCTCAATCCATGTGTATAAGTAGGGTATTAATGTTTTTATTTCCACTGATAACACAAAAATACTATTGGGCTTTCAAACATTCATCATAAGAAAATCATCTATTCAATCTATTAAATGGGTTTCCAAACCTTCTACCAGAATCACATGTTCCTGTAATCCTTAACCACTAGAAATATCGTAAATTCTTGTGCTCATGACAGACTCTTACAACTGCTCATCACTTGTGTTAATTATATATGTAAAACACACACATAGGCAATGCAATATAACATGAACACTATTTCATTCATACAAATCCTGTACATGCATATATACTTAGAACTTCTGGTCTATCCTCTATCTATGGTATGATTCATCAAGTGTTTGGCCACTTCCTCACATTTTGGCCATGTGGGGCCTTTCTAAATCTTCTCTAATTCTTTTCTTAGCTCTCCTCTCCTGCACACACTTTTTATTCTCCAATCTATCAAAAATTTACATGTACAATTGAGGCTAAACCAATTTCAGTTTTAGATCTAAGAATTCCTTCTAGATCCATAAACTCCTCAACTAGACCCTCCAAATCAGGACTTTTAGCTCCATAAATCTATCAACAATGTAATTTACCTCTATTCTTTCTAACTCACACAATATTCTCTCTAATTCACACACTATTTTTGAAATCTCTCTTAACGAGAATATTTTGTTACAATTTCCTCTCTATTACATAATTGTCATAAAAACATAGGGTAATAAATTAAAATAAAGAATGAAATCAATCTTAGGGAACCGACTCCCTTGGTAATTGGTCTCACCCTCTAGGTCAAATGACACAGTAAAAATGAAGAGCTTATGCTCCTGAATCAAGAGTACCAATATTTGATGGAGTTAATTATGTATGCTAGAGAGTCATAATGGAAACATACATCATGCCTCTTAGAGTGGATGCATGGGTTGCATTAGAATTTGGATACATATTTCCAACCACTCCACCTACAAATCCTAATGAAAGGATAGCATACAACAATAATGCAAAGGCCAAGAATGAAATTGCATTGGTCTTAACCAATTTTCTTTGGTAAAGGTGATGCACTATAAATAAAGAAAAAATCCTTGGAAAATCTCAAGATCTTCTACGAACAACATGAAAAGGTAAAGCAAGCCAAACTTAAAAACTATAGAATGAAATTTGAATGAATGAAGAAGAAAACATTGTTGAATAATTCCTTAGGGTTGATGAGGTAACCAATATGATTAGAAGGCTTAGTGAAGACATTAAATAAGGGGAAGTTGTCCAAAAGGTTTTAATATTACTTTTAATGAGTTTTAATGGCAAGATATCAACAATAAAAGAGATGTTAGAGTTAATTAATCTAATAATGGAGTAATTGAATGGAACTCTCATTGCCTATGAGATGAGAGTTGGAGGAGAGAATTTGGAGCCAAAGGAATCATCATTCAAAGACTCAAAGAAATATAAAGAACAAAAATTATACCAAGATTACTCCAACTGTGATAAAAATGAGGAGATGGCTCATTTTGTAAGGAAACTTAAAAGAGGCACAGGAAAATACAAAGGTAAGCTACATTTTAAGTGTTTTGAATGTGGTAGAGTAGGACACTTTGCTTCTAAATGTCCATATAAAGTTGAGAAACAAGAGAAAGAGAAAGAAAATAATAGCCAAGACAAAGCTCAAAAATATCAAAGAAATAAGACTTTTGAAGAAAAACATTTTTTTACTCTAAGACAATGGGTCATATGAGGTAAGCATTGAAGAATACTCTAAGGGAGAATAAGAGGAATGAATGCTTATGGAATTTGAATATGAAACTAAGTTTGAAGAAAGATCAGATTCTGAAGAAGGAGGAGTGGTGGAAATTAAGGTGGAACTAGTTAGTGCACTGGAGGAGATGATGAATACAAAGAAGAAGAATAAGCTGCTGAAAGAGAAACTTCTAAGAGTTGAAGAAGGTATGTATAATTTTCACAATTAAGACTATAACTTCAAAAAGGAAAAGCTAGAAGAGACTCTCAATCTTAAGGACATTCTAGTTCAACAATTAAAGGACAAACAAAAGATTCATGATAGACTAGAGGATGAAAATGAAGTCTTGAAGCTAGAATTTTAAAAAAGGAAAGGAAATACTACTTTGGATGCATATTATGGAGGTATCATCTCTTTGAAAACAAAACATGAAGAAGAAATAATAAAAGAGTAGCTTCTTATGAACCAAGTAGCTGAATGAGAAAAGAGTTGCCAAGAGTTGGAGGCAGAATTTGTATCTTTGCGAACAAATCTCTTGAATATCAAGTCCAAGATGGATTTAGACCTCATATTTACTAAGGGTTTAAAATAATTAGATGATCTCCTCATCTTGCAAAGACCACCAACACACAAATATGGTATAGGATATAAAGAGTTCCAGTGTACTTTGAAAGGATAATTGAGCTCCAAGTCCCTTAGAAACAAGGAGCCTCAAGGTGATGCAAAAGCTCTTAAAGGAAGAGATAGTAAGGATGAAAGGGTGACAAAACAAAAGGAAAATAAAAAAGATGTCAACCTATCCAAGACCAATATTTCACCTTAGAGAAGACCTACCCATTATCAAGCAAGACCATAAAATCTCAACATATCTAACCAAGCTCAGTAGAAGCATTACTTTAGGTACCCAAAATTATTATATGGAAATTATTTTACGTGTTAAAATTTTGGTCATAAATTTGTTGACTATAAGGTCATTAAAGTTGAAAGAGATGAAAATTATAGACCTAGAAATTTCTGTACTACACAAAGAAACACATTCTCACCCTTATGAATGATATTGAGTGTTATGTCTTCCATAAATATGGGGAAAAAGCTAATGACTTTAGGAGTGAATTGTTTTATCCTACTAAAAAAAGGAAGTCTAAATAACTAGCTCCCTAAAAGAACATAAAATGGTGGAATCAAAATATAGAAAATGAGGAATGTGGTGTTGTACTACAAGCTCATGAAAGAGAGGAGAATTTGTAGTTGAACAATAGCTACTCAAAGATCATGACTGGAGACAAGAGTAAGTTCCTATTTGTGAAAGGAAATGGAAAAGGTAGTGTTAAGTTTGGAGACAATGCCCCAATAGAAATAAAAGGGAAGGGAACAATCAGCCTAAATAAGAAGACTAAGGATCATAATTTTATATATGTAGACAATCTCAAACACAATCTTCTCAGCATTATCCAAATGTGTGACAATGGCTAAAATGTCATTTTTCGATCATAGGATTGTGAAATCAAAAGGGTATAGAATGAAAATCTAGTTGGGAAAGAAATTTAAACTCCCAACAACATCTATGTCTTCTATGATTCTAGGGAAAAGTGATATTTGAGAAAAACTGATGAAACATGGCTTTAGCATAAAAGGATGGGTCATGTTAACTTTGATAGTTTGGCGGTGGATAACAAAATAGAGGTAGTGAGGGGCTTATCAAAGCTATCAAAATAAGACGGTTTAGTATGTAAGTCTTGTTAGTGTGGTAAACGGACAAGGGTGCAATTCAAAACAAAGGAGTATTCCACATCCAAAACTCTATAACTGGTTCATACATACATTTGTGGTCCAACTGAGAATGATGTCTAAGAGGTGAAAGGTATATTTTTTTTATTGATGATTTCACTAAAGCCACATGGATCATCTTATTGAAAGATGAATAATAAGACTTGAGAAAATTTAAAAGATTTAAAGTACATGTTGAGAATGAAAATGATCTAGAGATCAAATCACTAAGATCATACAAAGGAGGTGAGGTAACTTCAAGGGAGTTTGAATATTTTTCTGAGGAACATGGCATTAGAATGAAATACTCTGTTGCAAGAACCCCTCAACAAAATGAAGTTGTTTAATATAAGAATAGAATGAATCAAGATATGGTCAGAGCCATGATGGATGAAGGATAAGTGGCTCACACATTTTGGGGTGAAGGAACTCAAGTTGTTGTCTACTTGGAAAACAAAATTCAGCTTAGAAAAAACATGATAAGACCCCCTATGAACTATGGAAATGATGACGAGCCTCAATGAAGCACGTCAAAGTGTTCAAAAACAAGTGTTATATCAATAGGAATGACAAAAATCTTGGTAAGTTTGATTCTCGTACAAATGAAGGCATTTTCCTTGTGTACATAATCAAAAGAAAAGGAAATTAGTACTATAAAAAAGGACTAAGAATATTGAATAATGCATAGATATTAGAGTGGTTGGAGATGTACTCCATATAACAAAGTCCTAGGAGAGATCAGATGTGGATGGTGATTTTATGTACAAAAAAGAAGGACATGAAGAGATGGAGGAAGAAGAAGATGAAGATTTACAACAAGATGAAAATGAGGATTTACAAAAATCATCTCATAATACAAAACTCCATTGAGATATGTGTAGAAGAAACATCTCAAGACTTAGATAATTTGAAGTAAATATCTTGGTGTGAAATTTAGAAGAAGATTTATAGGTAGTCCCATACAAGCAAAATTTGCGTTGTTCTCAAAGATAGAGCCCATGAATTTCAACTAGGAATGTGAAGATAACTATTGGACTAAGGAAATGGACAAATAAACAGATTAGATAAAGAAGAAAAATATGTGGGAATTGGTTCTTAGGCTGAAGGATAAGAATGTAATTGGAACAAAATGGGTGTTCAAGAATAAACCGAATGAAAATGGTCATGTTGTTATGAGAAATGCCATATTGGTTTATAAAGGATATGCTCAAGTAGAAAGTATAGAATTTGAGGAAACCTTTTCCCTTGTAGCCAAACTTGAAGCCATTAGAATTATTTTTGTATTTTCTAGCTACAAGAACTTTAAAGGGTTCAAAATTGGAAAAACATACAACAATTTATATATTAAATCTGAAAATAATAGTTTGCTAATTATTGTTTCATATATAGATAACATCATATTTGGAAGTGATTTAGAGTAGATGGGACATAAATTTGTTGAAGAAATGTGAAATGAGTTTGAGATGTTCATGCTAAGAGATCTATCAAAATTTTCTGGGTTGCAAATCAATCAATTAACCAAAGGTATTTTCTTCTCTCTATCAAAATACTTAAAAGAAACTTTAAAAAAGTTTGCAATGGATGATTGTAAACCTGTATGTACACCTATGGTGATTGGATGTAAATTAAGAAAAGAAGATGAGTCCTCCACTGTCAATCAAATGACAAATAAATCCATCACTGGAATGTTTTTGTACCTAACCACTTCTAGGCTAGATATCATGCATGCAGTTTGACTAGAGGCTCGATTTCAAGAAAATCTAAAAGAAAGTCATGTTAATGTAGTTACGAGGATATTCAATTATCTTAGACTATGTTCTATGGTGTGAAATAGGTACGATATTTTTTAAAGGCCTACACTGATAATGATTGGGCTAGTAGCGTTGATGATAAGAAGAGTACCATTGGAGCATCATTCTTTTCGGGGAAATTTCAAGTGTCGTGGCCACGAGGGATTTAATGGGGGAGGAATACAATACCACATGTGTTCATATTGGGGGATATATATTGAGGAAAAAATGACAATATATATTAAACATATAATAGGGTGTAAAGGGTTTTTATGTTGGCAGGCATAAAAAAATGGAGCTCAAAGTTAATGAAAAATATTAAGGGGTATAAAAAATGTTAATGAAAAAATGGAGACCTACAATATCTAGTGAAAGTAGGGGTTTTCTAAATTGCAAAGATGTATTGGGTTCATATTGGTAGGGGGTTAAATAATGTGATTTTTAGAGGTATTTTCCAATTTGTAGTAAAATTAAGGGTATTGTTTAGTATGCCATGAACGCACAAGATATGCCACAAGAGAAGAATGTTGCTCAAGAGTAGTACATTAAACTAGCATGGTGCGGTGATCATGGAAAATGTGTTGGTTGGATGTCTATCAAGGAATATATGTTGGTTGGAGAAGGCATAGAATTAGGGGGAGAGTCTTCAATTTAATACACTCTTTTCCATTGATGTCAAAGGGATTGAAGATATTGTGCTCAAACATTTCCCAAAGCATTGGGTTGGAAGGAGAGAAATGATCACTAATACTCATAGGAAGTAGCTCACATTGCCCAAATCATTGAGTTGTAGGGGGAGAAGAAATAGTTGATAGTAAGAGAAAGTAGCTCAGTGAGGCATTGTAGGTTATCATGCATGGTAATATCATGTTCAAGAGGAGTATTGAACATAGAGAAGAGTGAGCCTGATTGGTTTCAGGGGGAGTGTTGTTGCAAGTTATTTGCTACGTTCTATTGCTGCATGATGTTGATGTTTTCATAAATGCCTTAGACTTATTTGGCATAGTTTCCATCAATGAAAAAAGGGGAGGTTGTTGGACACAATGTTGTCATTGATTGGCATTTGTGATTAGTTTTAGAGATTAATTTTGTACAATCATTGATGTCACGGGAAACATCAAGCTAGTTGTCTAGGTCATTGGTAGAGAACCATCATAGTAGCATAATAATTGGAGAAACCTTAAAAAAAATATGACTATGATTGGTGGTTGCATGGTTCAAATAACTAGTTATTATAGATAGTTTATGGGAAGAAGCTCCAGTCAAATGCTCCTGTAAAGTGCCTAGATGGATAGCCTTATCAAAGGCATTTCTAATGATATATGAAAATTAAAAAATCTCCTAAGGATTAAAGAGGTATTGGAGGTTGAAGTTAGGTAGTTAGCCTCGACTAAATAAGTTCAGAGGTTTGGGCTATTTATGAAGAAAGTAGGAAGTGCACAAAAAAACGGTTGAATTGCGCACTAGTTTGTGGTATTCAATTGTTTGGGCCAGACAAGCTATTTAGGGTGTAGATCCTAGAAAATTATCGAAGATGATATGTTCGAGGGTCCATGTAAATTAGGGTCTTGAACCTAAACTTGTGCACAAAATTCTGTGTGAAGGCATAGTTCCAGTGTGGGTTGGGCATTTAGTCATGAAGTTTTGTTTCAAGGGAAACATAAGAACAACACCCAAGCCTGAAATTACTCTCTGTATAGGTTGATGAGATGGAAAAAGGATTTGGTTAGTGATGTGGTGTTGTCTATGCATAGATGATGATGTGGCACCTTGTGAAAGTGACATGTGGCAGTTAGTTTTGTAGTTTCCGAATAGCCAAGTAGGGGAAATTCATGTAATAGGTGGAATCACTCAGAGGATGCCATTTGGTAGGATTGAATCATCATGATGGAAGAAGTGTCATTAGTTATTAGAGGAAATTTCAATGTAAAAGTGGCCTCCTAAGGAAAAATAATAAAATAATAGTTAAAGTATTAAAATAAAAGTTATGAATTTTGGAGGGAAAAGAAAAAAACTTCTATTTTTAATTGTGTTTTTGGCTTATTTCCTTATAGGTTTACTCAAATTTCAAGTGTAGACACTCGTTGGATGAAACATTAAATTCCACATCCAAAAATTACCCATTATGCACTTTCGAGAAGACTCACATTGATAAAAGTTGAATATACATTAAAAAAGTGTGTTCAACATCCTTTTTTAATGTATATTCAATTTTTATCAATGTGGGTCTTATCAAACGTATGAATAATGGGTACTCGTTGGATGTGGAATTTAATTTTGCATCCAACGAGTGTCTACACTTGAAATTTGAGTAAACCTACAAGGCGATAAGCCAAAAATACAAATAAGAAAAATTAGATTTTCTTCTTTTCCTCCAAAAGATTTACATGTATCTTGTTTTAAATTTAAAGGATTTTGATTGTTAACATATCATGACTTGGAAATTACATGAAATTTTTTTGGGCACTTTTAGGTTGAAATTTCCTCTAATGTGATGATGTGGTACTGCGCCATTGGAAGTTGTGCTAGTAGGTGGTGTTTTTGGAATATTTCATGTGTTGTAGAATTCTTGGAATTCTATTAAGACTAGACAGTGGGCTCAAAAACATATGTTTTTAAACAATTTGGTCTTCAGGTTGCCCTGCTCAAACGTAGCACCAAATAAGGCCCAAACTTGAATAAGAGCATAAGCACATTTTGGGAAATGGATTTCATCACAGTCACTTTCTTATGGAAAAAGGAGCACAAACTATTAGGAGCTTAAATCATTAAGAATTTGGCACCAAGAACAACTATAAAAGAGAATATCTTGTTGCATAGTTGGATAGTGAAGAATGACACAAAATGGGAGATTTGATCTGTTGATGTGAAGTGATGGATAACCACCTTTACAGAATGCAACACAAGATTGAGTTTTCTAGTTGGTGCAACTGCAATTGAAGATAGAGTAGCTTTAAATGAAAATAATCATTGGTGGAATTAAACATGAAGTTGCTTGACATTCGAAGTTGAATTAATATAGTTTTAGAGGAGATCTACAACAAATTGTAGCTAGAATGAACTTTAAAAACTCCTTAAGAAGAAAAATAATTAATTGAAGTACCTATTCTCGAGGAGTGTATAATTGGAATGAAAATGAATAGCAACAAATAAGTGAAAGTGTGTATGAGATAACTAGAGTTAGTAAACAATGTGATATAGAGAATGTAGATCGAAAGAAAAAGAACCTGATAGTGAATTAGTTGTAGAAGAATAATATTGTAGATTGCATCTTTGTGTGTGCTTGTAGAAGAGTGAAGAGCTTAATAAGGCATATGTGAGCTACAAAAGATGAAGTGGATATGTGTGAGAAGTAATAATAAATTTCAATTAAATCAAAGAACACTGCAAAGAGGTCTCAATTTGAAAATCTTATGAAAGAGTACATCTAACTTGAATTACCAGGTTGGTTCCTGTATAGATTTGAGGTTGGTGCCTCTAATCAAGTTAGTTCTTTCTACTATGAGGGGGTAGAAGCCTCCAATGAGTGGGTTATCATAAAAGTATTGTTGTAAAAAGAGTGGGTGCTTTGAATTTACATCATAATAAAAACAAGCTTTGGTGGTTTTTCTCCCTAAAGGGTTTCCATGTTGAAAAACAAAACTTTGTACAATTTTCAATGCATTTTGTTGTTGATTGTGTGATATTTGTTTACATAAGAATAGATTTAGAATTAATGATTCACCCCCTCTCAAGAATTCCTTATTCCAAACACAAGGAGCTTGCATTTTTTGTTTGTGATGTTGTAGGTGTAAGGAGACACATTAAGGAGGAAAAAATAAAACTCAATACCCAAGATTCATGTAGCGAGGTGAAGGCCACATAGAGGACAAAAAAAATGTGAAGATCATGTAACCATGAATAAATTAGAAGGCATGAAAGGGTTTTTATTTTAGGGTTGCAAGCCTAGAATTTATAATTTTCACATACAATGGCCACGTAGAATACCTTTGATATGTGTTACAATGATGAAAATTGAAACTTGTTGGCATTGCTAGAGACACTCATTACGACAAAGGACAAACTAGTTGTGGTAGTTGACAGGAATCAACAACTAGTAGTGGTGCTAAGTAGAAAACCAACTTCAAAACCCTTTCCTCTGGCTCGGGCTATTCAAGAATCAAGGGCTCCTCCAATGAGGTGACCCAGAGGCAGAGAGTTTGGACATGACTGTACGATAATTTATAATGCAAGCAGAGCTTTAATTGTGAGAAAAACTCGTATCTAGGTTCTTGTGGTGGGTTATATGAAAAAATTCTGATTTGATCCCTAGTTTTCATGAGAATGGAGCATTTTTGAGGAGATTAATATGGGATGAGAAACATTGTAGTAAAATAAATTACAAAGAATATTAAATTACATGGAAGACTGTTGGAACTCAATGAGAAGTGATGGGTCAAGATCAAGTGGTGAGTGGATTCATCGAATGGATTGGAAAGTGGAATTCTCAAAAAGGTGGTGATGTTATATTCACCAAAGACACCAGACATCAAGGATGTTGAATGAATATGTAGAAGCTCATGACCATATGATTGTCTAAATGGCTAGAGATTTTAGTGGGAGTTGTAATATAGAACCTTGGCATATGTGTATTTTGTCGTGGACATTGTGGTATATTAGCTCCAAGAGGAGTGCCACTTGAGAGAGCAAGGGATAAAAGGATGTGATTGGTAGGTGTACTGGTGGTATTGCAACAACATTATAGGAAGAAGAGCGAAGCTTAGTGGAGGATGAGGATGTTGGTGGAATTAAAGGAGGAAAATAAATGGCTTGTCCATCACACTATCTAGAGAGGAACACAATAGAAGGAGGGGTATACACATGAAAAATAAATAAATTGGCAAATGGAATTCAAAATAGTTATTACTCCAAGAGCAACGACGCTTTTGCATCTCCAGAATGGTTATGCATGTAGATTATCCATTTGTTATGTTGTTTCTAGAAATGGTTTGGACTAGACACAATCATATCCACGGTAATAGGAATTTGAGTGATTTTTTATTAAATCTCTAGTTGTGTGTAGAGTTTTTAAGGATATTTTCACACAAAAGACTGAGTTAGATTGAGCAAGACTATCAAAACCATGGAAAAGAAGAAAAATCTAGTGGATCCACATGCAACAAAAACAAAAATCTTATGAAGACATATACTAAAGAGTTAGTCATGTAAATTGGTTAAATTTAGGTAGTATGTCCATTAAGGGTGAAGACCATGTAAAGGGCTCAAAAGAAAAATATTTGAGTTGTGTTTTTTGTGACCAATCACATTCGAAACCCACAATATTAACAAATTCATTGTTACACCTCCATAATATCATTGTAACCTGCTTATTGTTATTGGTGTGCCCATCTAGTCCACATATTGTTGTTGTTGTGCTCCATAAAACCCTAGTATTGTTATTATTGTGCCATTACATTATTATTTTTATGTAGATTCTGATTATATTTTGACCCCTTAGACTCCTATATATACCAAGGAGGTCTTGTCATTTGTATCATCCAAGAATTTTTCATTTATGTGATGTAAAGGAGGTTTCCCCCTTGAAGAGGCTGGTTTTCAAGTTGTTGATCTACCTCTTCTTTTGTTTTATGATCTTGTTTTATAACATTTGGTATCAGAGTTTTGGATTCTAGGGTTTCGTTGCTTCAAGCAAGACATCTTGGAATTTTCATTATAACATTTTTTCTACGAGGCTTCAGAAGATGAAATTTTTACCACGTCGATTAAAAATCCCGATAAATGTGGTGAAGAATTTTAGATCTTGGTTCACTATATTTTATGAGATATGGTCTGAAGAAGGTAGGGTTTTTGCATGCTCCATAATTCAATCTCAAACAGGTGACCCAAGAAAACTCGTCATAACTTTCTCTCTGAACATTAGATTTTAATTTCTCAAACATTTATTGAAATCGAACAGACTGTAATTTTTTGTGTATCCTTTTCATGGTTGAAGGTCAAAAAAATGATGCATGGAATTCTATACAAGTTCGCTCCGTTGAACTAGTCTATAATCAGGTCATCATTAGAGATTGGGCATAACTCTTTCTTGAAGAATCTAATATCAGTCTGACTTATGGGGCGGGAAAGAAGGCTGAGAGGGATACCAAAAGACAAAATTTTGAACCTTGGAGAGATGAAATTACCGAGTTACAATAGTTTCAATATCGAGCTCCTAAAAAGCAAGAAACATGTGTGTATTGTTTTTTAAATTTTGCATAACTTTTGTTTGAAAAATCAGTTTGAAGTGATTTAAAGTGCATAGTGATGTATAGATATCATTGCTTTATTCCAAAATGAATAGAAGAAAATAAATGGACACACCTAGTAAGCAACCAGAAAGCTCTATTATGATGCATGAAGAAGAGGAAGAAATGCAACATGATATATCAAAATTACGAGACCAAGTGCAATAAATTTTATTGTCACAAAGAGTAACCAAAAAGAAAATGGAAGATAATATGGACGGCTTGAATAATGGTTTAAAAGAATACATGGGAGATTTGAAGGATGGCATGAATGTTAAGATGGAAGGTTTGATGGCAGATATGGAAGGTTCGAAGGAAGGTTTGACAAAGTTGCTACATAAATGCTTCCTAATGGCGACACGGTATTCCATGAAACTCATAATGAGAATAAAAGGAATGTTAATCATGGCCTTAGAGACTCTAACATTAGGTTGAATACCAACCACATTACAAATATCGACATGAGGAAGTTTGATGGCAAGGATCTCATAACATGGATACTATAGATGGAGCAATATTTTGATCTACATGATGTGCAACACACATGATGTTAGAACATTATATATTACAGACTAATGGAACACATAAAATATTGCAGAAACATAAACAATGAAAACAAAAAAAACAAGAGAGACATAGATATACGTGGTTCACCCAGTTTGGGCTACATCCATGGAGAAACAACTTGTCCTTCCTTTTATATTATCTAGAAAAATGAAGAGATACAATCTACAACAGATCCTCTGTAATTTCCTCTTCGCTCTCACACAATCTACTCTCTCTTTTCAGTCAAAATACACATATACACAGTCGCAATAAAATTCTCTGATATATAGTGAGGGGTTACCTTCTAGGGGAAAAAACCCTAAATTAAACATAACTTCTACCGTTAGATCATCTGCCTAATGAACGGTTCATATTGAATATGAAATTACAATATTTTACAAGGAAATTTTACATCTATTTTTAGCTTTAGGGGCATTGCACCTAAACCCTCGCCAGGGGGGGACTCATAAAATTGTCCTCACCCCCCCCCCCCGCCTCCCCCCTTTTACCTCCTTGTTAGCGATTAAATAGGCGATGTTTCCACCCCATTACAAACTAGGGTCCAACACGACGATACCTATTAATAAAGAAGATAATCAAGGTCCACACCCAACACACGAAAGGTATGCATTGCATATTTATATTTAGAACCTAATTAGTTTGTCTGGTATTGATGGATTTTTTATCACAAACAACTTGTCACTTGGTAAATTTTTATGGAGGAAATGATAGCATATTATTAGGATACAAAGAGAAACACATTCTTTAGCCCATTAATAAATATCAAACAAAAGGGTTCATTGGTGGAGCACATTGACATCCAAAAATTGATTATTAGGGTAACTGCTATTCTAGAGTAGCATATCATTGATATATTCATAGGGACTTTAAAGGATAACATCCAACATGAGGTTCAATTTTGGGAACCTGATTCATTGGAGAAGGCATTCAGGGTGGTGTTGGGCGATTTAATTGTGAGTTAAATCCCTATCATTAATTGTCAACCCGGGGTTTGTAGAACTGACGAGGTATACCTGTACTATATGTACTAGTTGGTTATTTATCAGAATATACTAGTTCTAATGCAATTAAAACTAATTACAAAGCCAATTAAATCAAATGAATCTAAAAAAACCCAACATAAATAAACTGAAATCACACTTGCATAAAGGAAATCACACTTGCATAATTGAAATCGCACAACACTTGCATAAATGAAATCACACTTGCAGAATTGCAATCACATTACACTTGCATAAATGAAATCACACCACACTTGCATAATTGAAATCACACTTGCTGAATTGAAATCACACTCAAACATGCTGAAATGAAATCACACTTGCTGAAAGGAAAAGCACACTTGCATAAAATGAAAAGATACTTGCTGAAAAGAAATGAAATAACATAACTATACTATGCTACCAATATGTACAAATATGTGTGAACTGTGGTTGATGGGGGCCCTCCATTCCTTAGCAAGCACAATGAACAACTCTCATCACATCATGGAGATAAAAGTGGCAGTACGTATTTCATAAAATGAAGTTACAAGATATTACAAGAATTCTTTCTCCTCACTTTACAAATCACATCTTGGATGGAACTTGGAATCTCCAAATAACCACTAGCTACTAATGAGTAATTTGTTAACAACCCTTTGAATGAAGGGTGCACTCCTATTTATACAAAAATTAAGGATAACTATTCAATAAATATAGATCCTTATATCTCTCCTAAATCCACATTTATCTCTTGTGGTTACAACCAATCTCCTAAAAATGTAAGATACAAATAATCTCAAATTCCTCTCATCCATAATTCTTCTCCCTTGGATGTTCATAGTTAATTATCCACATCTTCTACAATTATTCCACAAATCATCATGAGTTGGAATTTGAAATTCGAATTTGTGGTTGGATGGCCAAGTAGGACCCTTCATGAATCTCCAAGTAGGCCTACAATATCACAAAACACATAACACTTTTAGATGTATATGAAAACATGTTAATTTCCTAATATTTAATCACAAATTCACTTATAATACTTAAATTCAATGACTTGGAAAATAATAATGATAAACCCACTCGATCATGAAAATGGTTACTTAATGTAAGTTTATGGGGTTATAAAGTTATGGAATGAGGGTAAAATGATGGAAATGAAGGTGAAAGTGGATGACATTATGGAGACACAACATACCCCCCGCTGAAGATGTTGCATGTCCTCATGCAACTATTGTATTGATTCCCTTAATCATAAGTTGATATTCTTTAAATGTTTTGCTTCTATATGAGCTTTGGCTTCATATTGATTCTCTTTTAACTTTGCATAATCATATCATTTGATAACTTTATTATTTTTGCAAAGTGTACTTTGAAATACATTTGATTGCAACATATCTTTTTTGTGATTGGTTCTTGTGTGACAACCAAAATTTTATGAGTATTGGTTCTTGTGTAACAATACTAATGTTATTTTTGGTGCATCAAAATACTTGAAAACATTGAGAATTATTTTTTAATTCCCATAGTGACTCTTAGCCATTTAATGTGCTCATCAATTGATCATTGCAAAACATATAAACTTTTGGAATCAATGTGCAATAATAGTTGATTGGAAAAATATGTTGGTTAGGAAGAAATGAAATGTGACATGGGGCATGAAATGTGAATATCCCTTCCCCCCAACATAAGGTGTTTTCAGTGTTCTTGCAAATGAGAAAGGAAATATGAATGCGATGAGGGATTTTCCAAAATTGAAATTTTAGCAATTAAGGAATTACATGATTAAAAATTAGAAAATTACATACCTTCACCTACTTGAAAAGTGGACAAGCTATGTATATCGAAGAGTGTGGCTGCTACTGCTAGATCATGGAATATGAAGTAAAAGAATCTGATCTTCTTCTTATTTCTCTTGGTTGTATGAATTGAGGATGATATTGGAATCTTTATTGCTATGGCTGCTAAATTGAGTCCTGCTGCAAATTGCTGAAATCATGTAGTCTTCATTTGTTCCCACTCAATGGCATAATTCTTATCTATGTGAATAGATGTGTCGATGTTGAACATAGAAAGAAATTGTTGGATTATTGGCCGTTAATGAATGTCATTAACCAACACGAGACTACTCACCATTGCTGTCAATGAGAGTCAAGATGCTTACGTACATCTTACTAGGTATGAATGGATGTGTCGTAGTCGAGTCAACTAGAAGATCCGACAAATAGGAGACATTGATGTATTTCCACTGTTTATTGGCGAGAGAGCTTGCCATTAAGGAATGAAAGCCTCAAGTTACTTTAAATATCTCTAGTCTTGATCCCATATGATGTGTCAGAGTCGATGGGTCAAAACTTGTTAGAAGGCAGGCCTTAATGAATCCTCCATCATCTAACATGAGTATGAAATAATAATTTGAAGAACTATAGATGGAAATTTTTCATTGAAGCAAGTTTTATTTGATAGAAAGGAAAAAGAAAATGGGGTGACTCAACTTTGTAAGGGAACTAAGTGACTTTATTTTTGGGTTAGGGGTGAGTGAAAATGAAGCAGGAAGGTATGGAGATTGCAAAAGGAAATGAGTTTTTGGTATTAGGGAGATGGGAAGTTATGGATTGACTGTAGGCTTAAAATGTATAACAATGGTAAAATTGGTATCTGTTTAGTAGCAATGGTGTAGTGGATCTGATTTTACATGGAATGATCGTGCTCTTCTAAAAGAAACTTGGTCTTTAAAAAGGTACTCGTGCATATGATGATCTTTTTTCATCATCCTAGAACCTCCAAAAACTTAGAAATTTCTGCGATAAAATGTAAGACTATCGAGAGAGAGAGATTATTAGTCCCTATTCATTTGATATATAGAAAAAAACTCATAAATAATATTAATAAAACAAATTTAAGAACGAATATTAAGTGCACTTTTACCTGATCAGTACCATAGATCACCTGTTAATGTTTTGTTGGTTACTTCTTCATTGTGTTTATAACCATTTTTGAGCTTGAGAATTCTTCTCCATACACTTAATGCTTTATCAATAGACCATAAACCAATTTTTCATAAGCTACTGAATTGTGTTGATTCTGCAACTACCAAAAATTAGGATTGTTGCATTGTCTTACCACTTTACAACTTGCAAATTGATTGGGATGGTGGTTTCTCAATTATCGCAGTTGGGTTTTTTAATATTTGCAGGTTTTTATGAAAGTTTAAGTTCATAACTGTGTTTGTTCTTTTTCTCTAATGCTCCACCCTTGTCCATGATCTAGTGGATCAAGAAAATGCTCAAAATTAAAAATTCTTGGATCATCTTGAAACCAGCGCCAAAGCATAGATCTTGTCTCCCTGAATCCAACACAATTCTTTTCACCGAAATCCGTCTTCGGATGCTTCTAGAATCACATTCTGTTCGTTTTGGGAAATAACTAAAAAAATGAAGTTTTGAATTGCAAGTGTTAGTGTCAGTATTTTCATACTGCCATCAGTGATAAAAAATCCTCTTTTCATATCATATTAGGGTCCCATTTTGAAATTTTTGTCATTCCACTAGGTCGTCATGCAAAAATTTGGTCACTGAAAGTTGAATTAGGGTTTCCTTTACTCCTTTTAGAAATTTACCCCCTGCTGGCTCTTTCCAACCTTGCTGAGTATCCATTGTCCATAAATTTAATGACATCATGCCATCACATCAGTCATGTCATCTTGAAATTTAGTCCTTCAAGGTCTCATTATGTCTTTTAGGGTTTTTCAAGGTTCCAATAAAACTCCATTCTATTGCATAATACCGACAAGTAAAGGGTGATCAAATAACATCTCTTCACCATGTGAAGATGATTTGTAAAGAGAAATTCTTATTTCATCATGTAATTTTATGTTCACTATATGTAATAAGTATTGTTCCTAAGTTGCCAACTCAATATCTATATGCCAACTTCATTAAAGAAAAGTCAAATTCAAAGAGTTCTTAAGGGCCATCAAAAGATCAATTTGTCAAAGGAAATAGTCAAGTGAAAGGGAAATGTTTCAAAAAGTTAAGTGAATACCAAAGGGAGTTGTCTTTTCCCAAGGGTGTCCAAATCATCATTTTCCACAAGCACTAAACCTTAATTTCCTCTCCCACTACATTAGTCTTGGCTATGGAATCAGAGACATCTGAGTAGAGGAAGCTTGAGGGAGGTCATTTTAGCAATTATGAGGCCATTCTAACTCATAAACATCATGCCTCCATCATTTTACAAGAAGTCATTCTAAGGGACAAATCATTTGCCACACATAGGGCCAGTTTTGCTTCCAAGTATGTTTCCAACCAAACATAGATGAATTTTACAGCAGTGATAGAGATTTTTGTTCATCATAGGCAAAGCATGAAAGTACTCCTTCAATTTTTAAATAGGTGTCATGGTTTTGGAGAAATGTCAAAAATACAGTTGCTACAAGAGAGTTGCTGCACGTCTGGAGTGACCTTGGGAAAATCAATTTTTCTCCTAGTTGGAGTGTCTAAATGACTTTCTTGATGAGTCAAATGATAACTAGAGATAAAGGGCTTTCCCATAAGCTATCATGAGCTCAATTTGGAGTTGAGTAAGACCTCCAAAAGTTTCCTGCAAGAGAACACTTCATTTTTGCACCCTCATTCTGCACTTTCTGACCAGTCTTGGGAGAATCAACTTTTGGAGGGTCTAATCAAGTCCATTTTGAAAAAGGTAGATTTGGAAACTAGATAGGAAAATAGTTCCAATGAGCTATTCTAGGCTCAATTTTAACACAAGGAAGGTAGTCAAAATCACCCTGCAAGATGGAGGGAATGTTATGAACTTGGAGGGCGCATTTGACCAGCGTGCTGCGCGTTTGCGTGAAATTTATGTGCATTTCCTAAGGGCGTTGCGCACCTATAAAGAGAGGGCATGTTTGACCATATTTCTACATGATTTCCCAGAAACTTCTAGAGTTTTCCCATAGAGCACAACATCCTCTCCAAACTTCAAAATGTGTCACCAGCATGCTCCTGCATCACAAGTAGGTTGAAATCACATCACTCCTCTCCTCCACAGTTGAATTATATGGTGGTTCATTGTGTTTTGGTGTCCTACTAGATTCAAAACCCTACTAACCTAATCCCATCCCTAAATTCCATTTCCTAGCTTCCCACTACCATTCCTACATTTCAAAACTACCCCTTGCCACCTCCCTCATATCACACATCCCCATTTCCATCTCCTCAATTTCCTCACACCATTTCATACTCTCTACACCTACATTCCATTTCATCACCTCCCTAGTGTTTGACTCCAAAAACTCAAAGCTGCAAAAGAGAAGATTGAAGCCTTGACCAAGAAAGAGGAGAAAAGGAGTCTAGACTTTCTTGCCAAGGCATCACTCCATGCCTCAAATACATGATCATATGTCATCCCACCAATTTTGACAAGTTTTGAAGAAAATTTTGTAACTTGTGAATTACTGTGTTTTTTGAGGCATTTTTAGCACAATCAAAAGGTCAAATGTGCAACACCTAGGGTGTTGCACTCTTTCTTGGGGAATCTAATGAGCAACAGGTCAGCATATTTGGATTCATAGTGATGAGGGCATGCACCCTATGCACTTGCTAAGCATTTGGAAACAAACAAGTTAGCAAAAAAGGTCAAAAACCACAAAAAACCACCTTTCTGCCTCATTCTGGCTTGGGCGCTGCACGTTTACCAGTATTGGGAGATTGAGTTTTTTACATGGCAAATGAGCTCCAAATTGAAAACTAAATACATATCTAGAAAGTAGACTTGAAGGTCTTTCCAACGAGCTATCTTGGAGCAAATTTGGACACCGGGAACATACCCAAAAGCAATCCTGAACTTAGAGGGTGCGTTTGACACTAAAAGGGCGCGTTTGACACTGAAAGGGTGCGTTTGACAAAGAGAGGGTGCGTTTGACAGTCTTCCCCAATTTTCACTATTTCTCTCCAAATTGATTTTCACCTATGGGAAATTGATGTTTTACTCATGTAATTGATAAGGATGATGTAATTATTATGTTTTTTTACTATTATATAGTGTAAATACATTAGTTAAATGACCTACATGATTTGTAATGAATCAGTTTGCTTAAGTTAGGGATGAGTCACTTTGACCACCCTATACTCTAGCTATCAGTTCAGTCTTTCTTGCAACTACTCCTCTCATGGATTCGACCCCTGAGGCTAGGATGAGTTGGTTTGAGGCCTATATTATGTATTTTCTTAGTCATTTTACAGGTTGGACTCTCTTGGATGTTGTAATAGCTTTCAGACTTTGGCATGGAATATATTGGATGAAGTTGCAACTATTTTGGTGGGATTCCTGTGGCATGGTATTTTGATCTTGTTTCTTCTTCAGTTTCATATGTGTGAATGTTTTGTTCCTTTCATGATCCATTTCACTCTAATTATGTTTGATTTTCAAGGTGTGATAAGAAAAATTCATCTTTGTATGCTCTGTTTTGGGAAAATCATCATAGATTGTTTCATTTATTTAATTGAAAAAGAATTCATGACCCTCATTCTCTTTTTAGCATCTCACTAGTCTAAACCATCTCATCGCTATACTACGAAGTTTAAAGTACCCTGCCTACTTTGCCCTGACCTAGTTCATTCTCTAACGTAATTCACTCATCCTTGTGACTACCCAAACAAATCAAATCAAACAACCCTCTGCACTTTACATCTAGCCTAAAACCCTAATCTATCCAACCCTCTTGGATGTGATCCTTTGGAGAGAGCCCTTTATGGCTTGGTAGGGCTAGCTACCAAGTCAAAAGATTGGTCTGTGGTTACCTCAGCTGGACTCTTCCTCAGCCTTGGAGATATGGAGGAGTGATAACAGTAGGAATGCCCAGTCAGTAGTTCGTATGCGGACTGGGTCATGACATGGCAAGTTTGACTATTTCTCGTTGTCCAATGCATGTTTGACATTTGTCAATGGTTGATTGGTTGACATGTGTTCATTTTTTATTGGTTATTGTTTTGTGTAGAGGGACAATGAGGGAGTGCCATGTGGGCCAACCAATGGTTGCCATGTGGCCTCCTTTTGGTGGGCCAAAATTTTGTGTAAGGCTGAACGACCTCCACCAGAATCGAAACTGAGACCTCATACCTACCAACAAAGCACTTTTACCAATCTAGATGTCCTATGTTTCTTATTATAACTATGACCCAACGTATATTTAAAGTTTACATGCATGACATTTGGGGCAGGGGCCAGGCTAATGCCTAGACCCTAGTCACTCCAACGCCATAGAACCCTAAGCAAATGGCCAAGGACTAGGCCCTAGCCCAGCCCACAGGTCATCACCGCAACACTGCAACAATGGAACCGAGCGCTGGAATCGTCATCCACACCATAGAACCAACCCGCATGCCCAACAGCCATGACCAAGTTCTAGTCGGAGCTCCATTTAGAGGATAGAAGGGGGCAACCCTTAAGCACCAACCAAGGTCCTATGCGGAGCCTACGTGACCGAGGGTGTGCGAGAGGTAGACAGAGCCCCCAAAAATCAGCACCAAATGTGGTCATATGGTGCGTATGTGACCAAGACTTTTGGAACTGGGGCTAAACACAGATTTTAACCGTCCTACAAATTTGACTACTGATTGGGAATGTAGGCCAAGTTTTTGGTTAGTTTTCGCGTTCGGGGTGCACAGGCTGTGTTTGGGTCCAATTGTAGGATTATTAACAAAAAAATTGGGTAGAAACTTAAAACAGTGATATCTTACTCAATATTTGTCCAAATGAGGTGCAAAAAGAGTCAAAACAGGGGTTTTCGATAGTGATGGATCCATTAGAGGCATTATTTTTGCTGTTTGAGATTTTTAAAATCCTATTAATTATACTTTTGATTATGAATTTCGATTCCTTATCCAAATTTTATTGCAAAAATTTAAAACTAACTTAGTTCAATTTTCTTTTCTGATCTTCCAGATGGCAAAGAGCATAAGAAGAGAGCATATTCATCAATATTGAAACTCTTTATTCAAAAGCAAAGAAAAAGGATTCCATTTCTAACTTCAAATTGTGGCTCTGAAAACTCTATTTGTCTCTATCTTCTCAAATATTCATTCTCTTTCTACATCCTCCTGCAAATGATTAGTGAGTTGGGTGGCTCTTACTGCACCACCTATAAATAAAATTGTAAATAAAATAAAATCTAACGTAAAAAATAAAAATAAAAACACATTACCAAACTTGGTTTTATTCATTAATTCTATCCTACTCTACTCTACTGGAAATAGAAAAACTATTCAAGTGTACGCATATTTCCAGTGTAACCATGTGCGTAACAAGAGTAAAAATATATTCATGCTTAGTTCTGCAAAATATGCATTAAAACACATCAAAGCATGAAATACCAGTTGTTTTGATAATATAATTAAGAAGTAAGGAAGAATGAAAGAGTGATGTGATTTGATCCTTGATTGGAACCATTTTCCAATAAGGTCATGATATTCCTAATTCCTTTCTCGGTTTAAATCACATTGAATATCCTCCTTTGTTATCCATTCCTCAATCTCAGATTCTACTAGTTTCTCCTCATCAAAAGTATTGCATGATTATTTAGTCTCTTCAATAGATTGATAAGAGGCATCAAAAGAGACTTCAAGATCTTCTTGTCGAGGTGGAGAGACAGACAAGTTTTTAAATGCAATTAAAATATACTCTTCCTGAGAAGCAGATATCCCAACTGTTGCTAGGATTCAAGAAATTTCTTGGAAGGACATTCTTCAAACTCTTAATTGTCTACGAATTACTCCAATTGGTTGATAATTCCTATCATGCACACAAGTTAGTACAAAGTTTTGAAAAATTATTGAAATCTAATATGCATCCTAAATTATTTTAATATGATTTTAATCATGCATCTACAAAATTATGCAACTATAATGAGTTGTCTAAACTTCAAAATAAACACCTATGTATACCTCCCCGACAATGTCACCAAAATGTTGGATGATTTAATTGCGAGTTAAATCCCTGTTATTAACTGTCAACCCGGGGTTCGTAGAACTGACGAGGTATACCTATACTATATGTACTAGGTGGTTATTTATTAGAATAGATTAGTTCTAATGCAATTAAAACTATTTACAAAGTTAATTAAATTAATATAATCCAAATCAAACAAAACATAAAGAAATTGAAATCACACTTGCATAAAGGAAATCACACTTGCTTGAAAATGAAAATCACACTTGCATAATTGAAATCACACGACACTTGCATAAATGAAATCAAACTTGAAGAGTTGAAATTACACCATACTTACATAAATGAAATCACACCACCCTTGCATAATTGAAATCACACTTGCTGAATTGAAATCACACTCACACATGATGAAATGAAATCACATTTACTGAAAAGAAATGAAATAACATAACTATACTATGTTACAAATATGTACAAAGATGTGCAAACTGATGGGTCCCGTCTATTCCTCAGTGTTATAGCACCATTTACCACTCTTGGTAGATTTGATTCTTTGGTTATGGCGTCGAGAAACCCTTCCTTTCTAGACTTGGTCCAAAATCTAAAAAACTATGTTTTATTTCCTATATGCTACTTTTCCCTGTGTTAAAAGCATGTGCATGAGGGTCAGTATATACCCAACCCACATATATGTGTTAAAACACTTAAAAATAATAAATCTCCTTAATTTCGGGTGGAGTTTACAGGTTTTACCTGTTACTCACCTACTATATCCCGTGGCCCAACTATTTCCCAACTGAAAAAACTAATTTGGAGAAGTATAAATAAACCTCCATGGGAAGGCCTAAAGGAGAAGATATGAGATATTGATATTATAGTTGATTGATCCCTGATCGAGTCTGAAGAAATCCCTGTGCCTCCTACACTCCCCAAGCTTTAGGAAACTCTTGTTTCCTCTTTTGAGATATCCTTCACCCCTCTTGTGATATCCTTGTGTATGTTGATGGAGGAAGATTGCTGAGGCTGGGACAAGACGGATCTGGAGGACAGTTCTGCTTGGAGATGGAGGAAGACTTAGGTTGTAGTTTTCCACCTTTCATTTAGCTTACATCAATAAAGAAATGTTGTTCTGTTCCTGATATTTATTGTGTTTATGCATTGATCCATGTTGTGATTTGTTCATAAATCTTATATTAATGTGTAATTGTTCATTTTATTATATGATCTAACATATATATCATGAATATGATTTCTGTTACTACTGTTGTATATGCTTTTCTTGAATAATTTACAGGTTTCAAAGGCATCAAAAGAAGAAGAGGGTTTGAACCTTGCGGGATCTACCCAAATGTAGGACCTCCAGGTAAGGACACTTCTTCCCAGTTCAGTAGTTAAAGCATTTAGATTTTTTGTCTGTTCATTTCTTACTACTGTATGCCCTCTGCTCTGTTGGGGTTTTCAACCCAAGACCCTAAGGTGTTCCCACCCGCAACACTTAGCAAGCACACTGAACAACTATCATCACATCTTGGAGATCAAAGTGGAAGTATGTATTTCATAAAATGAAGTTACAATATATTACAAGAATTCTCTCTCCTCACTTTACAAATCACATCTTGCATGAAACTGGGAATCTCCAACTAACCACTAGCTGCTAATGACTAATTAGTTAACAACCCTTCGTATGAAGGGTGCACTCCTATTTATACAAAAATTAATGATTACTATTCAATAAATATATATACTTAGATGTCTCCTAAATCCAAATTTATCTCTTGTGGTTACAACCAATTTCCTAAAAATGTAAGATACAAATCCTCTCAAAATCCTCTCATCCATGATTTTTCTCCTTTGGATGTGCATAGTTAATTGTCCACATCTTCTACAATTATTCCACAAATACTCATGAGTTGGAATTTGAAATTCGAATTTAAGGTTGGATGTCCAAGTAGGACTCTTCTAGAATATCCAAGTAGGCCTACAATATCACAAAACACATAACACTTTTAGATGTATATCAAAACCTGTTAATTTCCTAATATTTAATCACAAATTCACTTATAATACTTAAAATCAATGACTTGGAAAATAATAGTGATAAACCTATGAAACCATGAAAATGATTACTTAATGTAAGATTATGGGGTTATAAAGTTACATAATGAGGGTAAAATGATTGAAATGAAGGTGAAAGTGGATGACATTTTGGAGACCCAACAGGTGGCAAGAAAATTTGAAAGAAAAATTATGGCAACAAGGAAGTCTACCAATCAAAACTATAAAGATGGAAGTGTTGTTGCTCCTAGCCTCCCACAACCTACAAGTTTGACACCAAAACAATTGGAGGAAAAAATATCAAAAGGGATTTGTTACAGTTGTGATAGAAAATTCACTAAAGGTCATAAGTGTGTTGATAAGAAATTATTTTACATATATTGCAAAGAGGAGGAAGAAAAGGAACAAGAAACAACAAAAGAAGAGGATATACACCAGGAACCAACCCCAGACAAAAGAATAAATGAATATGACCATATATTTTAATGCATTGGCTGGAATTACCACTCAAACTTTCAAGATAGAAGGATATATCAAGAAAAAAAGGTAATAACGTTTATTGATTCTGGTAGTAGCCATAATTTTATTCATTGTAAGATAGCTAAGGAATTGAATTTATTTCTATATCTAGCACTAGAGTGTCAAGTGATGGTTTCAAATGGAGGAGCTATAAAATGCTCTCGAAAGTTGCATAATATTAATATAACCATGGTGGAATATGTATCAAATATTCCATTTCTTTCCATTCCAATGGGTAGTGCTGATGTTGTACTAGGATTCCAATGGTTACAGTCTTTGGGGACGATAACTTTTAATTTTCAAGAATTTTTCTTGAAATTTTTATGGGAAGAAAAGGAAATTCAATTAAGGGGTATCATAGGGAAACCAAGAAAGATAATAAGCTCTAATGTCATGACAAATATTTTTAAGAAATAAAAATGGGGAATAATTTTATAATTATGCTCACTAGAGGTTCAAACATCAAAATCATCCATTTCTCCAGATCTCCAAAAAGACTTCGATAATCATTCCAAGGTATTTGAGACTCCCAAATGCCTCCCACCTATTCATGATTATGATCATTCTATTAACTTGGTACCAGGAAGCGTTCCTCCAAATATTAGGCCTTACAAATATTTGTATGCCCAAAAGAGTGAAATTGAATGTATGGTTTTAGAAATGAAAGAGGTCAGTATAATTCAACCTAGCCAAAGTTCTTTCTATGCTCCAGTAGTATTAGTGCACAAGAAGGGTGGATCATGGTGTATGTGTCTAGATTATAGGGAGATCAACAAGTTCACTATTAAAGATAAATTTCCCATTCATGTCATTGATGAATTTTTGGATGAATTACATAAAGAAATTTACTTCACCAAGTTGGATCTTCATTCAGGATACCATCAAATTAGAATGAAGATTGAAGACATTTCAAAAAAAAACATTCAGAACGCATGAAGGTCATTATGAGTTTTTGGTCATGCCTTTTGGCCTTACTAATGCACCTTCCACATTTCAAGGTTTAATGAATTCCATTTTCATACCCTTAGAAATTTTTTTTTAGTATTTTTTGATGATATACTAATCTACAACAAGTCTTGGAAGGATCATGTTCAACATGTTGACAGGGTGCTCAAACTATTGGAGGAGAAACAATTGTATGAAAAAACCTCCAAGTGTTTCTTTGGAGTACAAGAGGAAAAATATTTGGGTCATATTGTATATCATGAGGGTGTTAAGGTATACCCTCACAAAAATAAATCCATTAAGGAATGGAAAATCCCCACAACCCTAAAGAATATGTTATGATTTCTCAGTTTGACAAGGTATTATTGCAAGTTTGTTAATAATTAGGGGAGTATAGCAATGCCTCTAATAACATTACTAAAGAAATATGCATTTTCTTGGACTTTAAAAAAAACTAAGGCCTTTGAATATCTTAAAGAGTCAATGTGCCAAGCACCAGTCTTAGCTACACCAAACTTGACAAAAACCCTTATTGTGGAATGTGATGTCTCAGGAAATGGAATTGGTGTTGTTTTAATACAAGAAGGATGGCCCATTTCTTTTGAAAGTCGTCCAATCAAGGGAAAGAATTTACAAAAACCTATTTATGAGAAGGAAATGTTGGCAATACTACATGAATTAAATAAATTGTGACCTTACCTAATGGGAAGACAGTTCAAGGTAAAAACAGATCATGATAGTATTAAATAATTTTTGGATCAAATATTATCTTCAGAAGAGCAACAAAAATAGGTCACAAAGATGTTGAGTTACGACTTTTAAATCATCTACAAAAAAGGGAAAGAAAATGTTGTTGCAGATGCAATCTCAAGAAAGGATGAGGATGTGGAAGTATTGCTCTATGCCATTTATATAATCAAACTTGTTTGGATAGCTAAGAAAGGTATGAATGGAAGAATGACATAGAGGTGTGGAGTCGTGGACACTCATTCAAAATTTGTAGCAATATCACAGTACATATGATACCTTTATATGGAAAAATGATTCATTATGGTACGAAGAACACTTATATCTATGTAAGAATTTCGAACAAAAACAAAAAATTCTTTTGGAATTGTACACCCCCCCCTTAGGAGGGAAATCAGGATTTTTAAAAATTAACCATAGGGTCAACAAGGATTTTTTTGGATGACCTTAAATCTGATAATCAAAACTTTGTGGCAAAATGTTTGGTTTTCCAACAAAATAAAGCTGAGACAATTAAGACCCCGGGTTTGTTACAACCTTTATCCATTCCAAGTTAGCGGTTGGAGGAGGTCTCAATGGATTTTATCACAAGTTTACCCAATTTTGAAGGAAAGAGTGTCATCATGGTGGTAATTGATAGAATTGCCAAGTATGCACAGTTTTGTGCATTATATCATCCCTTTAAAGCTAGTACAATTACTATTGCGTTTATGGAAACAATTCAAAAGCTACATGGAAACCCAAATATTATTGTAAGTGACAAAGATCCCATTTCCACTGGAATTTTTTGGACAATTATTTTCTTGTCTTGATACTCAATTAGCTCATAGCTCATCTTATCATCCTCAATCTGATGGTCAAACTAAGAGAGTGAAAAACTGTTTGGAAGGATATCTTCATTGCTTTGTATCGGATAAACAAACACAATGGTTGAAGTGATTACTTATGCTTGAATGGTAGAATAAGAGTTCCTTCCATACTGCAACATAAATGTCCCCATTTATGGCACTTTATGGAAATCATCCATCACATCATATTTAATAGAAAATTCTAAGGTTCAAGTAGTGGAAGATCATGTTGAGCATCAACAATAAGTTATCGAAATCTTAAAGCATAAACTCACTCTGGCACAAAATTGAATGAAACAACAGACAAATCAAAATCGTAGTGAAATAAGTTTTGAAGTTGGCGATTGGGTATTTTTTCTGCTACAACTAATCCGAAATTGATCAATGGATGATCAAGGATCTAGAAAAGCCTAAAATTCAAAGTTACTGGGTTCAATTGGAAGTAGTGCCATTTCATAGAGTTCACAGAAATGGCTCCAATGCAATTTGAACGAGTGCATTTGGCCTCCAGATGAATGAGAAATTGCTTGTTGAAGTTTGTGACGAATTAGTAAATGTCGCATTTTTACTGTTCAACACATGGCATTTACAGTTACAGGTGCAACATCTTCGGTTTGGTTGCAAGGTGAAATAATGGGTTGAATGGATTAAAAGGCGATTTATTATTATATACATGGTGATGGCATATGTATTAAATTTTCATAGTTTACAAAAACCATATATTAAAAATGAAATTGGCGCATTTGATTTATTATGTACATAACATATATTAAATATGGAATAGCATGGGTTATAAACCTATTTCCAAGCCATGGGTACCAACGACAATGCAACAATGAAAAAAGTTTGTGGTGATGGTTGGTAACCATTACACCTCGGATGGCGTGCTTGTAACAAATATGCGGTGGAGTATTTCCATGGGAACCGTCGGAGTTTACGCTCCAAGTTAACGACAATGTACACGGTGGATGTAACATTATATGCTATGTTTAATACATAGTTCAACAACAATACCATGGGTCCACAACCATAACATATGTGATTTGTTATATTTTGTTATGTGTATAGTTTTCATTGCACCGAAAATGACATGTAGTTCAACTATGGGTTTTGGGTTATAACGAATATGTTATATATAGAGTGGGTTTATAACAATAGAACCATATTGTTATATGGTTACAAAGGTGATATGTAATTTAATTCATTTGCTATATTTGGGTTAGCCACAAACACTATATATACATGTAATGTTATGCCATGAAGGGGGCAGAGAGATATAGGAGAGGTGAGCTTGGTTCCTTGAGAGGAATTATAACCTTCTATGCAACATAAGAGTTGTAGAGCAACTTCGAAGACTTGGGGGTGAAACTTTACATGCTTATTCCAGGAGTTGTAAAGGGTATTTTTTTGAGCCGTCAATTACGTTGGAATTTTGAGTTCGAGTAGAAAATAGCTGGACCAGCCAGGGATCTTGTTTATGTAACTTTGATGCATTTCATTGGCTTTGAATTTATAATATAAATTCCTCCCCATTGAAGACCTGGGCCTGGAGATGTAGGCTTGAAGATAGCCGAACTCCATTAACAATCTCTTGTGTTGCTTTTCTTTTCATGTGTTTCTATTCATTTTGCTACAATTTTCTTATCAGTTCTTCATGTTTATGTGTTTAATGGTGTTTTTAAGAATCATGCATTAACACTATTTTAACATTAAATAAATCACATTTCAATTAAAGATCTTTGTGGGATCAACGACCATGCAAACAAATCTCCCTCAAGTAAGCTAAGAAGGATAATAAATTATCACCCAAGAACTTTGGTCCTTACAAGGTGTTGCAAAGGATTAGTACTATGGCATAGAAATTTGAGTTTCCTTTATCTTCTCGAGTACACCCAGTTTTCCATGTTTCATGCTTAAAAAAGGTTATTGGTGAAAAGCTCTCAGTTCAAACAATATTACCAGAACTTGATGAATAAGGAAAAATAATATTGGAGCCTGAAGAAGTCATGGAAATAAGAACCTTAAAACTATGGAATCAATCAATTTTAGAGTATCTCATTAAGTGGAAGAACTTACCCGCTAAAGATTCCACATGGGAGGATGGGAATTTTCTACAGAAGCATCAACAACTACTCAAGCGTCGAGGACAACACTTTTTTCGAAGGAAAGGGGCATGTTAGGTCCCTATAATATTGGTGTAGCCCCTTTATTATTATTATTAGTGTAGCCCCCTTATTTTTATTAGTGTGCCCATGTATTTGACATATTTTTGTTATTGTGCCCCATAGAAACCGACTATTGTTATTGTTGTTCCCTTACATTATTATTGTTATGTAGGCTCTAATTACACTGTGACCCCTTAGGCTCCTATATATACTAAGGAGGTCTTTTCATTTTTATCGTCAAAGAATTGTTCATTTATGTGATGTAAAGGAGGTTTCCCCCTTGAAGAGGCATATTTTCAAGTCGTTGATCTATCTTTTCTTATGTTTTGTGATCTAGTCACATAACAATTGGTAGGATTTCATATGCATTGTGTAAAGGGCCTGCACAAAGGGTTTTTGGTGTCCAAGATTTTGTACTCATCACATGATTCATACACTATGCTGCTTCAGGACTTCTATGCGATAACCTAGATTAGAAGTGTAGAAAATATGCTTTGACATTGAGAGATACTGATGGGAAAGCACTTACAGAGTGGCACAACAAAAGTGTGGTGAGCCTAATTATTTTCACATGTTATCTATGCTAGAAAGTGTAATGGAAATGGCTGAAAGAGTTGTGCTAGGCACATGGTATTAGGAGTTTACATTGAAATGAGATAATCACTACTACATATAGTAATAAATTTGGATGAAATGGTAAAATGGAAAAGCTAAAACTGGTCGTACTATTGAAAATTATAAGAATTAATGTGATTTTTTTTTAATTAGCCTAAATTCATTGGTATTCCAATGACATATCTTCACATCTTCATAATTACGATGGTATTCTCCATATCATATTAAGGACGATGGTATCCAATGGTCATTGCAATATCGTTGAAAATCCCCTTTTTTCTATCCATTGAGCCATTAATGGAATGGTGGATCACTTTTTGACTACTCAACTTTGACTTGGTCAACTATTGTTGAAATTTTGACAGCACATAAATTAATAAATATGTTTATTTTAAGAGAGATTGTGACATTTTCATTATAATTACAATGGCTGTAAAAGGTTATAATATCTTCTTGTTGAGGAAGAATATATATATATATATATATATATAGATATTGCATTATAAAAGGTAATAGATCTAGTATGCCACTCAATTTTATAACATAATCATCGCATAAGTTTTTTTGTGTGGAAGAATGTCAACAAACATTAGTAGGGGAAAAAATCAAGAGGATGATGGGAGATGTTATTTCCCTTATGCTAAATGCAAGTGTTTACCTCACGTAAGGGTTTTAAAAGAAACAACTACAAGACATTGTAGGATAGAAGGCCACATTGAAGGGGGGCCAAAGGAATATCTTCGCTTGGTAAGCTATATATTCAATATTTCTGATATTTATATTAATTGTATTTGTAAAAAATTATATTGTTATAATATTTGTTATGTAGACTAATTTTACATGAATTTTTGTAACTATAAAGTCAATTTGGCCCCTAGATAGTGTCTAAATGGCCCAATCAGTAGTATAAATAATGGTGTACAAGTTGAAGAGCATGTAGCAAATATTGAAAATCAAGTTAATGATCCCATTGAAGAATATGAAAATTATAACTTAGTTTAAGATGATGGGACAAATGAATTAATCCAAGACATGTTCACTCGACCAGTCAATGATGAAGATGAGGACAATGATGATAATATTCTTGATGAACCTCTGCTAGAAAAGGAAGTGACACCAATTTATGAAGGCTCAATAGAAAATCTTCTATTTGATACATTATTGTTGGTGAAATTAAAGGTTTTGAATGGTTTTTCAAACACTTGTATGACACAAATCCTAAGGTAGGTAATATGTTTCATTACATATTATACACAAGGGTTAATTTTCTTCCTTTTTTGTGTTAATTAATGTGTAAAATAAGAATGGCATATTTACAATTAATATTCTTTACTCTACCTAGTGATTTTTTATTTTGTAGATTGTTAGGTGAAATTCGGTTACAATTGTCAAATATTTGACCTTGCACATACCGAGATTTATATTCCATTATTAAAGAAATTGGAATGAAGTATCAAGCTATAAATGCATGTACTAATGATAATATCATACATTATGGACAACATGCATTGAAAACAAATTTCCTGCAATGTTAGGGTAGTAGATGTCAAATTGATCAAATAACAAAAAATGTGCTTGAAAATGTTTTTCTTCATATTCCCATAATTCTGCATCTATAATGATTGTTCAGGTGAAAAATCATAGCATAGTTTATCAATTACCATGCACGGAAGAGAAGAGGATATGGCGTTCCTTGAATTCCTATAGATGGTTATGCATTTAGGGAAATTGAGCCAAAATGGCTACAGTTTGAGGATGAACCTCATAATGTTAGGCTTTCATTAGTAGCTAACGATGTTAAACCATTTGGAGAGCTTATGTCTATTTACTTAGTGTGGTTAATATTTGTAATCAACAATAACCTTCCTCCTTGGAGGTCAATGAAGAGAGCACATAATGTTGCCAATGAATGTTCCATGTATTTATTTAAATTATTTTTTGAATGCAACATTTTCATCTTTCTTGTTTGTTTCATAATATCTTATATTTGTTTATTTAATGATATATATATACATATCAAGGTAGTAATTATGTGTAATTTCAAACAATTAGGTAAGTACCAATTTAAATATATGAATGTATATATCGATCCTATTATCGATAAGTTATTAAATTTATGGGCCAACATCACTATGTAAGACATTTGTAAACCAATAAGGCAGAGCCAATATTAATTCCATGGAATACTTGTATGGAAATTTCATGTTTCCCTAGGACTAACACAATTTTTTGGTATGTAACATTCTAATATTGCACTTTAATAGTATATAATTATTTGAAGATATCATGCATGTTTTTTAAATAATCCCTTCGTCTAATTAACCTTAATCCATCTGTTGTAGGTATTCAAAGAAAGGGAAAATTTTCATGTCCAGTTTGTGGTCATAAGATGAAATCTTTCCATTCAAAAATTTTAGAAAAGGAGGTGTTTGATGAGTATAGGAACTTCCTCTCTACGAACCATAGGTATCACACTATTGAAAACCATCTTTTCAATGGGAAAGAAAAGACTGGATTAAAACCTTGAAGAACGACACCTCACCTATGGAAGTTGGAAAATGACAAAAATCATCAAGGTATGTAATTGTTTATGTATCATTTATGTAATGTTTTGAATTTTTATTTTGATATAATTTATTTTACCACATTTGATTATTATTGTTGTGATTTCTTCCATGCTTCATCATGAAGGTCATGAAGGTTTTAATAATGGTCTTCCACAAGGAATGAAAAGTTATCCGACGCAATTCATGAGGTTTACCTACTATGTGGACCTAAGAATAGTTCATTTGTTTGATACAATGCGTATCTAGATTAATGTGACAAAAAAATTATAGTGAATCATAGATGGTAGGAGGGATAAAGAAAAAATCGTCAAAATTTGTAGTGACATTTAGGAAGCCAATCATGCAATGCAAAGTGGGATTCGATCAAATAGTGATGGAGAATGAAATAGACTTACACAGTTATGAATACAGAAGAAAATAAATAATGTAAAAGAGGCCATTCAAAGAAGTAATTCTTGCATAGGTTTTTCTTCAAGCATAAAAAATATCTTAACAAAGAAAGGTTAATTTGGTGGGGGTAAAAACACATGATTGGCATACCTTCATTAAAGTAATTATTTTGTTATATATATTTCTATATTGGTATACATCTTCATATTTATTTTGTCTACTTTGGATTAAACAAATAATGACTCATTTTTATTGTTACAATATGTTCTATCTCTATCTCTTTCAAAAGACTTCGACAGTAATATCAAAAAAATTATATATTATCTTGGCAAATACATGATGTAAGTAGCAATTTATATGCAAGTTTTTTTCAATTTGTTGTTCAACTTAATGACATGTGTTTTACTTGTAATGTAATATATTATGTTTTGTTGAAACATGTTATTTGCTTGCATCATCTGTAGATGGTTTTCATTGAAATAAATCCATAAATAAGATATAAAGTATTGGAAGAGAGAAATTCCTCAGCAAATGTGTGAAATGCAAAAGTATTGACCTCCAAAAATTTTCAATGTACAATAACACTACCTCATACACCAAGTTGAGGAGATTGAATTGTGTGGACCTGTACAAACAAGTTCAATGTGGATGGTGGAGAGGCACTTGAAATCATTGAAGGATTTGGTTAGATAAAAAGCATGTCCTAAGGGTTCTATGGTAGAGGGATATATGATATATCAATCCTTGGTGTATATTAGTCAATATATTCCTAAATTAGCAGCAAATATGCATATTGATCACATTTGGGATGTGAACTACATAAATGGTTTTTAAGGGGAGCGTCTATTGAGAAACTATAAAATGAGCAAAGTGAGAGGTAAGTAAATATTTAATGTGGAGATTTATAATAAATATAACTTTTCATTTTTTTTATATCATACTTATTTAATTTTTATTATTTCATCAATTATTAGTATTTACCATTGTAACTAATATTTATTAGTGAATTATGATTTTATGATAAAGTTGTCTGAGAGTGGGATGCACTACATATGTACATTGTAAACAATCCTGACTAGATGAAGGTATGGATTGAAATATGTATACAATGTGATGGTAGATTATCATGGGAACAAGTGTCTACCTTAGTTATAAAAGCTCACCTTAAAGAAGATACCAATATTATGCAGAGGGAAATTGATTTAGTAAATGGTTTGAAAGATAAACAAGAAAACATGCATTTTCACCCTGCAATATTTTATTAAGTTATTTTATAAATGATTAATGTGAATGCATGTATGTGTGTATGTGTTTTCTTTAGATACTAACAAATTTATATAAATATTTCTATTAATTGGCAATGCATTTTGTTACGTGTTTGGCATATTGTAGTTGAAGCACCATAAGGATATGTGGTACAATGACCGTAAATTTCACATAAAAAAGTTGGATGAAAAGAGGAAAACTTATTATTGTGGGTTACGTAGAGTCTTCCAGGTCATTTATGTTTCCTCTAAAAGTGAAACACATCCGCAAGTCTCTAAAAATTGATACTATGGGTATTTGGATGACATACTTCAATGTGACTTTAAATCCTTGAAATTAGTTATGTTCGACATCAAATGATACAGACTACGAATGAATGAACGTGACTTTGATAGAAATGTTATTCATCATGAAAATTGATTTACCATGGTTAATACAAGGTCATTTAAGTTAGGACCATACCAAAGGAAATATGTTCTTCCAAGCCAACGCAAACAAGTATTTTACTCAGATGTTCCAAGTAGAGGGGGTTGGTCATATGTTGTTAGATATGACCCATGAGGAAGGCTGATAGAGTATATAATGTAGTGGAAGAAGATGATATGGAAAAAGAATATGATGTAGAGGAGAAGTTACATCATTTGACAAACACATATGTCGAAGAAGTTCAATAGGATGTTAATTGGGACAATGTTTTGAATGAAGATGATATCGACAATGTATTGTCAGATGAAGAACATGAAGAAGTCAAAACAAATGTAGGAGAGAATGTTCCTGTGGTGATATATATGATGATATTGATATGGAAAATCCTTTCAATGTCAATTATGAACTGGATGATACAAATGTTGACTTGGATGAATGATGCAGGTGCATAGATGGAGCACAAAATTTAATGAAGACTGGAGCAAAGCTTGCCATTGTGATGGGATGGTCACATGGTGATGCTAGGAGATATATTAAATGTTCTGTAGGAAATTGTAGATATTTACATTAGGATGAGAGCTTGTTTTAGAATAAGTTGGTGGAAATATTTCCTAATGTAAATGTAGTTTTAGTTTCCCTTATTTTGTGGAGAAGGGGAAATGAATCATCTCTTCTGACTCTTAGTTTTCCCATGTAGCTTTCTTTTATAAACAGGAGTGCTTGATAAAGGGACTGTGGAGAAGTGCAGTAGGATAGGAGAAGAGAAGCTCTAGCGCAAGGAGAAGAGGCATAGGTCGAGAGGCCTGGGTTGCACATACCCGCATTGTATGTCTGGACAATTTAATGTATGTCAAATTTTATTAATGAGTAGTTAATTTAGATTCCTCTGTGTTTGTGTATTCCTATGTTTGTGTATGGTTAATGAAGTGCTAGTCTTTGTGGAAAATCAATTTCTATTTTTAAACTATTGCAATCACATTTTATTCTTATGTGTTGTTGTCTTTAGATGTCTACACTTGTAAAGTTGACTTGTGATAAAAAATATGGATATTGAAGCCATAGATCGTTGGGGTTCGTTCATTGATTTTTTGTTCTTGTTGAAATGGTTTCAATGTTGTTGATGGAGTATTTTCTATGTTCTGGTAGGCGACTATGTTTGATTTGAATGTTGTTAGAATAAAATAGAGCACCATTGTTTGGATGCAGTCACATCCATTTGACTGGAATGTGATGTGCTTTGTTTGGTTCCCCTAAGGTTAGAAATATTGTGCTCAATATTTGAGCAACCACACCTGTATCTTATATTTTTGCTAGCCTTGTTTTTGTCACTGTGGTCGTAGAGTGCTTGTGTATGGAGAAAACAAAGTGCCTAGTTTTGTTGAATGTTGTCCAAACCTTTCAGATTTGTTCCTACTTAGTAAGTTCGAGTTAGAGTTGTAATACCCATGAAGGAGGGTGTATGAAGTAACGTATAATGTTAAAAAGCCATGTCAAATTGATTGGGAGAAATGTTGAGTCATTTCACCTTCTAGGATTTTGAAAAGATAGTTTTTTGGAGCACTACAAAATCATTTTGTAATTCCTACAAGATTTTATAACAATGCTACTAAATCATTTCATAGTACCTACAAGCAGTAGCTTCTAGAACTACGTGTTTGGGATTTTGAAGCTTGTTTGGCCTGCTCATTACATAATTGGTTAAGAGAAGCATATGTAAGTTGGATGAGGTGAGAACAAGGATTGGAAGGTGAGAGAAGACACTCTCTCATGGAACGTGTGAAGCCAAACCCACATTCTTATTATGACTTCATATTTTAAATAAATTTTCTAAAATTCTAGAAATGGGTGGATACAGAGTTGTGCTTGTGGAGTGTCCTGGGTTATTGGTGGTCAGGGAAACCCAGTCTTTCATCAAGTGGTATCAAATATAAGCTAATTTATTTAGTGTTTGGATCTTAAATGCTCTTTGGTGATAACAAAGATTAGATTTTAGAGTTACAATACAACTGAAAGTGAAATGAAGTGATAGTGGAGATGCTTGCATGTCAAGAAGAGTTGATCCATGTACAGATGGAATTTCCAAGTTTGAAGACAACTTGACAATGAAAAGAGGCTGAAGAGAAGAAGAACCTTACAACAAGAGGGGGACAAGTTGAATTCTTAGGAAGTAAGTGAGATGATTGCAGGGAAGTGAAGAGTTGATATGCTCTTGAGGAAAAACAAGTGTATTGGTTGGAAAGGAATTGGTTCAACAAGTAGATCCAAGAAAGATTGTGGAAGATGAGATCTTGTTATAGATATTATAAAATTGAATGTGATGTTTATGCTAACTTGGTCATTAAAAGAATTGAATTGGCAGAAGCTACCATAGCAAGTAAGCTATGTCAAAGGAGAAGGAGCAGGAAAATCTCTTAGAGGAAGAAATGGTAACAAATCCTAACAACTAAATATTTTTTTTTTAAAACTAAGAAGAGCAAGTGATTGGATATGAAACAACCAACAACTTTGAAAGTGGAGGAGGAATATTGCTCAAGAAGAGGTTATACTGCAAAGAACCTCGAGAAGAGAAGATATCAGGAGGATGACTTGGTATGGGTGACAAGTAGTAAACTTGTTATAGAGAAAAGAAGAGCTTGTTATAACTCACTAGTAGACAAGGAGAGTTCATAAGAGGAAGCAATGAAGATGATTATTGTTAGTCATAGAAGGGGTTCAGAGGAAAGTCAAAAGAAAAAGAACAAAATTTCCAAAGTAATTGGACTCAAAGGAATGGGTGATGATTTTTTTTTTGAGAAGGAGATGGTTGAGCTAAGGGCATAACTCAATCATGTGAAACAATTTCTACAAGAAATTAAATATGACCAGAGTTATGGTTGGATAATGCGCAATCAAGAGGAAGAAAGATGCTAATTTAAAGAACAGGAAGGTATGCAACAACAAAGGGATGGCAGTAGTAAGATGAATTATGCAATAGTTGTGTGTTCAAATGAAGATTGAAAATGAGGTAATAAACTTTAATTTTCAGTTAATTGTTGATTACAAGTAGAAATGATGAATTTTTTCAATTAAGGAGATGACAAAGAACCTTGTAGCAGAGATGGAGGAAAAGCAAAGTTCTCAGAGGAAGAAGGTGAGTAAATTGCTTAAAAAATCCAAAAGAGTAGAGAGCGCTTAGATGAAGATTCGAGAGGAAGGAGTCAACAAAAATACCAAGAGAAGACTAGGCATGGAAGAGCTTAGTATGGTATTTACAAACATGTTGATGGAGTTATCTTGTTGTTGTGGTTTATGTGTAGCTCACCGTGAGCAGGGAGAAGCTCATGGAAAAAAGAGATTTTTGACTACTGAGAGTCATAGTAAAGGCTCAGATAAACACCATAGTAGATCAAGTCTGGAAAAACTTGATTGAGAAGTAGATGAAATCAAATTACAACTATAGATGATGAGAGGACTACTATAAAAATATGAGGAAGACCAGGGTTAGAGATAGACCCTTCGGAAGAAAGTAAAATGGAATTTATTGTAGGTGAAGTTGAGACAAATATCAAATTCTCAGTTGGAGGAAAAGCTCAAAAGAGTTTAGTTGCAGCCATGGAAGAACAACTTAAGGGTGATGAACACATGTGATGAAGTAGATGAAGATTTGATGGGTAGCCTGAAGGCAACAAATTTCTGCCTAGGACTGAATTAGAATATGAAATTGAAAAAAGCAAGGTAGAAAGGTATAGTTGTTTGCATGAAGAGACAACCTACGATTATGACGAAATTTTCGAGAAATGTATTGACAAGTTTGAATAGTTTGGTAGCAAGTAAAGGTCATAGTTCGTAGTAGAAGTAGTAGAAGAAGGTACAAGTTGATTAAAGAGCTGGTAAGTTTTTTTATTTTCATTGTGTAGGTGATAGTAGAGGAAGGTGAGGAGATTTGTAGAAACCTAGAGAAAGGAGTGCTCGAAGGGTTCTAGAGAAAAGTTACAGGAAGATGCTAAAATCCCAAACTCAGGAGAAAGTTTGGTGAGGTATCATGTAGCAAGGTGGATACTTGTTACTACAAAGGTGTGTTGCAGCTCATGGGTTGAAGTTTCTAAAAGAAGACTAGATGCATATGACTAAGGTGTGTTGTAGCTCATGAGTTGAAGTTTCTACAAGAAGACTAGATGCATATGACTAGGAGGTCATAGAATTTTTGTACATTGGGAGTATGATATAGGTGCATAGGTGGAGCACAAAATTTAATGAAGACTAGACTGAAGCTTGCCAATTCAATGAGATGGTCACATGGTGATGCTGGGAGATATTTTAAATGTTTTGTAGGAAGCTGTAGATATTTAAATTTGAGTTTGTTTTAGAATAAGTTGGTGGAAATATTTCCTAATGTAAATATAGTTTAAATTTCCCTTATTTTGTAGAGAAGGGGAAACAAATAATATATTGTGAACCTTGGTTTTTCCATGTTGCTTTATTTTAAAAAGAGAATAAGTTTTTGAGAAGGGAAGAGTGGAGATGTGTAGTAGGAGAGGAGTGTTATAGACATATTTGGGCACTTCAACCCCAAACTTATATGTCGATAAACTAGGGCTCATCAACCCCTAAAAGAGTTGTTTCATACCCTAAAAGAACATGGTCATCTGATTACATCATTCCCCAAAAGTTCCACCTGAGAAACCATCCAGAAATGGCCTAAACTGAACCATACTAACTGCTACACTGGCCAGGTGCGATGCATACTGAGTGGTACACTGCTCAGGTGTGATGCATACTGATTAGGCCTTCTATAGGGTGTGATGGGCGAGGATGGAAAAATGTCCGAGACAGTTTGCTAGGTGGTTGCTCATGGAATCTTCTAGAAACTTCTCCTATGACACTTGCCTCTCTGAATTCGCCCAGGGATGAGTAAGAGATCCAAGAAATCTCCAAGTGGAACCAATTGTAACAAGTGGAATGACACTAATCAAAACCCTAGAGATGACTCACACCCTTGCACACATCTATAAATGGATCCCTCATCTAAGAGATCTGGAGGCTGGAATATTGTGAATTGCAAGGAAGTGCTGATAGTTTGTAATTGAGGAAGGAGCATTGTATTGTTGGTGTGATCTTGCTATCTCATGAGGTGAAGAGGGATTGATGCTGGGAGGATGATGCTGGATCAGACAACTGGGTTGTAATTCTCCCTTCTATTCAATAAAGTTGTTCAAGTTTTCTTCCATACGATTGTGCAATTGTGAATGTTACCATTTGTGAATGCTATTGTATGTTCATTATATATTTGATTCTGTAATGTTTATGTTATAATAGATCAAGATTCTTTGACGGTTCTTTGTTACTGTGTTTCTATAAGTACTCTCCAAGTGGGTTAAGTACGGGGAGGAGTTGCAAGCTCTGTCAAGGGGGAGAGAGATCAAGAAAGGGATTAAGCGGAAGTTCCAGGTTGGTTCCATTATCTTTCTCTTATCTATTATACATAGAAGAAATCATTGAATTGCTTTAAACTGTTGTTTCTAGGGTAGCTGCCAAACCTAGAGGGCTAGTCGTTCAAAAAGACACTAGTTTTCCCATAAACAAATTGGCGACCCCGCTAGGGAGTGAATAGATGTTTGTTTGCTGCTATTGTTTGTTTTATAAACTATAGATAGAGCCTGAAGTCAGCTAGGTAGCCTTCGAAATGCTCTTGCTCTGCAATTGCATAGTAGATGAATGCTACTTCAGTCAATCTCTGGTTTAGTTTATGAATTAAACATTTGACTTACAAGCATTCTAGATGCCCTTTTGGTAGCTCATTCCATCATACTTTGCTCATCATCGTTCATGAAAACCTATCTTAACTAATTGAAAATAGCTCCACATTTGAGCCAAAACCCATTTCAGTTGCGCTCCTTAGACCATCGCACTGTCTTCCACTATGACTCAGTATGCATAGCACCTCCCGAATGCAGTAAGTGTGATGCATCTCAATTTATGTGAAGCCCAGGTGCGATGACTGATTGAACCTATTTCCATTCTAGAAATTGGGGGTTTTTGTCCTTGTTTTTTGTTTTGTTTAGTTGTTTTGCTGCTTATGAACAGTGCCTCATTACTGAATCCTACTTGCATCACATAGATCAGCCTCCATTGGATTAGGATTAGTAAATGTTTTTATGTATTTGTTCATCATTTACAATCCTTTGTTGAAAAGTTTCTTAAATCGATCTGTCGCTTTGGTACAAAAAGTGTCGTAATTGTCGTTTTGTGTCGAAAAGAGAAGTGTCATGGATTCTTCCTTCCCTGGATAGTCGATTGAACTTTTCGTCATGTATTTGGTTTGATTTGTTTATATTCGAAGTGTCAAAAGCATTTTTTATTCAAAATTGAAAAGTGTCGTTTAGTCTTCCTTTCTCTTTTGAAGAAGAAATTGTCGAAAATGTCATTTTGAAAGAAATATTTCAGATCTTTGCTGCATTTAGTTTTCCTTTTTTGGCATTTTTCACATTAAGGAGAACAAAAACAAATACATGCATTTGCATTTAGCATCTTTTAGTTTGTGTGCGAAAAATTATTTAGGAAAATGCACTAGTGTGTGCTCTTTGCTCTTTGTTTGAAAGAATTGTAATCTTCTTTCCCTAGTAGCTAGGATTTTCATTGCTAAAAATAAACAAACATTGTTTATCATTGAATGATTGCATTTTAGGAATTTTGAAATTATCATCACGCGGTGAACCATCGAAAGGAAAACTTTAAACAAGATCAACTTTAAAATAAATTTCAATGAACCTAACAACGCTTTGGAACTTAACGCAACACATCTAGAGGTCTAGGCTAGAGATGTGTTTCGGCGTCATTAAAACTAGTGGCTATCGTTTTCATTGAAGGTTGGGTGATTCCTCCTCCTTGATACGACAAGTACTAGCATGGACTTGTGCTCCCCGTACCGTCGCGTATATATTGGGAGACCACAATAGGCTTATATCCTTTATCCATAGGAAGCTGAGTCTGCTGCCTTATTGATCACAATGCACTGAACACAACATTCGGGAAGATTGACTGCCATACATAAGTCCTTGGTAATTTCTCTTTAATTTATCACCAAGGTGTATATTGCAGTTTTGCGATTGGTTTGGTAATCCCTCTGTCTAGATTTTCCAGAGTAGTCACTTTCATTCCTTTTCGACTCTTTAAAAGAAAAGGTCCATCTGAGCACTTGTCACTTCAGGCTCATTAAAAATCGAAGGAGACTAGAGTCATCTTTAGCTTTTTCTTGACTCTTAAAAACTGAAAAAGCAAAGTTGTGTCAAAGCATCATTAAAATTAATTGAATTCAGAATAACATCCCTATTCCTTAGTTGATCTTAGGTTGAGATATATGGAGACAAATCTGGGATCCACCAATCAAGGAATCCCTTTTGAGGGGAATCCTAGTCCTTTTTCTTCTTGGGGAAATATTGGTGCTCCGTATATGGCTACATTGTCCCTTCCGGGAATTACCATTGGCCTGCCAGTATGGCTGTTTTCAACCTCTATGGTTCAAAATGTCGTGATTCCTCCACAATTGAATCAACCTCCAGTTGATACTAAAGTTGACCCTTCACCTTCTTCTTCGTTTGTTTCTCCCTCCCCTTCTTCCTCTTCGCTTGGTGAAAGTAGTGATGCTAGTAACCAGGTGGCTGAGAAGAAGAAGAAAGGGAAGGAGAAGAAGAAGAAGCCAATTCAGCAAGGGGGAAACCAAGCAACCATTACTTTGAATGCATCATCTGGTGAAAATCCACACATTAGACTTTCCAAAGCCAAATTTCCATGCATAATTTGTGCGGGTGACCATTTTTCTTGAGACTGTCCTTACTTTCCTCGGATATTGAAAGAATGGTCTCCCCATTCACGACATCCTGTGTCATCAACTTCTGGAGATCATGTTGATAACACACCTTCAACTAGTGATAGTAAAGTTCATGGACAGATGAGAAAGATTAGGTTTCCATGTAGGTTATGTGAAGGGAACCATGCGCTTCACCTTTGTCCTTTTTTGGATGAAGCCAAAAGAGTGTTGGATAACCATCCTGCATCACCGCAGCAACTTTCATCTGGCTACAGGAAACTCTCCCCAAGTCCTTTACTAGTTGAAAAACCAACTAACTTAAATCAACCGTCGGTAGAAACCACTCTCCCTAAAAATGAATCTTACGAGTCCATACCCGACCAAAGTCAATAGGTCGAGGTGACAGTTGACCCAGGTTTACCTTCAGAAAATCATACCTTTCTCAAAGAGAGTGGAGATGATACCATTCAAGTTCTTTATGTTACTTCAGATTCTAATGACCTTGGGGGCAATCCACTTGTTCCATCTAGATAAGAGGAAAACCCTCCAGCTCTCGTAACTCAAGGGGTTATTTCTCCCGTTTATTCAGTACTCCCTCCAAGTAGTCTAGTCACTTCCTTTGATTGGAGTCGACTAGCAAGATCCCACCTTCCTTCTTATGTATCTTTCTGGATCATAGTACAAGTTCGTAAAAGGATCGTGTCTGGCACTATTATAGATGAAGGGGCATCAGTGAGTATCCTTTCCTCAATTGCTTGGAAAGCGCTTGGTTCGCCATCGCTTATGCCTATAACATAGAATCTGTTAGGCTTTAACAAAGGAGCCAGTCGACCATTAGGGATCCTTCCTAAGTTACTAATCACTTTGGGAGGGAAAACCATTCATTTGAACGTGATGGCAGTCCCAGGACTGTTAGATTACAATTTACTCCTTGGACGTGACTATGTTTATAACATGGAGGCTATTGTTTCAACACTCTTCCGAGTGATGTGTTTCCTGCATGAAGGCAAGATTGTCACCATTGACCAGCTTTCATTCCCTAGTCCAAGCATAGCTCCAAGTCAATCACCATCCCTAAACGGTCCTCTTACATCAGCAGTATCACTTGAACCTTCATTCCATCCACCTGATTGCCATGAGTAGTCTGGTGAATGTAGCGAAGCTTAGGGGGCATGCACCCTTGTCTATTCTGGACGAACCTAGTTGAAAAGATAAGTGTCCCTGTAGGTTACGTGATTGGTTTGACACACCATTCACCTTTGTCTATCCTGGACGAAGCCAAGGAAGTGTTTTGTCTTCTAGACGAAACCGTCCTACCTAACCACAGAAATTTCCATATGGCTACTTGAGACTCTCCTTTTCATCATGTTGGGGGCATGCAAACTTTTCAATTCCTTTTTCAATTTTATTTTTTAATTTGTAGTTTTTCCGTTTTTTCAATTTGTAGTTTTGTCGTTTCTAGCTTGCGTAAAAACAAAAACTTGAAAACCAAGCATAGTTTGTTCATTTCAAGCTTGTAAAAAAATGAAACTGAATCCAAGCATAGTTCCCCCATGGTTCAAGCTTATCAAAAAATAAACCCACCTTCAGTAATTAACCTTTGTGATTACCATGCTATCAGCCTTTTGAGCCTTGGTTGTGTACCTCTCATCACCACCATTCTTTTGGCCGATCATACGCTTCCACTTGGTTGTTTACCCTTCTTTGAGGAATAGTTGCGACGAGTGGTATTATTAGCCAACCTCTTCAAAGAAATCACCATGTTTTGAGAAGTTCCAAGATTACTCAGAACCAGTTGCTACCCTAGACACCACTCGTTCCTCAAAATCAAGTCTCCTTTAAACCCTTTTCAGACTCGTTAAATATGAAAATATTGTCAAGAAATTGGCCTTTCTAGCTCATTAAAGTGATTGGAAATGTCATCCCTCCTATATGATTTTATACTTTTTTGGACCTGAGGGATTATCTCACGAAAAAGTTTGAGCGCTTGTCTTTTTCAGCTTGTTAAAGTGATCGGAAAAGTCATCCCTTTTGTATTATTTTATCCTTTTTCGGACCTAAGGGATTATTTTACGAAAAAGAACTTCTGGAGTTTTCTTTTCGTCCCTTTTAAAACTCTCTAAACATGAAAAGGACTGATTTATCCTTGTTGTTAAACTCGTTAAAACAATAGCGACAAAATTGTCCATTCTAGACAAGACCGAGTTTCACTGTCGCTAGACTCGTTAAAACATAGCAACGAGTTTTCCCGAAGGGAAAATTATAGAACAAGCATATGTTATCCTCCTCAAGCTTGACAAAAATAAAGAGGTACTAGTCAGCAATGACTGGGGAAAAAAGGAAAAAACTTGAAGAACTTATGGTAGCAGGTCACTCTTGAACATGACACTTTCACTCCATCACCATTATTGAGTCGGGTTGGGTTATTCTGTTCACCGGTCATCTCACCATTGGTCTTTCACACCATCCATCTTTTGGGGTTAACGCTACCAATCCATCTCAGTGTCGTCGACATGTTCAAGAGAAGTCATTCAGTTGAGAAACCACAATCCAGTTAATGCCTCATCCACTGCAATACCTTCAACCTTCATTTTTCATGACTGCCATTCCTGAACCTTGTGTCGTCAAATCATTTTCACCTCCAGAAATCATTTGCTTCGTTTCATGTCGTAGATGTGGGATACATTAAGGCCCTCCTACGACGAGTCACTTCTTGTCGACATCAGCTCATTATCCAAGAAGTTGACTTAGAAACACCCCTTTTAGTGCTTTGAAGCTTGCATGCCTCAATGGCAAGTTTCTCACTTCTGCTGGTAGGTTGACATCAATGGCCTTCGACCGAAAGATTTTGCGTGGTGTTCAACATCGGATCATATATTCACACCACGTGAATTGTACTGTAGTACCTTGAGGGTCATTATCATTATCGGTGATTCCTCTCACGTCTGTTAACAGCTCACATTATTGGCTGGTAATCAGGCGATGTCTTTCCATGTTTGACTTCAGAACATCTCTTCACATGGATTGACTTGTACATCGGGCGAATATTGAACGAGTTTGAAGACCCCGAATCTAGTTTCATCCATCCGGGCTCCGACATATCCAGGGATATAAAAAACATCAATGTACAAATATGCTGCACAGATGGTCATCCGAACCAAGGATGATGACTCTACATCTGAAGAATCACTAGTCTGCATCTGCCGACGAATATCTGATCTATGTACATGAAATGAATTTATAAAGCTGAGCATGGGAATGCCTACCTCAGATAGATCATGAAAATTATATTACGATGATATATTGTATTGTAACTTATGTAGGTCACCTTCCAGTTTGAAACCTTGGATCCTCATGATAAAGAATTTCACTCGACATCAAGATTTACGACTTCATGCTTTAGGGGGAAACTGTTATAGACATATTTGGGCACTTCAACCCCAAACTTATATGTCGATAAACTAGGGCTCATAAACCCCTAAAATAGTTGTTTCATACCCTAAAAGAACATGGTCATCTGATTACATCATTCCCCAAAAGTTCCACTTGAGAAACCATCCAGAAATGGCCTAAACTGAACCATACTGATTGCTACACTGGCCAGGTGCGATGCATACTGAGTGGTACACTGCTCAGGTGTGATGCATACTGATTAGGCCTTCTATAGGGTGCGATGGGCGAGGATGGACAAATGTCCGAGACAGTTTGCTAGGTGGTTGCTCATGGAATCTTCTAGAAACTTCTCCTATGACACTTGCCTCTCTGAATTCACCCAGGGATGAGTAAGAGATCTAAGAAATATCCAAGTGGAACCAATTGTAACAAGTGGAATGACACTAATCAAAACCCTAGAGATGACTCACACCCTTGCACACATCTATAAATGGATCCCTCATCTAAGAGATTTGGAGGTTGGAATATTGTGAATTGCAAGGAAGTGTTGATAGTTTGTAATTAAGGAAGGAGCAATATATTGTTCATGTGATCTTGCTGTCTCATGAGGTGAAGAGGGATTGATGCTGGGAGGATGATGCTGGATCAGACAACTGGGTTGTAATTCTCCCTTCTATTCAATAAAGTTTTTCAAGTTTTCTTCCATACGATTGTGCAATTGTGAATGTTATCATTTGTGAATGATATTGTATGTTCATTATATATCTAATTCTGTAATGTTTATGTTATAATAGATCAAGATGCTTTGACGGTTCTTTGTTACTGTGTTTCTACAGGTACTCTCCAAGTGGGTTAAGTATGGGGAGGAGTTGCAAGCTCTGTCAAGGGGGAGAGAGATCAAGCAAGGGATTAAGCGGAAGTTCTAGGTTGGTTCCATTATCTTTCTCTTATATATTATACATAGAAGAAATCATTGAGTTTCTTTAAATTGTTGTTTCTAGGGTAGCTGCCAAACCTAGAGGGCTAGTCATTCGAAAAGACGCTAGTTTTCCCAGAAACAAGGAGAAGAGAAACTCCAGTGCGAGGAGAAGAGGCAAAGGTCGAGAGACTTGGGCTGCACATGCCCACAATGTATATCTAGCCAGTTTAATGTATGTTGAATTTGATTAATGAGTATTTCGTTTAGATGCCTCTGTGTTTATGTATTTCTCTATCTGTATATGGTTAATCAAGTGCTGGTCTTTGGGGAAAATCGATTTCTGTTTGTAAATTGTTGCAATCACATTTTATTCCTATTGTTGTCTTTAGAAGTTTGCACTTGTAAATTCGATTTGTGATAATAAATATGAATATTGAAACCATAGATAATTGGGGTTCATTCATACATTTTTTGTTCTTGTTGAAATGATTGCAATGCTCATAATGAAGTATTTTTTGCGTTCTAGTAGATGACTATGTTATGAAACCAGCTCACAAAAAGAAGGAAAAGATAGTTAAACGCCTTAGAATTTAGCGTCTTCGAGGGGGCAACCTCCTTTCTATATATAAGAGTCTAAGGAATCACAATATAACCTAGCCGACCTAACAATAATAATATAAAGCCACAAAAATAACAATAGAGGGATTCTATGGGGCACAGTAATAACAATATTGGGACAATAGGGGCACAACAATATTAATAAGGGATACAACTACAATAGCAATGGGGTAATCACTAGTATTATAGGGACCTAACATGCCCCCCTCCTTCAAAAAATTGTTGTCCTCAATGCTTGAGTAGTTCTCGATGCTTCTGTATAAAATTCTCATCCTCCCATGTGGAATCTTCAGCGGATAAGTTCTTCCACTTGATGAGATAATCCGAAATTGATCGATTTCGTAGCTGTCAAGTTCTTGTTTCTATGACTGCTTCCCGTTCCAATATAATTTTTCCTTCCTCATCAAGTTCTGGCAATATTGTTTGAACTGGGAGCTTGTCGCCTATAACCTTCTTTAAACATGAAACATGGAAGATTGGGTGCACTCGAGAAGCTACAGGAAGCTCCAATTTGTATGCCATAGTACCAATCTTTCGCAACACCTTGTATGGACCATAATACTTTGGCGATAATTTATTATCCTTCTTAGGTTGCTTGAGGGACATTTGTTTATATGGTTATAGCCGTAGGAATACCCAATCACCTACATCAAAACTTCTTTCACTGCGATGCTGATCTTCCAGTTGTTTCATTCTATTTTGTGCCAACATGAGGTTATCCTTTAAGAGTTGGAGGACTTGTTGTTGATGTTTGATGTGATGTTCCACTACTTGAACCTTAGAATTTCTCTTAAATGATGTGATGGATGGTGGCTGATATCCATAAAGTGCCATAAATGGGGTCATTTTTGTTGCTGTATGGAAGGAAGTGTTATACCACCATTCAGCCAGAGGCAACCATTTGACCCATTGTGTCTTTTTATCAGATACAAAGCAACGAAGATATCCTTCCAAACATTTGTTTACTATCTCAGTTTGTCCATCAGATTGAGGATGATAAGATGAGCTATGAGCTAACTGAGTATCAAGAAAACAAAATAATTTTTGTCCAAAAATTTCCAGTGAAAATGGGATCTCTGTCACTTACAATAATCTTTGGATTTCCATGTAGCTTTTGAATTGTTTCCATAAATGTAGTAGAAATTGTACTGGCTTTAAATGGATGTGATAATGCACAAAAGTATGCATACTTGGTAAGTCTGTCAACTACCACCATGATGACACTCTTTCCCTCAGACTTGGGTAAACCCATGATAAAATCCATTGAAACCTCCTCCCAACGTTGGCTTGCAATGGATAAAGGCTGTAATAGACCCGGGGTCTTAATTGTTTCAACTTTATTTTGTTGGAAAACCAAAAATTTTGCCACAAACTTTTGAATATCTGATTTAAGGCCATCCTAAAAAAATTCCTTCTTAACCTTGTGGTAAGTTTTTAAAAATCCTGAGTGCCCTCCTAAGGGAGAAGTGTGCAATTCCATAAGAATCTTTTGTTTGAGTTGGGAATTCTTACAGAGGTATAAGCGATATTTGTACCATAACGAATCATTTTGCCAGCTAAATGTATCAGATGTACTGGAATCTTGTTGTAACTTTCGAATAAGTGCCCACACTTCTTCATCATTCTTCCATTCCTCCCTTGCTTCGTTTATCCAATCTGGTTGGATAATAGAAATGGCACACAACAATGCTTCCACATCCTCATCCTTTCTTGAGAGTGCATCTGCCACCACATTTTGCTTCCCTTTTTTGTAGATGATTTCAAAGTCATAACCCAACATCTTTGTGACCCAATTTTGTTGCTCTTCAGAGGATAATCTTTTTTCTAAAAAGTACTTAAGGCTATCATGATCCATTTTTACCTTGAAGTGTCTCCCCATTAGGTAGGGTCGCCATTTCTTAAGTTCATGTAGTATTGTCAACATTTCCTTCTCATAAATAGCTTTGTGTAAAAACTTTCCCTTGATTGGATGACTTTCAAAAGCAATGGGTCTTTCATCTTGCATTAAAATAGCACCAATTCCATTTCCTGAAGCATCACATTCCACAATAAAGGTTTTTGTGAAGTCTAGTGTAGCTAAGACTGGTGCTTGGCACATTGCCTCTTTAAGATGTTTGAAGGCCTTTGTTGCTTCTGGAGTCCATGAAAATGCATCTTCCTTCAATAATGTTGTTAGAGGTGCTACTATTCTCCCATAATTCTTAATAAACTTGCAATAATAACCTGTCAACCCAAGAAATCCTCGTAGATGCTTTATGGATGTGGGGATTTTCCATTCCTTAATGGATTTAGTTTTGCTAGGGTCTACCTTAACTCCTTCATGAGGTATAATATGACCCAAATATTCCACCTCTTGTACTCCAAAGAAACATTTGGATCTTTTTGCATATAATTTTTTCTCCTCCAATAGTTGTAGCACCCTGTCAACATGTTCAACATGATCCTTCCAAGACTTGCTGTAGATTAGTATATCATCAAAAAATACTAACACAAATTTTCTAAGGAAGGGTTTGAAAATGGAATTCATCAAACCTTGAAATGTAGAAGGTGCATTGGTAAGGCCAAAAGGCATGACCAAAAATTCATAATGATCCTCATGAGTTCTAAATGCTGTTTTTGGAATGTCTTCAGTCTTCATTTTGATTTGATGATATCCTGAACGAAGATCCAACTTGGTGAAGTAAATTGATCCATGCAATTCATCCAGTAATTCATTAATCACAGGAATGGGAAACTTATCTTTAATAGAGAGCTTGTTGAGCTCTCTATAATTCAGAAACATGCGCCATGATCCATCCTTCTTGTGCACCAATAATACTGGAGCAGAGAAAGAACTTTGACTTGCTTGAATTATACCAGCCTCTAGCATTTCTGCAACCATACGTTCAATTTCACTCTTTTGGGCATAGGGATATCTGTACGGCCTGATGTTTGGAGGAACACTTCCTGGAATCAGATGAATAGCATGATCATGATCACGAATAGGTGGGAGACCTTTGGGATCAAATACCTTGGAATGATTGTCCAAGACTTTTTGGAGATCTGGAGAAATAGATGATTCCGGTGTGGAAACATCAAGCGAACATAATTGTGCAATTACACCTCTTTGTTCCTTTTTTAGAAGCTTTGTCATACCGTTAGAGCTGATTATCTTTCCTGGTTTCCTTGCAATACCCGTTAATTCAACTTCCCTTCCTTCCGCAGAAAATTTCATGAAAAGTTCTTGAAAATTAAAAGCTATTGTACCCAAGGATTGTAGCCATTGGACTCCTAGTACAACATCAGCACCTCCCATTGGAATGGAAAGCATTGGGCTAGTCAATACATATTCTCCCATGGATAGCTTGATATTATGGCACTTTCTAGAGCAATTTATCGTTCCTCCATTTGCAACCATCACTTGACACTCTGGTGCTTGATTTGTCCTTCTATCTTGATGGTTTGAGGAGTGGTAATTCCAACCAATGCATTACAAGATATGGTCAGATTCATTTCTTCTTTATCTAGGCTTTGTTCCTGAAGTATATCCTCTTCTTTTGACCTTTCTTGCTCCTTTTCTTCTTCCTCTTCACAATCTATGTAGAATAATTTCTTCTCAGCACACTTATGACCTTTAGTGTATTTGCTATCACAACTGTAACAAAGCCCTTTTGCTCTTTTTTATTCCAATTGTTGTGGTGTCAACCTTATAGGTTGTGGAATACTAGGGGCAACAACACTTCCATCTTTATAGTTGTGAGTGGTATGCTTCCTGGTTGCCATAATTTTGATTTCCATTTTTCTTGCTAACCTGAATGCCTTCTCTAATGAATCAGGTTCCCAAAGGCGAACATCATGTTGGATATTATTCTTTAAAGTCCCTATGAACACATCAATCCTATGCTCCTCTAGAATATTTTTTACCCTTATGTTCAATTTTTGGAACTCTTCAATGTGCTCCATTATTGAACCCTTTTGTTTGAGACTTATCAATTGGCTAAAAGAAGTGTTTCTTTTTGTATCCTCATAATGTGCTGTCAATTCTTCTGTAAAAATTGCCCAAATGATAATTTGTTTACGAGAGCAAAACCATTGATACCATACAAACTGATTTGGTTCCAAATATAAAGTTGCAATACGTACCTTTTGTGTGTTTTGCACATTATTGAGATCAAAAAATTGCTCCATCTGTAATATCCATGTTGCAGGATCCTTGCCATCAAACTTCCTCATATCGATTTTTGGAATATGGTGGGTCTTCGATCCAACATTAGAGTCTATGAAATCATGATTAACATTTCTTTTGTTCTCATCATGAGTTTCCTTTACTACCCTTTCACCATTAGTAAGCATTTCTTGTAGAAACTTTGTCAAATCTGTCTTCAAATCTTCCATGCCTGTCTTCAAATCATCCATCTTAGCTTCCACGTCATTCATCTTAGTTTCTACGCCTTTCTTTAAACAGTCCATCTTAGCTTCTACGCCTTTCTTTAAACCATCCATCTTAGCTTCTACATCTTTCTTTAAACCATCCATCTTAGATTCTATTGCTTTTTGTGCAAGTGACACTTGTTGCACTTGGTCTCATAATTTTGATATATCATGTTGCATTTCTTCCTCTTCTTCATGAGTCATGCTAGAGCTTTCAGGTTGCTTACTAGGTGTTTGCATTTTCTTTCCTCGGGGCATCAATTACCGATAATAATGCTTTACTATGCCCTTTGAATTCCTTCAAACTAATTTTTCAAACCAAGCTTATTAAAAAAATTTGAAAAAAATTACACACCTTTTTTCACTTTGTAGGAGCTTGATATTGAATCTGATGTATCTCTGTAATTTCGAATCATCCAATTCTGAATTTGCGATTTGCGGTAGCCCTCTGCGTCCTCTTTCCAATGCCACCAGTCTGATCCAAATTGGATTTTCCGGGGAAGAGTTATGCCAAATATCCCACAGTGACCTGATTATAGACTAGTTCAGTAAAGCGAACTTGTACGACGTGCATGAGTCACTGTTTCGACCTCTGGCTCTGAAAAATATATACAAGAAACTACAGTCCGTCCTATTTCTGTACCTTCTTACAAAATTTCAATCTGATGCTCAAAGAGAAAGTTATGACAATTTTCCCCAGGTCACATGTTTGGAATGTAATTCAGGAGTCTGCAAAAAGACCAACATCCTCAGATCATATCTCCACAAATATAGTGCAAAAAGCTCTGAAATTCGGACCTGACATTCAGCACGATTTCATCTGAAATAGGTTTCCTTTTTAGCTTTTGAAATGTCACAAAAACGAAGTTATAGCGAAAATTCCATGCTGACCTATTTGGAGCAGCGAAACCCTAGAATCCAAAGCTCTGATACCAAATGTTATGAAACCAGCTCACAAAAATAAAAAAAAGATAGTTGAATGCCTTAGAATTGAGCCTCTTCGAGGGGGCAACCTCCTTTACATTACACAAATGAACAATTCTTGGATGATTCAAATGACAAAACCTCCTTTCTATATATAGGAGTCTAAGGAGTCACAATATAACCCAGCCGACCTAACAATAATAATATAAAGCCACAAAAATAACAATAGAGGGATTATATGGGGCATAGTAATAACAATATGGGGACAATAGGGGCACAACAATATTAATAAGGGATACAACTACAATAGTAATGGGGTAATCACTAGTATTATAGGGACCTAACAGACTGTGTGTGATTTGAATGTTGTTAGAGTAAAACAGAGCACCACTGTTCAGATGCAGTCATGCCCTTTTGACTAGAATGTGATATGCTTTGTTTGGTTCCCCTGAGGTTAGAAATAGTGTGCTCAAGAGTTGAGAAACCATGCCTGTATCTTATAATTGTGCTATCCTTGTTTGAGTCACTGTGGTCATAGAGTGCCTGCATATGGAGAAAATAGAGCACCCAATTTTGTTGAATGTTGTCCAAACCTTTCAGATTTGTTCCTACTTGGTAAGTTCAAGTTAGAGTTGTAAATACCCATGAAGGAGGGCGTATGAATTAGTGTATAATGTTAAGAAGCAAGTCTAAGCCATGTAGAATTGACTGGGAGCAAGGCCGAGTTGTTTCACCTTCCTGGAAATCGAAAATATAATTTTTTGGAGCGCTACAAAATCATTTCGTAGCACCTACAATATTTTATAACAACACTACTAAATCATTTAGCAATGCCTACAACCAGCGGTTTCCAGGACTGCGTGTTTGGGTTTTTGAAACTTTTTTGGCATGCTCGTTGCATCATTGGTTAAGAGAAGCATATGTAAGTTGGATGAGGTGAGAAGAAAGGATTGGAAGGTGAGAGAAGACACTCTCTCATGGAATGTGTGAAGTCAAATCTACATTCTTATTGTGACTGCATATTTTAAATAAATTTGCTAAAATTCTAGAATTGGGTGGATACAAAGTTGTGCTTGTGGAGTGTCTTGGGTTATTGGCAGTCGAGTAACTCATTCTTTCATCAATGAAGAATAAGATTAATGATATCAAAATTTTGAAATGTACGAGGTATGTGTTTATATGTTTTCAGTTGATTTTTCCTCTTTCATTTACCTTAAAATTTTGTTTTCTTAGTTTGTAGCTATGATTGATTCTTACTATGTTGCTTTCAGATATTTTATAGTAGATAAATTGGGTATTAGGGAATTGAGATTGGTGTGAGGGTAGGGGAGGGGCCATATGATCTTCCACCTTCATGTGGTTGGCCTTTCTCATTAGAGAATATATTATTCTATAAACCAAGAGAAGCTCATTGAGATTTATACCATCACATCCTATTTTAACTTTAGTTTGTCTAATAATTTTCAGTTTGCACTTATATGCACTGAAATTTGAAATTGTTATAATAGATGCATACGTTGATGGCATGGGAGGGTTTTGAGACTCAAATATGACTCGCACAAATAATTTGACAACATTATAACATAAATCTTAAGGAAATGAATTTGTTTATTATTTTTTAGTGACCTTATCATGGTATGTATTTAGCCTCGAGGGTTAGCTCAACTAGTTGAGTACCCATTGTCAAAGCACCTTCATTGTATATTGATAGGTCACAAGTTTAATTATATCAATGTTTCGAATTATTGACCGGAGAATCCACAGTATGAACATTTTTATACCAACGTTTCAAATCCCAAATGGGATCCATCATCAGGGTTAAGAATGATGATAAAAGAAGAGAAATCAAGATAGAATAAATACTTATGAGGGAAAATTTTTAGGAACACACTGTCGGCTAGAATCTTAAATTAATTTTAATTTTATTTTTATTTTTACTCACAGGGTGTTGTGAATGGGGCCAACGCTGAATTTTTTTCAGATTGTGTTTGCATGTATTGAAATTTGACATGGTTATAGTAGATCCATGCATTGACACTCTGGGAGGGTTTCGGGACTCAAATATGACTCACACAAAGAATTTGAAAAAATTATAATATAAATGTCAAGGAGATGAAATTATGTATTATCTTTTAGTGTCTTTATCATGGTATGAATTTAGCCACGAGGGTTAGCCCAATAGGTCGAGTACCCATCGTCAAAGCACCTTTATTTTCTATTGAGATGCCATGGGTTGAATTATCTCAACACTCTAAAGGTTGGGTAAATGTTTAATTTTCTTAACATTTAGATATAAATGTATGCTTTAATTAATTAGCCTTGCACAGAGGGGGTTGTGAATGGGGCTAACATTGAAATTTTTTCAGTTCGTGATTAGATACGTTGAAAATTGATATGGTTATAATAGATGCATGCATTGATGGTATGGGAGGGTTTTGAGACTCAAATATGACTCAAAAAAAGAATCCAACAAAATTATAAAATAAATGTCAAGGAGATGAAATTATCTATTATTTTTTAGTGTCCTTATCATGGTATGTATTTAGCCCCAAGGGTTAGCTCAATTGGTTGAGTACCCATCGTCAAAGCACCTTGATTTACTATTGAAAGGTCATGGGTACAATTCTCTTGAAAATATTAGGGTCAGGTAAATTTAGAAATCTGTAGAAATTATGCTTTAATTGATCTACCACACAAAGAGGGGGTTGTCAATGGGGCCAACATTGTTTTTTTTTTTTTTTTTTTTTTTTTTTTTTTTTCAGTTTGTGCTTGTATGCACTAAAATTTGACATGGTTATAGTAGATGAATGTGTCGATGATATGGAGGGTTCTAAGACTGAAATATGACTCACATAAATAATTTTACAAAGTTATAATATAAATGTCAAGGAGATGAAATTATTTATTATTTTTTAATGTCCTTCTCATGGTATATATTTAGCCCTGTGGGTTTGCTCAATTGGTATAGTACCCATTGTTAAAGCACCTTGTTTTTATATTGAGAGGTCATGAGTTCAATTCTCTTGACGCTCTTAGGGTTAGGTAAATGTTCATTCAATTAACATTTATAAATAAGCAGAAATTATTCTTTAACGTTGAATTTTTTTTTGATTGTTCTTGTATGTAATGAAATTTGACATGGTTATAGTAGATGCATGCATTGATAGTATCAAAGGGTTCCAAGACTCAAAAATGGCTTACACAAAGAATTCAAAAAAATAATAACATAAATGTTAAGGAGATGAAGTTATTTCTTATTTTTTAGTGTCCTTATCATGGTATATATTTAGTCTCAAGTGTTAGCTTCATTGGTCAAGTACCTATTGTCAAAACGCCTTAATTTTATATTGATAGGTCACGAGTTCAATTCTCTCAATGCTCTCGGGGTCAGGAAAAATGTTCAATTAAATTAACATTTAGAAATCAATGGAAATTATGCTTTAATTAATTGACCCTGCACAAAGTGGTTTGTGAATGGGACCACATTAATTTTAATTTTTTAATTTTTTAATTTTTTAATTTTTTAATTTTTTAAATTATTTATTTATTTTATTTTATTTTATTTATTTATTTATTTATTATTATTTATTTATTTATTATTTATTTTATTATTTATTTATTTTATTTTTATTTATTTATTTTTATTTTATTTATTTCTTATTTATTTATATTTATTTATATTTATTTATTTATATTTATTTATTTTTAAATTATTTATTTATTTATCTATTTATTTATTTATTATTTATTTATTTTATTTTATTTTATTTTTTCTTTATTTTATTTATTTCTTTTATTTTATTTTATTTATTTATTTTATTATTTATTATTTATTATTTATTTATTTATTTATTATTATTATTTTTTTTAGTTTGTGAATGTGTTCATTGTAATTTGACATGGTTATATTATATGCATACGTTGACAATATGGGAGGGTTTCGAGACTCAAATATAACTCACATAATGAATTTGAAAAAATTATAACAAAAATGTCAAGGATAAGAAATTATTTATTATTTTTTAGCATCCTTATCATGGTATGTATTTAGCCCCAAGGGTTAGCTCAATTTGTCGACTACCCATTCTTAAATCACCTTATTTTTCTATTGAAAGGTCACAGGTATGCTAAATTCTGACCCCAAGGGAATCAACCATATTTAAACCTATGACTTGTCTCCTCCTAATTGAAAATATGACTTGGGTTTACGGTTTAATTAATCAACCTAACTTTTGGGGGATAATCCTTAAACCTAATATCCACTTCCTCTTATAATTTGCAATCCTTACTTCCGCTTGAACCGTTTAACCCTATAACATTAGTAACATATGGTCTCCAAAAATTAATAATTCCCCACATCCCTAACTCACATAATCCATATAATCTTCATAAATTCTAAACCCATAATCTCCAAACCCTTTATAAACTAATATAAATCTACAACCCTCAATATTGAAATTTTAACCCTTGAACCCTTTATCCCTATATAAATCCATAACTATAACCTAAAATATGTATATCGTATTATCATTACAATTTGTACCACATATAATGCTTGAGATCTCAAATATAATTAGTAATTCCTACATTCCATATAATCGTTATAAAATATTTCAATTTTAACCCTTACAGTTAACACCTAAAACAAAAAATTATAACCGTTAACATTTATATGTCTAATAAAATCCCTAACTTGAACAACATAGCCACAAGTTTAAAACCTAACCAATGTAAATCAAACCCTATTACCTACAATATGAACATTTATATAAAAAGAAATATAAAGACTAATCCTTATAGCATATAGATTAGAATTTCCATAACCCATATAATGTCATACTTACAATTTTTATAGCCTTTAAACCTCATATACCATATCAATCTAAGCACTGTAATAAACCTCAAAGTCTACTAATAATGTAACACCTTCCTCCCACATTTACCCAAGTTAAGCGGTCCGCTCGGGTAAACATGTGATGAGAGGATACTATGATTTGATTCGAATCCCCATGTATAGTTAAGGAAGTGGATCTGAAAAAACACAAGCAACTTGACCTTCTACACATGCTACAAAACCTCCAGGAGCCAATCAACCTTCCTAGGTGACCAACCCCTGAGGCAACCCAACAACTTAGTGACCTAGAGCCTCATTCATTCCCATGTCATGGGCTTAAATGTGACTGAGGTCCTATAGTCACTCTCAGAACAAGGGATTACAAGTGACTAGGGTCTTTTTCAACTAGTTCAGAGTTAGTGACCCCAAATTCTATGCTCATTTTTTAGGGCCATGTCTCAGGGCAGTGCTCGAAACTTCATGAAACTTCCAAAAATGAAAAGTAACATTGAAACACCAATACAAATGAAAATACTTGAAAAATACTTGATTGGAACCCTATTAGCCATGACAACCGTTTCATCAAACATGTCACAAATATGCATTTTACAGGTCATAACAACATATCTGAGCATAGGTGTCTCATACTTATCTAAGAATCACTAAGAAGCATTGGTGCCTTATCATCTATTAGGTCATAAATTCATTTTTCATTCATTAAAAAATCAAAACATGATGAGAGCCATACATCATCACTATCATAAAACATACTCATATCAAGCATATAAACAACATAAATAATAAGGATACAACAACCATAGAATCCACATATAAACTGGTACATTTACACATGAAATACAAAGGAGAAGGAAATCTTATTAATGAATGCAAAAACCAACCAGGTTTGGGTCCACCATGAACCACCCAACCATAGATTGGGTGAACCAAATATTTCTTTTAGCCAATCAAACCTGTTCCATTTTCTAAGCATGAATGTGGGACTTATAATTGAAAAAAGAACTGAGTGAGCATGGATGTCACCAGATTTTCTCCACCTACACTGTGAAGAATTTTACTATCTCCTAGTCCATAGGCTTTATCACAATCCATAGTCTGATTCCGGGATCACTAGGCCATAATTGAGACATCACCCTCCAGGATTTACCATATATCCCACCATTCACTGATAAGGGATTCCTAGGTCTGATCAATGGAAACCACCTCTAGGCTTTACCGTATGTCCCTCCATTCACTGATCGAGGATTCCTAGGCCCATCGAGGCAATACAAAATCCATCTTTATCGCAACCCACAATCTGATTCAGGGGTTACTAGGTCATGGCTTTACCACGATCCATAGTCCAATTCATGGATCACTAGGCCATGTGTTCTTCATTTAAGAGATGCACCTCACTCATCTTCGAATCCACCTGGAAATCCAGCTCCACCAAAACATGAAAGCCCATCACCTCAAGGCTATCCGGAAATGGAAAGGCTAGGCTAAAAAACATTGTCACACCTGGAAAAACCCATGCCAATGACAACAAGAGAACCAAGAACACACATGCATAACCATGCATGCCAAAAATAGCAAGGAAATCACACATGCAAATCGATACCTGCAAATAATCCCGATGTAGCTGCTAGATCCTACTCTTCCTTGCTTGGTCCTTGCTTTCCTTTTCCTTCTCTGCCTTTCTTGATCCAATTTTGAAGTTCTCCAAGAATAATACAAGTGTCCAAAAGTGAGAGAGAGAGAGAATATAGAGAGAGAGCTAAAAAACTGAATTGACAAAATGTACCAACTAATCCTTAGAAACATTTTTATTAATGAGGCCTCTATTTTCTTCAATTTTCAATTATTTTCCTTCATTTTCCTCCTCACGTGTAACCTGTGGCCTTTCACCTTCCTTTTCTCCTAATTTTCATTATTTCATAAATAGAATTCCAATTAATGTCTCATGCTTTCTAAATCCTTTTCCATTACCTTTTCCAACTTCCTTAGCCATAATAAACCAAATGAACACCCACACTAGCATGTTTTTGCCTAATATTTAGCTTGAAATAAGTGTCCCATAACCATGGTTATTATTTTTCCTTTATTATTTATTACATGGAATTTTCACTAGGGATGTTACATAACCCTCCACCTCGGGGGAACAACATCCTTGGTGTTCAATGACACCTACAACCAACAAAGCTACTATAAGAAAAGCATACTTCCCATGGAGATTTATAACTTAGCTCGATGCAATATATACGATGATCAACCTATTGAAAACAAAACCAACATGATGACCATAATGAGATGATGCCCATACCACTTATTGGAGCTTTATAACAGAACTTATGGCAGTATTTACATCCATATACATATGTACATCAGCCAAAAAACATCACACCAAAACATATACCAAAAAAACTCACTCAACCAATAAATAAGGAAGGATACATAACCCGTATCTAATCCACCATCTCCCATGTTGCTTCATCAGATCCAAAGTGCTTCCATTGCACTTTGACTTGCTTGATTTCTCGATTCCGGAGCATGATTGTATTTATTTGCAATATACACTATGGTTTTGGCTGAAATTATCCATTTGGCTCCACCTACAATATAAACTAGTCAATCACATGACCAACATCTTTAACATACTTATTAAACAATGAAACATGGAAAACATCATGGACTTTCATTGTTGGAGGCAATGCAAGTCGATAGGATACTGGCCCAATCCTTTCAAGAATCTTGAAAGGTCCAAAAAACCGAGGTGCCAACTTGGCACATGATCCAATCCACAAGGAGCTCTTCTTCAACTTGATGTGCAAATACACCTATTCCCCAACCTAAAAATCCTTAAACATCATGTTTTGATCTGCATAGATTTTCTGCATGTCTTGTGCTACCTTTAGATTATGCTTAATTACCTACATTTCATGTTCCATTTCTTCCAACATATCTGGTCCACTCAACACCCTATTCACTGGATCACTCCAACTAATGGGAGTATTACAACTCCGCGCATACAATTCCTCGAACAAACTCATTCTCAAAGATTCCTAGTACCCATTGTTGTAAGTGAACTCAACCAATGGAAGATACTCTTCCCACTTCTACTGTTGGTGCATCACATACATCCTTAGCATGTCCCGTAATATCTTGTTGAGCCTCTCTGTCTATCCATTTGTCTGTGGATGATAAGCTACACTAAAGACCAACTCTATCCCCAATCCTACAAACAAATCCTTCCAAAATTTGGAAGTGAACTTAGCATCCTTGTGTGACACAATATTCTTCAAAACACCGTGAAATCTAACCACATCTATGATTAAGACATGTTCTACATCATTGGATGAATAGGTAGAATTCACTGGAATGAATTGCACTACCTTTGTCAGCTTTTCCACCACAACCATGATGGAATCATGTTATCTAGATGTCCTTAGCAAACCTATGATGAAATCCATGGAAATGACCTCACATTTCCACTCTTGAATCACAATCAGTTGTAGTAGTGCATCTGGGTTCTTACACTCTGCCTTTACCCACTGATAGTCCAAACATCTAGCCATAAACTCTACTACATCCTTCTTTAGATTCATCCAACAATAAAACTTCTTCTCTGTTGTTAATTTCTTTTGATAACGTCAGTGACCGTAATACGGTTTCACATGAAACTCTCTCAAGATATTCTTCTTGAGTTCACTACTGTCTGGCACATATATCCTGTGCCTAAATTTGATCAAGTCATCTTCTATAAGATGATAGTCACATCATGACCACCTATACCCTGTTGTAACCTATACATAAGGTCCATGTATCTGTTATCCTGCTGACTTGCCTGTAAGATCAGACCCTGTAATTATGTCCCATAAGAACTCATAGCTACTATATGATTCACTGGTATCTTCCTGCTAAGAGAATCTACAACCCTATTCTCTTTACCCTTGTGCTGATGGTGCTAGATCCATCAACATTCAGGGGATCTCCCTGATATGAATTCCCAACTAGATCTCACATCATTTGGTGTAGGAGTCCCATCCGATACGATGGCCCGGTTTCCATTATCTTAAAGATATGCCTTAGCTCTTTCTTGTCAGTGCATGAGGGTGGTTTACTTTGTCTTCAAACAACGGGGTTTGTGTGCCTTGTGAGTGCTTAGTGTCGCTTGTGTCAAGGTTCTTTCACTGCAGAGGGAGAGGGTGAGAGTGAGTCTCAAGTTGAGAGGGAATAGTCCCAAATATTTTAGAGACACATAACACAGCAAGACATGTGCAGCTTTTTGCGGAGTAGTCCACACAGATGCGACATTCACAAACACAAAGTGAACAGATAGCACATACAACACCCATCGGAATAGTCCACACGAGTGTGAAAGATGTTATGACAAGTTTACGAGAATGATACAACGGAATAGTCCACACGGGCAGGACAACATTAACAACTGATACAAAACATTTCCAACAACATATGTACTAGAACAACCGAAATAGTTTAATTCTCTTAAAATAGGTTAAAGCAACATGCATTACAAGTGTCCAAAGAATAGTCTTACAAATGAATATAATACATGTGTGAAAATGTATTGGCCTATTAACCAGCTTATGAATTAAGTGAAAGTTCCAAGACACATCCGTACACCATTACATCACTAACCCCAATAGCAAGGTGTTGGAGCCACTGCTCACTCCTCAAAGAAAAGACTCTAGACTCTCAAGGCTGTGTGGGAGGAGCCAAGGTGAAAAAATCCTTTGCATGTACAAATGAGGGGTTTATATAGAAAAGGGTGAAACTGACCCTTGTCACTATTCGACTTCCCTCATGGCTGTTTGACTTACATGACTCTTCAACTTACATGCCTCTTTGATGTCATCCATGGGTCTCTTGGACTTCCATGTTACATTACATTTATTACATAGTTATGGTCCAAAGTAGTGATGTGGCTGAGGTGACTCATGACACAACTCGACATGACGTTGCAGGTATGCATATGCTAGATGTACTGTTCATGTTAAGCTATTGTGATGTTGAGTGATGAATGTGCCCATGGTGTACCATAGCTTCATCTCTGCATGGCAGAGTGTGTGAAGTCTTCAATGGTCTTGGTGTTCACTTGATAGTTCATGCATGCACATGTTTCTCCTTCGCTTGTTACTTGGTATGCTTTGTGTGTTCATCCAACCACGAGCAAGTCTTCTAGCTTTCTGTCCTTGTTCATCCCATTCATCATCACGCCATGTCTCATCCATGTATCTATTTCTCCAATCACTCATGATGAGACGACATCAAATCCAAAACTCCCATAGTCTACCATGATGCATTGTCTTTCTTTTCCGGGCATAGGTGACCAGGAGAGAGGACAAGAATCTGAAACAATGCAGAGCACATGTCAGGAAGGGATGTGAGGCTAAGGGAAACTATCAAGAAAAGTTACATAGAGGTCACTGGGAGGCTAGGATGATAAGTCCGGAATAACAGTGACATTATGTAGGATCTGGCTCAGCTGGGAGGTATAACTTCACAATTTTGACTGGGAACTCATTACGGCCAGTAGAGGACACTGGAAGTGACAAATATACAGAATTTCAGGGGAGGCTTAGAGTGAGCTCCAGGAGCCGTCTGGTCAAAATTGTAGAGAACTAGGAGGTAGTCATGCAAGTCATGTCTGTGCAGTTTTTGGTTTGAGCGGGATGTCGGGCACTTGGCGGATAGTCCAAGAAAACTGCACAATTTTCAGGAGTAGTAGGCTGGCTGGTAGGGGGACTAACAAATAGGATTGTACAATTTTTAGAGATAGTACAGTGAGAGGCAGCGGGTGTGTGTCCCTCATGTATGTGCAATTTATTCAGTGATGAGAGGTGAGCATGCTGAAAGATTCTATGCATTTTTTTGGACGAGTGAAGCTCGGGGTCACTATCTGGTCAAACTCTCTGATTGACTAGCGAGAGGCTTGATGGATTGGCTTGCGAGCAACGCAGATTGAGATTTCTTCTTGGGAAACTTTTGCACTGTTCTGGGTGACAGTTAGCTATGTTGATTCCAGGATCACGCAATGCAGACTACCTAGGGGTAGCCTCAAGCTCTATGCAATTCTGGGTAGCAGTACTTGGTCACTAAGGGCTAAGACTGGGTAGTGCATCTCAGTGGAGGTTTGAATAATGGAGGGTGGTTCGATTGAAAAATATTCGGTAGAATGGTTAAGTGTGTGAGGGAGTGAACTTGTGTATACATGACCTTGCAAAGAAAAACTCAACATGACTTGATGACAAGACATGTCGAACCAACAGGACAACATGTCTTAGTGTGACTGATTGTAGGATTGTCTAATGGTGAAAGCAACAAGTGTGACACTTCAGATAGACCTTCAGATGACCGTGTTGACACTTGAATGACAATGCTTACAACATCGTGTGAGTGCAATGGATGTTTACATAGTGAACACAACTCAAACACAAACCTTCAACATCACCAGAACACGGTCGCAAGCAAGACATAACAATCAACATGCTGAAGATGACAGTTGGTCAAACAAGCGAAAAGGAAGCAATACATGTAGAGGAAACACATGAAATGACTTTTGTGTTTGTGCACATGGATGTTACTGAGGACAATATGATATGACAATGATAAGAAGTCCTGCAAACTCAATTGAGAGGTGTACTTCGAAAGGTGTTCTTTACTTACCGTGCTTACCCTCGAGATGATCATGCATTTGAAGGAGTTTTCATGCGGTCCTGATCATTTTCCATTACTTGGTCTCTTGGGCCTTCTCCTTGACTCCTTGGGAATTATCTCAGCATGTCACCTTTTCCTGTAGTCACTAAGAAGTAGATCTACGCAATTTCAGTGGACAGTGACTGCTGCTGGAATGAGGCCCTGGGAGGCACATCTTCTCAGTTTCTACATGCAAGACAGACAGGGAAGCTTGGACAACACTATGTAGCTTTGAGGCACATGACACTACTGCGGGATGGGGATCCTGGGAGGAAACCTCTATGCAATTTCTAAGTGCAGTGCAACTGGACTGCTCTTTGAATTTCTGGAGAGCAGTGTTGGTTGCCTTACTACTCTGCACATTTCTGGAGAGCAGTCCTGGTTGGGTAGCTAAGGGACAACACTGCATAGTTTCTAAATATAGTGGGTTTCGGCTAGGGGAAGGACACTGAAGGAAACCACTACATAGTTTTGGATTCCAAGGGATGCTGGGGTCTGTACACACTACAGGGTTTCAGTAGGAAAGGGAGGAAGATTGATGGTTGTAGAAGAAAAGTGCAAAGTTCCAGGAAGCCGAATGAGGCTAGGTTGCTTGGGAAATGGCTAAGTGTGAGATCAGTGACACATATGTAAATAATGATAGGACTCGATTGTGATTGCACACAGACACTTAGTGACACAACACAAACCATCGAGAATGCATAAGACATACTTTGCTTGATGCAACAACCTTTGTGACAAGAGTGCATGAAGTCGGTGTGAAACAAGTCTATGTGATGACAACCACTCATACACACACAATTCCCTTGAAGCAAAAAAATATTCCCTTATGCCCAAAGATGACACATGCTGCATAAAGATGAGAATGAAAACAACTCTTAAGATCAAGGAAGTGAGCTTGAAATCATCAACTTACCAATAAGTGACCAAGGATGATCGATCACAGGATCCAAGATAGGCTTTGAAATTCACATGTGAGTAAAAATTTTGGAGGGTGGTTGTAGCCACTACAACACTGGAGACACACTGGTAGAACCCCAACTCCCTGTATGGACCTTGTTTCATGAAAAGCGAGTCTAACCCTTTCGAAATTATTGTTCGACTCCTTGATCATGATGGTTTCCATGCTAGCTTGTGTGAAATATGTAGTCCCTACCATTCTCTTGATCAGTCAGAACACATTCCAAGCCAAGTCAACTTAGTTGTTTCGATTGGGGATGAGGGTATATTGATGCACTAGTAATATAACTGTTAGAGTTTAAGTTTCATCTCTGGTGTTGCTCCGCTGCCAATAGGCCTAGATAGTACCCTAACAGAGTCATGTAGGAACACTAGCATCACTCCGCTAGCAGAGCCTAGTCAATACCCCGTTGGAGTTACTTGCATCACCTCTTTGTGCATGAAGCCTTTCTCTTCTTTCGCCTTATTCATTTTATTTTATTTTTTTCATTTTTTGAAAGAATTGTGCATATGCACTTATTTATTTTAGAGGCGGAAGAGGGATCCTGACTTATTGAGAGAATAAGAGGTTTTTCCTTTAGAGAAGTATGTTATATATACCTCTGACATACTTGTTAAGGTTTTCCCCCTCACCTTACTCTACTTGACTGAGCTGACAAGGGTTAACCCAAAAGAACCAATTAAAGTATGCAGTACTAGTTAACAGTGCAAGCGTTGTGTTTTCACCAAGACTCATTTTGAATAGAACATATTTTCCATCAAGGCATCATCGAATGAAGAAAACAAGCTCTTCATAAAGAGAGAGGACAACAAATAATGAAGTGTTGATAGTGGTACAAGTCCTCTTAGATTTGTTAGGATTGTCTCGAGATCCCAACATGGTTTCATGAGAGGCGAACCTACGGGTAAAAGAAAGTAAAGGAAACAAAAAGAAAAAAGAGGAAGTAAAGTGAAAGCAAAACAAGTAAGCAAAGAAAGAAAGCAAGCAAAGAAAACATGCAAACCAGGAAGTGAAGCAAAGCAATAAAGCAAACATTATTCCTACTCCTATGCTAAACAGTGCATGGGCCTACTCACATGAAGTGATATTTCCAATGCAGCCACTGGCGCATTGGCTGGCTCATGTTAGCAAATGGTAAACAAGAAAGATATACATTTAAACCAGTGAAAAAGAAAGATTTAATGATGAAGATCAACATGCTCCTAGTTCTAAAACATCCAGAGAAAAGAAAAGAGCAAATGCACAAGACAAACATTCTATGGACTTAACATGGTGTTGTGACACACTATGTGCAGATGCTAAGAATGTACACTCTCTTAACTGTGATAGACAAGAAAACATGAGAAAGAGAGACAACTTACACCTTGCAAGTGTGCTTGCCATGTATGATTCTTCCAATGTATGAGCGATGGGATCATGTGATTCGAGTGGAGGGAAAGAAATATGTGTGTTGGGTTGATATTCAATGTGAAGCAGAGAGTGATGAGGAGCTTTGGGTGTTTCAATTTTTTTTTGATCAGGAATGAAACTAACCTCAGGACGGTGAGGGCCAAACATAACCTTAAACCTAGGCTGAAGTGCCTCAATAGCCCACGGGGTTTCCACTCCATCAATAGATAGATCGTCGAAGAGCAGTGGCTTAGGTAGATTAACAACGAGTGAATCAACATCGTGATCAAATGAAGAAGTAAATAGATCACGATAAGCACGATCTGAAAATTCGGGATATTCATCGTGATCCTCATGATTTAATGAATCATGTAGAGGGGTAGATGAGAAATAAGGATGTTCACCCTATGTGTTTTAAAAAATGATAGATGACAGATGGAACAGATTTTTAGAGGAAGATTTGTCCTCTTTGCAATGTAATGACAGGCTGATATTCGGTGTGTCCTGTGAATGATTGGAAGTAGAAACATTTAGAGATGGGTTTTTACAATGGAAATCAAAAGTGGCAGAATCACAAGGGATGTCAAGATAGGGCGGATGAGGTGTAGATGGAAGGGAGTCATCCTTCACTGCGAGTTCTTCTTTAGATTCCCGCACACACTCATCTTGAATAATAGTGTAGTTTGGCTGCACAACACCAACTCTGTCAAAAACTTGATCATTGTTCACAACAAGTGTGGATTCTAGAATGGAAGAACAAAGAACAATACAATTTGAAGGATCAACATAATGCTAGGACGGAGGTTGAGGCAACAAGTCCACATGACAACTGGTAGGCTTGCAAGCCAAATATGCATAGAGATTGAGAGCAGGTGGGGTGGGAGGATGTGATAGTTCAACAGATGTATGCGCACCTTCTCCCACCTCGTACTGCGGAGCTAGAGCTGTTTGATGAGAAGAGGACGGACAATCACTTATGACAGTGACCTCATCCATCTTAGATTTGGTAGCTCTAACACCGAGGTATGTTGGGAGGGGTTTAAATGATTATAATAATTGTGGATTTTTGGATATGTAAAGAAGATACTTAAATCGTCCATTGAGAAATTCCCAATCAATTTCATCTTCAGGAAATCAGTATGCAAGATTACAAAATCATGTGTGAAATTCTCAACAGATTCATCAGGTTCTTTCTGTAATTTTGAAATTTATTTATTGAGTGCTTTATGGTCAAAATGATTTAAAGCAGACTCTATCTCTGTGATCAGATGAGGGAGAGAGTGAATAGATTTTTCGGGCAGCGTGGCACACCAATGCAGTGGGTTCCCTCGAAGCGTGTATGCGAACATCACGCAGGTCATGTAATCTTCAAAGGTTTCATGCATTTCATAGGATCCTACAACGCCAACCACATGTCTAACCAAGGCTACTTGGTCTCCACCATCGTATGTGTATTGTGACAAGAAATGCCAGAGCTCCTCTGATATATCAAAGTCATTTCCATAAGACATACACTTCAAAGGAGAAATTCTATGATTATTCATGATAAGTATGTGGAGATTCAAAACCAATTGTGAGGACTCATCTTATCATCTGGCCCTCCTTCTAGTGCCAGAAATGTTGACGATGCTGGACACGCCAACATTTAGGGGATCTCCCCGATATGAAGTCCCAACTAGATCTCACAATGTTTGGTGTAGGAGTCCCATCAGGTATGATGGCCCGGTTTCTATTATCTTAAAGATACGCCTTAGCTTTTGTTTGTTAGCACATGAGAGTGGTTTATTTTGTCTTCAAACAGTGAGGTTCGTGTGCCTGGTGATTGCTTAGTATCACTTGTGTCAAGGTTATTTCACTGTAGAGGGAGAGGGTGAGGGTGAGTCTCAAGTTGAGAGGGAATAGTCCCAACGCTGTTAGAGACAGACAACACAACATGACATGCACAACTTCTGGCAGAGTAGTCTACATGGATGCAGCAATCACAAACATGAAGTGAACAGATAGCACATACAACACCCAGTGGAATAGTCCAAACGAGTGCGGCAGTCGTTATGACAAGTTTACAAGAATGAATTTGTCGAGTGTCTGGCGGAATAGTCCACATGGGATGGACATCATTAACAACTGATACAATACATTTCCAACATCATATGTACTAGAACAACCAAAATAGTTCAACTGTCTTAATATAGGATAAAGCAAAATGCATTACAAGCATCCAAAGAATAGTCTTACAAACGAATACAATACATGTGTGAAAACGTGATGGCCTGTTAACCGAATTTTGAATTAAGTGAAAGTTCCAAGACATATCAGTACATAATTACATCACTAGACCTAATAGTAGGGCATTGGAGCCACTACTCGCTCCTCAAAGAAAAGACTACAGAATCTCAAGGCTATGTGGGAGGAGCCAAGGTGAAAAATTCCTTTGCATGTACAAATGAGGGGTTTATATAGAAAAGGGTGAAACTGACCCTTGTGACTTTTCGATTTCCCTCATGACTATTCAACTTACATGAATCTTTGACATGACTCTTTGAATTCATCCATGGGTCTCTTGGACTTCCACATTACATTACATTGATTACACAGTTATGACCCAAAGTAGTGATGCGGCCGAGGATACTCATGATACAACTCGACATGATGCTACAGGTATGCATATGGTGGTTGTACTATTTGTGTCGAGCTACTATGCTGCTGAGTGATGAGTGTGCCTGTGGTGTACCATAGCTTCACCTCCACATGGCAGAGTGCATAGAGTCTTTAATTGTCTTGGTGTTTGCTTGATAGTTAATGCATGCACATGTTTCTCCTTCAATTTCTACTTGGTATGCTTTGAGTGTTCGTCCAACCATGAGTAAGTCTTCTAGCATGTGCTCCTTTTTAATCATGTTCCTCATCATTCCATGTGTCATCCATGTACCTATTTCTGCAATCACTCATGATGAGACGACATCAAATCCATAAATCCCCTAGTCTCCCATGATGCATTGTCTTTCGTTTTTGGGTGTAGGTGACCGGGAGAGAGGACAAAACTCTGAAACAATGCAGAGCACATGTCAAATTGGGATGCGAGGCTCTGGGGCACTGTTGAGAAACATTGCGCAGAGGTCAATGCGAGGCTGGGATGAGTAGTCTGGAACAACATTGACATTCTACAGGATCTGGCTCAGCTAGGAGGAAGAATTGTGAAATTTTTACTGGGAAGCTAGTGCGTGCAGCAAAGGACACTAGAAGTGAAAACTACGCAGATTTTCAGGGGAGGTTGGGAGCATGTTGTAGGAGATTTCTGGCCAAAACTACGTAGAACTAGGAGGCACTCATGCAAGACATGTTTGCATAGTTTCTAGGTTGAGTGGGATGTCGGGCAGTTGGTGGATATTCCAAGAAAAATGCACAGTTTTGAGGAGGAGTGGGAGGCATGCTAGTAGGGGGACTGACTGACAGAATTGCGCAATTTTCAGAGACAATACAGTAAAAGGCAGCGGGTGCCTGTCCCTCATGTCTGCAATTTATTCAATGAGCAGAGGCATGCATGCTAACAAATTCTGCGCAATTTTTTGGAGTGAAGCTCAGGGCCACTGCCCGGTCAACCTCTTTGGTTGACTAGTGGGAGGCTTGATGGATTGGCTTGTGAGAAAAGTAGATTGAGATGGCTTCTTGGGAAACTTCTACGCTATTACGGGTGACAGTCAGCTAGGTTGATTCCAGGATCACGCAATACATACTACTTGGGGGTAGCCTCAAGGTCTGTGCAATTCTGGGAAGCAGTACTTGGTCCCTGAGCACTGAGACTGGGCAGTGCAGTTCATTGGAGGTCTAGCTAACGGAGGATGGTCTGGTTGACAGATCTTTAGCAGAATGGTTAAGTGTGGGAGTGGTCAGAATTGTGTATACATGAGCTTGTGAAGACACACTCAACATGACTTGATGACAAGACATATCAACCCAACAAGAAAACATGTTTGAGTGTGACTGACTATAGGACTATCTAATGGTAAAAGTGACAAATGCTACACTTCAGATAGAGCTTTAGATGATGATGTTGACACTTGCATGAAAGTGGTTACAAAATCATGTGTGAGTGCGATAGATGTTTACATAGTGAACACAACTCAAACAAAAACCTTGAATATCACCAGAACACGGTCGCAAGCATGACATAGAAATCAACATGTTGAAGATGATAGTTGGTCAAACAAGAGAAAAGGAAGCAAGACATGTAGAGGAAACATATGAAATGACTTTTTTTTTTGCGCACATGGATGTTACTGAGGACAGGATGATATGACAACAACAAGCAGTCCTACAAACTCAACTAAGAGGTGTACTTTGAAAGGTGTTCTTTACTTACCATACTTACCCTCGAGATGATCATGCATCCAATGGAGTTTGCATGTGGTCTTGATATTTTTCCATTACTTGGTCTCTTGGTCCTTCTCCTCGACTCCTTGGGAATGATCTCAGCATGTCACCTTTTCCTGTAGTCACTGAGAGGTAGATCTGCACAATTTCAGCGGACAGTGACTACTTCTGGAATGAGGCCCTAGGGGGCCCATCTCCTCAGTTTCTGCATGCAAGACAGACAGGGCAGCTTGGACAACACTGCACAACTTTGAGGCACAGGACTCTACTATGGGATGGGGTTCCTAGGAGAACACCTTTGCACAATTTGTGAGTGCAGTGTAGCCAGACTTCTCTACGCATTCCTGGAGAGTAGTGTTGGCTGCCTAACTACTCTGCGTATTTCAGGAGAGCAGTGCTAGCTGGGTAGCTGAGGGATAACATTGCGCAATTTATGAAGAAAATGGGTTTTGGATGGGAGAAGCACCTTGAAGGAAAAAGCTACATGGTTTTGGATGCCAAGGGATGCTGGGGTCTCTATGCACTGTGGGGTTTCAGCAGGCAAGGGAGGAAGCTTGATGGTTGCAGAAGCAAAGTGCAAATTTCTGGGAAGCTAAATGAGGCTAGTTTGCTTGGGAAATGGTTAAGTGTGAGATCAATGACACATATGTAAATAGTGATAGGACTCGACTGTGATCGCACACAGACACTTAGTGGCACAACACGAACCATCCATAATGCATAAGACATACTTTTCTTGATGCAACAACCTTTTTGACAAGAGTGCGTGAAGTGAGTGTGAAACATGTCTATGTGATGACAACCACTCATACGCACACAATTCCCTTGAAGAAAAACAACATTCCATTATGCCCAAATATAGAACATGCCGCATAAATATGAGAATGCAAAAAACTATTAAGATCAAGGAGGGGAGCTTGAAATCATTAGCTTACCAACAAGTGACCAAGGATGATCGATCAGAGGATCCAAGGTAGGCTTCAAAATTTGCATGAGAGCCAAAATTTTGGAGGGTGGTTGTAGCCGCTACAACACCTTGATGTACTTGATCTCAAAGTCAAACTCACTAACCATGGCCAACCATTTAGCTTTCTTGGCATTCATGTTCGGTTTATCGAATAACAATATCAACCCACTGTGATCACTCATCAATACAAACATCTTGCCAAGAAGATACTTCCTCCACATATTCAACGCATGGATGATTGCTGCCAACTTACGATCATGTGTTGGGTAATTTTGCTCATGCTCATTTTGTTTTTGCGACTCATATCACACTACATGTCCTTCCTGCATAAGGATTCCACCAAGTGCTATCTTGCAGGCATCTATGCATACCACAAATTATTTGTCTCGATCTGCAATATTTAACACTGGAGCATTTGTCAACAATCCTTCAACTATTCAAAACTAGTTGCACATCCCTTGGTCTATTCAAATTTCTTACCTTTCCTCTGCAATGACGTAATAGGATAAGCAATGCGAGAGAAGTCCCTGATGAACTTCCTATAGTAACTTGGTGACCCCATAAATGACCTTACCTCATCCATATTTCTAGGAGCTGCCTATTCCATGATAACTCTTATCTTCTTTGGATCCACTCTTATACCTTCCTTGGAAACAACATGGCCCAAGTAATGTACCTCTGTCTGAAAGAAACTGCATTTTCTAAGCTTGGCATACAACTGATGCTCTCTCTACAATCTCAACATTGTTGCTAAGTGCTCGACATCCTCTTCCTCACTTTTAGAATATATCAAGATGTCATCAATGAATACAATAACAAACTTGTCCAAGTAAGGATGAAACAAACTATTCATTAAGCACATAAAGGTAGCTGGAGCATTAGTAAAACCAAATGGAACTACAAAAAACTCATAATGTCCATACCTAGTCTGGAATCTATCATGTATATGTCCTGTTCCTTGATGTGTACCTCATGATATCTGGATATTAGATCAATATTTGAGAACAATGCTGCCCCCTTCAACTGATCAAAAAATTTATCGATCCTCACCAACGGATATCTATTCTTAATGGTTACCTTGTTCAACTACCTGTATTCAATGCAAAGCCTATGAGTACCATCCTTCTTCTTCACAAACAATATCGGTTCACCCCAAGGTGATACAATTGGCCTAATGTATCCCTTGTTAAGCATTTCCTTCAATTGCAATTTCAACTCTACTAACTCTGGAGTGCTGATCTTGTATGGTGCCTTCGATGCTGGTGCATCCCCTAGTACCAATTGAATAGAAAATTCTACTTCCCTATGAGGCGGAAGCTTTGAAATATCTATGGGAAATACATATTTAAACTACTGTAAGATCGAGTACTACTTAATACCTTTGCATCCTCATCCTCCTTACCTTTATCACTAGAAATATGCACTGCAAATAACACACACCCTTCTCTGTGACTGTGCTTTGGCTACGTAGTTGTCACCATCGTAATTGATGTTTCTTTCTTATTACTCACAAGGTTCTTTGTTCTCCATTGTCATCCAAACACTCAATAGTTTTGTCATAATAGTACACCTTAGTCCTATGAAGATATATCCAGTCCATTCCCAAAATCATACTATACGATCCCAACAGAAATACATGCAAATGTGCTGATGTAAGCATAACATTTAACTCAAAAGAACAAGCTCTTACCCAATGATGAATGATCTTCTTTGTACCTGTAGCCAACTACACTAATCAAGATTCTGCATGCACTTCTTTATTCAAACCACACTTATCCACCAAGTTAGGTTAAACATAACTATAATTAGATCCATGGTCAATCAAAATAAAAACAACTTCATCACAAAGCTTACCATCCATCTCAATGATAGATGACTGATGATCTACTTGTTTGTTATCCAGTTCTACATAGATACGAGGAATGCTCTACCCAACATCCCCAACAGTCTGCACCTCCTGTGCACTATAGATCTGCAGTATAACACCCTAATGTTGCGAAAAATCCCTCCTAAGATGCTCCTTACCACATGTACGACACTACAACTATCATGTACCATCACCTATATTATGCTATTGTGGCCCATGTCCTTGTCGAGCTACGTTGGACTTCTTGTATGATGAAACATTCTCTTTCACTTCTGCATTTTGTGACCTTGTTATTTTCTACTTCCATTTACCTTTACATTTATACATTCCCTTTCCATCCTTGCTGAGATTATGTCTAACACTTTGATTATTCATAGCAATGCTTGAATTTCCCAATAACTTCCTCAATTGAATGAGGATCATCATACTCAATCCGATCTCTAAATTCTAATGGAAATCCACTGATAAATATCATAAATTTATCTTTATCATCTTTAAGATATAATAGATACCTCAAAATCTCGAAGAAATTTGTCGTATATTCCTCATCTATCATTGTCCCATTTTGATCTCATAGAATTCCTTGGATTTGTTGTCGTAGTACCTTTCTGACAAGTATTTCTTCCTCAAGAGACTCTTAAATTCATCCCAACACAAGTCTTCTGTCCTGATGTCTCTGACCCATCTTACATCTTCCCACCAAATGTATGCTTTCCCTTTGAGGTTGAAGATAGCTACTCTGGCCTTCATATTCTCTATGTACTCATGCAATTTAAAGAACTTCTTCATCCCAAGTAACCAAGCCTCTACATCCTCTGACTTCTTCAAATATCCATCAAAAGTATGTGGCCTATGTTTCTTAAACTCATCGAGTAAATATCCCCTGTCACTGCTCTTGTAAGGGTGATAACAATGATGAACATAGTGTTTGTCAGAAGCAGAACTAGAATAGTACCCATGTCCATCACCTCTCCTACCTAGAGTGTCCAAGTACCTACCATCTCTAACCATGTCATCCCTATCTGACATGTGCCCACCATGAGATATATTTCCATATGTCCCATTTGTTCTCTCCTCTTGCTTATGGTTAATCCAAAGTGGTCCCTGTCTTTGCAATTCTGACAAACTTTGAAGGATTACTACATTGACTTATGTTTGTTTCTCTTATGCCTGCATTATTTTGTCATTATCTGCCTTGCAACTTCTTAATTCTTCCTTCCAGCTTCTCAATGTGTCTGCTAAGTTAGAAGAATTCCCAACACCATGCTTCTCATATGATCCATAGGGAGAGTCTCGGAAACTATAGTCTACCATCTTGTTAGACATATGTTTTTTTATTCCTATAAGGTATATCATGTTAGCTAAACCAATACATAAACATAATCAACTACCTTAGTATAGTTCAGGGAGGATATCTCATTTGCAATATCAACTAGATTAGTGATATACATGTATAAAAATAAGCATAAGAGCATATATATGTCATCCTAACCATAGTATAGTCTTCAATGCATGACCATATCAACCATGCATCATGACCTCATGCATGATAGATACAACCATGTCAATGTATGCATAATCAACATATGTACGACATGCATACATACATGATACATACAACACTTTCATGCACAACCAATGCATAACCTATAATCATGATAAAGAAATCCAACAACACACCATCCATTTTCAGATGATGACACCACTACAACCATGACCAACACCATGCATATGCAACAATCACATAAACCATAAGCATAGAGAAAACATATACCACCGATATGAATGCATGACCAACACACCGCCCATCCAATCCAAGGGGTGAACCATGCTTTGATACCGCTCTGTAACACCCTCCTCCCACATTTAACCAAGTTAACTGGTCGACTGGGGTAAACATGTGACTAAAAGATACTATAATCTGATTCGACTCCCCATGTACAACTAAGGAAGTGGAACCAACAAAACAAAACCATCCCGGCCTTCTATACATGCTACAGAACCTCCAGGAGCCAACCAGCCATTCTAGGTGACCAACCCCTGAGGAAAGGCAACATCTTACTGACCTATAGCCTCATTCTCTCCCATGAAATGGGCATGCATGTGACTGAGGCCCTCCAGTTTCTCTCATAGCAAGGGCATGCAAGAAACTAGGGTCTTTTTTAGCTAGTTCAGAGCCAACGACCCCAAATTTTGTGCCACTTTTTCAAGGCCAAGTCTCAGGCCATTGCCCATAACTTCATGAAAATTCTAGAAATGAAAAGTAACATTGAAACAATGATACAAATGCAAATACTTGAACAAAGACTTGACTGGACCCCTACTAGCCATGACGAACGTTTTGTCAAACATGTCACAGATATGCATTCTACAGGTCATAACAACATATTTGAGCATAGGGGTCTCATACTTATATGAGAATCACTAAGAAGGATTGATTCCTTATCACATTAGTTGCATTATCATCTATAAGGTCATATATTCATTGTTCATTCATTTACAAATCAAAACATGATGAGAGCCATACACCATCACTGTCATAAAGCATACTCATAACCAACATATAAACAACATAGATAATAAGGATACAACAACCATAGAATCCACATATAAACCAATAAATTTACACAAGAAATACCATGGAGAAGGAACTCTTATTATTGAATACAAAAGCCAACTGGGTTTGGGATTTCCATGAAGCACCCGACCATAGATTGGCTGAACCAAATATTTATTTTAGCCAATTAGCCCTGTGCCATATTCCAAGCATGAATGTGGGACTCATAACCGAAAAAATAATTGAATTAGCATGGATGCCATCATATTTCTCCACCTACGCCGTGACAAATTTTATTGTCTCCTAGTCCCTATGATTTACCACAATCCATAGTTTGATTCAGGGATCACTAGGCCATAATCGAGACACCATCCTCTAGAGTTTACCGTATATCCTACAATTCACCATCCAAAGATTCATAAGTCTGATCAAGGGCACCCACCTCTAGGATTTACTGTATATCCCGCAATTCATGGGTTGAGGATTCCTAGGCCCATCGAGGCAATAACAAATATGGGTATACGAAAACCCACAATTTGGTTCACGGGTTACTAGGCCATGGCTTTACTGTGATCCACAATCTGGTTCAGGGTTCACTAGGCCATGTGTTATGCCTTTCATAGATCCAACTCACTCAACTTCAAATTTATCAAGTAATCTAGCTCCACCAAAACATGAGAACCCATCACCTTAAGGCTATCCATAAATGACAAGGCTAGGCTACAAAACACTGTCACACCTAGATAAACCCATGCCAATGACAACAAGAGAGCCAAGAACAGACATGCATAACCATGCACGCAAAAACTAGCAAGGAAATTACACATGCAAATCGATACTTGTAAATAATCCTACTGTAGCTGCTAGATCTTGCTCTTCCTTGCTTGATTCTTGCTTTCCTTTTCCTTCTCTTCTTTTCTTGATGCAATGCTGAAGTGCTCCAAGAAAACTCCAAGTGTCCAAGATTGTGTGTGAGAGAGAGAATAGAGAGAAAGAGAGAGCTCCAAAACTGAATTGACAAAAGGTACCAACTGATCCTCAGAAGCCTTTTTATTAATGAGGCCTTTATTTTCTTCAATTTTCCATTATTTTCCTTCACTTTCCTCATCACATACAACCTATGACCTTTCACCTTCCTTTTCTCCTAATTTCCATTATTTCAATAAAATGCCAATTAATGCCTCATGCCTTTCCAAATCCTTTGCCATTGCCTTTGCCAACTTCCTTAGCCATAATAAACCAAATGAACACCCACACTAGGATGTTTTTGCCAAACATTCCACTTGGAATAAGTGTCCCATAACCATGGCTATTATTTTTCCTTTATTAAATTTTATTACATGGAATTTTTACTAGGGTTGTTACAAATAATTACCTTATAAACCTTATAATCCATATTGTTAGTTACCTATACCAATAGGTTTCATATTTCATGATTGGCAAAGAAAGGTCCAAATATGCTCTGCTTTGGTGATGCAAAGATCCCATATTTCTAAGAGAAAACAATGTGTGTACATAGCTTGAGGTTGACTAAATTTTGATGGGTGGTCCAACAGTCTAATCTGGATCATACCATATTTCAATTTTCTGTTGTAGAATAGAGAAAGAAGTCTGTCCAAACTGTTTAACCTTGGCAGACAAGTAGCTTAGGTAGAAACGTAAGGTTCCCAACTGCTTAATCCGGGACCTTGGAAGCAATAAGGGTAGTTTTAGATAGAAAATCAAAAGAAAAAGCCAAAGAAAAGAAAAGGCACATAAGGGTCTGCAAGTCCAAGTGCACCCTCTAGGAAGTAACAAAAAATGCTAGGAAATAGATGGGTAAGTAAGTAGGGGTTGCAGAAATCTCATTCCTTTCAAATGAGTGTTTGATAACATGTTTGCAAAGGAATATCAATGGATTGAGAAGGTTCTCTTCTCCATCATGTTGCAGCAAAACAAGGGAGCATGTCTAACTTCCCATTTTCCCCTTTCACATCCATTTACTAACATCCCTTCATCAGTACAGATTCATGGAAGAAATTAAGGTTTTATGTTGGTTCTTATTCCCTTAAAAAGGCCACATTTCTTGTCTAAAATTCTTTTTATTTTGATCTACTTCCTCACTAAGTTTAAGCTCCATAAAGCTTAGTAAACACCATTTCCCATTCTCATTCCCCCCCAGTACTAAAAACTAACTCTATCTATTCTAAATCCCTTATGTTCCCCTTCCCCCTACTATAATAACACCATGGTGTATAAATCCCAAACAATGTATAGATATCCTCCCCTTTTAGCACTATAGCTAATAAAGTTTGTCTAAGGGAGACAATAGTCCACCAGGGACTATGGTCAACCCTGTCATGGGATTGCCCTAACCTCTGGTTGGAGTAACAACCTCCCCCTAAGTCCTCACTTTTCCTCTGTTCAACAAATTCCGCAAAGAACCCCCTTACCTCTGCTAAAACCCACTAAAAACCCTTTTTCCTACAGAAAAAACCCAAAAAAAACCCAAAAAACCCACAAAAACCCTTAAACCTAAAGTTTTCCGCCCAAAATATTAATTTGAATATTTTAATATGTCGACGGGACCCCCCCAACATGCACGATCCGTCAGGAGGCCTACCAGCCGTCCATCGTCTGCCACCCCCGATCCAACGGTGGGCGGGTATTTCCAGAAATGAACCTGCCGTCCTTTAGCGTCCGGGGAACGGTGGTTTTCTGCCCCGTACATGGGACGCGTGGCAGGCGGCGGGGTTGTTCGGAGCCCCCCCCGATACCGCCTTTGCCCAAAGGTGGTGCGGGGAAACCACTTACCACCTTCCCCGTTACCACCTCCCCCTTATGTCATCCATACGTCATCATGACGTAGCACCGTCTCCCGGCCCCCCGCGCCGCGTGGCCCTCCACGTAGCCCTGCCACCTTATCCTCCCGCCACCGTGTCCGGCCACGCTGGCCTACACCTCAGCAGCCACGTCACCCTCCGTACCCGGGCCTGCCATGATGTCATGCTGACGTCATCGGCGGAAAGGCGCCAATTACTCATTTTTTCCAAATTCGTCGTTAAAAGTCACGGTTTGGGCCGTTTTATGTCATTTTCGAGCGAAGAAGACATAGCCGTTGCCGCTGGTTCACTGCCAAAACGCCTCCGGACCTCCAAATTCAAATTCGCAACCATACCAACTCATCAACTCAGCTACATTCAGCCTTCACAGTTTGACCCATAGGCTTTCTAAGCGATTTTATCCAGGTATTCGCCTAATTCTCCCATTTCTCCCATGCATACCATTTCTCTGCAAATTCACCATTAAAACACCTGTCAAATTCCACAATTAAGCATTGTCTGCTACTTAAATGAGAGCTAAAGTAACCTGCATTGCCCCAATACTATAATTCGACATTAAAACAGTCAATTCGCGGACCAAAATTGAAAATTTGTCCTCGAGGTGCCCGGCATTGTTCCCTTTTGCCGGGTGTAGACCAGCTGCAGCTTTTTACCTAAGTAAATCTCACATACCCTCTGCAATTTACCCTTAGCAATTCACAATCCCTGTGAATTTACTAAAAACTACAGAAACAAGCCTGCCAAGCCTGCCTTTTCCACTATGAAGAAGAGTTCAGACATTGTCTACAGTGAACCTATCACTCAAATCTTTGAGCAACCTTGCAAACCATTGTAATCACCTCTGTTAAATTCAAACTGCATAATGGCTGCTCCTGCACCATCAGCCCTCAGTGTTGCTCCATTAAATCCACCAAACAAAGACCTGGAGTCCCTGCCTTTTGCTGACAGGGACGACCTCATTGAAGACTTTGTGGGTAACAGGGACTTCTTGCAGACCTTCAGGCAGTTAAGAGATGACTATCTGAATGGCAAGGACACATATGGGATATGGGAGTCAAACCTGCCATACTACTGTCTCCCCTCTGTAAATGTTTTTCCTGAGATCATTCGCCTATGTGCTGAAAACTATGATGTGCAGCAAAGAGCCATTAAGTCTCCATCTGGGAGCATCCTCTTTCACATCAACCCTGAAACTATCAATAAGATGCTCCACTTTGATCAAACTGAGCTGCTGTTCCCTTTTTCTATGAATTATCTGCTGGACAATGGTGCCAAGATGACCAGTGAAGAGATCCAAAGAATCACCAAGACATTTATGAGGCCTGAGTGCCAGCCCACAAGGCCACCTCCCTACCTAGATGTCTATTTCACTGATGTAGGCAGGCTCTTGCTGGACATGATTGCCTATGTGTTGGGGTATAGAACCAGTGAGCATGTGGATGCAACAATGCTGGTATTGTTAGCTGCTTACAGCCCAGGCCAGCCCCCTGCCCGCAAGTACAACTTTGCTAAGTTCATAGCTAACAAGATTCATGATCAGTTGAGCAAAGTGGACAGACAGGGTGTCTTCAAGTACTCGGCCTATATTTACCACCTTTTTATGTACTATCAGTCCGAGGTTTTTCCTTGCTACATCAAAAAGCTGGATTATAGAGGGGAAAGAAGATCTGTGATCTTCTGGACATCTGTCTATCACAAAGTCTCAAATTCACCCTATTCCTATTGTGAATTTATTGACCAATTTGTATACCCTGTCTCTTGCCTATTGATGAGGTCCCCTCCTCCCAGAATATCAACCGAGATACAGAAAGCTCTGCAGCTTTCCAAGAAGTACAAAATAGGTGATTGGTACCTATATGAGGATCATACAGTCATCAGAGTCTATGGCTGTGAGCTCTGTCCATACAGGCTCCCAAAATATGTGCCTATGAGGATGTTTGCCCTGGAGTATTATAGACAGTTAATTCAATCTGACCTCACTCACTTTCACAGCTCCAAAAAGAAAGCCCATCTCAAGTTCAAGCACCACTTGGGCCCCTTCATCATGAACAAAAAAGAAGGATGGGAAGATGCTGACCTAATCCTCAAAGATAAATACAAGCTGTCATATAGTTTTCGGTGGGTCCCTTATGACCCTCAAGGCTTCATTACTGCTAGAAGAACCAAGTACAGGCTTCTAGGTTATAGGCATTGTCAATACCCACACATTGAAAGATATGCCAACCAGCAAGAATGGCAGCAGGGTACTCTAGTTGAAAAATTAACTGAGGAAGAAGTAATGCAAAAGAATGTCAGGGAATTGGAAAAGATGCTTGACTTAGATTCTGTGCAGCAGGTACCCTTCAAACGACCGCACTCAGCAGGAGAAGGGACCTCAGCCTCAACAGCTGCACCAACTACACGGATACCCTCTACAACAGCACCAGGCACGGACAAAGGCAAAGGGATAATGGGTGCAGAAGAAGAAACAGTGAAAGAGAAGCCTGCCCCTTCAAATGAGCAGCAACAAGGGCAGCAACCAGAACAGCAATAGGAGCAGACTGCCCCTCCACAAACGGAGCTACCGGCAGCTCCAACAATGCAAACTCCACCTCCATAAACTGAGCCATTGACTACTCCAATTTTGCAGACCCCAGCACATGAGGAGAGGGGTACGAAAAGAGCCAGAGAAGAGTCCACTCCTGCTAGTGGATCCTCCCAGCAACCCCAGACCAAGAGGCCAAGAGCTGATTCCCCGGAGGTAGAAGACATCACTGAAGAATTCCTTGACAGTTCAAGGAAAAACAGGGAGGGCAGCCAGCACACAGGGACAAGCTCCTTTCAGCAGGAGCAAGGATTGCAACTTGGTTTGGAGGTGTCTTCCTCCTCCCAGCAGAGCAAGAAGCCCAAGAGCACTAAGGCTTCTTTCAAACAAATAAAGGCTCAGAATGATCTGTTGAGGGCAGAGGTCTACAAACAATTTATAGATGCAACACCAGCCCAGCAAGAAAGGCTAATGTCTGTGTATGACATTAAAGAGGAAAAAATCATCCTCAGTCACTTTAAACCTACAATACCGCAGCCTAAGTCAGCTGTAGATTTTGTGAAGACAAGGGTGGAGGTCATGGCCAAAGACATCCATCCCATGGACCAAATTGAACTCCACAAGCAAGCTGGAGAGATGGTTTATGCAACCTTGGTGGAGAGGGCAACCATGGCCCATGAGCTAAAGGAGTCCCTGAAAAATACCAACACACAGTTGGATTTTGAGAGAATGTCCTCCCTGGCCAAGGACAATAGAATAAAGTCACTTGAGGACATCATTATTGATCTAGGACATGATCCTAGTGATCCAAAGGGTGTAAAGGCCCTTTTGAAGAAGAAAGAAGATGACCTCAATGCATTGAAGAAGAGGTTAAAGTTGCAGCCCACAGAGCACCCTCAAACAGCAGAGCTACAAAAGGAAAAACAGGTTGATGACCAACTGGACCTGATAATGCGGCTAAACCAGAAGGTCCTGGACTTGGAGAAAGAACTGGAAGGAGCATTACAAGATAAACATGGAGAGTCCACATCCCAAGCTCCTCCAACTACTTGAACAACAGCAACAACAACAGAGGCAGCAGTGGCCCCCACAACAGAAGCAGCAGGAACAACAACAGCTCCAGATGCCAGCACAAGTGTAGAAGAATTGACTAAGGCCATCAAGGAAATGGAGCTCCAGGCAAATGAAATAAGGAAGGCCAAGGAAAAATTGGCAGAACTGGATGCCAAGTATGACAAATCAAAAGTAACTGTAGCAGAGCAGGGCAGAGAAATAAAGGCCCTAAAAGACAAGATAAAGGCCTTAGAGAAAGAGCTGAATCTAGAGACTGCCATGGCTGACATAAAAAGGATTCTATGGGCCAAAGTTGGCCAATCCATCACTCAACAATGGAGGTCAATCAAAACAATACATGAGTAGATGGACTTAATGGGCCAAGCACAAGCAAAAATCCATAAGGCCAAAACATTACTGGGAGACAGACCTGAACAGGCCAACAAAATGATAGACTTCCTGAACAGGCAAGAAAAGGAGGAACTGGCAGCCATAGGCATTGCCAACAGAACAGAGGCTGTCCTCACTGCCAAGAAGGTACTAACTCTCAGGAACTATGTACAAACTGTGGAGAGGAAGTGCTATGAGATACAAGCTGATGTGGAGGAATATAAAGTCAAGATGGCAGTGCTGCAAGCAAAAGGCCTGCCTAGCCTCCTAAGCGGTGCAGGAAGATTGATCTCCCGAGATCAATTTGCCAACAGAATGGCAACTGTCATTGAAAATCAGATCACTGCATTTGGCAGTGCATCTGAGCAAACAGGGCCTCCTACAGGACAGAGCTTATATGACAAACTTGAAGGCCTGTTCTTTATTGAAAATGAGGTAAATCATCTTTTTGAAACTCCTCCTAACTTTTATAGATATACAGAGGCCGATGAGACTTTGATAAAAATTCGGAGACATCAAATGCCTAAGGAGGATTGGTGGCAAGCAATGCTTCAGATTTTGCCACGGTAGCCTCAGTTGTTCGGCCACTGCCAGCTCAAGGTCACTACAAAACAAACAACATGACAAAGTCAGCATTAAAGGCAGCTGAAAGGTGACTCAGCACATGGACAATGACAGCTAGCCTAAGGGATAAGACAATACGCAAATTTTGACAGCGTATCCTCAGCCGACTCCAACAGCCGCCGAACCAACTGCTTCTGACTATTTTTGACAGCTAAGGCACCAAAGAGTTATTTCAGCATTAACTCTCTCAGCTACAATGCTCCAGGAGTTGGCATAACTTAAATGAGCCATTAACTCATTCTCTGATATTTTTCTTATGTAAATTTTGTATAAATACCCCCCTTGGCAACGCATTAGGGGTTGGTGATTTTGACTCTAAGGAAAATCTATTGTATACCTTCAGTTTATCTAATACAAAGGGCTGGACTAGCTCAGTGATTTCCTGAAATATTTGATGTCTGGATGATGCCAAGTGTGCTGATGCAGAATTCCTGTGTTGCCTGATGAAATAACAAGTTTTCCTCAATCTCTGTTCTTGTCTTCTTATGTTTATTAAATCATACTCATGTTACACTAAACTAGCAGTAGAGAAAAAGAATAGTGCAGGATTTGTTTTACTACACCTTGCGCTCAATTTTTACTGCTGTAAATGTTTGTCTTCAGAATTAACCATGGACATGAATTCTTAATTGCTCATGTTTCTATTAATTCTATAAGTATGAATGTTATCTAGAAATTCTTCATTGCTTCTAGAATAATATTCTCACTGTCTTTCTTTAGCAGTTTATTGTAAGATTCTTAATTGCCTTGCATAAACTGGATACACCACATTCAATCACCATTTCAAAAAATTGTTTCTCAGACACTAATCTGGCTCTGCAGCATCACTTCATTATCACACAGCACATCAAGCAAACTAAAGGACCACTGACTCCATGCCCAATGGAGTAAGACATGCTAGTAAGCACCTATATATATTGACTGGAATCATCACCAAACACATTCCAAAATCAAAACCTTGAACATCATAGCTAGCCTAAAATACTATCAGGACAAAGACAAATCATAAAGAGAGAGCCCTCTCTGATTTTAGTTTGGCTAGAAGCTGTAAATCCAAAGATTGGTTAGTGGTTACCCCGGCCGTATTCCCTTGGGAGTCATAGGGAACAACCTGGGTGTTAACACATATAAGATTTATAACCCCTTAACAATATAGTCTCTACCCCCTCCCCCCTTCCCCCTCATTCCTAACCATTGTATCTCCTAATAATATCCATTTAAGGATAACTTCTAATTATAAAAATAAAATGAAAAAATATTTAAAATAAAAATTATAATATTTATTTAAATTTCAAATATAAATATAATATATAATATATAATGCATTATATTATTTGGCCTTTTTCATAATGTTATTCCAATGGAGTGTGGGGTCAGGTAAATGTATTACATAACACATAAACCAAAAAGTGAATTTTGGGTTTTATAGGCGTAGCATAGCAACCAGTAAGTGAGTTTGGGGTTTTTCTAGGCATAGCATAGGAAGGAACAATTTTGGGTTTTCTAGGTATGCATATCACATAAACAAACAACTCTCAGACATCTTTCTTAGCAAGTGCGAGCTACGAGTAATCAAACATTGGACAAGGACCGAGGGTAGCACTCTCTCTTACTAACCAAAAGAAGGAGCAGGAGTAGCTTTAATCTTAGGCAAGCCTTCTCATTGATAAATACCTTTGGGTAGGATGATTCCCTTAGTTAGCCCTTAGGAATACAACAAAGGCAACTGGGGCATGAGAATTTGGGGTTTTGTTCTTGAAAAAAGTTTTATAATTTGGGGTTTTGTTCTAGACGAAGGCATTAACATAGGCTTAAAAACCCTTGTTTATAGAGGATATTTTGTAAACCATCTGTTAGGTCCCTATACTACTAGTTTAACCCCTTATTGTTATTAGTGAAACCCCCTTATTATATTGTTGTGCCCATGTAGTCCCCATATTTTTATTAGTGTGCCCCATAGAAGCCCACTATTGTTATTATTGTGCCCTTACATTATTACTGTTATGTCGGCTCTGATTATATTATGACCCCTTAGACTCCTATATATAGAAAGAAAGTATTGTCATTTGTATCATCCAAGAATTGTTCATTTGTGTAATGTAAAGGAGGTTTCCCCCTTGAAGAGGCTTATTTTGAAGGCATTTATCTATATTTTCTATCTTTTTGTGAGCTAGTTTCATAACATTTGGTATCAAAGCTTTGGATTCTAGGGTTTCGCTGCTCCAAATAGGTCATCATGGAATTTTCCCTATAACTATTTTGATGCGACGTTTCAGAAGCTAAAAAAAAACCCATTTGAGTCGAAATTGTGTTGAACCTCAGGTCCAAATTTCAAATCTTGTATTACTATATTTTCAGCTATCTGATCTAAGGAAGTTAGGATTTGTGCAAGCTCCATAATTCCATCTCAAATAGGTCATCATGCAAGTTTCTCTATAATTGTTTCTACTAAGTTTCAGACTCTGAAATTAAAACCCATTTGAACCGAAAACGTGGTGAAGCGCAGTCTCGAATTTCAAATCTTTTTTCACTATAATTTCGGAGATACAGTCCAAGTCATTTAGGGTTTCTGCATGCTACTAAATTACATCCCAAATAGGTGACCTTGGGAAAATCGTCATACCTTTCTCTTTGAGCATCAGATTGCAATTTCATAAAAAGCGACAGAAAGAAGACGTACTATAGTTTGCTGGGTATCATTTTCTGAACCTAAGGTCGAAATAGTGACACGCGACACTTCGTACAAGTTCTCTCTATTGAACCATTCTATAATTAGGTCATCGAGGGAGATTGGGCATAACGCTTTCTTCGTAAATATAATTGTGATCAAAATTTCAGGGTTAGAAAGAGGACTTAGAGGGCTATAACAGGCCAAACTTTCAGACCTTGGAGATCCGAAATTACAGAGATACAAAAGATTCAAGATTGAGCTCCTAAAATCAAGAAAAAGCGATATGAGGAAGTTTGATGGCAAGGATCCAGTAAATTGGATACTACAGATGGAGCAATATTTTGATGTACATGATGTGCAACTATTACAAAAGTTACATATTGCATCTTTATATTTAGAACCAAATCAGTTTGTATGGTATAGAGAGATTTGTTCTCGTAAAGCACTGGTCACTTGGTCAATTTTCACGGAGGAAATGATAGCACATTATGAGGAGACAAAGAGAAACACCTTGTTTATCCAATTGATAAATCTCAAACAAAAGGGTTCAATGGCAGAGCACATTGAGGAATTCCAAAAATTGAATATAAGGGTAAATGATATTCCAGAGAAGCAGAGTATTGATGTCTTCATAGGGACTTTAAAAGATAACATCCAACATGAGATTCGCCTTTGGGAACTTGATCCATTGGAGAAGGCATATAAGTTGCCAAAGAAAGTGGAAAGAAAAATTATGGCAACAAGGAAGTCTAGCCCTCACAAATATAAATATGGAAGTGTTGTTTCTCCTAGCCTTCCATAACCTACAAGGTTGACACCATAACAATTGGAAGAGAAAAGAGCAAAAGGGATTTGTTACATTTGTGATAACAAATACATTAAAGGTCATAAGTGTGCTAAGAAGAAATTATTTTACATAGATTGTGAAGATGAGGAAGAAAAGGATCAAGAAACGTCAAAAGAAGATGATATACACTGGGAACCAACCCTAGAGAAAGAAGAAATGAATCTGACGATATCTTGTACTACATTGGTAGGAATTACCACTCCTCAAACTCTCAATATAGAAGGACATATCAAGAAGAAGAAGGTTCAAGAAGTGAAATATCAAGAAGAAAAGGATCAAGAAATGTCAAAAGAAGAGGATATACACCAGGAACCAACCCTAGAGAAGGAATAAATGAATCCAGCCATATCTTGTAATGCATTAGCAGGAATTACCACTCCTCAAAATCTCAAGATAGAAGGGAATATCAAGAAGAGAAAGGTAATAGTGTTGATTGATTCGGGTAATACCCATAATTTTATTCATTGTAAGATAACCAAGGAATTGAATTGCTTCCTATATCCAGCACCAGAGTGTCAAGTAATGGTTGCAAATGGAGGAACCATAAATTTCTCTGCAAAGTTCCATAATATCAAGATATCCATGGGAGAATATGTCTTGAATAGTCAAATGCTTTCCATTCCAATGGGTGGTGCAGATGTTGAACTAGGAGTCCAATGGCTACAATCTTTGGGTATGATAGCTTTTAATTTTCAAGAAATTTTCTTGAAATTTTTTTGGGAAGGAAAGGAAGTTGAATTAAGGGTTATCAAAGGGAAACTAGGAAAGATTATTATCTCTAACAGCATGAGAAAGCTTCTAAAGAAAGAACAACAGGGCGTAATTGCACAATTATTTTCACTGGAGGTTCCCACATCGAAATCATTTATTTCTCCAGATATCCAAAACTTTTTGGATAATCGTTCCAAGGTATTTGAGACTCCCAAAGGCCTTCCACCTATCCATGATCACGATCATGTTATTCATTTGATGCTAGGAAGTGTTCCTCCAAACATCAGGCCTTATAGATATCCCTATGCCCAAAAGAGTGAAATTGAACGCATGGTTGCAAAAATGCTAGAGGCTGGTATAATTCAACCTAGTCAAAGTTATTTCTCTGCTCTAGTAGTATTGGTGCACAAGAAGGATGGGTCATGGCGCATGTGTCCGGATTGTAGGGGACTAAATAAGCTCACTATTAAGGATAAGTTTCACATTCCTATCATTGATGAATTATTGGATGAATTGCATGGATTAATTTACTTCACCAAGTTGGATCTTCGTTCAGGATATCATCAAATCAAAATGAAGACTGAAGACATTTTGAAAACAAAATTATTGAATAAAGATGCATGTTAGGTCCCTATACTACTAGTTTAACCCCTTATTTTTATTAGTGCAACCCCCTTAGTAAGCGGTGGCAGTGGATGTGATTATGGCTGTGAGTTGTTCGATTTCTCCAGCATGAATTTTGAGTAATTTCAGTATGGTTTAAGTGATTAGATTTATCCAACTGTAGTTTGATTAATTTAAGGATTTGAACCCTCTTAGCTATGTATCATTGAATGAAACCCTTGTGTGCTAAATATTTTGATTCAACGTTGAGTACAATTACGGCGAGTGTTTCACACAAAAAAAAATTCACCCAAAAAATTTCATAGAGAATTTAACCCAAAAAAAATTGTAAGGTGTTTGTTTGGACTGGCCTTGGGACATCATAGTATTCAATGGCATATTACCTAAGATATTTAAAGCAAGAGGGTGTTTAAAATCATTCAATAAATAATCAATTTTAGTGAGTAGTGTCTTAGTTTTATTCGAAGGGGTTGGGTGAAAAGTTAGGGTTAGTATATTGACATGATAGAACACACCTATCTCGCTTACTAGGGAAACAATACAATTCTAGCGATATGATGTTATGATAAATAATTCTACTGAAAAATGTACTTGTTCGATTGCCATAGTAATTTTCTAAGTATAGCATGTCTCTTGAGGCTCATGGGTATGTCTATTTGAATTGATTAGAAAACAATAGGATTAGATTACATGCGTGATTGTAGTGCTTCTTTGAAAATATTATGATATCATTGATGTACGCAACCACACATTTGTTAACAAGGCTCATAAATGGAATATAAATCACATGTTGGAAAGAATCAGTGCCATTTAGTAGTCCTAGCATTATTTTGAATTCATATATACCCCATTTCCTACTGAAAGTGGTTTCTAATTGATCCTCATCCAAGATAAGAAGCTAACTCTAACTTGAAAATCCATTAAGGAGTCAACATATTAGAATCTATGATCATCTATAAAGTATGTTCAATTAGTGGTACATCATAGTTATCCTTCACATTTTATTAATTAATATTTTGTAAAAACACTCACAAACTTGTTGATGAGCTCCAATATTGCAGCAAGGATACTACACCTCCTAGGGCTACCAACTTTACTTCATCAACCCAAGGTTCGTACAAACTTGGAGGTGACAGTGTTGTATACACAGTAGATGAAATGGTATACTCTTGTCACTTTTCAACTAGGGTGATAGACCACTAGGGTTTTTCAAACCAGTCTTCTATTGACTAGAAGGAGTTTAACTACCAAATAGCAAAGGGAAAACTATTCTTAATGTAGAAAGGAAATGCTGCCTACTCTAGGAAATGAAAGTGTTGAATTGGAAAGTGTTATAAAGTGACATGAAATCATCTAGCTAAGCATCTACACATATTTCTTGCAAAAGAGACCTAACTTAACCTTGCATCTAACATCTAGTTATCTGGACTAAATAAGCATGGAAATTATCCTAAAACTACTGTGACTGTTGCATGCATGTACTAACTAGAAATTGCAGAAAATCCTTTTTGATTTTCAATTTTATGAATGTAAATGCTAATTTAACCAATTTGATCCTTGGCAGGGGAGACAGGTATGGGGAAACATGTCTGGAATGGTGTTGAGGGTATGGAAGCCAAGTGGAGGCCTAACCTAAGCTCAGATGACCATTTCTACTCAATTTAGGCTTAAAACAGGTTGCTACAAGGTTTCCTGTAGTACTATAGGATGTCCTAGTTCTACTACAGGATGCCCCGTTTTATTACAGGAAACAGGCCAAAAGATATAGGGAGGTAGGAAAGGTAGAATGAATTGTGGAAAAGGTGTCTGATGGGGAAATAAGGCACAAAGGAGGTGCACACTACCCAAAGCTAAGTCCAAGTCTTCAAGAGGGCTAGACTTTCTCAAGGAAAATGTCCACTTTTCTACAAAATAGAAATTCGGATTATGGTCTGGTGGACTTTGGTAACGTAGGTGGAGAAGACTTGGATGAGGCTAGTGAGATGAGGTCTCCCTATAGATCAGGAAATCCTACAACAACATACATTCTTTTCTTCATTTATGTACAACTTCACTTATATATGGAAAAGATGAGTTAAATTTAGGAAAAACATAGTTATTAATGGCTAATTGATCAATCTATGAATGGAAGTGCTTCTAAACCATAAAAAACTAAAGAAACCAAAATGAAAATTGAAGGTACTTCTAAGAAATTGAGAAAAAATGATCTATGCAACAAGAAATCCTAAGTTATGCAGTGATCAAACTATAAATTTGTTTTTGGGCTGTGATAATGGAACCCTGAAACCATGATCCCATAAATGAGATGAGGCAGAGGCCACTACCACAAGTTTTTGTGAAGTGTTTACTTTCACTATTGTACCACTAATCTATCTATTCACAAATGGAAGCAAACTGAGTAATCATCCAAATAATTGTAGATTAAATAAAACAAAAATCACTTCAGCAGTTAACTATGAATGTAATCTAAGCATACATATACAGAAAGATGAACCTCTGCTACTAGGGTTGGGCCCTAACCCAAGAGCTTCAACCCTTTAAGTAAACTCAGTGTTGGATCAATGGAATGCTTCTCATTCTCATCAAAATGTCAAAAATACATAAGAGTAATCAATCACAATGTCTTATCTCGAAAATGCCTCTTGGCTACAGCAAAAAAAATCGAATCTTAATGAGGCCCTAAGCCTTCTTACTTATACAAATGAAGCTACCAACAACTTCCTTAAAATTAGGAAGGCTTGGCTGACAAACTCGAGATCAACTTGTCTTCAACTATCACTGGCTTGGCTACCAATGACCTCGGTGGTCTTGGCTGCTTGTAACTCCGAGCTGATGACATCTAGTGGAGGAATCTTCAAGTGATTGAGGAGTTAAGGAGGCAGATCAAATCCTCAAAAATACCTCTAGCTTGTCTACTTCGATTTCCTGCACTTAAGTTATCCAAAATTTCTTCAAATCCTGCAATTAATGCACATTAGGCCGCATGACATAATATCTCATCTTTACCCTCCTCACTAAGAAAAATATAATAAAATATGTAAAGAAATGTAAGAAAAGTTGATTTTAATAAGATTAAGAGTGGCATTAAGGTCCATATAATTTACCTATTGATGAGCCTTGTCATCACGCCCCTACTGAAAGTGTTTCTCATCCTATGAGCAACTTAATCTATGTCCATGTCTTTCATTTCCCTTGTGGCCTCTCTGACATCCCAGGCTTCTGTTGATGTATTCTCCTCTTGTGGATAAAATATTGCATGCTTATTTATTTCCTCCCACTGCTTCCTTTCCTCTTCCTCCTTTCTTCCTTCTAACATACCCAACAGAAATGGTGGACGAAGTTTCAAACCAATCTAGTTGATTTTGAGTCTCTGTAGTGCCTTCTTATATAGTGGGGGTATTTCTAGTGCATCCCTCATTCTTTCAGGGGAATGATACTCCCTGATCCTTAGGTTGTATGGTAGGGTGCCCCATTTCCTTTGGCATGCTTGCTGGCTTTCATCCCCTACAAACATAAAGGTGTCTTCAAAATGAGTGATTTCTTGCTCTTATGTATCTAGGTATCTTGGTGCAAGCTAGGGATCATTGCCGATGATATTGTGGGTGCTAATGATGACCATGGAATTGATTTGTTCTACTCTAATGTAAAGGGGCTCTTTTTCTTCTTTTTCCAACACCCTCTTTACTTCCTTAGCCCCGACCTCCTCATGAATCATCCATGATGCAAAGGCCATTAGTTGTAAGTCCCCAAGCTTTGCATTGTGGTCCCACACATTCAAGTCCATTAAGGCCAAGTTGTGTAAGTAGAATTTAGATATCTTGGCCTTATCCTCCAGGATGCTTTGTTCACAAAGCTCAATGAACTGCCTATAGTCTTGGAAAGGCATAGTCCCTCATTGTGCTAGGGTATTTATCTAAAATTGCAACCATTAATATTTTAGGTACAAGGTATATGACTTTGGTGGCATCCTGCACTGGAGTGCCTCCATAGAGAGGCTTTCCATAGTGGCCAATTGGCTCTCTTTTTCCTGTACCTACCTCCTCAACCATGTGTTTTCAACCTCTAGTTGAGATTTCATAACTCTTTCCCTGTCTCTTATCCTACTCAACTCTCTACCCATCTCTAGTAGCTTCTCTTCCATATGGACCACATCCTCTACATTCTTTGATTTAGCAATTTGCATCCAACAATGTGTCCTTGCTCTCTCCTTCTCAAGCTCAAAGAAGAGAGGGATGACAAATTTATGTGGTATTACTCTACCTCCCTCAATGAATCTATAATAGGAGTTGAGATTGGGCTGTGGGATAGGTTCCTGTAGCTCTTGGGATTCTCCCTTTAATGTCTTTGGAGCATCTGCCTCCTCCTGTACTTGTGTTTCTTCTTCCTTGCCTTTCCTTTGTCTTATTTTCCTTCCTGCTACTTTTTCTGTGTTTCCTGTAGTGCTGATAGAGTTTCCTGTAGGACTATCTATGTTTCCTATAGGAGGCTTTTCCATTTCTGAAATGGGGTCAAAGGTTCTTTGATTTTATTTGTTGAGGTTGACCTGGTGATAGGCCTCCTAACATAGGTGATTGGCGACTTTGGGGAAGCCTGTTTTGATGTGCCCTCTTCACCTTTCATTTCTAGGGAGACTAGTTTTTCTTGTCCTTTTGGTGAGTCTTCAATGATGATAGGAATCTTGGTAGGTGTTTGTGGTCTCCCTTATTTGATCCTAGTGCTCCTCCTTGTTTTGAAATATAGGGGATTCTACCTCTACCTTTTTCCTGTTGACTTTATGGGTGTGCTTAGGGCAGTCAAGGTAGCAACTGCCTCCTTCTCTGTGGGTTCAAGAGACACTCTTGGAGATTCCTCCCCTTCCTTGGTATGTTTTTCAAGGCTTGCCTCATCCTTCTGTTCTTCTTCTCCATTGTTCTCTTCTCCTTCCTCTTCTTCCTCGAGTTATTCCTCTTCTTCTTGAAGTTCCTCCTCTTCTTCTTTAGGTTCCTCCTCTTCTTCTTCAGGTCCTTCCTCTTCTTATTCCTCCTCACCACTAGATATTGGGTCCCTCTCATATTCAATTGCTTCAATTACATCCTCCCTAGCCATGCCCCTAAATCTGGACCATAGAATAGGGACTCTTAATTGTCTTAAGGCATCTTTTAGTATGAGCTTGATCAGTCCATGATGTGCCAACTTCTAATGTTTTCATTCCTATACCTTTATGCTCATGTCTATTATTGAAGGCAACAAGAAGTAGGGCACACTAAGTCTTTTGTTAAGGGGTAACTCTTCTCCAAATCTCAGCTCATGGAGGAATCTAAATTGGTAACCATAGACTATATTGAGCCTTCTTTCACTAGAAATATACTCGAGAATGTGATAGCTTACTTCATCCTAAGGATAGGGAGGGCTCTCCCTTCTAATCCCATTTTTATCCTCTATTGTCTCTTCACCTCTAAAGAAAAATTTCTTCTTAGCATAAGTGCTACTAGCTTTATCCTCCTTTCTCCATTGCATGCCTAGAGGAAGTGTAGTGCTTCTGCTAATGATTTTAGGAGTAATTGTTACTAATAATCCTCTTACCATAGAAGTAGCATTGACTCTATCCTGGGGTCTTAGTGACATAGAAAATTCCCAAGATGCATCATCATCATATCCTCTGAGCAGCTCGAAGAATCCCAACCATTGATGCCTTCTAAATATCTCTACCACAGGGGGATGGAGGTGTATTCTGGATGTCCCTGTGGGCTCCCTTCTGTTGAAACCTCCTGTCATTTTCTCCTCTCTTGCAAGTTGACTATAGGTAGTTTGGTGGCTTAGCTATAGAGATTTCCAAAGTGATAATGGGTTTAGAGTTTAGGAGGGTGGTGACTACAATTATCTCTTTATACCCACACAATTCTGTCTATCCCCAGGCACATTGTAATTACTAGAAAAAAATGAAGATTTCTTTCTCTTTTTCTCTTTCTTGGCTATCAAGGAAAAAAAGAGAGGATATGGGCCACCTAAATTTCACTGCGATGCCCTGGGTGAGGAGAATGTATGAGTAGCTGGGCCCTAGGCACCCCCTTGTAGAGTTTTTTGACAATTCCCACTATTTAATGTAGTTTCTCTATGTTTCCTATAGGTGTTCATTGTAGGATGGTTGAAACTGGTTTTGTTCTTCGATGGCTCCTCTAGGTGGCCCTAGTTCTCTAAATCTCAAAATGGATTATGTGTGTATGAAAGTTAGGATTTTTTTTCTATTTATGGTTGATTCCTTGGAGCGTTGTGCTGGCTGGAAGTGTATGTGATTTCCCCTTCTGGACCGTTGGCCCATTGTTAGTTATCATGCAACCTTTCCTCGTAGTCATCACCCACTCCTGTACAACTTAACTCTACCACATTTTCAACTTATTTTCTTTGATTTGACCTTGCCACATGGCCTGCTGACTAGGACTTTGCTTTTTTTTTTTTTTTTCTAGGCTAAGGGTGGCCAAGTTAATTGGCCACCTCTAGATTATAAAATAAACTTTTTCATATTCCTACACTTTTATCATATTCATACTTAGGAAAGAGTGTGGATGGGGTGCCATACCTATGGCTTCCTTTGCTTTGTCAATGCATGCTAGAGGGTGGCTCTGTTGTGCTTCTTATTATTCAGGTACATCTTTTCCTTGGCTCCTCTTTTGTTGATTTCACCTAGCTTATATGTTTGTCTTCTTTGTTGTGGTGTGCAGGTGCTTGGCCTCTTCTGATGCTGCTAAGATCTGGATAGGTGCCATAGTTCTTGCAGGGGTGATGATACTCTTTCTCTGAATGTATGTTGAAGGAGTAGCATGAAGACTATTGTTGTCATAACATAGGGTGCTATAGGGTTTCTTGTAGAACTGCAGGAAATCCTGTAACTGTCTCTTTCTTAATTCTTTTGTGTGTTTTTTTCTCTTTTTTCTTTTTTGGGGAGGAGGAATAGGTGGCGAGGTAGGAGTGGAAGATATGGAAATGGGGGAGATGGAGTAGTAGGTGAAGGAGGCCATTGATGGTATGGCCATTGGAATTTTCCGCGTTTTTTTTTTGAGTGGTTTCTTTGATGGACACAAAGGGTGGCATGGCCATGAGTTGGTGTTGGGAGAGATGTGGTGAGGTAAATGGTCTCTTCTTTTAACCCAGAACAAGCTTTCATCGTTATTTCTCAATCGGAATTCCATCCTTGTAGAGTTTTAGGACATCTTGTAGTACTACAGGAAACTCTTGTAGTAACTACAGGAAACCCTATGGAAGTCAAAAAAATTCCTGCAAACTAGTTTTTGATACTTGGAGATGAGAATGGATACCAGAGACATCGTGGGAATGGAAGATATGAATTGAATGAAGGAAGAATGGGGTGTTTCTTGGGTTTATTCCCTCTGAACTTGGTCTCCTTTGTTTCCTTGAAAACTTGCAAAAATCACAAAATTGTATTAGTGGGCAAGTTTGAGGTCCTTGCCATAGCAATTTTTTTATTTTTATTTTGAAAGACACACAAGTCACTTCAAAGGAGTTTTTCAACCTGTTTTCCTGCCCTAGGCACCTCAAGGGAAGTTTTCACCCAGGGATCTTTTATTTTTATTTTTTCACTCTTGGGCTGCCTCAAGGAGGTTTTCAACCCAAAATTTGGCCTCAAGTGCCTCATGGAGGTTTTCACCTAGGTACCCTATTGTTTTTTTTGTTTTTTTTTGTTTTTTTTTTTGTTTTTTTTTTTTGTTTTTTTTTTTTTTTGTTGTTGTTGTTGTTTTTTTTCATTTTTTCAAAAATAAAATAGACTTCAAGAATTCAGTGAGTTGGAGGCCAAGACATTTCCAATCACATTCACTTCCTTCCTGATAGTACTGAGAAAATCTTCCTTTGACCGAGGTCTTTTGTAGGCTTTCAATCTATACCCATTGACAAGCAAGGGGATACCTTCTTCATCAATGATTCTTATCTGAACAACCCCATTACCATGGCACTTTTGTATCACATATGGTCCTAGCCATCTGGTCATCAATTTTGCTTTGAAGTTCATGAACTTGGAGTCATATAGCATAGCCCACTCACCCTCTTGAAAAACTTTGTATTTGATGTTTTTTTCATGCCAAACCTTTCTTTGTACTTGAGTCACCTCTATGTGTAGGAGGGCCTGCATCTTGAATTAATCTAACCCATTGAGTTGGAGCAACCTCTCTTGATGTGCCCTTATAACATCCAAATCCAACTATGATTCCATTCTAAAATTGTTGTACTCAAACTCAATGGAGAGAAGAGTCTTCTTCCCATAGACGAAATCATAAGGGGTGAAGCTAGTGTTTGTCTTCCAAGATGTATTATAGGCCCAAGTGGCCTCCACTATTCTGTCAGCCCAATCTTTCCTACTACTACACACCACCTTTGTGAGAATTCTTTTCAATGCTATGTTGGTAACCTCTACTTGTCCATTGGCCTGAGGATGGTAAGAATTTTACTTCCTGTGCTTGATCTTATGTTGTCTCAACATATTCTTAATCATGTGTAGGGTGAATTGAGTGCCCTCATCAGTGACTAGTTGTCTAGGGTACCCAAACTTGTAAAACACATTCTCCCTTAAGAACTTAGCCATTTTCTCTTTTATGGGTACCTTGACAGCCTTGGTTTCAACTCACTTTGTCAATTAATCAGTGCACACAATTATGTACTTTTTTTCCCTTGATGGTGGATCAATGGGCCCAATGAAATCCATGCCCCATTTGTCAAATGGCTCAAGAGTCACTTGAGGTTGCAAAGGCATTTCATCCCTGGGAGTAGGTTTCCCCATTCTTTGGCACCGGTCACATTGACCTGCATATCTTCTTGCATCTTGGTGGAGAGTGAGCCAATAGTAGCTAGCTTGTAGTACCTTGAAGGTTGTCCTCTTGGCTACAAAGTGAACTCCACAAGACCCATCATGACAGGCCGGAAGGATGTCAAAAAATTCCTCCTCCCTAACACATCTTCTTAGAATTTGATATGGGCCTAGCTTGAAGTGATTTCCCCCAATCCAATTGAATGGTGTGTTTTCCTTATAATTCTGCTCTTTTCCTTAGAGGATAGATTTGGAGGGAACTATGCAGCCACTAAGTAGTTGGCTATGTCAAAAAACCACGGAGATAGTACTGAAATAGTGAATAAATGCTCATCTAGCAGCTGACATCAACCATTCCTTCCTCACCTACACACAAAGGCAGTCTAGACAAAAAATCTGCAACTACATTTTCTATACCAGGCTTATCAATGATAGTAAGATCAAATTGTTGTAACTAAAGCAACCATGTAATAATTTTGGCATTCAGATCAGGCTTGTTCATTAAATATTTAATAGCAGCATGGTTAGTATGTACAAAGGTCTGGTAACCAGTGATGTAATGTCTAAATTTATTCAAGGAATGGATAACTAGGATCTCTTTCTCAATCACAGTATAGTTCAATTAAGCCTTGGATAGATTTTTGTTGATGAAGTAAATGGAATAAGGTAAATTATCATCTATCTGGCCAAGAGTTGCTCCTATAGCTTTGTCAGAGGCATCAACATGGATGTGGAAATGAAGATCCCAATTTTGGCCTCAGAGTATAGGTGTAGTAGTAAACTTGTCCTTTAGGGTTTCTAGGGCCTCTTGGCAACTTTATGACCATAAAAATTTGGAGTCCTTGGCCAATAGTCCAAACAAAGGTGAGGTTACTTTGCTAAATTCCTTTGTGAATATCCTATAGTATCCAGCTGAGCCCAAGAAACTTCTGACATCCCTCTGCTTCTGAGGAGTAGGGACACTATTTATGATATCAATTTTATTCGAGTCCACTTGCAGTCCTTCTTGAGATATTGAGTGACCTAAAATAGTCCCTGCAGTCATCAAGAACTCACACTTCTCAGGACTAAGGGATAATTTCATTTCAATGCATTTGTTTAATACTTTTCCCAAGTTAGAGAGAGCCTCCAGGAAATCACACCCATAGGGGGTGAAATCATCCATATAAATTTCCACAGAGTCATGGACTAGCTCTACAAAGATGCTTAGGACTTCCCTCTGAAAAGTGGCAGGGGCATTGCATAATCCAAAAGGAAGGACCCTATAAGAAAAGGTACCCCAAGGATAGGTGAAGGTGGTTTTATCTTGGTCCTATGGGCTAATCTAGATCTGATTGTAACCATTGAATCCATCCAGGAAAGAGAAAAACTTATTTCCTTCCAGACCATCTAATATTTGGTCAATGAAAGGTAGAGGGAAATAGTAATTTTTTGCGTCTTTGTTTAGCTCTCTATAGTCCACATAGATCCTCCACTTCCCATTTTTCTTGGGAGCCAGAACTAGAGGAGACACCCACTCACTATTTGAGATGGGGTAAATGAACCTTGCATCCAACAAATTTTGCAGTTATTCTTTGACTATATCCTTGAGGGTTGGGTTCATTCTCCTCTTAGGTTGGGATACTGGCTTGCAGCCTTCCTTGATTTAAATGTGGTGAGTACACACCGAAGGGTGCACTCCATTCATTTCCTTATAACTCCAGGCAAAGGCATCCAAATTCTTTCTTAGCATGTCATATAACTCTTATTCCTGATGTGCAGAGAGAGAAGGGTTGATTTTCAATATTCTTTCTGGACCAAATTCTATCATTTTGACATGAGTAGGACTTGATTCAGCTAGGCACAAATCAGTCCACGAGTTATCTTCAGCTTTCTTTAATAAATCTTCTCGAGACATGGTGTTAGGGGGATGATTATGGAGGATTTTCTCAATCAGGTCATCTTCATAAGGTTGCCCCCCTCTTATAGTGGTATCTAGGGTATAGATTGAGGAAGAGTAGAATTCATATTCCTCCTCCTCTTCTAACCATAAAGGTAAGTCATGCTCTAGAGATGGTTGAGCGGAAGGGTATAAGACCAATTTTTTGGATAAATGCCCATTTTTAATGGTCATATTCCCAGCCCTGCGACTTATGTAAGCATCAATAGTGGCTAACCATGACCTTCCAAGGATGAGAGGATAACCATTGAACTTGGTCTTAGGTTGGAGAACTAAGAAGTCAATAGGGTATTCCCAGGATTTAATGGAGGCCATCACATCCTAAACAATTCCCTCCTTAATGATGTTTATTTTGGGTAGCATTGGATGTGCTCTAGCCATGAAAATTGGGGGAGAGGCTAAAACACATGAGATCTCCAAGACCCAGAAATGGTTTGGATAGATTTTACCTATTTTGGGACATATTAAAATAATTAATATTTTTAATGGAGTTCCTACATCTAAACTTAGGAAAAATAAAATATTAATGGGTATTAATATAAAACTGGGTTAGAAGGTTCCAAAAGTCATGCATCAAGCCAAATATAATCTTAGCCATTGATTAGAGATTTAATCTTGGTCATTCAAGGAAAAACAAGAAAAGTATAAGAGGAGGCTTAAGGGTTAGTTGGAGAACACACTAGAGTGATCAGTCATTCGATTTGCTAGAGCGGGGTTGCTAAGCAAAGTGAAATCAGTGATCAGTAGTGAGGGGTAGTGAGTACTGGGCAGAGAGGCAAAGATAGTGCCAAGAGACCAGTGCAGAAATAGAGAGTGAGTGACAACAACTAGTTCAGGCCACACAGAGCCCAACAGAGACATAGTAGAGGTCAGAGGGACTGCGTCATCCACGCAGAGGCTGCAGGAGTGATACAGAGGGTCCCAGAGGCTGTGCAGTGCCTCAGAGGGCTGACGCAGAGAGGTTTGAGTCTGACACAGGGTAGTAGGAGTGTTATAGACATATTGGGGCACTTCAACCCCAATTTTATATGTCGATAAAATAGGGTTCTTTAACCCCTAAAAGTGTTGTTTCATACCCTAAAGGATCGTGGTCAACTGATTACATCATTCCCCAGAAATTCCACCTGAAAAACCACTCAGAACTAGCCAAAACAGGACCATACTGAGTACTCCACTGTCAAGGTGCGATGCGTACTGACTGCTACACTAGCTAGGTGCAATGCATACTGAAGAGGCCTTCTGTAGGGTGCGATGAGCGAGGATGGACAAATGTCTTTGACAGTTTGCTAAGTGGATACTCATGGAATCTTCTAGAAACTTCTCCTATGACACTTGCCTCTCTGAATTCGCCCAGTGATGAGTAAGAGATCCAAGAAATCTCCAAGTGGAACCAAGAACAACAAGTGGAATGACACTAATAAAAAACCCAGAGATGACTCACACCCCTACACACATCTATAAATGGATCCCTCATCTGAGAGATCAGGAGGCTGGAATTTTGTAATTTGTAAGGAAGTGCTAATAGTTTGTCTTTGAGAAAGGGCATTGTATTGTTGGGTGATCTTTCTTTTTGTGAGGTAAAGAGGGCATTGATGTTGGGAGGATGATGCTGGATCAGATAGCTGGATTGTAATTCTCCCTTCATATTTAATAAAGTTCTTTGAGTTTTCCTCCATAGAATCATGTATTTGTGAATGCCATCGTATGTTCAATGTATTTCTGATTTTGCATTGCTTATGATATAATAGATCAAGATGCTTTGATGGTGTTTTGTTACTTTGTTTCTACAGGTATTCTCTAAGTGGGATAAGTAGGAGAGGAGTTGCAAGCTCTGTCAAGGGGGAGAGAAATCAAGCAAGGAGTCAAGTGGAAGATCTAGGTTTGTTCCTTTGCTTCTCTCTTATCTATCATACATAAAGGAAATCACAAATTGCTTTGATTGTTTGTTTCTAGGATAGTTGCCAATCCTAGAGGGCTAGCAGATCGAAAAGACACTAGTTTTCCCAAAAACAAAATGGTGACTCCACTAGGGATCGAATAGATGTTTGTTTGTTGTTTTTTTTTTTGTTTTATAAACTATAGACAGAGCCTGAAGTTAGCCAGATAGCCTTCGAACTGCTCTTGCTCTACAATTGCATAGTAGATGAATGCTGCTTCAGTCAATCTCCGGTTTGGTTTATGAATTGAACATCTGACTTACAAGCATCCTAGATGCCCTTTTGGTAGCTCATTAACTTCTTAAGATCATACCCCTGTACTTTTCTCTTTATTGTCCATCATAGCTCAGCTTAACTCACTGAAATCTGCTGCAAATTTGAGCCAAAACCCATATCAGTTGCGCTCCCTGGCCCATCGCATTGTCTATCACTGTCAACCAGTATGCATTGCACTTCTCGAGTGTAGCAGGTGTGATTCATACTTGTTTCTGTGAAGCATAGGTGCGATGACTGAGTGATCCTATTTCTCTCCTTGAAATTTGGGGTTTTTTGTCCTTGTTTCAACTCTGTTTAGTTGTTTTGCTGCTTATCAACAGTACATCATTACTGAGGCCTACTTGCATTACTTAGATCAGCCTCCATTGATTAGGATTAGTAAATTTTTTTATGTATTTTTCCATCATTTACAATCCTTTGTCGAAAAGTTGCTTAAATCGATCTGTCGTTTTGGTACAAAGAGTGTCGTAACTATCGTTTTGTGTCAAAAAGAGAAGTGTCGTAAAGTCTTCCTTCTCTGAATAGTCGATTGAAATTTTTGTCATGTATTTGATTTGATTTGTTGTTATTCTAAGTGTCAAAATCATTTTCTATTCAAAATTGAAAAGTGCCATTTAGTCTTCCTTTCCATTTTGAAAAAGAGATTGTCGAAATGTCGCTTTGAGTAAAAATATTTTAGATCTTTGCTATGCTTAGTTTTCCTTTTTGGTATTTCTCACATTAAGGGAACAAAAAACAAATACATGTGTTTGCATTTGCATTTACACTATGTGCGAAAAATGATTTAGGAAAAGTGCATTTAGTGTGTGCTCTTTGCTCTTTGTTTGAAAGAATCATAATCTTCTTTCCTTAGTAGCTAGGATTTTCATTGCTAAAAATAAACAATGATTGTTTATCATTGTAGATTGCATTTTTAGGAATTTTACATCTACATCATGCGGTGAACCATTGAAAAGAAAACTTCTAACCAAGATAAACTCTAAAATAAATTTCAATGAACTTAACAATGCTTTGGAACCTAACGCAACACATCTAGAGGTCTAGGCTAGAGACGTGTTCCGGCGTCGTAAAATCTAATAACTATTGTTTTCATTGAAGGTTGGGTGATTCCTCCTCTTTGATACGACAAGTGCTAGCATGGACTTGTGCTCCCCATACCGTCGAGTATATATTGGGAGACCACAATAGGCTTATATCCTTTATCCATAGGAAGCCATGTCTGCCGCCCTATCGATCGCAATGCACTAAACACAGCATTCGGGAAGATTGACTGCCGTACATAAGTCCTTGGTAATTTCTCTTTAATTTATCACCAAGGTGTATATTGCAGTTTTGCGATTGGTTTGGTAATCCCTCTGTCTATATTTCTAGAGTAGTCACTTTCGTTCCTTTTCGACTCCTTAAAAGAAAAGGTCCATCTAAGCACTTGTCACTTCAGGCTCATTAAAAATCGAAGGGGACTAGAGTCATCTTTAGCTTTTTCTTGAATCTTAAAAATTGAAAAAGCAAAGTTGTGTCAAAGCATCATTAAAGTTTATTTAATTCGGAATAACTTTTTCCCCTTAATTTTGAGTTGATCAAGTAATCCGGAATCATGGAAGAAAGTCAATCAAAACCCCGTCGTTCACAGAGACTAGCGAGTCAACCGTCTTTGACTCCGGAAACGAAAAAATTTCGGGCAAAACGATCTCGTTTGACTGAGTCCAATTCACCTGGTTTATTTGAAACTTGTGTTTCAACATCGTCAGAGACTACAGTTACTCCGATCATTTCTAGTACATCTGCCTTTACAGAAGAAGTTCCGCAGTTGCAAGAGGACATTAGAATTGATCCTAGTGTAATGGTAGACACTTCTATACCTGAAACAGCTCCAGCTAGAGCTGATCCAAACACTGAAGTTCACTTACTTGAACATTTGGAAGTTGATTTCCAGAATTCAGAAGGTCTCACCCCTCCAGTGTCTGTCATTGTAGAAGCTATATCTTTTTCGGTTCCAGAAATATTTTACGGACCTGACGATCTACCTCTTCCACCTGGATTGATTGCTATAGAGGAGATAGTAGAGGATCTTCCATCCAGTACCCCATTACATTTTGGAACTGGGATCCACTTATATCCTTCTACTCCTGAAGTTAGTTCTTTTAATCATCCTTCATCGCAAGTTCCTATCGAATCGCTAGGAAATCTTTTGGATAGACTAAATATGTCTGAGCAACCATCAACATCTAGGACTGTGTCATTTGATACAACTACAACAGAGCTTCCTGCTGCCATTCCTACAATGTTTGCTGGTATACCATCTGTCCCAACTAGTTATCAATCACTAGCTAGAGTCCACTCAAGGACTGTTTCGACGACATGGTCTGTTCCTATTTGTTCATCCGGAATCCCATCTGGTATTTCTTATGTTGAAACTCAACAAATTGATCCTGCATGCCAGTATCAATTTGGGTAGACCAGTCTTCAAAGACCGATATATCCTTTGAACACTGGACTACCGCCATATGGAGGGTAGTATGCTTTTTCATTGTTCCCTCCTGAGGCTGAGAGTTCACAACAAAATTCAGGTCAAACTGGAATTACATCCAGCAGTTGGGTACCAATACTACCTCAACAACCAAGGGTTGTATATTCAATGCAACCGATCCAACCTATGTCGAATATTCCCACTACACCTGCTATTGTGACTGTGTCGCAAGTACAAGCACTGCCTATTGTGTGTCAACCTCAAGTCTCTCAAGTTGCAATACAACAACCTCTTGTCTCTACGGCTCAATCACAACCTCAGGTTAGTGCTTCCTTACCTAGAATGACTCAGGCTCAAACGGGTATTATCACCCCACATCTTGGTCAATCTTCCAGTATTGGGCAACAACAAATGGTCCAACAACCATGGCTGGTACAATATCAACAACCGCAATTCTAGCAAACATACCAAGGACCTGAGCAACAAGGCTTTGTAGGTAATGGACAACTGCATTTTCAAAATGGTTATCAACACCCACACTATAATGGTTACCAACAACCTTATCAAAGTTACCAGCATCAGATACATTATGCTGGTATGCAAAGACCTACTGCTCAGGCAATTCCATCTTATCCTGGGTATGCCTCACCTAACCTGAATCAATAGTTTCCTTTTGTAGCAACTCTAGAATTACCATATTTGAACCGACTGATGAATGATCCAATTGCATACACCCCTTGGTGGCCAGTGATTCCTCATAAACTTCTCTCTGATATTCCTAAATTCAATGGAAATCCAGGTGAAGATCCATCGAATCACGTAATGACCTTTCATTTGTGGTGCTCGTCTAACACCCTAAATGATGATTCGATTAGGCTTCGCCTTTTTCAGTGAATGCTAACTGGTCTAGCAGCGAAATGGTATATTTAATTGCCAAGAGATTCATTTGATAACTTTAGCGCCCTTTCCAGTACTTTTCTAACCCACTTTCAGTTACCCATAAGGTACGAAATAGGAACAGAACTCCTTACCAATTTTAAATAGACCACAACCACTCACATATCTAATCATATTCATGAGTGGCGACGCTGTCGTCGAATGGTAAAGACGTATGTTCCTGATCAGCTTCTAGCTGAGTGGTTTATTAAGTCCTTATTGCCTTCTATTACTGAGGATGTGGTGAAGGGAGGAGTTGTCACTGAAGAGCAAGTCATTGCTCATGCACAATATTTAGACTTGATCTATACTCAGTTTGGCACACTCTACGACAAAATTTCTGATGCTCCTAGACCAGAATTTTTTGTTCCTCCCCCTCCTAAATCGAACAGGGACTCTCACGCCAGTGATGGTGTGATCGATACCTCAAGCACGCAAACAACAAAAGCTCCATCTGGTAAAGCCCTTGCAGTTTCTAGTCAAAAAGCTAATGACAAACCTCTTGCCTCGAAGATTAATGCCATGTCATTTGACAAGGGCAAGAATCCAAAGCAACCAGGGGGCAAGAAGAAAGGGAAAGACAAAAAGAAGAAACAAGAGGATTCAACTCCTAAAAAATCTTCTGAAAACCCTACTGGGCGAAAGAAACCTCGTGATCCATGTTACATATGTAATGAGGCACATTGGACAAGAGATTGTCCACATCGAGCTGAGGTTACGAAATTGTTAAAAACTTCAAGTACCTTGGTGGTGTTGACTGATCCGTTTCCAAACCCAGAAACCAATCTGGTTGCTATCGATCCTGCTTCCACATCACAAGTGCTTATGTTATCCATCTCGAAACAAAAAAATGATGCTTTGATATCGACAAGGAATAAAGATTATGGGAATCCATAGTTGTCGAACAACAAGGCTACAGATCAACCCAGTAGTTCGACAACAACTTCGCTAGAAGTTGTTCCGCCCATCATTCCTGAATTAACTATAAAGCTGCCAAAGGGAGTAGTACATAAATCGACATTTAATCCTCATGCTCGAGCTACACAGAATTATAATATAGTGGAGGATCTGGCTCAATCGCCATCCGCTATGTCGATGCTTGAAGTACTGCAGAATTGCCCCTCCCAAAAGCAGGCTTTGTTATCAGCAATAGGTGGGATTGATCCAGCGGATTCCAATCTTGTGGCCTTTAGCCATAAAGGATACGAACCTCAATTACCAATCCAACTCGCTTTCCTTATACAGGTAAAATCCCTCAATAAAACTGTTCATCGAACAATCATTGATGAGGGGGCATCTACCTGTATTATGTCAATGAGTTGCTGGAAAACTTTAGGTTCACCACCCTTGTCACGATCATCAACGACATTAAAAGCATTCGATGGAAGAACATACACGCCGTATGGGATTTTAAGTAACTTGCAAGTTGAACTGGGGGGCAAAAAAGTAGAAATTGAAGTCGAGGTCATTAATGGAAACCTTGACTACAATATCTTACTGGGAAGGCCCTGGATTTATGCTATGGCTGCCATTGTGTCTACATATTTTAGAAAGATTGCATTTCCCTTCCAAGGTGGAATTACAATCGTTGACCAACTAACCTTTTTCCCCAACAATTCACAAGCTACTGGAAGCATTCCACTGATCCATGGAAGTTCTCAATCACTTCAAAATGTCGGAGTAGGTCTCCTAAAAGACCCCTCCTTGATGGGTACTTTTTCCCTCCCGCCTCCAACTAGTCTTGCGGAAGTGGCCATAGTGGAAACCTGTCATATGATCTCTTCTACATCGTCTAAGATTAAGAAGAACTCTGACCATTTTGATAGTGTGGATCATTGCGAGGTGTTACCCCCAAGCCCCATAGAATCTTTGTAGCAATCAATTTTCTGGGCCTGGGTGGCGAACCCAAAACAACACTCAATGAGTGTTTGGATAGATAGGTCTCTAGAGTATGGTACCTCTTCCAATCCTTGGTCTTGTATACATTCTACAGACGAAGGAATCATTCAGTCGATGATGATAGGAGAGACGCCGTGGGAAGATTACCACCATTGTTCCCACCTTCAAGATAACAATGAATATTATTCAAGCCACCTTAATCATCCTTCAGTTTTTGGTTTTCTATCAAATAATGTAAATACAATGGATTCCGAGTGAAATCTATCTAATATTGAGGAAACTATCACCATTAATATCTTGACCAAACCTAATGTTGTAGAGAATATTCATGTTGGAAAATCTTGTTCTTCATCAAAACTGGAAATTTATTGCGCTCTCTTTCGCGAATTCAGAGATGTCTTTGCATGGTCATATGAATAAATGCCAGGCGTTGACTCGAGAATTGTTGAACATGAAATCAAGATGTATCTAGATGTCAAACCAGTATGACAACGACTTTGACTGGTTCACCCGAAGAAAGCCACTGCCATTAAGGCAGAAGTTGAAAAACTTTTGCATGCTGGTTTCATTTACCCTGTTCCTCTAACTGATTGGGTATCGAATATTGTTCTTGTGAGGAAAAAACAAGGAACAATTAGAGTGTGCATTGATTATAGGGATGTAAATCAAGCATGTCCAAAGGACAACTACCCTACACCCTTCATTGACCAGATACTTGATGAATGTGTCGGATGTGAATTTTTTTCGTTTATGGATGGATTTTCCGAATACAATCAAATCAATATCCGCCCACAAGACCAGTCGAACACTGCATTTATATGTCCGTGGGGCACATTCGCATATCGTAAATTACCTTTTGGTTTAAGGAACGTAGGGGAAACTTTTCAGAGGGTAATGAACTACGCCTTCCATGACATCAAACACATCGTTCAACCGTATCTCAATGATCTACCGGCTCATTCGCAAAAGCGGACTGATCATCCACAGCATTTGAGAGCCATATTTCTATGTTGTCGACACTATAAGATACGACTCAATCTGCAAAAGTGTGTATTTTGTGTTGGTTCCGGTCAATTACTTGGCTTCATAGTTTCTAAGGACAAAATTCAACTCGACCCATTTAAGGTTCAGTCAATCCTTGACATGCCTCCACCTTCAAATTTGCTTCAGATTCAGAAACTCCAAGGGAAAACTAACTTTCTGAGGAGGTTCATTCCACATTATGTCGAACTCGCTAAAGGTTATATGCGTCCTTTAAAAAAAGAAGTACCCTTCAACTGGGATCAGGTTGCGCAAGCTTCCTTTGATGCTTTAAAAGGTTCCTTGATAAAAGCATCATTAATGTATGCTCCTGACTATCAAAAAGACTTTAACCTGTATCTCACCATCGTAGATACAACCATTGCCATGGTTTTAGTGCAAGAAAATAATGGAATAGAACATCCTATATATTATTTAAGTCACAACCTTAATGATACAGAAAGCAAGTACTCTTATGTTGAAAAGCTAGCTTTAGAAGCTGTTCAAGCAATACAGAGATTTCGACACTATATTCTCTTTCGCAAAACTACCATTGTGTCAGATTGCAACCCTATGACCTACATTTTGTCACGTCAATTACTAGGGGGCAAATATTCCAAATGGATAGCCATTTTGCAAGAGTTTGATCTGGAATTCACCAAATCCAAATCAAAGAAGTCTCTAGTCTTTGCAGAGTTACTTTGTGACCTCCCATCGTCGTCCAACGATTTAACATCTAAAGCATCAATCGTGGATGAGACTTTGTTTCTAATATTGTCAAGCGATCCGTGGTACGGAGATATACTGGTCCATCTCCAAACCCAAAGACCCATGCATAATTTGTAGAGGAGACCATCTTCATCGAGAATGTCCATGCATCCCTCGGATCTTGAGAGAATGGTCTCCCCGTTCACACCAAACGGTGTCATCAACCTCTGGTGATAAAGTTGACAACACACCATCAACTAGTAATAATGGGCAGAAAAGAAGAGTCCAAATTCCATGTAAGTTATGTGAAGGGGACCATACCCTTCCCCGTTGTCCTTTTTTGGATGAAGCCAAAGGAGTCTTGCATAACCATCCTGCTTCACCGCAGCGACTTCCATCTGGATACAGGAAGCTCTCCCCAAGTCCTTTACTAGTTGAAAATCCGACTGACATAACTCAACCATCGATTGAAACACCTATCGCTGAAAGTGAATCTTTTGAGTCCATAACGGACCAAAGTCAATAGGTCGAGATGGCAGTCGTCCCAGTTTTACCTTCAGAAGATCCACCTTCAAATGATACCATTCCCAAAGAGAGTGAGAACGATACTGTTCAAATTCTTTTTGTTACTTTAGAGTCTGATGAACTTGGGGGCAATCCACCCGTTCCTTCACAACAAGAAGAGAATCCCCTAGTTCCTGCGACTCAAGGGGTTAATTCAACTGTTTATTCGTTACCCCGTCCAAGCAGTCTAGTCACTTCCTTTGATTGGAATCGACTAGCAAGATCCCACCTTCCATCTAACGTGCCTTTCCGGATCATAGTACAAGTTTACAGAATGATCGTGTCTGGCGCTATCATAGATGAAGGGGCATCAGTGAGTATCTTTTCCTCAACTGATTGGAAAGCGCTTGGTTCGCCATCACTTATGCCTATTACTCAAAATTTATCAGGTTTTAACAAAGGAACCAGTCGACCGTTAGGGATCCTTCCTAAGTTACTGATAACTTTGAGAAGGAAAACCATTCACTTGAACATGATGGTAGTCCCAGGACCATTAGATTACAATCTACTCCTTGGACGTGACTATGTTTACAACATGGAAGCTGTTGTTTCAACACTCTTTCAAGTGATGTGTTTCCCGCATGAAGGCAAAATTTTCACTGTTGACTAGCTTTCATTTCCTCGTTCAAACACAGCTTCAAGTCAAACATCATCCCTAAATGGTCCTTTTGTGTCAAGAGTGTCTCTTCAACCTTCATTCCATCCACCTAATTACCGCGAGTAGTCTAGTGAATGTAACGAAGCTTAGGGGGCATGCACCCTTGTCTATTTTGAGACGAACCCAGCTGAAAAGATAAGTTTCCTTGTAGGTTATGTGATTGGAGTGTCATCCCACACCATTCACCTTTGTCTATTTTGTGGACGAAGCCAAGGAAGTGTTTTGTCTGCTCTGTGGATGAAATAATCCTGCTTAACTCCAATGATTTCCATATGGTTACTGGAGACTTTCCTTTTCTTGATGGCTGGGGGCATGCAAACCTTTTTATGCAAGCTAAAAACGACCAATTTAATTTTTTTTAGCTTTTTAGCTTTTTAGTTTTTTAGCTTTTAACTTCTTAGGTTAGGTGATTGGTCTGACACACCATTCACCTTTGTCTGCGATGTGGATTTAGCAAAGGAAGTGTTTTGTCTATTCAGTGGACGAAACTATCCTACCTAACCTCAAAAGTTCCTTAACTTTCTAGTTTTTTTTTAGCTTTTCTAGCTTTTTAGTTTGGTCATTTCTAGTTCACATAAAAACTCGAGTAATTTTATCACATGGTTCAAGCTCGTTAAAAAATAAACCTACCACCCTGAGCATGTTGTCGCATGGTTTAAGCTTGTTAAAAAATAAACCTACCATAGAGCATATGTTACCGCAAGGTTCAAGCTCGTTAAAAAATAAACCCGCCTTCGGTAAATAACCTTTGTGATTGCCCTGCTATCAGCCTTTTGAGCCTTGGTTGTGTTCCTGCCATCACCTCCATTCTTTTGGCTGATCATACGCTTCCATTTGATTTTTTACCTTTTTTAGGAACAACTGCGACGAGTGGTCCTGTTAGCCACCCTCTTCACATCACCATGTTTTGAGAAGTTCCAAGCTTACCCGGAACCAGTAGCTACCCTAAACGCCACTCGTTCCTCAAAAGCGAGTCTCCTTTAAACTCTTTTCAGACTCGTTAAATATGAAAAGATTGTCGAGCTATTGGCCTTTCTAGCTCGCTAAAGTTATTGAAAGTGCCATCCCTCCTGTATATTTTAATATTTTTTGGACTTGAGGGATTATCTCATGAAAAAGCTCAAGCGCTTGTCTTTTTGGCTCGCTAAAGTTATCGAAAAATCATCCCTTTCGTATTATTTTATCCTGTTTCGGACTTAAGGGATTATGTTACGAAAAAGAACTGCTGGAGTTTCCTTTTTGTCCCTTTGCAAACTCTCTAAACATGAAAAGGACTGAGTTATATTTGTCGTTAAACTCGTTAAAACAATAGCAACAAGCTTGTCCACATAGACAAGAACAAGTTTCACTGTCGCTAGGCTCGCTAAAACGTAGCGACAGGTTTTCCCGAAGGGAAAATTATAGAAAAAGCATATGTTATCCTCCTCAAGCTCAACAAAAATAAAGAGGTATTGGTCAGCAATGACTAGGGAAAAAGGGAAGAAAACTTGAAGAACTTTATGGTAGTAGGTCGATCTTGAACATGACATTTTCACTCCATTGCCATGATTGAGTCAGGTTGGGTTATTCCATTCACCGGTCATTTCGCCATTGGTCCTCCACATCATCCATCTTTTGGGGTTAATGCTACCAATCCATCTCAGTGTCGCCGATATGTTCAAGAGAAGTCATTCAGTTGAGAATTCAGCATCCAGTTAATGCCTCATCCACTGCAATACCTTCACCCTCCATTTTTCATGACTGCCATTCCTAAACCTTCTGTTATCAGAACGTTTTCACCTCCAGAAAATCATTTGCTTCGTTTCGTGTCATAGATGTGGGATACATTAAGGCCCTCCTACGATGGGTCACTTCTTGTCAACATCAACTCATTATCTAATAAGTTTACTTAGAAACAACCGATTCAGTACTTTGAAGCTTGCTTGCCTCAATGGCAAGTTTCTCACTTCCGACGATAGGTTGACATCAATGGCCTTCGACCGAAAGATTTTGTGTGGTGTTCGACATTGGATCATATATTCACACCACATGAATTGTACTATAGTACCTTGAGGGTCATTATCATGATCGGTGATTCCTCTCACATCTGTTAACAGCCTACATTATTGGCTGGTAAACAGGCAATGTCATTCCATGTTTGACTTCAGGACATCTTTTCACATGGATCAAATTGTACATCGGGCGAAGATTGAACGAGTTTGAAGACCCTGGATCTAGTTTCATCCATACAGGTTGCGATATATTCAGGAATATAAAGACATCAAATGTACACAGAAGCTACACAGATGGTCATCCGAGCCAAGGATGATGACTCTATATATAAAGAATCACCAGTCTGCAATCGCAGGCGATTATCTGTTCTATGTACATGAAGATGAATTTATAAAGCTGAGCATGGGAATGCCTGCCTCAGCTAGGTCATGAAAATAATATGATGATGATGTATTGTATTGTATCTTACACAGGTCACCTTCCAGTTCGAATACCTCGGATCCTCATGATAAAGCATTTCACCTGACATAAAAAGATTTACGACTTCATGCTTTAGGGGGAAACTTTTATAGACATATTTGGGCACTTCAACCCCAATCTTATATGTCGATAAACTAGGGCTCTTTAACCCCTAAAAGTGTTGTTTCATACCTTAAAGGATCATGGTAATCTGATTACATCATTCCGCAGAAATTCCACCTGAAAAACCACTCAGAACTGGCCAAAACAGGACCATATTGACTGCTCCACTATCAAGGTGCGATGCATACTAACTGCTACACTAGCCAAGTGTAATGCATACTGAAGAGGCCTTCTATAGGGTGTGATGAGCGAGGATGGACAAATGTCTAAGACAGTTTGCTAAGTGGATACTCATGGAATCTTCTAGAAACTTCTCCTATGACACTTGCCTCTCTGAATTCGCCCAGGGATGAGTAAGAGATCCAAGAAATCTCCAAGTGGAACCAAGAACAACAAGTGGAATGACACTAATCAAAAACCTAGAGATGACTCACACCCTTTCACACATATATAAGTGGATCCCTAATCTGAGAGATCAGGAGGCTGGAATTTTGTAATTTGTAAGGAAGTGCTGATAGTTTGTCTTTGAGAAAGAGCATTGTATTGTTGGGTGATCTTGCTTTTCATGAGGTGAAGAGGGCTTTGATGCTGGGAGGATGATGCTGGATCAAACAGCTGGGTTGTAATTCTCCCTTCATATTTAATAAAGTTCTTTGAGTTTTCCTCCATACAATCGTGTATTTGTGAATCTTGTTATTTGTGAATGCCATTGTATGTTCAATGTATTTCTGATTCTGCATTGCTTATGATATAATAGATCAAGATGCTTTGATGGTGTTTTGTTACTTTGTTTCTACAAGTATTCTCTAAGCAGGATAAGTAGGAGAGGAGTTGCAAGCTTTATCAAGGGGGAGAGAAATCAAGCAAGGAGTTAAGCGGAAGATCTAGGTTGGTTCCTTTGCTTCTCTCTTATCTATCATACATAAAGGAAATCACAAATTGCTTTGATTGTTTGTTTCTAGGATAGCTGCCAATCCTAGAGGGCTAGCAGATCGAAAAGACACTAGTTTTCCCGGAAACAAGGAGGCTGACACAGAGGCCAAAAGGGTCAGCGCAGAGCTTCAGAGACATTGGAGAGGGTTTCGTGGGACAATTTTTTTGAATACCTATTTCTGAATAGAGAGGTATTGTTGCCATGTATTTTTCTCTGTTGGGTGAGCTGGTTAGGCACCCAGTTGTACTCAAGGAAATACTGCATAATAATAAACCCTCAGAATAGCTGCACCGATTTTCCCGCATTGGGTTTTTCCGGGGACATTTTTCCAAAAATAACGGTGTCACTTGTGTGTTTGTTTTCTTTCAGCTGTTGATCTATAGATGTTGTGGCTGTATTGTGTTTATTTCGGTATTTAAATGTTTTAAATAACTTCTTTAGAATTTAAAAGTAGAAGAAATAAACCAGAAGAATACAGATTAATTTTCTAATGGATAGACTTAGAAAATTCAACATGGTATCAGAGCGTGGTTGCAGATCACAGGAATGATGAAGGCATCAACTAAGGAGAGCATTTGAAACAGAATCAATTGTTCCAAATGACAGAAAGTTGATCCTTACAGAAGTGATAGAGGAAGGGTGCATGCAGAGGAACTGCATCATCAGTCCAGGCCAGATAGAGGCTAGCGTAGACGCTGAGGAGCGCAGAGAGTGGGTCACGTACAGCCACGTAGAGACTAAGAGGGTTGAGGCAGTGGCTGAGGGAGCTATTTTTTCCAGTGTCAGGATTGCACAGAGCCTAGAGGCTCATTCCTTCAGTTGCTGGGGCATAGGAAGCTATGGCCAATTTGTGGGAGCGAATTTGGTGGGGTACTATGGTTAGAACAGTACCTAACAGGGCAAAACCAAGGTAGAGGGAGTTGCTTTCAAGGCAGATTTCTAGCCAAGGAATCCGGATTAGTGTTGTGGGTGCAGAGACAATCAGAGAGGGGAAACTTGACGATTGGAAAAAGGATTTCCAGGAGGGAAATTGGGACTCAGAGGGAGTCCACCAGAGAACTTCCAGGTGGGAAGTAGAGAGACTCAACAGGAGTCGAAGAGATAACTTCCAGAGGGAAGTAGAGAGACTCGGAGGAGTCAACAGAAGAGCAGAGAAATGGTCGTGAATGGGCTGAGAGATCAAGACAGGCTAGATGGAGTGTCCAACTTTGTGTTTTGGAAGGCAAGGATCTTGTCCATTCTAGATAGAAATCGCATCAAAGGCTTTGCCTTAAGAGTAATGGCTATCCCAGTTGACCTGGTAGCTAATGAGAAGTACGAGGAGGCAATGGCCAAGGAAAAATGTATCATCCTTGATGGGGTCAAGGATCATGTGGTGCAACATATTTCCAAGAAGGAAACGACAAAGGAGATCTGCGACACCTTGAAGACATTGTACCAGCATACTTCCCTGCAGAGGAAGATGTTACTTGAGAACCAACTAAGGTCATACCAGATGCAGAAGGGGGATCAAATAGATCAATTCCTCAGTCAGTTTAAGGAGATCCAGGACTAGCTCACTTCCATAGGACCCACGTCGGATGAAGAGTTGATGGTAAGGACCAAACTTAATGCAGTCTCTAAGGAGTGGGAGACATTTGTCTAGGGGATATTGGGAAGGGGGAATCTTCCAAATACGGAAAAATTGTGAGTGGCTCTCTGTCAAGAGGATATCAGGCGATTGAGCAAGGTGAGAAGTAGCATCAAAGGGGCTAGGATCAAGAAGGAAGAGGAATAGGATGTGGCTCTGGCATCTGCGGGAAAGTAGGAGAAGAGGAAGAAGAAAGACCTCTCCAAGGTTAAGTGCTTCCACTGTGGGGAGCTGGATCACTATGCAAATGAGTGTCCGAGGAAGAAGAGTAAGGGAGAGGCTTCTAACTCTAAGGCAGCGCCATCGAAGGTGGAGAAAGAAGTCGAGGAGAATGACGATTGTGCCATGAGTGCTCATGTACCTCTACAAAAGAGGTGGGAAGACATCGAGTTGTATTATTGAGGACTAAGGCGATGAGGGGTAGGATCCTTGAGGTACCCAACATCTTGGATTATAATTGGCTACGAGAGCCCCGAAGCGAGAGTAGAAGCACTGGTGGACGTCGGTAGAAACAGATGTGGATGAAGCGACAGAGAGTGCTATAGTGAAGGAGTCCTCAAGAAGCTCGAGTCTAGTAGGCTGCACCAATGCGAGAGGCACGAAGAATGTTGCACTAGTGCAGGATGGGACAAAGAGGTGTACAACGGTGTGAGATGCAGGGAGTTTTTGCAGTAGTGTAGAGGTCAGTAGAGGGAGCACTTGATAGTGGCAGAGGGAGCTTAAGCATCGGGAGTGTTTCTAGCCTGATAGGGATGTCAGAAGTTGGGTGGATCAGTTACTTACTTCTCAGTAACTAAGTTGTAGTGAAATAGTAGTATGCGGAAGCACGATGCAACATGATGAGAGGGGGATATAGTGCAGATGTAATGTTGGGAGGATGGACCAGCAGTAGCACGGATGTAGAGGGAGCTACCGTAAGGATGCATCAATTCCAGTGGTAGAGCCATGGGCAGTAGTATAGGATGCAACAATGTAGAGGATGTTGGGAAGGGAGGCCTAGCATCAACACAGGTACCGATGCCAGATAATCAGAGTGATGCTCAGTGTAGAGTATTACTAGAGCATAGTCCTCGCTACGAGGGAGTGTTGATTTGGGGTAGCATCGGATGTGCTCTAGTCATGAAAATTGGTAGATAATCTAAAGCACATGTGATCTCCAAGACCCAGAATGGTTTGGACAGATTGTACTCGGTTTGGGAGATATTAAATTAATTAATATTTTTAATGGAGTTCCTAAGTCTAAACTTAGGAAAAATAAAATATTAATGGGTATTAATATAAAACTGAGTTAGAAGGTTCCAAAAGTCATAGATCAAGCCAAATGTAATCTTAACCATTTATCAGAGATTTAATCTCAGTCATTGAAGAACCAACATGAAAAGTATAAGAGGAGGCTTGAGGGTCAGTTGGAGAACACAACAGAGTGATCAGTGATTTGATTTGCTAGAGTGGGGTTGCTAAGCAAAGTCGCATCAGTGATCAGCAGCAAGGAGCAGTGAGTACTGGGAAGAGAGGCAGAGACAGTGCCAGGATACTAACATAGAAGTAGAGAGCGAGAGGCAGCATCCAGTTCATGCCACGTAGAGCCTAGAAGAGACAGTGTAGAGGCCAGAGGGACTGCGTCATCCACGTAGAGGCTACAGGAGTGACATAGAGGGTCCCAGAGGTTGCACAATGCCTCAGAGGGCTAGCATAGAGAGGTTTGAGGCTAACGCGTGGTAGTAGGAGGCTGATGCAGAGGCCAGAAGGGCCAGTGCAGAGCTTCAGAGACACTGGAGAGGGTTTCGTGGGACATGTTTTCTAAATACCTATTTCCAAATAGAGAGGTATTGCTAATGTGCATTTTTCTCGGTTGGGTGAGCTGGTTAGGCACCCAGTTGTACTCAAGGAAATACTGCATAATAGTAAACCCTCAGAATAGCTGCACTGGTTTTCCCGCATTGGGTTTTTCTGGGGACATTTGTCCAAAAATAAGATCGTCACTTGTGTGTTTGTTTTCTTTCAGCCGTTGATCTCTAGATGTTGTGACTATATTTTCCTTATTTTGGTATTTAAATGTTTTAAATAACTTGTTCAGAATTTACAAGTAGAAGAAATAAACCAACAAAATATAGATTAATTTTCTAATGGATAGACTTAGAAAATTCAACAAATGATCCTTGGATATTCAGTTTAAGCATAGTCTCCTTAGTCATCACATTGATGCCATCCCCAAGATCAATCAAGGTATTGGGGACAAAGATACCATCGATGCATATCTACCATAGGACTTCCAGGATGTAGATACTTCAGGAAAATCACTCACCCCAACATTAAGTCTGATAACTTTCCAATGAAATTAATGGTAGGGGTGTCTTTCTTTCGCGTCCCAATATATTTGAAGCATTTCTCCTTGATTAACTTATTGTATATGGGGACATCCTTGATAGCTTGGAGAAGTGGGATTTTAACACACAAGTTTTTCAATTCACCCAAAAGTTCAGTCTCTTCTGGGGTGTGCTGGATAGGATGGATTAATCTCTCAGGAAAAGGAGGTGGATTGGTTTGAGGAACACTCTCCTTCTTTTCCTCTCCAAGATCCTTAGGAGGAGATGGAGGTTGATTATCTAGAAGCACTCTTCTAGACCTAAGGTTGTTTTCTTGAATTTCCACAGCATAGGCAGGGTAAGATGTTTCCCCACTATAGAACTATTGTGCCTGTCTATTGTTTGGGTTCATATTTGGTTGAGTGGGTATCTAAGGTTTCTTAGGTGGATCAGGGTGAAGGATATGTGGTTCAGATGGAGGTGGAGGTAGTAAGGCTACATATTGGTTGTATGGGGTCCTCCACCCCTCGAATGGTGTATTCCACTAAGGTTGTGTAGGAGCATATGGTTTAAATGATTGATTGGTAGGTTTTGAATGGTATTGAGGTGAAAAAGACCAGGGAGAAGGTGTGGACCATAAAGGATGGGCAGGAGGGAACCAAGGGGGAATGGATGCATTATGGTTAGGGTTGTAATATGAATAGGATGACCCTTGCATGCCTTGCTAGTATGGCCAAGGTCCTTGAGGCCTTCTTTGATTTATATAGCAGAGTTTTTCAGTCACCCCTTTAGTTCCTTGATATACAACTTTCAATCTAGGCAAAGAAGGGCACTTATTTGTGGAGTGGTTCTCCTCACAGACCGAGTAAATCTCTATAAGATTAAATGGACATTTATTTCTAGGGTTCCTTCTGGTGCATCTAGGGCAAAAGACAGCTAAGACTATTTCTTCTTCCTCTTTCTTCCTTTTGATCTGCATGATGTCCATTTGCAGAGCAAGGGTATGCAACCTTTCACTCTTGAAGTCTTCCAACATGTTGTCGATTTCACTTTTGATGGATGTTTTAGAGGATGATGAACTAGCCAAATATTTACTAGCCCTACCCTTCTTTCTGGCTACCCTAGTATGATTTTTGAAAACTATCTTGATATCAGCATAGGTTAACTGATAGATGTCCCCTCCTAATAGCATGTTTAGGGTTTCTAGGATATATTCCCTGATCCCTTTAAGAATGACTAGCTTAAGTGGTTTAGGATAGAGGGTGCATCTGGCCCTTTTGTAGCTTAGTTGTAACCTTTCCTCATAATCTTCCAAAAACTCATAATGTCCCAAGGTCATTCTAAAAAGTTCCTCTTTGTTATCTTTGGACCTGCAATAATCCCTGTACTAATTGTTGAAGGATTGTTGCATTTGAGCCTAGGTGGTGATGTTGTCCCCAGGTAAACCCATGAACCAATGCAAGGCTACATCTTTGAGGATGGATGGGAACAATTTCAACTTCTAGTCATAAGACGTATAATCATAAGTTCTGCATATGAAAAAAAACTCAAACGAAAATGTATTTAGGTCATCTGAGGTTAATCCATGGAAGTGAGGAAGGGCAAAGGGGCTTATGTTTTTCATCCTAGCATTTCCATTGGTTTCTCTAATGGGAAAAGCACCCTTAGCTCTGTTTTCATCTCCTTCTTTGTTTTCAATCCCATCTGTATTTTTAGACATGGTGTAGGTTGGTGGAATGGTCTCTTCTTCTTCTTCCCCAATAGGCTCTTCAAAGATCTTTGGTTGTTCACCTAATGGGTCCTCTAGCTCACAACTACATAAGAAGAGGGAGGGTTGGCTGTTAGATGCGGTGGGGGTATAGGGAAAAAAAATTCCTAAGTTGTCTGTACTCCTACTAGGCATGAAAGGAATATTTTTTTTTCTTTTTTTCAGGGTTTTTCAGAATTACTTGCAGAATGGGAAGAAAGTAGGATTTGCAACTATTTGTTGAATGGAACTACTTGAAGAATGGAAAGAAAGAAAATATTTTCAAGTATTTGCTGAATGGAACTACTAGAAGAATGGAAAGAAAGAAAAGATTACAACTATTTGTTGGTTGCAAAACAAAAAGGAAAGAAGAAATCACATCTACTTAGACACCTCCTTGACAATGACACAAAAAAGTGATAGAGCTCCAATATTGTAGCAAGGATGCTGCAATGCCTAGGGCTACCAACTTTACTTCATCAACCCAGGGTTCATACAAACTTGGAGGTGACAGTGTTGTATACACAGTAGATGCAATGGTCTACTCTTTTCACTTTTCAACTGGGGCGATAGACCACTAGGGTTTTTGAAACTAGTCTTCTATTAACTAGAACGAGTCTCACTACCAAATAGGAAAGGGAAAACTATTCTTGATACAGAAGGGAAATGCAGCCTACTCTAGGAAATGAAAGTATTAAATTGGAAAGCACTATAAAGAGACATGAAATCATCTAGCTAAGCATCTACACATATTTCTTATAAAAGGAGACCTAACTTAACCTTGAATCTAACATTTAGTTATCTAGACTAAATAAGCATGAAAATTATCCTAAAACTACTGTGATTTCTTCATGCATGTACTAACTAGAAATTGCAGAAAATCCTTTTTGATTTTCAATTTTATGAATGTAAATGCTAATTTAACCAATTTGATCCTTGGCAGGGGAGACATGTATGGGGAAACAGGTTTGGAATGGTGTTGAGGGTATGGAAGCCAAGTGGAGGCCTAACCTAAGTTTGGATGACCATTTCTTCTCAATTCAGGCTTAAAACAGGTTACTACGAGGTTTCCTATAGCACTACAGGATGTCCTAGTTCTACTACATGGTGCCCTATTTTACTACAAGAAACAGGTCGAAATTTGTAGGGAGGCCGGAAAGGTAGAATGAATTGTGGAAAAGGTGTCTGATGGGGAAATAAGGCACAGAGGAGGTGCACACTACCCAAGGCTTAGTCCAAGTCTTCAAGATGGTTGGACTTGCTCAAGGAAAATGTCCACTTTGCTACAAAACAGAAATTCAGATTAGGGTTTGGTGGACTTTGGTAGCGTAGGTGGAGAAGACTTGGATGAGGCTGGTGAGATGAGGTCTCCCTGCAGATCAAAAACTCTTGCAACAACATACATTCTTTTCTTCATTTATATATGAAAAAGATGAGTTGAATTTAGGAAAAAATAGAGTTATTAATGGCTAATGACAAAGTCTATGAATGGAATTGCTTCTAAACCATAATAAATCAAGAAACCAAAATGACAATTGCAGGTACTCCTAAGAAATTAAGAAACAATGATTTATGCAACAACAAATCCTAGGTTATGCAGTGATCAAACAATAAATCTGTTTTTGGGATGTGAGAATTGAACCTTAAAACTATGATCCCATAAAGAAGATGAGGCAAAGGCCACTACCACAATATTTTCTGAAGTGTTTACTTTCACTATTATACCACTGATCTATCTATTTGCAAATGGGAGCAAACTAAGTAATCATCCAAATACTTTCAAATTAAACAAAACATAAATCACTTCAACAGCTAACTATGAATGTAATCTAAGCAAGCATATACATAGCGAGGAACCTCTGCTGCTATGGTTGGACCCTAACCCAAGAGCTTTATTCCTCTGAGTCAACTCAATTCTGGATCAAGGGAATGATTCTCATTCTTATCAAAATGTCAAAAATACATAAGGGTAATTAGTCACAATGTCTTAGCTCGAAAATGCCTCTTGGCTACAACAAAAAAAGTCGAATCCCAATTAGGCCCTAGGCCTTCTTATTTATACCACTAAAGATACCAAAAAATTCCTTAAAATTAGAAAGGCTTGGCTCCCAAACTTGAGATCAACTTGTCTTCAACTATCACTCACTTGCCTGCCAATGACCTCGGTGGGCTTGACTGCTTGTAACTCTGAGATGATGAGATCTGGTGGAGGAATCTTTGAGTGATTGAGGAGGTATGGAGGGAGATCCAATCCCCTAAAATCCCTCTTGCTTGTCTAGTTTGAGTTCCTGCACTTAAATTATCCAAAATTGCTCCAAATCCTACAATTAATGCACATTAGGCCACATGACATAACATCTCATCTTTACCCTTCTCACAAAGAAAAAGATAATAAAATTTAAAGAAATGTGAGAAAAGTTGATTTTAATAAGCTGGAGAGTGGCATTAAGGTCCATATAATTTACCTATTGATGATCCTCATCACTCATTTCACCATTTTTTTATCCAAGTGGATATTGGTGGCCACCCCCTTATTCCACTTGGACCCTAGCATTGTTTCCTATTAGTTTCATAGTTTTTAGCATTATTTCCTATTTTGGTAGTTTACTATTTTTGGCTGTTTTCGGGTCTTGAATTTATAAAGTTGTTTTGAGACCCGAAATAGATTTTTTGGGGGAAATGGTAAAACATGAGGCAACAATTATGTTTGCAGTCAAAATTAGCGTTCCTCGGATAAACCTTTTTAATGGGATATCATGCACACCAAACAGAGATCGTCGGCCAAAGTTATGATCCCGAGAACTTGACATTCCAACTAAGCCCATTGAGGCCCATAAGCTTTTGGCACTTCATTTCTTAGGGTTAGATTTTTTTATGTTTAGGGTTTCTCATTGTTTCATCATGATAAAAATTACTAAGAGCATCATTACAATATAGTTCAAAATGTTAGAAATATTGAACACTACTCAGAGGGGGGGGGGTTGAATTAGTAGTGTGACTTATGACCAATTTATACCAGTTTTAATCTTTTCTTGTCACAACTACTGAATCATGCATTAATTAACTAGTAGCACATTAGTAGATCAATAGATAAGTATATAAATCATATGAGCAACATGCATAAGTAATAAGCAAGAGGTAATCCTCAAGGCACAACCACACAAATCATCAACACATGAGACACAAGATATAAGGTGGAAACCACAAGGGTAAAAACCATTGTCGATAGAGAACACAGGGACAGCGTGATCTCCTGCATGGATGATTATAATAATATTAACGCGGAGAATACCGGTTACAAGGATCAAACCTACATGGAGAATACCGGTGACAATGATCAGACCTGCATGGAGAATTCCGGTGAGACCTATAGTGAAAATGCTGCGAATGACAGCGCTGGTTATAGTGTGGTTTCCAGAATTGATAATTCTGGTGTTGAAAGTGGTGAAAACATAAACGAAAATGGTATTAAAACCATAATAAACGGTAGCATTGATGCTAGAAGAATCATAGATGAGGTAAATACATCACAGCTCGATTCAAAAATTAATATAGGTTGTAGAATTATTAAAAGTGATAGCGTTGCGGTTGATAATCAGCTTGGGGCAGAATCTAATAAGTCTATTATTAGGAACCCCAATGTTCCAAATAAACATGATAAGAGAGTTGTTAATCTCTCATCTGTAATGCTCACTCCTGAAGAGATTAATACCCTTAGCAAAGGATTGGGATTCGCGGTCTCTCCCAAGAACATTCCATTTGAAAGCATCATCTGCAACATTGAGAATGGGACTCAGGGCCTTTCATTAAATAATAAGGAGATATTAAGACAGGAATGTTCCCTAGTTATGTTGAAATCTAAGCGGCCAAGGAGTAATTTAAATAAAGAGGGACGAGAGGCTCTTAGATCTCTTCGTAATAATGATAAGATAGTTGTACTTAAGGCGGATAAATGAGGGGCCACTGTTGTGTTAAATAAGGAAGATTACATTCATAAGATGAATGAGCATTTAAATTGTGGGAGTTATAGAAGAATCAACTCCAACCCTATTCCCAAGGTAATAAAACAAGTCAAGAAAGCCATCATGGAAACAAACCTTGAAGATAAAATAAAAAAGAGGTTGATCCCATCCTATGAAGTTATACCTCGAATCTATGGATTACCAAAAATTCATAAGGAAGGGGTCCCTCTTAGACCTATAGTTAACACCATTGGTTCCCCAACTTATGAATTAGCTAAGTATGTAGCTAAGATCCTAAAACCTCTAGTTGGTAACACGGACTCTTTTATAAAAGACTCAAATGATTTTGTAAATCTTATTAGAAATGAAAGGGTGGATAAGGATGATATTCTAGTAAGTTTTGACGTGGTTTCTTTGTTTACAAAAATTCCTCTAGATGAAGCTGTTCATGTTATAAAGTTAGCCACTGATCCTGAAACAGCAAAACTTGCAGAGATTTGTTTACGGTCCACTTTTTTCAGCTTTCAAGACCATTATTATGAACAAATATCGGGAGTCACCATAGGTTCTTCGCTCTCACCTATTGTCGCCAACTTATACATGGAGTACTTTGAAAGAAAAGCCCTTGACTCATACCCTTTGAAACCAGCTTGGTGGAAAAGATTTGTTGATGACACAAACTTAAAATGGACTCATGGTAAGGCTGAACTGGAGAAGTTTTTCAATCATCTTAACTCTATATCTCCTGAAATCAAGTTTACTATGGAGCTTGAAGAGAATGGTAAAATCCCCTTTCTAGATGTACTGATCAGTAGAAAAGAAGATGGAACTTTGGGACACCAGGTATATAGGAAGAAAACTCATACTGATAGCTATCTTCATGCTAACTCATACCATCATCCATCCCAAAAATCTGGCATCTTAAACACTCTAGCTGTTAGGGCTCTCAGGATTTCTGACCCTGATCACCTAAATGAGGAAATTGAACATTTAACCTCGGTCTTCAAAAACCTAGGATACAAAGAGTTTAGTATTAAAAAAGCTATAAGAAGAGCTCAGGATAAGGTCCTCTCTAAGAGTCCTCCTGAAAACAAGAAAGAGAAAGAAAATTGTGGGAAAGTATACCTTCCATTCATCCAAGGGATTACGGATAAGATTGCAAAATTTTTAAGAAAGAATAACATAAACACTCAATTTACAACATGTGGAACAATAAGGCAAATGATGAGGTCAGTCAAGGATAACATCGATCATCAACAGCTCAAGGGTCTGTACAAGATTAATTTCTCTGGTGGCAAGAGTTATATTGGGGAAACAGGTCGGTCTCTAAGAATAAGACTTAAAGAGCACGGAGCTGATATAAAGAATGGGAGATCCCGTACATCAGCCCTTGCAGAACACTCATCCAAAACCAAACATCATGTGTGTCTAGAAGACGCTAAAATAATTGCAAGAGAGGATAATTATCAAAAAAGAAAAATTAGAGAGGCCATCGAAATTATGAAATTTCCTTAGAACCTCAACAGGGACAATGGGAGTGAGATTAGTGCAAATTGGCTTCCCCTGATTAGACAAATAAATCCCTCGAAACCTTTAGAAGCATAGTATCATAGGTTTTCGAAATTAATAAGATTAATAAGATTAATAAATTAATTAATTTAATTTTAACTTATCTCCTTTTTATTGTTAACTTATCTCCTTTTTATTATTAAAAAAAGTTTTGATCCCTGTCCAATAGTCAATATTAGCTGTTGGTCAAGTTAGCCGTTGGAGGCTCTGCTCAATCTATTTAACATGCTAAGCTGGATCTGTTTCTTCAACTTGTCCTGACGATGAACCACACTGGTTGGTTCGAAACGCGTCGACAAATGATATTTCATGTGATCTTCGCCGAAAAATCTTTTGTAAACTTGATATGGATCACAGAAGCCTCAACTCTATAATTTAATTTTAATTAAATTAAACTAATTAAATTAAATTAATTAATTAATTAATTAAATTAAAAAAAAATAAAAAAATCTATTTGAATTAATTAAATTAATTTGAATTAATTAAAATAATTTTAAATAAAAATAAAAATTAAAACTTAAAATTAAATAAAAATTAACATTTGATAAAATAAAATTAAAAATTAGTTAATTAATTGATTAATTGATAAAAAAAAATAAAAAATCAAAAAAATAAAAAATTTACTTATTTATCAATTAAGCAATTAGGGTTAAATAAAATTAACAATGAAAAATTGGAAAATAATAATAATAAAATAAAACAAAATTATGAATTAAATTAATTAAATTAAGTTAATTAATTAATCAAATAAAATAAAATAAAATTAATTAACTAATTAATTGAATTAATTAAACAAATTTGATACTTAGGATTAATTAACTACAATAAAAATAATAATAAAAACAATAGATAGAATTATAATTAATTAATTAATTAAAATAATTTATGAATTAATTATATTAATTAAAAGATATTTTTTAGATTCTTAGGTTAAATAAAATAAAAATAAGAAAATTAATAGAAAGAAAAATAAAAATTAATTAAAACAATAAAACTAACCTATAATCAGGGAATAAATAGGATTAATAATCTACATATTAAAATCCATTAAGTAAAACAAGTAAAATAATAATCAAAATTAATTAATTAAACTAAAATTATTATAATATTCATATGTATATATAAGGGTCGGCTTCTTTATAAAATTTATCAAGATTTAGGTTTATTTATACTCTGGTCGCAAGATTCTTCTCTCAAGGAACTATCAATCATATTCTAAAAAATTAGTCCTGATGATGGACCCCCTTTGGGGTTTGAAACGTCGATAGAATGAACATGATACCGTGGATAATCCGGATCATGCTACTCCAAAAAACAACCACAGAAGTTTAAAATCTAACAATTCTTTTACCTTTGATTCATTGGCCACAAAAAATGTGCAAGCCACAACTTACTACTCATGTGAACCATTACTCGCTCCAAACAACAACCTGTATGAAATTTGTAGGCCACCACCTATAGGAAGCCACCATTCCCTCGACTTTGCAGGCCACCACCTACTGGAAGCCATTACTCCCAATAAGTCTCGCTCAACAACCACTGGACTATCCAACAACCATTAGATGGAAGTTACCACTCCCAAGTTATCAAACCACTACTTGAAGGATGCCACTACACCCTGAATACGTAAGGCACCATTTTCTTGGCAAGCCATTACTTTCCCATTGAAGGCCCCAACCTTCAAGCTCATCTCTTTGACCTCATTTCATCTATTTTCAAGCTATGGCCCCTATGCTCAGCATACAACAAAACTATGAGCCTCATTTCTTCCATTTTCATATGGACTCATAATGTCAATATGCTCATCAATCATGAACACAATCTATAATTGCAACTGAAATACAAACTTTTCAACACAATGCTATCCTACAAAATCAATATTTGTAAATCAGTCTCAAACAATACATCAACCACATAAACAATCTACTCATCAAAAGCAACCCTTACAGTGACACGCTATAATAGTGTGATCTTGACACATAGCCATAGAAAAAACTCTAGTAGCCATATTAAAACTCATATGTTGATGCTACAACAAAGGCCTCTCAAATAAAACCCATGCAAGACAAACATATCAGAAATCCAATTTATGATTTGAAATCTCTTTAGCAACAACTATAAAAAAATCTCCCCTCTCCATCTCAACAACAACTGGGAGCCACAATCGACAACATAAATATGTTAGACATATATATCTAGTGTAGCTCCATCATTTTATGAAATATGCTCCAATGTTTAGCTATGATCTACTCTCTAAATCTCCACTCCTGTAGCATACATTCTCTCTCAATCCAACCCCTTCTACTTCACTCTATGAAATTTATAATTGATGGAATATGTAATAAATATACATCACTAAACCTCATCATGTTTGACTTTATCACCTTATAGATGATGGTTAAACCAAGTATACTCTCTCCATTAAAAACCATGTGAAATTACCCTAGTTTATGCCACTGGAATCACTAGGATGCACATAGAATCCAAAAAATTGATTCTAGAAGGGGTAACATAGGAAGTCCCTTTGGGAACTAAGTTAGCAATATTGGTAATGCATTGATAACCTAAGTTACCTGAGTTACTGACGTAGGTTGTCCAGTGGAAACCTGTGTTACTTTGTTTTCGGCCCAAAAGCTCAGGAAATTATGCTCTAATGCCTCCTGAACTTAATCCTATGTGCCTGCAAACATCTCCCATGCATGTAGATCCTATACAACCTCATTTCAAGTCTTGAAGCCTTAGGTCAAGGCCTCTAACCCTATTCAATTGATCATCATGTCAATGTATCCGAACTTTTTGACATCAATGCCAACATAATCAACTCCTCAAGAGACTCCTCATGTGGATACCTAGGTTGATATCCTAAGTTAAATGCCATCAAGAATTGACTCCATTGCTAAGTCCATAGCCAAACACATTTGTAAGAGAATAGGATCTTGAGGGCCTAGATATCAATGCCAATACCATGAGACTTTGTAAACCAATAGGATCATGAGGGCCACCACTACTAGGTTGACATCATTAGGATGACCACTCCTAGGTTGACATCATGAGGACCACCACTACTAGGTTGACATCAATGCCAATATCATAAAACAACATTTACAATATGTTCCTCCTTTGACATTGATGTAAACCTATAACCACAACACTAAAAATGATCTCATTCTCCTCTTGTGGTTGCCACTCTCCCCCTTTGATATTAATGGAAAAAGGTGGATGAATATGATTGAATACTGCTAATATCAACTGATATGTGAATGGGAATGAATCAGATCCTCATGCCAACACCATGCCAAGAAACCAACATTCCTCCATGCCAACACTAGTCAACACTATGCCTATATACCAACACCATGCACTTCCTTCCATTGTTATGATGAACAAAACCCCCTTGAACATATAAAGGGGCTGCAAAACATCTGTCCATGTTGTTATACATGCTATCTTCTACTGCCAATGCCTCCTTGTCACATACAAGAGGATACTCCACATGTGCTAAAATATATACAATGAAGATACAAGGATTTATAAGCCTAATACATGGCAATATGAATCATCTATCATGGTTTTACAATGCCTCCAAATAGAAAACGTATGGTTGAACAATGACTCCTCTTCTCATGCATTATCATCACCCATAAGAAGAACATGAAAACACATGGCTACACTAACAACAAATGCCCATATATGGCTGAAACACATGACATCCATTAGCCCAAAAAAGGCTATAATAGGTCTCATTTCTCAAGTAAAACTCACATCAACACGTGATTGACATGACCCATGGGTCTCTCTCTTGACTCTAGGACCCATCCTCCAATATCCAAATGATGAAAAAAATTATTATAGGGCATCATATGAGAGTACATGGTTGAAAATGAGAATGTACAATGTGAAAGACATGATTGTTACATCATGATCAAAACTCTCTCCAACACATGACCAAAAATCGTGACTCTCTCCAAGATATGGACCACTCAACCAATGCACCAATACATGAGTGATTACAGGGATGATATTGCATACATGACTACATACATGGAAATAATATATGTCCACTACTATGCAAGCCAAAGGACTCCTAAAACATACATGACTTCTCTATAAGACATACTACACAATGACCACACAACCAACAACTCAGTGCTAAATACATGAATGATACATGGCTACTCAAATGCACATAAGAGTTCTCTACATGCTTGTTACATCAATCAATCTCCTCTATGCATGGCTGAATCAACAATATCCTTCTATGCATGGCTATACAAAATTTTTAACCAACTTGTCAATGATAACATATACATATATATGGTTGAAAAATGTACTCTTGCACTCATGAAAAGATATATGGGGCTGCTACAACTAAATGAGTGAAATTAATAAGAAAATGATAGATAAACCATACAAATATTCTAACATGCATAAATCCCCTTAACTCATTATTCTTCCAATAGGTAGGTTGATATTGTGGACCTGAATATGCATGAGGCTCATGAGAATACCATGTTGTTGCAACTTAATTCCACTGACTAATCATGTTGTCATATTGTTTCCATATGCTCCCCTTGAGGCTATGCACCTCTCATGAACTATTTAGTATAGTATGAATATGCATGAGATAACCATGAACTATAGAGGGGGCTGATATCTCTACTTCACAAGTTGTTGTTCCTTCTTCCTCCACATGGTCTTAGGATACTTGTTTTCGTTCTTCATAGGTTTTCTATTGGATCCTCTCTGAATCTACAACTAGTTTTTCTAGAGTTTCCTTGAAGAAATAGACAACATGCAATCTCTTGTTGTCCATGCTAGATCTATAACTTGAATAAATTTTTCCTCTCCTCCAAGGGATAGATCTGTAATCAACTAACTTATGGTGAAATAGGTTGCATTAGTAGCAATAGCCATTAAAATTATAATTATCGTTGATGGCCAATCTCCTTTGTAGCTCATACTGCTGCATGCTTTGCTGACTAGATCTATACACTACTCGTACAATTGGATGCAACATGTCCACACTTGTGACAATTGTAATAGTCTATCTTGTCCATTAGACAAATAAAAGGGACTTTGATACCTTTGAAATTTGATAGATCTACCATAATCCTCCCTTGGAGAAAAAAATATCTTCTAAATGTAGGTGCTTCTTGACGTCTTCTTCTCTACTTCCATTGGATCTATTACTTGTTTCCTCCTTTTCTACTCTTGCTGCTACTATTGTTCACTACAAGTATTTTTTGTTATGCTTTGTTGTTCTTACCTACATGCGAGCTGAAATCTCCCTTTTTAAAGCCAACACCATATCTATTTAATGGATATATTTGGTTTTCAAGCAAACTGTCTGAGGCTACGATTCTCTTTACTTTCTTTAGATGCTTGTGTTTTTCTTTCAACTACTTTCTCATTGTGACAACTTCAATTTCAAGTTGTATAACTCATCCTTCCTTCTCTTTCAACTAGCTGCTAATAATCTCTTCAATTCTTTTCGATATTTCCAACTGGGTCCTTAGACTAATAATATCCTCCTTCAACTCCTTCTCTTTCTCATCACATATTTTCAATAAATTTTCCTAATCCTTGCATGCATTGGTTAGATTATTAAATTCAATGGAATTTTTTTTAATAACGACCATGGAAGATTCATACTCAACTCTAAGTAGCTCAACATTATCCTCATCTTCGATAGGAAACTCAGCAAGACTAGAATTGGAACCATCAAAAATATGACTTGAAAGAAAATAATTAGTATTTATACCTTTGGATCCATTTTTTCTGCAATACCTCTGGTTTTAAAAAAAAAATATTTCTTCACATGATCTGTTGAACCATTTGCACTAGGAGGACAAATTTCTTCTAGCTGCTATTCCTTCCTTTGGAAATCCTTCCTCTTTTTCTTCTTCTTACTCTTCTTCTCGACCTCTCCATTTTTTCTACCATCATCTCCAAACAACACTTGAGTCTTTCTCAAATCTCCTTGATATATTTCAGATCTCCTATTTTCACAAAGTCTGCATTATGTAGATTCTAAAAAATGATATGTCTCACTTCAGCATTTTGTTGCATTACTTTAGCCGAAAGTGGATCCTTGCCACATTATTCACAAACCAATTTCCAAATGTTAGATCCACAAGAAAATAATTTATATTTCACTCTTTCATGCCAAAAATTTAAATTTGTAACAGTTAGGACAAAAAATTCCTAGAGGATTCATTCTGAAAAAATAATTGAAAATTTTTCACCAAATCTTCCCAGATCTAATCTCTAGTAGTTAAGATGAAACCAATAATCCCACTTTGATATCACTTGCTAGAAACCTTGAATACTACTTGGGGGGTGGGGTGAATCAATAATGTGAATTATGACCAATTTATACCAATTTTAATATTTTCTTTTCACAACCACTAAATCATGCATTAATTAACCAAAAACACATTAGCATATCAACACATAAGCATATAAATCATATGAGAATCATGCACAAGTAATAAGAAACATGTAATCATCAAGGAAAAACCAAAAAATCATCAAAACATGAGACACAATATATAAGGTGGAAACCACAAGGGTAAAAGCCACCATCAGCAAACAGTCTTCAAAGTCGTCTCTTCCATTATCATAGACTTATTTTACATACCACCACTAGTGTGCAAGCCACAACTTTCTAATCATGCAAGCTACTACTCAATCCGAACAACAACTTGTATGAAATTTGAAGGCCACCACCTAAAGGAAGTCGTCACTCTCTCAACTTTGTAGACCACCACCTGCTAGAAACCATTACTTCCAATCTTTCCCAACCACCACCGGATGGAAACCACCACTCCCAAGTTCTCAGGATACTACCTGAAGGATGACACTACATATTCAATATGCAAGCCACCACTCACAAACTTAAGGCCCCAACCTTCAAGCTCATCTCATGGACCTAATTTCATGTATTTTCAAAATATGACCCATATACCCAGCATACAACAAAACCGTGAGCCTCATTTCATCTGTTTTTATACTGGACTGACAATATCAATATACTCATCAATCATCAACACAATTTGTAGCTACAACTAAAATACAAACTCTACAACATAGTGCTTTCCTACACAATCAATCTCTACGAATCAATCTCAAACAATACAATAGCCACAAAAACAATTTTCTCATCAAAATAAAACCCTATAACAACAAACTATAAAAATGTGGTCTTCACTCTCAGCAACAACAAAAACTCTAGCAGCCATATGAAAACACATATGCTAAATCTACAAAAAATAACTCTCCAATAAAATCTCTACAACAAAAACATATTAGCAAACCAATCTATGACCTGAAATCTCTACAACAACTACTATAAAAAATCCCTCCTCTCTATCTTTCTTCCAAAAGAAAAAACCAACAACTTTCTATTAATAAAAACAGAGAGTTACATTGTAGTAGATGCATTGAAGCATTCCGGAGGTTGTCCCGAAGGAACCGTGTGCATGACACACACATAGTAGAAAAGCTACCCAGGAAAATAAAAAGAAAAATAAAGAAAAATAAATAAAAATAAAATAAAATAAAAATAAGAATCACACATTGCTAGCAAAACTGGACTTGTCCTTTTTTCCTTTTTTCTTTTTAACTTTTTGCTAGGCCCCCAGAGGTGGAGAGGTAGTGACGATTTCCAGCTGATTATTTCTTGTAATATTTGAGGTTTCTTTGTCTGAATCAGAGCTTTCAGAAAAATGTGGTCGCTTATTTCCACCAGTGCCTTGGTTGTTGTTATTTTCCTCTACTTGGCTTTCAAGTATCAGATTAACTACTAAGCTATTTGGATTCTCTAGTTGTTTCTTCTGATCTTCCTCCTTTTCATCTCCCATCTCATGTGAGCCTTGTTGTTTTTCTGTCTCCTGTTGTTGCTGGGTTTCATCCTGTTCTTCTTCATCATCATCTGATGAAGAGGGTTCTGGAAATTTCCATCCTTTTTTCTTTTGCATTCTCTTCTTTGTTTTTTTCTTTGCTTGTTTGCATGTATTTTGTAGATGCCCTATTTGGTGGCAAACCCTACATCTAAAGGCTGTATTTTCAAAATCTAGCCACTGTATCCACTTAAAATCTTTATGTGTCAGATTTATACAATCAGGGAGGCCTTTACTCAAATCCATCTCCACACAAATGCATGCAAAGGTGAATATCCCTTTGTCCATTCTTTCTCTATGTGTATTTAGGTACCTTGTGAGGGAATTCCCTATGCCTTTTGGAACCTGATGGTGCCAAAAAGGGAGTGAAAGGTTATGTAGCCTTACCCATACCGACATTTTTGTGACCACCATTGTATTTGCGTCAAAACCAGAGAACCATGGGGTAACGAAGAGACCAACCCTTCCCCAGAACCATGACCCATCATTTATGACGTAGTTGTAGTCTTTTTGTGTATCAAACTGAACCACAAAAAAACCTTTTGCGCACAGGTAAATATCACATTCTCTGGTCCAGTTTTGGTAGATCCATTCATTAAGCTCTTCAGATTTTGGCTAGAATCCATTAAAACGACAAATGATGGTGTTTGTGTGTAAAAAAGTGAAGAGATCACTTACTTCTAGTAATTCAATGGACAAATCTGGCACTTTTTCCATCTTTTCTACAATGTATGGTCCTGGAATTGTTAGATTTGGGGCTTGTTTGTCCTGTGTTATAGATTTCCCTCTTAATGCATCTTTGAATGAGGCTTGACCCTTGTTGGTTGAATTTTCCCTTGTTGTTGTGCTTGCTCCTGTGGCCCCACCTTGTAATCTTAGATTCAAGATAATGGTGTAGTCACGTTTAATCCCATAATATTTCAGCTGGATCTCTTCCTGCAATACTTTCCCAGAGAAAATCAAACTTTGTGATAAAATAGGAATACCTGTAGCTTCTTGGGATTTTTGCTTCAGATCGATCACCAGATCCATTCCCCCAACCCATATCATTATCGATTTCCTAGATATGGTTTTGATGAAGATATGATATAAGTCCTCTGGATCTGGGGTTAATTCTCTGCTTTCCTCACTTGGTGGATGATGCCATGTACCTATTCTGCATAAATCCCACCTCTTCTCTTCTTCTGTTTTTCCTTTTGATCTGTGCCCAACCATGGTGAAAAGGGTGGATTGCCTTGCATGCAGCACTAGTCCTTTGTTGGGGAAATGGTAAGGCCCATCCACCCTCGGCACATCCTTCTGGATTTTATTCTGGGAGAGGTGTACTAAAAAGAGAGTGTTGATTTTGAAAGACCCCTCAGGAAAACGATGGAGCCTCCTCCCCTTCAGCTCCACTCTGTGAATGGGTTTCTAAGAAGCTTCCTACAATATTCACATGACTTGCTCATCCATCTCATCATCAGCCTCATAAGTCCAATCGACGAGCTTCAACCCGCTCTTGGCCACCCGATATATCTTCACAAACCGCTCTTCGGCCTTCTGCAACAGATCCCCATACGCCACATGCATATCATACCACTGGCCATATGCAGATACAGAGGCCACCAAAGTGGAAGCCTCATATGAAACAAACGATTCAGACTTGCATGCAGGAGTAAAAGCCCCAGGAACACCGAAAACAACAACTTTATTTTTGGCAGCCAAAGAATGGACTGAAATGCTCTGGATCTCGTTCTCTTCATCGATATTCTTGTCTAGGGTCTTGGTGATCTAGTTTAAAGCCAGAGAAACCTTCAAACGCTGCTTCAATACCCTTCGCTGCCTCTGGATGCGTACGACCTTCAGCCATTTCACGAGTCTGTGCACATCCTTCTTTGGTGGTAGGGCTTCCCTAATCCAAAACTGCGTGGGCTATTTTTCAAACAATGGGTTACCAAACTTCGGGACCTTCTTCTTCACCACATTCAAAACCTTAGCCCCTCTCTTTAGAGCCATTGTTGGAATTGATATCAAAGCCATCCGATTATCTCAGACCATAAAAACGATCACAATTTCATCCTTGATAAAGAGTTAAGTCATCCTCCTCTCTATCTTAGTAGAAAATAGGAGCCAAAATATACAACAAAAATATGTTAAACATATAGATCTAGTGTAGCTCCATCATTCTTTGAAATATGTTCCAAATATCAACTCTAATTGACTCTCTAAAGTGACACTCCTATAACATACACACTTTCTCAATCCAACCCCTTCTACTTCAATCTTTGGAATTTTATAATTGATGGAAGATGTAATAAATATACATCACTAAACCTCATCATTTTTTAATTGATCACCTTCTAGATGATGGTTAACTCAAGTCGAATCTCTCCATAAAAAATCATGTGCAATTACTATTGGCTTAGTGGGTCTTAACCCAAGTTCAGAGTTAGTTGCGCCAAACAAATCCCTACACTACTGGCCCTTTCGGTATCAATCCATAGCGCATGGACTAAAGTCTCACTCGAAGTAGTATGGGGGGATTCTGGAACCAAGTTTCCACACCTAGAGATCAATGTGATGTCATTTTGTGCCCTAAATCTGCCTTCGCGCAAATCAGTAAGCTTTTATGTCTTATCAATGTAACTTTCTTTAATCAGCCTATAGACCTCCACGAAGGTCTATGACTGCCTTTCACAGACCCTGAATAGGTAAATTAACTACTTACGTGCATCAAAGATTACTCTTAACCCAATATTTACTCAAATCTGCTTAAGTGTTTGATAACTTTAACGTACAATGATATAATCATCGCGTAAACCCTTAGTGTTAATTGCATTCACATAAAAATATAGATCCAGTAAAGTCGCGCATCAATACAACATTATTTCATAAACCCACCATTAATCACAACATAAATGACATTCATACATAATATAAGTAAATACATAAAACACAGGAATTTCTATAATAATCATCTTTATTAATATTCAGTTCAACTTACAAACTCAAGACTTCTGTGCACACTTAGCTGCAGGGGTCCACGCACTCAGTAGCGGACTCTAATATAGGTCTCTGCGCACAAAGCTGCAAAGCCTTTTCCTCCTCTAAGACTTTTACAATTTTCCTCCTATTGACCCATTACATTCGTCTTCATTATCGATATCTTGCCTTAGGCTCTCTAAGACACACCTATTTATACAATCCCATGGTCCACAAACCATGGGTAGATCTTCAAAAACTTGACCTAACTTACATAAATAAGGGTAAAACCTTTTTGACTCCTTAACTATCTACATGCTCCATGACCACAATTTATGGAGACTTTACATTCCTTTACATAAAACTTTGGGCTTTTGCCCCAAAATTGACCCAGAGGACCCCATCCCAACAAGCCCCCAACACAAAGATCGTGACTCGCCATCGAGTCACTCGGCTAGAGCGAAGATATTTCTGCGAAGATACCCCAGCTCCACTTGTGAAACCTCTACTTCAGCCACGCTCTGTGTGGCTTCCTGCTTGATATGTTCTACTAGTTGCTCTATGGCTGGTCTTGCACTGTCCTGCTTAATCTTCTGCTGTGTACTCTGCAAGTTTGCCAGCTTTTCTTGTATGTTGTCTGAGATAATGTAGGCCTCATCCAACCAAGGCCCTAACCTGGCCTTAAGGATTTCCTCTTTCTTTTTCACCGATTCCACCTGTGTAAGGAGCTACTTAGCCTCATGTAGCTTGGCGAGGTGCTGTGTTGTAGAAATAGTGTGCGCCGTCACCCTCAGTTCGTCATATTGTTGCTAGAGCTCGCGGATTTCTGTATTTAATACCTACAGGGTGTGATCTTCCTGTAGGGTTGTCACTACTTCCATAGCCTACTCAAACAGCTGTTGGAAATACTGGGGGGGGTGGGGGGGTTGAATCAATATTCCTTTCAATTAGTATTATTATAAATCTTTTAGAGCATTAGTTAATATTCAATTATTATCATTGTTTGTACAATGATAGCAGTAAACAAAAGGAACACAAATGCACAAAGTTTTTAAGGTGGAAACTCCCTCCAGGACAAAAACCACCTGAACTCTTTTCTAATAATTCTTTAATCTTCAACTCCAATTGAAAAGAAAGCTCCAACTTCCTAGAATCTATAAAATCATTCTTCTCCAGCTCCCACTAGATAAACGCTCCAATGCCCAAGATTCTTCAGTAGCCAACTAAACGGATGCCCCAACACCCAATGAGATACAAATCACCCTAGCACCACCCTACCACCCTGAAGTTTTCACAGGCTTGAACCTGTTGGTGACTTCATGCATGAGCCTAGCACCACCCTACCACCCTGTAGAAGAATAAAAGAAAAATGGATTCTCGTACCAGGGAAAATAGTCCACTTTACAATAATATAGAATAATGTAGAAGAAGAGGACACACTAGACCATAACCCCAATTATGACACAACCACCTAATGATGATCCTAGACCTCCCGACACTGCCTCTTCAACTCTTGGCAGATAAACACTTGTACAACTTTTACAATGATGCTTTTACAATGACTCTATACAATGATACTTTTACAATGTCTGTATGCAGTGCTGCCCACTTGAAGACTTCATGTGGTGAACTTCTTGCTACTATTTTGCACCTTGATTGCTACTCTTATCATGCTACCCTTTCTCACTCTTCATAACATTATATTATGCATTGAGTCTTCTCTTGATGAATTTATAATACCTGCAAAATGTCTTCAAGGAAATACCCATGACATGATAATAGCAAAACCTACCTCATCCTGTAGAGAATATGTTAGTGATAAACAAAAACAACAAATTAGAATACAAATAACTTAATGCAATTAAGAGATGAACATGAATATATAGAAGATACTTACCTGGAGCTTACCTCTGCTGCATCATTTTGCTGTACCTTGCTCTTTGCTTCCCTAGAAAGTTTGGTCCTTTGTAGCCCTTGACAACACTTGATCTAGTTTTCGTTTTCTTGCCTTCTAGGAGTACGATATTGAATCTGATGTATCTCTATGATTTCAGATCCCCAATATGTGATCTTAGGTTCTATAGTAGCCCTTTGAGTCTTCTTTCCAACGCCATGGGTTTGACCCAATTTGGATTCTTCATGGCAAAGTTATTTCCAATCTCTCACAATGACCTAATTATGGACTAGTTCAGTAGAGCAAACTTGTATGGCGTGCCACGTGCCATTCTTGCCTCTTTCAACTCTGAAATGGATACATAGAAAACTAAAATCCATGCACTATCCACAAATTTTTATAGAATTCCAATCCATTTCTCAGAGAGGGAGTTATGACAATTTTCCCAAGGTCACCTCTTTGAGATGAAATTTGGGAGCTTGCAAAACCCTTAACTTCCAAAGATCATATCTTTGAAAATATAGAAATCCAATATCAGAAGTTTCATTACAACGTTCATCAGGATTTCAGTTCAAATGGGTTTTAAGTTTAGCATCTATGACTTCGCAGCAATAAAGGTATAGTGAAAATGCCACAATCACTACTTTTGGAGGATGTATGAGATTTCTTTTTATAGAGTTGAGAGGGGCTTCTATAGAGAATGTTGGAGGGAATTTAGGATCTTAAAAAATTATTAATTATTAACTATTTAATAACCAAAATAAATGATAAATTCCATGCCACAACCCCATGGGGTTTTAGCCTACTAATTGGGGTTACTAACTTTAATCTTGAATAACTTACAAACTGTGAGGTATTATGAGGAGAGCTATATACCGATAGAAAGATATTTTTGAGCAGAGTATTCCTATAATGGTTATAAGATGAGAAAACATGAATGATGATGCCCAATGTGTCATGGAATTTGAGGGTCATCCTTGGTTCTGCTTGGGTTGACATCAATGACAACCTCAAATCATATTTAGATCAACAATCTCCCCTTTTGGCATTGATGGCAACACAAGTACTCCCCCTACGATCAGGGCACCTCTTCCTACTTCCTTCTCTCCCCCTTTGACATCAATTGAAAAGGGTAAATCCCCCTGACACATAACCATCCTGCGGACCTGTACACACTTCCACTCCACATTTATTTTCTGAATAAGGAAAATCCAATGAGAACTTGGGAGAGTCCCAATCTTGTGGTGAAGATATTCAAATGCTTCATAAGGTAAAGGTTTAGTGAATATATCAACGATTTTTTCTTTTGTACCAACATATTCAAGTTTGATATTCTTTTCAGCGACTTGTTCTCTAACAAAATGATATTTGATCCGAATGTGGTTTTTTTTTGAATGCATGATAGGATTCTTGGAGATGCTGATGGCACTATTGTTATCACAGAAGATGGGAATAGGCTCACTGAATTGTACTTGAAGATCTTCCAAAGTTTGTTTCACCGAAAGAACTTGAGTACAACATCAAGCTGTCACTGTAATGTATTATGCTTACGCTGTAGATAACAAGTTTGAGGTTTTCTTTTTGCTCAACCATGATACAAGACAACCACCTAGATAGAATGCTACTCCACTAGTACTCTTACGATCATCAACGCTTCTTGCCCAATTTGCATCTATAAAGTCTTGAATAATGAGATTGTTTCCCTTGGGATAGAAAAAGCCATATTTTATTGTGCCCTTTAGATATCAAAGAATTATTTTGATGGCATTGATATGTGATTCTTTTGGTGTTGCTTGGAATATTGCTACTTGTCCAACTGCTTACATAACATCTGGTTGGGAGGTTGTCACATATAGGAGACTACCAATCATGGATCTATACAACCTTTGGTCCACATCCTTTGATGAATCTTCTAAGCTTAACTTGCAACCTGTGCACATCCTTTGTAGACTAATCTTGCCTTGTTCCTGGTAACCTGTAATCCTTCAACTTTTTTGCTCCCCCTAAACCTGTAATGAAGCTTCCATCTTGTTCAAACTAACTTCTTATCAATCGTAGACTTGTGCCATATACTACTGCATAGACTCCTCCTCTACAAACATTAAGGAGTCAACAAGCCAGATTGTTCAAAATAGTGAGTCACCTAATGGGCCATCTTGACTTGAGTCATTATCTAAAGCAACTGCTAATTCCTCGTGACCTTTTTCTTTTATAAACCCTGAAAGAATAACTGCTGAAATGTTGTTATCTGCTTTGTCTTCCTGTACCTGTTTCCTTTTCCAAACCTTCTTATTCTTGCAATCTCGAGCCATGTGCCCATAGTTATAACACTTGAAGCATTCAATGTTTTCCATAGGTGATTCCATCTGATATCTGCAACCACGAGTGCTATGGCCATAGTTATGGCATTTGAAACATTCAATGTTTGGCCCCTCTAGCAGGTATTCTCTTTTGACAAAATCATCGTGGAACCTGTCTCATGATCCTGCAAACTTACTTCTAGGGTTTTGCAGATAATGATTGTACCTATTAAAAACTTCACAATCCCTTGCCATATGTCCATAGTTAGCACATAAAAAGTAATAACCATTAAATAAACGTGCGTACCTAAATGGTTCATTCAGATGCAATGGTCCTTGATAGTTGTACCTGTCAATAACTTTACAATCCTTGGCCATATGTCCATAATTAGCGCATGAAAAATAATAACCATTAAATAAACAAACATATCTGGAAGATTTTTCATTCTTCTTTGGAGGCTGTGTTGTAGTTTGTTGTGGTCCTTTGTTCTTGATTACTTCAGTCTTGTTCTCTGGAGTTGCAACATTCTTCTTTGGCTTTTCACTTTGATCAACTTGCTTCTTAGAATCATCCTGCGAAGATGTGGAGCTTGTACATTCATCAACTAGATCTTTACCATCTTTAATTGCCTTCATTTTTGCTTCTTCATCTTTGTAACCGAGGCCAGTTCTATCATTGTAAGATCGTTGATTGTTGATGATTTCTTCCAACGCCCTTGAGCTATTGCCATATTTTTCGATAGTGTTTCCCTTCTTCACTTCCTTATGTAGCGAGACTACTTTGGCTTCTAATGGTTCCATTTCTCGGTTGCTTTCTTCCAACTTCTCTTGAAGTGACTCTTCAATACATTTGTGTTCTTCAACTTCAATTTTGAGACCTTGAACTTGTTCTTCAAGAGTATTGGAATGGATCTTCTTAGCCTTGAGCTCTTTTATAAGCTTGATTGCCTCCTTAGAAAATTCTTCTATGGTAAACCCTTCTTCTTCATTGTTTGATACCTCTTGTTTATTGTGCTTGGACATAAGCAATACTCTCTCATTGGCTTCTTCTTCATTGTCACTGTCTTCATCGGATGATGAGCTATCTTCTTTAGAGAGAATGTTCCTTTTGAATCCTTTCTTCTTTCCAATTTTTAGTTTTCCATCTAAAAATCCTTCATCATCATCTTCCTTTTCTTCACACTTGCAGGTGTAGGTCTTTGCCTTTTGAAGGTTGTTTGTCCTTATTGGTTTTCTTAGATGCAATGAACACAATTTCTAGATGCGAAGTACCCTTTTATTCATCAAGTCTCATTTCATATTCTACGAGAACTCCATGTAATTCCTCTTTGCTGAGTTTGGCCATATTTTCATTGTATTCTAAGACTAATACCTTTGGGTTGAATCTTCCTGGTAACGTTCTAAGAATATTTCGTATAATAGTCTTCTCGTTAACAGGCTCTCCCAATCCTTCCAAAGTGTTTATTATTTCATCAACGTCTTAGAAGTATGCAACAATGTTTTCATCTTCTTTCATTCTGAGTTGCCCAAATTTTTCTCTATAGATTTGAAGCTTTGGTTCTTTGACATTTGAGTCACCTGCATATATATATTCTCAAGCTTGTCCCATACATTTTTGGTGATTTTACAACCCAACACCTTATGATAAGCAGATTCAATAAGTCCACTAATAATAAGATTCTTTTCTTTTGCATCATTTACCAAATTATTCTTACCTTGTGCATCCGCAATTGGTGTAAAGCCATTTTGAATAGTGTCCCATACTTTGTAACCTTGCGCCAAGAGATAGACCTCCATTCTTCCTTTCCAGAGTGCATAATTATTTTCGTTGAACAAAGGTACACCATTCTTGGTATGCTCCATGATCTCCTTCCAGTTGTCAAACTGCTATTGAAGGAACCAAGATCTGATACAAATTGTTGGAAATACTGAGAGGGGGGGTGAACCATTATTCCTTTCAATTAGTATTATTATTAATATTTCATAGCATTAGTTAATCTTCAATTATTATCAGTGTTTTCACAATGATAGCAGTAAACAAAAGGAACACAAATGCACATAGTTTTTAAGGTGGAAACCCCCTCCCGGACAAAAATAACCTGAACGGTTTTCTAATAATTCTTTAATCTTCAACTCCAATTGAAAATAAAGCTTAAACTTCCTAGAATCTAGAAAAACATTCTTCTCCATCTCCCACTGGATGGACGCTCCAACGCTCGAGATTCTTCAGTAGTCAATTGAATGGATGCCCCAACACCCAATGAGCTACAACTCACCCTAGCACCACCCTACCACCCTGAAGCTTTCACAAGCTTGAACCTATTGGCGACTTCATGCACCAGCCTAGCACCACCCTACCACCCTATCTAAGAATAAAAGAAGAATGGACTCCCTGTACCAAGGAAAATTATCCACTTTACAATGATATAGAATGATGTGGAAGAAGAGGACACACTAGACCATAACCCCAACTATGACACAACCACCTAATGGTGACCCTAGACCTCCCAACACTGCCTCTTCAACTCTTTGCAGATAGACACTTGTACAAATTTTTCAATGATGATTTTACAATGTCTATACAATGATACTTTTACAATGATTGTATGCAGTGCTGCCCACTTGAAGACTTCATGTGGTGAACTTCTTGTTGTTGTTCTGCACCTTGATTGCTGCTCTTGTCATGCTACCCTTTCTCACTCTTCAGAACATTAGATTATGCATTGATTTTCTCTTGATGAATATATAATACCTACAAAAAGTCTTCAAGGAAATACCCATGACATCATAACAGCAAAACTTACCTCATCCTGGAGAGCATATGTCAGTGCTAAACAAAAATAACAAAATAGAATACAAAGATCCTAATGAAATTAAGAGATAAACATGCATATATAGAAGATACTTACTTGGATCTTACCTCTACTGCATCATTTTGCTACACCTTTCTCCTTGCTACCCTAGAAATTCTGGTCGTTTGCAGCCCTTGACAGCACTTGATCTAGTTTTTTTTTTCTTTCCTTCTAGGAGCACAATATTGAATCTGATATATCTCTGAGGTTTCAGATTGCCAATATGTGATATTTGGTCTTGTAGTATTCCTTTGAGCCTTCTTTCCAATGTCATAGGTCTGATCCAATTTGGATTCATCAAGGTAAAGTTATGCCCAATCTGTCACAATGACCTAATTGTGGACTAGTTCAGTAGAGTGAACTTGTACATCATGCCACGTGTCACTGTTTCCTCTTTTGGATATGACATCGATACAAAGAAAAGTACAGTCTGTGAACTATCTTCCAATGTTTACATAATTCCAATCCATTTCTCAGAGAGAGAGTTATGACGATTTTCCCAATGTCACCTATTTGAGATAAAATTCAGGAGCCTACAAAAACCCTAAATTCCACAGATCATATCTCCGACAATATAATGAACCAAGATCAGAAATTTGGTCACGACATTCATCAGTAGTTCAGATAAAATGGGTTTTAATTTCAGCATCTAAGACTTCGCAGAAATAAAGTTATAGCGAAAATTCCACAATCACTACTTTTGGAGGATATATGAGATTTCTTTTTATAGAGTTGAGAGGGGCTTCTATAGAGAATGTTGGAGGGATTTTAGGAGCTTAAAAAATTATTAATTATTGAATATTCAATGACCAAAATCAATTACAAATGCCATACAACAACCCCATGGGGTTTTAGCCCACTAATTTGGGTTACTAACTTCAATCTTGAATAACTTACAAACCGTGAGGAATTACGAGGAGAGCTATATACCGATAGAAATATATTTTTGAGTAGAGTATTACTATAATGGTTATAAGATGAGAAACCATGAATGATGATGCCCAATGTGCCATGGAAGTTCAAGGTCATTCTTGGTGTTGCTTGGGTTGACATCAATGACAACTGCAGATCAATTTTAGATCAACAACAGTGCAGTGCAATCCACAACCACGACATCCATTGTAGCGACTCCATCCTTAACAATGGCTTTGCATTGTTCCCTAACCTTTGGTGGGGTTGAAGGTTATGACTTCAGCTCCAGTTTAGTGATATTCATGTTTAGCTCGAACTGAACTCTAGCCACCTCTTCCTTGGCATTGCGCACACCTGCAGCAAGTTTTTTGATTTTTGCCTCCAGCAATGCCTCCTTAGGAATATGCAATTTCAGCACCGTTCTTCATGCTTATACCACTATGGCCACCAACTGGGTGCTCTGTGCCTACCTTTTTTCTTTTTCTTGCAAGGCCACTGTGTTCTCGGCAAACATCTGCTCGTTTTTCACCCAATACTCACTGATGAGGCTGAGCGCGCGCTGCTTTCGTGCTCTGAACTCTGCTGTCACACCTGCCTGCAGCGTGTGAAGATACTCATTAGGGAGCACGACCATGTTGAGGCCGATGTTATTCAAAGAACTTATGATGACCTTGTCATCGGCCATCTCCATGCTCAATGATCCTTCTAGTAGCACGACTGCCCGAAGATCCAGTGATATGACCATTTCTGCTGCTTGAGTGGTCCCTCACGCCAAGCTCGTTGGTGCAATGCTTACCTGCTCTGCACCGACATAGATCTTGTTGGTCTGGATCTGCATCTCACATAGATCCTTCTAAATGATACTTTGCACCTGCTATTGCTACTATTCGAACTGCTGCAGTAGTTCCATTGTGGTATTGCGCACCTTATCTCCAATCTCGTTAAGGTTGCCTTCTGTTAGAGGAATTGGATCCAACGATGGCTTTAACACTTTCGATTTCTTCTGGGGCCCTTCTTTTTACTAATCCTTGTACCTTTTTATCCATAATGGAGTTCTCTGCTCCTCCTAACCACCACTACCATGCTCTGACTGCTCCTCTTCCTCTGTTTGGGGCGAAGGGGACTTACCACTCCGCTCGGAGTCGTGCTCTTCTTGTTCGGCCTGTAGCTTCGCGGCGTGCTCCTCTTCCACCTAGGCCTTCTCCTTGGCCCCTTTTCTATTCTTCTTAGCCAAGTGTTTGACCTTCTCCTTTTCTACTTCCTTCTTTTTCTTCTCCGCAGATTTGCTGGTGCCACCGCTAGATCAGATGGAGTATGCCAATCTGCTAGCCAACGCTTGATAGTTTCCTAGATAGCGTCATCCCTGGCTAAGTAAGGTAGATCAAACCATTTTTGTTACGGATCCTTCTGCGCCCTGATTTACACACAGTGAAATTTTTCTTTAAACTCTGTGTATTCTGATAACTCTTCAAAGACAGTTGGTGACAACCATGGCTTCTGGTTGATGGTCATGCGCAGGCTTTCCTTCATCAACACCCAGAAGACTTTGGTCTCTGTGACACATGCGGCATCATTTGTTGCATAGAGGGATGCAAACTAGGTAGCTTCCGACAATCCCTTATCCACGGGAGGAAACTGACTATCCTCCAACAGGTCCCAAGCCACTAGTGTTGATCTAAAGATGATCAGAGGTTGTCATTGATGTCAACCCAAGCAACACCAAGGGCTACCCTGATATTTCAAGGGAATTTTGACTTGAAAACTTACTCTATTTTGAGTCAAGGATGTTCTAGATAGATTCTACTTGTCGAGATGTTTCCGTTGATATATGGCATGCCAAGTAATTTTTCACGGTTTGAGAGATACTCATGTTTGAAGTTAGTAACCCCAGTTAGTGGGCTAAAACCATATGGGGTTGTGGCATGGCACTTATAATTGGTTTTGGTCATTGAATAGTCATTAATTAATAATTTTTTAAGCTCCCAAAATCCCTCCAACATTCTCTATAGAAGCCCCTCTCAACACTATAAAAAGAAATCTCATATATCCTCCAAATGAAGTGATCGTGCAATTTTCGCTATAACTTCATTTCTGCGAAGTCTTAGATTCTGAATTGAAAACCCATTTGATTCGCAGTCCTGATGAACGTCTTGACCGAATGTCAGATCTTGGTTCACTATATTTTTGGAGATATTATCTATGGAAATTAGGGTTTTTGCAGGCTCTCGAATTTCATCTCAAAGAAGCGACCTTGGGAAAATTGTCATAACTCTCTCTCTGAGAAGAGGATTGGAATTCTGTAAAAACTGGTGGATAGTGAATGTGTAGCACTAAAAATTTTTTGAAGATACCTCAGCTGCAACATCCTCAGACATAAGAAGTCTTAGAGAGCCAAACCAGATACAAAGAGTTGATGGACTTAGTCCTAAAAGTTAATGATTAGTTAAAGGAGACAGAGAAGGATTTGGACACTTTAATCCAATTAAAGCAAAGTGATATTGCCACTACATCTACAAATGTCATCCCAACAGTCTCAATAGTAGTGCCTTCCACATTGGCAGCCTCATTGGCTCCCACAGCTCCTATGCCTACAGCACAACCAGTCTCCACAGAGTCTACGTCAACAACAGGTGCATTAGGGGAAGAAGCAGCAAAATTGGTCAGAGCCATGGAGGAAATGTCTATACAAGCTACAAAAATGAATAAACTAAAAGAAAAGGTGACAAGCTTGGAAACAGATTACAAGCTTGCCAAGATCATGCGCAAGGAAGAAGAGGAGAAAGATGCTAGAATGAATGAAAGACTAAAGGCCATGGAGAAAGATCTAACACTAAAGGAACCCCTTGGGCAAGCCAAGGAACTATTATGGGCCAATCTCATTGACTCTGTCATTGATATTTGGCCATCCATTCAAGTGATTTTTGAACAAATAGATCTAATAAAGATAGCTACAGAGGCTATCCAAAAAGTCAAGGAAGAACTAGGAGACATGCCTAAAGATGCAACTAGACTTATCCACTTCCTCAATAGTAAAAACAAATATGAGTTTCAGGAATTGGATATAGAGGACATGACAGAAAAATTTTGGAGGTGAGAAAGGTCCTTTCCAAGAGAAACTTAATGTTAAACTTGGAGGACAAGTATCAAAACATGTAGGTAGCCATTGATAGATCCATGGCTAAGTTTCAAATTTTGAGAGAGAAAGGGTTACCCAGTCCCTTACTTATAAATGACAAACTCATGACACTACAGGATTACAACAACAAAATCAGAGAGCTAGCTAGAGAACAGGCTAGTACATCATCCATAAAGGCACTGCCAATAGGCAAAGTTCTTTACCAGACATTTGAGAACCTATTTTACCTCATGAGGTAAAACACTTATTCATTACTAGGCCTACTTTTTCTAAGTACATCGAAGCAGATGAGATATATAGAAGGATGTTAAAAATCAAATTACCTGATGGTGAATTGTGGGAAAAGTTGACTGATTTACTATAGTAAAATGTAGTCAAAAGGTTAATTCATAGTCAATAGGGTAAAAATATAAAGACAGGTCAGCATGTCAAAGTTTATCAGTGTCAAAGTGTATTAGATAAAAGCCAAAAATGAATGAAGCTTCCAGCGTGAAAAATAAAACGGAAAGGCAGCATAAAGGGCTAGAAACCAAACCATAAAGGCCAGCAGTACCAAAATACAAGGGACAACAACAAGCAATTCAATAGTTGTCTCTATCTTCTTGCAAGAAGATATTTTTATTTCCTAGATTAAATCTCAAGTTAGTTTGAGATATTTTGTAATAAACTTTTTTATAAATACCTCACAATTCGAAGTATGTAGGGTGGATTCTTAGACATTTCTATATAAGTTTGATCAAAAGACTGTAAAGCTATTGTATCATTGATTGAGCCAACAAACTGGATTAATGAATAAAGACAAGACATTTCACAAGATTCATGTGTTGAGCGAAGTGCAGATAAGTATTCTCTTATGTTATTGTTATCTTTCTTAAAGTTTTTCCACAATCTTTAATGTATTTCTGAATCTGAATGCTATAACTGGAATAATATCTCAGAATTTGTTTATTACACCCTGCTATGACAGTTATGCTTATAAATGTTTTCAACTGATAATCTAAGTTAAGGAATTCTTAATTTCTCCTTAGTTTAGGTTGTTTCTTACCAATCCTGATCAAAGGATTCTTAATTACCCTTTGCTTTTGATTACCCTCTATTCCTCGTTTGTATCTCGGCATGGGAATTCTTTATTTCTCTCTCACCCTGATTAAAACCATTTCACCCCCCTGTCCTAAAGACCTGCAATTTACTCTGCTAGCTTGCCCTTTGAACATTCCCTTTAGTGAGTTGATCCAGTTCTGCTGCCCTTCTATCGTCTCCATAGCCCAATGGATTAAAGACATCATTCTATCCATATGTTTTAAGGATTCCACCATCCTATCTTCAATACAAATCAAAAATCCTCAGAACATCCATAACTAGCCTAAAACCCCAACAAACAAAGCTAAAACATATAGAGAGAGCCCTCTTTGAGCCTAGGTTGGCTAGAGCCTATGCCCAAAAGTTGGTTTGTTGTTACCTCGGTCATTTTCTTTCTTCTAATAACTTCTAGAGAAAATTCTAAGTGATAACATAGTGGCGACCATACTAGGGAGACCAGCGAATCCTCAGTCCTAATAAACCTTTAAGAAAATTCTAAATCTACATTCTGAGCCTCTTAAAGTCATTTGTTAGAAGTTATCTTGAAAAAACTTCACAAAAACAATTAAAAAATTTGAAATTCTGGCTTCCAAGAAGACTCATTTTACTAGGGCTAATCCATACCCAAACGCTTCCCCAGTAGTTGATAATCCCAACCTAATTTCAAGAAAATCTAAAAAAGAATAAAGTTTGGTTAGTCAGATACCAATAGTTAAAGCTAATTCATGTCCCGATGAGTGGTTATTTTTAGAAGAACTCCCCTTTGACGTGCCATTTAATCTTTCACTATTTAGAACAAAATCTGAAAATGCAATCGACAAAATTTTTCTAGATCCTGATTTTATTGCAGACCTTGAAGTTCAACAGGCCAACAAATCAATTGATGAATTCATTCTGAAATCTCCACAATCATCCATTAATACTGCCACAACCCCTGAACTTTCTGAACAATTGTCCATTACTTTAAGTTCACCATTGTTCCCTTCAATTTCATCAATAATAGCTTCTGAAGTCCATTCTTCACCACCATTTATACCTACCCTCCCTCACTAACCTATCATTACTCATTCATCAGCTACTAGTCCTAGTTCTTCATCCACTGCTGCATCATCTCCAAATACCTCAACCCCACATCGTAGCCCCTCCCAACTTAGAGCAATGGCAAATAGATATGCTCCTCTTGTTTTGCCTACCCAACTTGGTGCTATGCCAGCAAACTACCAAAGTAAAATCATTCAATTTGATGGCATATGACATTACACTACACAACAACATGTCAACAAGATAACATATTACTTTGAGTTGCATGAGATTGACACAGATAATGTTCAAATGAGACTCTTTGCCCAAACTTTAGCTGGTGATGTTAGGAAATGGTTTATAGCATTGCCTTCTAATAGTATTGATACTTTAGATATGTTTTACTAGCAATTTTTGAACAGATGGGAAAAGAAAAAGAATCCCCTACAAATCCTTCCAAAATATGAAAATATTAGAAGAGGGCCTAATGAACCTGTTCAATATTACTGCACTATATTCAATAATATATATAACGCAATCCAGTTAACCTTAGACCCCCCCTTTGACTTAGCATTAATAAATTTCCCTGATGGTTTTGACACATATATGGCATTCCAACTCAGGGAAAGAAACCCCCCAACATTAGAAGAAATGCAAAGTGTTGTGGTTAGTGTAGAGGTTAATTTGTTAGCTAAAAGCGCTAGAGTTAGGAATGAAAGAAGAGGAGCTGCAAAGGATGAAGCTTCACCATCTGATATTAAAATAGATAGTTTAGCCAAAAGTATGGAACAACTAATGGATAGAATAGATAACATAGAAAGGAAACCCCAATGGGATAACCAACAAGCCACTCCAATTAGGAACCCAAATTTCAGAAAAAACCAAAACCAAAACATTGGGAAAAATGGACCAAATCAGAACATTAGGCCTCCTTTTGAAGAAAATTATGCAAAGACATCCCATCTAGAAGATCCAGAACAAGATATACAAATTAACTTAATGGGAGTAAATGATGAGGAAACCGTTTTTCTAAGCCAAGATGCGCAAGAACTGTATATGTTGCAGCAATTACAGTTACAGTCTGGGGAAATCATTTGATTATAAACAGGGATATGACTCTGCCATTTTTTAAGTTCATAAACAGTATAACCTAAGAAGTAGAAAGAATGCTGATGTCCCTGACCAAACTAAGAAAACAATGAAAAATCAACCCAAGAAAATAAAAGAAGCCTCCGTTTCAAAATTCCTCCAATTTCTCCCTAGGCATAACCCAAATCCTCTTGGCCCTACAATTGTAGACATAACCTCTGATGAACCGTCTGCTGATCAACCATCCACTTTGATTCCACCTAAGGAACTAGTGCACCAAGCTCAAAATATCAGATTTGAAAATCCACATAAGGAGGTTCCCAATAAAGGAAAAGAAGACAAGCCCACTCAAATCCCTGCTGCAAAAATTCAAAACCCTCAAACAAAAAAAGTCTCTTTGCTATTCAATTCGGGAGTAGAGATAGCAAAGCTAAAGATTCCAGTTCCTTTAATTGAATTAATCAAGAATGAAACTTATAAATCGCAGATAATCCAGACCTTAAACATTGCTGAAAATCAGGATTTGGTCAACTTATTTGATGACCAACCAGAACTCATATTTGGTCTAGATGTTAATGGAAAACCATTAGAAGGAGGAGTTCCACCTTTTTACATTAGCCTTAGTATCCATGACAAAATTCTACACAATGCAATGTTGGATTCTGGGGCCTCTCATAACTTAATGTCCAAATCAGTAATGGAGAAATTAAACCTAGACATTACAAGGCCTTATAAAGACTTATTCTCATTTGACTCTAGTCAGGTTCAGTGTCTAGGATTGATTAAAGGCTTATGTGTCACTTTAGTCCAATACCCTACCAAAAGCATCCTTATGGATATTGTGGTTGCTGACATCCCACCAAAGTATGGCATGTTGTTATCCAGATCATAGGGAGCCAAACTTCAGGGATCCTTACAACTAGATATGTCATATGCAACAATCTGTGTTTTTGGACAACCTAAGAAACTATATGGAGAAACCTTAATGAAATATATGGTAAGTAGCTAGGATCAGCCTCAAAACTTTCCCATCTACTCCATACACTCAGATACCAATTCTTTTATCTTGTATAGTGTTGATAAAAAACAAGAAGAAGTTTCAGACAGTACTAATGCAGAACCAAAAGAAATTTAGTTTCTACATAAAATGAAACTAACCAAACTACAAAACTGTCCAATGAACAAGATGGTCAAATTGCTATAAATGATGAAAAGTTTGTTGCACCAGATACTGTAAATATAGATCATGAGATGTTATGGCATTTAGAATTTGATGGATCAGTCAATAGGTTAGGAGAAAGAGCAGGAGTGTGGATATATAATTTGGAAAATGATTACTTAGAAGGCCATGCATATAGATTGAATTTTAAATGTATCAATAATATGGCTGAGAATGAATCATTAATTTTAGGTGTAGAGTTAGTTAGGAATCTAGGAGCTAAAAGAGTTTCTTTCATGAGAGACTTTGAACTAATCGTAAAACAGATTGATGGTGTATATATGACAAAAGATGCTAGATTAAGTTGTTATAGGGGAGCTATCGTAGAAATACTTAACACTTTCCTAGAAACAAAACTTGTTGTAATTCCTAGAAAGCATAACATGCAAGCCCATAGTTTAGCAATGTTTGCGAGTACCTGTAAATTACCCTACCAGCCCAACCATCAGTACACTGCTGAAGTTAGGCATAGACCTACAATTCTAGACAACTTAAATAATTGGAAAATATTTTCTGATGATAAACAGATAAATAACTTTTTAGTTTCAGAAGAAGAGTTTGTAAACAACAATATAGATATTGATACATCAATAGATCCTGACACTAAGGATGAGATAGAAATAAATGAGATAGAAGGTGATGAACAAATAGACTTAACCCAACTAAATTTACCAAGTTAGATGTAAATAACTTAGAACAAATTGAGATTGATGAAATAATCAGTGAAGAAACTGAAGTAATTAATCTCAAAGATAATTTCTTACCAAAGGGATTAACCCCTCTGGAAGATTTATTTGATTGAAATGATGTTCTTAGGAAACCTAAAATGGAACCTTCAAGGTCTGATATAGAGGAATGTAATATAGGCACTGATGAAAATCCTAAATTGATCAAACTTTCAAAATCATTACCTCCAACTCAAAAGTGAAATACATTGAATTATTGAAAGAATTTCAGGATGTCTTTGCTTGGAGTTATGAGGACCTTAAAACCTATGACACCAACATCATCCAGCACACAATTCCTATTAAAGAGAATCAAAAGTCTTTCAAATGAAAACTTATAAGTATTAAACTTTTCTTATTACCTGCAATTGAAAAAGAAATTTAGAGGATGTATGATGCCAAAATAATTGCACCAATCAGATTTTCTGATTGGGTCTCAAACTTGGTGCCAACTAGAAAGAAAACTGGTGAGATCAAACTCTGTGTGGATCTCAGAAACCTCAACAAAGTGTCACTAAAATACAATTACCCTCTCCCCAAAATGGACCACATTTTACAAAGAGTAGTTGGATCAACCATAATCTCATTGTTGGATGGGTTTTCTGGTTACAATCAAATCTTGGTTCATCCAAATGACCAACCAAAAACTGCCTTTACTACTCCTTGGGGCACATTTATGTATGTGAAAATGCCTTTTGGGCTAATGAATGCAGGAGCCACTTTCCAGAGGGCTATGGATATAGCCTTTGCAAAAGAAATTCATGATTTCCTTGTGATATATCTAGATGATATTACTGTATTTTCAAAATCTAACAATCAACATTTGGATCATCTAAGGCAAGTTTTTATTAAATGCAGGAAATTTGGAATCTCCTTGAACCCCAAAAAGTCCTTGTTTGGGTTAGAAGAAGGAAATTTGTTAGGTCATATAATTTCAAAAGATGGTATAAGAATAGACTCTGCTAGGATAGAAGCCATCATGCAAATACAACACCCTAGGAAAATTAAAGAGTTACAAGCTTTCTTAGGAGATTTATATCTAATTTGGCTGAGTTAGTTAGATCAATAAACAATATGCTGAAAAGGGACTCCACCATAAAATGGAATGTTGAGGCTAAAAAATCCTTTGAATATATTAAGCTAGTCTTGACTAAAACACTAGTGTTAATCAGTCCTAAATTTGACAAAGATTTCATCTTGTTTTCCTTTGCTTCTGAGCACACAATTACTGCATTTCTATTGCAAAAAAATGACCAGGGCTATGAACAACCCATTGCTTTTTTTAGCAAATCCCTGAGAGATGCCCCCTTGAAATATAATATAGCGGAAAAACAAGCCTTGGCTTTAGTCAAAGCCATTAAGGACTTTAGGGTATACATTTTATATTCTCATATAGTAGCCTATGTTCCTAATTCAGTAGTTAAACACATCCTAACTTAGGATGGTCCTGATGGAAAGAGGGGAAAGTGGATTGCTGCTATTTTAGAGTATGATATAGAAATCAAACCTACTAAGTTAATCAAGGGCCAAGGTTTAGCCAAGCTCATGGCAGAATCAAACTGTCATGCCTTGGATATAAACTTTATTGCAGCAATAGATAATAAAGAGGAGATGGCGACTCCACTAATCAGCCAGGCCTTTCTTGAATCACCTTGGTATGCTGATATTTTTATGTTTTACTAAATTTACAAGCTCCTCCTAAATTATCTAGGACTAAAAGCGCATTTTTAAAGAGGAAATCCTTAAAATTTTGTATATTAGACAATGCTCTATTTTGGAAAGATCATGAAGGCATTCTTCTCAATTTCTTATTAAAAGGATAATATGACAAAGTTTTTGAAGAATTTCATGTAGGTGATTGTGGAGGACACCTTTACTGGAAGACCACTGTAGATAAAATCCTTAGAGCTGGTTTTTACTGGCCTACCTTGTTTGCTGATGTCAAAAAATATGTGACCTCCTGTCACAAGTGCCAAGTTTTTGAGGGAAAGAAAATGATGTTACCTTTACCCCACAAACCAATTTCTATAGAAACACCTTTTCAACAATGAGGTTTAGACTTCATTGGTGAAATTCACCCACCCTCCTCTGCCCAGCATAAATGGATCCTCACAGCCACAGACTACTTCACAAAATGGATAGAGGCCATACCTTCAAGGCAAGCCACAAATACTGTTATCATAACCTTCCTTGAAACCAATATTCTATTAAGATTTGGATGTCCAACTAAGCTCATTACTGATAATGCAGCAGCCTTTAAATACAAAAGAATGATAGATTTCTGCAATAAATACCATATCACCCTTGGTCATTCCACAACCTATTACCCTCAAGGTAATGGACTGGAAGAATCCTCAAACAAAATCCTAGTAAACATCATCAAGAAGTTACTAGAGGACAATAAGAAAACTTGGAATAAAAAGCTAGTCAATGCCTTATGGGTAGACAGATTAACTAGCAAGAAATCAATTGGTACTTCTCCCTATCAACTAGTTTATGGAATGGAAGGTGTATTTCCATCCTCTTTGGGAGTACCAGTGATGAAGATAATTCAAGAATTGTAGGTTGAACCAAATAGTATCCAAATATGAATCAACCAAACTATTCATCTACAACAAACCAGAGAAGAGGTCTATGTCAGGTCTCAAGTTGTGCACGAAAAGATTAAAAATATTTTTGATAAGAGAACCAAGGCTGAAGATTTCTACATTGGTGACAAAGTGCTTAAATGGGATTCAAGAAGGGAAGACAAAGGAAAACATGGGGAATTTGATTTCCCATGGAAAGGTCCCTATGTCATTTATGCTTATAGAGGAAATAGTGCTTTCTTCTTGAGAGAAATTAATGGTACAGATGCAGAAGGTGGGCCAGTGAATGGTTGAATGCTGAAACATTACCTTGAACCAAGTTACTAATTTTTATTTCCCATTTGTACATACCTTATTTACAAAGTCTAGTTTGGATTGGATGGTGATATTGGAAGTTGAAGCCTAAAGAGAAGGCCCTAAGCTTTAAAATATTTACTATCATAAGTATTAATAATGCAGATTTGTAGAAGGACACTTTGCAAGGTAACATCAACAAAAATTCAAAGGCTACTGATCGTTAGTGTTCTTGACGTTTCACTAGAAAATGCCATCCCCAAGTGGAGCCACTGTTAGGTTCCTATACCAATAGGAGTCATAATTTTGAATGACTAAGGTTAAGCCTTGTAATATTGTACATACCTTTGCTTTCTGCAAGTGTTTTCCATATTAAAAAAATAAAAAACGGAAAGAGGGTATGTCCTAAAAGAAAAATCAAAGGACAAAAAGAATAAGAGAAGGTCAAAAAATGAAAATATATGAACCCCAAAATAAAAAGAGACCATGAAAGTGAGAAAGTCTAAATGCCACTACTATTTAATTTTATGCACTATAAGGAATGTGTTCATCTTATTATTCATGCCACAATCCATGGTAATCAAACTGTTTAATCTTAATTATATCATGCTTTGAATTTTATGTTTATAGTTAGAGAATAAAATCTGACCAAACAATTTAATTTTAGTAGATCATTAGATAGGTAGAGAAAATAAAAGGAGCTCATCAGTTTAATCTGAGCCCTTGGATGATATAAGGTTAGAAGTAGATAGTTTGCTTTATAAAAGAAAAAATAGAATAAGGGTTTGCTAGCCTAAATACACCCAAATAAATGAAGAAAAAATGTTAGAATAGGTAAATGGGTAAGTAGAAGAAAGGTTGTTGAAGTACAAAGTTGATTGGATCAAAATTCATGCATCATGCTTAGACTCATATTTCAATATGTATGTCAATTATGGAAGCAAAAACAAAGGTTGGCAAGTTAATATGATTAACTCCCCCTCATTCATTTTTTCCCTTACTTACTAATTTCCTATCCACAAGTATGTTACAGTACTTTAAATCCTTCAAGTCAAAGAGGCTCAGAGCATTTCTTTAACTTTTGGTGGGACCAGACCCTCGGCTTAATGACTTAAGGACATCAAGTGATAGAATCCCCTTCATGAAATTCATCCCCCCCTCATTATCCTAATAAAACCCCTTTTCCTAAGGATAAACTTCATTTGCCTAGGAAAAGTAAAGAAACTCCATGTTAAAACCCTTTTCATTCAAAAAATCCACAAATTACTTTATCCTAAGTGTCAAATGTATGAAATAAAATGTGCATATTTTACATTTATGCTAAAGGTATGCTCACTCCGCTCATTTGATATTAATTTTTAACTTTATTATATAAATCTTGATATACCTATCCCCGCATATTAATTAAATCCCTTAAATAAATATCCCAACCCTCAATTTTAATATAAACTACACCATTCACCCCATATCCTGGCAAAACCAGTTAATCCCGTCATTAAGCCTTGCCTGATCGATTAAATCCGCAATTAAGTTTTAACTGACCCCAAACCGCCGAAGTTTAAAACATTTCCCTCCCCCCCTGAAACCTATGCTCTTATCACCTGTGCACTTCCCTCACCCGACTGCCACCCGATCACCATCCCCCTCATCCGATGGTCCACAGCCATATCGGCTGAGGCCGATGGCCGATCGTTACCCACCTGATAAAGTAGTTTTCCCTGACCCACCGACTGCTATGTGTCGATCAATGGAGTAGATCGGGTGACCCCCCCTCAATACTGCCTCCTCCACAAAGGTGGTGTGACCACCTGGGAAACTGCCTCCCTGCTCAACCTGCCAAACCACCTACTATTCATTCATAAAATTTGCTGCCAAAAAGTAACTGTTACTCAATAAAAAGGTTGAGAAGCCCTTTTTCACCTTTTTCACTCGTTTTCTTTGTGAACCTCTATGAACTAGTGTGATTCCTGCAAACACCGAATTCACTCCTAAAGAAAGTTGCAGAAACCCCAATCGACCTCTTAGTCCATACCAGATCCATTTGAACTTCTGCAGTCATCGTGAACTCCAAATTTGCAGATAATTCACCCAATTCCAGGTATTTCACCACGAATTACCACTCACCCTTTCAAATTTGGAAACGTTAAGCCTGTACAGTGTTTTAATTAAGTGAAATTAATTAAAATTACTTCAAATTTGAAAGTCTGTTGCCTAAACCCTCCTCAAAATTTCCAGTTGTCATGAAAAACCTCTGAATTAAACCTTTAAAGCCAAATTTAAATCTACAAGAACTAAATTATGGTTTCCCCTATTGCCATGGACGTCAGACCTATTACAACCCCCCATTTGGACCTCGACCACCTTCCTATGGCTGACAGGGATTTCCAAATTAAAGATACCACTACCCATACCCTCCTACTTAAAATCCATTGCTTAAGTAGGGACAGATACCTCAACCATGCTGATGATATTGGCCTTTGGGAGTCAAATTTTCCCAAATACCAGTTCCCAGAGGTGCATGTCTTCCCAGAAATTGTCCACCAATGCCATGCCTGTTACATTCCCAACCAGAGAGCTATTATGTCCCCTGATCAAAAGGTTTTGTTCACCATTACAGTTGATTCCATTAATGAAATGTTGCAAATCCAACCAGGTCAAAACCTAACCCCACTCTCCATTGGGGATTTGCTAGACCAGTACTCCAAATTGAGTCTGTCTAGGTTAGCCCAAATATTCCAGACATTCATTATAGAAGAGCAACATATTCCCAAAGATCCCCCTCCATATGTTTCTACCTTTTTCTCTGATAGGGGAAAACATATTATTACTATGATATCATGTGTTCTTGGCTACACAACTGATGAATTTATTGATGAAATTATTTTGGCCTTCATGTCAATTTATACCCCAAGACAACCTCCTGTTGTTTTGTACAATTATGCTGAGTTCATAGTTGAGAGAATGCATGAACAGTTCACCAAGATGCACAATGAGAGAGTGTTTAAATACTCATCTGTCCTCTACCATATGTTCCTATACTATCAACCAGATAGATTTCCTTTTTCCCTTCAGAAGCTGGATACTAAAGGCCAGCCCAGGTCTGTCATTTTTTGGACCCCACTGTTCCACAAATTTCAATCACCATATACCTATTCAGATTTCATTGATTCTTTTGTTCATCTGGTCATGACCATGCTGACACGAAGCCCTCCACCCAGAATAAGTCTAGAGATCAAAAGGGTCCTTCAGTTTTATAAACAAAGAAAAGTGGGAGATTGGTACCTTTACCAAAACCACATAGAGATAAGAATCTATGGTTGCCATCTTGCACCATATAAACTACCCAAATACCTCCCCATGAGGTTATTTGCTCTAGAGTACTATAGACAAATAATGAATTCTAATGAGATAAATTTTGTCTTAGCCAAGAAAAGATCACAATTCAAAGTAAAAAACTTGTTAGGCCCCTTCATCTGCAATTCTAGAGAGGCAAGGGAAGAGGCAGACCAAATTTTGCGGCAAATGAAGTTCCAAAAGAGTTTCATGTGGAGGTATGACCCTCAGGAATTTATGACCAGATAAAGAAAGAAGGTCAAGTTGGGACCTTATATTCACCACCCCACACCAAATATAGAAAGATATGCCAATCAATCAAAGTGGGTAGTAAACACTCTTATAGATAGAGATAGTACAAAGGTAGATGTAGAGAATACCTTATGTGACTTAGAAAGACAACTTGATGAGAGATCGTTTCTGCAGGTACCTGAACAACAAGAAGCAACCATGAGCACCCCTCCTATCATGCAGACTCCTCAGAATGAGGAAAGAAATCCCAAGAGAAACAGAGAGGGAGCCTCCACTTCAGGCATGGAAACATCCAATGTGCAGCATGAAACCAGTCAGAGCAAGAGGCAAAGGCTCAATCCTGTTTCAAAACAAGAAGACATAGAAGATTGAGCTCAAATAACCAACACTGAGTTTGACAAAAGCAGGGACACAACTCCAACTGGGGAAACAAAAGAGCCTTCCACATCACAAACCCAGATTTTGGAAAGGAAGCTAAGTATAGAAGTGTCCTCATTTAGCAGGCCTGCTGATAAGGACAAAGATATAAAAGACAGGTTTAAATAAATCAAGATGAGAAATGAGAAATTGAAGGCCCAAACTTATGCTCAGTATCTCAAACTCAGACCTACCAATCAGACCAGGTTGATGTTAGCTTTTGACATCAAGGAGGGAAAACTACAGATGTCCCTCATAAAACCAATTGCATAACAACCAAGGACATCAGCAGACTACAAAAAGATTGACTTTGAGGTATTGGCAAGGGACATTCATCCCATTGACCAAATCGAATTGCACAAGAAGGCTAGAGAGATGATATACTCCACCCTCACAGGTAAAGCCATAGCTTCTCATCAACTACAGAATTCATTGAGCAATATCTCAGCTCAATATCAGTTAGAAACAGCCTCCTCCCAGACCAAGGATACAAGAATCAAGTCTTTGGAAGACTTAGTGATTGAGATGGGACATGCTCCCAAATACATTAAAGCCACAGAACATCTGATAAAGAAGAAAAATGATGACATTGTAGCACTGAAAAAACAATTGAAGATACCTCAGCTGCAACATCCTTAGACACAAGAAGTCTTAGAGAGAAAAACTAGATACGAAGAGTTGATGGACTTAGTCCTAAAACTTAATGATTAGTTAAAGGAGACAGAGAAGGGATTTGACACTTTAATCTAATTAAAGAAAAGTGATATTGCCACTACATCTATAAATGTCATCCCAACAGTCTCAACAGCAGTCCCTTCCACATTGGCAACCTCATTGGCTCCCACAGCTCCTATGCCTACAACACAACCAGTCTCCACAGAGTCTACATCAGTAGCAGGTGCATCATGGGAAGAAGCAACAAAATTGGTTAGAGCCATGGAGGAAATGTCTATATAGGCTACATAAATGAATAAACTAAAAGAAAAGGTGACAAGCTTGGAAACATATTACAAGCTTGCCAAGATCATGTACAAGGAAGAAGAGTAGAAAACTGCTAGAATGAATTAAAGACTAAAGGCCATGGAGAAAGATCTAACACTAAAGGAACCCCTTGGGCAAGCCAAGGAACTTTTATGGGCCAATATCATTGACTCTACCAATGATATTTGGCCATCCATTCAAGTGATTTTTGAACAAATAGATCTAATAAAGACAGCTACAGAGGCTATCTAAAAAGTCAAGGAAGAACTAGGAGACATGCCTGAAGATGCAACCAGACTTATCCACTTCCTCAAAAGTAAAAACAAATATGAGCTTCAGGAATTGGATATAGAGGACAACAAAGAAACAATTTTGGAGGTGAGAAAGGTCCTTTCCAAGAGAAACTTAATGTTAAACTTGGAGGACAAGTGTAGGTAGCCATTGATAGATTCATGGCTAAGTTTCAAATTTTGAGAGAGAAAGGGTTACCTAGTCCCTTAGTCATAAATGACAAGCTCATGACACTATAGGATTACAACAGCAAAATCAGAGAGCTAGCTAAAGAACAGGCCAGTACATCATCCATAAAGGCATTGCCAATAGGCAAAGTTCTTTACCAGACATTTGAAAACTTGTTTTACCTCCAGCATGAGGTAAAACACTTATTCATTACTAGGCCTAATTTTTCTAAGTACACTGAAGCAGATGAGATATATAGAAGGATGTTAAAAATCAAATTACCTGATGGTGAATTGTGGGAAAAATTGATTGATTTACTACAGTAAAATGTAGTAAAAAGGATAATGCACAGTCATCCAGGTAAAAAGATAAAGACAGGTCAACATGTCAAAGTGTATTAGTGTCAAAGTGTATCAGATAAAAGCCAAAAGTGAATGAAGCTTCCAGCGTGAAAAATCAAACAACAAGGCAGCATAAAGGGCTAGAAACCAATCCATAAAGGCCAACAATACCAAAATACAAGGGACAACAACAAGCAGTTCAATAACTGTCTCTATCTTCTTGCAAGAAGATATTTTTATTTCCTAGATTAAATCTCAAGTTAGTTTGAGATATTTTGTAATAAACTTTTGTATAAATACCTCACAATTCAAAGTATGTAGGGTGGATTCTTAGAAATTTCTATAGAAGTTTGATCAAAAGACTATAAAGCTATTGTATCATTGACTGAGCCAACAAGCTGGATTGATGAATAAAGACAAGATATTTCATAGGATTCATGTGTTGAGCGAAGTGTAGACAAGTATACTCTTATGTTATTGTTATCTTTCTTAAAGTTTTTCCACAGTCTTTAATATCTTTCTGAATCTGAATGCTATAACTAGAACAATATCTTAGAATTTGTTTAATTACACTCTGTTATACCAGTTATACTTATAATGTAGGTTTTAACCCCGTACAGAAATTACCTGCATACGAATTCTAAAACACAGAAAATAAAGAATGCAAGAGCATAACACATAAAACACATATACATAGAGATTTTCCCCTGGATCCCAAAACTGGGACTACTAGCTTGATTTTTCATTATGGTCCTTTCAATGTTACAATACATATTTATACATGCCAAAGCATCCAATACCATGGACCGAAAACCATCGTGTCCAAAACCAAGGACCGAAATCCAACGCGTCCAAAACCATGTGTGAAAAATCATGCACAAAACCATTGGTAGGTCTGCCTGACCTAATATAGGGTCCAAAAACAAAATTTTCTAGGGCGCTGCCCCAGACCCAATAGAGTGGGGTTGCCTACACCCCTCAAACCCCCTGTGACTCCCCCTACTACACAAACGGCACAATGAAGGGGGGGCTCCACCCCCCTTCTAACCCCCCGTTAACTACGTGGGCTAGTCGTGGAAAGAATATAACACAACCCAACATTCTCCCACTTGTTGTTTTCTTTCCACAGGGAGCCACAACATAGCTTAGTCATTTATCCAGCCCTGCAACGCCCATTGTTTCTCTACACCAAGAGAACTTCTCAGAGCTCACAGATTTTGTCAATGCATCTGCAGTATTCTTCAAAGTGTCAACCTTTACCAGCAACACCTTTTTGTCTTCTATCATATCCCTCACAAAGTGATACTGAACATCAATGTGCTTTGTCTTTGAATGATATGCAAGGTTCTTTGCCAAGAAAATTTCACTTTGGCTATCACAGTCTATACTTATAGCTCCCTGTACTAACCCCATACTTGAACACAATCTCTACAACCAAACTACTTCCTTGCTTGCATGAGTGACTGCCATGTATTCTGCCTCTGTAGTTGATAGTGCCACTATAGATTATTTCTTACTCATCCAACTAACTGCACCTCCAAATAGGTTAAACACATACCCACATGTAGATATTCTTTGATCCAGATCTCTAGCCCAGTTTGCATCAACAAAGCCATGAATATCCAACACTCTGTCCAATCCTGGTCTTCCTTGGTAGCACAAACCATAATCACTAGTGCCACACAAATACCTGAAAACCCACTTCACTGTTGTCAAGTGCTCCTTCCTTGGTTTTGACATAAACCTGCTCAATACTCCCATTGCATGCGCAATGTCTGGTCTAGTACAGACCATCGTATACATCAGGCTACTGACTACACTTGCATATGGAACATGGGACATGTCCTCTTCCTCTTCTTGTGTCTTGGGACACTGTTCAACAGATAACTTTACACCTACAGGAATAGGAACCTTCACCGGTTTACTATCCTGCATATTAAACCTCTTCAATATTGTCTTGACATACTTCCTCTGGTTTAACCAGAGCTTCCTCTTTGTCCAATCTCTTTTAATTTCCATGCCCAAAATATAATCTGCAACACCAAGATCTTTCATGTCAAATTTGGAGGACAAATGGGTCTTCAAATCTTGGATAATTTCTTTGTCATTTCCAACCAGAAACATATCATCCACATACAAGACCAGATAAATAACACGGTCACCAGTTAATTTAAAATACACACAGTGATATTATTCGCTTCTAGTGAAGCCAAGTCCCCGTATAAATGTGTCAAATTTCTAATACCACATCATTGGTGACTATTTTAACCCATATAGATACTTCTTTAACTTGCATACTAGTTCTTTCTTACCCTTCACCGCAAAACATTCAGGTTTCTTCATGTAGATCTCCTCTTCCAGATCCCCATGAAGAAATGTTGTCTTGACATCCATCTGTTCTACCTCAAAATCAAAAACAGCAGCAATAGATAAAAGTAATCTAATAGAAGTTACCTTGGCAACAAGAGAAAAAATATCACCAAAATCAATTCCCGGCACCTGGGAATAACCTTTTCCGACCAACTGAGCTTTGTATTTCTCCACCTTTCCTTTTGCATTTGTATTCTTCTTGAAAACCAATTTGCTACCAATGGGTTTCCTTCCAGCCAGCAACTTCACCAGATCCCAAGCCTCATTTTTGTGCAAAGATGCCATTTCATCAACCATGACCTATTTCTAGAGTTTTCCATCCTCTAAATCTACTACTTCCTTCACAGTTCTGGGATCATCATCTATAATAGATAAAGCAAAATTTGAATAGAAAGCAGATGGACTATACCTTTTTGGCTACCTTCTTTCTCGAACTAATCTTCTCACATCCAGAGTTTGTGGCTCTTCATCTTCCGATTCCTCCTCTGCTGTAGAGTCTGATTCTTCCTCCTTTAGCTAAAACTCTATCTTCTCAAGTTCCTTTGGTTGGACTTCATGTTTAATAACATCTTTCACCTCTCTAAACACCACATCTCGACTGTACACAACCTTCCTTATTACTGGGTTCCAAAGCTTATAACCCTTTAAACCATCATTATACCCAATAAAGATGCACTTTTCAGATTTACTATCCAACTTGGTTCTTTTCTCCTTTGGAACATGTACATATGCATCACATCCAAATACCCTCAGATGTGAAACAGAAGGTTTCTTACCAGTCCGTACCTCTTGTGGATTCTTACCTTCCAATGCTGATGAAGGTGATTTATTGACCAGGTAACATGCAGTCTCCACCACCTCTGCCCAGAATTCTTGTCCTAACCCGGCACCACTGAGCATGCTTCTTGCTCTTTCCATCAACATCTTGTTCATTCTTTCTGCAACTCCATTTTGTTGAGGTGTATATGGAGTAGTCTTCTGCCATGCTATACCACACTTCTTACAAAATTCTTCAAATTCCTTACTGCAAAACTCTCCACCGTTATCTGTCCTCAGCACCTTTATCTTCTTCTTTGTCTGGTTTTCCACCAGAGCTTTAAATTCTTTAAACCTATCAAAGACTTTAGATTTCTTCTTAAGGAAATATATCCATGTATTCCTTGAGAAGTCATCTATAAATGATACATAGTACACAGACTTACCCAGTGATGGAACCTTCACAGGTCCAAACACATCACTATGCACAAGCTCTAATATATGTTTCACCCTCTTACCACCAGAGGGGAAACTCACCCGATTTTGCTTCCCATATACACAATTTTCACAGAAATCAAAATCCAGAGAGCTATTACTCATACCTTCTACCATACCTTTACCATGAAGTATTCGAAGGCCCTTCTCTCCAATATGTTCAAGCCTTTGATGCAAGAGCATGGTCTTCTCTCCAGAGACCGCTAGATTTTCTGCTCCACTTTCAGGAACCACAGAACTGTTGCACCCATCAATAACAATGCTACCTTGCAGTTTGTACAGAGTTCTAATTCGAACTCCTCGCATCAATACCAGTGCTCCTCGAACCATTTTGCAGGTATCCTTCTCGAACACTATTTTTACACCTGCATCATCCAACTTGCTTACGAAAATCAGATTTCTGGCCAATGCAGGAATATGCAAAACACCTGGAAGTGTTCTAACCCTTCCACCTTGCAACTTCAACTTTAATTTTCCACGACCAATGATTCTAGCCTTCTTGTCATCCCCTAAGAAGACATCACCACCATCATATTTATCATGCTCGCAGAACCACTCTCTATGGGGAGTGAAGTGAAAGGATGCACCTGAGTCAATCAACCACGCCTCATGATATACATTTGTACTTGAAGAATCCAAGTACACATCCCCACCTTCATCTGAGGTGGTTTTCGCCTCTGTAGAAGGAGCATCATCAGATCCCTTTCCTTGTTAGGAGTTTAGATTTATAGTCCCTTTTGTAGTGACCTTCCTTTTCACATTTCCAGCAAACCACCTTTACAGGTTTTCCTGGAAATTTAGATCTCCCTCTAGATTTAGATCTCCCACTCGATGACTTATTTTTTTTTATGTTCTGCGACCATCCTTGTATATACAAGGCATCACCATTCTGGCTCTCCATATTTTTTCGTCTCATCTCCTCCATCAGCAAGGATGAGAATATTTCATCAAACTGCAAGGCAGTTACATTGCTACATATTGTAATAACCAGACTATCCCACGAATCTAGTAGAGAACACAACAAACTGATGCACTTATCTTCATCTGAAATTTTAATATCAACAAATAATAACTGACTTACCATAGTATTAAATGAGTTCAGATGCTCTGTCACCGAGTCTCCATCTTTCATCCTCAGGTTATATAGCTTTTTCCGTAGGAACAGTTTATTCACCAGAGACTTAGATTGGTACAAAGTCCCTAACTTGTCCCACAAAGCCTTCGCCATAGCTTCCCCTGATACATTCAACAATACTGAATCTAAGACACACAATAATATTGTGCTCTTAGCCTTCCGATTCAACTTCTTCCATTCTTCATCGGACACTCTCATTGGTTTAGTACCTGGATCTACCGCGATCCACTGGTATTTATCCACCAACAGATCCTCCATCTTAAGTTTCCACAACTCAAAAATCTGACCATTAAATTTCTTGATCTTTATCTTTCCACTGCTCACCATTTTCTTTCACCACCAGAATCGATCTCGCAGATCTCCCACTGAAAAAGGTCTACCATAGGCCTGAGCAAAACCCCTCAGCAACAAAGGCGTCCCCTTGAAGCCAAAATATCTTTGATACCAAATGTAGGTTTTAACCACGTACATAAATTACCTGCATATGAATTCTAAAACACAAAAAATAAACAATGTGAGAACATAACACATAAAATACATATACACAGAGATTTTCCCCTGGATCCCAAAACTAGGACTACCAGTTTAATTTTTCATTATGTTCCTTTCAATGTTACAATACATATTTATACATGCCAAAGCATCCAATACCATGGATCGAAAACCATCACATCCAAAACCATTTGCAAAAAATATGCATAAAACCATAGGTAGGTCTGCCCAACCTAATATAGGGTCCAAAAACAAAATTTTTTGGGGCGCTACCCCAGACCCCATAGAGTGGCGTTACCTGCACCCCTCAAACCCCCTGTGACCCCCCCGCTATGCAATCGGTGCAACGAAGGGGGGGCTCTGCGCCCCTTCTAACCCCCTGGTTAACTACGTGGGCTAGTCATGGAAAGAATATAACACAACCCAACATATAAATGTTTTCAACTAATAATCTAAGTTAAGGAATTCTTAATTGCTCCTTAGTTTAGGTTGTTTCTTGCCAATCCTGATCAAATGATTCTTAGTTTCCTTTTTCTTTTGATTACCCTCTATTCCTCATTTATATCTCTGCCTGAGAATTCTTAATTGCTCTCTCACCCTGATTAAAACCATTTCACCCCCCTGTCCCAAAGACCTGCACTTTAATATGCTAGCTTTCCCTTTGAACAAAATAATGGATTCAAAAGAATCAATCAAATCGTTGGTGACATAAATGAAGGAATTGGAACAAGAAAAGGTCGACAACTTCATTCATCACAACAAGCTCACATTTCTTTTCTAGCAACCTTTGAGCCTAGTAGTTTTGAGGAAGCTAGCCAGAATGAACATTGGGTAGTAGCTATGAATGAAGAATTGGATCAAATCGAGAAGAATAACACCCAGGAATTAGTTCCATGACCAAAAGATAAAAATGTCACTGGGACTAAATGGGTGTTCAGGAATAAATTGAATGAAGATGGTTAGGTTACCAGAAACAAAGCAAGATTGGTTTGCAAAGGCTATGCACAAGTGGAAGGAATTGATTTCGACGAAACATTTGCACCAGTTGTCAAAATGGAAGCCATCCAGATGTTTCTCACCTATGCATGTTCAAGAAAAATAAAAGTCTACCAAATGGATGTTAAGTCGGCATTTTTGAATGGAGAATTAGAAGAAGAAGTTTACATCGAACAACCTGAAGGTTTTCTACTATTAGAAAAACAAGACTATGTTTGCAGGTTAAAGAAGGCTCTGTATGGTCTCAAGCAAGCTCCCAGAGCATGGTATGCTCGTCTTGATGGATATCTACATCAACAAGGGTTCAAGAAAGGTACTGCTGATAGAAATCTTTATGTACAAATAGATAAGGATAATTTAACAATCGTTGAGGTATATGTGGATGATATAATCTTTGGTAGCAATGATGATCGACTAAGTAAGAACTTTGCTACAAAGATGCAAAGTGAGTTTGAGATGTCTTTACTTGGTGAGTTGACATACTTCTTAGGGCTTCAAATATCTCAGCAAGAGAAAGGAATATTTATATGTCAAGCCAAGTACATCAAGGAAATGCTCAAGAAATTCAAAATGGAAGATTGCAAACCCATCCTTACTCTGATGGTAACAGGTTGAAAATTGAGCATAGATGACTCATCTAAGGATGTGGATCAGAGGTTGTACAGATCTATGATTGGTAGTCTTCTATATGTAACAACCTCCCGACCAAATGTTATGCAAGCAGTTGGACAAGTAGCAAGATTCCAAGCAGCACCAAAAGAATCACATATTATTGCCATCAAAATAATTCTTCGATATCTAAAGGGCACAATAGAATATGGCTTGTGGTATCCCAAGGGAAACAATCTCATTATTCAAGCCTTTATAGATGCAGATTGGGCAGGAAGCATTGATGATCGTAAGAGTACTAGTGGAGCAACATTCTATCTAGGTGGTTGTCTCGTATCATGGTTGAGCAAAAAGCAAACCTCAATCTCGTTATCTACAGTGGAAGTAGAATACATTGCAGCGACAACTTGTTGTACTCAAGTCCTTTGGATGAAAAAAACTTTGCAAGATCTTCAAGTACAATTCAGTGAGCCTATTCCCATCTTCTGTGATAACACCAGTGCCATCAACATCTCCAAGAATCCTGTCATGCATTCAAAAACAAAACACATTCCGATAAAATATCATTTTGTTAGAGAACAAGTCGCTAAAAATAATATCAAACTTGAATATGTTGGTACAAAAGAACAAATCGTTGATATCTTCACTAAAACTTTACCGCGTGAAGAATTTGAATATCTTCGCTAGTAGCTTTGGATTCTCCCAAGTTCTCATTAGATTTTCCTTATTTAGAAAATAAAGGGGGAATGGAAGTGTGTACAGGTCCACAGGATGGTTGTGTCAGGGGGAGTTACCCTTTGCCATTTATGTCAAAGGGGGAGAGAAGGAAGTAGGAAGAGGTGCCTTGATCGCAGGGGGAGTACTTGTGTTGCCATCATTTCCAAAGGGGAAGATTGTTGATCTAAAGATGATTTGAGGTTGTCATTGATGTCAACCCAAGCAACACCAGGGGATACCCTGATCTTTCAAGGGAATTTTGAATTGATAAATTACTCTATTTTGAGTCAAGGATCTTCTAGATATATTCTACTCATCGAGATGTTTCCGTTGATATATGGCACACCAACTAATTCTTCACGGTTTGAGATATATTCATATTTGAAGTTAGTAACCCCAGTTAGTGGGATAAAACCCTATGGGGTTGTGGCATGGCACTCATAATTGGTTTTTGTCATTGAATAGTCATTAATTAATAATTTTTTAAGCTCCTAAAATCCCTCCAACATTCTCTATAGAAGCCACTCTCAACCCTATAAAAAGAAATCTCATATATCCTCCAAATGAAGTGATCATGGAATTTTCGCTATAACTTCATTTCTGCAAAGTATTAGATTCGGAAATGAAAACCCATTTAATTCACAATATGGATGAACGTCATGACCAAATTTCAGATCTTGGTTCGCTATATTTTCAGATATATGATCTGTGGAAGTTAGGGTTTTTGCAGGCTCCCGACTTTCATCTCAAAGAAGTGACCTTGGGAAAATTGTCATAACTCTCTCTCTGAGAAGAGGATTGGAATTCTATAAAAAGTGGCGAATAGTGCATGGAATGTAGTTTTTTGTGTATCAATTTTAGAGCCAAAGGAGGAAACAGTGACACGTGCCATGTGGTACAAGTTTGTTCTACTAAACTAGTCCATAATTAGGTCATTGTGAGAGATTGGGCATAACTTTGTGTTGAAGAGTCCAAATCGGGTCAGACCTATGGCATGGAAAGAAGACTAAGAGGGCTCTATAGGACATAAGATCACATGTTGGGGATCGGAAATCATGGAGATAGATCAGATTAAATATCGTTCTCCTAGAAGGCGAGAAAAACTAGATCAAGTGCTGTCAAGGGGTGCAAAGGACCAAACTTTCTAGGGTAGCAAAGAGCAAGGTGCAACAAAATGATGCAGCAAAGGTAAGCTACAGGTAAGTATCTTTTGTATATGCATGTTCATTTCTTAATTGCATTAGGTTCTTTGTATTCTAATTTGTTGTTTCTGTTTAGCACTGACATATGCTCTACAGGATGAGGTAAGTTTTGCTATTATCATGTCATGGGTATTTCCTTGAATACATTTTGCAGGTATTATATATTCATCAAGAGAAGACTCAATGCATAATCTAATGTTTTGAAGAGTGAGAAAGGGTAGCATGACAAGAGCAGCAATCAAGGTGCAAAACAACAACAAGAAGTTCACCACATTAAGTCTTCAAGTGGGCAACACTGCATACAGACATTGTAAAAGTATCATTGTGCAAAGTCATTATAAAAGCATCATTGTAAAAGAATATTTGTAAAAGTTGTGCAAGTGTCTATCTACCAAGAGTTGAAGAGGCAGTGTCGGGAGGTCTAGGATCATCATTAGGTGGTTGTGTCATAGTTTGGGTTATGGTCTAGTGTGTTGTCTTCTTCTACATCATTCTATATCATTGTAAAGTGGACCATTTTCCCTGGTACAGGAGTCCATTCTTCTTTTATTCTTCTATAGGGTGGTAGGGTGGTGCTAGGCTGGTGCATGAAGTCACCAACAAGTTCAAGCCTGTGAAAAATTCAGGGTGGTAGGGTGGTGCTAGGGTGAGTTGTAGCTCATTGGGTGTTGGGGCATCCGTTCAGTTGACTACTGAAGAATCTCGGGCGTTGGAGCATCCATCTAGTGGGAGTTGGAGAAGAATGCTTTTCTAGAATTCTAGGAAGTTGTTGCTTTCATTTCAATTGGGGCTGAAGATTAAAGAATTTATTAGAAAAGCATTCAGTGGTTTTTGACCCGGAGGGGGTTTTCCACCTAAAATATTTGTGCCTCCTGGGTTATTTTATTTACTGTTATTACTGCATAAACATTAATAATAATTGAAGATTAACTAATGCGATGAAAAGATTTAAAAGTGCTAATTGCTATGGAATACTGATTCACCCCCCCTCTTAGTATTTTCCAACAACTAGCACGATGGAGAGAAACAACCACGCGTAGTGGAAGGTTTTTCTCTTATCTTGAGCCTCGTGACAATTCACGAGGAACTCACTACAGAGGTAGCGTGACCAATTGAACTACATGCCCTCCGTGCACTGTGCAACCAATGAAATTAATGGCACCAGAACCTCGTCTGTGCAACATTTTCTCATGAATTTCCCAGCTAGGATTTGTGTAGCAATTTTCACCACAGGGTTGGTGATAGATGTGATAGAGTACCCACGCGGCTTCTTCACTAGCTTGAATTTTTCCTTCATCTTCTCTGCAAGGTCGCACTCACTTGTCTTTTCGCCAAACTCCTTGGCTGGATTCAACCCTGAGTGCGGCAAGAACGTGATTCGGTGGATCAGCATATCTGTAATTGGGATCAGCGCACTTAGCCACAAACATCCATCATGCACCAGGGTTGAAAATTACTTGATGACAATGAGGTTGATGTTGGAGTGGTGGTAGTGGGGCACCCACAGTAGGTTTAGCAACCTCAACTGATTCACTCTGCGAATCCACTCCACAGGCTCCAACGTAGTGACATCTGATTCCTTGTAAAATACCCTCTTCATATAGTTTTTCGTCGCAAGGTGGGGGAACCTCTCATGGTCCGCCAAATCCCAGTCCTCCAGTTTTAAATGGGGGACTCGTGCCAAGTGTGGACCTTCAAATGTAATGATTTCCGGCAACAGGGGTGTATGAATCAAAAAATTCTCTACATCTGGGTCTTTGGTTATCTTCAATTTTCCCTTATTCGAAGGGATATAATCCAGCAACTTGGAGATAGGCTCCACCCCCTTTGCATATATATCCTCTGCGCCCTCTTTGACCTCCAAATCCACCACTTTCCCCTTATCCTTCGCCAGCTGTTTTTCTTTCTTCTGGGCTTGGGTAGCAGCATGCTTCCTTGGTGACTCATACACTAGCATTGGCTTCTTCTGTTTGTCTTTCTTGGGTTTGGGGACTTCCCGCACCAGTGTAGGTTTTGGCCTAGGTGACCTTAGCGCCATAGGCACAGTAGCCGGAGCCTCCATACTCACAACCTCTAGAGCATCTCCCTCAAAGGTGATAGTTCCTCAAGTGCTTGCAGTTTTGCCTAGTCCAGACATCGTGTTGAGAATAAATCATTGGGTATCCTCAGGTAACTTATCAAACACGGAGCTAGCAACTAAATCTACAAAAACCTGAGGATTCATAAATGTTTGACAACATAATGCAAAAATTCTAAGGATGCAATGTGTTTTCCGTTAGATGGACATGCGCAATTTATAGGAAAATTCAAATTCAAATTCAACCGTTCCCTCCAAAATCCCTCCATAAATGTTGATTTGGCGGTAGATCTCCAAGGATTTCACTCTTAAATTCAGCCTTAAATACTGCCCCCCCACTCCTCTTAACCGTATCCTCACTTTCAAATCATGAACAGTGACTATAACAGTCACTTCCTAGCTATGTTGCGCAGTATCTCATTTTGTAGTGCAACTCCCTTCGTGCCTCTTCTGGTACTGTGACACCACCATTTTTCGCGCATTCCCCCTATCACGTAGCTCTACAATGCAGGCAGTGTAGTTTATATTCCTACTCTCCTTTGCAGGTGCCTAGAGTGCTAAGACTATGCTACTGTCATGTAATCATTGGGCTAGATCCCCCATGTATGGCTTCAATCAACTTCCATTTACTCTTCTTGGAAATGGATCTCCATTCAACTTCATGAGCTAAACTGCTCCACAATCTATAATTTCTTTGATGACATATGGTCCTAGCCAGTGCATCTGAAACTTCCCTGGAAACTTAGAAAAATTACAGTCATATAATAAAACCAAATCATTTACCTGGAAGGTGCGTAGTTTGATGTGCCGATTGTGCCAAGCTTTTTCACGTTCTTTTTGAACCTTCTAATGGAATCTAGCCAAATCTATCTTCCTCGAGCTCCATTAGCTGCATGAGCCATTCTTCTAAGGCTCTGTGATCCGCCATTCCTATGAAAGTCGTTATGTGTAGACTAGGCACAATGTACTCCATATGCATCACAGCTTCGATGCTATAGACCAACTTAAAAGGTGTCTGACCAGTAAGGTTTTTACAAGTAGTTCTATAAGCCCATAACACTACTGGTACGCCCACATCCCAATCATTCTGCTGCACATTGCAAACCTTTGTCAATGCATTCTCCAATATCTTATTAAAAGCCTCAACTGTTCCATTGGACTGACGATGATATGGTGTACTTTTCTGATGGTAAACCTGGAACTCTTCTCTCAGCGCGCTGATCGTTTCATTGGGAAAATGTGTACCGCGATCACTCATCAAAACCTTTAGGCAATTGAACCTGGTCAACACATATTCAAACAAAAACTTTGCTGCTATTTCCCTTATAAAGTCTTTCACAGAATATGCCTCTGTCCATCTGGTCAAAATATTTGGTCACGGTGATGATATACTGTGCACCCGTCTTCTTGCCTGGGGTTGAATTGGTCCTACAAAGTCAATTTCCCATTTCTCAAATGGCTGCAATGACACCTATAGATTCAGAGGTATCTCATCCCTCCACGATGGCCTGCCTATCCTCTGACATGCATCGCATGCCCTACAATATGCTTTAGAGTCTTTATGTAGCGTTGGCCACCACAACCCAACATGTAAAATATTCTACGTTGTTTCTTTTCCTACATAATTCCCTCTTGCAACTCCTCCATGAGCTTTAATGAGGATACTGGTTCATTCAAAATTAGGCACATATCATCGAAGTATCTCGTCCGATCCCATTTTATACAAATGGCCTGCAATGACCAAGAAGTCTGCCGCGCACACCACCAATTCTTTCTTTTTTTGACTGGTATATCCCTCGGGAGCCATCCCTATAGTCAGGAAGTGGATAATATCCACGAAGTGATTATCCACTATGCGCACTGCAAAGAGCTTTGCATCAGGAAACCCTTCCTCCAAATTGGTAGCCTCATATCCTGTTTCAATGCACGACAGATGGTATAGTCCCACGTTCAATATTCTTGGCTTCACAATTACCTCAAAATCATATTCTTGAAACAACAACAACCATCTGCATATTTCCCCCCCCCAACATAGGCTTATTGACTAGATACTTTAATGCAGAATGGTCTGTGTACATCTTGAAATGTCCGCCTAGTAGGTAATGTCTGAATTTCTAGAGTGCATACACCATAGCCAACCCTTTGCGCTCTGTCGTCGAATAATTCTTTTTAGCTTTTGACAGCTTCCTGCTTGCAAACGCTATATGGCAATCCATCTCCCCTTCACTGGCTTACGTTAGCACTGCACCTAGTGCAATACATGAGGCATCAACATGCACATGGAATTTCTTCTTCCAATCTAGGAATAATAGGATCGGTGTGGTGACCATTTTTTTCTTCAATACATCCAGACTGCATTGACATTGTTCATCCCAACAGAATGTAGCATCCTCATTCAATAGATTTTCCATAGGCGTGCTAATCTGGGCATAACTCTTGATGAATTTCTGATAGTATCCAGTATGACCCAGTGTTGCGCGCAATTATTTGACACTTTTTGGAGCCTCAAAATTAACTATGACCGCGATCTTAGTAGGGTCCACCATTAGCCCTTTCTTGCACACCACATGACCCAGGAAAATTCTGAAAGTGACACAAAACAATAATTTCTTCAGGTTCAGTGTGATCTGATACCTTTGGTATGTATCCAACATCAATCGTAAACTAGTTACATGGCACTTTACTAGCCCAAACACTATCCAGTCATCAAAATATACCTCCAAGAACTTGTGAATAAATTCTTTGAACGCCGTGATGACTACGCGCGAGAAGATCGCCGATGAATTCTTAAGTCCAAAAGGCATCACTATATACTAGAAACATCCCCACTCTGTCACAAAGGTGGTATTACTCCTGTCTTCTAGCATGATCTTAATTTGATGGTATCCAAAGAACCCATCAATGAATGAGTAGGCCTCCTACCCTCCAACATTATCCAATACTTCATCTATGAACGGTGTCAGAAAAGGATCATGAACGCAAGCATCGTTAAGCTTCCTAAGATCTACATAGATCCTTATTTCTCATTTCTTGTTCTTTTCCTAGACTACCATTGGGCTCACCCAATCAGATTCCTCCATAGGTTCAATAATGCCTGCCTCAATCATCTTATCCAACTCTAAGTGGACCTTTTCTTTATACTTGGGATTAAGGTGATATGGCCTCTGCTTAATTGGCTTTGCGTCTGGCTTCAAGGTAATCTTCATTACGCTCAAGTCTCCTATGATAAATTTCAGGTCTGAAAATTTTGTAGGGAACAAATCCTGATATTCGCAGAGCAACTCACTGACCTTATCTACTGTGGCATCATCCCAATAATCCCCAATCTTTGCAAACTTTGGCTCCACTTCTGTGCCAATGTTTACTTTCCTAGTTTTCAGTGGCACGGTAATGTATGGATTCTCTATTTGTGGTCCCTCAACTCCGTTGTGGCCTTCTACCTATGGAATGTTAATATTCCTTGGATCCTCATCGTCTCCTTCAACAGTCACATTAAAGCATTCCAGCACATGTGTTGGCTTGAGGGGGCCCGACCTAGGTTCGAAGTTAATTAGCCAAATAAATCCCTACACTACTGGCCCTTTCGGCATCAGCCCGTGGAGCACAGACTGAAGTCTCACCCGAAGTAGTATGGGGGGATACTGGAACCAAGTTTCTGCACCCTTGAGATGTCTGAGGTGTCGATTTAGTCCAATTGTGCCTATCTTCGCACAGGTCACTTTGCGCACTGTCCTGACATTTAATACCTTTGCGATCTGTTATAATCGCCTTTCGTGCAGCCCTAACCAGGGGCTGAGATGCTTTTGCGCTGCTATGGAAACATCCTATGCTATTTCCCTGAATTACACCATGTATCTTACTTATCTTATTAAAGATCTTAGTTAGCTTCGCGTAGATAGATATTCTATCTTGCATTCACTTATTCAACACATTCATACATATTCGCACATCATATAAGCATTAAAAGTGTAATGTATATTCAATGTAACTGATGAGCCCCAAAAATGGACAATTATTTGGGCTCATTCAACCTCCTAAGTTGACTTAATCCACCATTCTCATTAGTTTATTGCATGTTTTTGATTATATTTATGTTAATAGAGTGAATTTGGTTAGTCATTATGCCAACAAGTCTAATGGGTGCTTTGTGTAGCCTTTTTGGTCAACTTGGAGACAAAATTGAAGGTCTTAATGAGCACTTGGCAGCCAAATTCGTGGGAGAACAAGCTAGAGGATTTGTAGGAAGGTGTCCCCTTCATTTATGGGCCCTTACCTCGAATTCTCCACCATCAGCTTGGATTTCAAGGGCCACCGAATCAATCAACACAAGGGCATCCAAGCAAGTCAAGTAGGACTGTTGTTAACTCCAAGTTTTGGGCAGCCGAGTCCCTAAATTCTAGGAGGACTGTTGGGTCCTCAAATTGTATAAATAAGAGGGCTTAAGACCTCATTTCAGTGAGTCAATTTGGTTAGCCAATTAGCTAGTTAGTCATTTTGTTTTAGCCATTAGTTAGCTAGTTTGTAGTTTGATTTTTATGCAATAGATTAGCTTTGCTTTCAGCTCATGTTCAAGTTCTTCTTGTGGACAGTTTTGATGTAATTCTTCATTCTTGATTAATAAAGATGAATCCAGCTTTGCACCAGCTCTAAATCTCTCTTAGGAGGCTGTAGCTCTTGGGGTTGGGCCCATCTCAAGCGCCCAATACCTCCTTTGATTATCTTTATGTGTTTTTGTTGCATTCTTAGAATAAAATCTGCTATTTGGATCTAACTCTTGTTGTGTTATTTAGTTTGTTTTTTATGTGTAAAATAGCTTTTCATGCTCAGATTTAGTTGATAGGTTGTTAACAGAAAAAGCTTCAAGAAAAAGGGCCAACAAACATCTGTGGTTTCACCTCTCCCTTAGCGGGATCAGGAGCTGTGACTAGGATGACTTTGCTGCCCACAAAAACACTGATTTTGCTTTGCCATGCAACCACTAGTGTTTGACTTTCATGTGTAGAAGTTGGTTACAAGTTCAAACTTTCATTTTCTTATTTGCATGAGTTAAATTACATGGTTTCATTGCAGGTCACACTTCTGTTCATTCTCTTTACTAACAGCTAGCAAATTAGGTCAATGTAATTAGGTCTTTGAATTCATAAGTCTTTGTTGGTTCAGATTGGAAAAACGACTTGCAGAGCACCTGTACCACTCCTTCATCTGCTTATTCTCCATCAGCACCATCCACTCCACCCTCTACTTAGAACCCTTGCTTCACGTTTTCCATTCGCTCCCAAAACCCTAATTTTTGTGCAACATTGCTTCACTCTCCCTTGAACAAATTGAACCATCCTCGCCATTCCTTAGCTCCATCCATCAGTTCCTAGGCCACTTCAGACCCCTATCCTACCTCCATATCCACTCATGCATCTTCCCTCACTCACCCATGCTCCAAAATCCCATTTCAGAACATCCTGTAGAAATCTCTGAACATCCTGTAGAACCCCTGCAGACTTCCTGTAGAAGCTCACGAATGAGGTTTCTTGGCAGCCAAACTTTGTGAGACTCTCTGGAAGGGTGTTAGGGACCCCTTAGACCCTCTCTGAACCTTCCCAACCTTTCCCAAGCATTTCTCCTCCTTGATCCACCTCTGCACAGTCAAAAATAGTTAGAAGCACATGCATGATCATTCTAATAACTTAGTCAAAAATACAAAAAGATGTTTTCTTCAAATAGAGGTAGTCTAGACACATGTATTTTACCTTCATAGAAGTAATGGCATCTCTTTCAGTAGTTTGCATGCTCTCCTTTGCATCAGTAGGACTAGCTGGTAGAATTAGGGTTTGCTAGGGTTTGTGTTTCTTTTTGGCTTTCAGTTTCTTTCCGCAAGTAGATTAGCTTCCTTTGAATTAGCTTTCATCCATCAGTTAAAAAGCTTCTTCTAAGAGCTCATAGAAGGTGGCTTGAGCCCCTAGCGGACTTGTGCCAGCTGACCAAGTGACAGCTACGGCAAGAGCTAGTACTTGTGCATACAGCACCGTCGCTTCCAAGTTTGTTACAAACTACCGGGTTGATAAAATTAAAGAAGGGAGTTCCAGGAGTTGTAGCATTATTGCTACAATACTGGGGCCCACTAGTAACAGATGCATAAAACAAGAAATAAATATGAAGAATGGATATGAAACTTCTCTTTATTAATGCTCTAACTGTTACAGACTCGACTTGCCCTGCGCACTCAGTTGCGGACTACTAGACCTCTGTGCACTCAGCTGCAAAGCCTTCTCCTACTCTATGATCCAAAACTAGACTTTACACTTCAGATACTCCGCTATGATTCTATTCCATGATCATCAATTGATGTCTTAACTACTTAGAGACTCATTCTATTTATACAATCCCATGGTCTGCGGACCATGGTAGATCTCTATGGCCTACATTACATTACAAAATTAAGGGCAGACAACCCTATGACTCATTTACAAGCTACGCGTCAGCACCCATAAAATGCGAAGTATTTACATCGGAGTTACAACTTTTGACAAAAATCTAGGCTCTAAGCCCCAAAACTTCCTTTGGGGGATCCCGCGCCGAACAGGGCCCCAACACAAAAATCATGGCTTGCCCCTGAGTCACTCTGTCGATGCGGAGATATTTACACGAAGACCTCCCAACTCTGCCTGGATCACTGCAATATCGGCAGCGCACTGAGTGATTGCCTGCTGCACTTCCTGGACGTGTTGTTTAGAGAGCGCGGTAGCTGAACTGATTTCCTGTGTACCTTGCATCTGCGTAAGCTTTACTTCAATAGAGGTTGTAATGCCGAATGCCTCATCAATCCATGGTTGTAAGCGTGCCTTCAAAACAGTTTCCTTATGTCGAGCAGCATCCACTTGCTCCTTGAGCTCTTTCTCCTACTGCATCTGCATGAGCCTTTGTGTAAGAGAAAGTGTCTGCGCTGTCCCTTTTACTTCATCGTACTTTTGCTGTAGCTCACACACCTCTGTTTCTAGGCGTTGTATGTTCATGTCCTCCTATAGAGTAGTGAGAACCTCAAATGACTCCTCAAACAACTTGGTGTAGTCTTTCACTGCGTTGTTGACCTCCGCTATGGTTGCTATAATGGCGCTAGCATGCTATTCCTTAATCTCTGGAGGAGTTGAATGCTATGCCTTCAATTACAGTTCTACGATCTAAAGGTTCAGCTCCAGCTGAACCTTGACTATCTCTTCCTTTCCCTCGTGCACCCCTGTTGCTAGTTTCTAGATGCGTGCCTCTGCTGGTTCCCCTGCTTTGATGGCCAACTCCAAGATCATCTGGCAGGCTTCCTCGACCACCTGCACTAGATGTTGGTTATGTGCCACTACCTTGTTGTGCTGTAGGCTCAACTGTTCAATGTTGATACTTTGCTCGCTCATGTCCTGGAGCGTGCGACTCTCCATGGCTCACAGTTCTGCAGTAACTCCGTCCTACAAAATGTAAAGCATCTCCCAAGGCAGCATAGGCATGTTTAGCCCAATTCCCTACAGCCTGCTGACCATAAGCCTTCCAACCTCATTTTCTATCATGAACGCTCCATCTAGCAGCACTATAGTGTTGGTCATTCTGGCGCGCAACATTTCCTCAGCCACGGACATGCCTACTGCGAGGCTGGTTGATAGAGTGCCAGCCTGTGGAGTGCACACCTACAACTCCTGTATCTGTGCCCGGAGAGCCCCCAACACCATCTAGTTTTCCTCCGCAAACTGCTGGAGGGCCTCCGCAGTGACATCCCTCACCATCTCCTCAATGTCATGTAGATCCCCCTCAGTGAGGGTGATCGAGTCGAAAGAAGTTTTCGAAGCCTTCAACTTCTTCCGCAGCCCTACTTGCTCTCTTGGGCGCTATCGTTTCAGCTGTGTGGACGCTATCTGCGGGTCTGCACCACCTTGCTTTGTATCTATTTCTTGTTCGGGTGAAGGTGAATTCTAGCCTCCACACTCCTCCTCTGTTGCCTTTTGTTGCTCTTCCACCGCCTTCGCAGTGTCCTGCACTGCCTGGGCCTTGGTTGCTGCTACCTTGTTTCTTTGCTTCTCTGCCATCTGTGCCATCAATAGTTTTGCCTCATCCTTTTTCCTTTGCATGACAGACTTCTCTACTTCCACCACAGAGCTGGCTGGAGCACACCACTCTAGCCCCCATGACTCAAGGATGACGAATATGACATCGTCCATCACCAGATAAGGGAGCTCGTGCCAAGTCTTTGCGGGGTCCTTCCTCGCCCTGATGTACACGTGGTGGAAATCTGCCTTGAACTTCGTGAAGCTCTGTAGACTGTTATAGACCGTGGGTGATAACTACAGCTTGCAATTAATCCCCATTCTGATGTTCATCTCCATGAACACCCATAATATCTTACTGTACTTGTTTCTTTGCGCATCTTTAGTTACCCACAGTGAAGCATACTTTGCTGCCTCCGGAAGGTCCTGCACAATTGTCGAGAACTAGCTGTCCTCGGGAAATTCCCATGCCACCAGTACTATGGATAGCAGAAGCCATGCATAGTGGAAAGTCTTCCCCTACTTATGTGCCTCACGACAGTTCTCAAGGAACTCCCTCCACAAGTAGTCTGCCCAGTTAAACTAGACCCCTTCTGCGCATTGCGCGGCAAGTGCAACCATCAGCGCAGGGTACCTCATCTGCACGGCACTTCCGAATAACCTTTCTAGCTAATATCTATGCTGTGACTTTGACCACAGCATTGTTGATGCTGGAAATCGTGTACCCTCTCTTCTTCTTCTCCAGCTTGAACTTTTTCTTCATGGCCTCCGCGATGGCCAAATCATCACTTTTACCCTCTGAGATGTTCACTGGGTCCTCCCCTTTGTAAGGGAGTCGGGTAATTCTGTGAATTAAGTGGTTCGTGATGGGGATGGGCTCCTCCAACCACAAGCACCCATCATGCACCAGGCAGAGCAGCTGCCTGATGATGAAAATAGTCACTGGGGCGTGATGGTAATGCAACACCTAGAGTAGGTTTAATATTCCTACCTTTTCTACACCTCTCAGCCACTGGCGTGGCTCCAACTTGATGACTCCAGGCGGTGTGTTTTTCTTTTGGCACATTAGCTGCACAGTTGCCAAATGTGGGAACTTCTCGTGGTCTACGAGATCCCAGTCTTCAAATTTCAGCACAGGCACTCGCCCCAAGTGTGCTCCATAAAAAATGATGTCATCAGGGAGCAACAGAGTCTGCAGAGAGCTTTTGCTCTCATCTAGGTCTTTGGGCACCCTTGCTTTCCCCTTCCATGGAGGAACATATGTAGGTAGCCTGGTCAGAGGGTCCGCACCTTGGGTTTCCACCTCCATCTCTACATCCTCCTCCTCCTCTACTAGGATTTCTTCAAATTCTTCCTCCTCCTCATCAGCTTCCAAGTTGATAGCCTTCCCCTTTTCTTCCATAGTAAGCCTAATTCTCAGTGGGTTTCTAGGGGACATGCACACTGGTACCATAGGTTGCTTGTCTTTCTTGGGTCTCGGCGTGCATGGTGATTTAGGGATTTCTACAACTATCCCGAGACTTTCTGGGGCTTCTCCTACCGTTACGGTCTGCACGGCCTCCTCAGCGGTTATTTCTTCGATATCCATGGCTTCCTCAAGCATTGCCATACTGCTATTCCACAATTCTCTCAATGGCTCAGGTAAGTGCTCAAACAACGACTTCGACTTCAAAAGATCAAACAAATCTGGGTTCATGAATCTCTGGGCGCGCAACAACTCAATTCTCAAATTGCCAAGTGTTGTTTGCTGGACAACCCTTTGTAATTTATAGCGCCTTTTGAATTCGAATTCGACCATTCCCCCCACATTTGGTCCATTAATGCTCACTTGGCAGTAGATTTTCAAGAATCTAGCCCATAAAGTTCACCTTAAATGCCTGCTGCCCACTCCATTTGGTCTCAAGCCAAGCATCACATCGTGAATAGTGACTATAACGGTCACTTTCCAGCCAACCTGCATGGCAGCGCAGCTACCCTCGCACTGTCGTAGACCCTATGACACTTCGCTACTGTGCGTAGTCTTGACATCACACAGCTCCTGGGTAGAATATTTTATAGTCCTGCGCCTCCTTTCAACTGCCTGGAGCGCTAAGACTGTGCCTCCTGTGGCTAGTTAGATGGTTAGGGCACCTGTGTATGGCTTCAAATGACTACCGTTGACTTTTCCTGGGAAGAGTTGTCCATTTAATTTCACCAACTACACTGCGCTACCATCTGTGTTTTCCTTAATAACATATGGTCCTAGCCAATGCATTCTGAGCTTCCCTGGGAATTTATTGAACTTACTATCATACAAAAAAACCAAATCATTCACCTTGAAGGTGCATAACTTAATATGTCGATTGTGCCAAGCCTTTTCACTTTTCTTTTGCACCTGTTGGTGGAATCCAGCCAAAAACCGTTCTTCTTCAAGCTCCTCCAACTATGCGAGCCTCTCCTCTAGGGCTCCATGATCCATCATACCTATGAGCACCGCTATGCGTAGAATAGGGATGATGTACTCCAGAGGCATTACAACTTCTACTCCATAGACAACCCAAAAAGGTGTCTGTCCTATCAGTTGCTTGCATGTCATCCTGTAAGCCCATAATATTGTGGGTACATGCAGGTCCCAATCACTTCGCTGCGCATTGCATACCTTGTTTAGCATGTTGCATACCTTGTTGAATGCTTCCGCGTGGATAACCTTTTGTGCGATTGTTCTTCCTATGTAATGTCTCCCCAACATTAAGAGCCATTTTCACATTCCCCCCCCCCCAACACATGCTTATTGACCATACCTTTCAGTGCGGAGTTTATGTGCGTCTGTATAGGCTGTTTTCCATATGCCTGCACCCACCTGGCCAGATGCATGTGTGGATCGCCCCTTTTATTGTTCTTGTCTGTCATTCGCACCCTAGGCTTCCCAAATCTCGTGCGCATCATTCTCCTACATTCGTGCCAGTGTTCAAAACTCCCTTTATGCGTACCCCACCATCTTGTGGGTGTAGCACACAGTACCCAGTCCAAGGCCTGGAAGCGTTTCTTTTCCAACACTTCCCTTTCAAATTTATTCAAGAAGGTATCTACCTCACTTAGGCCATCATAAGTAGGTAGGTCTCTTACTTCTGTCGATACACAGCACAGTGACCTTGTCATCATATTACAATTCAGTGTATTTACCTCATGTAACCAATTCTGCCATCACTCTGTTTCCTCGTCTGAATCTAAAGTACAAGAGCTTTTGCGCTCCCATGCAAGCTTCCCATCTGTGGTGGTATTTACCCAGTCTGGTTTCACATTGTTATCTTATAGATGTAGTCCAAATTGTCATCACTTTCATAGTCACGCACTGGCTCCATATAACGTGATCCTTCAGCAGGGTCCAGGGGTCTAATTACGCATAGTGACTTCTTTTCGAAAATCCTTTTCCACTTTTTCATATTAATCACACCGTTCATGTCAGTGGCCCAATCAATTCCTATGAGCGTGGGGTAGGGATTGCTATCATCAACAATCTCTATCACTTCAAAGTTTGCTAGCGCGCTCGCTCCCTTAATGTCCATGGTTATGCCCTGCAATTGCCCCATGGGTATTATTTTCTGTTGGTTTTCCATTTGCAGTTGAATAGGAGACCGCTACAGCGTAGGTCTCCCCATTCACTCCCATGTTTGCTTCGACAGAACATTCGTATCCGATCCTAAATCCAAGATAACTTGATCCATCTCATATTCTCTGATTTGTGCATTTAGTCTCATTTCTCTTCCCCTCCTTGTCTTGTGTTTTCCGATCTTCCTGACTACGCGTAGTTCTCCTGGCGCGGTCCCAGTGCATATGTTAATGAGTCCCTGTAACTCTTTTATAGCTTTACTGTTGCTCAGTAACTTCATACATGTCTCCATGAACATTGTGAGCATAGATGGGTCCATCTCTGGCTCTAATTTATCTTTGCTTCCTGAAGTGGAGGCCTCAGTGAAGCACTTCTTAGCTTCCATGAAAGTTTCCCGAGTGTGCTCCAAATCAAATTCCACTTATTTTGCCAGAGCTTTGCGAACCTAAGTACTATATTCTGGCTATCTTCCTTTGTCATCTCCTATCACGATTCCACTTCGGAGCATAATGTTTACATTCGGATCTTCCTCGCATGACTCAGACCTCATCATCTGTAGGTTCTGAGTCGGTGGAGGAGGTAGCGCTCCTTTTTTGTGTATCCTAGCTATCAATGTAGGATGATCTTTGGTCTCGTGATCAAACAAGTTGCAATACAAACATGATGAGCACATTGGATTTGTACAATCACGGGCATAATGTCCTGGCCCTCTGCAATTGTAGAATATCAACTGTCTGTGACCTCTTCTAGGTCCTCCTCCGCCTCAGCCTCGTCTGCACCCATGAAATCCTGATCGTACCATTCCTGCATTTTGATCAAGGGGCCGCATTTCACCTTGAACTCTATAGGTGGGAGTTCTATCCATAATTAACTCATAGCTTCTACACGTGCGCTCATCATGTCCTACCGATCTACAAAAGTTGCAGAACAATTGTTGTGAATTTTGCGTATACTTTTGTAACAAATGGCATTTGTCTGTGGCATGTTTTCCATCTATTTGACAAATCACACACCATAAATAAGGCATTGCACTAGGTCTTACCTATGCTTCTGGCCTTAACGACATCGGTCCTCCTCTTGCGAGGTAATTTGCGAAAATTGGGCAGTGGTCCTTATCATGACCCTGACCCTTGCATTTTACGCACCACACCTCATCACACACTTTTGGTCGAGCTGTCTTGTCCTATTTCAGACTCTGCATCTCAAGGCATAAATTCTTTAGCTGCACATGGATCTGTTGAACTCACAAGTTAGGATCCTGCATCAAGGTCTCATGCAGCCTCATCGTGATCTCTAAGGCCTCTACCTGGGTCGTTAATTCCTACTGTGACAGTGCACTCCTCATATGTGGCATTAGCGATGATACAAACCATTCGCGATGTTGTCCATCCGTTAGATTCATATTAGCTTCGGGAATCATGTATTTTAGCCTCTAATCCAGCACCCAAGGAGTCTCGCCTGGTAGCATTGTGATCTCTTTGAATCCAATGATCGACTATGATTCAGACTTCGGCTTGCTAAATTCTCTGTTTAGCGTTGCTTGGATATCCGTGATTCCCACATTTGGATTATCATTGGAGTGCTTAATATACCAGGTCAGTGCGTTTTCCTACAGAGCACTAACCAGTGTTGATTTCTTTATATTGTCATATGTAACTCCTTGCGCTTCCCATACAACCCTTACCACGAACCAGAATTGGTCTGGATCCTCATTTCCCAAACCCTTGAACACAGGAAACTTCACTGTGCTTGCCATATTGAATTGCGGTGGTGGTGGAGGTGGTACGGGTGAAGATGGAGGTGATGGCAGTGAAGCTGGTGGTAGTGTGGGTGGGGGTGGTATTCACGGAATTCTTTTCCTTATCAGATGGATCACACTTTGCGGTGAGACCTTCGTGAGCTCTTCCTCGTCCCCTCATGGAGGTGAAATCAAGGAGCTAGTTTCGGGTCCCTTACTCCCTTCGTTCCTGTAAGCTTTTCCACTTTGTGTAGCCCCGAACATAAAGGTAACTGAATAACCCTCTTTTCGAACAATAGCATTTTAATCCAAGTATTCAAAGAATTTTTGTACTTACCTTGTGGTCCCTTGAGAAATCATCGCTCTGCCTCGCTATAGCTGACTGAGGTGTCAACCGCGAACTCAGTAATGAATCCTCCTATAATCCGATCGAGCCAATGATCAACGACGCACGTGATCTTATCCTCCGATGCTTCCAACCTTTGCACTAACTCTGGGGTCCACACAATAGGATTGTTGAGTTTCCACCTTCCTTGGCTATCTACTAGCTTCGTGATCCACTCGTACAACTCAGTAGGGAAAGACGTGAAGAAGATTTCATGGATCTCTATGTATAGGTAGTAGTCTAACCACTCTTATTTTTTCAGTCACGGGTTCCTTTTCTCCTGCGCCATGAACTCATGAATTCTTCTGTCCAACCAACCTTCAATTTCCTTCTTCATTGGATTCCAATGATATGACATCAGACATCTCTATGCAGATTCCGGTCCCGGCAACGGAACCATTTGTTGGCATGAGGGGGCTTGACCTAGGTTTGAAGTTAATTATCCAAACAAATCCCCACACTTCTGGCCCTTTCAGCATTAGCCCACAGAGCGCAGACTGAAGTCTCACCCGAAGCAGTATGGGGGGATGCTGGAACCAAGTTTCTGCACCCTTGAGATGTCTGAGGTGTTGATTTAGTCCAACTGTGCCTATCTTCACACAGGTCACTTCGCGCACTATCTTGACCTTTAATACCTTCGTGATCTATTATAATTTCCTTTCACACAGCCCTAACCAGGGGCTAAGATGCTTTCGCGCTGCTATGGCAACATCCTGTGCTATTTCCCCAAATTACACCACGTATCTTACTTATCTTCTTAAAGATCTTAGTTAACTTCGTGTAAACAAATATTCTATCTTGCATTCACTTATTCAACACATTCATACATATTCGTGCATCATATAAGCATTAAAAGTGCAATGTATATTCAATGTAACAGATGCATAAAACAAGAAATAAATACGCAGAATGGATATGAAACTTCTCTTTATTAATGCTCCAACTGTTACAGACTCGACTCGCCCTACACACTCAGCTGCAGGGGTCTGCGCACTTAGCTGTGGACTACTAGGCCTCTACGCACTTAGCTGCAGAGCCTTCTCCTACTCTATGACCCAAAACTAGACTTTACACTTCAGATACTCTACTATGCTTCTATTCCATGATCATCAATTGATGTCTTAACTACTTAGAGCCTTGCTCTATCTATACAATCCCATGGTTTGCAGACCATGGGTAGGTCTCTAAAGCCAACATTACATTACAAAATTAAGGGCAGACAACCCTATGTCTCATTTACAATCTACGTGCTCCGTGCCCACAAAATGCGGAGTATTTACATCGGAGTTACAAATTTTGACCAAAATTTGGGCTCTAAGCCCCAAAACTTCCCTTGGGGGATCCCGTGCCCAACAACATGGTGCAGCTAGGTGCTCCAATATGGTTGAATCAATTCTAAAGGATCCTGTGGTATTATGAAGATTCTTGCCTTAACTTTCTGCAGTGCCTCATCAATGCTTTCAAACCCATCCTCAAAGCTAAATGTCATAAAAAATCCTTCCCTTAAGACATCCCACTCTGCAGTGTCATGGAAGAGCTCTGTTTCCAAGTACCAATTCATAGGAATGATGTCCAAAGTGTGACAAAATATATGCACCCACTCTGGTTGTGGCTTCATTCCATAAACCTTAGTCCACTTTACTAAATGATCACATGGATCATTTCTCCCATCATATTTCTCAGTTAGCTGAACTTTTGGGCGACCAAACTGCAATCTCATCATTCTTTGATACTCACGCCATTCTTCAAAACTGTCCTTATGTGTACCCCACCACTGTGCAGGTGTAGCACGTAGTGCCAAATCCAGTGCTTGGAAGCGATGTTTCTCAGGTACTTCTCTTTCAAAGGCATCCAAGAACTTATCTACATCAGTTAAACCATCATAATAAGGTAGATTTCTTACCTTTGATGACACACAATGCAGCAACTTAGTCATCATATTGCAGTGCAGCATAGATACTTCGTGCAACCTATTCTGCCAATGCTCCAACTCTTCATCTAAATCTGATGTACAGGAACTTTCACGGTCCCATGCAATTCATCCATCAGCTGTCGGATTAACCCAGTCTTGATCTTGTGTTGTTATTTTATAGATCTGGTCCAAATCATTGTCACTTTCCTCATAATCACGGATCGGTTCAGTATAGCACGATCCTTCTACAGGGTCCAATGGTACTACAACATGAAGCGATTTTCTTTCAAATGACATTGTCCACTTTTTCAAATTGATTACCCCATTCATGTCGATAGCCCAATCAATTCCCAGGAGCGCGGGGTATGGATTGTTGTCATAAAAAATCTCTATCACTTCAAAATTGGCCAACGCGTTCGCTCCTTCTATATCTATGGTCACTCCATGCAATCACCCCATAGGGATAATCTTCTGTTGATTTTCCGTCCTTAATTGAATCAGAGACCACTGCAGTGTGGGTCTCCCCATTCGTTCGCATCCAAAATAACCTGATCCATCTCATAGTCTCCTATTTGCACGTTGAGCCTCATATCACGCCCTGTTCTTGTCTTATGTTTGCCTATCTTTTTGATTGCACGGGGCCCTTCAAGAGCCATTTTTTTACCAGAATACTTATTTATCAGCTCTTGTAGCCCTTTTACAGCCTTTCTATCACACAATAGCTTCATACAGGTCTCCAAGAAGGTAGTAAGCATGGAGGGGTCAACTTCTTCAGAAAGCTTGTCCTGACTTCCTGAGGTAGAGGCCTTAGCAAAGATTTTCTTTTCTTCCATGAATGTTTCCTTCGTGCTCTCCAAATCAAACCCAACCTCTTTTTCTGGAGCCTTGCGGACCCATCCACTTTCGTTAGGTTGTTTCCCTTTATCATCACTAGTCATCATTCCACTTCGCAGCACAATATTCACATTGGGATCCTCCTCGCGGGGCTTGGCCCTCATCATCTATAAATTTTGGGTAGGTTTCTGAGGTTGCACCTTCTTCTCCTACATCTTAGCTATCAATATAGGGCATTCTTCTATCGCGTGGTCAAACTGAGTATAATACCGGCATGATGGGCATGTCTAGCTCGTACACTCCCATGCGTAGTGTCTTGGCACTCCGCAATTATAGCAAATAACTTGCCCTCGACCTCTACCAGGTCCTCCTCCTCCTCGGCCTCATCTGTGTCCCTGATATCCTCCACGCGCTCCCCCAGTGCCTTGATCTGGAAGCCGAGTTTTTGTTTGCATTCGATACGCATGCGTTCTTTCCATCATCAATTCATAGCTACGACAGTCACGCTCATCGTGGCCCACCGATTTACATAAATTGTAGTGTTGTACCTCTGAGATAGTTGTAGGTTAGGCTACCAATGCCATAGCATCTAAAATAATTGTTTTGGGGGTTTCTAGTTTAAGTTTTTGGAAGACCAATGAATGAAGACAGATGTAGAATTAATGTAATTAATCCTTTGGGTTATATTAATACTTCAGCAAAGGGTTGCTATAAAGCATTACACAATGATATAGATCAAAATAGTGGTGAGTAGAAGACAACAAAAAATATGATTATCACAGTTTCCAGACTGTAAAATAGAACAATCATAAGTTGGAAAACCTTCTAAACTACGTTCCAAAGGTTCAAGGCAGTATACTTAAGCTTACACAAGATGCTGATGATTTATTGATTAGAGGGGATTAGCTACACAAACAGTTGCATTAATCCATTATCTTAATAGATGATCACTTCAGGAGCTTATAGGAATCAATTGAAACTCTAATTGTTCCTACCTAGATATCTCTGTAAGTCATAAGCATATGAAGAAATAACACAATGATTGAAAACTAGAAAAACTTACAGGATAACACAAAACTGTGTAAAACCAGATTCAGAATCCTCTGCTTTGTATTAAGGTTCCAGAAAGATTTAGTACATCAAGTGTCTGCAAAAGCTTCCTTCAAAGGTGGCTTCCAGGTTCAAAGTAGTATAAACAGTCACAACTTTACAGCAATGCTCTATGAATCTTGAACTCTGAACCATTTTCAACTCTAGAAAAGAGTTATTTATACAATAATAAAACTAAGAAATATCCTAAAACTGTTTAAGATTTATTCTAGGAAAGGAGAAGATCTTCATGCAAGAAGATAGGGGCAACTATTGAACTGCTTCTTGCTGTCCCCTTTTATTCAGGCTGTGCTGGCCTTTTCTCTGATATTTTTCCCTTTTGGCTGCTTTGTTGTTTGTATCCTCTACGCTGGCTATTTTCTTCATTTTGATCTTTTTACTGATATTGTTTAAACTCTGTAACTCTCTTTAATCTGGCTGAGTGACCTTTACTATGCTCCTTTCTTCTTTACTATGCATTTGGGGTTTTCACATTGTTTTTTCACAGTAAATCTTCATATTTATCTTCAAACTGTTACACAGGCTTTTTGTTTACAAACCTGGAACAACAATCTTTTTAACTGCAAAACACAGAAACTATTAAGAAAAACATGGTGATTGAGGGTCTTTAATGGATCTGCTGAGTTTGAAAGGCTATCGGAAGGAGTCTGGGGCATATCGGAGGGTGAAACCATGGTTTAAGGGCCGCAGAGGCATAATAGAAGTTGTGTTGTGTAAAACAGGTAAAACAGAGAAAAACTGGCTTTTATGTGCATTCAAATGGAGAAACAGTTGACTTTTTAACCATCGGGCGAAGGTGGATAGTAGTGGAGCGAAAAAGGAATACGGAGGGATTAATCATGGCGGGAATAACTTGATTATGGGTTAAAACAATTATTAGCGTTAAATGAAGGCTTTTTGTGTCATTTCTTTGTTTAAATCGAAAATCAATTTAACACAGAAAATCATCGCAAAACACAATATACGGACTTGAAATTTTATTAACACTAGAGGATAATAGCATCGGGTCTGGGTCTTATTCGCATATCGCAATCGGAGTTAGGTGGGGAGCAGGCCTATCGCAAAGGCATGCGATAAGGCTGGATGCGATATGGCGGTAAATTGTAACATATATCCAGTCAGGTCCGGGTCTATCACAATCAGAGATCGGATATTGCAAAGGCAGAGGATGTGTACATCAGACGGAACTTGTGATGAGAACGAATGCAATATGGCGATAGACTGTAACATATAATGACATCAGGTTCGGATTCTTAGCACACATTGCATATCACAATGGCGAAGGGTTATATGTTATAAGCGGGACTTTGCGATGGGGTGAATGCGAAGTGACATGAAATGTAATATATATATATATATATATATATGGGTCGGGTCCAGGCTTCCCATCGCATATATGGAAAAGCTTTCAACCCACCAATATTGCGATGCAATATGTTATATATCATAATTCTATTAATAAAACTAATATATATGCATGTTTAAAGGCCTGCGGTCCCGCCAATATTGCGATGCGATATGTTTATTACATAGTTTTATTAATAAAACTAAGGGTTTTTGGGGTATTATATTAAAGGAGCTATATTATACGGAAAATGGAAATTCTTAAGGATTTAATAGATAAGTCAATGTTAATATGAAATATAGCGGAAAAGAGGAATAACACTAAATATAATGCTTTTTATGAATGTTTTGACTTTTCATATAGCATTTATACTTAGGGTAAAGGTATTTTTATGGGTTTTTCGAATAAAAGGGGAATTTACATGGTAAAAGGGTTTTTACATAGTAAAAAGGGTTTTTACATAGTAAAAAAGGGATTTTCCATGATGTTTTTACTTTTCCTAGGTAAAAATGGTTTTTACCATAGGAAAAGGGGTTTTTATGGAAATGAATGAATATGAATGTATGAAGGGGAAATTAGTAAATATATGAATGAATAAGGATGAGGGAGGTTAATAAATTGATTTTGTAGACCTTCATTTGCTTTGTGTAATTGCCTCCTGAGCATAGAAACATGATAAATGTACATTTTGTCCAATCAATAATCAAACTGCTGCAACCTTTCTCTACTTACCCTTAGCTTATCCTATCATTTTTTCTTCACTTAATGGGTGCATTTAAGCTAGCAAACCCTTTTCCTTTCTTCTTATTTTACAAAAGAAAACTATCTAAATCTACCCTTATAACTTTCAAGGGCTTAGATTAAATTGATGAGCGCCTTATTATTCTCTACCTAACTACTGATCTGCCAAGATTAAACAGTTTGGACAGATCTTTATTCTCTAACTATAACATCAAATTTAAAGCATGAAGCAATCAAGATTAAATAGTTTGATTGTCATGGGTTGTGGCATTTAAAACAAGCTGCACACAACCATTATTTGCAGAAACAGAGTAGTGGCATTTAGACTTGCTCACTTTCAGAGTTTATTTGTTTTCTTTTCTTTCTATCCTAGCATTTTCTTTTTGCCTTGATTTTTTTAGAGCAGCTAACCTAACATTTTCTTTGATATGGACATCATCATCAAGATATTTTTTAAACTAACATTTTATTCACTATTATTATGTCCATATCCTAACTTAACATTTTTTGAAATATTCTATCTAATCAAAACCAAAAAATGCTACAACATTGGCTCCATCTGGGGACTGCTTTCTCCTGTAGAATGCAGAGAACCTGCAGATCCATGTGCCTTCTCCTCGGGCTATGGAGTCCTTGCTGTAAAAAATATCACACTGACATCTTGGAAAGGGAAAGAAAACCAGAGTATTTACAATGAAAACTATTTCACCTTCTTAGTACTGAATATAATGTTTGAGAAACCTTCCATTTACAGGATAAGTGGAATATTTCCCCTCAAGATTCTGCAGCACAAAAGTGTTGTTACCCTTCACTTCAGCAATTGCTAAAGGTCCAAACCATAGATTGTCAAATTTGCCATGCTTTCCTTTCTCTTCTCTCCTGGCATCCCATCTTAGAACTAGATCACCTTCCTTAAAGTCCCTTTCCCTAGCTCTTCTATCAAACAAGACCTTCATCTTATTCTGATATTTCTGCAATTTGTATTGAACTTCATCTCTGTTTTCATTAAGCTCAATAATCTGATTTATTCTTCTAGAAAAATCATCAGGTTCATCTATTGCATCTTGCAGAAATTTTAAAACAGGGAAAGCCAAATTGGTAGGGAAGATTGCATCTTTCCCATAGACTAGCTGAAATGGAGATTTTCCAGTTGACCTCTTTGGAGTAATTCTGTTTGCCCATACTGCATAAATCAAATGTGAATCCCAGCTCTTCTTATGATCAGCTAGTGTCTTTTTGATTACCTTTACCAGACTTTTGTTTGATGATTCTACAAGGCCATTACCCTGAGGGTAATATGGAGTTGAATGATGTAACAAAATTTGATATTTTTGGCAAAAGTCAATCATTTTAACACTAGAAAAAGATGTTGCATTATCAATAACAATTTGAGTTGGGCAACCAAATCTAGACAAGATATTCTCCTCAATAAACTTAATTACTATGGCATCAGTAGCATTTCTGATTGGAATTGCTTCCACCCATTTAGTAAAGTAATTTGTTGCAGTGAGGATCCATCTATGATGATTACTTGAAGTGGGATGAATTTCTCCAACAAAATCTAATCCCCATTGAGAAAAAGGTGTTGAAACTATTTATGGAACAAGTGGAAGAGCTGTTAATTTTTGTTTTCCACCAAACATTTGGCAAGGAACACAACCTCTTACCTTTGCCCCTACTTGTAAGAACAATGTAGGCCAATAAAATCCTCCCCTCAGAATCTTGTATGCTGTTGCTCTCCAAGCATAGTGTCCCCCACAAAATCCTATATGAAACTGATCAATGATGCCTTCAGTTTCTGATTCTGTTAAACATAATAACAAAATATTGAGTGGATCTTTCCAGTATAAATTTTCATTTATAATGCAGTACTTGACTGATTTTAACTTGAGGGTTTTACACTGGGTTTTGGAGAATGATGCTGGACACTCAAAATGGATCAAGAAATTTACAATATCTTGATACTAGTTTGACAACAAATATTTCTCATCAATGTGTATAGGACTGATCTGCTCTAAAGGTGGAGGTTCTTGTGGATTCTCCCCTCTAGGATGAAGAGAAGGTTCTTGTGGATTCTCCCCTTCTGCAAGGACATAAGGTTCTTGTGTATTCTTCCCTTGTATTTCTAAAACAAAATTGATTCCAAGTACTTTGCAGTTGGAATTAACTAGAAGCTTAGCTAATCCTTGACCTTTTACTAGCTTGGTAGTCTTTATAGTTAGATCAAACTCTAGAATTTGAGTGATCCATCTACCTCTTTTCCCATCGGTGTCTGATTGGGTTAAGAAAATTTTGACAGCACTATTTGGGACATAAGCAGTAATAGGTGAGTGTAAGACATACATTCTGAATGATTTCAGGGCTTGAATGAGGGGATAGGCTTGCTTCTCAATGATGTCATACTTAAGCTCAACATCTCTCATAACCTTGCTAAAAAATGCTATGGGTTGGTCATGGGAATCTTCATTTTTCTGTAATAAAATAGCAGCAAGGGTTGTTTCAGATACAAAAGAGAAAATACTAAATGGCTTAGTATAATCGGGGCTGGCCAAGGTGGGAGCTTCAGAGATAGCTCTTTTTATTTGCTCAAATGCATGCCTAGAAGAGGGAGTCCATTTGACTTCATGGTCCTTTCGGAGCATGTTTGTTATATCCTTCACTATCTCTGCATAATTGGGAATGAATCTCCTTAGAAAATTAATCTTGCCCAGAAAAGCTTGAATCTCCTTTCTGTTTCTAGGCAAGGTCAATGTTTCTATGGTAGATACTCATTTGGGGTCAATTACTACTCCTTCCTTTGAAATTATATGGCCCAACAATTTTCCTTCTTTAACAGCAAACAAGGACTTCTTTGGGTTCAATGATATTCCAAATTTTCTACACCTGTCAAAAACTTTCATCAAGTGCTTTAAATGTTTCTGATCAGACTTAGAAAAAATAGTTATATCATCAAGATAAATAACCACAAATTTATTTACCTGACCCATAAATGCGACGTCCATAGATCTCTGAAAGTTTGCTCCAACATTTGTTAAGCCAAATGGCATCCTTGCATACATGAATGTACCCCAGGGTGTAGTAAAAGTTGTTTTCTCTCTGTTTGCTGTATCAACATTTACCTAGTTATAGCCTGAAAAACCATCAAGCATAGAAAGTCTTTGTGCTCCTGAAATCATTTGCAGTAGCTGATCCATTTTGGGCAAAGGATAATTATGTTTTAATGATTCCTTGTTCAAATTTCTAAAATCCACGTAGAGTCTTATTTCTCCATTTTTCTTTCTAGCACGAACTAGATTTGCAACCCAATTAGAATATCTAAGAGGGAGGATGATTTGGGCATCTAACATTTTCTTAATTTCTCTTTCTATAGTTGGTAGAAGAGCTGGATTTATCCTTCTAAGTTTCTGTTGATACGGTTTTGCTTCTGGTTTCAGAGGAATCTTGTGTTGTATTAACGATGTATCATAGGTCTTTAAATCAGCATAAGTCCAGGCAAAAACGTCCTTATAATTTTGTAGTAATTTAAAATATTAAGCTTTGATTTCTGGGTCTAGAGAAGCGCATAATTTGATGTTTTTAATATCTTCAACAGTCCCAACGTTAATCTCCTATATATCATCTTCTGAAGAAATGGACTGCGGGTTTTGGAAAACATTATTTTGATCGAATAATTTTTCTAAAGGAATGAGTCCCTTTGGAATAAAATTATTTGATAATTGAATAATATTGTGATTAGCAATCTGGTCTTTAAAGTCTAAAGTTTCATTCCCTTCTACGTTTTCATTTGTTTCAGTTCTGTCATCATCAATTTGCAGAAATGAAAAATCATCTATTACCTGCAAAAATGATTTCAATTGTTCATCATCTTCGAATATTTGCCAATGTTTCAGGTTATCTGGGATAGATGGCTTGTATTTGACTTGAATCTGATAAAGTACATCAGTGTGATCAGGAATTTTAAAAGCGCTGGCAGAGACATCTAAGGCATCTGTGTGAACGTTCTGATCTCTAGGAATGTGAGTCAAATTAAAAGCATAAAAAATATTATCAATTGAATCCCATACCTCATTTTGGTAGGACCTAAGTCTCGGGTGCTTGGTCTGGCAAGAATTTTTTACTTGCTTAACAATAAGCTCATAATCGGTAAAAACGCTTAAGTTTTGAACTTTTAGGCTTTTGGCTAGTTGCAATCCTAAAAGGAAAGCTTCATATTCAGCAACATTATTGGTAACTTCAAAATCTAATTTACATGATTGTGTTATATTTTCCTTTTCAGGTGAGATTAAAACTAGTCCAACTCCTGCCCCATCTTTTGTGCAAGAGCCATCAAAGAACAGTTTCCAAATATCAGTTTGGTTTGGTTGAGGACTTTTAACTACTTCTTCAATTTTGACCTAATTTTTGTGTTGGCTTGAAGTGAGCTGAAAACAACCAAAGTCTTGATCTATTGCATAAATTGGATGGTTCCTTGGCTAGTCAGTTTTACAAACAGTATGTGCAAATCTTACCTCTCTATATAATCTTAACTGCTCTCCTCCATAAACAGGAATAGTAGCATATGACATGTCCATCTATAGAGTTCCCCCTAGTTTGGCACAACATGACCTAGAAAGGAGCATTCCAAACTTGGGAGGGATATCTATAACAACAATGTCAAGTACTACACTTTTGACTGGAATTTGGGCAAGAGTAACCACTAAATCCTTGATTAATCCTAAACAGGGCACCCTTTTGGAATCAAAGGTGTACAAGTCATGGTAGGAGTTAGTTATTTCTAATTTCAAAAGGTCCATGATGGATTTTGGCATAAGGTTGTGTGATGCTTCTGAATCAAGCATACAATTGTATAACATGCAGTCATTTGTTTTAAGAGTTACATAGAAGGGAGGTACTATCTCATCTATCATGTTTGAACTAGGGCCAAAAACTACTATTGGTTTTTCATCTTGCAGGCTTATGACATCACCTTCAGCATCAACCGAAGTATTTTGAATCCATTTAGTGACTTGGCTTTTGTAACCAAGGTTTTTAGAAAGTTATGATAGTGGAATTGGGATCTTTACCCTCTTTAATTCTTTTTCAACATTAAATGTAGTCAAAATGTTTTTACTAGCTTGGGAAGTATCAATTGATTGATCTGATGGCTGAATAAGAGTTGTTTGAGCTTCAACAGTTTTGGTATGTGGTTCAATCACTGGAGCTTCCTTTGGAGGTCTCCCAGGACTGGGCCTAGGCCTAAGATCATACCTTTTGTTTAATTCTGCAATTAAAAATTCAGAAAAAGCATGATATTTAGATACCTGTGCAGCTTCCTGATCCTCTTGAACCTGATTTTGTTGTGAGAGAGGAATGATGGTTGTTTGATTGGAAGAAGAATCCATACTATTAATATCTTCAGTAATTGTCATAGTATTATCATCAGGTTGTTGGTCATCTATCAATAGAGGAGTAGGAACCTGTTGATCATTGGTAGGTCTCTGAAGAATTTGTAGTGGTTGGTTTCTTTTATACTGACCTTGATTTTGGTTTTGGGGCCTAGTAACTGTTTGTTGTATTGTTCTAGGTTGGGTCTCAATCTTTGAAATCATATTTGATAGGTTTCTAAGGAGAGATGTTATTTCATCTATTTTTGAGTCTTCTGATTTAGTCTTTGAGGAACTAAAGGCTTCTTGAATAGATTTAAGTTTTCTTTGGGCCTTTTCTTCCTTAAGTTTTAAAGTTGTTGAGGTTGCCCTGTTTGCTTCTACTTCTATAGCATTTGTTTGCATTTCTTCAAGAGTTCTTCAAGTTATCTCTCATAGCATAACATCAAAGTCATCATTGAAAGCTTTAGAAAATCTGGAATTAGCTACTGCTACAGGAGGTTTACAATCAACAGGCATTTTGTGATAGAGTTTGTTGAATCTTTTGATGAAATCTACTACTGGTTCACCGAAGTTCCTTTTAAGCTCTTCAAATTCTGTGAGGAAGTAAAGAGGATCCTTTTTGACACCTGTTGATGCCCCGAAAATCATTGCAACAACATTGGGGAAACCACCCGGTCCGGACCTTAGTGCAGCTCCTTTTCCGTTTGGAATAGTGGTTCCGACTGGGGATAACGGGACCAATTTCCCAAGAATTATAAGTAAACGGGATGGATGAGTGACTTATGACATAGGATGGTAATAAGCGAACAGCTAAACTATAAGCAAAATGTAATAACTATAATCTAATCCCGGGACTTATCACTTGGTAAAGCGTAGCATTTGATGATCTGTGCTTTAAGGCAGGCATATAGATGACTCTAACACTTAAGCATAGATGTTTAAACCATTTAAAATTGCTCTGCATAATTAGTTATGCAGAGCGATTATAGCGAATTACTACACTTAATCGTTTATATCATTGATACATGCATGGGTGAAAGAGATAACAAATCACCAAAACATTCAATAGTGAAACGAAATGAAGATTCGCTGTTATATCGCATACATGCATTCAACAATAGCAAAGATAATAACACAGCAATTCATATAATAAGAAAGAACACAGATACAGATAATAGTACCATGTAAGCTGCTCGATCAATCCAGTATATTAATCACTATGTCGCAGTCCTTCCTTCAAATCAGAAAGCATTCCAAACAATAGACAGTCATGCGCAATTGTGTAAAACAGCCTTCTAATCAAAATTAAGAACCGTTGGTCGAGTTTCACAAAAGAATATAGACTGAAGCACAATAGTGCAAACTTCAGCCTTTAAGTCTATTACAAAATTTTACGACCCTTTCCAAAACAATGAAAGGGTCTATAAATACTATACTAATCTAAATATCTAAACAACTGAAAAGCTATTAAATTGGCATCAATAAATGTTTTTTCCATCTTTCTTGGCGATCTGGCAGTTGGTGGCAATGCTTCATTCGGTGGGTTCTTTGCCTTTACTCCTTAGCTGACATATCGCCAGCATTGGCTCTACTTCTGGTGGAGTGTTGAGACGCGAAGTTAGCTGGGCATCATATGTAGCATCCTGAATGTCGGGGATCAGGCATCCGAGGCCATCTGTTAAACACTTGAGAGCAGACCTTTGAGTATGTGACTTGACTAGAAAGAGCCAATATGCATCAGAGGTTAAAGTATTTACTCCGGTAATTAACTTCCTCTGTTCCTCCAAGCCATGATAACTTGTTTGTTCAAGCATATCTGCTGTTGTTATGCTTCCAGGTGTGCACTTGGAGATCATGTTTGCCAAATAAAGTGTATCATTGACTAGGTCGATCATATTGCTGGCAATTATTTTACACCTGGAAGCCGCCCTTTCTGCTTTCATTACCTGAGTGTTCCATTCCGTGAAGAGTATGTCCTTGTACGCTTCATGGATTCGGGAAAAATTCGCCGCTTTCCCTTCTTCAGTGTCTTGCCACTCAAGATAATCGGATATGGCTTCTTCGGCCTGATCTAGCTCATTTCTGGCCTTCTCTATTTGCTCACACACTGTTGTAGATATTTCGCATAATGGCTCAGCCTTAGCAAGTTGTTGACATAGAAGTCTGATCTGAGACAGTAATGCGCTATTTATTTGAGTTGCCTCTGCTCTGAAAACTTTCACATTCTGTGTGCTCTTGATACCTTCGAGCTGTGCTGATAGTTGAGCTATTCGCTCATCTTTCGATTTCATCATCAGCTCATTTGATGCTTTCAACTGTGACAATGCCTCTGACAATTCTTTTGCCTTCTGAGTTTCACTTTGGTCTATCCTTTGTCTTTCAATTTGCAGTTGCTGGGTTAACAAATTGTTTTCCTGCTGTTGAGCCAACAACTGCTCTTCCACCTGTGCTTCTTTGTTTTTCGCTTCAATTACCTCTGCCTGTAATGCATATATTTCATGGTCCTTAGTCTTCAACAGAAGACTTACCTCCGATGCTTTATCGATAGTTGCTGCAGAATAAGCTCCCGCGAATTGAGACAACTTTGTTAGATCATCGGAGGGATCCAAATCCTCCTTCCAGACCATATTGCCTGTGACTGTTTGCTCAGGAAAGATAGAAGGTTGATCAAGCCTTCGTCTTTTCTTAAAGCGCTTAATAACAGCTCTATGCTTTGGGCTGTAGAAAATATCCAGGGGAGGAATTTCTTCCACCTGGAGAACAATTTGATCGGAAGGGTCCTTATTGATTACCTCGACATCCTGTGAAATGGGTGGGCCGCTGGTTCCTCCTAGAACCTGAGAAGAAGTGGTATCGGGCGCATCGCTTGTTTTAGAGGTGTCTGTCTCTTTGGAGCCTTCCTTACCACTGATTATGGAATCGAATTGGTTCCATTGTTTAATCAATTCAGGATCGGTGGAGGTTTGCTTATGTTGCTCTATAGGGGCTTTGCTCCGTTCTTTTTCTTGTTCTAACTTCTGCTGTTCTTCAAGTGCTTTTCGCTGCTGCTCCTCTTGCGCTTTCCGCTGCTGCTCCTCTAATTCCTTTTTCTGCCTATCTGCCAATTCTTTCTTTAGTTTCTCTTCTTCCTTCTTCTTCCTCTGCTCTTGATCCTTCTGTGCCTTTTGCTGCCTTTCTATCTGCTCCTTTTTCTGCCTCTCTGCTTGCTCTTTTCTTTGCTTCTCAGCCTGCAGCTTCTTCTGCCTTTCCTCCTGTTGTTTATCCTGTTCTTTAGTTGTAACAGGAGGTGGATGTATCTGTTGCCGACCAGGCTCGCTTGAGGAAGACGCTGGGGTTGTGGATAATAAATCTAGAGGCAGAGTTTGCAACCTCTGCTCCCTAAGTTTATTAAACTCAGTCAACGCCTCATCATTGTATTTCATTCTGGCAAGCTGTTTGGTTTGGCTTATTGTATCGGCACCTACGAACAGGTCATCAAACATATCCTCTTGATGATCAACTTTTGTTAATTTTGCTTGTTCTAGGGCAGTGTAGGCAGTTTGCTTTGGATCATAGAGTCTGTTTGGGATAGTGGCCAGGGATAAAGTTTGGAGTTTTGTCGCTTCTTTTTCTGCATGCTTGTAATTAAGCAGAGTAAAAACCCCAATTCTTAAAGGAAAAGAGGGCCAACCTCTCTTCTTCTCCTCTTTGAGAGTTTGTGTGACACTCTCGGCCATAATCTGGTAGCAGATTTCCCGGGCTAATAGTTTGTCTGGGATATATAAAGGGAGGACATGCGGCCTAGCCTTACTCCCAAAAACTCTGATATAGGTGAAATGCTCTTCCCCGAACCAACTTGCTACGGCTAGTAAGTCAAAAGAAGCTTCATAGGAAATTCTGGGAATGGGTTTGTCATAAATAGAATAGTGAATGGGCACCATGAAACCATTACAAATTTGGTACAAATGGTCCTTGTAAGAGGACTTCCACAATTTCTGATGGTATAAATGAATGGGTGTTGGATCTTGGGTGGTCCATCTCCAACCGAGGACAGGAAACTCAGAATTAAAACACAGGGTATCCATAATGTAAGCAGTATAATAAAATGGCGGGATTTTCCTTTCGGTGACTATAGTTTTGGCTCTAAATTCACGAATAGCTACGACCAACTTATCAGAAAGAATAGTGGCCCAATCCATAATTATACTATTGATAGCCGCTTCCATTAGGGGAACCATGTCAATATTGATATTAACGGAGTCATGTAATCCCCACAATCTACACATCATAATCCCCGCATAGCAATAGGGAGAAGCCAAAGAAACGTTGGAGTACTTACCCGAACTTTCATGCTTGTGTTTGGCTGGGTTCTGCCTCCAATCTCGGAGGGGTTAGGATGGTGATTCATTTTCTTTTGCAAATTTCTCCACGAAGGCTCTGTTATAGACTAGCTCCAGTTCAGGCAAATGATACATTCGCCTCAGGTCATCAGGCTTGAACGACCCGAAAATCCTTCCATCCCTTGTATGAAAAGTTCTATCAGTGATGGGGATTTCTTCAATTGCCCAGCGCACCACATCTGTGTAAGGGAGGACCTGCTCTCTGGCCGCTATTCTGTGTAAAAAGGAGTCGGCCAAGTCTTTGAGAGTTGCATCAGACTTCCTTAGTACATCCACACTAGCCTTTGTCACTACCTTTTGTGGTTGCTCGGCCTCTAACAGATTATATGTGCCCTGCCATGTGGTCCTAGCAAGACCAGTGCACGTAGTGTCCGAGATTAGGCCTTTCTTCGAAATTGTAGCAGCTTGACCTGCAACAGGTGTTGCAGTGGAACCAGCAGTCCTCTTGTGTTTCTTCCCCATCATGTTCAGGCTTTTCTCAACAAACGAACTCTACACAAATGCAAGAGAAATCGTAACACGAGAAATAATGAAGACAAAGCATAATGGGAAAGATATATATCACTTGAAGCGTGGCGATATTAATTTTCAAAAAGTGGCTGCGGATCCAATCACTGGTAAGAGATCGCATATGCATTAATGGTGTTTTTAAGGCCTGCTACCCATTAAATGACCTTTACACTGTTATTCAGCTGAATGACCCCCTAACGCGTGCAACAGATATGATAATGTTTTAGACGCAAGTATTCGTTAATCGAAGGGGAAAAGTTATTAAATACGCATACATTACCTTATCCCTGCATTTAACGGCATTTTGAAATCTGCGCTTTATCAACTGGATTTAAATATAATTTTAAGGCTCAAAGCAATCACTTTTTGAGAATGCCGATTACCGATGAAAAATATCGCATCGCATCAGGGGAAAGAGTTACACTATCATTTGAAAGAAGTCCTGGCGAATGCCGATTGCGACATCGCATCGGACTAGCGCGTGAACACATTACCAGATGCATATTAAGTGATTTGCCGACTTCCGATAGCGATATCGCATCGCATCGGGGAAAAACCTGAGCGCCTTATGAGAGTGCATGGGATTCCGCCGACGGCCGATAGCGATATCGCATCGGGTCGGGGTTTATAACTTAAAGTGTTTTCCCACAAGAGGCAGTGCCGATAGCCGATCGCCGATATAGCGTCGCATCGGGGTGTAAGATATGTGCTCTTTTTGTGTATGCATTGAATACCGCCGATCGCCGATAGCGATATCGCATCGGCAAAGACCAAAGTGCCATTTAAATGCGTCTCTCTTGTTATTGCGATATGCGATCTTGCGATCGCTTTATCGCAATAACAAAAGATTGTTTTATTTTGGGAACATTGTTATTCGAAAAAGGCTTCAATTCACAAACACATTTGATTATCATACCTTTTTCGAACAAATTCATTAATGCCAATTAATTTTTTTAAAAAGGGACCCATTTCATATGTTGATTGTTTATAAATACAGATGATATGAAATGGGGGGTTGTTGTAGGGCACAACAATTGGCGATTCGTTGGTAGAACCAGTTATCTCTGAAATTAATACAAACACTCAAGCTTTTCAAAAATAGAAACTCAATCAGAAGGAGAAACTTCTAATATAACTAGATATTCATGTGTTCTGACTAAAGTGAACTCCATTTTGTTAACTTCGTCCCATTTAGTTTCAAGAAACTAAATACAAAATAAGTTTCTAAAATAAGTCTTTATTGGTTCATAGTGATAAAATAGAAAACTTTCCCAAATCAGCTTTTATAATTAACTCCTTTGTCATAGGTAGAGCCTCTGTTGCCAGCAAACATTTATAGTCTCGACAGGGATACCTTTTAACCATAGTATTGTCTACTTTTCCATTCACATAAGAGTGTGATTAACAGAATGAATCCATAAAATGTTTTCATATTTTATTTTTCATCTGTTTTTCTTTGTAATTAATAAGATAAAAAAGCCATTGTCCTGGTTTGGTGGCCAGCTTATGACAATGCCATTCACTGGTAATAATTTAACTGATCAAGCTGGCTCGTGATGAGACCCCTTGTCTTGAAATTTCAAGCCATTACCCTGTTTTGGTAGGCAGTATTGGTAATGTCAGTTAACCTATTTCCCTATGAACATGGTAAGCAGGCTTATGATAAGACCTCTTATCTTTAATCTTTTATATTTTAGAATTACACTCTGAGTAATCATAACCTTTAGTGAATGGGGTGAACAATTTTCTCCTTAAGAGCAAATGGATGACAGGTGAAGAGTTGAAGATACTGAAAATGGGTTAGCTTCTATCTTTTAACAGATAACCTTTGGAGACTAGTTTTGAAAACAGAAAATGATTCAGAACTTTTACCTCTTGAGAGGAGTCTTCAAAATTTAGATTATAGTTTCAGAACACAAGGATATCTAGTTTCCTAGAAACTATTTCTTTTGATTGAGGATTCTATTATCTAAAAACAAATATTTATATTATTTTTGTGAGACAGCTTCCTCAAACACAACAAAAGGTCAATGGAGATACTCTACAGTTTTATTTCCTACCAATCCTACAAACTACGCAAATCTACAAAAGGAGAAGGGGTTACCTTCTCAATTAAAGAATTTCTTCAGGATCAGGCCATTGACGGGGAGAGAATCTCTCAACCCTGATAAGTCTTGCAATACAAAAGTTGAATGGCCTATCTTTTCACAGATCTGAAATGGTCCAAGCCACATTTTCTGAAATTTGGTATGCTTACCTTTATCCTCATGGGCCTTGTCCCATTTGAGAACTAAGTCACCAACTTGAAGTTGTTTGGAATCAGATGATGCTGAGTCAAAAGATGCTTTAATGATTTGTTGATGTTTGGCATGAGTGATTCTGGCTTTTTCCCTCTCTTCTTCTAATTTGAGAATTTGGTCATGTCTAAGTTGGATAGAAGAAGAAGGAGTCTCTTCAATGTACTGTACTAGGGCTAAAGATGGAAGAACAAGATTTGTAGGTAACACGGCTTCTTTTCCATATACCAGATTGAAAGGAGAGGTCCCTATAGAAGCCTTTTGTGTTATTCTATCAGCCCATAATGCGAAGACCAAAGATTTATGCCAGTTTCTATGATTCTATTCAACAGTTCGCTTAATGATTTTGATGAGATTTTTATTAGTAGATTCGGCTAAACCGTTTCCCTGGGGATAATAATTGGAAGAATATTTCAGTTTAAACCCCCTTTTAATAGCAAAATCATATATAGCGTTTCCTGAGAAATAGGAAGCATTATAAAAAACAAGAGCGTTTGGAACACCAAACCTGGTAATGATGAATTGGTCAATGAACTTGATAATTGCCTCTGCATTTGCTGCCTTCAAAGGAATAGCCTCTACCCATTTAGTAAAATAATCAGTAGCAGTAAGGATATACCTATGTTGTTTGGAAGATGGTGGAGTAATTTCCCCAATGATATCTAATCCCCATTATTCGAATGGCTGTTCAATGTTGACAGGTTGCAGAGGGAAAGCTGATTTTCGTTGTCTTCCACCAGATGTTTGGCAATTAAGGCATTTTCTTACGTACTCATGGCAATCTCTAAATAGAGTAGGCCAGTAATATCCAGCATGAATAATCTTGTGAGCTGTTGTGTCAGCTCCAAAATGTCCCCCAGCTGGTCCATCATGTAGCTCCTGCAACACCTTTTGAGCTTCAGGTTTCTCAAGACATCTTAACAGGATAGAATCATAATTTTGTTTAAACAACACATCATTAATGAGAGTGAAATTCTTAGCTTTTAACCTAATAGCCCTTTTATTTTTGTAAGATAAATTTGGAGAGGCATAACCGTTCTTCAAATAAAATATCAAATCAGCATATTGAGATTCAGAATTAGTGACACTTATCTGATTGATGGATTCAATCTGATCCTCATCGTTTGATTCGTGAATGTTTGATGCTCCTGCCAATATCCTGCAAAAACCTTGGCCCCTAACAATCTTTGCTGGCTTTATTTCTAAGTCATACTCTTGAAGCACTGTAACCCAATTAGCTCTTTTTTCACCCAATTCTTTCTGAATTAATAGTTGTCTTACCGCTGGGAAAGGAACTATAACTTTTGTGTGGGTTTTCAAAAGGAAGGGTCTATAATATTTGACTGCTTTGAACACAGCAAAGGCTTGTTTCTCCACATCAGAATAATTCAATTCGGCACCTTGAAGATTTGAACTGAAAAATGATATGGGTGCTTCTAAGTTGTTATCATTCAGTTGTGTGAGTACTGCGGCGTATGAAGTGTTGGATGCAATAGTATATAGTGTAAAATGATTAGAAAAATTTGGAGTATTCAAGGCTGGGGCATTGATTATTGATTGTTTGATAACATCAAAAGCTTGTTTTTCTTCTGATCCCCATTTGAAGACTGAATTCTTCTTGATCATTGTCTGAAGTGGTAATACAATCTGCGAAAAATCTGGAACAAATCGTTTGACAAAATTAATCTGACCCAAAAATGACTGCATTGATTTTTTGTTATGTGGGAAAGGGATTTCAGAAATTTCATTAATCCGATCAGGATCAATATAAATACCATCTTTGGATACTATAAAGCCTAAGAGTTTTCCTTGGTCAAGAGCAAAGAAGGACTTCTTTGGGTTTAGAGAAATACCATATCTTTTGCATCGCTGAAAGATCTGATTTAAGTCGTGTAAATGATTATCTCTCTTCTTAGAATACACAGTAATATCGTCTAGATAGACGACTACTGATCGATTAATTAACCCTCTGAAGGCCATGTCCATTGCTCTCTGAAATGTCGCTCCGGCATTTATAAGACCAAAAGGCATTTTCTGATATGCATAGGTTCCCCATTTTGTTCTGAATGTAGTTTTAAGCTGGTCATCAGGATGTACCAGAACTTGATTGTACCCTGAAAAACCGTCTAGAAAAGACATAAATTCAGAACCTGCCACCGATTGGAGAATTTGCTCCATAGTAGGCAATGGGAAGTTGTCTTTTAAGCTCGCTTTGTTCAAATTCCTGAAATCAATACAGATTCGAATGTCGCCATTTTTCTTTCTGACTGGCACCATATTAGAGACCCAGTTTGAATGTCGGACCGGAAAAATAATTTTGGCTTTCAAGAGCTTATTAAGCTCCGACTTAATCTGGCTCTCCAAACTTGGGTGTATTTTTCTTAGTTTTTGCTGAATTGGTTTTTGATCAGGAAGCATAGGAATGGTATGCTGGATAATAGATGTATCATATGTCTTTAAGTCATCATATTTCCAAGCAAAAACCTGTTTGTTTTTTCATAACAATTTAATAAATGCTTCCTTTTCTTTCTGAGATAGTCCTGTTCCTAAATTGATGTTTTGAGGAGACTCGTTGGTTCCTAGATTTATCAATTCAAACCTAAGGGTAGAACTCTGAAGCTTTGTATTAATTATAGGTTTAAACATGTCTTTGATATCATAAAGATCTTCTAATTTTACCACTGGTTTAGGGATCGAATTTTCTTTGGGCACTTCTTTCATCCGGGAATCATGATCATCTTCCTCAATAACTTGCTTATCATAAGAATTCTCAGAAGTTAAAAATTGCAAAATATCATCATCATGATTAAATACTCTCCAATTAGTGACATTGTCAGGAATTGAAGGTCTGAAAAGTAATTCTACAGAAAATCTATCAAGGCTGTAGTCTTCAGAAGGTAGAAGCTTTGAAGCTACATTGGCTAGTAAATCTGCGGCTGAATTTTGAGATCGAGGTATAGAAGAAATGTTGAATGCTAAAAAGTGTGAGGTAAGCTCTTGAACGAGCGATTGGTAATGTTTAAGGTGAGTCGAAAGGCAATGAATTGCATTTCTAACCTGTTTGACAATGATTTCCGAATCGCCGAATACCTTTAGATATCGCACCTCCAGGCCGATTGCTTTGTATAATCCTTGGATTAAAGCTTCATATTCGGCTGTATTATTAGTGCACTCAAACTCTAACCTACAAGACAACATTGTCTTTTCTCCTTGGGGACTAACCAATATACATCCAGCTCCTGCACCTTCAGTGGAATTAGAGCCATCAAAATACAGAGACCAAAATAAAGGAATATTAACAAAAGTATCTACATTTTTCTCAGCATCATTAAAACATCTGGACCTATCAGTTTGTGAAAAATTTTCTATTTGAGATGTAAAATGATTGACTGAAAAAGGAGATGGTTGGGCAACAAAGTTGCCAAAGAATGATTCTGCCGAATAGTTCCCCAAAATGTTGTTGTTGAATGCCACAGGTTGGTTTTCTTGCTCGAATTCAGTAACTGTGTGGGTCATATGCTTCTCACGATCGATCCTTATTTGATTTGGCTTTCCCTTGTAGGGAAGCCACATATGTGACCAATCTGTAGAAATATACCCGTGCAGTTTTTTGGACCAATCTCTGCTCAATATTAAACCATAAAATTCAGGTATGTCGGCAATTAAAATATCAATTCTCTGGACAACCCTGGGGTCGGCAGACAACCTGATGGTTACAGAATTAATTTCACCCACTACCTGCACTTTAGTCCTATCCAACTGCACAATATGAGTGGCTGACTTCTGTGGCTCAATGTTCAGCTTAGAACAAACTGAAGCTGGCATTATATTAGATGAAGCCCCTGAATCAATTAAACAGTTGTGCAGGTTTCTATTATAAATCTCGTACGTCAGCAGGAAGGGTGGAGTGTGAGAATTTGATTTATCTCCAATTAGAACTGAATCGGTAGCTTCAACCATACCTGCAGGAGGTTGGCCTTGATCGTTGGCAGCTCTTGTACTGGGAAGGGGAGTAGAGGGAACATCATTTAATTCTTTGAGAAGTAATTTTTGTTGATGTTTTAATTTACTAAGCTCAAACATAGTTATATTTGCCTTAGTTTTCTTCATATCATCAACAATATTATACTCGATTGAGTCAGATATCACTAATGTCTTGGATGTTGAAGGAGTATTAGAAGTTGAAGGCTGGTTTTGGGGGGCTACTACAGGCGACTTCTTAGGAGGAATTTTTTCCTTTGCTGTAGCAGCACCTGTGCTCCTCTTCCTCGAGGTTGCCTAGGGAAGTTCAGAAGTACTTTTACTTCTTGTAGTAACCGGAAAGGCTTCTTCTTCATTCTCAGTATCAGAGTTTGGGAGTATAAAATCCCACATTCCATGGCATTCAGCTACATCTTCTTCATCATCGGTTTGTGAAGTCGTTTCCTCTTCCTCTTATTCTTGGTCTGAATCTGCGTTAGATATGACGTTGGGTGGCTTTGATTCAGTTTTCTTGTAAGTTCTAAATGGCCTTTTATTTGAGGTTTCAGCCACCTGCTTCTTGATATCAACCATTTCGTTAGACAATGTTTTAAGGACCTTTTGTAAACCTTCCATGTCATAGGGGTCCTTTGGGGTTTTCTTCTTGGAATCTTCTTTAAACGAGACTTTTTTGGCTTTTCGATCTTCTAGAGTAGCTTTCTTCTCAAGAGCATTAATGCGCTTTTCAACAGCAAGTGCTTCTTTCATGTTTTCAGCTAAGGTAGGTTTCCCAGCCCTGTCTACAAAAATAGCTATGTTGGCAGGTAAGGCGGTAATATACCATTTGCTTCGGATTTGTTCACTTGGTTTAGAATCGGTAGGGATTTTATTCAGGAGTTTATTAAATCTGGCATTAAACTCCTTTATTGGTTCCCTATGCTCTATCCTCAAATTGGAGAGATCGTTTATTAAAGTAGCTAAGGACCTATCATCTCCATACTTGGTAAGAAACTGCTCTTGGCATGTGTTCCAACTGGTAATTGAACCAGAAGGTAAGGAAAAATACCAGGATCCTGCTGATCCTTGTAAAGTGTAGGGGAAAAGTCTTACAACAACATCTTGCTCTGTCACTCCTTTTAAGTTAACTGCTAACATAAAATTGTTAATATGTTCTTCAGCTTGGGTTCCGTTATCTGGATTAAATTTAGGCAGCCATTTTTCGGGAGCATCTGGTAGATCATGCAATGGTCCAGGCATGTTGACTGCACCCGGCCTAGTCCATGGATCTGCCATTATGCTAGCGATAGTGGTTGACCCTACTGTTGGAATTCCAGATGTTTGGGGAGGTATCAAAGATGAAGAGTGAATAGGTTGGGATATTGAGGCTCCTGTTCCCTGATGAACAACAATATGTAATGGAGGAGTGGGTGGTTGACTTTGCAGATGAGGAGATGAAATGGAGGATGTGGAAGAAAAATCCCCACTATCAGATCCTTCAGTATTTTTCTTTGGCTTTTTCCTTTTGGGTAAAGGAAACTCAGTGGGTTCAATACCAAGTTTTTCGCTCTGAAGTCTGGTAAGAGGATGAGTGAGGTTGAACTGCGAAGTCGCACTGCTTTCTGATATCTCAGATTTCTGTGGTGAGATCGAGAAGCTCTGAAGTTTATGGATTAGAGACTGGACTTCAGGAGATTCAAGACTTAGCTGTTCTGGGATATGATGGGATTGAGCAGTGGTGGTAGATTCCTCTTCTTCTTGGTTATGGGCTGGCGAACCAGCATGTAATTGAGAAGAACGAGGAGATTTGGAGGGAGAATTACCCTTAGAATGACTTGCCGATTTGGGTCTACTTGCCATTCACAGTCAGGCCCTCCTTCTAGCGCCAAAAATGTTGATGCCCCGAAAATCGTTGCAACAACATTGGGGAAACCACCCGGTCCAGACCTTAGTGCAGCTCCTTTTCCATTTGGAATAGTGGTTCCGACTGGGGATAACGGGACCAGTTTCCCAAGAATTATAAGTAAACGGGATGGATGAGTGACTTATGACATAGGATGGTAATAAGCTAACAGCTAAACTATAAGCGAAATGTAATAACTATAATCTAATCCTGGGACTTATCACTTGGTAAAGCGTAGCGTTTGATGATCTGTGCTTTAAGGCAGGCATATAGATGACTCTAACACTTAAGCATAGATGTTTAAACCATTTAAAATTGCTCTGCATAATTAGTTATGCAGAGCGATTATAGCGAATTACTACACTTAATCGTTTATATCATTGATACATGCATGGGTGAAAGAGATAACAAATCACCAAAACATTCAATAGTGAAACGAAACGAAGATTCGCTGTTATATCGCATACATGCATTCAACAATAGCAAAGATAATAACACAGCAATTCATATAATAAGAAAGAACACAGATACAGATAATAGTACCATGTAAGCTGCTCGATCAATCCAGTATATTAATCACTATGTCGCAGTCCTTCCTTCAAATCAGAAAGCATTCCAAACAACAGACAGTCGTGCGCAATTGTGTAAAACAGCCTTCTAATCAAAATTAAGAACCGTTGGTCGAGTTTCACAAAAGAATATAGACTGAAGCACAATAGTGCAAACTTCAGCCTTTAAGTCTATTACAAAATTTTACGACCCTTTCCAAAACAATGAAAGGGTCTATAAATACTATACTAATCTAAATATCTAAACAACTGAAAAGCTATTAAATTGGCATCAATAAATGCTTTTTCCATATTTCTTGGCGATTTGGCAGTTGGCGGCAATGCTTCATTCGGTGGGTTCTTTGCCTTTACTCCTTAGCTGACATATCGCCAGCATTGGCTCTACTTCTGGTGGAGTGTTGAGACGCGAAGTTAGCTGGGCATCATATGTAGCATCCTGAATGTCGGGGATCAGGCATCCGAGGGCATCTGTTAAACACTTGAGAGCATACCTTTGAGTATGTGGCTTGACTAGAAAGAGCCAATATGCATCAGAGGTTAAAGTATTTACTCCGGTAATTAACTTCCTCTGTTCCTCCAAGCCATGATAACTTGTTTGTTCAAGCATATCTGTTGTTGTTATGCTTCCAGGTGTGCACTTGGAGATCATGTTTGCCAAATAAAGTGTATCATTGACTAGGTCGATCATATTGCTGGCAATTATTTTACACCTGGAAGCCGCCCTTTCTGCTTTCATTACCTGAGTGTTCCATTCCGTGAAGAGTATGTCCTTGTACGTTTCATGGATTCGGGACAAATTCGCCGCTTTCCCTTCTTCAGTGTCTTGCCACTCAAGATAATTGGATATGGCTTCTTCGGCCTGATCTAGCTCATTTCTGGCCTTCTCTATTTGCTCACACACTGTTGTAGATATTTCGCATAATGGCTCAGCCTTAGCAAGTTGTGGACATAGAAGTCTGATCTGAGACAGTAATGCGCTATTTATTTGAGTTGCCTCTGCTCTGAAAACTTTCACATTCTGTGTGCTCTTGATACCTTCGAGCTGTGCTGATAGTTGAGCTATTCGCTCATCTTTCGATTTCATCATCAGCTCATTTGATGCTTTCAACTGTGACAATGCCTCCGACAATTCTTTTGCCTTCTGAGTTTCACTTTGGTCTATCCTTTGTCTTTCAATTTGCAGTTGCTGGGTTAACAAATTGTTTTCCTGCTGTTGAGCCAGCAACTACTCTTCCACCTGTGCTGCTTTGTTTTTCGCTTCAATTACCTCCGCCTGTAATGCATATATTTCATGGTCCTTAGTCTTCAACAGAAGACTTACCTCCGATGCTTTGTCGATAGTTGCTGCAGAATAAGCTCCCGCAAATTGAGACAACTTTGTTAGATCATCGGAGGGATCCAAATCCTCCTTCCAGACCATATTGCCCGTGACTGTTTGCTCAGGAAAGATAGAAGGTTGATCAAGCCTTCGTCTTTTCTTAGAGCGCTTAATAACAGCTCTATGCTTTGGGCTGTAGAAAATATCCAGGGGAGGAATTTCTTCCACCTGGAGAACAATTTGATCGGAAGGGTCGTTATTGATTACCTCGACATCCTGTGAAATGGGTGGGCCGCTGGTTCCTCCTAGAACCTGAGAAGAAGTGGTATCGAGTGCATCGCTTGTTTTAGAGGTGTCTGTCTCTTTGGAGCCTTCCTTACCACTGATTATGGAATCGAATTGGTTCCATTGTTTAATCAATTCAGGATCGGTGGAGGTTTGCTTATGTTGCTCTGTAGGGGCTTTGCTCCGTTCTTTTTCTTGTTCTAACTTCTGCTGTTCTTCAAGTGCTTTTCGCTGCTGCTCCTCTTGCGCTTTCCACTGCTGCTCCTCTAATTCCTTTTTCTGCCTATCTGCCAGTCCTTTCTTTAGTTTCTCTTCTCCTTCTTCTTCCTCTGCTCTTGATCCTTCTGTGCCTTTTGCTGCCTTTCTATCTGCTCCTTTTTATGCCTCTCTGCTTGCTCTTTTCTTTGCTTCTCAGCCTGCAGCTTCTTCTGCCTTTCCTCCTGTTGTTTATCCTATTCTTTAGTTGTAACAGGAGGTGGATGTATCTGTTGCCGACCAGGCTCGCTTGAGGAAGACGCTGGGGTTGTGGATAATAAATCTAGAGGCAGAGTTTGCAACCTCTGCTCCCTAAGTTTATTAAACTCAGTCAACGCCTCATCGTTGTATTTCATTCTGGCAAGCTGTTTGGTTTGACTTATTGTATCGGCACCTGCGAACAGGTCATCAAACATATCCTCTTGATGATCAACTTTTGTTAATTTTGCTTGTTCTAGGGCAGTGTAGGAAGTTTGCTTTGGATCATAGAGTCTGTTTGGGATAGTGGCCAGGGATAAAGTTTGGAGTTTTGTCGCTTCTTTTTCTGCATGCTTGTAATTAAGCAGAGTAAAAACCCCAATTCTTAAAGGAAAAGAGGGCCAACCTCTTTTCTTCTCCTCTTTGAGAGTTTGTGTGACACTCTCGGCCATAATCTGGTAGCAGATTTCCCGGGCTAACAGTTTGTCTGGGATATATAAAGGGAGGACATGCGGCCTAGCCTTACTCCCAAAAACTCTGATATAGGTGAAATGCTCTTCCCCGAACCAACTTTCTACGGCTGGTAAGTCAAAAGAATCTTCATAGGAAATTCTGGGAATGGGTTTGTCATAAATAGAATAGTGAATGGGCACCATGAAACCATTACAAATTTGGTACAAATGGTCCTTGTAAGAGGACTTCCACAATTTCTGATGGTATAAATGAATGGGTGTTGGATCTTGGGTGGTCCATCTCCAACCGAGGACAGGAAACTCAGAATTAAAACACAGGGTATCCATAATGTAAGCAGTATAATAAAATGGCGGGATTTTCCTTTCGGTGACTATAGTTTTGGCTCTAAATTCACGAATAGCTACGACCAACTTATCAGAAAGAATAGTGGCCCAATCCATAATTATACTATTGACAGCCGCTTCCATTAGGGGAACCATGTCAATATTGATATTAACGAAGTCATGTAATCCCCACAATCTACACATCATAATCCCCGCATAGTAATAGGGAGAAGCCAAAGAAACATTGGAGTACTTACCCGAACTTTCATGCTTGTGTTTGGCTGGGTTCTGCCTCCAATCTCGGAGGTGTTCGGATGGTGATTCATTTTCTTTTGAAAATTTCTCCACGAAGGCTCTGTTATAGACTAGCTCCGGTTCAGGCAAATGATACATTCGCCTCAGGTCATTAGGCTTGAACGACCCGAAAATCCTTCCATCCCTTGTATGAAAAGTTCTATCAGTGATGGGGATTTCTTCAATTGCCCAGCGCACCACATCTGTGTAAGGGAGGACCTGCTCTCTGGCCGCTATTCTGTGTAAAAAGGAGTCGGCCAAGTCTTTGAGAGTTGCATCAGACTTCCTTAGTACATCCACACTAGCCTTTGTCACTACCTTTTGTGGTTGCTCGGCCTCTAACAGATTATATGTGCCCTGCCATGTAGTCCTAGCAAGACCAGTGCACGTAGTATCTGAGATTAGGCCTTTCTTCAAAACTATGGCAGCTTGACCTGCAACCGGTGTTGCAGTGGAACCAACAGTCTTCTTGTGTTTCTTCCCCATCATGTTCAGGCTTTTCTCAACAAACAAACTCTACACAAATGCAAGAGAAATCGTAACACGAGAAATAATGAAGGCAAAGCATAATGGGAAAGATATATATCACTTGAAGCGTGGCGATATTAATTTTCAAAAAGTGGCTGCGGATCCAATCACTGGTAAGAGATCACATATGCATTAATGGTGTTTTTAAGGCCTGCTACCCATTAAATGACCTTTACACTGTTATTCAGCTGAATGACCCCCTAACGCGTGCAACAGATATGATAATGTTTTAGACGCAAGTATTCGTTAATCGAAGGGGCAAAGTTATTAAATACGCATGCATTACCTTATCCCTGCATTTAACGACATTTTGAAATCTGCGCTTTATCAACTGGATTTAAATATAATTTTAAGGCTCAAAGCAATCACTTTTTGAGAATGCCGATTACCGATGAACAATATCGCATCGCATCGGGGGAAAGAGTTACACTATCGTTTGAAAGAAGTCCTGGCGAATGCCGATTGCGACATCGCATCGGACTAGCACGTGAACACATTACCAGATGCATATTAAGTGATTTGCCGACTTCCGATAGCGATATCGCATCGCATCGGGGAAAAACCTGAGCACCTTATGAGAGTGCATGGGATTCCGCCGACGGCCGATAGCGATATCGCATCGGGTCGGGGTTTATAACTTAAAGTGTTTTCCCACAAGAGGCGGTGCCGATAGCCGATCGCTGATATAGCGTCGCATCGGGGTGTAAGATATGTGCTCTTTTTGTGTATGCATTGAATACCGCCGATCGCCGATAGCGATATCGCATCGGCAAAGACCAAAGTACCATTTAAATGCGTCTCTCTTGTTATTGCGATATGCGATATTGCGATCGCTTTATCGCAATAACAAAAGATTGTTTTATTTTGGGAACATTGTTATTCGAAAAAGGCTTCAATTCACAAACACATTTGATTATCATACCTTTTTCGAACAAATTCATTAATGCCAATTAATTTTTTTAAAAAGGGACCCATTTCATATGTTGATTGTTTATAAATACAGATGATATGAAATGGGGGGTTGTTGTAGGGTACAACAACACCCCATTGATTTTTGAATATGGTTGTAAGCTCTTCCCAATTTCTAATGGTAGTTGCTGGCAACTGCCTAAACCAAATCCTCACATTTCCTTCAAGTGACTGTATAAACAATCTCATATAAAAAATCTCTTCTTCAATATTCATATTGCCTGCAAAGTCAAGGAAAGCTTGAACATGGTCTTTAGTTGAGGGACCAGTTTCTCCATTGTACTTGGGAAGGTATTTTAAGTATCCAACTAGGAATGCATCAAGGTTATTAGGTAAGACTAAGGCAGCATATCTAGCCTGTACAATTGGTCAGAAAGCCATGACAGCAGGTGGTGTATGAGGTGCTTGAGGAATAGGAGGTTGTTGAGGTGTATGAGGTTGTCCGGGTGGAGTATGAGGTGTTTGTGTAGATGTAGAGGATGAAGAAGAAATAGAGGAAGATGATGGTGTTTCAGGGGTTGGTGAACTAGTTGGAGGTGAAGGAGGAGGAGATCTCTTGAAAGACTTCAAAGGAGTCTTGAGAACTAGCTTTGGGACCTGTAAAGGAATACCTTCTTTTGATTCAAAGAGAGGATTGGTATATACAGAAAAGGTCTCTTCAGGTTGTTCAGAAGAAGAAGCTTCAGGTTGGTCAAAAATGGAAGGAAATGGATAGGTGGTAGGGGATATAAAATCTGTGGGTTTATATTCTGGTAGATTGACATCCAAATAAGATTCAGTTTTAGGTGATCCTGGTGGTAGTGTGGGTCTTGGATGAGATTCTAATGAGTGAATAAGGTATGCTGACTTAAAATCAACTCCTTTATTTAGAAGTTCAGCAACCCTAGGTGATAAATGGGAATAATCAGGATCAGATGGGATATTACTATAGGGGTCAAATGATTGTAATTTTTTAGACTGTAGGACTGAAGAGGAAGAAGAAGATGTTTGGTGTCCCCTTTTAGATCTAGCTTCTCTCATAATCTTTTCAAGATCTGACAAAGGACTAACTATGTCACCTTCTGAACGAGATCTGGTATGTTTATAAGGTGCCAGCTTGGGAGTGTGGAGTCGCAAAGGTGAATGATTTTAATCGTATAAATCCTTTAATAACATTTTAAAGGAAAAGAATGAATGAATACCGTTGTCCCAAGGGAAACTTAAATGAATTTCGAATCCCCAGCAGCGGCGCCAGTGCCAGTTTGATGTTGTACCTTTGAGATAGTAGTAGGTTAGGCTACCAATGCCAGAGCATCTAAAATAATTGTTTTGGGGGTTTTTGGTTTAAGTTTTTGGAAGACCAATGAATGAAGACAGATGTAGAATTAATGTAATTAATCCTTTGGGTTATATTAATACTTCAACAAAGGGTTGCTATAAAGAATTACATAGTGATATAGATCAAAATAGTGGTGAGTAGAAGAAAACAAAAACTATGATTATCATAGTTTCCATACTATAAAACAGAACAATCATAAGTTGGAAAACCTTCTAAACTAGGTTCCAAAGGTTCAAGGCAGTATACTTAAGCTTACACAAGATGCTGATGATTTATTGATTAGAGGGGATTAGCTACACAAACAATTGCATTAATCCATTCTCTTAATAGATGATCACTTCAGGAGCTTATAGGAATCAATTGAAACTCTAATTGTTCCTACCTAGATATCTCTGTAAGTCATAAGCATATGAAGAAATAACACAATGATTGAAAACTGGAAAAACTTACAAGATAACACAAAACTATGTAAAACCAGATTCAGAATCCTCTTCTTTGTATTAAGGTTCCAGAAAGATTTAGTACTTCAAGTGTCTACAAAAGCTTCCTTCAAAGGTGGCTTCCAGGTTCAAAGTAGTATAAATAGTCACAACTTTACAAAAATTCTATTTGAATCTTGAACTTTGAAACATTTTCAACTCTAGAAAAGAGTTATTTATACAATTATAAAACTAAGAAATATCCTAAAACTGTTTAAGATTTATTCTAGGAAAGGAGAAGATATTCATGCAGGAAGATAGGGGCAGCTATTGAACTGCTTCTTGCTGTCCCCTATTATTCAGGTTGTGCTGGCTTTTTGTCTGATATTTTTCCCTTTTGGCTGCTTTGTTGTTTGTATCCTCTACACTGGCTGTTTTCTTCATTTTGATCTTTTTACTGATATTGTTTAAACTCTGTAACTCTCTTTAATCTGGCTGAGTGACCTTTACTGTGTTCCTTTCTTCTGTAATGTGCATTTGGGGTTTTCACCGTGTTTTTTCATAGTAAATCTTCATATTTATCTTCAAACTGTTACACAAGCTTTTTGTTTACAAACCTGGAACAACAGTCTTCTTACCTGCAAAACATAGAAACTATTAAGAAAAACATGGTGACTGAGGGTCTTTAATGGCTCTGCTGAGTTTGAAAGGCTATCGGAAGGAGTCCGGGGTATATCGGAGGGTGAAACCATGGTTTAAGGGCCGCAGAGGCATAATAGAAGCCGTGCTGTGTAAAACAGGTAAAACAGAGCAAAACTGGCTTTTATGTGCATTTAAATGGAGAAATAGTTGACTTTTTAACCATCGGGTGAAGGTGGACAGTGTTAGTGTCAGTGCTTTCACACTGCCATCAGTGATCAAATTTCTCTTTTTCATTTCATATTAGGTGTCCCATTCTGATGAGTTGCACTCCATTAGGTCATGGATCAACTGATGGTAGGGTTTTATTTCATTTGTTCCTCATGCTATATACCTGCTGATCTATTTCACATATCTTTTAAGGCATTCATAGTCATTCCAGTTCACTTCATTTATAAAAAATCAGTATTAGACTTTAGTCTCACTAGGTCTTAGGGTTTTTCTCCATGGTCATTCACATGAAAAATAAATGTCAGCAGGCACATGAGGAGGTTATTCAAAAATCATAATTTCTTGGTTTGTAAGCTTAATAAAGCTCTTTAAACTCAAAACTAGTTTTGAGTTGAAAGAGCAGAGCATTTGTATTTTATCATTTCACTTCATGTAATTCAATGTAATTTTATGGTTTCTATATGTAACACTATTCACATGTTGCTCCTGGTCACTTGCCAACTTGGTCAACTCCTGCCACTGCAAAAAAGTCAAAGAAAAGAGCATCATTCCACCTGTGGACATGCAAAAAGTCAAAAATCAGTTAAAACAAAGTATTTCAGAGGAGCAAACAAACATTAGAAAGTGGGTTATGTTTAATGAAAAATCAAAGGGCTTGAAAAGGTATAAAAAGCATTTCATCTTTCATATCACCTCATTGTGAAATCTAAAGTGCTAAGGAGAGATCGAAAGGCGATTTTAAGGTGTCATTGGACAAAAAGAAGCAAGTTGAGGTGTTGTTGGAGAAAAATAGAGGCACTGCGCACCTATTTCCTGGCACTGCGCATTGGATGTTGTCTAGCAGTGTTAATTAACAAAGGCGTTGCACATTCATTTGGCGCTGCACACCTGTTGGAGTGCGTTGCGCATCTATTGGAAGCTGCCCACTCAGTGCTAGGAACCTCAAACAAGGTCAAAAATCACTCAAATTTCCTCTAATTTGCAAAGATTTCTTCTCCTACATGTAAGTGTTGCTACTGTTCTTGCCATAAGACTTTTTGTGCTTAGAGCTAATTTGTGAAAAGGCTAAACCCTAGCTGCTGTTAAAGCAAAGTTTATCCATAAAAGTTCACTGTTTAATAGTTGTCTTTTTCATAATTGGTGATTGTTCCTTAAAACCCTAACCCCTACACACACTTCCTATTCCCATTCCCATTCACTCATATACACTTCCCTAAAACCCTACTTACATACATAACCCTATACCCTAACCCTATACCCTCAAACCCTACACTCTATCAAATCTCACTCATATCCCTATTTCCTCTCACTCATTCCCTTTCTTTTGAAAATCTCTTCATACTCATCATTCACCTACATTATCTTTCTTTCCCCACAAGCATATACAGTCAAATAAGACAATGGACAGAGATTATGAGACTAGGGAAGAGACCCTCAGTGACAGTTCTAGGGAACTAAACTTGCAGCAGAGGAGACCTCACAAAGGAGGAAAGATAACCAGGGAGGAGCCCATTAGCCTCAGAGAATTACTTGCTTGTCCCTTTGCCATCACATGTTTCCAGCATCAGTCTTGTTATGAGTTCTGTGAAATGGTGGAGAGGGTCAAATATCACCATGAATTAGCAAGGCTATTTGTGTCACACTTGGACAATAATGAAGTACAACTTGCTGGAGTCACTTTCACTCTATCACCTGCCATCATTTCAGAGGCTACAGGCATCCCAAACATAGGTGAAAAATGGAACAAAGGGCAGTACATTGACAGGGAATTTTATGAGCCTTACATCAAGGCTGCATGCCTCAGCAAGCTGAAAAGGGTGTTTCCATTCAAATTCTTGCAGGACAGGTTTGCCCCACTCATGAAGATCATCATTAAATATTTTACTTGTGAAGGTAGGTTTTCAAGGTTGTATGCCTACCACATTAGGTTGTTGATGCATTTTACTAGAGTAAGAATGATGGATCTTCCTTTCTTCATGTTCCGGAATATTGAAAAGATAGCACACTATGTCAAGAAAAAGCCTTATCCCCAACAAATGAACAACATTTACCACTTCTCTCTGATCAAGATCATTGTGTTGCATCAATTGAATAAGCTGAATATACCATGGGAAACCTTCATTTCTCATGAGGTTTTCAAAGGTCCTCAAATATTTTCATCAGTGCATCAGGAGGAAGCTGAACCTTCAGGACATGAACAAGCCAAAGAAACTGAAACTTTGGGAGTGCCAGTGTTTGTCACTTATGAGAGAGGCACTAGGAGGATTTTTGTAGCTGCCAAGCGAGTACTATCTCCACAAGGAGTGGAAGGGGTCTCGCCTTCATCTACAGATCACAGGCAAATGTTATCTCCACCTAGAGTGGAAGGGGCTTTGTCTTCTTCTCCAGCTAAGCAGGTACAGGTTGGTCAACAACAGAAGGGCGGAGATAAAGGAAAGAAAAAGGTGCATGAGGATGATCTTAGTGAGGGGTGTTATAGACATATTTGGGCACTGCAACCCCAATCACATATGTCCATAAACCAAGGGCTTCTAAGCCCTTAAAAGTGTTGTTTCATACCCTAAAGGAACAAGGTCAGCTAATTACATCATCTCCCAGAAGTTATCCATGAAAAACTATTCAGAATTGGTCAAAACTAGACCATACAGACTGCTCAGTGCTAAGGGTGCGATGCATCTCACCTGCCACATGCAAAAAGTGTGATGCATACTGAAAATCCCTTCTGTAGGGTGTAATGAGCGAGAGAAGACAAATGGCAGAGGTAGTTGGCTAGGTGGAAACCCAGAGAATCTTCTAGAAACTGCCCATTTGACACTTGCCTCTCTGAATTCACCCAGGGATGAGTAAGAGATCATGAAATCTCCAAGTGGAACCAAGAACTATCAAAGAGATGACACTAATCAAAATCCCAGAAGCTGACTCACCCACCTGCAATTATCTATATACGGATCCCTCATCCTAGAGATCCGAAGGCTGGAATTTTGTATTTTGTAAGGAAGTGTTGTTGGTTTCTTTGTGCAAAATTGTATTGTTGGCTGATCTAAGCTCTTCATGAGGTGAAGAGGGCTTTCATGCTGGGAGGATGGCGCTGGGTCAGACCAATGGGTTGTAATCCTCTCTTCTACTATTTCTATCAATAAAGCTATTTGAGTTTTCCTCCATATTCTTGTATATCTCTGAATCTTGTATTGATATATGCATTTGTATGGTTAATATACATCTGATCCTATATTGTTTATGGTTATAGATCTCTATGCTTTGATGGTATTATGTTGCTTTGACTCTACAGGTGTTCTTTGATGCGGGACAAGTAAGGAAGGAGTGGTGAAGCTTTGTCAAAGGAGGGAGGAAACAAGCAAGGAACCAAGCAAAAGACTGAGGTTGGTACTTTCTACTTCTCTCTCATCTATCTCTCATAAAGGAAAATACAAGTAACTTTAGTTTGTTTGTTTCTAAGATAGCTACCTGTCTTAGTGGGACTAGCAGCTCTGAATGGACACTAGTTTTCCCGATAACAAAATGGCGACTCCACTGGGGACCGAATAGCTTGTTTTCTTGTTTATATTTGTTTGCTTTATAAACTACAGATGGAGCCTGAAGTGAAGCCAGCTAGCCTTCGAACTGCATTTGCTATGCAAGTGCAAAGTAGATCAACACTGCTTCAGTCAATCTCAGGGTTTGTTTATGAACTGAACAACTAACTTGCAAAGATTATAAGTGCCCTAGTGGTAGCTCAAATAACCTCATTAGATCAGCCCCTATACTTTGTGTTTACTGCCTATCATTAGCTCAGCCTAAACCCATAAAATTAGCTACAAACTGTGAGCAAAAACCAAGCTCAGTCTCATCTTTGGACCATCGCACTGTCTCTCATTGGCAACTTGGATGCATCGCACCTCCCGTGTGCTGTAGGTGAGATGCATCCCTATTTCCCTGTGTTACAGGTGCGATGATCAGGTAAGACTGTTTCTGTTTCCAGATTTTGGTTTTCTCTTCATTGTCTTCAAGTTTATTCAGTATTTTTGTTGTTTGTGATCAGTATATCACTGTTGAAACTCCCTTCCTTTGCATTATTCAGCCTCCATTGTTTAAAGAATTATGAATGTTTTTATGTATTTTTCGTCATTTACAGTTCTCCTTTGCAAAGAGTAGCTTAATCGAACTGTCGTCTTTTGATTTGAAAGTGTCGTAAGTGTCGTTTTCAGTCAAAGAAAAGAGCCTTCCTATTTTGATAGTCGATTACACTTTTGCCATTGTATTTGATTTGAATTAATAGTATTTCAAGTGTCTAAAGCAATTTTAAATTCAAAATCGCAAAGTGTCATATTAAGTCTTCCTTTTGTTTTTTGAAAAGAAAATTGTTAGTACTGTCGCTTTGAAAGAAAAATAGTTCAGATCTGTACTTAGCATTCTTTTTTTCATTCACACATTAAGAAAGTGGAAAACAAATACATGCATGTGCATTTGCATTTAGACTGCTTGTGGAGTTGATTTAGGAAAAGTGCATCTAGTGTGTGCTCTCTGCTCTATGTTGAAAGATTTCTATTTCTCTTTCCTTAGTAGCTAGGATTTTCATTGCAAAAAGAAAGTAAACAATTGTTTATCATCTTAGATTGCATATTTAGGAATTGTATATCTACATCACGCAGTGAACCTTAAAGGAAAACTTCTTAAGAAAGATCAACTGTAAAATAAATCTCAATGAACATAAAAACGCTTTGGAACCTAACGCACAACATTTAGAAGTCTAGGCTAGAGACGTATTCCGGCGTCGTAAAGCTTGGTAACTATCGCTTTCATTTTAGGTTGGGTGATTCCTCCTCTTTAGGACAAAAAGTGCCAGTATGGACTTGTGCTCCCATGTACCGTCGAGTATATATTGGGAGACCACAACAGGCTATATACTTTATCCTTAGGAAGCTGTGTCTGCCACCCTATCGATCGTAATGCACTGAACACAACATTCAGGAAGATTGACTGTCGTACCGTAAAAAGTATTCTGTAGTTTTGCGATTGGTTTGGTAATCCCTTTGTCTAGATTTCCAGAGTAGTCACTTTCATTCCTTTTCAGACTCCTTAAAAGAAAAGGTCCATCTGAGCACTTGTCACTTCAGTCTCATTAAAAATCGAAGGCGACTAGAGTCATCTTTAGCTTTTTCTCGACTCTTAAAACTTGAAAAAACAAGTTGTGTCAAAGTGTCATAAAATTCATTTAATTTGGAATCACATTTTCCCCTTTTTATTTTGAGTTGATCAAGTAATCTGCAATTGTGGAAGAAAGTCAATCAAAACCCCGTCGTTCGCAGAGACTAATGAGTCAACCGTCTTTGACTCTGGAAACGAAACCATTCCGGGCCAAGCGATCTCATTTAATTGGGTCAAAGTCTCCTGGTTTGTTTGAAACTTGTGTTTCAACATCCTCAAAGACTCCAGTTACTCCAACTATTTCTGGTATCCCTGCCTCTACAGAAGAAGTTCCGCAGTTACAAGAGGACATTAGAACTGATCCTAGTGTAACGGTAAACACTTCTATTCTTGAACCAGCTCCATCTAGGGCTGATTCGGAAGGTGTCACCCCTCCGACATCTATCGCTGCAGAGCTTGTACCTTCTTCAGCACCAAAAATATTTTACGGACCTGACGGTCAAATCTTCCACTTGGACTGATTGCTATAGAAGATATTACGAAGGATCTTCCATCCAATACCCCATTGCATTTTGGAACTGGGATCCACCTATATCCTTCTACTACAGAAGTTAGTCATCCTTCATCGCAAGTCCCTGTAGAATCGCTAGGAAATCTTTTGGATAGACTCGATATGTCTGAACAACCATCGACATCTAGGACTGTGTCATCTGACACAGCAGTAGCAGAACCTCCTGTTGCTACTCCGACAATGTTCGCTAGTATACCATCTGTCCCAACTAGTTCTCAACCACTAGATGGAGTCCACTCAGGGACTGTTTCGACAATATGGTCTGTTCCTATTTGTTCGTCCAGAACCTTATCTAGAATCTCTTATGTTGAGTCTCAGCAAATTAATCCTTCGCAACAGTATCAATTTGGGCAGCCCAGTCTCCAAAGGCCAATTTTCCCTTTGAACACTGGATTGCTGCCATATGGGGGGCAGTATGCCTTTTCATTATTCCCTCCGGGAGAACAACCATATGAGAGTTCACAATAGAATTCGGGTTAGGCTGGAATCACATCCAGTGGTTGGGTACCAATACTGCCTCAACAGCCAAGAGTTGTATATTCTATACAACCAAATCAACCTATGTCGAATATTCCCACTACACTGGCTATTGTGATGGTGTCGCAAGTACAAGCGCTACCCGTTGTATGTCAACCTCCAGTCTCTCAGGTTGTAATACAATAGCCTCTTGTCTCTGTGACTCAATCACAACCGCCGATTAGTGGATCCTTAACTGAAGCGACTCAGGCTCAAACAGGTACTATAACCCCTCATCTTGGTCAAACATCCAGTATTGGGCAACAACAAATGGTCTCACAGCCATGGCTGGTGCAATATCAACAACCGCAATTCCAGCAAGCTTACCGAGGACCTGAGCAACAAAGCTTTGCAAGTAATGGGCAGTCGTATATTCAAAATAGTTACCAACAATCATATTATAATGGTTACGCCCATCAAACTTATCAAAGTTATCAGCATCAAATACATTATGCTTGTATGCAAATACCCACTGCTCAGGAAATCCCATCTTATCCTGGGTATGCTTCACCAAACCTGAATCAGTAGTTTCCCTTCGTAGCAACTTTAGAATTACCAGATCTGAATCGGTTAACAAATGATCCAATTGCTTACGCCCCTTGGTGGCTAGCGATTCCTCATAAACTTCCGTCAGATATTCCTAAATTCAATGGAAATCCGGGTGAAGATCCATCGAATCATGTGATGACCTTTCATCTGTGGTGTTCGTCCAACACTCTTAATGATGATTCGATTAGGCTTCACCTTTTTCAGCGAACGTTAACTGGTCTGGCAGAAAAATGGTACATCGAATTGCCTAAGGCTTCATTCGATAACTTCAGTGCCCTTGCCAAAACCTTTTTAACCCATTTTTAGTTACCCATAAGGTACGAAATAGGGACGGAGCTTCTTACCAATTTCAAGCAGACGAAAACCACTCACATATCTGATCATATTCATCAGTGGCGACGTCATCATAGAATGGTAAAGACATATGTTCCTGATCAGCTGTTAGCTGAATGGTTTATTAAGTCATTGTTACCCTCTATTATAGAAGATGTGGCCAAGGGAGGAGTTATCACTGAAGAGCAAGTCATTGCTTGTGCACAATATCTAGACTTAATTTATACTCAGTCTGGCACGCTCTACGACAAAATTCCTGATGCTCTTAGACCGGATTTTTCTATTCCTCCTCCTCCTAAATCGAACAGGGACTCTCATGCCGGCAACGGCGTGATGCGCACCCCAAGTATGCAAACTGCAAAGGCCCCATCTAGTAAAGCCCTTGCAGTTTCCAGTAAAAAATCAAATGACAAACTTTCTGCCTCGAAGGTTAATGCCGTGTCATCTGACAAAGGCAAAGAACCGAATCAACGAGGGGGCAAGAAGAAAGGGAAAAACAAAAAGAAGAAACAGGAAGATTCGACTCCTGAAAAATCTTTTGGAAACCCTGCTGGGAAAAAGAAACCTCGTTATCCATGTTACATATGCGACGACGAGCATTTCACAAAATATTGTCCACATAAAGCTGAGGTTATGAAATTTTTAAAAAATTCAAATACCCCAGCGGTGTTAACTAATCTGTTTCTGAGCCCAGAAACAAACCTGGTTGCTAGTGATCGTGCTTCCCCATCCCAAGTGCTTATGCTATCCATCACAAAATAGAAAAAAGATGCTTTGATATCAACAAGGAATAAAGATTATGGAAATCCACAGTCGTCGAATAGCAAGGCTACAGATCAACCATGTAGTTCAACAACAACTTCGCCAGAAGTTGTTCCACCAATCATTCCTGAATTAACTATAAAACCGCCAAAGGGAGTAGTACATAAATCAACATTTAATCCTCATGCTCAAGCAACATAGAATTATAATATAGTGGAGGATTTGGCCCAATTGCCATCCGCTATGTCTACACTTGAAGTACTGCAGAATTTCCCCTGCCAAAAGTAGGCTTTGTTGTCAGCGATAGGTGGGATTGATCCAGCGGATTCCAATCTAGTGGCCTTTAATCATAAAGGATACGAACCTCAGTTACCAGCACAGCTCGCTTTCCTTATACAGGTAAAATCCCTCAACAAAACTGTTCATCGAACAATCATTGATGAGGGGGCATCTACCTGTATTATGTCAATGAGTTGCTGGAAAACTTTAGGCTCGCCACCCTTGTCACGATCATCAACAACATTAAAAGCATTCGATGGGAGAACATACACGCCATATGGGATAATAAGTAACTTGCAAGTCGAACTGGGGGGCAAGACAGTAGAAATTGAAGTCGAGGTCGTTGATGGAAACCTTGACTACAATATCCTACTAGGCAGGCCCTGGATTTATGCTATGGCCACCGTTGTGTCAACATATTTTAGAAAGATTGCATTCCCCTTTCAAGGCGGAATTACAATCGTAGACCAACTAACCTTTTTCCCCAACAGTTCGCAAGTTACTGGAAGCATTCCATTGATCCATGGAAGTTCTCAATCACTTCAAAATATCAGAGTAGGTCTCCTAAAAGACCCTACCTTAATGGGTACTTTTGCCCTACTGCCTCTGAGAAATCTGGCGGAAGTGGCCACGGTAGAAACCTATCATATGATATCTTCTACATCATTAAAGATTAAGAAGAACACTGACCATTTTGATAGTGTGGATCATCGCAAGGTATTGTCCCCAAGCCCTACCATACCTACATCATCTGACGATCAATTCAGCAATGTTGTACATTATGTACTGGGGGCATTGGAACCAGATCTTTCCTTCATGACCCCTTATGAGTTGTGATCAAAGGTCGCCAGAGGATAGTTCGTTGACTAGTGTCAACCTCGTTAAAAAATGAAACCAAGGATCTGAGCAGAATTCCTTGTCTTGTGTCAAGCTCATTAAAAAATGAAACAAGGCTAAGCAAAGTTCCAAGTCGAGTCTTTCACTTGATCTCGTAAAGGAACCTTCATTCCATCCACCTAATTACTGTGAGTAGTCTGGTGAATGTAACGAAGCTTAGGGGGCATGCACCCTTGTCTATTTTACAGACAAACCCAGCTGTAGAGATAAGTTTCCCTGTAAGTTATGTGATCAGTCCGAGTGACCTTTCACCTTTGTCTATTTGGTAGACAAAGTGCAGGAAGTGTTTTGTCTAAGTATTGACAGAAAATCATCCTTCTTAACCACAATAAGTTTCCATATGGTTATTGAAGAATTTTTTATGCTGGGGGCATGTAAACCTTTTTATGCAAGCAAAAGCGACCAATTTCATTTTTAGCTTTTTAGCGTTTTTAGCTTTTTAGCTTTATAGTTTGGTTGTTCCTAGCTTACATAAAAAGGAAACACGAGCAGTTTTACGCGAAATTCAAGCTCATTAAAAAATAAACCTAGCAATGAGCATATGTTCCACGAGAGTTTAAGCTCATTAAAAGATGAACCCACCTTTGGTAAACAACCATTGCGATCACATAATTATCAGCTTTTGAACCTTGGTCGTGTTCTTACCATCACCTCCTCTTTTTTAGCCAATCATACGCCTCCATTTGATTGTTTACCCCTTTTGAGGAACAACTGCGATGAGTGATTCTATTAGCCACCTTCTTTACACTACCTTGATTGAAAATGTTCCAAACCTTACCTGGAACTAGCTACTATTCGAAAACATCACTCGTTCCTCAAAAAACGAGTCTCCTTTAAGCTCTTTTCATCTGACTCATAAAATATGAAAAGATTGCTGAGCAATTGGCCTCTCTAGCTCGTTAAAGTGATTGGAAGTGCCATCCCTCCTCTAGATTTTAATCTTTTTGGACCTGAGGGATCATTACACAAAAAGATCGAGCACTTGTCTTGTTCAGCTCATTAAAACTATCGAAAAGTCATCCCTTTCGTATTGTTTTATACTTTTTCAGACTTAAGGGATTATATTACGAAAAATGAATACTGGAGTTTCCTTTCCATCTCTTTTCAGACTCTCTAAAATTGAAAAGGACCGAGTTATCCTTGTCGTTAAACTCGTTAAAACAATAGCGACAAACTTGTCCATGCAGACAAGAGCGAGTTTCACTGTCGCTAGGCTCGTTAAAACATAGCGACAGGTTTGCCCGAAGGGAAAATTATAGAACAAGCATATGTTATCCTCCTCAAGCTTGACAAAAATAAAGAGGTACTGGTCAGAAATGATTGGGAAAAATTGGGAAGAAAACTTGAAGAAACTTTATTGGTAGTAGGTCGCTCTTGAACATGACACTTTCACTCCATCACCATGATTGAGTCGGGTTGGGTTATTTCGTTCACCGGTCATATCACCATTGGTCCTCCGTACCATCCATTTTGGGGTTAATGCTACCAATCCATTTCAGTGTCATCGATATGTTCAAGAGAAGTCGCTCAGAGAATTCACCAACCCAGCTTATGTCTCATCCACTGCAATACCTTCACGCTTCATTCTTTCATGACCGCCACCCTGAAACCTGTATCATTAGATCGTTTTCACCTCCACAAAATCATTTTCTCCTTTTCATGTCATAGATGTGGGATTCATTAAGGCCCTCCTACGACGGGTCACTTCTTGTCGACATCAGCACATTATCCAAGAAGTCAACCTAGGAACAACCCTTTCAGTTCTTTGAAGCTTGCATGCCTCAATGGCAAGTTTCTCACTTCCGGCGACAGGTTTACATCAATGACCTTCGACTGAAATATTTTGCATGGTGTTCGACATCGACTCATGTATTCACACCACATGAATTGTACTGCAGTACCTTGAGGGTCATTATAATTATCGGTGATTCCTCTCGTGCGTGTTAACAGCTTACGTCATTGGCTGGTAATCAGGCGATGTCTTTCCATGTTCGACGTTAGAACATCTTTTCACATGGATCGACCTATACTTCAGGCGAAGATTGAACGATTTTTGAAGACCCCAGATCTAGTTTCATCCATCCAGGCTGCGATATATTCAGGAAAAATAAAGACATCAAATGTACATCATAGTTGCACAGAATCATCAGTCTACCACACAGACGATTGTCTGTCCTATGTACATGAAAATGAATTTATAAAGCTGAGCATGGGAATGCCCGCCTCAGCTAGATCATGAAAATATTATGAAGATAATGTATTGTATTGTATCTTATTACAGGTCACCTTCCAGTTTGAAAAACCTTGGATCCTCATGATAAAGCATTTCACCTGACATCAGAAGATTTACGACCTCATGCTTTAGGGGGAAACTATTATAGACATATTTGGGCACTGCAACCCCAATCACATATGTCCATAAACCAAGGGCTTCTAAGCCCCTAAAAGTGTTGTTTCATACCCTAAAGGAACAAGGTCAGCTGATTCCATCATCTCCCATAAGTTCTCCATGAAAAACTACTCAGAACTGGTCAAAAATGGACCATACAGACTGCTTAGTGCTAAGGGTGCGATGCATCTCACCTGCCACATGCAAAAAGTGCGATGCATACTAAAAAGCCCTTCTGTAGGGTGTGATGAGCAAGAGCAGACAAATGGCAGAGGCAATTGGCTAGGTGGAAACCCAGAGAATCTTCTAGAAACTACCCATTTGACACTTGCCTCTCTGAATTCACCCAGGGATGAGTAAGAGATCATGAAATCTCCAAGTGGAACCAAGAACTATTAGAGAGATGACACTAATCAAAATCCCAGAAGCTGACTCACCCACCTACAAATATCTATATATGGATCCCTCATCCTAGAGATCCGAAGGCTGGAATTTTGTATTTTGTAAGGAAGTGTTGTTGGTTTCTCTGTGCAACATTGTATTGTTGGGTGATCTAAGCTTTTCATGAGGTGAAGAGGGATTTCATGCTGGGAGGATGGCGCTGGGTCAGACCAATGGGTTGTAATCCTCTCTTCTACTACTTCTATCAATAAAGCTATTTGAGTTTTCCTCCATATTCTTGTATATCTCTGAATCTTGTATTGATATATGCATTTGTATGGTTAATATACATCTGATCCTATATTGTTTATGGTTATAGATCTCTATGCTTTGATGGTATTATGTTGCTTTGACTTTACAGGTGTTCTTTCAAGCGGGACAAGTAAGGAAGGAGTGGCGAAGCTCTGTAAAAGGAGGGAGGAAACAAGCAAGGAACCAAGCAAAATACTGAGGTTGGTACTCTCTGCTTCTCTCTCATCTATCTCTCATAAAGGAAAATATAAGTAACTTTAGTTTGTTTGTTTCTAAGATAGCTACCTATCTTAGTGGGACTAGTAGCTCTAAATGGACACTAGTTTTCCTGATAACAAGGGGCAAGAGAGAGATTTTGTCTTGGTGGACCATGAGGTGGCTCAAGAGGAGAATGTCATGGACTTGGATGCTCAAAATCCAAGGAGTATCAAGGATTTGATCATCAAGGAAAAAGAGGTTGACATTCAAGCCCTATCAGTCAATTTAGAAAGGGCAAAGTCGATAATCAAATACCTTGAGCAGGAAAATAAGCAATTAACTAATAAACAAGCTATTATGGAATTGCAAATGATTAGGGAAGAAAGAAAAGAGGCAAAGAAAGCAAAGGGCAAGATGACCTCCATTGAGCAAGAAATTGAGAATGACCGAGAAACTTGGTTAGAGAGGGTGAACATTCACCTTGAGAAGTTGCTTGAGAAGGCCAATAAAGAGAAGAAAATGCTTCACCACATGGCTTATCACTATTTAACCCGGAACAAGATATGCAATATAAGAATGAGAAAGCTAAAGGCAAGGTTGAGGAGAGCTTTGAGAAGCCAAAAGGAGAAGAACAAATTAGAAATTCTTGCTGATGCCTCCTTAGCTCATCATAGCAGTGCTTGAGGGTGCTCTGTACCAAATTTGGGGAAATTTTGAGAATTTTTTGTCATTTTCAAATTTTGAAATTAGAAAAACAGGAAAACCCAATAGGTGTGCAGCGCCACTGGTGCTTCGCTTTTGACTGGAGCATCTTTTGAAGGAATGGCTACATTTTTGGATTCAGCATGAAAAAAAAAAAAGCAAACCCAAAAATTTTCATCAATTTTGGAGCTGTCACACGGAATGAGTCATTCTTGCAGACAAGACCGACCTCCCTAGTATCTAATGATATCTAGCGACAAACAAACCAATCAAATTCTATCTTTCACTAAATATGCAATTTATAAATACAGGAAAACAAGTGTTTAGGCCTACCTTGGGTCCAGTGCAAGTTTGTAGAAGCCTCGCTCCTTTGATCCAAATGAGCTCCTTTATGTAGAATCTGTAGACACAAACAAGCACACACATTAAATAGCACCTGAAAAGCCAATATAATAAAGCATATCCATCATAATGATCAAGGAATTTATGAAACAAATCACATAAGACAATTTTTTGAGAAAAATGAGTTTGATTGTATTAACTTAAATCAAGAAGAACTTTACAACCTGTGCCTTGATGCTGTACAAGTTCCTCCCAGGGTCCAGCAAGAAGTTTCCTCTACTTTGACAAGTTCACTCACTTCCCAATGAAGCCAAAAGGTATGTGATCTCTCCTCTCAAGCTTAACTAGGGAGTCTCAATTCCACCAGCATTTACCCTTAGAAATGTTCAGCTTCTAACCTCTCTAGCAACCAGCCCACTGCCTTAATTTATAGTGCAATGGAGGGAAGTTACTAGGTCCACCTTCAAAGGGATAAGCTCCTCCTTCAAAGGGATAACTCCTGTCATCAAGGGATTAGCTCCTTTAGTATTGTGATGCATGAACCACCTAGGAGCGAACCATCCATGTCAAGAATCCTTCTAGAATCATCTAGAATTAACCATAAGTAAGTTTTTTGAAGATAAACTTGCGCCTTTTGACTTTTACAGGGGTCCACACCCACCCCTTTAGAGACAGAGCGGGCAGGTCCACAGATAACACGAACATGGGGTGCGGGACCATAGGCAATAGTAGGAGAAAGTGCGGAACTAGAGATTTATTGATTTTTAAAGGACTTTCTCTCTTTTTTAAAGCTTGACATGAAGAGCTGAAGTTTGAGACATGCCAAGGAGGACAGTATGGATGATGGTGGACCCATACTGACTGAAAATAGTCATGGTGACAATTATTTTGTGTAACAGGAGCAGATCTTGGTCACCTAAAGGCCAAAAGCCCATCAAGAAATGACATCTCTGCCACTTTTTTGATACACAGGAAGAAGTCTTGGGAGATTCCATTTTTGAGGGGGAAAATGACATCCAAATCCAGAAATTCAAGTTGTTCCAGAAAGTAGACTCGACAATATTTCCAACAAGCTATCCTACACCCAATTTGGACATTGGGAAGGTCCCCAAAACTGGCTTGGAAAAAGCATTGCGCATTGGATCAGGGGCGCTGCGCATTGGATGGAAATTGCCAATTTGGCTCCAAAATCAAAATTTCGCCTAGATTTTTTGTAATTTGAATTTTGGGCTCTTTTTAGGTAAATCTATGAATGTAATTGATGCTATGGGATGTAAATATAATTTCAAAATGACTCTTAGAGGTAAATTCATCATTTTGAGGTGGTTGAGGGAGGAATGAATCAATTTCCATGGTTTTAGAGGCAAGCTGTTCCACTGCCTATATTCCTATTCTTAGTTTAGATATGGTTGAAACCACCCCTCTTCTCATGGATTCGACCCCTGATGGCTAGCATAGGTGGTTTTGTGCCTATATTATGTACTTTCTTAGTCATTTGAAAAGGTTGGACTCTTGTGGAAGCTCTGAGCTCTATTGTATATCTCTACAGTAGTTTGGCAAGGAATAAAACCAAGTTTTGCAGCTATTTTTGTGGGATTCTTGTGATACTGTGTTTTTGTATTGTTTCTTCTTTTGTAATAAGTTATTCTTATGTGTTATATGTTTCAAAACCTTTTCCATTCTTCTTAACTAAATGAATCAAGAGAAATAGGCAAAATACATTGATAACAGTGCTTTGCCTTGGGAATGCATTTAGTTCTTAATGTTTTCAGCAGTCTGAAGAGGATTCATGATCTCTACATGCCCTCCTCAGCCCCTTAGCAGTCTTAAATCAACCATCTCACTTGATTACTAGTGCATAAACACTTATCTATCTCGCCCCACAGAACATGTCTGTAAATCTGACTTGATTTCTTGGACCCAAGCTGCCTGCTCCATTTGATCCAGCAACCAATCATCAAAATCAACCAAAAACCCTTGAGCTACTATACCTAGCCTAAAATATAATTTCAATTCAGTCATCTCAAGTTGTAATTGCAGTCATCTTTACTGAGATTGACAAGGAGAGAGCCCTCTCCCGACCTGGTAGGGCTAGCTACCAGGTTAAGCATGGTTTGTGGTTATCCTAAGATTGCCTCCCTTCAGCCTGAGGTCGATCTAGGCTCTAACAGACAGTAGTGGAGTGAAAAAGGAATAAGGAGGGACTAATCATGGTGGGAATAGCTTGATTATGGGTTAAAACAGTGATTAGCGTTAAATGAAGGCTTTTTGGGTAATTTCTTCATTTAAATCGAAAATTGATTTAACACAGAAAATCATCGAAAAACACAATATGCGGACGTGAAATTTTATTAACGCTGGCGGATAATAGCATCGGGTCAGGGTCTTATTCGCATATCGCAATCGGAGTTAGGCAGGGAGCAAGCCTATCGCAAGGGCATACGATAAGGCCAGATGCAATGTGGCGGTAAATTGTAACATATATCCTATCGGATCCGGGTCTATCGCAATCGGAGATCAGATATTGCAAAGGCGGAGGATGTGTACATCAGACGGAACTTGCGATGAGAAAAAATGCGATATGGCGATAGACTGTAACATATAACGACGTCGAATCCGAATTCTCATCGCGCATCGCATATCGCAATGGCGAAGGGTTATATGTTATAAAAGGGACTTTGCGATGGGGCGGATGCGAAGTGACATGAAATGTAATATATATATGGGTCGGGTCTGGGCTTCCCATTGCATATATGGAAAAGCTTTCAACCCGCCGATATTGTGATGCGATATGTTATATATCATAGTTTTATTAATAAAATTAAGATATATGCATGTTTAAAGGCCTGCGGTCCCGCCAATATTGTGATGCGATATGTTTATTACATAGTTTTATTAATTAAACTAAGGGATTTTGGGGTATTATATTAAAGGAGCTATATTATATGGAAAAGGGAAATTCTTAAGGATTTAATACATAAGTCAATGTTAATATGAAATATAGTGGAAAAGAGGAATAACACTAAATATAATGCTTTTTATGAATGTTTTGACTTTTCATATAGCATTTATACTTAGGGTAAAGGTATTTTTATGGGTTTTTCAGATAAAAAGGGAATTTACATGGTAAAAGGGTTTTTACATAGTAAAAAGGGGATTTTACATGATGTTTTTACTTTTCCTAGGTAAAAAGGGTTTTTACCATAGTAAAAGGGGTTTTTATGGGAATGAATGAATACGAATGTATGAAAGGGAAATTAGTAAATATATGAATGAATAAGGATGAGGGAGGTTAATAAATTGATGTTGTAGGCCTTCATTTTCTTTGTGTAATTGCCTCCTAAGCATAGAAACATGATAAATGTACATTTTGTCCAATCAATAATCAAACTGCTGCAACCTTTTTGTACTTACCCTTAGCTTATCCTATCATTTTTTCTTCACTTAATGGGTGCATTTGAGCTAGCAAGCCCTTTTCCTTTCTTTTTATTTTACAAAAGCAAACTATCTAAATCTACCCTTATAACTTCCAAGGGCTTAGATTAAACTAATGAGAACCTTATTATTCTCTACCTAACTACTGATCTACCAAGATTAAACAGTTTGGACAGATCTTTATTCTCTAACTATAACATCAAATTTAAAGCATGAAGCAGTCAAGATTAAACAGTTTGACTATCATGGGTTATGGAATTTAAAACAAGCTACACACAACCATTATTTGTAGAAACATAGTAGTGGCATTTAGGCTTTCTCACTTTCAGAGTTTATTTGTTTTCTTTTCTTTCTATCCTAACATTTTCTTTTTGCCTTGATTTTTTTAGAGCAGCTAACCTAACATTTTCATTGATATGGACATCATCATCAAGATAGTTTTTAAACTAACATTTTCTACACTATTATTATGTCCATATCCTAACTTAACATTTTTTGAAATATTCTATCTAATTCAAACCAAAAAATGCTATAACATGTAGAATAATTGTTGCAATGTCTGTAAAAAATTTTGCAGCAAGTGACAATTGTCCGTTACATGTTTTCTAGCTACCTGACAGATAACGCACCACAGTGTGGACCCTGTACTTGGTCTTGTGGCAGCCTCCTGCCTTAGGGGCATTGAACCTCCCCCTGTAATATAATTCACGAAAAACAGGGTAGTGATCTTTATCATGCCCCTCGCTTTTACACTTTAGGCACCAAACTTCTTCGCACACCTTTGACCGAGCTTCCTTTTCCTTTTTCAATCTCTGTAACTCCAAGTAGAGGTTTTGCAACTCCTCATGGATCTATTGAACTCCCAATGACATGTCCTAGATAGGTGTCTCATGTAATCTCATTGCGATCTCCATTGCTTCCACCTGAGTTGCTATCTTTTATTGTGACAAAGCAATCCTTAAGTGGGGTAGGAGCACGGCTATAAACCAATCGCGATGCTGACTATCTGCGAGATTCATGTTAGCTTCGTGAACCCCACACTTTAACCTCTGATCCAACTCCTAGGGTGTTTCGTTGACCCTCATCGTGATTTCCTTGAACCCCACTACTGATAGGGTTTTAGACTTAGGCCTAAATAATTCCTTATTCAGAGCAGTCTGAGTGTCTGCTAACGATGCTAACGGATTATCAGTGTAGTACTTAATGTACCAAGTCAACGCGCGATCTTGAAGAGCAGTAACCAACTGTGCCTTATTTATATGATCATCTGTAATATTCTGTGTCGTCCATATAGCCTTCGCAATGAACCAAAATTGATCTGGGTCCTCCCTTCCCAAGCCCTTGAAAATCGGAAAATTCATGATATTTGACATGTTGAATGGCGACGAAGGTGGTGGCTGTGTGGGCGAAGCTGTATGTTGTGGAGGTGAAGGTGGAGGTGGTGTGGGTGAATGAGGTATTTGTGGAAAACCCTACCTTATCAATTGTACAATGCTTTGCGGTGAGGCTTGTACTGCTCCCTCGTCATCACTTGAAGGAGGTTCTATCAATGGGCTATATTCAAGACCCGTTCTTCCTTGATTTCTAAAACTTTGTCTGCTTCACGTAGACCTAAACATCAAGGTAATGGCATAACTCACTTTTCACACAAAAGCATCTTATTCCAAGTATTCAAATATCTTAAGTACTTACCTCACGGCCCCTTGAAGAAGCGTCACTCTACTTCGCTATAACTGACTGAGGTGTCAACCGCAAATTTTGTCACAAATCCTCCTACGACTCGATCAAGCCAGTGATCAACTACTCGTACGATCTTATCTTCAGAATCTTCCAACCTCTTCACTAGCCCCAGGGTCCACACTATTGGACCATCAAGCCTCCACCTTCCTTGGCCATCTGCCAATTTAGCGATCCACTCATACAATTCGATCGGGAAGGTGCAGAAGAAAATTTTGTGTATCTCTGTGTAATGATATCTTTCCAACCACTGTTCTTTTTGTAGGCGTGGTTTTCTGTTCTATTGCATCGCGAATTCGTGGATCTTTCTATCCAACCACTTCTCAATTTCCTTCTTTGTCGGATTCTAGTGATGTGACATCACACATCTCTTTATGAAGATCCTGGTCCCAACAACGGAACCATTTGTTGGCTTAGTGGGTCTTGACCCAAGTTCAGAGTTAGTTGTGCCAAACAAATCCCCACACTACTAGGCCTCTCAGCATCAATCCACAGAGTGTGGACTGAAGTCTCACCCGAAGCAGTATGGGGTGATGTTGGAACCAATTTTCCGCACCCAGAGATCAGTGTGATGTCATTTTGTGCCCTAAATCTACCTTCACGCAGATCGATAAACCTTTATGGATTATTGATGTAACTTCCTTTAATCAACATCTAGACCCCCGCAAAGGTCTTGACTAGCTTTTGTGGACCCTGAATAGGTAAATTAACTACTTACACACATCAAATATTACTCTTAACCTAGTGTTTACTCAGATCTACTTAAGTGTTTGATAACTTTAACGTACAATGATATAATCTTCGTGTAAACCCTTAATGTTAATTGCGTTCACATAACAATATAGATCCAGTAAAGTTGTGCATCAATACAACATTATTTCATAAACCCATCATTCATCACAGCATAAAGCACATTCATACATAACATAAGTAAATAGGTAAAACACTATAATTTCTGTAATAACCTTCTCTATTAATATTCATTTTCGCTTACAGACTCAAGACTTCCCTGCGCACTTAGCTGTAGGGGTCCACACACTCAGCTGTGGACTCTAATATAGGCCTCTGCACACACAGCTGCATAGCCTTTTCCTCCTCTAATACTTTTACAATATTTCTCCTATTAACCCATTACATTTGTCTTCATCATCGATATCTTGCCTTAGAATCTCTAAGACACACCTATTTATACAATCCCATGGTCCGCAGACCATGGGTAGATCTTCAAAAAGCTGACCTAACTTACATAAAGAAGGGTAAAATCCTTTTTGACTCACGTTCTCTGCGACCAAAATTTGTTGAGAATTTACATTCCTTTACATAAAACTTTGGGTTTTTTTCCCCAAATTGACCCATGGGACCCCATCCCAATAATTACCCTAGTTTATGCCACTAGAAATCACTGGGATGCCCATAGAATCTGGAAAATTGATTTTAAAAGTGGTAATGTAGGCATTCCCTTTGGGAACAAATTTACTAATGCTAGTAATGCATTGATAACCTATGTTACTTGAGTTACTAACATAAGTTGTCCACTAGAAACCTGTGTTATTCTATTTTCAACCCAAAAACTCAAGAATATTTACTCCAACTCCTCTTGAACCTAATCCTATGTACCTATAAACATCTCCCAATCCTATGAACCTCATCTAAAGCCTTCGAACCTCATGTCAAGGCCTCTAACCATATTCAACTGATTATCATGTTAAGATATCCAAACTTATTGTATAGAATGCCAACACAATCAACTCTTGAGCTAACTCGTTAGGTGGAAACCTAGGTTGACATCCGAAGTTGAATGCCATCAACAGTTGACTCGACAACTGAGTCCATAACTAAAAAACTCTTTTAAATAATAGGGTCACAAGGGCCACCACATATATTCCAATACCATGAGACTCTGTAAACCAATAGGATCATGAGGGCCACCACTACTAGGTTGACATCATGAGGAACACCACTCCTAGGTTGACATCATGAGGACGACCACTACTAGTTTGAAATAAATGTCAACACCATGAGACAACAGGTCCAACACAAGAGGCATGTAGCTATCACATCTCTTCTTAGAAATAAGCTACCATCACCCGACCTAGTTTGCTTTCATTATGCAGGTAAATATTTTTCATCATCTCCTATTTATTAATTGAAGTTTTGTTTCACTATATCATTGTGTTTTTGTTTAAATATGTATTTCATTTCATTCCTTCATAAATATGGATCACTTTTCTTCCGCATACCAACAATATTTGTAATTAAAGAGAAGTGGATCATTATAAATACAGTTGGTTGCATAATGAAATCTTTTTTGTTACTTTTCTATTGAAGGCTTCATTTATGGATGGATCTTTAGTAGATTCTACTAAAAAATATCATTGTTGTGTTTTAGAGGTATAATGTTTTTTAATAATTCTTGTGTGTTATACCTTCAAATACCAATGTCTAAGAAAATAAATCTATATAGACATTCAATAAATTGCAAAATTTTCTCCTTTTAAAACAAGAGCCCAAATTCATGGTCCCAATAGAATTTTCAATTGTAGACTTCAATAGATCATACTCCATGAAGGAACTATTTGTTTTAATGTTCAAATCTTTGTTGAATCTATTCAATAGGTCAAACAACTTCTCAAGTGAAACTACATGCATGGACACACTATTTGACTTTGTATTGCTCATCTTGTCCCCATAGTCATCTAAATATTCAACATGTTCTTCATCATCAATGACTCCATATGTGAATGTGCCTTCATTAGCTAAAGAATCAATGATCTACGATTCTTGTTAAATGTCCTCCAACTTGTTACTTTATTCAAGAACCAAGGCCTAAAATGATTTCAACATAAAAGTTATTACTGAATAGTTCATTGAAAAAGGATTAAGTAGGATGTAGAATTAGCTAATCCATAAATGTATGTGTTTTCTATAAGATGAATGAAATGCATATTAAAAGCTTCAAATTTTGAAATTAAACTTTATACCTCTTCTATTTTATATTCATATGTTTTGTCTTCATGACATATGATGGTTGTACATGTTTTCATTGCAGTGGACACCCCATGATTCATTATCTGCATTAATTTCAAATGCAACATAGTCATGTGATAACCTTCTAATATGCTATCCTCATTGTTGGTGTTGTTGGAGTATTTGATTCAAAAAGCTTGAGACCGCATTTTCTTATCGCACCTTATATCTATCTATCTATCTATATATATATAAAATCCGTCTTGAGCATGTTTGTAACTTGACCATCTCATAACACAATTCAAAACTTCATTAGAATTTCTATATAAGAGAAAAAAATTCTAATGGATTTATGTTGGTTTATATGTGTAGTGGCAAGGTCTATTTATTCCTAATTGTTGCACATCCACTAAAGCCTTAGTTTGTTGTTGGGTTTGGAATTCAAGTGATTGAGCCTCTATAATAAGAAGGAAAATGTGGTATAAGACATTTGAATAATGAAATTGGCAATTCAAATCTAGCTGCAAGTAGTTAAGGGTCAAAATAACATTCAATGTAATACTAAAAGAGTAGAAAAAAAGATAGAGTAACTTATGCTACCTTTTGTGTTACTCTTATGATTTATGATTTGTCTATTTCAAGTCTAGAATCAATAGTTGTATCATCTTTCCAAGAAAATTTCTCCTTATACAAAATTGTTAGTATAAGTTTTGATATCTTGTTCTAAGAGACTTTCTTATGGAAGGCATAATGGTAAGGTTGTAATTTCTTACTAGAAATATTTTTTAAAAATGCTATGGAGTAAACAATTATAGATAATGTAAATGATTTCATCTTTAAGTGTACAAAATTGACTATGTTGTTGTTAGGAGGTAATTAATTAGCACTTTCATTCAATATTTTTCCTTAAATATGTGTATGCAGTGTGCTTTATACCCTACCTTTTCATTGTGGCCATATCTAAACATAATTTTATTTTTATCTAAACTAATCTCTTCATGTTCTTTATAAGATTCAATTTTCTAATATTTTTGGCTCTCTTTTCACAATCTAATGTGTTATGCGGAATTTACGACTGCAGATAGAAGTATATTCCTATTCCCTAGATCTAGTGGATGGATTTAGAATAATATAAAGCAAAAACTATAAAGTTCCCCTTAGAGAAATTGGATAATGGAAAGAGGCTTACTTTGGATCCATCACAAGCTCTTCTCTCCTCTTGGCTTGTAAGCTCCAATCGTAGCTCTGATTGCTATAATTAGAACCTACACATACAATCAATACAATCCAAATATCTACAAAATCTATGTAGAATTATCTAATTACTTTATTCAATGGATCAAAAAAGAATTGGAATATATGAATGTAAATATAACATAACACATATAGGAAAACTATATACTCTTTGTATTAATATGAAAAGGAGAGAGTTTACAACCAAAAATAGTAGTTGATCTTGTAGAGATCTCCCCAAGTTGACTTGTCCTTCCTTGTCACAAAGCACACCTCAATGTCACCCTAATGCATGAAGATGATAACTCTCTTAGGTTCAAGGAAGAAACATGAGGGTATGACTAGTCTCTTAAATCCCACTGATGTTATAGATGGTTGTAGATTTATAGGAGAGTGTGGTAGTTTAGGAATTCTTATCCATTTACCAATCTAGGCTTGAGATATACTCTTGATGGGAGGATGAACTCAAGGGATAAGAGGTGAAATATCTAAGGTAGGATTAGATAGGATTCAAAGTTCTTATCCAAGTTAAATGGTTGAAACAACCCTTGGAATCTTCTAGAAGAAGAAGAATCAAGATTATTTTTAATTTTCCCAAATTTCTAGAATCAACGCACCCTCAAAAAAGGACAACCTGTAGCTGATCAATGTTGGTGCATAACTAAGAAACATATTTCTAAACATAGGTCCCTAAAGAGCCAGGGTGCATTGGGCCTTAAAAGCATTGAAATTAAGTAGTCATACCCAAAAACTCATGGATTTGGGAGACTCATGCTTAGGGCTTTGTGTAGGGATGATGAAAAGGTGTTCACAGATGTTGATTGATCCAATTTGTAGGCCTATTAATCAGATGCGATGAAATGGCCTATAAAATATTACCCCCCTAAAGTGGAAAGTCAGAAATAGTGGCTGATGACTTAAGTGCTTTACCTTGTGGCAAGTTTGGATCAAGAACAACTGGTCAAGATCATCATCTATTACAATACATTTTTATCATCATATCTCTATTGAGGGAGACATACTCATGCTTAGCACATAAGCTAACATTACATGTACAACGATCAAGAATTTGTATACACTAATGGAAAAGTGTGGATCCATGATTGGATGAATGTTTGTATGATCATAGCCATCATGCTTGGTAATTTCGCATTAATCTTGAAATTGTAGTTCAGATGGATGGAACTAGATCCAATGTCTTCTATCTCATTCACTCAATCATCCAACATACGAGTCTAACAATGAGAATAAAGGAGTTGGAGTCAAACATGGTAGACACCATGTGGTTACCGTCCAATGATATGTTTTTAAAAGATGTGAGAGAAACCACCGATGATGTTAATGGCTCTCAAGGTACTGTAGTACAATCTTTATGGTGTGAATGAACGAGTTGAATTCAAACACCACAAAGAATCTATTGGTCAAAGGCCAATGATGAAAACCTATCACTGAGATTGAGGTAACATGTCATTGATGTATGCAAGTCCAAAGGAACTAAAAGAAGGGTTTCTAAGTCAACTTCTTGGATAATGAGCTGATTTCGATAGGAAGCGACCCATCATAGGAGGGACTTGATGTATCCCCCATCAATGACATGAAACATGTATCATGATTTGAGATAGAATGATGATGATGTGGAATTGGTTCAGGAATGACAAACATGGAATGAAGGCTTAAGAGTATCATAGTAGATATCAACTGAATGAATTCTCTTGAATATATCAGTGACACTGAATGGAGTTGGAAGCATTGACCCAAAATCGAAGGCAGAGTCTTTGATATGATGTGATGAAAAAAAATATAAGTATATTTCCCAACCCAATAGCCATGGAGATGAAGTGGAAGAGTTTCATGTTGAAGAGCTACTCGCTAAATTAATATGTCGAGTACCCTATTTCCCTAATTTCTCCAACCATTTATGGTCAGTACCTCTTTACTTTTAACAAGCTTGAGGAGGATAACATATGCTTTATTTGTAAGTAAATCCTTCAGATGAATCCCTCTGAGTATCTTTAACGAAACCTGAGAAGAAGTGGTTTGGTCCCATCATGTTCAACAAGTTTATCGTTGTTTGATGTTTTTACAAGCCCATCGAAGGTCTAAATCGACATATTTTTCATGTTTAGAGAGTTTGAAAAAGAGGCAAAAAAGAAAAATCCAAAATTTCATTTTCGTAAATAGTTCCTTGAGTCCGAAAAGGCATAAAATGATACTCAAGAGAACCTCTTAGTCATGTTCGACTAAGGTATTCTTTTTTCGTAATTAATCTATCTCAGTTCAGAAAAGGGTTAAACTTATACTAAGTAGATTTCTTTTCATTTACTTTAATGAGTTCGAAAAGACAAGTGCTCAGAAATATTTTCATATTTTGGGAGTCTAAAAAGAGTTGAAAGAGGACTCCAAGGTGTTCCTTTTTTACAAAGCCCAAAAAATGATAAAAGTATGCTCTCTGGTCAAAATGACCTTTTTCAATTTACAGATCATCAAATCCATTAACAGTTGTTAACTTGCTCAAAACACCACCAAAAGATTAAAAATACCTATTTCATGATATAAATGAATCACATTTAGGTCAAAAAATTAACATATTAATAAAAAAAATGATGAAAAATGACCATAAAATAGGCAAAAATAACTCATTTTTACCATTTCACATTTTACCTCTTAGAGAGTGAGTTCTGAGTGTTTTTTCCAACAATATTCTGTAGCTAATTGCAACCAATCCAATGGATCATTTTGAGAACGGTCACTTCCAGAGAGGAGCTATAACCTTCTTCTTTCCTTTCATGGTTCCATTTTGTGATTTCATGTAATTTGTTCTAGTTTTTTAAGGGCCCTGGGTCTCTAATTCATCGCCCTGGGTCCAACGCACCCCTAGAAGGTTGAAAGGAGTGTGGAATAGAAGGAAAATACATAACACTGAAATGCACTATCTACCGTTAAGAGGGTGCGGTGAGGGAAATTCCCAATCTTTTTTTGCTTGTTTTCCTCAAACTTTCTCTAGTATTTTGCATGAAACTTGTCCTAACGATCCTTCTTATCATATTTTAGGTGTCTACTGGAACAAAATGGCGTTGATATGGAGGGAAAGAGAACACGAGGAACAAAATTTGACTGCAACTAATGATCCTGCCACTATCTAGGCTTTGAGAGATTGTAGACTCTTGAAATTCTTTTGGCTTCCTGGTATGAGGCAACAGATGGAATTATTGAGGTATCTTATCTATGCATGGGATGTTTAGGCATAGGAATTCAGACTTGATGCACATATGTTGGAAATACAGGTGGAAGATATATACTTCTTGACTAGTATGTTAAGGCGAGGTGCCCACATTTCTCTATCTGGTTCAAGGAGTGGTGGAGAGACAGTCAAGGATTACATTAGTGCACATTATAGGCCAAGATCCCAATAGACTAAATATGGAAAATCAACATCAAGGATTTGTTCTATTTTCCTTTAAGGACGATCTTGTTTATTATTACTAGATTGGATGGTACTGTGACTTTACATGTGGCCAATAATTCCCATATGAAGTATGACCTAGAGTGTCTAGAGCCAACAATATTCAACTAGAGTGAGAGAGTATTGGTAAACATGAAAGAATAGTTGACCAAGGCAAAAGATGGATTGTTAAAGAAATTTGGCTATGGTTCGATCTTGGCTTATTTTTCCTTATATCAGATTCCATTGCTCAGGCCACAACATATCTCACTCAAGCCCATAGATCCAAGAGTCCCACAAATGAGGATATGAGTGGATCTCATGTCTAGACATGCAAGTACGTCGCTGATAAGCTTCACACATGTCTTCTTCAGATGGCTGCTCATGCAACTCATTATGACAAAAGACTATCCATATGGAGGGATGGATTTCTGTAGAGACCCATAGCTCATGCTTTCTAAAGATGAGCGATGGGGTGCCATAGGCAAAACATTTTGATTTTTAAGTTTTACATTGTTTTTGTAATTTTTTATGTATCTAAGACTAAACTATTGATTTGTACACATGCAAATATTGAACTCATTCAACCTAGGGGTTCTTCTTATCTTCATCATGTAGGAGACTCACAACAGGCACCAATAGTAGTACAGGTTGTGGCAGGAGGATGAGAGGTAATACAGGATCTCAATATGGCTGAGACCCTTACAGAGGTTGAGTGTCACATGGACGGGTTGACTGATGGCATATCTGATACTAGGGTTGACGAGCTTCCTATGAGACTGCAATGACATACTATTGGTGTGCCTGTCTGTATCAATTGGCTATTGTACAATATGGCTCATGAAATGGCGTTCTACCATGAGCACTATTATTAGTCTACTAGGAGGCTTATAGCCATATTTTGACTGCATGTATATTTTAGGCCATGGGGCCACATGTCTCTCGGGCACAAATTTTATAAAGACAAACTTTGATATATATATATATATATATATATATATATATATATATATATATATATATATATATATATATATATATATATATATATATATATATATATCTATATATATATATATATATATATATATATATGTATATATATATATATAGATATATATATATATATATATATATATATATATATATATATATACATATATATATATAGTGTTTCTTATGGTTCTATTATCTCTTTCAATGCATGTGATATGTATTGAATTTAATTTCCATGTGTCACAAATGCTTATCTAAAACATAATTGGCTGATGCATCTGTCAATGTGTTTAGATTTCTATAGATATGTTGATATTGGATGAAATCGAAATATCTTTCCATAAGATGAACCCTCATGAACATGCAAAACATAGTTGGACTTCTAACTAAATAGACAATAGTCAATTGTAGTAGTACAAGTTGTGAGTCAAGTCTGATAACTATATGATGGATACCATGGGAAATAACATCAAACAATAGCTTGATCACTACACTATAATCAATGATGTTATTGGTAGAGCTACTAATACAAATCCCTTGTAAAATCACTAGCTCGCCATTCAGAGCATATATAAGCCATGTTATGGAAGAGAGGTTCCAAGTACTTCGAATAACACCATTAGCATAACCAACATACAGTTTTAGGGATGCCAACATCCGAAAACCAAATGTAAACATGATTAACACAAACCGTAGGAAACTCCAAAGGGAAAACACTGCAAATCACACTCAATCTAAGCGCATCAGATATAAGATATGTTCCTACTCCATGGAATTGGCAGGGAGGAGTTCGACAACAAGTTTGAGAGACAAAATTTCATTTTCAATTGGAAGGATTGCTTCCAAACCATAGACCAATTATAATGTTGTGAACCTGGTAGTAGTCCTAATGGAGGTTCAATGTGCCCACAATATCACATAAAGAACAAGATTCTAGTCTGATTTGTTGACCCCTATCATACATTGAAGCATTATTTTGAGAACTTTATTGATCACTTCAACTTGGCCATTCCCCTGAGGGTAGTAGGGAGTGGAACTCTCATGGGAATATCCCAATTTGGCTGTCAGTTCGGACATCATGTGATTGCGAAAATGTTTTCCATGGTCTGTGACTATAACCTGTGGAACAGCAAATCATGCAATGACATGGTTGAAGAAAAGGAGAGAAGTTGTTTCGCCGGTATTATTATATGTGGGCATCCCATTGGACGACTTGGTAAAATAATCAACCGCTACGATGATATATCCATGCCCCCCATCTGAGTGAGGATTACATGTCATAAAATCAATGCCCCATTTCATAAAAGGACCAATGAAAATAACAGGATGTAAAGGAGCGAGCAGAGCACAGGTCTTACAATTGTATATCTGACATGCGTGACACTTTTAGACAATGAGGATGCATTTTTGAAATATGGTAGGCCAAAAGTAACGAGCACAATGAATCTTTTGTGCAGTGGAATAACCAAACAAATGACTACCACATGCCCCAGAATGGAATTAATTTAAGACTTTCTTGGCCTCCTCATGAATAAGGCACCTTCTAAAAATTGTATCGATACTGCGGTGATGAAGGGTGTCACCAATTATAATGTAATGTTTGGCTTGATATTGGATACGTCATTGGTCAAATCAAGAGGTACATAAATGGAAATTATGGGACTGGATATATATGGTAATGTCTCCGTACCACGGGTTAGATGACAAGATCAGAAACAACAGCTCATTTAGAATAGAATCACCATACATGTTCTTAGTTTGAGGAGTGGGAAGGTCGCAAATTAGCTTAGCAAAAACTAAGGATTTCTTCGACATGGATTTGTTGAATTCCAAATCAAACTCTTGTAAGATGAAAATCCACGTAGAGTACTTGCCCCCAAAAAATTGTCATGATAATATATACATCATGGGGTTGCAATTAGAAACAACCATAAGTTTGTAGAGAAATATGTAATGGTGAAATATTTTGATAGCTTGGATGGCTCCCAAATCTAACCTTTTGACATGAGTGTACTTGAATTTGGTATAATTGAGATTATAACTCAAGTAAGAAATAAGATTTTTAGTTCCTACATCATCCTCCTACATCAATTCCATAGTAATGGTGGTAGCTACAGTGGTGAGGTACATGAAATAATCGCGGTGGTAATCTAGGACATATAACAAGGATGCTCAAATTAGTACATCTTTAGAGGCATCAAACACCTTTTGAGCAGTGTTGTCCCAATGGAAGGGAACCCCTTTCTTTAACAAGAAATTAAATCCTTTGTTGAGTTTAGTGTAGTTGCCAATGAACCTCTGAAGAAAGTTAGCCTCCCCTTGGATTCGTTGAAATTGAAGGAGGGAAGAAGGAGTAGGAAAATCAATGATCACTTGGAATTTCAATGGGTCAAAATTAATTACATGTTTTGATACAACAAGACTGAGAAGTCGATAATAACCTATACAAGACACACACTTTTGGGGATTGAGTTGAATGTTATAATGTCTACAACATAAAAATATGGCCCTAAGATGCATTGGGTGATAAGTCTAATGTTTTGAGTGAGAACGAAAATCATCCAAATAGGGTTGCACAATATGTTTGATGTCATGGAAGGCATAATTCATTTCCCTCTAAAACATAGCCCCAACATTCTTCAGGCTAAAAGGGAGTTTTTGATATGCAAATGTGCCCTAGGGACAAATAAGCATGCTTTTATGTTGGTCTTCGAGGAGAATGTTGATCTGATTATAGTTGGATAAGGCATCCATACATGAAAATATCTCACAAATGGCACAATCATCGATAATCTGGTCGATGAACGGGGAGGTATAATTGTCCTTAGACAAGCACGATTAATGTCCCTATAATCGACACAAACATGATTTTTTCCTTGTTTCTTCATGACAGGAACAATGTTACACACCCAATCAGTTAAAGGTACAGGATAGATGAAACCAACACGTAGAATTTTCTCAACTTTGGCCTTAATAGTGGCATCCTTCCTCGGATGGACTGGATGGAGGCACTACTAAATTGTTTTAGCATCAGGATACGTCTTAATTTCATGCAGAATGATGTTCATATTGATACTTGACATTTAATGATAAGACTAGGCAAAAACATCTCTAAACTCCTCAAATAGAGCTTTATAAGTCTTGACCTCATCAGGAGAGAAAGACGCAACAATATGTAGATTTTCAAAAATGCCGAGTTTAATCGAAATGTTGAGTGGGATATTTTCTTCAATATTCTACAATTTCTTCTTAGAATTGGCATCATAGATGGATTCAGAATTCGTACATAACTCAACGATATTAGATAGATAAAATTCACTAAGATTATCCTTGAAGGAATCTAGCAAGGGGGAATGATGATGATGGTCATCCAATGGCACATCAACCAACATCATGATCTACATGATGCTCTCATTGATAGTAAATATATGAGACAAAGGATGAAAGGATGTATCATAATATAAGGAACGATCAACCCAATTAATTGAAGAGGAAGGATCATAATAAGTCATACAAGACAAATAGAATGCTTAGCAGCCAAGCTCAATGGGACTGACCAGCACACAGTCACCAAAATTGTTGATTCCAGATTGATCTGGAACTAACCATGGATCAACTAGAGTAGTACAAGAAGATATCGTATTAATATAGGAAACCAAAGTATATTTGTCGGGAAGTGGAGGAGGATGAAGAATGAATGACAACGAAAGTGAGATGATAAATGGCTATGATATTGTTATGCTCCTATACCAATAGGTGTCATATTTCATGATTGACTTGATGAGCTCTATAATATGTTCATACCTTTTCTTGTTGCAAAGGTTTTCCATATTGTCAAAAAATCAAAAAATTTTAAAAATGTAAAGAGGGTATACCCTAAAAGAAAAATCAAAGGGTAAAAAGAATAAAATGGTCAAAAAAGTGAAAGAAATGAACCCCAAACAAAAATAGACCAGGAAAGTGTGCAAGTCTAAATGCCACTACTATTTCATTTTCTGTAATAAGCAATTGTGTGCAGCTTGTTAAACTTATGCCACAATTGATGAAGAGTCAAACTATTTAAACTTGGCTTATTCATCTTTCAATTTCATGTTTTAGAGATAGAGAATAAATATCTGGCCAAACAGTGTAATCTTGGCAGATAAGTAGATAGGTAGAGTAAATAAAAAGGAGCTCAACAGTTTAATCTGAGCCCTTGGATGTAATAAGTGCAGACTTAGGTAGGCTTGCCATGTAAAAGAAAAAGAAGATTGATAAGGGTTTGCCAGTCTAAGTGCACCCAAATAAAGAAGAAAAAATGCTAGGCTAAAGTAGGTAGGGTAGGCAGATGATGTTGCAGAATGATACTTGTGATGAATCATGTCCTTAAATGTGTTGATCTTTACTTTTATCACCAGTGCAAGGCATACATTACACTTGATGCAGTTCAAGCAAGGCAAGGTTAAATAACTAACTTCCATTCACATTTTTCCCTAAAGATTTCACTAATTCCCCTTAAAGTATTAAGGTCTTTGAAAGTCAAAGGGGCTCAGAGCATTTCTCTGACTTCTAGAGGGACCGGACCCTTGGCCCAATGATCTAAAAGCCTAAGTACTCAAAATCATCCATCCATCATTCATTTCATTTCATAAAGTTTGCCTAAGTGAAAAACCTATTTTACTTAGGAAATGCATAATATCACTTGAAAAACCCCTTTTCCCACTTTAGCCTAAGTTTTAAATGTAAATTCCTAACATTTTCTTAGCGCTTATTTTCATTTTATTTCATATTAATTTCTAACTATTATTATATAAATCCCGAAAAATATTAACCCATTCCCCGTATTAGTTAACTATGTAAAAACCCCGACATTTTATATATATATCCCGCCCCAGTCGAATACGACCATATTCATAGTTTAAACAGGAATTAATAAGTTTATTCAAAACTTATTAAGAACCTTCCTGCCAAACTAAAGGGATTGATTAACCATCCAAGTTAATTAATAACCATTACCCTGACCAATCAAAATAGCCCCGATACGATTAAAACACGTTTTATCGTGATGGGCCCGCTGCAGTTAACAACCCGTCATATCCCTTGCCCGTCTGCCATACGATCAAACCATTCCCATCCGACGGTTGATGGTGATATCGCGACCACCCTTCCCACCGTGCTTTAATTCACGATCGCCCGACGGTTTTCTGCCGTACCTCCACCACGCGTCGCCCGTTCCATATGCTCGCTCGCCCTGCGTCTAAAACCTCCTGACTCCAAAAGCGGTGCGATCAAACTGCTTACCGCCTTCCTCTAACGACAAAACATCCCGTCACGATGACGTCATCTGCCCGATAATGCCAAAAAGTCTTGCCAACCTGAATTTCGTTAAAAACAACGATAAAGCATCATTTTCACCACTATTCTCTGCAAACTATGCTCCCATGCAAAATAATGTCCAGTCGACTGTTCGAGCATTCAACCCACCACCCAGCCAAGAAACTCTAGCATCACACTCTGCAGCCCATCATTCAACCTGCAATTACACAGTTACCTCCTTGATCCAGGTATTTATCCATTTTGCCCTGCAACCCTGCAATTTCAGTTTTCCACTGAGAATTCCACTACAGAAGGCTGAATTCGAGTTAAAAAAAGTCTGTAAATACCAAAAAAGACCCTAAACCTGCTATTTAGTCTATTTTTCCTCAGAAAGCCCTAATTCTAGTTTGAATGCATAAGAACCAAATATGGAAACTCCCATAGCCCTGAATGTCACGCCCATGAACGCACCCCATAACGACTTATTTTATCTACCCTTGGCTGATAAGGATTTTCAAATAAAAGATTTATTTGGTGACAGGAACCATCTTCAGGCCTTCTGCCAAGTTAGAGATAGCTATCTAAACAATTCTGGTATTTTTGGATTATGGGAATCTAACCTTCCCATGTATTTCCTCCCCTCAGTCCATGTTTTCCTAGACATCATTCATCAATACTGTGCCAACTATGACCCTGTCCATAGAACAGTTATGTCACCTTCCCAAACTGTTCTTTTTCCCATAACTGCTAAGTCCATTAATGAAATGATACAGTTCCACTCCACTCAACCCCTTGCTCCTCTTTCCATGGGGTATCTACTTGAAAAAGCATCCCAATTGCCCACATCAGAGATAAGCCTTATTGCTCAGACTTTCATGCTACCAGAGCACCAGCCCAAAGGTCCACCTCCTTATCTGAATACCTTCTCACTGAAACTAGAAGACTCATTGTTGATATGATAGCCATGATTATGGGATTTAAAACTAGTGAATTTGTTGATGACATTACCCTAGTGTTACTATCAATCTTTACTCGAGGGAAGCCCCCTGCTGTCAGGTATTATTATGCCACCTTCATTGCCAACAAAATCCATGATCAATTCTTGAATTTGGATAGGGAAAGAGTTTTCAATTACACCTCTTTTATATACCACCTTTTGTTGTATCATCAGTCTGATAGCTTTCCTTTCCCCATCAGAATATTAGACTCAAAGGGAAATCGAAGGTCTGTGATCTTTTGGAGTTCAGTCTTCCATAATACCTATGAGTCCCCTTACACCTATAATGAATTCATTGACTGGTTTGTACATCCAACATCCACCCTATTGATAGGAGTTCCCCCTCCTAGAATCACTGGTGACATGAAGAAGATTCTCCAACTCTCCAAGCAGTATAGGATAGGTGACTGGTACCTGTACCAAAATCACACAGAAATCAGAATGTATGGGTGTGAACTTTGCCCTTTCAAATTGCCTAAATATGTTCCCATGAGATTATTTTCACTAGAATATTTCAGACAGATCATAAATGCAGACTTAGTCCATTTTTGTGCTGCCAAGAAGAAGGCTCAGTTAAGAATAAAGAACCAGCTAGGCCCTTTTGTCATCAATTCTAGAGATGCATGGAAAGAAGCTGAAAATATTTTAGAAGACCACCTTAGATTGAAGAAGAGTTTTTGGTGGGTGCCATATGACCCAAATAGTTTCATATGTGACAGAAGGACAAGAAACACGCTATCAGTTTATATACATCATAGGATCCCAAAAATTGAATAGTTTGCAAATCAGGATGAATGGGTAGAAGGGACCTTAATAGAGGAGATTAGTGAGCATGAAAAGATGGAAAATGCTATGAAAGATCTTGAAAAAAACCCTTGACCTGGATTCTTTTGGACAGGTATCATTCAAGCTGCCTCAACAATAAAAAATTGGTACATCCTCCGTTGGAACTTCTCAGTAGCCTGCACAGGAAACCAGCTTACCAGTTACAGGAACTTCCAAAGGTAAAGAAGTAGAGACTACAGAGCAGCCTACAATGAAAGATCAGACTAGAATTTCCAAAGAAGAGAGTCAAGTACAAATTCCTCCAGCCCAAACTAAAGCAGTAGAAATTCCAGCATTGCAGACTCCTCTAAATGAGGAAAGAAACAAAAAGAGGGACAGAGAAACCACCACACCTATCAGTGGACCTACAGAACAACCTGGAGCAAAGAGATAAAGACTGAATCCTGTTTCAGACGAGGAAATCATTGAAGAAACTACAGATAGTTTGAGAGCTGAGAGAACAACTAGTCAGCAAACTCCACCATTGGGAGGAACCTCAACTAGCTCACAAAGGCAGGAGCTAGAAAGACAACATAGTGTAGAAGTATCATCTACCAGGCCACAAAGCAAACAGGCCTCAGACATTAAGAAGACTTTCACAGAGATAAAGGCCAGGAATGACCCAATAAGGCTTCAAATTTATGGTCAATATCTGAAAATGGCCCCCACAAACCAGCAGAGATTAATGTCAGCCTATGACATTAAAGAAGGTAAAATGTTAATGAGTTACTTTAAGCCGAAGGTACAGCAACCCCAGTTAGCAACAGACTATATCAGAACAAACTTGGAGGTCCTAGCCAAAGATATTCATCCTATGGACCAAATTGAACTTCACAAGCAAACTGGGGAAATGGTTTATTCCACACTGACTGACAAAGCAATGCTGGCCCACCAGTTACAAAACTCCTTGGACAACACAACAACTCAATTACATTTGGAGAAAGCCTCTTCTCTGGCCAAGGATAACAGAATCAAATCATTAGAAGAAATCATCATTGGATTGGGACATGATCCCAAAGATGCTAAAGGCATACAGGCTCTGATCAAGAAAAAAGAAGAGGACATTGCTACCCTGAGGAAACAGCTGAAACTACCTCCTTCAAGGCATCCACAGACTACAGAAGTTATACAACAGAAATCAGAAGAAGATATGATGGACCTACTCTTGAAACTTAATGAAAGATTGAATGATACAGAGCAAGCATTAGAAAAAGCACTGAAGGAAAAGCAGGGAGAGTCGACCTCCCAGCCTCCTGAGGTAATCCCCATAGTCTCAACTGTAGTCCCCTCCACACTTGGAACAGCATTAGCTCCAAATGTCCCAGCAGCCACAACAGAGGTAATCACAGGTACATCAACAGCAGGAACAACACCAAGCAACAGTACTAATATGAGCACAGAAGAATTGATAAAGGCCATGGAAGAATTGAGATTACAAGTTACAGAGTTGAAATAGGTAAAAGAGCAATTGGCTAAGGCAGAGAGAAATTATGATATCTCCAAAATAAGTGTTGTGGAAAAAACTAGGGAGATTAAAGCCTTAGAAAGTAAAGTCAAAACATTAGAACAAGAGCTCACTTTTGATAAGCCCTTGGCAGAGATCAGGAAAATCCTTTGGGCTAATATCATTCAGTCTATAAATGAAATATGGCCATCTATCCAAGTGATCTATGAGCAGATCGACTTAATGAAAACAGCCCATGGAGAAATTCAGCAGACAAGAGCACAATTAGGTAAAATGCCAGATGAAGCTAATAAGCTTATACATTTTTTGAATAACAGAAATAGAGAATAGCTGGAAAAACTTGGCATTTCAGACAGGACAGACACCATTTTGGAAATCAAAAGAGTCCTAACCAAGAGAACTTTGATGTAGAACTTAGAGAGAAGGTGCCAAGATATGCAAGTAGAAATCAATTCTTTTACAGAAAAATTCACAGTTTTGCAGAATAAAGGGCTGCCAAGTCCTTTGGTCATCAATGATAGATTAATGAAGCATATTGATTATGTAGATAAATTGAATAAGTATTCTAGAGATCAAGCTAGTTCATCGACAAGTGCTTTAGGAGTAAAAGCACTCCCCACAGGCCGAGTTCTCTATGATAGCTTGGAGAACTTATTCTACATTGAGCATGAGGTAAAACACCTATTCACCATCTAGCCTAATTTTCTCAGATATACAGAGACTGATGAAACTCTAAGGAAAATTCAGAAGCACAAATTGCTAGAGCAGAAATGGTGGGAAAACATGTTAGAAATTTTGTAAATTTATCTTTGGTAAATTTGGTAAAATGTAAATTTTGGGCTATTTACCATGGTGAGATAAACAGAGATAAATGAGGGTCAAACAGGTATAAGTACATCAGAGCAGATAAAGAGTATCAGTTAAAATAGGGCAACCAGCACAAAGTTACCATAGAAGACAGCAGCAAGCCAAATTCTAGGGCCTGCCTCCAACACACTCAGCAATAAAAGGAACAACACAACATTAGTTTACCTTTCTCCTATCTTTGAGACTAGTTGTCTCTATTTTCTTGTAAATATATTTAGTCATCACTAGAATAAATCTCACTCTGTTATGAGATATTTTGTGCAAGATATTTTGTATAAATACTCCCTCAATTGGAGTATTGAGGGTGGATTCATATACATTGCTGTAATATTGGTTTTTTGGAATAAAGTGCTGATTGGATCAAATTTTCGTATGGCTTGCTGGATAAAGAATTGAGGCAAAGGACTTTCTACAAATTTCTTGAATCAAACACCGGATCAATAAGTCCTCTATACCTTGTGTTTAAAGTTTTCCTTGTTTCTTATATCATCTATGTTTCATATCCGAATGATAAACAAAAAAGATTAATTTGGAATCTGCTTGATTGCACTCTGTCGTCAAACATTATTATTCTCTATGTTTTATTTCAAAATTAGAATAAACAGTGAAACCTTGATTGCTCCTATTTCCTAGTTCTTTCACTTTGATTATTACTTAAAGAATTCTTAACTGCTCTTTATTAGTAATCAATTCAAGTCCCTTTTTTCAAATAGGTTGAAGGATTCTTAACTGCTCTTCACCCATTTTGAAACCACTCCATTTATTCCAAATCTTTGTTTGTCCCCTGTTTGACCTTCTTGCCCTTTAAAGCCATCCTTTGTTAAGAAACCAAGTCCAGTTAAGCCATCTTACTTGACTCCATTAGCCCAATGGCTTGAACTACACATTCTTACCCCTTTGCTATTGAATCCCACCACCCAAATTCAAACAAAATTCCTAAACTTAACAACTAGCCTAAAATCTTCCAAAACAAAGCTAAATCATAAAGAGGGAGCCCTCTCTGGATGTAGATTGGCTAGAATCTGTGTCTAAAAGATTGGTTTGTGGTTACCTCGACCTCCTTTCCCTTTCTTACAACTTTTGGGAAAACCTGAGTGATAACAGATACCACCTTTCTAAGGAAAAGATATCATTCTAAAATATGTTGAAACAACTGCAACCATGGAGTAAACCCACATACAACCCAATAGAAGATTATAATCTAGCAGTCCATCGATAACTTCGAGTTTTACTAATATAGTCTTTACGCCTAATTCTACCCGTAGAGAATTGAAAATTCCACATAGTTTATAGGTTCTTCCATCAAAATCCTTCATGGTGGTTAGTGACTGACTTAATTAGGGATAACCAATGGTGTTCCAGCAAGACATACACATAATACAGGTTGAGGCTCCCTCGTCCACAATGGAATGATGGATGTTCTTACAATGAACAACAACATGAATCATGAAAGATAATTGAGCCGAAAGTTGAGGCCTATAGTTATCATGGTTAAAAACTACTAGGTTGGAATATGAGGGATCAATACATCCAATTGCAAAAAGAAAAGCCCTCTTTTGGGAAGGGAAATTTTGCAACACCTCAAGATTCAACATAGATGATGGATTCTAAGTTATATGCTCAACTATGTTATAATTCTGAGTAGCTCTTGTGCAAGGTTTGAATGTTGATTTATGGATAATGCATTTGGGAGGCTTAATCATCAATTTAGTAGGTATGACATTTGGGGTAGGATTTGATGAAGATGCGGTCGATCTGGTAGGTTGATAAGTAGCCTGACTATTCAAAGGATTTGCATTGCCATAGTATTTATTTTGGGTGGCCACCATAACATCATTTTTTGGCTTAGAAAATGAAAGCATCAAAACCAATTTAGAGGAAATGGGATCCCGGGCAACTATATTGGTATCTTGATTCAGAAACATATATGTCAACATAGTGGGTGTAGCGGATGATTTAAGGAATTGATTCACTTCCACTCGGTGTGGACAATTGTAAGTAAAATTCTCCTGATTACAAATCAAACATGGGTAATAAGGTTTCTTCTTTTCTTCAAAGGACTGATTGTTTTTTTTATCCCACAGAAGTTTATATTTCTTATTCTTACCTTTACCTTTCTTCTTACCTCCTGGTTGCTCAGATTTTCCTTTGGATGATTGAAAGACATTGATATCGGAAGTAGAATATGTAGCAGTGGAAGGAGTGCTTTGAGGAGTCACATTAAGAGTTGAACCATATGGTTTACTCATCGATTGTTGGCTGCTAGAACCAATCACGCCATCGACGACATGTGATTCTTTACCAAAAATTGGAGGAATAATATCATAAGGTCGCGGAACATTTGGTATCTTATCATAGAGAGTGCTAGATTTAGTATAGATGATATCCAAATAATGGGCGTGAGAAATTACCTTCTCTTCGATTACGACTCCGCCTTTGGCGACATCTTCTGTTATACATGACAATAGAGACTTAATGAACCATTCAACTAACAATTAGTCAGGAACAAAAAATTCAACCAAACGATGCTGACATCACCACTCATGAATGTGATCAGAGATGTGAGCGGAATTAGATTGCTTTAAATTGTTGAAAATTTTAGTTCTAGACTCATATCTGATGGGTAACTGGAAGTGTGTTATGAATGTGGTATCCAAGGCATTGAATTTATTGAATGAAGTTCATAGTAATTCAATATACCATTTTTTTCCCATACTAGTGAGTGTACGCTGGAAAATACTCAAACAAATAGATTCATCATTGAGGGATTTTGAAGAACACCAAAAATGATAAGTCATCACATACATGGATGGATCTTCTCCAATATTTCCATTGAATTTAGGAATATCACTCGGAAACTTCATAGGAATAATCGACCACCAAGGAGAATGGGCAATAGGATCATTGGTGAGTCTGGTCAAATTCGTTAATTCAAGAATTACTAAAAATGGCAACTTTCTGTTGAGGTTCGGTGGAGGATGCCCCGGATAATATGGGATAGCTTGAGCAATAGGTATCTATGTCCCAGGATAGGGAGAATTTTGATAACTAGTATACACATAACCTTGCTTCCCAACACTAGTGTAACCTTGTAAAGGTTGAAATGATACTGAGTTTGGACTTGCTGACGGTAAGGTACTTGAGGGATACCTTAATATGGTTGATATTGTTTCCCTACAGGATTTTGCATCATCCTAACATAAGGTTGGTTAGTTTGTTTTTGTGCCATACCATACACATTCTGCTCCATTTGATCTTGAGGAATGACCTATCCAAACTATAGTGATTGTAAGTTACCTTGAAAAGGCTAGACATACGTGGCTTGAGATGCGCCAGACAACGATGAAATTCATTGAATTAGAGTTACAACCTGTAAATGTTGGCTCACATTCACTTGAGCTTGAAGAGGTTGGGATATAGGTTGTTGAACAAAAATTTGAGATGTAGATGGGACAGGTTGAGAAACTAAAGATGAAGCCACAATCGAACTAAGTTATATAGGCATGGTAGGTTTCCAAACATTAGCATCCATTCCTAAATGCGAAGGACTCATATGAGGTTGAGCACTAACTTGAGGAGATGGAAATGTCCCTGCAACAAGTTGCCCTCCTACCGAAAGACGAGGATAATACTGAAGAAAATTCCCCCCAAGAGGAGGGTTCCCAATATGAGGTGAATTGGGTCGTTATAGGTGTCCATACTCATTAACATAAGGACCAATCTACTATTGAACTATAGGGCTAGATAGAGGAAGAGGATTAAACTGTGTAGCGATCATCAAAGAAGTTCCAGACTGAATTCTGAATGTAGATGACATGGCAGAGGTCCATGGACTGGATGCTGCACTGAAGAAGGTACCAAACAAATATTGGTAACTAGACGGGACAAATAGACCACCATACAAACGTGTCTCTAGTGACATTACAAACATGGATGAATTTGTAACCTAGCTTGTCTCAGTCATGGTAGTAGATACAGGCTGAGAAACCATAATAGATTCAGTCATGGTTAAATGTCCCAAAGAATATTTCTAAGGAAAACTCAAGGGTGAGTTGAGAGAAAAAGAACTAGACAAAGGAGGCTAAGATGAAGTATGAGGAGAAGGAAAAGGATGGGCGTGATAAAAACGAGCCCCTACTCAAATAACAGAGGAGCATTGAGGATATTCTTGTGCAATCTCTTTGATACTCACAAGACTAGGCAGAAGTGGTTCACCATCGGGTCCAAGATATATAGTTTTAGGTTGAGTCTAAGACAGAGGAAGAGAAGAGAAAGGTCCTGAAGTAGTAGGTGTAGATAATTTAGGTACCTCAAGTTGTATAACCTCAGGTTGTGTTTTCTATGATTAAGTATAGTCAAGTTCAATGGCCTCAGGTAATGAGATTTTAGGTGCTTTTGTTTCGACTGTGTCATATTCACCAGCGAATGAAGAGGTAACCTTAAGCTCTATACTCATATGAAAATATGACTCTAGTGGATCTATCTTAGATGGAGAAACATAAGTAATAGCTCCTAAAGCACTATATTTGGCAGTTTATGTCTTCTTATTCTTATGATGATGACGAAGAGTTGCCTTAGGTGGAAGAAGAGGCTTATTTTTCATTCTACACGAACGATGGAGGGTAGCATGTTGTTCTTCCATGTTGGATTAATAATTTTTAACAATTAACACAAAAAAATAAATCAAAGAGGGTAAACTAGGCATAAATGTTTATGAAGCAAATGTGAACTGCAATATACAACCTTGGAGAACCAAGGATTTACGTATGGGAAGGAAATATTTCTGAATGTTGTGTTTGGTGTATCATAGTATACAAGGCGAATGACTCAGTTACCTATGGTGAGGATAGAAACCTATGGTGGACTTCCAAAATATAGTCGATGGCACATGGAAGTGCAGTCTGTGATAGTGCTATCTAATGCATAACCATACCATGAGAGCATTCCCATATACTTTTCATGTGTGGAGTGCCATTCAATATACCTGGAGGTATGTGGAGAACAATGTGATACACTTACATATTTGGAACAAGATATCACCCCCTAAATGAAACACTGGAAAAAAAATGAAAGCTCTTATTTTTATAGACAACGGAACACGTCTCTAACCTAGACCTATAGATGCTTGCGTTGATGTTACAAATTCTCCTTAATATTGATTCAATAAATTTTAAAGTTTATGTTGAGTTAAGTTTCATTTTTCAAGGCTCACCATGAATTTCACCTGAATATCCTAAAATGCAAGCTAGCATGATGCAATGAAACTTTTCTTTTGAATGAAAATATATATATGGGAGGGAAGAGAATAAAGAATATGTAGCATACAAGATGTAACAAACAATATTGTTAAACAATTCCCCTAATGCAATTGTTCCTAATTCTAATATCACATACAAAAACCTAGATGCAATGCATAATGCATAGTATTTTTATTTTCGATTCCACATCATTTTCAGATGAAAACTAAGATATTTTCTTAATCAATGATTAAAAAACTTATTCAGAATGATGACTGAAACACCAATTCCTTCAAGCAATAAATGATCAAGAAATCAATTTTCTAATGACCTAATTGACAAGAACAAAGAAAAATCTAAAATAATTCTTATCAAAGGCATTCAAAACTAAAAGGAAACAAGATGAAGGCTTCTGAGAGACTGAGACAAACTCAGGGACATAAGGAGGACCAAATGTAACCAAGTTAATCAGAATATAGCATATTTTTTTTTTTGCATGAAACAGGGGTTAGTGTAGGTGTTGATAGGCTACCAATGCTTTGCAACGCAGGTGCAAAGAATACCAAAGAGTGCTGCAATGCTCTGTAAGTAGACCAGGGGGAGTGATGATTAAGGGAAAACCAGTTTCTGACCCAAAAATTCAAATGAAGTTCAATGAAAGGTTTTCCTAAGGTCAATTCAGACTAAGTGAGGCATTGGAGGTCTATTCAGAAGGTGTAAGGGATAAGATCAATGAACGCACTAAGGAAATGAATCGATGCCCAGTGGAATCACCAATTCATTATGCATAATTTATGACTGCAGACAAAAGTATCTTCCCTCAACCTAGTGGACTAGTCTAGAACAATAGAAAGCAAAGAATATAAAGCTCCCCTTAGAGAAATTGGAGAATGGAAAGAGGCTTACTTGGGATCTGTCGCAAGCTCTTCTCTCCTCTCAGCTTGTAAGCTCCAATCGTAGCTCTGATTGCTATAATTATAACTTGCACATACAATCAATACAAGCCAAATATCTATGACATCTATGTAGCATTATCCAATTACTCTATTCAATGGATCAACAAAGAATTGAAATATATGAATGTAAACATAACATAACACATATAGGAAAATGATATACACTTTATATTAATATGAAAAGGAGAGAGTTTACAACCAGAAATAGTAGCTGATATTGTAGAGATCTCCCCAAGTTCACTTGTCCTTCCTTGTCATATGCAGACCTCAATGTCAACCTAAAAGCCCATTGATTTTGTAAATGGATGTATAATTATAGGAGAGTGTGGTAGTTTAGGAAATATTATCCATTTAACAATATAGGCTTGAGATCCACTCTTGATAGAAGGATGATCAAAAGGGATAAGAGGTGAAATCTCCAAGATAGGATTAGATAGGATTCAAAGTTACTATCTAAGGTAAATGGTTGAAACAAACAGTGGAAGCTTCTAGAAGAGGAAGTTTTGGGATTGTTGGGTGTGGAGCCTGATTATCTTATTTATTCAGAGGCATCACCGCATTGGACCCCAGTTCCTAATGAGAATCACCATCAAGGGGGTCTAGGGGGATGGGGCGATGATAATTTTATGAGCCCCCCCAGAATGGGTTCGGGGGCAGTGTCACCGAAGCTAAAAACAGATGAAAATTTTCCTTATAAAATATTCTAATTTTGTTGTCAATCTGTGTTGTTCATTAGGCAGATGTTCTAATGGTAGAACTTATGTTTAATTTATGATTTTTTTCCCTATAAGGCGACCCCTTTATTTATATGAGGGACTTGTATTGCGGCTGTGTATATTTGTATTCTAAGTGAGAAAGAGAGAGGAGATTGTGTGAGAGCGGAGAGGAAATTACAATGGATCTGCTATACATTGTATCTCTTCATTTTGCTAGATAATGTAAAGGAAGGATTGGTTCTTTCTCTATGGACGTAGCCCAAATTGGGTGAACCACGCATATCTGTGTCTCTCTTGTTTTATATGTTTTTTGTGTTTGTGTTTTTGCAATATTTTACGCGTTCCATTGCTCTGTAATATAAAATTTCCTAGCAAGGATTCCTTTTATTTTTTCTGAATTTCTAGAATTAGCACACCCCCAATAAGGAACAACCTACTGTTGATCAGTGCTAGTGCAGAACTGAGCAACCTGCTATTAAAGGCAAGTCCCTAAGGGGCCAGAGTGCACTAGGCCTTAAAAGCATTGAAATGAAACAGTGAGACCCAGAAACTCAGGGATTTGGGAGAGTCATGCTTAGCGCTTTGTGTAGGGATGATGAAAAGGTGTTCATTGATGTTGATTGATCTAGTTTGTGGGCCTATTGACCAGATGCAACAAAATGGATGATAAAATCATGCTAAAATTAATTTGGATTGCTATAGAGGTTTGTTCAAGCATAAAATGCCAATTGAATGGATTTTTGATATTCCAATTATTTTCTATGATGTTGGTTGTAGTGTATTTGTTCAAGAACCAATCTCATATAGTGTTTGAGATTCTTTGACTTGTAAAAAAATCCTTATGTTATTATGGCTTAAATTGCAACTTATCTGAGGCATATATTCATCTAATGCCTCTTTTATTTAATATTTTTCCAATTAGGTATTGTGAAAGCATAGTCCTCGCAACTTTGCAATCTGAGTATTTCCAATTTATGTGAATCTATTGTTTTGTTATAGGTTTTGGATCCAAGTGCCTTAATAGTTTGGCTTAGCCTAGATATTATCCTTTTTTTGTAATTTATCCCAATCCTTGAGTGATGAGAAAAGAAAATATAGTTTTAGCATTTATGAAATATCATAATATTTCTACATGATAATAGTTAATTATAATTCCTATACATTAGAGGATCATGTTATTAGCATATTCAAATTGGACTATTATGTTCAATTTTTTCCTAGCCTCTAATGTCCTACATCATACAATAGTTTACATCTACTTTGTTGTAAATATGTTTTTACAGAAACTAAGGTTTCTATGTGGAGTTTTCCAAAGCAGGGGAAACTGAGCAATTCATGTATGTATGTATGTATGTATGTAACATAGATTGAACTACAAGTGATAATATTGATATTTTTTTAATATTTATAGTCACCCAATATAAGAATATGAAAAGTTCTTTTTCTTTTAGAGGACCCCTGCCAAGTGCTAAAGAGTTAACTTCAACCAAGAGAGAATCTATGTTGTTGAAGGTCCCCTTGACAAAAGGTGAAAGAAGAAATTTGAAGAGGTACCTTCTAGCTCTACTTCTATGGAAAAACTTATGTTTAATAGCCTTGGAGCCATCTTCATTTCTTTCTTGAACCAAAATATGCTTCAACTCACTAATGACAAAAGTTGTCTTCCAATGAATAGGATGATTGGATTTGAAAGGAACATATTGATAGGAATTCATAGGTTTCTAGTAGCATTTGGTGCCAATTAAACTATAAAAGAGAAATTAGGACCCTTGAAGACTATGATGTCCCAAACGTTAACTTATTTCATAGGGACAATGGAATGATATTGATTGTAGGGTAGCCTAAAACATATTTCTCCAAAGAGATAGCCAATCCATCCTTTGAGCCATGTCAAATATCAAATGAATAATTAATGAGTCTCTTGTAGTATACTAGGCCAAATATATTAACCATATTATTCATTTTAAGCACTAGAAATAGAGAAACAAGAAAGCATAAAAAACTACAAAGTTATTACCCATTGTTGTTCCATTTTTTGTCTTTAGAACCTCCCATTGAACTCCATATAATGTTGGGTGAGAACCAATTATTTGATGTACTTTATTCTTAGCAAAATGTTATTTAATGAAGTGTCATAGAGATTTAATACCTATCTCTATATGAATGCTTGGGTAAAGGTTCTCAACAACAATGGTGAATAGGTAACGCCCTGAGAGATGGGTCTTCTAATGAGATATCTGATTAGAGTTAAGAAATCAATCAAATGTTTTTCTTTTGTAAATAAGAGATTAGAATACAATTGATGTTGAAGCCATTTAGAGGTGGGCTCTAAGATTTATCCCTATCAAGGAATTTTTCTAGATTTTAGGGAGGAGGTGGAAAAAATAAATGCTAGCCTTCTTAGCCCTAGTTTGAAGAATGAAGTCAAATTCATCATTAAGGCTAATAAAAATCAAATTATTTCCATGAGTTCTATAAGAGTTTTATGATATAGTCTTAATATTTTATAGCTTAGTAGTAATATTTTTGAAGATTACCTTCCAGGTATGACACAATCCCCCTTGCACTATTCTTGTTGGATCTCTTTTAGTTGTTACACCAAGAAAAACACCACCTGGTGCACCAAGGTAAATTACATTTTCAATTCAATACTTTTAATTTTATTTGAGGTTTCAATTCTCAAGGATATTTGTGCTACCAAATCTGTGATGAACCATATTTGAATCAGTGATATTCTCTTAGACTACTTCCAACTAGTTAACCACCTTGAAGTGTCTCAGATTTTATTCTTTTGTGATTCATGATATAATGCTTAGATTTTCCGAAAAAATCACATTGTGAACAAAGGGTCGATGCATTTCGAACCCAAATCTAGGTTCATCATCGAGACCAAGATGAGGGGAAAGATTAACTGACATAAATATATAAATCTCAAAGATGAAACGATAAATTCCCAATGGTTAACAAAAACATGTGAACATTATAGGTGTTAGGATATTCCGACACATAGGAAATAGTTAAGTACAACTTGGTCTAGTATAGGGTTAGGTAAAGTGTGTTTCTTTACTATGTACATTTTGTAACTTACAATCCGACGGTCACGATATGTAGTGATCTGACGGTTAACTCTCTCCTCGGTATTACCGACACTTGATCCGTGGCTTGACACCCGATTGGTCCATGATTTCTATTTAAAGTGCATGGAGGGTCATTTGTAGGGTAATCCGTTTATGAGAGAAGCTTATGTAAATTTTCATTCGTTTATTAATAAATTGCCTGAAGTGGCCGCGTTGGCTCAGGCCGTGGACTGTTTCCCTCTTTGAGGGTTTTAACCACGTCAAAAATACTGGTGTATTGATCTGTGATCTAGTTGTGAGCGGTGTCCTTTTGGTGTTCTGTCTGAGGAACTTACCCTGTAAATTCCTACATGGTATCAGAGCTATTTGAGGGTTGCGTCCATTGGTGATCCAAATCTGAAGCCGGTAGAACTGCATGCGACTGTCGTTTCCTAGATCTACTATTTCTGACTACTTTCGGGCCGAGAGGACTGCTCTATTGTGTTGGGAGCATCTTTTCCAGTGAGGAACCCCTTTCGTTTCACGCGAAAAGGTTTCCGGTAGCCCTAGCTACGTCATTTTTAAGATCTAGAGGTATACAGTGTTTATTTGCAGTTTACAGTTATTTTCTCTCTGTTTATTTCGGTTTTGGTTTATTTAGATTTTTTTATTACTGGATCTATACCTTTCATTTCTGTGTATGCTCTTTTCCCTGCGACTCTGTGTGATCTGGGCAAATCAGAAACAGAAAGGAAGGATTTTTCTCATGCATATGCTCTTTTCCCTGCGCCTTAATGTGATCTCGGAAAATCAGAAACATTGAGGAAAATATTTAGTTTTCGGCTAAAGCTAACTTTGAGCCGTAAGGTTCGTTTTCTTTGCATGTCCGTGTTGGGTTTTGTGTTTTTTGTTTTGTAGGGAAAAAGAGCTTTCTCAAAGCAAGCACACAACCCAAAGCATCTCTCTCTCTCTCTCTCTCTCTCTCTCTCTCTCTCTCATTTTTTGTATAGCTCAATTGGTTCAAAGCTATTTTAAGAGAGTAGAGGTCTTGGGTTCAAATCTCCATTTTGTGGGGGCATTTTTTTTCATTTCCGCACATTCGCGCACTTCGTCGGCAACTTCAACAACTTTTTTTCAAAAAGCCATAACTTCTTCATCCGGAAGCCGTTTTCAGAACCTTTTTTTTTTAAACCAACCTAATTTTTCGAGATCTATCCATTAGAACACTTAGTTTTAGCATCTTTAGCTTCAGTTTCCATTGAAATGGAAAGTCAATACCAAGTTACTCTTGACAGCACCAACTACTTCCAATGGTTGTCCTACATTGAGGATTTACTTAGAAGTAAAGGTCTCTTCAGAATAGCCTCAGGCCAAGAAACCAAACCGAAAGATGAAGAGAAGGCTGCTAAATGGGAAAATAGGCAAGATCAAGCACGTGGGTTGATAGGGATGTCTATTTCTCCAGATCTTAGATTCCATATTGCAGAACTTGATACTCCTAATGAAGCAATGAAACAGATCAATAAAGTTTTTGGAATTAAAAATGAACTTAGAGCCCATCAACTTGAAAATGAGTTGCTTACATTGGACCCCAATAACTTTTCTTGCATTGAAGATTTCTTGTCCAAGTTCAAGACCCTTAGATATCTCTTAGAAGGTGTTAAGGTTAAGAAAGAAGATAGTAACCGTATCTATTCCATTCTTACTAAGTTGGGACCAGCCTACTCTGTGTTTGTTTCCACCTTCCATTCTACAAGAGAAGCCTTCATTTCTCAAGGAACAGACTACAAGTCCCCTTCCTTTGACTCTTTTTGTGATTCTTTAATAAGAGAACAAGAAAAACTCTTACACCTTGGTCTTCTTAATCTTGGAAACTCTTCCAAGAAAGCATTAGCCGCCCAACAGCAACCAAATTCAAAGAATCCTAAGAAGTCATATCCTAAAAAGAATGGTCCTAAACCAAACAAGGGTCCTAAGCAATCTCAGCCTCAAAATGAAAAATCATTTCAGCAAAATGATAAGACAAATAAAAACAAAGGGAAGAAGTCTGATAGATATTGCAATTTTTGTAATCGAGATGGCCACTTAGAATCCAAATGCTTTAAGAAAGTGAAAGTCATTGGAAAGCTGCTAAAAGAATACTTCGTTATGTTCGAGGTACAGTTCAGTTTGGGATTCATTACAGTGCCAAAGCAGCTCCTCTATTGGTTGGTTTCACTGATTTTGATTGGGCTGGTGACCCTGATGATCGGAAGTCTACTATCGGTTATGTGTTCACTCTTGGTTCAGGACCTATTACATGGGCTTGCAAGAAACAGGGTGCCATTTCTCTTTCGTCAGCAGAAGCAGAGTATCGTGGTGCCGTAGAAGCTAGTAAGGAAGCCTTGTGGCTTCGTCAGATCCTATCAGAGTTTGTCTTTGAGCAACAGCATCCGACTACACTTTGGTGTGATAATCAAAGTGCCATTCAACTATGCAAAGATCCAGTCCAACATCAGCGCAGCAAACACATTGAACTGCACATGCACTTCATCAGAAAGCTCATTCACGACCATGTTCTTGAAGTGCAATATTGTTCAACAGATGATCAAGTTGTAGACATCTTCACAAAGGCTCTCACAGAGGTGAAGTTCACTAAACTTCGATTTATGGTTGGAGTTTAGGAAGTTGTCACTAAGGGGGGGTAGGCTCTAGTGCCTCCTTCCTTCTCCTATTGTGTCATATTTGTAAATCCTTCAATCCTATCCCAAGTTGTTCTTAAGGGGGGATGTTAGGATATTCCGACACATAGGAAATAGTTAAGTACAACTTGGTCTAGTATAGGGTTAGGTAAAGTGTGTTTCTTTACTATGTACATTTTGTAACTTACAATCCGACGGTCACGATATGTAGTGATCTGATGGTTAACTCTCTCCTCGGTATTACCGACACTTGATCCATGGCTTGACACCCGATTGGTCCATGATTTCTATTTAAAGCGCATGGAGGGTCATTTGTAGGGTAATCCGTCTATGAGAGAAGCTTATGTAAATTTTCATTCTTTTATTAATAAATTGCCTGAAGTGGCCGCGTTGGCTCAGGCCATGGACTGTTTCCCTCTTTGAGGGTTTTAACCACGTCAAAAATACTGGTGTATTGATCTGTGATCTGGTTGTGAGCGGTGTCCTTTTGGTGTTCTGTCTGAGGAACTTACCCTGTAAATTCCTACAATAGGACCAAAGTCAAATCATTTAATTTTGATTTTTATTTTAGTCTATTTAGGAGGAAACTAAAAAGGGAAAGAACAAAGAGAAGGGACCCACGAGCTACTTAACTTCCATCCATCGTCCCTATTAAGAGTTTTTATCTTTTCAATTTCAATGGCTTCTCTTATTTTTTGGTGATGGAAATGATCAACCCTCGTGAGGACCCTAGAATCCTCTAAGAAAATATGGTGCTTAGTTAATTCAACATGTTCAACTAGAGAAAATAAGCGGGTCCTACAATGCTTATGGTCCACTACGTGCTCCTAAATCCTTTGTGAAATGGAATGACCAGTCTCACCGATGTAGGGGGTTCCACATGAACACGAAATTAGATAAGCACCTTTCATGCATTTGGGATCAATAGGGTATTTGACAGATCTTAAAAGGCTATGGATGGTTTTAAAAGGTATCAAGGTGGAGTCAATCTTTTGCTTCTTAAGAATTCTAGCAATTTTGTTAGTCATCCCTTGGATATAGGGAAGCTAGACATTAGATGCCACCCTAACCTCTTTTTTAGAATTAGGTCCCTGACTAGCTTTTAAAAAGGTTGTGAAACCTTGCAACTTAATATAACCATTCTTCTTGAAGACATTAAAGATATGGTTTTTCTCATCCATCAGATGGTTTTCATCTGAAACCTGAATAGCCCTAGTAGCTAGAGTATTGAGAACACCTAGTTTCTAGGATGGAAATTGATGAGATTTAGCATGAAGATACTGCTCAGTATGGGTTCTCTTACGAAACACCTAGTGGGAGAAAGAACCATCCTCCTTTCTTGAGATGAGAACATCAAGAAACGGTAAGGTTCCATTAACCTCACATTCCATGGTGAATTTAATGGAATCAGACTGGTTATTAAGATGCTCAAGGAAAGAAGTTATCTTTTCCCTACCATGGGGCCATAAGTTGAAGGTATCATCACTAAATCTCTTCCACAATTTTGGTTTAAAGCAAGAAGAAGCTAAAGTCCGGGATTCAAAGTCTTTCATAAAGAGGTTTGCAACCACAGGAGAGAGGGGAGAACCCATCGCTACTCTGCATGTTTTCTCATAAAATTCACCTTCGAAACTAAATAAAGTTGAGGTAAGGCAAATCTCAACAAGCATAGCAGAATTAGGATCCATTATGTGATTGATAAATCCAATAGCCTCTTTAATCAAGATGTTTGTTTAAAGAGAAACAATATCAAAACTCACCATAAATTCATCTGGATCAAACTCAATATCTTTCAACTCATTAACAAAGGAGAAAGAATCTTTAAAAAAGGAACTAGACTTACCTACTAAGGGTTTAAGCTTCTTAGCTAAATACTTAGCTAGGAGATACGTAGGCCCACCTATGGTATTGACAATAGGTCTAAGAGGGGCCCCTTCCTTATGAATCTTAGGAAGCCCATAGATCCTAGGCATGAGAGGGTTACTTTCTATAAGCTTGTGACTAATTGAGCTTACAGAATTATTAGACTTAATAGCCTCTGCAACAGCCTTTGAAACTTTTTTAATGGGGTTCTTATTAAGCTTTCTATAGCTTCCACTGTTGCATAGGTGATCTAACATTTTATTCTTGTAATCATCTTTGTCCAAGATCACCACCCCTCCTCCTTTATCAGCTTTAAGGACAACAACCTCAGGGTTATTGTTTAAAGATTTCAGGGCTTCGAACTCCGCCTTGCTAATATTTCTTTTAGGCAGCCTAGCATTTCTCAGAATCACGGAACAATCTTGCCTAATGACATTCTTAATGTGATCTGGCAATTCCTTGATTCCAGATTCAATAGAGCAAATGATCTCCTCAACTGGAATCTTTCGAGGGGCTAGAGAAAAATTCAACCCCTTTTCAAGAAGACTATAAACAGGGGGATCAAACGAAAACTTGGAAAGATTAAAAACCCTATTATTAAAAGAGAAAGCTATATTATTATTATTATTATTATTATTATTATTATTATTATTAATTTTTTTTTCCTTTATGAATATGACTACTTCTATATTGATACAAAAATATGGTTATAGTGAGGCAAAGGCCTCGAGAGTTCTATCCGATGAGTCGGCATGCTGATAAAAATCAGTTAGGAAATTGACCAAAAGACCAGCACACTGACTTGCTTTGAGACTTAAGATAACTGAAAACAGTAGCTAAGTACCTAGACACAAGAAAGGAATACCACAACCGCTACCAAGACAGTGACCCATTAACATACTGAACAAAAACAGGAGTAAACCACCCACGCAGGGGAAACCAGAAAATCTGAAATTGAAAACCGAAATTCTGAGAGCTAAAAACGTGAAAAGGTTGTGAATCCGGATGGGAGTGAGTAACTTCTTTCAGCAATTGAACAAAAAAACATAAAGTGCAAACCTAATCACTCTTCATGCGATGTTGGAGGCGATTCTTCAGCAATGCGGCATCCAAATTGATCTGGGTCTTCACACTCAGAGGGTCGGCCCTCTTTTCCTGAAGGACCCCCACTTGAAGGAGCGCTCGGACCGGCTTGGAAGGTCACATCCTGAGTTGCAGAGCCGCCTTGGGTGTTTCTCTGAGTATTCACATTCTGTGTTGTATCAATCTAGTCTTCCATTCTTGGTACCGAAGGATGTCCAGGACTGTCAACCTCCAAACCTGTAGAAGCCTTGCTAAACTTGACAGTAACGGATGCTATGAAGGAGAAGTTTCCAAGGGTGCATGGGAAGCGGCATCGAACTGTGTGGGAATTGGGATGGAGAGAGTGCTCTTCGGAGAAGATTTGCCCTCGACCTCTGTCGCGTCCGCTTCTAGTCTCAGGGTACCTTTCAAAATGAAAATCCGAAGCCTCTGACAAAGGGTTCGAGGTAGTTGAGGAAGGCTGACGAGAGACTCAGCCTCGGGAGCTGCCTATTCTGCTAATCATTCGGGTGCGCAGTCTTGGCATCTTGAAGAAATCTAGGGGAACTGAACAGTCCGCCGTGGATGGGATTGAGAGGGGGCGAGCGAGGGAGTTGCAATGAGGAGTATTTGAAGCATGAAAGCCCATACGAATGTCATCGCCTTGATTCTGAGACCGCCAATACCCTGGACTGTCTACCACCTTGCCGAACCAACAAGTGCAGAAGGGAGGAGCGGGGAGGACTAACAAACAGAGCATCATTACTAAAATACTAACACATCTGCCAGAAGAAGTGAGCTATGTTATTGCAGCATTTATGTTTACGGACTGAGATATTAAATCAATGCTTGTGCGATGCCGGCTGGCACTTGTGATGAGCCACGAGCTCTTCCTTCACACCGCTAGCGTACTGAACTCTCTGCTATACACCCGCATCTGGGGTTATTATTATTATTATTACATAAAGAAATCTTCTTATTTTTATAAAAGGAGGGTTTATTAGAATTATTAATATTATTAGAATTATCAAAATTAAGGTTAATAAATTTAGTATAATTAGATGCACCACAATTTTCACTATGCCTATTATCATTAATATCTATATTTATTTTATTAAAAATTAAATCATCATTATTAATATTGGAATTTATTTTTATATTAATATTGCAGTCATCCTCAATACCCCAATTAATATTATTAGTTGAGGAAGATGAATTATTATTGGAGCCAACGGAAGAAGGGTTCACAGAGAGTAAAGTTTGAGCTAAATAATTCAAGGTTGTATAAGAAAAGAGAGAAGGGTAATGGTCAGATTGCTTAGGGAGTCGACTATAAGGGCTATCCAAAGGAATTGGTGACTGGATCTGTTCATAACAACCATGGAGTTGAGGGGGGAAAGAGCCGAAATAGAGGAAGGAGAAGAAACGGAAGTGGAATGAGGGAAAGAGAAAAGTAATGAAGGATCGCCAATGCAATTCAAAGATTCCACCAAAGAAATAAAACTAGGGCCTTCCACAGTACCGTTGGAACTAACCCCAGACTTGACATCCATGGAAAACAGTTTAAAATGACATCTCCTAGCTATGTATTTAGCTAAGAAGCTTAAACCCTTAGTAGGTAAGTCTGGTTCCTTTATTAAAGATTCTTTCTCCTTTGTTAATGAGTTGAAAGATATTGAGTTTGATCTAGATGACTTTATGGTGAGTTTTGATATTGTTTCTCTTTACACGAACATCCCGATTAAAGAGGCTATTGAAGTTATCAATCACATAACGGATCTTGATTCTGCTAACATTTTTGAGATTTTCCTTGCCTTGACCTTATTTAGTTTCGAAGGTGAGTTCTATGACAAAAAGTGTAGAGTAGCAATGGGTTCTCCCCTCTCTAATGTGGTTGCCAACCTCTTTATAGAAGACTTTGAATCCAGGACTTTAGCTTCTGCTCACTTTAAACCAAAATTGTGGAAGTGATTCGTTGATGATACCTTCAACTTATGGCCCCATGGTAGGGAAAAGCTAGCTTCTTTCTTTGACCATCTTAATAACCAGTCTGATTCCATTAAATTCACCATGGAATGTGAGGTTAATGGAAGCTTACCCTTTCTTGATGTTCTCATCTCAGGAAAGAATGATGGTTCTTTCTCCCACCAAGCGTTTCATAAGAGAACCCATAATGAGCAATATCTTCATGCTAAATATCATCACTTTCTAGCCCAGGAACTAGGTGTTCTCAATTCTCTATCTATTAGGGCTATTCGGGTTTCGTATGAAAACCATATGATGGATGAGAAAAACCATCTCTTTAACGTCTTCAAGAAGAATGGTTATAGTAAGTTGCAAGGTTTCAAAGCCTTTTTAAAAGCTAGTAGGGGACCTAATTCTAAAAAAGAGGTTAGGATGGCGTCTAATGTACAGCTTCCCTTGATCCAAGGGACGACTGAAAAAATTGCTAGAATTCTTAAGAAGCAAAAGATTGGCTACACCTATAGACCTTTTAAAACCATTCATAGCTCTTTAAGATCTGTCAAAGACCCTATTGATCCCAAATACATGAAAGGTGTTTATTTAATTATGTGTTCGTGTGAAACCCCCTACATCGGGGAGATTGGTTGTTCCATTTCACAAAGGATTCAGGAGCATACAACGGACCTTAAGCATTGTAGGACCCGCTTCTCTGCTCTAGCTGAACATGCTAAATTAACGAAGCACCATATTTGCTTAGAGGATTCCAGGGTCCTCGCGAGGGTTGATCATTTCCATCATAGACAATTAAGAGAAGCCATTGAAATTGAAAAGAGGAGAAAAACTCTTAATAGGGACGATGGATGGAAGTTAAGCAGCTCATGGGTCCCTTCTCTTTGTTCTTTCCCTTGTTAGTTTCCTCCTTCTTTTTTTAAGTAAATTATAATAACAAAATATTAGAATGTATCATTTTTTTTAATATATTTGTGTTTAGATATATATCTATATATATATATATATATATATATATATATTAAATAAATTATAATATAAAATTTGTTAGAATCTATTTCTAAATTAAAAATTCAAAATAAAATAGACTAAAATAAAAATGAAAATTAAATGATTTGACTTTGGTCCTGTAAAGTTCACATGTTTTCTTTAACCATTAGGAATTCACCGTTTCATTTCTGAGATTTATATATTTCTATCAGTTCATCTTTCCCCTCATCCTGGCCTTGATGATGAACCTAGATATTGGTTTGAAACATGTCGACCCTTTGTTCTCAATGTGATTTTTCCAGAAAATTTGAGCATTACACCTTGAAGTATCTTCAGAGTTCTTTGGATAGGAATAAACTGCATGTTACATGCCATAATTCACTAACTTATTCTCTCATTTGATGGACTATAGGTAAAACTAAAAAGGTACATGTCAAATATATCTTCATCGAAGCGAGGGAAGTTCAAATAGAGTGGAGGAAAGTTAGAGATATATTACATCTAACAGACAAAGATCAACTAGAGGTGAGAATATCAAAAGAAAATTCCTTAGATGCATGGAATTTTTTCTTATTGAAGGGGGGTCATGTTTTTATGATGCTGAGAGTATAGAAAATATCAAGATGCCCTTGAGGTACAAACATTTAGTGAAACGATGGGTTCTCAAGGACTTTCTTCAAGTAAACATTGATTTTTGTCTGAACGAGAGGATATAATGCATTGCTTCATAATAATTACAAGGTTTGAGGCTATTTTCCATTTATTGTATAAAGTTTTGTTACAGTGGATTAACTGAATTGATGGAGTATGCAAGACCTTTTTACAATTACAACGATTAGATGAAATTGGTTCAATATACGCGAGGTATGCAAAGATACGTAGTGGATGTAAATTTTATACAACTAAGAGGTGATTATAAAGATAAATGATCATCTATTTATATTGACAAAATTCCAAAAGCATTAGGGAATATTGTAGGCTTTATAAATAGTACATAACCTGGGACAAGAAATAACCAACCCAATTTCATATTTGAGGGGCGTGAAGGAAACTATGTATTCGTATGCACAATAAATCAATAGATTCAAGAGAATAGTTGATGATCAATTACAACTTGCATAAAATAGATACAATCAACATTACTATTATGGGGGAAGTACATAACCTCTCATTAACGATTCTTATATTTTATAGTCATCATTAAAAAGAACTAGTGCCATGAAAGAACTAGTTCCATGGTCTATCCTTGAATTACATCTTTATAATCTAGCATTGATGGCATTGATTTTCACCTTTTTGGAGATAAAACAGATGAATTTTATGCTAAAGTTTGGGGGCTATCTAGGTGGATTTTCAGCTACCTGCTATCAAAATTTCATGGCCAATGAACATCATATGATTGACTTATCAAAAAGTTATATCTATTGTTATATTTCATTTTTGAGGGATAAATAAATGAATCTATGGCTAACTTTTTTATAAGAATGTGCATAATCCCACTAACCAAAGTCCAAATTTGGTCTTCATTTGATTTATTATGTATTTATTAAGCCAAAAATTATATTATAATGTGGCAGGTTGATTATGGAAAAGTGACAACATAGTCATAATAGGTAAACGATTAACAATTTTGATTGACATTGAATAAGAGATTAAATATTTGTTTAAATAATTAAACCAAATTTTCTTTTGTTGAAATATGTAGTACAGGTGACATGACTGCAGTGATGATGATTGGTTTGATGAGGATGAGTTCATTTCTCCCAAGTTGGTCGAAACAATAAAAACACTTGCGGTTAAAGCAAACAAAGAACTTTTTTGTTTAATTTTCATTAGAGATAAAATTCACAAGGTTAAACATAGGATGGACATCTTGAACAAAGATCTTCAGAGATATCAGGTCATAACCATATTTTAAAGTGATTTATTTATGTCATAGAATGAATTATGAAATTTTGTTTTTTAACTTTTACATTATTTAATCAAAAAAATAAAATTCTTTATTATATAGATTTTGTTGGCAAAGACACCAACGAATGACCACCATGAGCCAATATATACCTGCGAGGCTATTCGCTTCTCCATATTTGACTAGTCATAGCCCTAGTAGTTAGATTGGGTCCTGACCTTTGGCTTCGACCTATGAGAACATGCCTCTAAAGGTTGTAATATTCCAAATGGAAAAATAATGCAGATAAAAAAGGCAACGAATTAGCTACAACTACAAAAATTAGAAATGCACAACCATACACAATTGAACACATAAATATGAGCAAAATATTTGAGGAATTGTATTAATTTTGATAAATATCAGTACAATAAATGAGATCAGAGGAACCTAGGTATGCTACTGCAAGTTGTGGCAAGATCCTAGTTGTAACTAGAATGCTGAAATGCTAGAACAATCCCCCAAAAATAACTGTGCATGCCTAGGAAGAACCTCTAGCTATTGATGGAAGGAAACTAGAGGAACTAATCTGAAGAGTTCTCAAAATGAGTTGAAACTATGATGGTGGAATCCTCACTAAATACCTAGCAAGACCCAAAAATATCTCATGAACCCAAGCTGTGGAAATGGTCCTAGGGTGAAATGCACCTTGCTCTAACAATTACTATTGCTCGATGTTGGATGGAACTAGGAATTATTTCCTTAGAAGTGCTAAAATAATTATGTAAAATTAATCCTAGCCTCCTCTCACCAAACCCACAAAATTCTAGAAAGTGTTTGAGCTAGATCCACAAGTCATCGGTGCCCCCAAAATGATATGATCTTCTCTCTCTATTAGACAATACACACTGCTATTAATAGATCAGCCAATACGTGCCACAATCCTCACCAAATTTCATCCCAAATTCCTGCAAATCTCCTGGGAAAAACATCTTCTATTCCATACCCCTATCTATACACAAATTCTTCCCCCTTATTCCCTTGCACAGACTAATCCAAAAATCCTTATGCAATGCTCAAAGTGAGAGAAATGGCTGCTCAAAAGCCCTACCTCACTACCCAACAAATTCACTACAAAATATCTGGCTATGTGTAGGAAAAACTCATGCAAATACTTTTCAACTCTAGCAATCAATAACTGATCTCAATTGGGGTGCTTCGAACAACTTCTATTCCCAAGGAAAATACGCATCAACTAGAAATGATTTGCAATGTAGCTCCTTTATAAGTCTTGAGATAGACTTCTCTCTACTCTCCTAGGGCGACACTCATAGTTCACTAAAGGTAGAGGTGGAATTCATGCTTGGGAATCCCTCATGCTAAAAAACACTGGTTGACTTGGCTAAACAACTCAAGAAAACTTGAGTTCAGAAGTTAAATTGTCAAAACATGCAAATGAAGGCCTCTTCTCCTTATTTTTAATTTTTGGCCTCCTTCCTCGCTTTGTGGTTCCCACCCTGTCTCTCTCCTAATTCGCACCCCCTCATCTTTTATCCTTCCTCCAAGAGTGAGAGTTCCCCTCTGGGCCAAATTTCTCTCTCTTGTGGGTTGCACATTCCACTAGAGATGCAATTTCCATTTTTCCTCCCAAGTTCAGGTGCTGAAATTGCCTCCTCTTCTAAAAGTTGTCTCTAATGTAGAAAATAGAAATTGGGGATATTATAGCCCTCCCCGCAAAAATATTATGTTGGGATAGGGTCCCCTGGGTCAATTTTGGGGTTAAGATAACCCAAGTTTTGATAAATTTTTGTAATTAATGTAAAGTCTCCGCGATTTGTGGATGTGGAGCACATAGATGAATAGGATTCAAAGGGGTTTAGCCCCTTGTTTTATGTAAAGTTTGAGTCGTTTTTGAGATTCACCCATGGTCCGCAGACCATGGCATTGTATGAAAAAGGCTATAAATAGGTGTGTCTTAGAGAGTCTAAGGCATAATTGATGGATAAGAAGGGGAAATGATAGCAAAAATAAGCGGGTAAGATAGAAGAAAAGCTCTACAGCTAAGTGCACAGAGGCCTAGGTAGAGTCCGCAGCTGAGTGCACAGACCCCTGCAGTTGAGTGCGCAGGGCAATTTTGAGTATGTAATCCTGAATTGAAGAACAATAAAGATAGTTTTCAAAGAATTCTTGCGTATTTCTGTTATTTCCGTTAATGTTATATGTTGTCAATGAATGATGTGTTTTATGGAATATTGATTGAATGTTATGCGATTCTCTTGAATAAATGTTAATGATGTATGCAATGCATGTTTAAGTATTTTTGCAAAGACTTTGATGAATTCTCTAATGTTTACTAATAACTTAAGTAAATCTGTGCGAACCCTAATTTAGGACTGCTCTCTGCTATGTGTAAGTAGACAAATTGACTTTTAGAGGTCTGCAAGGACTGATCATCAACCTTCGCAATGGTCTAAAGGCTATTTTAACCGAATTGCAGCAATGTGCCCTAAGAGTGTATCGATCTGTGCGAAGGCAGATCTGAGGCACTAGAAGACATCACACTAGTCTCTGGATGTAGAAACTTGGTTCTTGCATCCCCCCATACTGCTTTGGGTGAGACTGCAGCCTGCGCTATGTGGGTTGTTGCTGAAAGGCCCTATAGTGTAGGGTTTTGTTGGTTAGCGCAGCTAACTCTGAACCTGGGTCAAGACCCTCTAAGCCAACAAATGGTTCCGTTTTCGGGACCGAGATCTTCTTGAAAGAGATGTGTGATGTCACATCACTGGAATCCAACCAAGAAATAAATTGAAAAGTGGTTTGATCAGAAGATTCACGAGTTCGTGGCGCAAGAGAGCAAGAATCCGCGTCTATCGAAGGAAGAGTGGTTGAATAGGTATCTGTATACATAGATACACGAGATATTCTTCTGCACTTTTCCCATTGAACTCTATGAGTGGTTAGCTAAATTAACAGACAGTCAAGGAAGGTGGAAACTTGATAGTCCCATAGTGTGGATTCTAGAATTGGTGTGATGATTAGAAGCTTCAGAAAACAAGATCACGCGAGTTGTTGATTATTGGCTCGATCAGATTCTGGGAGGATTTGTTACAAAATTTGCAGTTGATACTTGGGTCAGCTATAGCGAAGCGAGGTGGTGATTTTTCAAAGGATCACGAGGTAAGTATTTAATATAATTGAATACTTGGATTAAAATGTTGTTATGTGAAAAATGGGTGATGCCATTTCCTTGATGTTCGGAGCTATGCAAAGCAGAAGACTCTTTAGAGATCGAGAGAGATCAGGTCCAGAATATAGTCTATTAATCGGACCTCCTTCAAGTGACGATGAAGGAGCAGTGCAGGCTTCACTGCAAAGTGTTGTCCAGTTGATAACATAGGGTTTTCCATGAACACATCATCCATCCACTCCACCTCCACCTCCACCTCCACCACATACACCTTCGCCCACACCTCCACCTCCACCACCACCATTCAACATGGCAAACACAATGAAGCTGTCGATTTTCAAGGGCATAGGGAGTGAAGATACAGAGTAGTTTTGGTTTTTTTTGAATGTTGTATGGACAATACAATATATTACTGATGACAATATAAAGAAGGCATAGTTGGTTACTACTTTACAGGATCACGCGCTAACTTGGTATATTAAGTATTGTTCTGATAATCCTCTTGCATTGCTAGCAAAGACTAAGGCGGCTTTAAACAAGGAGTTTAGTAAGCCTAAGTCTGACTCACAGTCAGTAATTGGATTCAAAGAAATCATGATGAGGGTCGATGAGATGCCTTAGGAATTAGATCAAAGGTTGAAGTGTCAGATTCGAGAAGTTAACATGTAGCTCACAAATAGTCAGCATCGCGAATGGGTTATAGCTTTGCTTCTACCCCACCTAAGAATTACACTATCATGATAGAAGATAGGAACACAGGTGGAAGCCTTGGAAACCACGATGAGGTTGCATGCATCACTAATTCAGGATGCAATCTTGGGGGTACAATAGATCCACTCTCAGTTACAGAGCCTACACTTAGAATTGCAGATTTTTAAGAAACACAAGGAGACTAAACCAGAAGTGCACGTGGAAGTCTGGTGTCTGAAGTGAAAGAGCCAGGGGCATGATAAAGACCACTTTCTCGTGCATGTGAATTATCTTACAGGAGGGGGACCAATTCCCCTGAAGCCAGAAGCCCCAATAGGGCTGAGCGTGGGGGTTGCACTATGGTGTGTTGTTTGTTAGGTTGTTGGACAACACGCGATAGATAATTGTCATTTAATTCAAAAGTTCATCCAAACACCCGAGCAGTTATGTAAATTCTACAAATTTATGGGCCACAATGAGCACCACTGTTGCACCTATGAGCTGATGATGGAAAGAACACCTACATACTGGATGCAAGCAGAAAATCGGCCTCCAGAGAAGGGTGCCAGAGGAGTGCATAGAGGTTATCAAGGATGCATATGAGGCCAAGGAGGACGAGGGCATAGTAGAGGCCATGGTCAGATCATCTGTTACAACTATGGACAACTAGGGCACTACGCGGGAGAGTGTCAGAATCAAACACGACTGTCATGTCAATACTGCAGCTAGTTTGACCATACTATATAAGAGTGCCAAGTGCTGATAGCTAAAATGCAAGAAAAGAAAGCATGGCCTCAACAGCCTACGCAAAACTTATAGATGATGAAATTTGAGCCCTGTGAGGAGGATCAAAGTGTGAATATAGTGTTGAGAAGTGAAATAACGACTAGCAATGATAAAAGTACACAGCTTGAAGAGCACGGATGGGTCCGCAAGGCCCCAAAGAAGGAAGTTGGCTTTAACCTAAATCACGCTAAGGAAAGTTTTATGGGAGCCAAGAAAAACTTCACTGAGGCGTCCACCTCAGGAAGCCAAGACAGGGTGTAAGAAACTAGCGTGCCTACAGAGGTTGATCCCTCTGTACTCACTACGTTTTTGGAGACCTGCATAAAACTGTTGCGCGATAGAAAAGTTGTGGAAGGCCTGCAAGAATTAATAAACAAATGTGCCAACAAAGAGAAGGTCCCTGATGGACATCAGGTGGTCAGAAAAATTGGCAAACATAAGGCACGAACAGGGCGCGAGATGAGGCTCACCACGTAGATAGGTGATTATGAGATGGACCAAGTCATTTTGGATCTGGGGTCCGATGTGAACATATTACCAAAACAAACATGGGAAAGAATGGGGAGACCTACACTGCAGTGGTCTCCGATTTAGCTCAAAATGGCAAACCAACAGAAAATCATCCCCATGGGATGATTATATGGAGTAACCGTTGATATAGAAGGTGTGAGTGCGATGGCCAACTTTGAGGTTATAGAAATCGTTGATGACATTAGTCCATACCCCGCGCTCCTGTGAATTGACTGGGCTATTAACATGAATGGAGTCATCAATTTGAAGAAGAGGACAATGTCGTTTGAAAGAAAGTCGCTTTGGGTTGTAGTGTCGTTGGACCCTACAGAAGGGGCACGCTATACTGAACCAGTCCGCAATTATGAAGAAAGTGATGATGAACTGGATCAAATCTACAAAATAACAATGCGAGATCAGGACTAGATCAATCCAATGGAAGATGGATAGATTGCATGGGACTGAGAGAGTTCCTGCACCTATGATTTAGATGAAGAGTTGGAGCATTGGTAGAATCACTTGCATGAAGTATCTACACTGTGATGCAATATGATGACAAAGTCATTGCATTTTGTTTCGTTAGAGTAAGGAAACTACCCTATTATGATGGTTTAACTGATATAGATCTGTTTTTAGATGAATTTGAGTGTGAAGTCCCTGAGGATCACCGCTTCCAAGAATTAGAATTGGCACTGCGCGCTATGCCTACATGATGGTGGGGAACACATAAGGATAGTTTTGCTAGATGGCGGGATTACAAAAGAATGATGAGGTTGTGGTTTAGGCGTGTTAACACTAGAATGACTGAGAAATATAATGGAAGGGACAATCCGCGTGATCACCTAGCGAAATGGACTAAAGCATGGGGAACAAAACCATAGCTAGAGTGGGTACACATATTTTTCCATACTTTGGATACAATTCCCATGAACTGGTATTTGGAAATGGAGCTCCACCATGGAACCGTGGAGTGGGATATATTGAGGGAAGGGTTCTTATTTACCTTCAGCTTTGAAGACGGCTTCGCCAGCATTGATGAAGCTCTACAAGAGATTAAGGCGGTCATCTTCAGAATGCCGGAATAACCTATGGAATGGATCCAACCAAATTGGAGCACCCAACTTCTCCATGCACTGGAATTCTATAATGTCACCGTTGAAGAGGAGGATGAAGATCCGAGAAACATTAATATTCCAGAGGTCAAAGGGCATCGCGAAGTTGAAGGCCAAAAAATTAGACAACCCGAACATCACCACGTCGTTGAAAACAAAGCAAGTAAACATTGGCACTGAAGCAGAACATAAGTTCACAAAGGTTGGAGATTATTGGGAAGACACTACTATGGATAAAGTTGCTATGTTACTCTGCGAATACCAAGATCTCTTCCCTACTAAGTTTTCGGATGTGAAGGGCATAGTTGGCAATTTGGGCGTTATGAAGATCACTTTGAAGCCAGATGCGAAGTCTATTAAACAGAGGTTGTATCTCCTTAATCCTAAATAGAAGGAAAAGGTTTGCCTAGAGCTGGATAAGATGTTGGAGGCAGGCATCATAGAACCAGTTGAAGAATCTGATTGGGTGAGCCCGATGGTAGTTAAGGAGAAGAAACAGAAGGGTGAAATAAGGATTTGTGTAGATCTGCGGAAGCTTAATGATGCGTGTGTCCACGACCCATTCCCAATGTCATTTACAGATGAAGTGTTAGACAATGTTGGAGGACAGGAGGCCTATTCCTTTACTAATGGGTTTTTTGGGTATCATCAGATTAAGATCGCACCCGAGGATAGGAGAAAAACGACCTTCGCAACAGAGTGTGGTTGTTTTCAATACACTGTGATGCCATTTGGGCTTAAGAATGCACCTGCGATATTTTAACACGTAGTCATAGCAGCATTCAAGGAGTTCATTCATAAGTTCTTAGAAGTACACTTTGATTATTAGACAGTGTTTGGATTATTAAAGTGCCATGTAGCAAGTCTGTGCCTGATGTTGGATATGTGTCGTAGATATCAAATCGCGCTAAACTTGAAGAAATGCATATTATGTGTTCCCTTTGGGATCTTGTTGGGTCACGTGGTGTGCAAGCAAGGATTGATGGTCGACCCTGCAAAGATTGTGGTAATTGTGAATTTGGAGGCCCCAAGGAACGTTAAGTAGCTGTGTGCAACATTGGGACATACGGGATATTATAGAAGGTTTATCAAATCTTATGCACAAATTATTGCACCCATAGAGCAACTACTAAAGAAGGACACAACATTCTATTGGGATGAAGAATGTCAGTGTAGCTTAGATGTATTGAAAGAAATGATGGTCATGGCATCGATCTTGGTATTCCCTGATTGGAAAAAGGAGTTTCACGTACATGTTTATGCCTCTTGCATTGCATTGGGTGCAGTGTTAATGTAGGCCGGTGAATGAGAAATGGACCATCCTATAGCGTTCACCATTAGGAAATTATCCAAGGCTAAGAATAATTATTCAACGACTGAACACGAAGGATTGGCCATGGTGTACAGATTGCAAAACTTCAAGCATTATTTGTTAAGAGGGTATTTCAAAATGTACACAAATCATTCTGCCTTGAAATACCTAGTGAATAAGCTTGTGTTGGGGGGGGAAGATTTGTAGATATTTACTATTATTTTAGGAGTATAACTTTGAAGTCATTGTGAAGCCCGAGAGGTTAAATGCAAGACCTGACCATCTGTCGAGGATCGAAACAGGCAAAGAGCCTAATAATCTAGAGGAAGGGCTGCCAGATGCACAGCTCTTTGCGGTGCGTGTAGCGGATGATCATTTTGTTGATATTATTCACTTATTGACTACGAGGATGGCACCGAAAGGGTATACAAGTCAGAAGAAAAAGGAATTAGTAGTGAGCAAGCCAATTTTTTAGTTATTGTGAGACATTTGTATAAGATGGGTGTCGATGAAATATTGTCAAGATATGTGTCGGATTTTGAGCGGGATAGCATTCTCGCTGAAGCTCGTGGGGGAGCTGTGGGAGATCATTATGTAGGCAAGACAACTGCATAGAATATTTTGCACGCATATTTATGGTGGCCAATGTTGCACAAGGATTCCAAGTCGTATTATAAGGCATGCGATGCATGTCAAAGAACTAGCAGACCATAATGAAGGGATGAGTTGCCATTACATCCTCAAGTATCTTTGAAGCCATTTGAGAAATGGGTGATTGATTTCATTGGGCCAATTCACCCTGGGAAAGAAAATAGGTGCACGTTATATCATCACCACGATAGAATATCTAACCAGATGGGTGGAAGCACAGCTAGTTAAGGATTGTACAGGGGCTACTACAATAGCAAAGTTTTTCTTTGAATATGTCTTAACCAGATTAGGCTGCCGGAAAGTGTTGATGGATGACAGAGGTACGCACTTTCTGAATGAAACGATCAGCACGTTGACTGAAGAATTCTAGGTATACCATCAGAAGAGTACATTGTATCACCCGTAGGCCAATGGGACTGTTGAAGCCTTCAATAAGATTTTGGAGAACGCGCTGACGAAGATCTACAATGCGCAGTGAAATGACTGGGATGTACATGTACCTATGGTACTATGGGCTTATAGGACTACTTGTAAGAAGCTGACAGGGGAAACGTTGTTTAGATTGGTATACGGTGTCAAAGCTATAATGCCGATGGAGTATATTATGCCTAGTTTACGTATAGAAAGCCTAATGGATATGACATATTGTGAGGCCTTGGAGGAGCAGCTCGTGCAACTGATGGAGCTCGAAGAAGATCCATTTTTGGTAGGATTTCATCAACAAGTATAAAAGGAACGTGAAAAAGTGTGGCATGATCACCATATCAAGCTTCGCACATTCAAGGTAAATGATCTAGTCTTGTTATATGATAGTAAATTCACTAAATTTCCTGTTAAATTCAAAATTCATTGGTTAGGGCCATATATTGTCAAAGAAATTATAGATGGAGGTGCAGTTCAGCTTGTGAAGCTTAATGGGGAACCCTTCCAGGGAAGAGTGAATGGGAGTAGATTGAAGTTGTATATAGGTGATCCTGCACAATGACTATATGGCAGCAGGATAGTCTTCGTGCTCTAGGCAGGTTCAAGGGAGTGCAGGACTATAAACTACACTGCCCAGTTTGGAGGACAATGCAGTGAGCAGGCTATGTGGAGAATGACGAAGATACAACCCATAAAGTTGCACGCAGGAAGTTGCGCCATGGAGGGAGGTATCGCGCAGTACAATAGGAAAGTTACCGTTGGAGTTACTGTTCATGATTTGACGGCCAGAAGATGGTTAAGTGGAGTGGGATGGCAGTATTTAAGGAAAAAATATTTGAAGATCTACTGCCAAAACAACATTTATTATCATAAATTTGGGGGAACGATTATATTTGAATTCAAAACCCCCTATAAATTACGTGTTCCGGTCCAATAGAGAACACTTTGCACTCTCAGAATTGTTAGTGAATTTCGTTGTTTGTTGCCTATGAGCCGAGCGTTTTGGGAAGATTTCATTGCAAGCCCCGCATTTGCTGAGTTGCCTTCAATAAACCAGAAGTTTATTCTTGACAAAATGTCTACACCAAGTCCTACTGAAACTGTGAGTATTGGCGATGTTGCCTTTGAGACCGCTGCCCCAGAAGTTGTAAGTATGGAAACTTCGGCTACTGTGCCTATGGCACCGAGGTTTCCTAGGCCGAAGCCTACCCCTACCGAAGAAACCAAACCAACCAAATAAAAGTAATCCGCAAATGACAAGCAGAAAAATCCAATGCCTGTGTGCGCATCCCCTAGAAATCATATCAAAACACAGAAGCAGAAGAAAGATAAGCAGTTGGAGAAGGTATTAGAGGCAGAAGAATGCGAGGGAATAGAAAATATTGATGCTGAAGGAATGGAACCTATAACAAGGCTCCCTGAGTATATCCCTCTGTGGAAGGGAAAAGCAAAGGTCACAAAGGACCAGGATTCTGACAATTTCACCATATCCATGCCCCTGCTACCTGAGCAGGTCCCTTCTAACGGTTCGTGACTTGCAAGGATCCCACTATTGAAAATGGAGGCTTGGGACCTCGCAAATCATCCTAGGTTTCCACACTTGGCGATGGACAAGTATGTGTGCAGGGTCTATTATGTAGAATCAGGTGTTACAACATTGGAAATGGAGGAATGGGTTCGCAATGTCGAGCACTCATGGTTGCTCAATTTGATATGGGTACCACATTACCACTACACCCCCATCAATACGATATGTGTGCACCAGCTTTTGACATTGGTGCATGATGGTTGTTTATGGCTTGGAGGGCATATCCCCATTACAAACATGCTCATTCATAGAATCACACGCCTACCTTATAAAGGCTCGAACATGACTAAAGAGTTTGGCAGAAATACTAGGGAAAAATACCTCACAGAAATTATGAAGAGCGATTACGACCTCCTTAAGAATTCATGAGGGTATTCAATTATTTCTATAATAGACCTGACATTTCAATTGGCTTCCCAGATTTTAACAGAGAAGATGATGAGAAAATGTCACGTGGACGAAGTTCCGGTGCATGTAGATTCCCTTGCTACGCAATTTGTTGTACCTGTTTCCCATAGGTAGTCCTTGGCTGCAAAAACTACGCCAGGAAACCAACTCAACCAGCCTTTAGGTTCAACCTGGCCTTTGAACTAGAGGGGACTCCCTCAATGTTTATGAGGCTTTGTTTAACGCTGTTCACCTGTCACTGAACAAGAGCCTATGAAGCATAATGGCCAGACTTATGGTTTTAATTCGGGATGGTTGGCGATTAATGATAATCCCTAATCATGATTAAAGGCCTCTCTCATAGGGTCCCTTCTAAAAGTGTGAGCTTCTAGCCTGACAGAATGGCTTAGCTTTTTCAAGAATTATGGTAGAATAATGTAAGGGGATTCCTAATAACTGAGTAGTCAAACTGACTACTTAACAACTAGGGAAATTTAGATGCATGTAGAAGATTTCTACAGCCCAACAAAAACATATTCAAAGGTAATAGAAGGCAAAAGTGAAACACATATTCCAAGAGGAGCTATTTCAGATAGCTAGTCTAATAAGCTGATCTCTTTTAATGGCTATCAGAAAACATAAAGAATAAACCCATCAAAGAGGAGTTATCTTGGACAAACATTCCAATACGCTGATCCCTTTCTAAAGGTTATGATTTTGTAGGGAATTTAAGAGAGATTAAGATTTAATCTACCTTACCCAGACCTTCCTACAATTGCTTATAACATATGTAGAAACAAGTTATGAAAACACTAGAAAGACATATGAGAAAAACAAAGATTTGTCATAACTGGATCCAGAAGACTTTCATTAGAATTCTTCAAGAGAAGATATTACATAGTTTTAGAGCCTTGGCATCAAAAGCCGGCACTGTTTATTACAAATGAAATAATATATATAGACAATATCTCTCCTAACTATTACAATAATTATGGAATACAATCCTAAATAGTATACTAAAAATAAAACACTCTCTCTAAATTATCTACTGGAAACTTTGAACTGCTTGCAAGTATCTTGCCTTGAGATCTAGAATCAGTTGAATGACTGCTAACAATCTGCAACATAATCCTCAATCTATTGATCCTCTGCCACTAGATGTCTTAGACTGATCTTTAAGGTCTGGAAAAAGGCTGAAACTATTTTCCCATAATCTGCTAATTGTCCCTTTAAACCTGATTGGTCTGCTTTGAAAAACCATGTGTTGATTAGTGTGGTCGGTAGAGTATTTTCACTTTACTCTGTTACTTTCACCTGCAACATGATTTTACACCTATAAATTGATTTCACCATGTTTCTTTTACCTTAATCTCCTATCGTGAAATGCATTAACATGAATGCCATCTTTGGTCACATGTACATTAATTTCATATCAATTTTCCATTTTATTTTCTCTGATAAATTCATGGCATCCGTGAATTTCATTTTATTCTGCCGGGGGGGGGTAGTGGTAAGTGGTTTAGGAAGGGGGTGTGAAATTACAAGGTGGTGATATTCCTTTTATGAATTTCCTATAAAATGTAATTTCACCTTATCTTTGCATTCGGCCTCCCATCCACATAGCATTTATTTCATAATCGTATCAAATTCCATTCCTGCCACATTTATAAAAGTCAAAACAATAAAGTTCATGGTTTTCGGAGGGGGGGTAGTGGTAAGTGGTTTAGGAAGGGGGGTGTGAAATTACAAGGTGGTGACACGTAGGTTTGGGGGTATGGCCGCGGGGTGGGCCATAAGTTTACCTTCTAACTTGGTTTGCAATTAGGATCAAATTTTTATAGTACAATTTTAATTTAAAGTAAATATTTCCATAAAAATATATAATTATATTTTTATAAAAATAATATATTTTAAATTAAAATTAATATATATATATATATATATATATATATATATATATATATATATATATATAGATATATCTATATATATATATATATATCTATATATATATATATATATATATATATATATATATATATATATATATAATAAACCATTCAAAAGCATAATAATTATATCTCTCAACATTTGGCCCAGAAGGAAAGTGGCAATTTACTGATTTTTTTTTAAATTTTCATTGTGCAAAAATTTGTTACAACACAGTGCATGAAAGACATACAATTTAATTGGAAAAGATACCTCTGTCAGGAGTTCCTGATGAACTACTGTGAGGCCCAGGATGAAACCAAGATGTTTCACTACACTTGGTTGTTACTGTCAATTGTCCTAGTTGCATGGAAATTGCTAGAGGATAGTCAATTTCCTCCTCTCGAGGAAGTATTGCTAGAGGCACCACAATTCGCTTCCTTGTGTTCTACAAAGGATGTCGTGCATATTTCCGAAACAAATATATTTTGGGTTCTCATGGAAATGGATCTCTGCATGGCCATTAATCAGCATCTGAGGTTGTCCCCAACCTTGTTCACGCAGTTGTTAGCCTACGCGAAATTCAAGGATGAATTCTACAGGGTATATATCCAGGTGTGGAAGGATCCAGAGCAGAAATGGAATGACTTTCCCTATTTGGTGACAGAAATGGATGTGCAGGAGGTTGTAGCGAAATGGCCTGCAGAGTGGCATGCCCCATCAGACTTAGCTGCTGGACCAAGCACTGGTGCGGAAACCTCTACCGCATAGAAAAGAAAGGAGGCATCTAAGCAAACTGCGTATACCTGGCAGCAAAAAAAAATAAGAAAGTCGTAGAAAAGGCTCGTATTGAGCAAGAATGCGCTGCCAAGGAACAGGTGCAACAGGAACATCGTGACTCACAAAAAGGTGAAAAGTCACCTTCACCAGACATAGAGGAAGAAGAGCTTTCAGGACAACGCAGTGGATGTGATGAGGGGTAGAGCACCCCATTTATTCTAAAGAGACATGGAAAGGGGCAGCAAGGTGGTACAAGGAAAAAGCAGAAATCAAATAAGTCACAGGTCGATCCCATGGTGTTAATTGAAGGCGATCTTGACGAGATCGATGATAAAATCAGGGATACCACGACCGAAGCATTGCAGCAGTTTGAGCAGCAATACATACAGACATTGGGGAGCATCCAAAAGAATTTGTGTGAACTGTAGATCCAAGCAAGTAGACTACAAGTGGGTACCGGACAAGCGAGTGTAGAGCAGGTGAGACTGGCAACTAGGACACACCAAGAAACAGAGCTAGTAAGGACCATAGACCTCAAAACTATACCACTACCAAACATGTTCATTCGCATAGAGTCTGCTGACGATCACATTATCATGAGTACAATCAAGAACATTGGACTGAATATAGCGGTGCTCTCTAATGAGACCCTCCACGCACTGCATACAGGGGTGGAAGATGAATTGAGAACCAAGGAGCAGCGCGCCTTCAACCTCATCAGTGAGTACAAAGTGAAAAATGAGAAAATGTTCACTGAAAAGATGCAACCTTTGAAGGAAAAGGAGGCACTTTAGATGCATAGTTCCAGTTTGGAGTCAGCAGTAGTAGAGGCATGCAAGATAGTGCCTAAGCTTCACATCTCGGAGGATGCATAGCCAGAAGCCAAAATCAGAAAACTAGCCACTGGTGTGCGTGAGGCTAAAGCAGAGGTTGGTCGAGTCATGTTTGAGCTCAACATGAAGATTATAGAGTTGCAGTTAAAGTTGTAGCCCACAACTCCACCTGAGGTCCGGGAGTAGCATAGAGCCACGATAAAGGAAGGCATGGCTACCTTGGATGCCACAGTCACTGACTGTGCGGCATTGTTTGAGAAGGCTATGGAGCTAGTGACCAATCACCAAGAGGATCCAAACCTATAGATACTAAACACAGAGGTAAGGGAGCTGCAGTGGAAATATGATGAATTTAGGGCGACTGCACGCTCCTTAGCGCCAAAACAGTGCTTTTCCAAATTACAGGAAGGAATGTAGCTACTATTGCTAGTGGGAACACCCTAGGGTCTTGGGCTGAAAACCCCAACAGAGCGGAGGGCATACAACAACAAGAAATGTGTAGACAAACAATCTAAATGCTTAAATGAATGAATTGGGAAGAAGTGGTATTACCCAGAGATCCTACGTTCGGGGTCAATCCCGCAGGGTGCAAACCATCTACTTCTTCCAATTACTTTAAAACTTGTAACTTATTCAAGCAAAGCATATACAACAACAATAATAGAAAGCATGTTCATGATATATGTGTTACATGATATAAAAAAATGAGCAATTACGCATTAATATAAGATTTATAATCAAATAACAACATGGCTCAATGCATAAACACGATAAATATCAAGAACTGAACAACATTTCTTTATTGATGTAAGCTAAATGAAATGTGGAAAACTACAACCTGAGTCTTCCTCTAGCTCCAAGCGGAACCATCCTCTGGATCCGTCCTATCCCAGCCTCAGCAATCTTCCTCCATCGATACACACAAGGATGTCATAAGAGGGATGAAGGACATCTCAAAAGAGGAAACAAAGGTTTCCTATAACTTGGGAGTGCAGGAGGCACAGGGATTTCTTCAAACTCGATCAGGGATCAATCAACTATAATATCAATATCTACTCTATTCTCCTCTTAGGCCTTCCCATGGAGGTTTATTTATACTTCTCCAAATTAGTTTTTTTCAGTTGGGAAATAGTTGGGCCACGGGCTATAATAGGTGAGTAACAAGTAAAACCCATAAACTCTGCTCGAATTTAAGGAGATTATTTATTTTTTAGTGTTTTAACACATATATGCGAGTTTGGTATATATTGACCCGCATGTACATGCTTTTAACATAGGGAAAAGTAGCGTATGGGAAATAAAACACAGTTTTTTAGAATTTGGACAAAGTATGGAAAGGAAGGGTTGCCATAGGCCATAACCAGAGCATCAAATCTACCAAGAGTGGTAAATGGTGCTATAACAGATGCCCCCTAATATATGAGGTCAGAAGGGGTACATGATGGCCGAAATGTATTAAGTGTATAGAAGGAATCATGTCGAGACTGGAGAGGAGTTCACTAGAATTCAACCTGCCAAGCCAGTGAAAGAGATCAGAAAGAAATTGTTGTCTAAGGTGGGCATACCCATGCTCAGAGATAATAAAGCATGTCCACATGTCAAGTACAAAAGTGGATCCAATATGCATACAAGTATAAAGGAACTGAAAATACATAGTGGATCATCCGATCATATCTAGATAAGTACATGTCTCAATATCACATATAAAGAACTGATCAATGACGCTGAAGTAGGAAGTTGATCACTGAAGTCATAAAGTTGATCCAAAAAAGTACCAAGTCAAATGGTGGAAAAAATGGTACTACACTACAGCTCGGGTGCCAACATATAAGATGTTGTTTTAAGGAACTACATCATATAAGGTGGATGGTGTCAATTAGCAGAAACAGGAGCAACTAACAAGTGAACCTAGAAATGTTGATACAAACCTGAGGTCTTCACCGACCACTGTGGTACATTTCTACACAATGGGAATAAATGATCTAAAGTCAACCATGTGAGAAATCATTTGATTACCGGTCATTGATGTATACCATTAACAAATGCGAGGCTATTCACCGATAATGATGATGAGAGTCAAGGTACCCAGTACAATCTAACAAGTGTGAATAAATGAGTTGTAGTCAAACACTTGGAAGAATCTATCAATCAGGAGACAATGATGTTTTCCCACTGTCAATAGTGAAGGAGTCTACCACTGATGACTGCAAACCCTAAGGTACTACCAAATGGACTCTAGATCTTGTTCCCAGAGCAATGATTTGAAGTCGATGGGAAAATATCCGCTAGAAGGAAGGCATTAAGGCATCCTTCATCAATCCAGTGCGAGTGTAACCCATAGGCCAATAATGTGGAAGGAATTGGACGAATAAAGATGTAGTAACCCAACTGAAGCATGTTTTTGGCGTACACAAGATGTATCTAGTGCACGATAGAATCCCTTTGAACCAACCAATAATGAAATATGACATAGAGGTGAGGAATCCACCAATAGGATCAAATGGAAACCAAGGCACTGCACGAATCCCAATGTGTGATAATGAAAGATGACTTCAAACACAAGGGAAACCACTCATTCAAAGACCCATGATACTGATCGATGTTGAGCACAAGGTGACCTACCAATAATGAAAATAGGGATAGTTTGCAGCTCTAGATCTTCTATCAGAGAAATTTGTCGTAGTCGATAAGAGCAAGACCCACCGGCAAGAAGTCAGTGGATACCTTCTCAAACCAACACGAGCAAAGGATCAAATAGTTGATGTGATAACGAACATGACTCTGATAACTAGGGATGGCCACCTGAAAAATAGGTCAGGAGACACCGCAGAAAGGCTGACTCAGGTTTACTTCCCTTGAACAAAAGCATGACTCAAATGTGACTACATGGCAGCATATGATAACTTTGTATAATTTTTTCATGCAGGAGACATAAGAAAGCTCTCCATATGATTGGAAGAGATAACCAATTGGAGGAGTACTGACTAAGGTTAAGGATATCCTAATTCAAACCTAAGCCCATCCCAATGGAGGAAAGACTTATTTTTTGAGTGCTTTGTTCAAGGGTGACACAACTGACTCTAGCTGCCATCAATTATGGAAATAATGTCCCATTCCTGCTCTTTTTGGGATATATAATTTTTTTGTCTTTTTCATATTCATGAAGCCTAAAAAAGAATAAAAGAATGATATAGTACAGTGGAAAGAACGAGTATCCAAATATAGATGCGCTAGTTCCTAGGAGGGGAACATTCCTATGCTCAATGCAAGGTGACAAAATTGGTCAATGACACTCAAAGGAATGTTCTTTCCACGGGTAAAAAGGTGTGTCAAGTTGCAGAGGCTAAGTGATTGCAAGGCTAATTTCGTAGAAGACATGATCAAAATATGGCTTAAACACGAGTCCAATTGAATTCAGCTCTAGGCCAAAAGGTACAAATGGTCAACATGCAATGCAACAATACAACTCAACACAAAGGAGCCTCTAGAGTATAAAGCCAAAAAAATAGTGAAGCAGAAAGCGAACGAGTCTTCATCGCATAGGTCATGGCAGGACTAAAGAGGACTCCCGAGCCTACTCAATATAGCAGCATGGGAAACATATGCTAGCGATAATCTAACTAAGATGCCCATGTAAAGGTTGGCTCTACCATCATATCATGATTTTATAATTCAGCGAGTGAAAATGGTTTTAGAATCAAGACATGATGGGGTTGACCATATGGCACAAAATATCACAGTATGGAGACTAGTATGCAAAATGTAGTAGAAAGTGATATTCCCTAACCTATATGCCAGTAAGAAAGCGATACCTGCCATGATGGGTCTGCAGTCATGGAACCGAAACAATTTCTCAAAAAATCTCCAAAGTATCCTATAAAAACAACTCATCCCAACACTCCAAGCCAAAAGGTGAAAAAGTCCACAAAATAAAATAAAAGTTTAGGAAAAATAAATTTCATTTGTCAACCTATATAAGGAATTTTTGACTCACAATTTCTCATTTGTATTTTGAGCAATTGGGTGAAGGAGCTGTGGAGAAAAAGCCAAGCAAGCTTCCTCCATCAAATTCAAACTACTTCAAATCTTCCAGGTAACCTTCTAATTGAACTTTTGACAAGTTTTAATGACTTTTAGATGTTTTATCAGAAATTTGTATGTAAGGAATTATTTAAAAAAAAAATCTTTATGTACATGCAGGTTGGATACATGTGATCCATGTATAGGAAAGCCCTATACATGACTATGTTAATAACGAACCTACGTGTGCACAAATTCAAAATTAAAAACATGGTTTTAATGATTCAAAACATCATTTTTTGCAGGATGTCAATTACTTGGCATGAAAGAGAGCATAGTGAAATTGATAATCAGGTAATGGAGGATCAAAATGCATTAGATGCCTTATGAGGATGCGGATTGTTAAAATTCTTCAAAATGCCGAATATGAAGGCAAATACCAAATTGCTTGAGATGTTAATCCACTACTGGAGTGTAGAAGAAGATGCTTTTGTGATTGATTAGATGTCCCTAAGGATTGAAATATAAGATATCTATTTCATTACAGGTCAGAGTCCACTCAACCGAAAGGACAAGAGGTAGTCTTAGTGTAGAAGACTACGTCCACATATACTATCCTGGAAACACTGAAAACATTGGAAGTTAGATTCCAATAAAGCATGTAGAGATTTTATCACTAAGAATATTGATTTTTACCATAGCTAGGGTAAATGGTTATGCTACTCTACATCAGGCTTCACGTGTTTCAATGAGTCTTGCAATGGATTTTCTCACTACAGTCTTCGATTGGTGCACACCTCTGCTAGCGAATATGAAAAAACAACTTAATTCTATCCAGAAGGGTTAGGCAAAGAATTTTGGATACAATACCATTTTGTGTTCCTTCTTCTTTGAGAGAGTACCTAAGCTTCGTCCCAAGGTATTATCCACCATCAACAACCCAAGAGATCCACGAATGGGTAGGTGGGCTGACCTTATGAAACAACTAGGGGGCAGTGAGGTCCCTAGGAGTACATTTGATGACGAGTTTTTCCTTTGGTGGGAACAACATGTCATTGCAGTCGAAGACTACCCTTATAATGGAATGGATTTCAAAGGAGATCAAGATCTAGTGTTGCCACCAGACACAACATGGCCATAGGTATTTTTAATTTTTGAATTTTAAGATATTTCTTGGATTTTAAGTATAAACAAACTAAAAAAAATCTTTTTTATGGGACAAAACACTTACAAAATTATTGATCATGACATAAATGTTGGACCAGTGAGACTTGATGGTCTTCCTCGACACAGACATCGCGGAAGAGATGCCGAAGGGGCCGTAATAGAGACTGAGATGACCCTCCATGCTGTCCAGAGAAACTTGGTAAGGTTAACTCACCAAGTACCCATGGTGGCCATAGAGGACCTACTAGAGGAGATGCAACGACACGTGGTGGGAGTACCATAGGATTGGGTGTGACTATTTCGGTGGGTGGCTAATGCCATCATTTTCTTTCTTGCCACTCATCTTGAGCAAGATTGTTAGATAGATGATCAGATATTTTTTTATTAGACATGATGATTGGAATAAGCCATAATTTTGTAGGACATTTGTTCCCGATTTTGTATATTATTTTGGACACAAAATTCTATTTATATATAGACAATTTTATCATGATGATCATATATATACAGATGATACTTCGATTATTTTTTATGTTTTAATGTGATGAATGATTTATATGTCAATCTAATTCTTGATTAGTGATAGAAACTGCTAAGGAATTTTCTAATCGTGGAATATGAACAAATGTGATATAAACAAATCATGTTTGTAATAAACGCACTCTCAGAAATTGGCAATATAAATAAGGACCTCTCACTAGAAAGATGTTATTCAGTTGAGATACCACCAGTTGTGAATCCAAATAAACTACCAACGAATTAATATCAAGAGATATTGCCTCAAATAGTAAATTAATAACAGCATTATATCGCTATATTATTTGAAGCGGGACGGATACATACTCCTCTCAAAACCAACAACTGGCCAGATGGATAATAAATCACCCAAGCCACGGAAGCAAGATTTCGGGTGTGTCTACTGGCACCATCGGCGAACCCTATATATATCAAATCATCCATCAATACCTGCCAAAGTAAATAAAAAATATCGACATCACTAAAACCGATAGATAGATATGTACAACGATACAATATATACAATCAAGAAAATGTTAGGCTGAAGCCTAAGCAAAGTACTTCTTAAGGTAGAGCCCATTTTTGGGCTCTGCCAACTTGTTTCCTTCAAAATCAATCAATTCATAAGCTCCCTTTTTCAAAACGTTTTTGACAATAAAGGGACCATACCACAAATATTTAAACTTGCCTACCCCCAAGGCATCTTTGTCTTGATTGTAGACCAGGACAAGGTCACCTTCAGAAAAATTTCTAGGACAAACAACTTTATCGTATTGAGTTTTTACCCTCCTCTTATGATCTTCGTTGATTATGGCAGCATATCGACGTTGATCATTGATATGTTCCAAATGAACAAGGCATTCTTCAAGACTAGAAGTATTGAGAAGAAGTTCAATAGCCAATTTAAAGGAAGGAATTTCACATTCCACAAGAAAAATGGATTCGAACCCATAAACTAGTTGAAAGGGAGTAAAATCAGTGGCATCCTTAACTGACCTTCAGTATGCCCAAAGTGCCAGATATAACATGATGTGCCAATTGTATCTAGCTTTATTAATCATCCTTTGCAGAATGATTTTAACAGATTTGTTCACAGCTTCGACTTGCCCATTTGCCTAAGGATAATACGAAGATGAATGCTCCTGCTGGAAACTCAATTTGAGAGCCAATTCAAATATCATTTGATTTTGGAAATGACTACCATGGTCAGTGAAAATCTCTTTAGGAATACCGAACCGAGAAATAACTTGATTGAAGAGAAACAAGGCTGTTGTTTCACCATCATTCTTGAAAGTAGGCATAGCCTCATCCCACTTAGTAAATTAGTCTAGGGCTACGATCATATACTTGTGATTTCCTGCCAAAGGCAGATTACAAATAGTAAAATCAATACCCCACTTCGTGAAAGGGCCAACAGCGATCACAAGGAAAAGCAGTGCTGGATGTGCACACATTTTCCGAGTATAAACCTGACAGGGATGGCATCTCTTGACTACTTCAATACAATCTTTGAAGATCGAAGGCCAAAAGTAGCCTGCTCACAAAATTTTTTGGGTTGTTGCAAGCCCAGATAGATGACCACCACAAGCTCCACTGTGGAAATCATTAAGCATGGACTCAGCTTCTTCCAAGGTTAAACAACATCTAAGGATTGAATCAACCCCACGATAATATAAAGTGTCACCTATAATAATATAACTTTTAGCGAGGTGACGCAATTTTCTATGTTCATCCTTGGAAAAAGAGAGCGGAAACTTCGAAGTCTAGAGATATATAATAATATCCCCATACCAAGGATCTTGCGAGGAAATAAGAAATAGATGTTCATCAAGAAAAATTTCCTCATAAACGATTTCTTCCTCACAAGGCAACTCTGAGATCAACTCTGCAAATACTAAATATTTCTTAGACTTAGCCGACATGAATTCAAGATCGAATTCTTGTAAAATGACAATCCATCTGTTATATTTTCCCCCAATCACTCGCCTACTGAGAACAAACTGAAATGGGTTGACGGCTCCTAAGACGAAATTTTTTCGAAGCAGAATATAATGTCTAAGCTGCTGGACAACATGGATAGCTGCCAAAGCTAATTTCTTAATGGGAGAATAGCACAGTTCAGGACCTACCAAGCCTTGGCTCAGATAGTAGATTACGTGCTCACATAAGGCATCATCTTCTTGAACTAGAACCATACCAATAGTTGATTCTGCTACTGCTAGATACAAAAGGAAGTCTCTGCTATAATCACTCAACAAAGGAGCAAAGGTTAATGCTTTTTTCAAAGCATCAAAAGAGAGTTGCGCGAAATCATCCCATAGAAATGGGACCCCTTTCTTAAGAAATCTCATAAATCCTTTTGTGATCTCAGCATAATTGGCTATAAATCTCCTCAAGAAATTTGCTTTTCCTTGGAGACTCTGAATTTGACGTATAGAGGATGGGGGAGGCAACTGAAGTATTCCCTCAACGAATCCCCTTAGTCGACACAATGAATCCCAACAACCAACCAGATGTTACAGCGAAAACACACTTATTTAGATTCAACCGAATTTTATAAAAATGACATTGTTCAAAAATCAATAAAAGATGTTTAGGATGATCTATTCTCTTTCGAGAATGAGTAGCTAAATCATCCAAATAAGCTTTGATAATGTGCTTGATATCATGAAAAGCATATGACATGGCCCACTAAAAAGTAGCTCCAACATTTTTGAGGCCAAAAGGCATCTTTTTATATGCAAATGTACCCCAAGGACAAATAAAAGTTGTCTTGTGTTGATCTTCTAGACGGATAGTAATTTGATTATAACCAGAAAATTTGTCCATAAACAAGAAAATTTCATTACCCGCACATTCATCAATAATATGATCAATAAAGGGCGTGGGGTAATTGTCCTTAGGACAAGCCTTATTTAGGTCCCTAAAGTCAATGCATACTCAAATCATTCCTTTCTTTTTGTCTACGGGGACTAGATTAGAGACCCACTCAATTAAAGGAACGGGGTATATGAAACCTACCTTAAGCAACTTCTCAACTTCAGCTTTGATAGCTGTTGCTTTTCTAGGGTTTACTGGTTGAAGTTTCTGACGAATAGGTTTTGCATTTTCATACATCTTGATCTCATGCTAGACTATAGATGGATCTATTCCAGGCATTTCCTCATAAGACCAAGCAAACACATCACGAAACTCTTTGAAGAGATCGGTATAAGTTTGAACTTATTCAGGGGAACAATCAGCTCCAATGAAGACATTTTCAATAATGTTGGGATTCCTAGAGATGTTCACTGGAACAGTTTGTGAGATAACAGACATATTACCTTCGACAAAAAACTATGCTGGAGCCAAAGGGTTTAAAATTGCATGAACATCACTAGTAGATGAAGAACTGGACAAACTTGATTCTACTTCCTACAAATGAGGGAGAAAATATGAACGATGATGTAAATCATTCCATGGTCTTTCAACACCCGTCATTTCTTCTAGAATTGCTTCTTCATATGGAAATACAGTATCGAATAAATCCTGAGAAGAATTTGAATCTAGAGTCCAAGTCAGAGCCACATCCCCATCTAGCTCCTTTGGTGAAAAAGGAGTAGGATCAAAGTCTGCAGTATTAATAATAGACTGATAAGAAATTTCCACTGCAGAAATATGACATGCCATTCCACCTACCTTCCCCTCATCTAATGTGGTGGTATATGAGGGTAAGGGCTAAGGATCCGAAAAATAATGAGTTCTAAAGAACTCTCTTCCAGAAGGCTCCTTAGAGGATGAAATAGCATTAATTCTAGCTATAGGAGAAGGAAAATCAAAGGTTCCCATTAAGAAAGAGTACATTCCAACTCCTAAATTCTCTATATTTTTCTTGGGATTATCCACTAACAGAATGGCAGATTCATAAGATGAATGGGAGTCACCTAGAGAATAATCCATCTGATCAACTTTTACAATTCTCCCTTCATGAGGAAAACAAAGGATGCGAATCAACAATGATACAATAGCATGCATCTCATAAATCCAATTCCTACCTAAAAGGAGATTGTAATCCAAATTCACATCGACTATCTATACTTCAATATTTACCACCTTACCCCCAACATAGACAGGAAAGGCTGGAATAATCCCATGCGGTCTATGAGAATGACCATCAAATGCTATCAATAGAGTAGGTGAAGGAACAGCCTGAGGCAATCCAATAGCCTTCCAACATGATATGGACATTACACATGTGGAAGCTCCCTCATCGACTATAGTTTGAAAGATATTGGTCTTTCGATATGTAGACTTAATCTGAAAAGCCATATGATGTGGGAGTCTCTTCTTGATGTTTGACATATCGAATGTAAGCACAAGAGAATTTTTTGGATCAACTGCTCCGATCGCAGTGAGTAATGCACTCCTTTGTGCGAGGCACGACTGGAGTACCTCTAATGCCAACATAACACAAGGACTCTGAGCCAGATCTTCTACAATCGAGTAGTTTTGGGTTGCCTTAGCATTAGGGTTAATGGTCGAGCATTTTGTGGAGCCTTTTGGCATCCGAGGTATAGACTCAACTATGGGCCTCTCGATATGGAGTGGCTCTAAAACATCAGGAGCAGACTTAGCCTTGGACGATTTTGATTCACCATAATCACGTGACCATGTAGCAACGTCAATATGTGAACTCATCATGTAAACATTTGATGTATTTTCCCCTTCCTAGTTTCCCCCAGCAGGGGTACTAGTACTAGAGTTCGTGCCAGCAAGTAACTGTTGCCCTTGGGGAAAAGGGTTAGTTAGCATAGCCTGGGAGCTAGAAGACCCCTGCTGAACTAATGAGCATTAAGCATCATGAATCTTAAGGAAAATATGATTCAAATTATCTCCATTGCACAACTTGCATGGAAATTTTACTTTCTTCTTAGACTATTTTTTACCCCCTCCAACATCATTGTTGGGTTTGTTTGCATTGCCCTTCCCATCCTGATTCTTTTTCATACCTCATCCTTTATTCTTCCCATCAAGTTTTTGGCTTCCTTTGGGGTTAGAAGTTTGGACGACATTTATAGATGAAGGTTGAGCAGGCATAGGCACTGATGGTGATGCATGCATAGAAGAAGCAGTTTGTAAAGACAACTGCTACAATTGATTTAGCAAGTTGGCCGTGTTAGCATCAATTGATCCAACTAGCCGTCGGCATGGGGACCTGGCTTTAGCTTGGCTAAATCAACCTTGGACCTAGGAGCATCAAGAAATTTTTTCTAAAGAACCCCAGATTGAGAATATATAAGTTCTAACTGTTGGGCTCTAAAACTAGCTTGTTCTTCAGTGAACACACTAGAGAGCGATACATCCTTAGAGATATCGGGTTGTAAATATTTAAGAAACCATTCAAGAAGGAATTCTTATGGAATATCAGCTTTAATGAGCCTCTTCCTTCTCCTCCATTCCTGGATATGATCTGAAATGTGGGTTGCCTGGTCCTAGTGAAAATTAGCTAATAGCTCAATTCTAGCATCATAACAGATAGGAAACTAAAAATGGTTCAAAAATATTGTAGCCAAATCACCAAAAGAAGCAAAGGTTCCCCCTGGGAGTTCAATGTACCACTTAGCCGCATTTCTAGTTAGGGTATGTTGGAATAATCTCAACCTGATTGAATCATCTATCAAGGAGTTTGATGAACACCATAAGTGGAAAGTGGTTATATGGTCACCCGGATCTTCACCAGTCTTCCCCTCGAATTTGGGTATATTTGATGGAAGCTTGGTTGGAACCGGAGGCTAGTCGGGTTATATCTAATCAGATCATTAGTTAATTTAGAAATATCTGGTAATTTTAACGTTGCCAGAAAAGGTAATCATGGAGGACCCTAAGGATTCCATCCGGTCTGGGCGAAATTCCCAACGTTCTCAAAAGAATACCTTTGATTGTGAAGGCACCAGGTTTCCTGAAGTAATTCGTAGAAGCACCTAAACCATAAGGAGATCCTTGTGGCCCAGAAAAAACTGGAGTTTGACCAACTCCTGCCGAAAAATTTCCATATCCAGTGAAATTTCCCCCTAGAGAGGTGTTGAATGGAGAAGAGAGCCCTTGGTAAGGGTTCCATGCATGAGCATAGGGAGAAAAGCTCTGGAATGAACTGACAAAAGAATACGACATATTCCCCTGTTGGCCAAAAGAGAATTGATTCTTGGCTCCAAGTCCACTAACTATAGGGTTTGTCCATCCTTGGAAAGGATTATAACTTTGACCTATGGAGGGAAAAGGTATTGATCCTAAAGATGGGTTAGAATGTGGTATATGACCACTCCCAAAAGGGAAACCCTAAAAAGAAGCTGACCCACTTGCCATGGAAGTCATAGACATGGAGGCAGCTGATGGAAAACTTAATAGAACTAAAGGAATTGTGTTGGTCGACATTCCAAAGGGGATAAAACCAGTGCCAGAGGCAAAAGCTTGGGTACCCCCACTCAAATATGGAATGGAGGTAGAGCCAAATATTGCAGTGCTAGGAGTAATGGAAGGTATGGAAATCATTCCTCCTCCTTGTACGGATACAGGAGTTTTCATACTAGTAGCACTCATGGTGGAAGCCATGCTCCTAGCAGTGGTCATCAAAGGAAAAGATTGAAATAGACCTAGGCTCGAAGGCTTGTTGGTCGGAGTCCCAGTGTGTAATAAAACATCTGGATGATCGAGAGGAATAGGAGAATTAGGAGTCATAAGAGACTCAAGAAGCTCTTCAACCTCAATAACATCTTTCAACTCGAAGAGGACTCTAGAAAGGATTGGAGTGTTCCTCTCCAACTCTCTACTTATAGCAGGTCTATTTTGTGAATCAACAACTCCAATCAGAGGATCAATCTCTGCTACGTCTGTTGCCATTGATTGGAAATCACTGGAATAATTGCTCCTACGCCTTCGAGGAGAAGGCTCAGCACTCGTAGGTGAAAGCCCACGAAGCCTCCTAGACCAACGAACTAGTCGATCAGCCACTTTTGATTATTTTTAAGAGAACTAATTAAAGACTCAAAAAATTTGTAAAGCTAGGCCAACTAGGAGCAAAGAGCACTCTCTAAAAATTCTCTAAAGATATAGTCAATCAAACTACTTCCAAGTATTTCCGGTCCGTGTGATGAGGACCAAACACATACAAGAAAGCAAAAATCAAGGACCTTCAGAAAATAGTTTGGGGTAATGATGGCCCAAGCCTCCTAGCCAAGGTAACAAAAATAGTTATGTTGACCTCTAGACAATAGCCTTTGCTAGTGCAAGCACCCAAGTTTCACAAGGCTACCCTCCAGAAGTACTGATGAATGTGATGCAATGTTTTCCTCAGGTGCCACAGGATTCCCCTCCATAGCCACCTATGTGAACCCTAGGAATGGAAGCTATGGGCACTAGTTCGTATCAAAAGTCGGGTGGAATAGTCTTGAGGCAGGATCCAATAAGCAGGAGAGGGGGTATCTCTCTTCTTTGTCTTCACTCTCCCTCGTTCTTGACTCCCAGTCATAGAGCTTTCCCGGTCTTTCTAACGACACTAGATTTCACTCATTATTCAACTTCTATGTTTGATAGTTTGAGTGGCCTTGGAGAGTTAACTCTCCACTCACCTATTCCAAGGCCCTAAAGAACATGAACTTGTTGGTGTTGTTAATGAGAAATTAAAAAGTTCTAGTTCTTTTTATTAAATCGCTTGATTTTAGAGGGTTGTTCTTTAAGTCAAAGGTATAAAGAGAGTGAAACTTATGATGTTTTCGATAAAAATGGATTTCTACTTGGTTCTATGAAAAACTTGTATAAGAAAAAATTTCTTTTCTTTTTCAGAAACACTCCACACACACTCAAAATCTAAAAAAGACTAAGAGTGCTTATGATGCAAGCTAACCTAATTAAAATTTAAATGATGATGCAAGATCCTAAGAATACTCATAGGATAAGCAAATGTGCTTCTTTATAAGGTCAATAAGCCAACTTGACAATAAAGAGGGAAAAAATTTAATAACAAATTTCCCTCAAAACCAAGCAAAACAAATTGAAAAAGTTCACAATTTCTCAAAAAAAAAACAAAAGAAACCAAAAAACCAAAAGCTTGGAAAGAAAAAGAAAGGAAAAAGCTATGTTTTTGTCTTTTTCTTTAAAAAACCAAAGAAATTTTCGAGGTCACAAAAAGAACTACTAAATTTCAAAGATCAAGAAACAAGCACAAAGAGTCCTTAAACCTTGCAAGTTATAAAACTCATTAATAAATGAAACTTGAAATGAGAAGGACTGCAAACTTGTACAAATTGATCTGAATAGTAGTAAAAGACTTCAGCAAACCGAAAAAATGTCAAGAAAGACTCTCAATATTGCCAAAGAGACACTCAAAAATCACGAAAAACAACAAGGTCAACCAAAAGGGAAAGCAAAGAAAAGCAATTTGAAATTTGGGTTATAAATGAAACTGAAACCAATTTCTTGTTCTGGAAAGCCAGAACATCCAAGAACTTTAGATAGAAGCCTTGAACCCAAGACACAAACCAAAACCTTACTCAAAAAGAAATCCTAGGCCAACTAGGCTTTTCACTGAGAAGGAGATTCGAAATTGAAAACTTGCAAGAGAACTGATTTCTACAAACAGTGGATGACCAGAAAATAGCAGAAGTCACCAGGAAATAGACCTAACTGGGCAAAAGATTTTGAAAAAAAAATTCAAAATTATGCATGCACGACTGTGTAAAGACATAGAGGCGTGCACATGTGTTTCAAACACAGGAAACTCGTGTATACACGAGTCTATTTGAGGAAAAAAGCATGTATACACGACTGTATCCCAAGAAAAACGCGTATAAAAAGATCAATCAAGAAAAAAAAGAAATCAAGGCCTGATCTAGAAGACCAGACTTGATTCTTGGGAAGCTAATAAGTCAATGACACTATAAAAACAAGAAATCAAGAAAACAACCCCTGATCAAGAACAAACAACCCAAACTAGGAAAAACAAGAATGTTTTCCCCGGTGGAGTCGTCATTTCTGTTGAGGGTGGGAACACCCTAGGGTCTTGGGTTGAAAACCCCAATAGAGCGGATGGCATACAATAGCAAGAAATGTGTAGACAAACAATAAAAATGCTTAAACTATTGAACTGGGAAGAAATGGTATTACCCGGAGGTCCTACATTCGGGGTTGATCCCGCAGGGTCCAAACCCTCTGCTTCTTCCGATGCCTTTAAAACCTGTAACTTATTCAAGCAAATCATATACAACAATAGTAATAGAAATCATGTTCATGATATATGTGTTAGATCATATAAGAAAATGAGCAATTACACATTAATATAAGATTTATAAGAAAATCACAACATGGATCAATGCATAAACATGATAAATATCAGGAACATAACAACATTTCTTTATTGATGTAAGCTAAATGAAAGGTGGAAAACTACAACCTGAGTCTTCCTCTAGCTCCAAGCAGAAACGTCCTACGGATCTGTCCTATCTCGACCTCAGCAATCTTCCTCCATTGATACACACAAGGATGTCATAAGAGGGATGAAGGACATCTCAAAAGAGGAAACAAAGGTTTCCTATAACTTGGGAGTGCAGGAGGCACAGGGATTTCTTCAAACTCGATCAGGGATCAATCAACTATAATATCAATATCTCCTCCCTTCTCCTCTTAGGCCTTCCCATGGAGGTTTGTTTATACTTCTCCAAATTAGTTTTTTCAGTTGGGAAATAAATGGGCCACAGGCTATAATAGGTGAGTAACATGTAAAACCCATAAACTCCGCCCGAATTTAAGGAGATTATTTTTTTTTAGTGTTTTAACACATATATGCGGGTTTGGTATATATTGACCTGCATTTACATGCTTTTAACACAGGGAAAAGTAGCATATGGGTAATAAAACACAGTTTTTTAGAATTTGGACCAAGTTTGGAAAGGAAGGGTTGCCTTAGGCCATAACCAGAGCATCAAATCTACCAAGAGTGGTAAATGGTGCTATAACAACTACTAGCAAAGGTGGAGGAGGCACAGAAGAAGGAGACCTTGCTAAAGGCTGGGTTGCAGCCTTGGTTGGAGGAGGCTTATCAAGTCACGACTACCATTCAGAATAAGCTTAAAGAACTGTAGTAGAAACAACAAATGATGAGGCTGGACATAGAAGGACCAGCCACGAAAAAATTGGTTGAGGAAGTCAAGCAGGCAACCATGCAGAGTGTTTCTGAAGTTGCAGTGATCCAGGTGGAGCTAGGGGATCTTCGTTGTAAGATTGCAGTGCCAACAGAGTGACTTGAGGGTGAGTCATGATCTTTGTGTTGGGGGCCTGATGGGATAGGGTCCCCTAGGTCAGTTTTTGGGTTAAGATAACCCAAGTTTTGATACAGTTTTGTAGTTAATGTAAAGTCTCCATGATTTGTGGATGTGAAGCGTGTAGATGAATAGGAATCCAAGGGGTTTAGCCCCTTGTTTTATGTAAAGTTTGAGTCGGTTTTGAGATTCACCCATGGTCCACGGACAATGGAATTGTATGAAAAAAGCTATAAATAGGTGTGTCTTAGAGAGTCTAAGGCATAATTGATGGAGAAGAAGGGGAAGTGATAGCAAAAAGAAGTGGGTAAGATAGAAGAAAGGCTTTGCAGCTGAGTGCATAGAGGCCTAAGTAGAGTCCGTAGCAGAGTGCACAGACCCCTAGAGCTGAGTGCGCAGGGCAGTTTTAAGTCTGTAATCTTGAATTGAAGAACAATAAAGATAGTTTCTGAAGAAATCTTATGTATTTCTGTTATTTCTGTTAATGCTATATGTTGTCGGTGAGTGATGTGTTTTATGGAATATTGATTGAATGTTATGTGATTTTTTTTCATAAATGTTAATGATGTATGCAATGCATGTTTAAGTATTTTCACGAAGACTGATGCATTCTCTGATGTTTACTACTAACTTAAGTAAGTCTATGCCAACCCTAATTTAGGACTACTCTCTGCTGTGCGTAAGTAGACAAATTGACTATTAGAGGTCCACAAGGACTGATCGTAGACCTTCGCGAAGGTCTGGAGGCTATTTTAACCAAATCGCAACAACATGCCCTATGAGTGTATCGATCTATGTGAAGGCATATTTGAGGTGCTGGAAGATGTCACACTAGTCTCTCGATGCAGAAACTTGGTTCTTGCATCCCCCCATACTGCTTTGGGTGAGATTGCAGCCTGCGCTACGTGGGTTGTTGCCGAAAGGGCTAGTAGTGTAGGGTCTTTTGGGTTGGCGTAGCTAACTATGACCTTGGGTCAGGACCCTCTAAGCCAACAAATCGCTTGTCCTCAATAATGTCTGTAACAAGCGCCCCCTATGACTATTGATCACCACTATCGCCACCACTAATACCAGGGTCCCAAATGTGACACTAAGTCATCCTTGATATCTACACTATATGGTGATGAAGGAATCCCTCTATACGTGGATCCCAAGCCATCCTAATTAGTGTGAAGCACCCCTTGCTCCTCTCACTGTTTAGTTAGGTATAGGCACTCGAATCCCTATGCATACTGTTACACTAAAAAATGTCACCTTGACTACTTACAGTTAGTATGGCTCAAATCAACAGTCATGCTACCCTCTTAGGCAAGTCTCATGCCTCTGTTATCCATCTCAAACTCAAAGAAGAGAGAAAGTCTTGTAAAAAATATGTTTATCTCTGGGGTCGCAGGTTCTCTCTAGCCTTACCTGCGGGGACGCTGACCATGTTCACAAAATTTGCGTCCATGGACGCTCTGTATGTTAAGGGACAGGTGCGTCCCTCTGTAAAAGGCAAAATGTGCGAGTTTTATCTTGAAAAAGTTACTTGTGGTTACTTCTAGAACATTCTAGAGGTCGGTTTGATGAAATGGATGCGCCTCCAGTTGGTTCATGTATCTCTATTAAGGGGGAACTTATCCCATCAATAAGGGAGCTATCCCACCCATAGAGGAGGATGATCCCATTGATAGTGGACCTGAATAACCTCTTTACAGCACTATAAATAAAGGCATTGAGCCAAAAGGAGAGGAGGTTGGAGCTATACATTTTCTTTGGGTAAATGCTGCAGGATTTAGGTCTTCCATTAGAACCTTTGTGAGGAGAGATTGTCTTTACATGATTCTACTTGGAAGTGGGTGAGCTTTGTCAAAGTAGAGGAAGACACTTGATGGACCCTGGGAGGAACTTGCACAACACCAAGGCCAGGTTGTAAGAGTTTCTTTGTTTCGTTATTAATACAAACTGGTTTATTTTTCTCAATAGCTTATGTTAATGAGTTATTTCATGTGTTCCTTGGTCTGCATGTTGAATCTATGTTTTATTATATGAAATACAAGTGCTCGGTAATTGTTTGATTGTTTGTGGTTGCAGGAATTGACTTGAAGGAGGAGCTCATCCAGATCGTCAAAAACGGACTTCAACAACAGCGTTTTGGAATAAGGTAAGCCTAAACACTTGTACTTTTCATGTTGTAAAAGGTAGATTTAGAGAAAGATCACTCCATTTTGTCTTGTTTGTCGCTAGCGAGTTTATACTCCTAGGGAGGTCAGTTGTGTCAGCCCAAATGACTTTTTCCGCCACGACAAATTGGCGACTCCGCTGGGGAAACCATTAATGGATAAGTCTTTTCCTTTATATGAACTTTGCTTTGTGAAAGTCATTTTTATTTTCTGGTTTTTGACTGTGGGAATTAGTATTTGGGTGGTTTAGCTGTAGATTTAGTTAGCTTTAGTTTTTCTTTCTTTTTCCAGAAGGACGCAGTCTCTGTGTGCTGCACAGTGCGTCCTTGGACGCGCTGTTGTCGACTGCACAGTGCGGGGCCGCACCTGTGACAACGGGTGGCCTGCGTCTTCCTGTAAAAGTTAAGAAAATTCCATTTTTGCTTTAAATTACTTTTAGATTTTGTTTTTCCTTAGTGTTTTCTGCCCAGATCCTTTAGTACCCTGTCAAGAATTCTCACCTGAACTAGTTTTGTGAGCTTTGAGTGTTTTAGTGGTTTTCAACGAAGTTTAGACCTAGGGTTTGATTTTTGGAAAGGCTTTGTAGTGACTTTGATAGTAGAAAGTTGTCCAGCCTTAGATATCTCTGGTTAGTCAACCTTCTTAGAAGTTGAGCCTGTCGTAAAGTCTCCTTGTTTGAGCAACTTGTCATTTGAGTTGTTTTGGGTCAAATTTCGCATTGCTTGTTTTTAAAGTATTGATTTCCATTTTCAAAAAGGACAAAAAGATTAGAATTTTGTTTTGACTAGTTTTTGGTTCTGCGATAAGCTAGTCCTTGATTCGTTCATAATCAAGTAAAACACCTTAGAATAATCATTGTTAGTTTTGGCCTCGTTAAGATTGCTTAGAATAAATTTGCCTTTAGTTTGCTTATGAGTGCATTTTCATAGATTTTAAGAGTTGTTAAGATTGATTTTTGGTTACATTAGATTTATTTATTTTATTAAAAGAAAAATACAAAAACATCTTCTTTAAAAGTCTTGTTTCAAGTAGCTTTTTGTTTTTCAAAGAAGAAAAGAGTTTTTTTCGTGCATGTAAAGAGAAGTTATGTTTTTATGCTTGGAAAAGAAAATCGAATTGTTTCTTTGATTGTCTTCAATTAAGAAGTTGCTTTTATAAAGATTGCATTCTCTCAACTTTTTAGTTAAACAATTCATCGAAAAAGTAAAGTAGTGGATAAATCATTCTAGGTGCATTTTGTAGTGGTTTCGAGTCGAGTCAACACACCACTAGTTTCACTTCCATCACCTTTTGACTTAAGAAACAACCTTAAAAGTAACGCTTAAATTAAAATCAATCTAGTAATCTTTATTTTTCTAGGGCTCTGAAGCACCAACATAGCTTAGGCTAGGGTCTTGGAGTAGGTGAGTACTTAACTCTCCAAGACTACAAAACCAAACAGATAGTCTATCTTGAGTAGAACAAATCCAATTGTTTCAGTTACATTCTGGGAAAGCTCCTCTTAAAGGAGAAACACGAGCTCGTGTCCGAACCAGTGAGGGGATCATTCCTCCCTCGTTGGGAACGACGCCAGGCAGTACGTATTACAAACGGTAAACCTCGGATTAACCATTGTCGAGGAGCCAGGGGTCACTTATCGGTAAACCTTGGATTGTTGTCAAGGAGCCGGTAAGGGGATTGGAGCTTGCTACTCTGCCCTTGCGTGCTGTCGGAGTTTAGACTGTTCCCCCAGGTGTAATTGTTGTGATTGGTAACCTTAGTGGCCATAATATCTAGGATTCTACCCAAGGTGACGGTGGAGGGAAGGTCCCACTGTACCTGGAGCAGACGTCGGTTATACTCACTTGGATTTTCTGGGGGGTTCACTTCACTTCGAGACGGTTAAAGTGGAGGAACTTGGTCCAGTCTATTCATTAAGCAGGTTGCCGGGGTAACTGTTCCACCCACTATTTTTGTACTGAATCCTGCGAGGTTGGGCCTAATCACCAACTAGCGCTTTTGGTCCGGAAGACTACTGTTTGTGTGTGGTTTGACGCTCTAGATTATTTAGGCGTGTGCTTCAAATTTGATTGGTTCTTTAGAAGACTTTAGGTGGTTTGATTTGAAATTTTTTACTTTGTTTTCGTGTGTTGTAGTTAAAAATCTTTAATTGTGGCGGAATTACCGAGAAGGTCCCGTCGCATTGCGGGCCAGTCTCCTGAAGTTGTTTCTGTGGCCGAATTGTTGAGAAGATCCCGTGAACTTAGGGGTTCACCTCCTCGAGACGACCCCAGTAATTTAGAGGGTTTAAAGGTCCTTGTAACTCCTAGTGGCAGTAAAGTAGGTTCACCTGAAGAAGGAGAATCTTCTTTGGTAGTCCATCCAGATTACCAAAGATTAGAAACAGGTTACAATCCCGAAGCTGTTACAGTTTCCGAGCTTGCTGGTAGTTTTTCATCTGCCAGTGAAACAGGCGAAGAACCTGAAATTTCCGAACCTGTTACTCCAACTCCTAGTGTTCCTGATTCACCAAGAATAGAAAGAATTATCACCGAAAATCTTCCTGTTGGATTAATTGCTATAGAAGAACTTGTTCCAGAGGAAGAAATAGGCGTGTCTGATTCTGAAGATCTAATTACCCTTGATCTAAGGGAGCGTGAATCCATCTTTTACAGTCCTCCTAGAAGTGAATCTTGGTACCTTGCATTAACCAATTTTTTAGACAACTCAGTAGGTTTTTCTACACCTCGTACTCCAGTTCCACCTAGAGGAATTCATTCTCCTGTAAATATGTCTGGTCAGTCATCTGTGTTTTCACAAAGTCCTGAATCATTTTTACATGGCGGTCCTTCTGTTCCTACTGGGTATCAATCACTTTCTGGTACCTTTGCGGGAGCATCTCCTCAACCTGTTGATCATGGGTTATTAGTTGGAAACAGTGGTAATGTACCATTGAGTATAGGTGACGTTTATATGATGTCAGGTTCAACTCCCATTAACCAACCTCAAGGTGGCCAATTACCGCCTGGGGGGCAACCTTCGTTAATGCCTGGGGGGCAACCTCAAGGTACTTCATTCGTGACTGGGGGGCAACCTCAAGGGTATCAACCCCAGCCTCAATATGTACCCCAAAGTCAACCTCAGTATCAATATCAACCTCAAGGATGGCAACCTCAAGGATGGCAACCCCAAGGGTATCAACCCCAAGGGTATCAACCTCAAGGATACCAACCTCAAGGTCAAGGTCAACCCCAGTATTCGTATTTACCTCAAGGTTATCAACCTACGGGTCAATACCCTGGTCAAGGTTATCAACCACCTCAAGGGCAATCATATGGGACTACACCTTACAGTTATCAACCCTATCCTCAATACGGCTATGGATCTCAGTATCCTCAACCTGTTACGAGTCAATACCCTGGAATGTTAACATGGGATCCGTCACAAGGTCAACAGATGTCGCAACCAAGTATACAGTCGGTACCTCAAGCAGGACAACCTGCAGTTCCTGGTCCACCCCAGCAACCGCAACCTGTCCAGTCAAGTGTTCAGACCCCTGTAACTTCCGTAGTTACTCAGCCGCCAATTGCACCTAGTACTCCTCCTCACACGGCTGCAGCAACTACCGCTTCATCTACCATGCTTACTTCTGGAGTATCGGCAGCTCCGGTTTCTACTGTCCCTGTAACCGCTCCTCAGACATCTGTACCGTTGTCTGGACCCACGGTTCAAACCACAGTCCAGATGCCTGCAGGCCAACCTGGTACAAGTACGGTTGTTACTACTCAACCTCAATTTGTTCAACCTCCGTACCAGGGACAGTATCAACCTGGGCAAGCTGCCCAACAACCGGTTTACCAGTATCAACCGTATCCTGGGTACACTTATCAACAACCTCAGCAACCCCAGTACGGTCCGGTTAATCCTGGTTTTCCAGGAGGATATAATATCCCAAATGCAACTCCTGTTCCTAGTTATCCTGGATATCCTCCTCCTGGGGCTGGTATTGTGACTCAGAGTTTTAGAGATCCTAACCGGCAGTTACCGTTTATTGCAACTTTAGATTTACCCGACTTGACGCGCCTAACGAACGATCCAATTCAATATCTTCAGTTCTGGCCGCCAATGCCAAATAAGTTGCCCAGCGATATACCCAAGTTCGAAGGTAAGTCTGGAGAGGATCCGTCTAATCACGTGATGACTTACCACCTCTGGTGTGCATCAAATTCCATCTCAGATGATTCTATTCGCTTACGTCTTTTCCAGCGTACACTCATTGGTCTCGCAGCCAAGTGGTACATTGAGTTGCCACGGGCTTCTTTTTACAACTTTAGCCAGTTAGCTACTTCATTCTTAACTCATTTTCAGTTACCAGTCAGATACGATAATGGTACAGAATTATTAACTTCGCTAAAACAATCGACATCCACGTACATTTCTGATCACATCCATGAGTGGAGACGTCGAAGAAGATTAGTGAAAGTTTTTATCCCGGACCAAATTTAGCTGAATGGTTTGTAAAATCATTATTACCAAGAATTACTGAAGATGTAGCTAAGGCCGGAGTAGTTACTGAGGAGCAAGTCATTGCTCAGGCACAATACCTTGACTTAGTTTACACTCAGTCGGGTACGTTACACGAGAAAATACCGGATCTTCCCAAATCAAACCAAATCGCTGCTGCTCCTTCGGGATCTCATGCCGCTGATGGTATGATTGGTATCGTGACTACGAAGAGTAAGAAGAAGTCTTCCAAGGCCTCCAATACTCCAATTATCACTTTGCCTGATTCTCCGACAGGAGAGTCTTCTCCTCCTGAACTTACCGCCGACATTCACGCTGTAGAGTCATCTACGGCCAAACCAAAAAACGGTGGAAAGAAGAAAGGAAAGAAGAAGACCAAAGCAGACAAGGCTCCAAAGGAGAAAACAGAAAAATCGGAAACCAATGACGAAAAGCGCAAACCTCGTTATCCTTGTCTCATTTGTGAAGAAGATCATTTTACGAGAGACTGCCCTCATCGGGCCGAGGTAGTGAAAATAGTTAAAGGTTCTCCCACTCCTGCTGTGTTAAAGAATCCATTTCCCGAGCAGGAAAATAAGATGATAGGTTCTTCTTCGAATGCCAGTGAAGAACCCATTTTGATGATGTCTCATGTCAGGATTGCGACTCGATCGCAAGATTATGGTAGTAAGGCTCCTGTTGATGGTAAAGAAGCAGAATCTTCTCACTCTAACCCATCAACCTCAGCTCCTGGTTCCGATCCACTACAGATCGAAAAACCTAACCCAGACTTAGTGATTAAGCCGCCCGCCAAGGGTGTACTTCGAAGGTCTGCTTTCAATCCACATGCGAGAGCAGCCCAGAATTACAACATTGTTGAAGACTTAGCTGTTTCACCTTCAGCAATGTCGGCACTCGAAGTGCTGCAATCATGTCCAGCGCAACGAAAATTGCTTTTGTCGGCTATTGGAGCTGTCGATGTTCAGGACCCGAACCTAATGATCTTTGATCTAGAAAATAGTACACCACGTCTCCCCCATCAAATGGCTTTCCAAATTCCAGTGATAGTCAAAAACAGGCCTATTCATCGGACTGTGATTGATGAGGGAGCTTCTACGTGTATTATGTCGATTCAATGTTGGAGATCGCTTGGTTCTCCTTCGTTGAACCAATCCCCCACCATCCTTAAGGCCTTTGATGGCCGTGGGTTCCGTCCGTTTGGTATTCTACAAGAATTGCCTATAGGGGTCGAAGGTAAAACCGTTAGTCTGGATGTGGAAGTGGTTGATGCCCCTCTAGACTACAACCTTCTTTTGGGTCGAAGTTGGTCATATGCTATGACAGCGGTCGTTTCATCGGTCTTCAGAGTCATTAAGTTTCCACATAACGGTAAGATCGTGACTATTGATCAGCTGACATACTTTTCATCCGACCCAACCTCTTTAGAAACTATCCAGCATGTTGGTAAAACGACAATCCCTTATAGGGACATTGGTGTAGGTTTAGTTAAGGATTCCGGTTTACTGGGAACTTTTCCTCTCCCTCCACTCAATGCAGACCCTTCGTTTGCAACAATTCATATGATCACGTCAGAAAACATTATTTATGATGATCCTTGGTATGTTCCCTCTGACTCTGAGCTAGACTCACTCGGTGATGTTATGCCGTTGAGTCCATATGAAATTGCTTATGAAGCTCTTATGTCTTTTACCGATTTTCATTCAACCGAACCCGATCAAATGAATGTGGTCAGTGAAGAGTCACTTTTCACCTCACCTTTAGAACGGATAACGTTTCCCGAAGAAGTGTCATCTGACGAACAACTTCGCGAAATCCTAAGTGTAGATGATCTACCATGGGAAGATCTCCATCACAGATCTTCGTTTTTACCTAAGGGCGATGCATTTGAAAATGATTTTTCATCTATCTTTACCGCTGATTATGTCAAAGACGCTCAGGATCCAACGAAACATTCTGATTCAGAGCTGAATTTAGGGAATATTTCTCGTACTGTCCCCATTGATATATCAGTGAAGCCCGGAATTAAGGAGAACATTCATATAGGTGCCGCTTGTACTGAAGAAGAAATTGAAACTTACAAGGCCCTATTCCAAGAATTCCGCGACGTGTTTGCCTGGTCCTACGAAGAAATGCCAGGAATCGATCCTGCCATTGTTGTTCATGAAATCAAAACCTACCCGGATGCTAAACCCATTCGGCAACGGTTGCGTCAGATTCACCCTCGAAAAGCAGCTGCAATTAAAGCAGAAGTCGAAAAGCTGTTGAAAGCAGGTTTCATTTATCCGATCCCGTTAACGGATTGGGTATCGAATATTGTTCCCGTCAATAAAAAACAAGGAACAATAAGAATCTGTATCGATTATAGGGATATCAATCGAGCTTGTCCAAAAGACAACTATCCTACGCCTTATATCGATCAAATAATTGATGATTGTGCCGGAAGTGAGATGTTTTCCTTCATGGATGGTTTCTCCGGTTATAATCAAATCAATATTCTACCTGCCGATCAACCAAAAACGGCATTCATTTGTCCATGGGGGACATTTGCTTATTGCAAATTACCTTTTGGGCTTAAGAATGCCGGCGCTACTTTTCAACGGGCCATGTCTTATGCATTTCATGACATCAAGCACATTGTGCAACCCTATCTCGATGATTTGCCTGCTCATTCTTTACACCGAGCTGATCACCTTGTCCATTTACGAGCAATCTTTATGAGGTGTAGGCATTATCGAATTCGGTTGAATCCCCACAAGTGTGTTTTCTGTATAGAAACAGGTCGATTGCTGGGATTTGTTGTTTCCAAAACCGGCATTCGCGTCGATCCCTCGAAAGTCGAGGCTATCATCCAATTGCCTCCTCCTTCGAGTTTGCGCCAACTCCAAAGTTTGCAAGGGAAAGCGAACTTTTTACGCCGATTCATCCCTAACTACGCCGAGGTCACTAAAGGTTTTACACGGTTGTTGAAACAGAACGTACAATTCTTTTGGGATGAGATTGCCCAACAATCTTTTGATGCATTAAAACAAGCGTTGACCCATGCACCGTTATTGCATCCTCCCAACTACAACCAGGACTACTTCTTATACCTCGCAGCTTCGCATTCCACCATTGGAATGGTGTTAGTTCAAGAAGATGAATTCAAAGCAGAGCATGTGATATATTACCTTAGCAGAACCTTAAATCCAACTGAGTTAAAATATTCACATGTGGAGAAATTGGCCCTGGCAGCCGTTCAAGCTGTCCAGCGTTTTCGTCACTACATTCTTCTCCGCAAAACTACTGTTATTTCGGATTGCAACCCTATGATTTATATCTTGACAAAACAACTGCTAGGGGGCAAGTACTCTAAATGGATCGTCATCCTGCAAGAGTTCGACTTGGAGTTTGAGAAGTCCAAGTCTAAGAAATCTTTAGTCTTCGCGGAATTGATGTGTGATTTCCCGAGTGCTGACACAGAGACTGTGGCAGAGGAGTCCATTGCGGACGAATCTTTGTTTCTTATTAGCACTGTAGATCCGTGGTATGGGGATATAATCATCTATCTCCAAACCCAAACCTTTCGGCCTGAAGCTTCCAAGGAAGACCGTCGAAAAATTCGGTTTCAATCCCAGCAATACAGAATTATTGGAGATACACTTTATCGCCTGGGGGCAGACTTAGTTTTTCGACGTTGTTTAACTCACGATGAGGCTGAGAGAGTTTTGAATGATTGTCACTCTGGAGCATGTGGCGGTCATATGTCTGGGTATGCCACAGCTCAGAAGGTGTTGCGCGCTGGCTATTTCTGGCCGTCTATGTTTAAAGATTGTATCCTTGCCGTCAAAAAATGCCACAACTGTCAAGTGTTTGATCGCAAGATGCGCGCTCCACCTGCTCCTCTCCACCCTGTTAACACCCAGGTTGTTCCCTATGACTCCCAAGGGAATACGGCCGGGGTAACCACTAACCAATCTTTTAATCACTGTTTCTAGCCAAACAGTGATCAGAGAGGGCTCTCTCTTTATGATTTATATCTACAGTGATGGTGTTTTAGGCTAGGTATTGAGTACAGGTTATGTTTGTGTTTCGGTTGATGTAATTCCCTTAGACTTTAGTGATGTAGTTTTCAGATATGTTGAATATCATTGGGCAATGGAGTCTGTGGCTTGGTGTGTTTGAAACTGTAAGATGAAGGATGGAACGTACAGGGCCTTTTGAGTGCTTCATTAAAACATATTTTTTGGGTAATGACAGGAGACAAGAGAAAACAGAGGTCACAGGGGCAATAGTTGAATCCCTGAAAATGACTGTTACAATAAAAATACAGTTTCGAATTGCAGCAACTAAGAATTACAATTCTTTCACTGTATATGAGGAAAACATATATAATAGCTCAGTTTGAGTCCAGGGTAAACATGGTTAAATCCTGGTACTATCCTTTCACCTTGCTATCAAGTGTAAAACATTAGAACAACAAAGAGAACAAAAGACTCAAAACACATGACAAAGAGATTTGTGAATACTTATAGTTTTATGCAACACCCATGGAATCCTGTAACATGCATCCTTCACCACAAGACATCAAATACACCAAACTTCTGGAAGTTCCATTCCTCCTTTGTATTAATTCTCTGAAAATATTACAGCAGATGGAAGTTATCCAAGAGAAAATTCCAGCAACCTCTTCAGCATCTGTGAAGGGTGTATATATACTAGCGGTGGTCTACAGAAATATCTGAGTTCTGCGTTATCTCAGTCTTTACATTCTCACCAACTCTTTAAGATATTATGTCAAAAATTTATTACACATTTAATACACAGTACAGGCATTTTAATGCTCTGTCAGAAGATATTTAGCTTTATAAGAATAGCTAAGTCGGTCTGAATATTTGGAGTTAATGCGTAGAAAACCCGACTGTAGGCTGGTACACTATGTCTCGGACCTGTCAGCTGTGACTTTGACTGCTGCTGGTGGTGAGTGACTGGTCTGGCTGAGTTGGCTCAGCCTCTGCTTTTTCTGTAAATTTAATTCCCAAGATTGCCACTGCGCGTGTCTGCCTTTTTCCTTCTGCGCTATTGGTTCTGGCCTGTCAAAATTGTCTGGGTCAAATGCCTCCAGACATCCTATGTGGGCAGTTGATGTGCCAAAATTGCGCCTAGAGTCTCATCTGCTTCTGTGAATTTGAAGAAATTGGGTGGTGTATCAAACAGATGCTCTATCTCATTCATGAGAAAAAACAGGTTTTCCACCCTGTCATACACCATTTGCCCTGTGGCTGGCCCTGTGTCTGCTGAAGTGCTGGGAGATTTTGCAATCTCTGCTACTGCATGGGCATCAATTCTCTTGTTATAGTTGTCCAGGGTGAGCAGTCTTCCCACGCTGCTCAAAATGTTGGGGAGGCCTCTGTTCTGCAGTGTTACAAATTTCTCCAGGAATTTGTTAATTTCTGTCTGCATGTCCTGTGTTCTCCTCTCCAGGGTCCCAACCAAGTTTCTCAATGTAACAACTCTCTTGGCTATGGCAATTGTTTCTGTCCTGTTGTTGATTCCCATGGTAGCCAATTGAGTGCTGGTCTTGTAATTCAGGATATTGATCATCCTGGTAGCTGCTTCTGGCATGTGTCAAGGCTTGCCCTGGCTCTCTGTATCTCCTTGTTTGCTTTGGTGATGAGCACCATTTGCTCATCCATAGTCTCAATATATTGCCACTGGTTGGCAATGGATCTTCCAATGTTGCTCCATAATACTGCTTTCATCTGAGCAATTACCTTTTCCAATGCAAGCTCTTTTTCCAGCTCAGCAATCCTTCTCTTAAGGGTTTTCACCTCTCTCTCCTTGGCTGCCTCATTTTGTTTGCTTTTATCAAATTTCTCATTAACATTAGCCAAGTTCTGTTTGAGCCCATCCAGCTCTTTCATTTGAGCTTCCATAGCTCGGATCTCTGCTTGTAGCTTCTGCATGTCTAAGCTAGCAGCTTGCTCTGATGTTGTTGTGGGGGCTGTGGATGGTGCTGTAGCTCCTGTTTGCTGAGGAGGAGGAGTGATGATCGGAGGTGCTTCCTCAAGATTTATTATTAATGGAGGAGGCTGGGAGGATTGACCTTCCCCTTTCTGTTTCATGGCTTCTTGTAGTGCTGCCTTTGCAGCTTCAGTTTGTCCTAGCTGGTCTTGAGTCCTAACCAGCTCTTTGTATAAGGATACCAGCAGGTCTGTGGTATCTTTTTCTTGCCGTTGCTGGGCAACTTCATCTGTTTGTGGATGGATGGTGGCCGGGAGTTTGATTTTCTTTCTTAGGGCTGCCATGTCTGCATCCCTTATTTTCAGCAGTTCTTGGATGCCTTTGACATCCTTGGGATCATGTCCAATATCTATGATTACCTCCTCCAAGGATTTGATCCTGTTGTCCTTGGCCTGTGAGGATGCTCGTTCCAATTCTAGCTGGGATGATGTATTGTCTAGGCTGCTCTTTAACTTGTAATTTTCCAGTGTCTCATCTGCCAGGGAGGCATACACCATTTCACCCGTTTGTTTGTGTAACTCTATCTTATCCATGGGGTGAATGTCCTTAGCCAGAACTTCCATATTTGTTCTCAAATAGTCTGAGGTGGACTGAGGATGTAGAGTTGTGGGCATGAAATGGCTCATTATCATTTTGCCCTCACTCACATCAAAAGCAGACATTAGTCTCTGCTGGTTGCTGGGAGCTAGTTTTAACAAGTGATCATAGAGTTGCACTTTTATGGGATCACTCCTTCTCTTGATTTCTATGAACTGCTGCTTTATACTTGAGTGCCCCTCTCTATGCTGGCCAGAAGAGCTGACCTCTCCTCCCATTGTCATATCTGGTCCTCTTTGAGATGAGCTGGCCGAGAGTTCTCCACTGGGTGGGCCCATGCCCATGGCCTGCCTTATTGCTATGTCCTCCTCTTGGGAGTCATTCAATCTTTGTCTCTTCTCTCCTCTGATAAAGGATGAAGTCTGGGGAGTCTCTCTCTCTCTCTTTCTGGTTAAGTCCTCCTTCTGAGGTGTTTGGAGGACTGAGCTGTCCACATTGATGTCTGTTCTTGGAGACAACTCTGTTTGGGGCTGCTGTTCTGTAGAACCGGGCAAATCTGTCTCTTTATCTTGCTGTAATGGCTGCTGCCCACTAGTTTGTGGTTTATCTTGTTGCTGCCCCAACTCCTGTTTTTCCATTTCTTCTTGCTGCTGTAGCAAGGTGTCAACCTGTTCTTCTGTTAATATAGGTGGTTGTTCCACCTGTTTGCCTTTGTCCTTGCTTGCTGCTTGGGTTGTCTGCTCGGCAGTTCGCTGTTGTGTTGCTGGTGTTGTGGTGGCTGCCCCAATTTGCCTCCTGTAGGAAATAGGCACCTGTCCACAAGTTTCCAAGTCAGCTTGTTTTTGGACATTTCTAGCCTCTTGCTCAAGTATTTCTTCATTAGTCATTTGCTCTACTAATGTGCCCTCTTCCCAATCTGGTGCATTTGCATATTTTTCAATTTCAGGTAATCTTGCATGTGCATAGTTGCCTAACTTATACCTGATCCTCCTGAGGGAAATAGAGTGGTTAGGGTCATATGGAATCCACTCAAAACTAGTTTTCAACTGGAGTCCTTCCAGGATCCTGTCTGCCTCTTTCCAGCCTTCCTCCTTCCTGTTGTATAAGAAGGGACCTAGCTGATTTCTCACTTTCAACTGTGATTTCTTGTTTCTACTCTGAAAGTGTAGGTAATCTGAGTTCCCAAATTGCCTGAAATATTCTAAGGCAAACAGTCTCATGGGAACGTACCTTGGCAGCCTAAATGGATTTAATTCACATCCATACACCCTAATGACTGTGTGATTCTGGTAGAAGTACCAGTTGCCGATGTTGTAAAGCTTGTTCAAATGAAGAATTCTCTTCATGTCATCGGTCAGTCTAGGAGGAGGGGCACCTTGCAGCACTGTTAGGGCTGGATGAACAAATAAATCAATAAACTCACAGTATGTATAAGGTGATACTGAGGTACAATGGAACACAGGGGTCCAAAAAACAACTGATCTTGGGGTTCCTTGGGCGTTGAGTGGCCTCAAAGGGACAGAGAAGGTAGCTGGCTGGTTGAACAAGAACAGATGGTATATGTAGGAGGTGTATCTGAACAGCCTCTCCCTCTTCAAGTTCATGAACTGGTCATGAATCTTCTCAGCTATATAAGTTGCATAATCATAGTGGATAGCTGGAGGCTTACCCGGGGCAAATATGGACAGCATGGCCAATATGCTGTCATCTACATCTTCCAGTCCTCTGAATCCCAGGACATATCCAATCAAGTCCACCATCATCCTGCCCAACTCATTCAGGTATTGGTACCCAATGGGAGGGGTTCTGACTGCTTCAGAGCTAGGTGTGACAAATAGCTGGTTAATCTTCACAATCTGGTCATTAGACAGGTTATTTCCTCTCTTTATCAAATCTTGCATGGAAAGAGGGGTCAATTTCTTGGCTGTATGGAAATGCAGCATCTGATTTATACTCTCTGGAGTGATCTGAAACAGGACTAGGCCTGTGGGGCTAATGACTGCCCTTTGGCTGGGGTCATAGCACTCTTGGCAACTGTAGATAAGCTCTGGCATGGGATTAACTTGGGGAAGGTTGTATATAGGCAAATTTGATTCCCAAATTCCCAGGATATCTGCTCCACTCATGTGCTGGGCTCTCAGTTCATTTAACATCTGGATATTATACTTAGTTCCCATAGGAAACCAGTCCAACATCTGGTAATCCATGTCTCCCAGGGGCTTCCATGCTAATTCTTGGTGGGGGGCATTGATAGGCTTAATATTGAGAGCAATGGGAGTCTCCATAGCTTGTGAAGGGATAAACTATTGCAATTTGACAAGTGAGTTGGCAAAGACAGACTGCAGATTGCCCTCTGTGGTAAAAACTTGATTTTCTGAACTGTCAGAGGGGAATTTACCAGCTAGAAATTGAAATACTGCTGGTAATTGGTTACAGAGACTCTTTTGGGGCCCAATTTAGCTCCTGGTAGTAATTCAGAGGTATTCAGCGGGGCATTAGCCGAGAAAACGCAGGACGAGGGGTTTTCAGATGAATTGCAGTTTGTTACAACTCTGCAGGGAATTTTTGGACTTCACAGAGACAATGGTGGAGGTATAACCCGGTTCTAGCGGTGAAAAAGTCTGTTTTACGGTCCTATTATGCCTGTGAGCAGTTTAGAGCAGAATGCAGGTCGTATGGAGGGCAGGGCAGGGTAAATACCTGTAACTTGACGTGCAGAAGTCGTGATAAGGTGTACTGCAGTTGCTGGAGTGGTCGCCTTTGTTGAATTTACAGGTTGGCGGAAATCCGGGCAGAAACGGTTAAACAGAGAGTTCAGCAGACAAAACGATGAAATGGTGAAAAAACGCGTGAAATTTGGTTAATATGAGATTTTTACCCATTTGGCGCTTTTTTTTTTTACGATGACGTCAGCATGACGTCATTGGTGGGTCACGGTGATGTGACGTCAGCTGACGTCATCGGGGAGGACGTGGCGGAAGACGACAGGTCAACGGGGGTGAGGTGGCAGTCCAGTCAGCGGTGAGCTGGACGCGTGGTGGAGGCGGGTACGAGACGTGGCAGACAGGTCAACGGGGACGGGCGGAGGTGAAACCGTGACGGTCATGGTTAAGGCTCTAACCGTCACGGTTTCTCGGGGCGGTTAGAGTACGGCGCCCAGGGTGTCAGAGGGAGCTCCGAGATGGTCCATCGGGCGACGCGTGGCGGAGGAGTGACGAGGCGCAACGTCATGTTCTCGGGAGTTAACGTGCGGACGTGGATAGCGCTCCGATATTGTTGTGGGCCGTCGGATCTGGAAGGCTTGATCCGACGGCTGGCGGAGGTGTAAGGTGCACGGCGGAAATATTAACTGTTTGTGGGTTTTTTGACATGGTTTTCAAATGTTTCAACTTCTGACCACCCGCGCTTGCATTTGGGGGCGTGCTGAAGGCGGAATTTTGCCTTTTATAAGGTTTGCGGAGGGTTTGTGGGCTAGAGGGGTTTAGAGAGGGGTTTTTACCCATGCAAAGGTATTTTTTGAGGGGAAATGATCTGCAGCAAAGGGAGAGTATCGGAGATAGGTTCACCATGGTGGCCAGATGCCACTATGATCCCTCTTTGCAGATTTCTCGGCTATTATGCCTAGGGGAGGGAATATATAACATTTAGGGCTTTATACACCTTAGTGTTATTACTATTAGGGCAAGGGGTAGAATAAGGGAGTTAAATAGTAGATTTAGGAGTTAGTAAAGTGAAGGAGGGGAATCTTTGAGAAAGGGGATGTTAATGATGGAGTAGAGGGGAAAAAGTGAAGTTAGTGATGCTCTCTGCTGTGAATCCATGAAATTCACCACCTTTTTGCTGATATGTCCATTGCCTTGGCAAAATATCTTTGACAACTATGTAATGGTGAACCTGTCCTTTCTGCAACCACAACTGCCTACCCAACTATTTCACCTAACATTTTTTAGTTTCTTCTTGGAGGGGCACTTAGACTTGCAACCCTCAATTGCCCTTTCTTTTCTTTGGCTTTTTCATTTTTTACTCTATCTGCTTCTACCCTTATCTCTTCCAAGGTCCCAGATTAGGCTTTTGGGAACCTTTGTTTCTCTACCTGAACTACTTATCTGCCAAGATTAAGCTGTTTGGACAGACTTCTTTCTCTATTCTATAACTCAAAATTGAAACATGGCATGATCCAGCTTGAACTGTTGAATCATCCACAAAATTTGTAATAAGGTCCTCAATATTTGAAGTATTTCATACACCTCTGATTTCCTGGAAATATGGGATCTTTGTAGTAACAAAGCAGAGCATATTTGGATTTTCAATAATCAATCATGAAATATGAAACCTATTACTATAGGTATCCAACAGTGGCTCCACATGGGGATGGTTTTTCTTTTGAAAGACCAAGAACAGCAGGTCAGATTGCCTTGTTGCTCGATTGTCCATCTTAATCTTTGAGCTCTGATACATGTAACCTGTCAAAATTGTGTGCTTTTTGATGGGGAACCTCTGGTTCTATGTGCCTATTGCTGCTAGGTGCAGCACTTGGAAAACCTCTTCTTACAAACTAAAAATAGAAAACATATATAGGCCTGAATATATACAATGAACCTTTGGATCCTTATCATAGTGGACCATCATAATAGTGCTTCAGCATCCTGCCATTGACAGGACCTTCATCCAGTTCAGTTACAGTCAAACTTTTAAGGAAATAAGTGTTATTACCTTGCACTGCTTGGACAGCAAATGGTCCCTTCCACAAAGAATCAAATTTCCCATGTTTCCCTTTCTCTTCTCTTCTTGCATCCCACTTTAGAACTTTGTCTCCCATATTGAAATCTTCTGCTTTGGTTCTTCTGTCAAAGGCCTTTTTCAGTTTCTCTTGTAGTATCTGCACTCTGCTGAAAACTTGTTCTCTGGTCTGCTGTAAACAAATTATCTGGTTGATCCTTCTTTGCATATCATTTGGCTCTGCTTGACTTTCTTGTAGAAGTTTCATAACTGGCACACCTAGTGATGAAGGAAATCTGGCCTCTAATCCATAGACTAACTCATATGGGCTGGTCCCAATTGATCTTTTGGTGGTTAATCTGTCTGCCCATAAAGCATTTACTAGCTTCTTGTGCCAGTTCTTTTTGTTCTCTTCCAGCACTTTCTTTATGATGTTTATCAGGCTTTTGTTTGATGATTCAGCAAGACCATTTCCCTGAGGATAGTAAGCTGTAGAATGGCCCAAAGTAATGTGAAATTTATGACAGAAATTTATCATTTTCTTGGATTTGAAGGCAGCAGCATTGTCTGTTATTATCTTTTCTGGGCAGCCAAATCTAGCCAGTATATTGTTTTCTAAAAATTGAATGATCACTGAGTCATTTGCTTGTCTGCATGGGGCAGCTTCAATCCACTTGGTGAAGTAGTCTGTTGCTGTTAGAATCCATCTGTGTTGTCCTGAAGATGAGGGGTGAATTTCTCCAATGAAATCCAAGCCCCATTGTTGAAAAGGTCTTTCTGTTGAAATGGGCCTCAAAGGAAGTGGCAGCAACTGTCTTCTGCCTTCAAACAGCTGGCACTTGTGGCATGATGTTGTGAATTTCTTCATATCTGAGAACATAGTGGGCCAGTAATAACCAGCCCTTAATATTTGTCCACAGTGGACTTCCAGTACAAATGTCCACCACAGTCTCCAGCATGGAATTCTTGCATAATTTTATCAGTTTCATTCTCAAGAAGACAGTGCAGCAAAATACCTTCATGGTTTTTCCAGAGTAGATTCTCATCTAACACACAAAATTTGGATGTTTTCATTTTTAGGAACCTAGACTTAGTTCTGGACAGTCCTGGGGGAGCACACAGGTTTTGTAACACATAACAGATATCAGAGTACCATGGAGATTGTTCAAAGGCTACATTGATCTTTGGAGTCGCCAGCTCTGTTTCACTGTCCAGTTGGTTGATATCTAAGGCTTGGAAATTTGATTCTGTCATTAACTTAGCCAAACCTTGCCCTTTTATCAACTTTGTAGGCTTTATTTCAATGTCAAATTCAAGTATGTTTGCAATCCATTTTCCTCTCCTTCCCTCTAAGTTTTCTTGTGTGAGAATGTCTTTGACAATAGGACTTGGTACATAAGCTACAACATGGGAGTAAAGGATGTAAATCCTAAAATCTTTGATAGCTTTGATTAAGGCATAGGCTTGTTTTTCCATTATTTGATACTTCAAAGGAGCATCTCTAAGAGCTCTGCTGAAAAAAGCAATGGGCTTTTCATTCCCTTGATCATCTTTCTGCAATAATACAGCAGCAATAGTATGCTGGGAGGCAAAAGAAAAAATGATAAAGTCTCTATCAAACTGAGGGTTAGTTAATACCGGGGTTTGGGTTAAAGCCAGTTTTATGCTTTCAAAGGCTTGCTTTGCTTCCACAGTCCACTTGACCTTTGAGTCTTTCTTTAGCATATAGTTTAGTAGTCTGATCAACTCTGCTAAATTTGGGATGAACCTTCTTAAAAAGTTGAGTTTTCCTAAGAATCCTTGAAGCTCTTTGACATTCCTTGGGTGAGGCATTTGTAGGATAGCTTGTATCCTATCTGGATCAATTCTTATGCCATCTTTCGAAATGATGTGTCCTAGAAGTTTCCCTTCTTCCAAACCAAATAAAGACTTCTTGGGGTTTAAGGAGATGCCATATTTTCTGCATGTTATGAAAATCTGTCTTAAATGTTTCAAATGTTCTTGGTCAGATTTTGAGAAGGGTGTGAGATCATCTAAGTAAATGACCAAGAAATCATGAATTTCTTTTGCAAAAGCAATGTCCATTGCTCTCTGAAATGTTGCCCCTGCATTTTTCAATCCAAAGGGCATTTTCACATACTTGAAAGTTCCCCATGGGGTAGTAAATGCAGTTTTGTCTTGATCATCAGGGTGCACTAAAATTTGATTGAAGCCTGAGAACCCGTCAAGCAGTGATATCCTTGAGGCTCCTACTACTCTTTGGAGGATGTGGTCCATTTTTGGTAAAGGGTAGTTATCTTTGAGTGAAACTTGATTCAGATTCCTTAAGTCTACACAAAGTCTGATCTCACCAGTTTTCTTTCTTGTAGGGACCAAATTTGAAATCCACTCAGAAAACCTGATTGGTGCTATGATCCCAGCTTTGAACATTTTTTGTAATTCCTTTTCAATGGAAGGAAGAAGCACAGGATTGATTCTTCTCAATTTTTGTTTGAATGGTTTTTGATTAGGCTTGAGGGGAATGGTGTGCTGTATAACAGAGGTATCATAAGACTTCAAGTCTTCATAACCCCAGGCAAAGACATCTTGGAATTCTTTAAAGAGATCAACATATTTGGGCTTTTGATCGGGGGGCAAAGAGGCGGACAGCTTGACTATCTTAGGCTTTTCCATAGTGCCAATATTACATTCTTCAACTCTTGCATCTAATGGCTGCATCTTTGGCTTCCTAGGGATGTCATTTGAGTCAAAAATATCCTCTAATGGGGTAAGGCCCACTGGGAGGAAGTTGTCTTTGAGTTGTATGATTTCAGTTTCAATGTTACTCATCTCTTCACAGTCCATTTGTTTAATTTGTTGAATGTTTTCATTGTTGAAAATGGTTGGGCTGAGCAGTTGTTTTGCTGTCCTAAGTGACATTGGGTGAGCAGATTGTTGAAACTGTAATTGTGATTGACTTGCTCCATCAACAATTTGAGATTGACTTGCTGTCTCAAGGTCAATATTTAATCCTGTAAACTCTTGTTGCAAAGTTAAAAAGTTGTTTATTTGCCTATCATTCTCAAATACTTGCCATTCTTTGACATTGTTTGGAATAGAAGGCCTATATTTGACTTCTGCTGTGAAACAATTGTTGGGTTGTAGTGGGAATTTGAAGGTGCTGGCAAATGTTGCCAAGCTGTGAGCATGGAGATTGTGGCCCCTTGGAATCTTTGTGAGAACAAACTCGGAGAAAGTTTCTAGTATTTCAATTACAGCAGACCTGTAGGACCTTAATCTTTTGTCATTGGTGACAAAATCCCCTTTTACTTGTTGAATTACTAGATCAGAGTCCCCCATGATTGAGAGGCTATGTGCTTGTAATGATTTTGCAATCTTGAGACCTAGTAGCAGAGCTTCATATTCTGCCATGTTGTTAGTGCATTTAAAGTTCAGTCTATATGCCCTGCCTTGTGCACAGGCTTTCTCTTTGTTATGTATCCATACTCCAGCTCCTGCCCCTAACTTGTTAACTGAGCCATCAAACTCTAGGACCCACAGACTATCTTGCTGGTCAGGAGATTTAAATTCTTTCATGGGATGGCATGTGAGCATGAGTTGAGGTTTCTTTTCCCATTTGTCTCCTAGGATAATTTCATCATTTGTTTGACAATTTTTGACAACTAAAGGAGGGTGAATGGGTATTGTTGGGCTGATTAAATTTTGGCAGGTGCCACTTGTTTGATGGATGTTTTGTTCTTGTATGGGTGTTTCGGTCTTAATGTTATTGCTTAAGGAATTTGTGCTGTCATTGAAAAGGATGAAGGAGTCTATGTCCGAATGGACAGCATATATTGGAAAATTTTGAGGCTTTTCTTCACTGCTGACCATGTATTTCATGAGTGTTTCCCTATAAAGTCTCTTGGGTTGTCCAAAGACAGAGATGGTTGCATATGACATGTCTAATTGCAGGGAGCCTTGGAGCTTGGCTCCCCATGATCTTGATAAGAGCATTCCATATTTGGGTGGGATATCAGCAACAACAACATCCATTAAAATGGTTTTGTTGGGAAATTGAACCAGGGACACACATAAATCCTTAATCAGGCCCAAGCATTTTACTTGACTAGAATCAAAAGAAAACAGGTCTTTGTATGGTCTTGTTATATCCAAATTTAATCTTTCCATGACTGCTTTTGGCATGAGGTTGTGAGATGCACCTGAGTCAAACATTGCATTGTGCAGTATTTTATCATGAACGTGTAAGCTGACATAAAAAGGTAAAACCCCTGTGACTACTGTTTTTCCATCTACCTCTGGACCAAACAGTAATTCTGGAGTGTCATCTAGCACATTTACATCATCTTTGTTGTTGGTGAGCTGAAGGGATTTCTTGATCTGTTGCTTATATATGTCATGCTTGGCTAGCTCTAAAGGGGAATTGCTATCTTTAACTTGCCAATCTCTGTTCCTAGGTCAAAGGGTTTATCCACCTGAATTTTAGGGTCACGGACAGCAGTCCTTTCCTTGTTCAATGAATCTTCTTGTTGGATTTCATCTTGATTTTGGAACCTGCCCCCCATGCCCATGTCTTGAGGGGTGATGTTCGGATTTGGGTGAGAGGATGATGTTGCTGTGGGCTCTTGTGGTGTGGACAGAAATTCAGTGACCTCCTCAACCACTACTTCCTTTGCAGGCAAGTTTGTTTTGTCATTAGGTTCAGTGACTGAGGCTTCTTTAGATTGCTGTTTCTCCTTTACCTTTTCAGGCTGATTTGCATTTACAGTCCGACTTCTTAGTTTGTACTGCTTATGGACTTCATAGACAGCAGTATCATATCCTTGCTTAAAGTCAAAGGATTCTCCTGATTGTGTTTGGAATGTTTTGTTTTCATCCTCATCATGGTCTTCTTGTGTTAGGAAAACATGGCTTTTACCATCCAGACCTATTAAATTGATCTCAGGATCTTCATTGAGCTGATTAGCCGAGGAAGTTTCTGCATAATTTTCTTGAAAAGGTGGTCTGATATCTTGGTCAGCACCTGTTTTTCCTATATTGGGGTTCTGTGTTCTCCTAAAATTTGGGTTTCTAGGAGTATTGTTTTGTGGTGCTTCCCATGATGACTTTCTTTCTACTGATTCCACTCTCTCACCTAGTCTTTTCATGCTGTTTAGTATTGCATCCAACTTCTGATCGAAGCCCGAGGGCTCTTCTTTGAAACCAACCTTCTTTTCCAGCTTTGCCCTGTTTCTTTTGGCAATTAGGTTGGCCTCTACAGTGACTGCAACTCTTTGGGCTTCTGCAAGGGTTGGAGGGTCTCTTTCTCTCAACTGATAGGCCATATCAGAGTCAAAACCATCAGGGAAGTTATAAAGGGCCAAATCAGGAGGGGGCCTTAAGTTCTGGGGAATAGCATTGTATATGTTGTTAAACCTAGCACAATATTCCAACACCGTTTCTTGGGGACCTCTTTTAATAGTGTTATATTCACCAAGTATATGGTGTGGATCTCTCTTTTTCTCCCATCTGTTGGTAAATTCCTGGTATAGAACTTCAGAGGTTGCAATGGAATTTGCATTCAAGGATCTAAACCAAGTTCTGACATCCCCAGTTAGGCTTTGGACAAAAATTCTCATTCTAACACTGTCATCATCAATTTCATAGGTCTCAAAGTGGTCTTGCATCTTTTTAGCATGCTGGATGGCTGTCAAAGGGCCATGGGAATCAAAAAATGAGAGTCTGGTTTGATAATCTTGGGGTAGGGCTGGAGCATTGGCTGGAATCTGCAATGGTGCATATCTGTTAGCCATGTTTATAGGGTTAATAGGGTTGATAGGAACAAATGGGACAACTGGGATTACAGGTGTACTGGGGTTAATAGGATGGGTAACAAGTGGAGAACTGGTTGAGTGAGTATGTGCAGATGGTGAAGATGGAAAGGTAGGACTTTGAGGGGTTGAAGATGAACTAGGGGAATTGGGTGTGGAACGAAAAAGGACTTTGCAAGGAGTGGGAATGAGGATGGGTTGGTCTGACCTTATATCTGAATCAGCAGGTTTATCCTGCTTGTGCTGTTTCCTTATGTTCTTTGGGATGATATTTGGGTTATCAACAATGATGGGTTGATCAGGGTCAGGGTGTGCCCTAGTATGCCTTGGGTTTCTTTTAGGAGCCAGCTTCTAAGTGTTCTTTCAGAACTTTATACAGAAGTTTTGTATTTACAAGGGCAAAATAAGAACTCTGGAATGACTATATATGTTTCAAGGCTAGGATAAGTTTCCCTAGTTAGCTCTTCCCTAAGATTGCCCCTGTATTAGAGAAACAGTCCTAAGATGTCTTGGCTAGCTTCAGGCTTGATGAAAGCTTTGGAAGATAGATAGTGATTGAATAGTCTTATCCCCAGTGGAGTCGCCAATTATGTTAACACCCAGGTTGTTCCCTATGACTCCCAAGGGAATACGGCCGGGGTAACCACTAACCAATCTTTTAATCACTGTTTCTAGCCAAACAGTGATCAGAGAGGGCTCTCTCTTTATGATTTATATCTACAGTGATGGTGTTTTAGGCTAGGTATTGAGTACAGGTTATGTTTGTGTTTCGGTTGATGTAATTCCCTTAGACTTTAGTGATGTAGTTTTCAGATATGTTGAATATCATTGGGCAATGGAGTCTGTGGCTTGGTGTGTTTGAAACTGTAAGATGAAGGATGGAACTTACAGGGCCTTTTGAGTGCTTCATTAAAACATATTTTTTGGGTAATGACAGGAGACAAGAGAAAACAGAGGTCACAGGGGCAATAGTTGAATCCCTGAAAATGACTGTTACAATAAAAATACAGTTTCGAATTGCAGCAACTAAGAATTACAATTCTTTCACTGTATATGAGGAAAACATATATAATAGCTCAGTTTGAGTCCAGGGTAAACATGGTTAAATCCTGGTACTATCCTTTCACCTTGCTATCAAGTGTAAAACATTAGAACAACAAAGAGAACAAAAGACTCAAAACACATGACAAAGAGATTTGTGAATACTTATAGTTTTATGCAACACCCATGGAATCCTGTAACATGCATCCTTCACCACAAGACATCAAATACACCAAACTTCTGGAAGTTCCATTCCTCCTTTGTATTAATTCTCTGAAAATATTACAGCAGATGGAAGTTATCCAAGAGAAAATTCCAGCAACCCCTTCAGCATCTGTGAAGGGTGTATATATACTAGCGGTGGTCTACAGAAATATCTGAGTTCTGCGTTATCTCAGTCTTTACATTCTCACCAACTCTTTAAGATATTATGTCAAAAATTTATTACACATTTAATACACAGTACAGGCATTTTAATGCTCTGTCAGAAGATATTTAGCTTTATAAGAATAGCTAAGTCGGTCTGAATATTTGGAGTTAATGCATAGAAAACCCGACTGTAGGCTGGTACACTATGTCTCGGACCTGTCAGCTGTGACTTTGACTGCTGCTGGTGGTGAGTGACTGGTCTGGCTGAGTTGGCTCAGCCTCTGCTTTTTCTGTAAATTTAATTCCCAAAATTGCCACTGCGCGTGTCTGCCTTTTTCCTTCTGCGCTATTGGTTCTGGCCTGTCAAAATTGTCTGGGTCAAATGCCTCCAGACATCCTGTGTGGGCAGTTGATGTGCCAAAATTGCGCCTAGAGTCTCATCTGCTTCTGTGAATTTGAAGAAATTGGGTGGTGTATCAAACAGATGCTCTATCTCATTCATGAGAAAAAACAGGTTTTCCACCCTGTCATACACCATTTGCCCTGTGGCTGGCCCTGTGTCTGCTGAAGTGCTGGGAGATTTTGCAATCTCTGCTACTGCATGGGCATCAATTCTCTTGTTATAGTTGTCCAGGGTGAGCAGTCTTCCCACGCTGCTCAAAATGTTGGGGAGGCCTCTGTTCTGCAGTGTTACAAATTTCTCCAGGAATTTGTTAATTTCTGTCTGCATGTCCTGTGTTCTCCTCTCCAGGGTCCCAACCAAGTTTCTCAATGTAACAACTCTCTTGGCTATGGCAATTGTTTCTGTCCTGTTGTTGATTCCCATGGTAGCCAATTGAGTGCTGGTCTTGTAATTCAGGATATTGATCATCCTGGTAGCTGCTTCTGGCATGTGTCCAAGGCTTGCCCTGGCTCTCTGTATCTCCTTGTTTGCTTTGGTGATGAGCACCATTTGCTCATCCATAGTCTCAATATATTGCCACTGGTTGGCAATGGATCTTCCAATGTTGCTCCATAATACTGCTTTCATCTGAGCAGTTACCTTTTCCAATGCAAGCTCTTTTTCCAGCTCAGCAATCCTTCTCTTAAGGGTTTTCACCTCTCTCTCCTTGGCTGCCTCATTTTGTTTGCTTTTATCAAATTTCTCATTAACATTAGCCAAGTTCTGTTTGAGCCCATCCAGCTCTTTCATTTGAGCTTCCATAGCTCGGATCTCTGCTTGTAGCTTCTGCATGTCTAAGCTAGCAGCTTGCTCTGATGTTGTTGTGGGGGCTGTGGATGGTGCTGTAGCTCCTGTTTGCTGAGGAGGAGGAGTGATGATCGGAGGTGCTTCCTCAAGATTTATTATTAATGGAGGAGGCTGGGAGGATTGACCTTCCCCTTTCTGTTTCATGGCTTCTTGTAGTGCTGCCTTTGCAGCTTCAGTTTGTCCTAGCTGGTCTTGAGTCCTAACCAGCTCTTTGTATAAGGATACCAGCAGGTCTGTGGTATCTTTTTCTTGCCGTTGCTGGGCAACTTCATCTGTTTGTGGATGGATGGTGGCCGGGAGTTTGATTTTCTTTCTTAGGGCTGCCATGTCTGCATCCCTTATTTTCAGCAGTTCTTGGATGCCTTTGACATCCTTGGGATCATGTCCAATATCTATGATTACCTCCTCCAAGGATTTGATCCTGTTGTCCTTGGCCTGTGAGGATGCTCGTTCCAATTCTAGCTGGGATGATGTATTGTCTAGGCTGCTCTTTAACTTGTAATTTTCCAGTGTCTCATCTGCCAGGGAGGCATACACCATTTCACCCGTTTGTTTGTGTAACTCTATCTTATCCATGGGGTGAATATCTTTAGCCAGAACCTCCATATTTGTTCTCAAATAGTCTGAGGTGGACTGAGGATGTAGAGTTGTGGGCATGAAATGGCTCATTATCATTTTGCCCTCACTCACATCAAAAGCAGACATTAGTCTCTGCTGGTTGCTGGGAGCTAGTTTTAACAAGTGATCATAGAGTTGCACTTTTATGGGATCACTCCTTCTCTTGATTTCTATGAACTGCTGCTTTATACTTGAGTGCCCCTCTCTATGCTGGCCAGAAGAGCTGACCTCTCCTCCCATTGTCATATCTGGTCCTCTTTGAGATGAGCTGGCCGAGAGTTCTCCACTGGGTGGGCCCATGCCCATGGCCTGCCTTATTGCTATGTCCTCCTCTTGGGAGTCATTCAATCTTTGTCTCTTCTCTCCTCTGATAAAGGATGAAGTCTGGGGAGTCTCTCTCTCTCTCTTTCTGGTTAAGTCCTCCTTCTGAGGTGTTTGGAGGACTGAGCTGTCCACATTGATGTCTGTTCTTGGAGACAACTCTGTTTGGGGCTGCTGTTCTGTAGAACCGGGCAAATCTGTCTCTTTATCTTGCTGTAATGGCTGCTGCCCACTAGTTTGTGGTTTATCTTGTTGCTGCCCCAACTCCTGTTTTTCCATTTCTTCTTGCTGCTGTAGCAAGGTGTCAACCTGTTCTTCTGTTAATATAGGTGGTTGTTCCACCTGTTTGCCTTTGTCCTTGCTTGCTGCTTGGGTTGTCTGCTCGGCAGTTCGCTGTTGTGTTGCTGGTGTTGTGGTGGCTGCCCCAATTTGCCTCCTGTAGGAAATAGGCACCTGTCCACAAGTTTCCAAGTCAGCTTGTTTTTGGACATTTCTAGCCTCTTGCTCAAGTATTTCTTCATTAGTCATTTGCTCTACTAATGTGCCCTCTTCCCAATCTGGTGCATTTGCATATTTTTCAATTTCAGGTAATCTTGCATGAGCATAGTTGCCTAACTTATACCTGATCCTCCTGAGGGAAATAGAGTGGTTAGGGTCATATGGAATCCACTCAAAACTAGTTTTCAACTGGAGTCCTTCCAGGATCCTGTCTGCCTCTTTCCAGCCTTCCTCCTTCCTGTTGTATAAGAAGGGACCTAGCTGATTTCTCACTTTCAACTGTGATTTCTTGTTTCTACTCTGAAAGTGTAGGTAATCTGAGTTCCCAAATTGCCTGAAATATTCTAAGGCAAACAGTCTCATGGGAACGTACCTTGGCAGCCTAAATGGATTTAATTCACATCCATACACCCTAATGACTGTGTGATTCTGGTAGAAGTACCAGTTGCCGATGTTGTAAAGCTTGTTCAAATGAAGAATTCTCTTCATGTCATCGGTCAGTCTAGGAGGAGGGGCACCTTGCAGCACTGTTAGGGCTGGATGAACAAATAAATCAATAAACTCACAGTATGTATAAGGTGATACTGAGGTACAATGGAACACAGGGGTCCAAAAAACAACTGATCTTGGGGTTCCTTGGGCGTTGAGTGGCCTCAAAGGGACAGAGAAGGTAGCTGGCTGGTTGAACAAGAACAGATGGTATATGTAGGAGGTGTATCTGAACAGCCTCTCCCTCTTCAAGTTCATGAACTGGTCATGAATCTTCTCAGCTATATAAGTTGCATAATCATAGTGGATAGCTGGAGGCTTACCCGGGGCAAATATGGACAGCATGGCCAATATGCTGTCATCTACATCTTCCAGTCCTCTGAATCCCAGGACATATCCAATCAAGTCCACCATCATCCTGCCCAACTCATTCAGGTATTGGTACCCAATGGGAGGGGTTCTGACTGCTTCAGAGCTAGGTGTGACAAATAGCTGGTTAATCTTCACAATCTGGTCATTAGACAGGTTATTTCCTCTCTTTATCAAATCTTGCATGGAAAGAGGGGTCAATTTCTTGGCTGTATGGAAATGCAGCATCTGATTTATACTCTCTGGAGTGATCTGAAACAGGACTAGGCCTGTGGGGCTAATGACTGCCCTTTGGCTGGGGTCATAGCACTCTTGGCAACTGTAGATAAGCTCTGGCATGGGATTAACTTGGGGAAGGTTGTATATGGGCAAATTTGATTCCCAAATTCCCAGGATATCTGCTCCACTCATGTGCTGGGCTCTCAGTTCATTTAACATCTGGATATTATACTTAGTTCCCATAGGAAACCAGTCCAACATCTGGTAATCCATGTCTCCCAGGGGCTTCCATGCTAATTCTTGGTGGGGGGCATTGATAGGCTTAATATTGAGAGCAATGGGAGTCTCCATAGCTTGTGAAGGGATAAACTATTGCAATTTGACAAGTGAGTTGGCAAAGACAGACTGCAGATTGCCCTCTGTGGTAAAAACTTGATTTTCTGAACTGTCAGAGGGGAATTTACCAGCTAGAAATTGAAATACTGCTGGTAATTGGTTACAGAGACTCTTTTGGGGCCCAATTTAGCTCCTGGTAGTAATTCAGAGGTATTCAGCGGGGCATTAGCCGAGAAAACGCAGGACGAGGGGTTTTCAGATGAATTGCAGTTTGTTACAACTCTGCAGGGAATTTTTGGACTTCACAGAGACAATGGTGGAGGTATAACCCGGTTCTAGCGGTGAAAAAGTCTGTTTTACGGTCCTATTATGCCTGTGAGCAGTTTAGAGCAGAATGCAGGTCGTATGGAGGGCAGGGCAGGGTAAATACCTGTAACTTGACGTGCAGAAGTCGTGATAAGGTGTACTGCAGTTGCTGGAGTGGTCGCCTTTGTTGAATTTACAGGTTGGCGGAAATCCGGGCAGAAACGGTTAAACAGAGAGTTCAGCAGACAAAACGATGAAATGGTGAAAAAACGCGTGAAATTTGGTTAATATGAGATTTTTACCCATTTGGCGCTTTTTTTTTACGATGACGTCAGCATGACGTCATTGGTGGGTCACGGTGATGTGACGTCAGCTGACGTCATCGGGGAGGACGTGGCGGAAGACGACAGGTCAACGGGGGTGAGGTGGCAGTCCAGTCAGCGGTGAGCTGGACGCGTGGTGGAGGCGGGTACGAGACGTGGCAGACAGGTCAACGGGGACGGGCGGAGGTGAAACCGTGACGGTCATGGTTAAGGCTCTAACCGTCACGGTTTCTCGGGGCGGTTAGAGTACGGCGCCCAGGGTGTCAGAGGGAGCTCCGAGATGGTCCATCGGGCGACGCGTGGCGGAGGAGTGACGAGGCGCAACGTCATGTTCTCGGGAGTTAACGTGCGGACGTGGATAGCGCTCCGATATTGTTGTGGGCCGTCGGATCTGGAAGGCTTGATCCGACGGCTGGCGGAGGTGTAAGGTGCACGGCGGATAGGGCGGCGGAAATATTAACTGTTTGTGGGTTTTTTGACATGGTTTTCAAATGTTTCAACTTCTGACCACCCGCGCTTGCATTTGGGGGCGTGCTGAAGGCGGAATTTTGCCTTTTATAAGGTTTGCGGAGGGTTTGTGGGCTAGAGGGGTTTAGAGAGGGGTTTTTACCCATGCAAAGGTATTTTTTGAGGGGAAATGATCTGCAGCAAAGGGAGAGTATCGGAGATAGGTTCACCATGGTGGCCAGATGCCACTATGATCCCTCTTTGCAGATTTCTCGGCTATTATGCCTAGGGGAGGGAATATATAACATTTAGGGCTTTATACACCTTAGTGTTATTACTATTAGGGCAAGGGGTAGAATAAGGGAGTTAAATAGTAGATTTAGGAGTTAGTAAAGTGAAGGAGGGGAATCTTTGAGAAAGGGGATGTTAATGATGGAGTAGAGGGGAAAAAGTGAAGTTAGTGATGCTCTCTGCTGTGAATCCATGAAATTCACCACCTTTTTTGCTGATATGTCCATTGCCTTGGCAAAATATCTTTGACAACTATGTAATGGTGAACCTGTCCTTTCTGCAACCACAACTGCCTACCCAACTATTTCACCTAACATTTTTTAGTTTCTTCTTGGAGGGGCACTTAGACTTGCAACCCTCAATTGCCTTTCTTTTCTTTGGCTTTTTCATTTTTTACTCTATCTGCTTCTACCCTTATCTCTTCCAAGGTCCCAGATTAGGCTTTTGGGAACCTTTGTTTCTCTACCTGAACTACTTATCTGCCAAGATTAAGCTGTTTGGACAGACTTCTTTCTCTATTCTATAACTCAAAATTGAAACATGGCATGATCCAGCTTGAACTGTTGAATCATCCACAAAATTTGTAATAAGGTCCTCAATATTTGAAGTATTTCATACACCTCTGATTTCCTGGAAATATGGGATCTTTGTAGTAACAAAGCAGAGCATATTTGGATTTTCAATAATCAATCATGAAATATGAAACCTATTACTATAGGTATCCAACAGTGGCTCCACATGGGGATGGTTTTTCTTTTGAAAGACCAAGAACAGCAGGTCAGATTGCCTTGTTGCTCGATTGTCCATCTTAATCTTTGAGCTCTGATACATGTAACCTGTCAAAATTGTGTGCTTTTTGATGGGGAACCTCTGGTTCTATGTGCCTATTGCTGCTAGGTGCAGCACTTGGAAAACCTCTTCTTACAAACTAAAAATAGAAAACATATATAGGCCTGAATATATACAATGAACCTTTGGATCCTTATCATAGTGGACCATCATAATAGTGCTTCAGCATCCTGCCATTGACAGGACCTTCATCCAGTTCAGTTACAGTCAAACTTTTAAGGAAATAAGTGTTATTACCTTGCACTGCTTGGACAGCAAATGGTCCTTTCCACAAAGAATCAAATTTCCCATGTTTCCCTTTCTCTTCTCTTCTTGCATCCCACTTTAGAACTTTGTCTCCCATATTGAAGTCTTCTGCCTTGGTTCTTCTGTCAAAGGCCTTTTTCAGTTTTTCTTGTAGTATTTGCACTCTGCTGAAAACTTGTTCTCTGGTCTGCTGTAAACAGATTATCTGGTTGATCCTTCTTTGCATATCATTTGGCTCTGCTTGACTTTCTTGTAGAAGTTTCATAACTGGCACCCCTAGTGATGAGGGAAATCTGGCCTCTAATCCATAGACTAACTCATATGGGCTGGTCCCAATTGATCTTTTGGTGGTTAATCTGTCTGCCCATAAAGCATTTACTAGTTTCTTGTGCCAGTTCTTTTTGTTCTCTTCCAGCACTTTCTTTATGATGTTTATCAGGCTTTTGTTTGATGATTCAGCAAGACCATTTCCCTGAGGATAGTAAGCTGTAGAATGGCCCAAAGTAATGTGAAATTTATGACAGAAATTTATCATTTTCTTGGATTTGAAGGCAGCAGCATTGTCTGTTATTATCTTTTCTGGGCAGCCAAATCTAGCCAGTATATTGTTTTCTAAAAATTGAATGATCACTGAGTCATTTGCTTGTCTGCATGGGGCAGCTTCAATCCACTTGGTGAAGTAGTCTGTTGCAGTCAAAATCCATCTGTGTTGTCCTGAAGATGAGGGGTGAATTTCTCCAATGAAATCCAAGCCCCATTGTTGAAAAGGTCTTTCTGTTGAAATGGGCCTCAAAGGAAGTGGCAGCAACTGTCTTCTGCCTTCAAACAGCTGGCACTTGTGGCATGATGTTGTGAATTTCTTCACATCTGAGAACATGGTGGGCCAGTAATAACCGGCCCTTAATATTTTGTCCACAGTGGACTTCCAGTACAAATGTCCACCACAGTCTCCAGCATGGAATTCTTGCATAATTTTATCAGTTTCATTCTCAAGAAGACAGTGCAGCAAAATACCTTCATGGTTTTTCCAGAGTAGATTCTCATCTAACACACAAAATTTGGATGTTTTCATTTTTAGGAACCTAGACTTAGTTCTGGACAGTCCTGGGGGAGCACACAGGTTTTGTAACACATAACAGATATCAGAGTACCATGGAGATTGTTCAAAGGCTACATTGATCTTTGGAGTCGCCAGCTCTGTTTCACTGTCCAGTTGGTTGATATCTAAGGCTTGGAAATTTGATTCTGTCATTAACTTAGCCAAACCTTGCCCTTTTATCAACTTTGTAGGCTTTATTTCAATGTCAAATTCAAGTATGTTTGCAATCCATTTTCCTCTCCTTCCCTCTAAGTTTTCTTGTGTGAGAATGTCTTTGACAATAGGACTTGGTACATAAGCTACAACATGGGAGTAAAGGATGTAAATCCTAAAATCTTTGATAGCTTTGATTAAGGCATAGGCTTGTTTTTCCATTATTTGATACTTCAAAGGAGCATCTCTAAGAGCTCTGCTGAAAAAAGCAATGGGCTTTTCATTCCCTTGATCATCTTTCTGCAATAAAACAGCAGCAATAGTATGCTGGGAGGCAAAGGAGAAAATGATGAAGTCTCTGTCAAACTGAGGATTAGTTAATACCGGGGTTTGGGTTAAAGCCAGTTTTATGCTTTCAAAGGCTTGCTTTGCTTCCACAGTCCACTTGACCTTTGAGTCTTTCTTTAGCATATTGTTTAGTAGTCTGATCAATTCTGCTAAATTTGGGATGAACCTTCTTAAAAAGTTGAGTTTTCCTAAGAATCCTTGAAGCTCTTTGACATTCCTGGGTGAGGCATTTGTAGGATAGCTTGTATCCTATCTGGATCAATTCTTATGCCATCTTTCGAAATGATGTGTCCTAGAAGTTTCCCTTCTTCCAAACCAAATAAAGACTTCTTGGGGTTTAAGGAGATGCCATATTTTCTGCATGTTATGAAAATCTGTCTTAAATGTTTCAAATGTTCTTGGTCAGATTTTGAGAAGGGTGTAAGATCATCTAAGTAAATGACCAAGAAATCATGAATTTCTTTTGCAAAAGCAATGTCCATTGCTCTCTGAAATGTTGCCCCTGCATTTTTCAATCCAAAGGGCATTTTCACATACTTGAAAGTTCCCCATGGGGTAGTAAATGCAGTTTTGTCTTGATCATCAGGGTGCACTAAAATTTGATTGAAGCCTGAGAACCCGTCAAGCAGTGATATCCTTGAGGCTCCTACTACTCTTTGGAGGATGTGGTCCATTTTTGGTAAAGGGTAGTTATCTTTGAGTGAAACTTGATTCAGATTCCTTAAGTCTACACAAAGTCTAATCTCACCAGTTTTCTTTCTTGTAGGGACCAAATTTGAAATCCACTCAGAAAACCTGATTGGTGCTATGATCCCAGCTTTGAACATTTTTTGTAATTCCTTTTCAATGGAAGGAAGAAGCACAGGATTGATTCTTCTCAATTTTTGTTTGAATGGTTTTTGATTAGGCTTGAGGGGAATGGTGTGCTGTATAACAGAGGTATCATAAGACTTCAAGTCTTCATAACCCCAGGCAAAGACATCTTGGAATTCTTTAAAGAGATCAACATATTTGGGCTTTTGATCGGGGGGCAAAGAGGCGGACAGCTTGACTATCTTAGGCTTTTCCATAGTGCCAATATTACATTCTTCAACTCTTGCATCTAATGGCTGCATCTTTGGCTTCCTAGGGATGTCATTTGAGTCAAAAATATCCTCTAATGGGGTAAGGCCCACTGGGAGGAAGTTGTCTTTGAGTTGTATGATTTCAGTTTCAATGTTACTCATCTCTTCACAGTCCATTTGTTTAATTTGTTGAATGTTTTCATTGTTGAAAATGGTTGGGCTGAGCAGTTGTTTTGCTGTCCTAAGTGACATTGGGTGAGCAGATTGTTGAAACTGTAATTGTGATTGACTTGCTCCATCAACAATTTGAGATTGACTTGCTGTCTCAAGGTCAATATTTAATCCTGTAAACTCTTGTTGCAAAGTTTAAAAAGTTGTTTATTTGCCTATCATTCTCAAATACTTGCCATTCTTTGACATTGTTTGGAATAGAAGGCCTATATTTGACTTCTGCTGTGAAACAATTGTTGGGTTGTAGTGGGAATTTGAAGGTGCTGGCAAATGTTGCCAAGCTGTGAGCATGGAGATTGTGGCCCCTTGGAATCTTTGTGAGAACAAACTCGGAGAAAGTTTCTAGTATTTCAATTACAGCAGACCTGTAGGACCTTAATCTTTTGTCATTGGTGACAAAATCCCCTTTTACTTGTTGAATTACTAGATCAGAGTCCCCCATGATTGAGAGGCTATGTGCTTGTAATGATTTTGCAATCTTGAGACCTAGTAGCAGAGCTTCATATTCTGCCATGTTGTTAGTGCATTTAAAGTTCAGTCTATATGCCCTGCCTTGTGCACAGGCTTTCTCTTTGTTATGTATCCATACTCCAGCTCCTGCCCCTAACTTGTTAACTGAGCCATCAAACTCTAGGACCCACAGACTATCTTGCTGGTCAGGGGATCTTAAATTCTTTTCATGGGATGGCCATGTGAGCATGAGTTGAGGTTTCTTTCCCATTTGTCTCCTAGGATAATTTCATCATTTGTTTGACAATTTTTGACAACTAAAGGAGGGTGAATGGGTATTGTTGGGCTGATTAAATTTTGGCAGGTGCCACTTGTTTGATGGATGTTTTGTTCTTGTATGGGTGTTTCGGTCTTAATGTTATTGCTTAAGGAATTTGTGCTGTCATTGAAAAGGATGAAGGAGTCTATGTCCGAATGGACAGCATATATTGGAAAATTTTGAGGCTTTTCTTCACTGCTGACCATGTATTTCATGAGTGTTTCCCTATAAAGTCTCTTGGGTTGTCCAAAGACAGAGATGGTTGCATATGACATGTCTAATTGCAGGGAGCCTTGGAGCTTGGCTCCCCATGATCTTGATAAGAGCATTCCATATTTGGGTGGGATATCAGCAACAACAACATCCATTAAAATGGTTTTGTTGGGAAATTGAACCAGGGACACACATAAATCCTTAATCAGGCCCAAGCATTTTACTTGACTAGAATCAAAAGAAAACAGGTCTTTGTATGGTCTTGTTATATCCAAATTTAATCTTTCCATGACTGCTTTTGGCATGAGGTTGTGAGATGCACCTGAGTCAAACATTGCATTGTGCAGTATTTTATCATGAACGTGTAAGCTGACATAAAAAGGTAAAACCCCTGTGACTACTGTTTTTCCATCTACCTCTGGACCAAACAGTAATTCTGGAGTGTCATCTAGCACATTTACATCATCTTTGTTGTTGGTGAGCTGAAGGGATTTCTTGATCTGTTGCTTATATATGTCATGCTTGGCTAGCTCTAAAAGGGGAATTGCTATCTTTAACTTGCCAATCTCTGTTCCTAGGTCAAAGGGTTTATCCACCTGAATTTTAGGGTCACGGACAGCAGTCCTTTCCTTGTTCAATGAATCTTCTTGTTGGATTTCATCTTGATTTTGGAACCTGCCCCCCATGCCCATGTCTTGAGGGGTGATGTTCGGATTTGGGTGAGAGGATGATGTTGCTGTGGGCTCTTGTGGTGTGGACAGAAATTCAGTGACCTCCTCAACCACTACTTCCTTTGCAGGCAAGTTTGTTTTGTCATTAGGTTCAGTGACTGAGGCTTCTTTAGATTGCTGTTTCTCCTTTACCTTTTCAGGCTGATTTGCATTTACAGTCCGACTTCTTAGTTTGTACTGCTTATGGACTTCATAGACAGCAGTATCATATCCTTGCTTAAAGTCAAAGGATTCTCCTGATTGTGTTTGGAATGTTTTGTTTTCATCCTCATCATGGTCTTCTTGTGTTAGGAAAACATGGCTTTTACCATCCAGACCTATTAAATTGATCTCAGGATCTTCATTGAGCTGATTAGCCGAGGAAGTTTCTGCATAATTTTCTTGAAAAGGTGGTCTGATATCTTGGTCAGCACCTGTTTTTCCTATATTGGGGTTCTGTGTTCTCCTAAAATTTGGGTTTCTAGGAGTATTGTTTTGTGGTGCTTCCCATGATGACTTTCTTTCTACTGATTCCACTCTCTCACCTAGTCTTTTCATGCTGTTTAGTATTGCATCCAACTTCTGATCAAAGCCCGAGGGCTCTTCTTTGAAACCAACCTTCTTTTCCAGCTTTGCCCTGTTTCTTTTGGCAATTAGGTTGGCCTCTACAGTGACTGCAACTCTTTGGGCTTCTGCAAGGGTTGGAGGGTCTCTTTCTCTCAACTGATAGGCCATATCAGAGTCAAAACCATCAGGGAAGTTATAAAGGGCCAAATCAGGAGGGGGCCTTAAGTTCTGGGGAATAGCATTGTATATGTTGTTAAACCTAGCACAATATTCCAACACCGTTTCTTGGGGACCTCTTTTAATAGTGTTATATTCACCAAGTATATGGTGTGGATCTCTCTTTTTCTCCCATCTGTTGGTAAATTCCTGGTATAGAACTTCAGAGGTTGCAATGGAATTTGCATTCAAGGATCTAAACCAAGTTCTGACATCCCCAGTTAGGCTTTGGACAAAAATTCTCATTCTAACACTGTCATCATCAATTTCATAGGTCTCAAAGTGGTCTTGCATCTTTTTAGCATGCTGGATGGCTGTCAAAGGGCCATGGGAATCAAAAAATGAGAGTCTGGTTTGATAATCTTGGGGTAGGGCTGGAGCATTGGCTGGAATCTGCAATGGTGCATATCTGTTAGCCATGTTTATAGGGTTAATAGGGTTGATAGGAACAAATGGGACAACTGGGATTACAGGTGTACTGGGGTTAATAGGATGGGTAACAAGTGGAGAACTGGTTGAGTGAGTATGTGCAGATGGTGAAGATGGAAAGGTAGGACTTTGAGGGGTTGAAGATGAACTAGGGGAATTGGGTGTGGAACGAAAAAGGACTTTGCAAGGAGTGGGAATGAGGATGGGTTGGTCTGACCTTATATCTGAATCAGCAGGTTTATCCTGCTTGTGCTGTTTCCTTATGTTCTTTGGGATGATATTTGGGTTATCAACAATGATGGGTTGATCAGGGTCAGGGTGTGCCCTAGTATGCCTTGGGTTTCTTTTAGGAGCCAGCTTCTAAGTGTTCTTTCAGAACTTTATACAGAAGTTTTGTATTTACAAGGGCAAAATAAGAACTCTGGAATGACTATATATGTTTCAAGGCTAGGATAAGTTTCCCTAGTTAGCTCTTCCCTAAGACTGCCCCTGTATTAGAGAAACAGTCCTAAGATGTCTTGGCTAGCTTCAGGCTTGATGAAAGCTTTGGAAGATAGATAGTGATTGAATAGTCTTATCCCCAGTGGAGTCGCCAATTATGTTAACACCCAGGTTGTTCCCTATGACTCCCAAGGGAATACGGCCGGGGTAACCACTAACCAATCTTTTAATCACTGTTTCTAGCCAAACAGTGATCAGAGAGGGCTCTCTCTTTATGATTTATATCTACAGTGATGGTGTTTTAGGCTAGGTATTGAGTACAGGTTATGTTTGTGTTTCGGTTGATGTAATTCCCTTAGACTTTAGTGATGTAGTTTTCAGATATGTTGAATATCATTGGGCAATGGAGTCTGTGGCTTGGTGTGTTTGAATCTGTGAGATGAAGGATGGAACTTACAGGGCCTTTTGAGTGCTTTATTAAAACATATTTTTTTGGTAATGACAGGAGACAAGAGAAAACAGAGGTCACAGGGGCAATAGTTGAATCCCTGAAAATGACTGTTACAATAAAAATACAGTTTCGAATTGCAGCAATTAAGAATTACAATTCTTTCACTGTATATGAGGAAAACATATATAATAGCTCAGTTTGAGTCCAGGGTAAACATGGTTAAATCCTGGTACTATCCTTTCACCTTGCTATCAAGTGTAAAACATTAGAACAACAAAGAGAACAAAAGACTCAAAACACACATGACAAAGAGATTTGAGAATACTTATAGTTTTATGCAACACCCATGGAATCCTGTAACATGCATCCTTCACCACAAGACATCAAATACACCAAACTTCTGGAAGTTCCATTCCTCCTTTGTATTAATTCTCTGAAAATATTACAGCAGATGGAAGTTATCCAAGAGAAAATTCCAGCAACCCCTTCAGCATCTGTGAAGGGTGTATATATACTAGCGGTGGTCTACAGAAATATCTGAGTTCTGCGTTATCTCAGTCTTTACATTCTCACCAACTCTTTAAGATATTATGTCAAAAATTTATTACACATTTAATACACAGTACAGGCATTTTAATGCTCTGTCAGAAGATATTTAGCTTTATAAGAATAGCTAAGTCGGTCTGAATATTTGGAGTTAATGCATAGAAAACCCGACTGTAGGCTGGTACACTATGTCTCGGACCTGTCAGCTGTGACTTTGACTGCTGCTGGTGGTGAGTGACTGGTCTGGCTGAGTTGGCTCAGCCTCTGCTTTTTCTGTAAATTTAATTCCCAAAATTGCCACTGCGCGTGTCTGCCTTTTTCCTTCTGCGCTATTGGTTCTGGCCTGTCAAAATTGTCTGGGTCAAATGCCTCCAGACATCCTGTGTGGGCAGTTGATGTGCCAAAATTGCGCCTAGAGTCTCATCTGCTTCTGTGAATTTGAAGAAATTGGGTGGTGTATCAAACAGATGCTCTATCTCATTCATGAGAAAAAACAGGTTTTCCACCCTGTCATACACCATTTGCCCTGTGGCTGGCCCTGTGTCTGCTGAAGTGCTGGGAGGTTTTGCAATCTCTGCTACTGCATGGGCATCAATTCTCTTGTTATAGTTGTCCAGGGTGAGCAGTCTTCCCACGCTGCTCAAAATGTTGGGGAGGCCTCTGTTCTGCAGTGTTACAATTTCTCCAGGAATTTGTTAATTTCTGTCTGCATGTCCTGTGTTCTCCTCTCCAGGGTCCCAATCAAGTTTCTCAATGTAACAACTCTCTTGGCTATGGCAATTGTTTCTGTCCTGTTGTTGATTCCCATGGTAGCCAATTGAGTGCTGGTCTTGTAATTCAGGATATTGATCATCCTGGTAGCTGCTTCTGGCATGTGTCCAAGGCTTGCCCTGGCTCTCTGTATCTCCTTGTTTGCTTTGGTGATGAGCACCATTTGCTCATCCATAGTCTCAATATATTGCCACTGGTTGGCAATGGATCTTCCAATGTTGCTCCATAATACTGCTTTCATCTGAGCAGTTACCTTTTCCAATGCAAGCTCTTTTTCCAGCTCAGCAATCCTTCTCTTAAGGGTTTTCACCTCTCTCTCCTTGGCTGCCTCATTTTGTTTGCTTTTATCAAATTTCTCATTAACATTAGCCAAGTTCTGTTTGAGCCCATCCAGCTCTTTCATTTGAGCTTCCATAGCTCGGATCTCTGCTTGTAGCTTCTGCATGTCTAAGCTAGCAGCTTGCTCTGATGTTGTTGTGGGGGTGTGGATGGTGCTGTAGCTCCTGTTTGCTGAGGAGGAGGAGTGATGATCGGAGGTGCTTCCTCAAGATTTATTATTAATGGAGGAGGCTGGGAGGATTGACCTTCCCCTTTCTGTTTCATGGCTTCTTGTAGTGCTGCCTTTGCAGCTTCAGTTTGTCCTAGCTGGTCTTGAGTCCTAACCAGCTCTTTGTATAAGGATACCAGCAGGTCTGTGGTATCTTTTTCTTGCCGTTGCTGGGCAACTTCATCTGTTTGTGGATGGATGGTGGCCGGGAGTTTGATTTTCTTTCTTAGGGCTGCCATGTCTGCATCCCTTATTTTCAGCAGTTCTTGGATGCCTTTGACATCCTTGGGATCATGTCCAATATCTATGATTACCTCCTCCAAGGATTTGATCCTGTTGTCCTTGGCCTGTGAGGATGCTCGTTCCAATTCTAGCTGGGATGATGTATTGTCTAGGCTGCTCTTTAACTTGTAATTTTCCAGTGTCTCATCTGCCAGGGAGGCATACACCATTTCACCCGTTTGTTTGTGTAACTCTATCTTATCCATGGGGTGAATATCTTTAGCCAGAACCTCCATATTTGTTCTCAAATAGTCTGAGGTGGACTGAGGATGTAGAGTTGTGGGCATGAAATGGCTCATTATCATTTTGCCCTCACTCACATCAAAAGCAGACATTAGTCTCTGCTGGTTGCTGGGAGCTAGTTTTAACAAGTGATCATAGAGTTGCACTTTTATGGGATCACTCCTTCTCTTGATTTCTATGAACTGCTGCTTTATACTTGAGTGCCCCTCTCTATGCTGGCCAGAAGAGCTGACCTCTCCTCCCATTGTCATATCTGGTCCTCTTTGAGATGAGCTGGCCGAGAGTTCTCCACTGGGTGGGCCCATGCCCATGGCCTGCCTTACTGCTATGTCCTCCTCTTGGGAGTCATTCAATCTTTGTCTCTTCTCTCCTCTGATAAAGGATGAAGTCTGGGGAGTCTCTCTCTCTCTCTTTCTGGTTAAGTCCTCCTTCTGAGGTGTTTGGAGGACTGAGCTGTCCACATTGATGTCTGTTCTTGGAGACAACTCTGTTTGGGGCTGCTGTTCTGTAGAACCGGGCAAATCTGTCTCTTTATCTTGCTGTAATGGCTGCTGCCCACTAGTTTGTGGTTTATCTTGTTGCTGCCCCAACTCCTGCTGTTCCATTTCTTCTTGCTGCTGTAGCAATGTGTCAACCTGTTCTTCTGTTAATATAGGTGGTTGTTCCACCTGTTTGCCTTTGTCCTTGCTTGCTGCTTGGGTTGTCTGCTCGGCAGTTTGCTGTTGTGTTGCTGGTGTTGTGGTGGCTGCCCCAATTTGCCTCCTGTAGGAAATAGGCACCTGTCCACAAGTTTCCAAGTCAGCTTGTTTTTGGACATTTCTAGCCTCTTGCTCAAGTATTTCTTCATTAGTCATTTGCTCTACTAATGTGCCCTCTTCCCAATCTGGTGCATTTGCATATTTTTCAATTTCAGGTAATCTTGCATGAGCATAGTTGCCTAACTTATACCTGATCCTCCTGAGGGAAATAGAGTGGTTAGGGTCATATGGAATCCACTCAAAACTAGTTTTCAACTGGAGTCCTTCCAGGATCCTGTCTGCCTCTTTCCAGCCTTCCTCCTTCCTGTTGTATAAGAAGGGACCTAGCTGATTTCTCACTTTCAACTGTGATTTTTGTTTTTACTCTGAAAGTGTAGGTAATCTGAGTTCCCAAATTGCCTGAAATATTCTAAGGCAAACAGTCTCATGGGAACGTACCTTGGCAGCCTAAATGGATTTAATTCACATCCATACACCCTAATGACTGTGTGATTCTGGTAGAAGTACCAGTTGCCGATGTTGTAAAGCTTGTTCAAATGAAGAATTCTCTTCATGTCATCGGTCAGTCTAGGAGGAGGGGCACCTTGCAGCACTGTTAGGGCTGGATGAACAAATAAATCAATAAACTCACAGTATGTATAAGGTGATACTGAGGTACAATGGAACACAGGGGTCCAAAAAACAACTGATCTTGGGGTTCCTTGGGCGTTGAGTGGCCTCAAAGGGACAGAGAAGGTAGCTGGCTGGTTGAACAAGAACAGATGGTATATGTAGGAGGTGTATCTGAACAGCCTCTCCCTCTTCAAGTTCATGAACTGGTCATGAATCTTCTCAGCTATATAAGTTGCATAATCATAGTGGATAGCTGGAGGCTTACCCGGGGCAAATATGGACAGCATGGCCAATATGCTGTCATCTACATCTTCCAGTCCTCTGAATCCCAGGACATATCCAATCAAGTCCACCATCATCCTGCCCAACTCATTCAGGTATTGGTACCCAATGGGAGGGGTTCTGACTGCTTCAGAGCTAGGTGTGACAAATAGCTGGTTAATCTTCACAATCTGGTCATTAGACAGGTTATTTCCTCTCTTTATCAAATCTTGCATGGAAAGAGGGGTCAATTTCTTGGCTGTATGGAAATGCAGCATCTGATTTATACTCTCTGGAGTGATCTGAAACAGGACTAGGCCTGTGGGGCTAATGACTGCCCTTTGGCTGGGGTCATAGCACTCTTGGCAACTGTAGATAAGCTCTGGCATGGGATTAACTTGGGGAAGGTTGTATATGGGCAAATTTGATTCCCAAATTCCCAGGATATCTGCTCCACTCATGTGCTGGGCTCTCAGTTCATTTAACATCTGGATATTATACTTAGTTCCCATAGGAAACCAGTCCAACATCTGGTAATCCATGTCTCCCAGGGGCTTCCATGCTAATTCTTGGTGGGGGGCATTGATAGGCTTAATATTGAGAGCAATGGGAGTCTCCATAGCTTGTGAAGGGATAAACTATTGCAATTTGACAAGTGAGTTGGCAAAGACAGACTGAAGGTTGCCCTCTGTGGTAAAACTTGATGTTTTGAACTGTTAGAGGGGAATTCACCAGCCAGAAATTGGAATACTGCTGGTAATTGATAACAGAGACTCTTTGGGGCCCAATTTAGCTCTGGTAGTAATTCAGAGGTATTCAGCGGGGCATTAGCCGAGAAAACGCAGGACGAGAGGGGTTTTCAGATGAATTACAGTTTATTATGGCTCTGCAAGGAATTTTTGGACTTCTCAGAGGCAATGGTGGGGGTATGACCAGGTTCTAACGGTGAAAAAATCTGTTTCACGGTCTTATTATGCCTGTGAGCAGTATAGAGCAAAATGCAGGTCGTATGGAGGGCAGTGCAGGGTAAATACCTGTAATTTGACGTGCAGAGGTGATGATAAGGCGTACTGCAGTTGCTGGAGTGGTCGCCTTTGTTGAATTTACAGGTTGGCGGAAATCCGGGCAGAAACGGTTAAACAGAGAGTTCAGCAGACAAAACGATGAAATGGTGAAAAAACGCGTGAAATTTGGTTAATATGAGATTTTTACCCATTTGGCGCTTTTTTTACGATGACGTCAGCATGACGTCATTGGTGGGTCACGGTGATGTGACGTCAGCTGACGTCATCGGGGAGGACGTGGCGGAAGACGACAGGTCAACGGGGGTGAGGTGGCAGTCCAGTCAGCGGTGAGCTGGACGCGTGGTGGAGGCGGGTACGAGACGTGGCAGACAGGTCAACGGGGACGGGGGCGGAGGTGAAACCGTGACGGTCATGGTTAAGGCTCTAACCGTCACGGTTTCTCGGGGCGGTTAGAGTACGGCGCCCAGGGTGTCAGAGGGAGCTCCGAGATGGTCCATCGGGCGACGCGTGGCGGAGGAGTGACGAGGCGCAACGTCATGTTCTCGGGAGTTAACGTGCGGACGTGGATAGCGCTCCGATATTGTTGTGGGCCGTCGGATCTGGAAGGCTTGATCCGACGGCTGGCGGAGGTGTAAGGTGCACGGCGGATAGGGCGGCGGAAATATTAACTGTTTGTGGGTTTTTTGACATGGTTTTCAAATGTTTCAACTTCTGACCACCCGCGCTTGCATTTGGGGGCGTGCTGAAGGCGGAATTTTGCCTTTTATAAGGTTTGCGGAGGGTTTGTGGGCTAGAGGGGTTTAGAGAGGGGTTTTTACCCATGCAAAGGTATTTTTTGAGGGGAAATGATCTGCAGCAAAGGGAGAGTATCGGAGATAGGTTCACCATGGTGGCCAGATGCCACTATGATCCCTCTTTGCAGATTTCTCGGCTATTATGCCTAGGGGAGGGAATATATAACATTTAGGGCTTTATACACCTTAGTGTTATTACTATTAGGGCAAGGGGTAGAATAAGGGAGTTAAATAGTAGATTTAGGAGTTAGTAAAGTGAAGGAGGGGAATCTTTGAGAAAGGGGATGTTAATGATGGAGTAAGGGGGAAAAAGTGAAGTTAGTGATGCTCTCTGCTGTGAATCCATGAAATTCACCACCTTTTTTGCTGATATGTCCATTGCCTTGGCAAAATATCTTTGACAACTATGTAATGGTGAACCTGTCCTTTCTGCAACCACAACTGCCTACCCAACTATTTCACCTAACATTTTTTAGTTTCTTCTTGGAGGGGCACTTAGACTTGCAACCCTCAATTGCCCTTTCTTTTCTTTGGCTTTTTCATTTTTTTACTCTATCTGCTTCTACCCTTATCTCTTCCAAGGTCCCAGATTAGGCTTTTGGGAACCTTTGTTTCTCTACCTGAACTACTTATCTGCCAAGATTAAGCTGTTTGGACAGACTTCTTTCTCTATTCTACAACTCAAAATTGAAACATGGCATGATCCAGCTTGAACTGTTGAATCATCCACAAAATTTGTAATAAGGTCCTCAATATTGAAGTATTTCACACACCTCTGATTTCTGGAAATATGGGATCTTTGTAGTAACAAAGCAGAGCATATTTGGATTTTCAATAATCAATCATGAAATATGAAACCTATTACTATAGGTATCCAACAGTGGCTCACATGGGGATGGTTTTTCTTTTTTGAAAAGACCAAGAACAGCAGGTAGATTGCCTTGTTGCTCGATTGTCCAATCTTAATCTTTGAGCTTGATACATGTAACCTGTCAAAATTGTGTGCTTTTTGATGGGAACCTCTGGTTTATGTGCCTATTGCTGCTGGGTGCAGCACTTGGGAAAACCTCTTCTTACAAACTAAAAATAGAAAAATATATAGGCTGAATATATTACAATGAACCTTTGGGGATCTTATCATTAGTGGACCATCATAATAGTGCTCAGCTTCCTGCCTTTGACAGGACCTTCATCCAGTTAGTTACAGTCAAAAACTTTTAAGGAAATAAGTGTTATTAACTTGCTACTGCTTGGACAGCAATTGGTCCCTTCCACAAGGAATCAAATTTCCCATGTTTCCCTTGCATCTTCTCTTCTTGCATCCCACTTTAGAACTTTGTCCCATAATTGAAATCTTCTGCTTTGGTTTTCTTTGTTCAAAAGCCTTTTTAGTTTCTCTTGTAGTATCTGCACTCCTGCTGAAAACTTGTTCTTGGTCTGCTGTAGACAAATTATTGGTTTTGATCCTTCTTTGCATATCATTTTGGCTCTGCTTGGACTTTCTTGTAGAAGTTTCATAACTGGCACACCTAGTGATGAAGGAAATCTGGCCTCTAATCCATAGACTAACTCATATGGGCTGGTCCCAATTGATCTTTTGGTGGTTAATCTGTCTGCCCATAAAGCATTTACTAGCTCTTGTGCCAGTTCTTTTTGTTCTCTTCCGCACTTTCTTTATGATGTTTATCAGGCTTTTGTTTGATGATTCAGCAAGACCATTTCCCTGAGGATAGTAAGCTTAGAATGGCCCAAAGTAATGTGAAATTTATGACAGAAATTTATCATTTTCTTGGATTTGAAGGCAGCAGCATTGTTGTTATTATCTTTTCTGGGCAGCCAAATCTAGCCAGTATATTGTTTTCTAAAATTGAATGATCACTGAGTCATTTGCTTGTCTGCATGGGCAGCTTCAATCCACTTGGTGAAGTAGTCTGTTGCTGTTAGAATCCATCTGTGTTGTCCTGAAGATGAGGGGTGAATTTCTCCGATGAAATCCAAGCCCCATTGTTGAAAAGGTCTTTCTGTTGAAATGGGCCTCAAAGGAAGTGGCAGCAACTGTCTTCTGCCTTCAAACAGCTGGCACTTGTGGCATGATGTTGTGAATTTCTTCATATCTGAGAACATAGTGGGCCAGTAATAACCAGCCCTTAATATCTTGTCCACAGTGGACTTCCAGTACAAATGTCCACCACAGTCTCCAGCATGGAATTCTTGCATAATTTTATCAGTTTCATTCTCAAGAAGACAGTGCAGCAAAATACCTTCATGGTTTTTCCAGAGTAGATTCTCATCTAACACACAAAATTTGGATGTTTTCATTTTTAGGAACCTAGACTTAGTTCTGGACAGTCCTGGGGGAGCACACAGGTTTTGTAACACATAACAGATATCAGAGTACCATGGAGATTGTTCAAAGGCTACATTGATCTTTGGAGTCGCCAGCTCTGTTTCACTGTCCAGTTGGTTGATATCTAAGGCTTGGAAATTTGATTCTGTCATTAACTTAGCCAAACCTTGCCCTTTTATCAACTTTGTAGGCTTTATTTCAATGTCAAATTCAAGTATGTTTGCAATCCATTTTCCTCTCCTTCCCTCTAAGTTTTCTTGGGTGAGAATGTCTTTGACAATAGGACTTGGTACATAAGCCACAACATGAGAGTAAAGGATATAAATCCTGAAATCTTTGATAGCTTTGATTAAGGCATAGGCTTGTTTTTCCATTATTTGATACTTCAAAGGAGCATCTCTAAGAGCTCTGCTGAAAAAAGCAATGGGCTTTTCATTCCCTTGATCATCTTTCTGCAATAATACAGCAGCAATAGTATGCTGGGAGGCAAAAGAAAAAAATGATAAAGTCTCTGTCAAACTGAGGGTTAGTTAATACCGGTGGGTTTGGGTTAAAGCCAGTTTTATGCTTTCAAAGGCTTGCTTTGCTTCCACAGTCCACTTAACCTTTGAGTCTTTCTTTAGCATATTGTTTAGTAGTCTGATCAATTCTGCTAAATTTGGGATGAACCTTCTTAAAAAGTTGAGTTTTCCTAAGAATCCTTGCAACTCTTTGACATTCTTGGGTGAGGCATTTGTAGGATCGCTTGTATCCTATCTGGATCAATTCTTATGCCATCTTTGAAATGATGTGTCCTAGAAGTTTCCCTTCTTCCAAACCAAAAAAGACTTCTTGGGGTTTAAGGAGATGCCATATTTTCTGCATGTTATGAAAATCTGTCTTAAATGTTTCAAATGTTCTTGGTCAGATTTTGAGAAGGGTGTGAGATCATCTAAGTAAATGACCAAGAAATCATGAATTTCTTTTGCAAAAGCAATGTCCATTGCTCTTTGAAATGTTGCCCCTGCATTTTTCAATCCAAGGGCATTTTTCACATACTTGAAAGTTCCCCATGGGGTAGTAAATGAGTTTTGTCTTGATCATCAGGGTGCACTAAAATTTGATTGAAGCCTGAGAACCCGTCAAGCAGTGATATCCTTGAGGCTCCTACTACTCTTTGGGGATGTGGTCCATTTTGGTAAGGGTAGTTATCTTTGAGTGAAACTTGATTCAGATTCCTTAAGTCTACACAAAGTCTGATCTCACCAGTTTTCTTTCTTGTAGGGACCAAATTTGAAATCCACGCAGAGAAACCTGATTGGTGCTATGATCCCAGCTTTGAACATTTTTGTAATTCCTTTTCAATGGAAGGAAGAAGCACAGGATTGATTCTTCTCAATTTTGTTTGAATGGTTTTTGATTAGGCTTGAGGGGAATGGTGTGCTGTATAACAGAGGTATCATAAGACTTCAAGTCTTCATAACCCCAGGCAAAGACATCTTGGAATTCTTTAAGAGATCAACATATTTGGGCTTTTGATCGGGGGCAAAGAGCGGACAGCTTGACTCTTTAGGCTTTTCAATAGTGCCAATATTACATTCTTCAACTCTTGCATCTAATGGCTGCATCTTTGGCTTCCTAGGGATGTCATCATTTGAGTCAAAAATATCCTCTAATGGGTAAGGCCCACTTGGGGAAGTTGTCTTTGAGTTGTATGATTTCAGTTTCAATGTTACTCATCTCTTCACAGTCATTTGTGAATTTGTTGAATGTTTTCATTGTTGAAAATGGTTGGACTGAGTAGTTGTTTTGCTGTCCTAAGGTGACATTGGGTGAGCAGATTGTTGAAACTGTAATTGTGATTGGACTTGCTCCATCAACAATTTGAGATTGACTTGCTGTCTCAAGGTCAATATTTAATCCTGTAAACTCTTGTTGCAAAGTTAAAAAGTTGTTTATTTGCCTATCATTCTCAAATACTTGCCATTCTTTGACATTGTTGG